>JAVHKY010000002.1:0-1467500 GCA_035079385.1 Aspidiotus rigidus | reverse complement strand
TTTTGACTGATTATAACTTTCTTCGTTCTAATTCTAGACGCCCTCAATGCTCCTTGGATACTTAGTGGCATCCGGTATGCTATTGACCTACTTGAGAAGGCCGGTTGGAAAGATGACCATCACCGAACAGAAGCTGGAAGGCGAATATAGATACATAAATTCTAGATTAATCACTAATGCCGAAGAGATTGCATTTTATAACGGAAATTACCGTGAGAAATTAACCTTACTTGCCGCTTTCGATAAACTGGTGAGTAATAAAATTTCGTTTGTATTTCGTTATCTTTGAAAATTTTCAAATTCTGCCGTGGTTTCTCATTTAGTAAGTTTTAAAAGAAAAATATGTGTTGAATTTTTCGTCGACTTGAAAAACTTCTGAAACTGACCACAAGAACGAAAATTCATCAATTTTCATTCTAAGGAAATACTAATTTTCCGCATCCTTATTCCAGACGAGTCATTTAAGAATGTTCTTAGAATTCCGTGTTGTGATGGGTATTGCCGATAATATAGTTGCCAAATGTAAGTTCGCTCCCTGTCTGTGCTCAAATATATTCAATCGTGACGATTTTTATAAAACGCAATGTATTTCTCTTCCAGATATTGCCACTGTCGTTGGTTTCTTTGCCGTTAGTATCCCGTTTATGGATAACAAACATAATTTTACCGGTCTATCGAAGGACGAACGATTCCGTGTAAGTTGATATGCTCTCCTATTCACTTAAGGTCACTTCTAAGTATCTCACGCGTGTTTCTCTCTAGTTTTATTACACTATGGGTCGAATGCTTGTTAAACTTGCCGAAGCTATTGGTCGATTGGTGTTGGCCGGACGAGAAATGACCAGGCTAGCTGGATTTACAGCTAGGGTTAACGAAATCATGAAGGTGTTGAACGATCTCAATAAAGGAAATTACGTTAGAAAGATGCTGGACAATAAGGAAGCATTGCCTAATGGTGAAATGGGTATGTATGGCTTCTTCAGATTTTGTTACCGCTGTATATTCATTTCTTACGTCCACATTTAATCGATTTTGTAGACTGCACGAGGAGGCTTCTAGTACCAAATTCTGGACGCATTATTTTCCAAGATGGTATCATTCGATTCGACGACGTACCTTTGGTTACGCCGAACGGCGATTTACTCATCAAAAGCTTAACGTTCGAAGTAAAATCTGGTACTAATGTGTTAGTATGTGGTCCGAACGGCTGTGGTAAATCATCGCTTTTCAGAATACTCGGAGAGGTTAGTTTTGTTAGGAATCGAAATGTTCAACCCGAGTGGATACATGAATTTCATTTTTTCTTGTCTGTAGTTGTGGCCATTATTCGGTGGAACTTTGCGTAAACCACCTCGAGGTAAATTGTTCTACATTCCGCAACGTCCCTACATGACGTTGGGCACCTTGAGAGATCAGGTTTGTAAGTTTCTTGAGATTTTCGTAACTATCAAACATGGAGGAATTAATTTTCGTGTTCCTTTCATAGGTTATATATCCGCATACGAAAGAGGAAATGATACGTAGAGGACAAACGGATCGCGATTTGGTAAAGCATTTGGAGAGGGTTCAATTAGCGTATTTGTTGAGCCGTGACAAAGGTTGGGATACTGTGGCCGACTGGATGGATGTACTGTCTGGCGGGGAAAAACAAAGAGTAGCGGTAAGTGAGGAGAGCTCTGCGACGTGATTGCTACACGTTTTTGTTTGTAAAATTTATTGATAAACGTATTTGTGGTATCGCAGATGGCAAGACTGTTCTATCATTCACCTCAATTCGCTATTCTGGATGAATGTACGAGCGCGGTGAGTGTGGACGTTGAAGATTCTATGTATCAATACTGTAGAGAGAGCAATATCACCTTGTTCACCGTTAGTCATCGACGATCTCTATGGAAACATCACGAGGTATTCTGTTCACTCATTGTCAGATAGCACCTGTTGAATGACTAAACTTTAACTTCGTATTTTCTTTCTTTTTTCGATATCAGTATTATTTACAAATGGATGGTCGCGGTTCGTTCGAGTTCAACAAAATAGAGCCCGATACTCAACAATTTGGATCGTGATCGTTTTGTAAAAATGCGCGCGAAAATGGAAATCCTGCTTTCGTAATCAATATTATTTGTGATACGTACCTTACGTGCAACGTTTAAAATTTTGTTGTTGTTTATAGGAACTCATTGCGCAACAAGTTACCGTCTACCGACAAATAAAAAAATAAAAAAAAGGATTTTAGTTATGTGATTTGTATTTCATGTATGGTGTATCTATACAATTATTTTTGGGATTAATTACTGTTGATATTATTCGAATTACACGGTTATTTTCAAATTTTGGAGTTGATTCTGATTGTTGCCTAACAAGCAAGTGAGGACTTAATTCGAATAAGTTAATAGCTATAGCTACTGTAGTTGGAAAGTGGAAGTTACATGGAATAAGTGAATAATCTGCCGCACGAAGTTGAATTAGCGTAGGTATTTACAAGCAAGAAAATGACGATTTGAAGATCAATTTTATTGACGAAGAAATGAAAAGATTGAATAATTGTTTTCAATGCAATTTTCATCGAAGAGTTCCATAGGAGCGTTTAATTTTTAATAATTCGAGATGTACAATCTTGGTAGATATTCCGCTGAATAATGATTTTCAGTTGCGATGAATTCAAAGAAACCGAATCGCAATTGAGGTATCTACAAATTTACACTCTGGAACCTAATAGATTGTGTGTATTCGTGTGGCTCGCTCACACGCACTGATTGTTTAACAGACTTACGTTCCTATTTTCTAAGACGTGACGTTCTATGACTGCGTTTCTTCAACTTCGTACCTACGGTAGGAATTAGCTTTTAAAAAGTTTAATTGATCATAAAAGAAAAAGATTATCGTCCATTTGCGTCCTAGATACCTAGGTAGTTGCATGATTTCTGGATTTTTAGGCAAGAGAATATAGTAGATTGTTTTGACGATGCATCCTGTTATTGTGAATTCCGGTTTTCTTCATTCCAATCTCGGTGAATGGTGCGTCCCTCCAAATAGTAATTACGCACAAGCGATCGAACGAATCTAGATATCGAACTTGGTATAGTTTCTCCCGCGACTTTTCCTCTGTTCATGACTGATAATTAATTTCCTGTAAATCCTTATACTATACGGCATAACTATTTCCCGAGTAATTTAGATTGCCGATTCGTGTTTATACAATGAGCTATTTTATAATGTTGACAATACCGGTATTATTTAGTAGAGTACTTAGGTATCAAAAGATCAGACCACGTTAATTTCCTCACCACGAATTAATGTAAGAATCCGTTTCTCTTCGGCAAAACGAGAAACTTGTTTTCTACGGAGCTCTTCGATGAAATTCATTTCCGTTTTGGAAGCGTGAACGCATTCTACGTTCGCATCTGATTTCAGTACATAAGATACGATCTTTCCCGTACTGTCTTTCGTTTCCTGCGCGATACACTTCCTTCTTAGATTATCGTTCAATGCTTCCAGCACTCTTAAATTGGTCAGCAATCGTTGAGCTCCATACTGCTGTACCTTTCGGCATAGTTTTTTCATAAAATGGTCGTACAATTTCTTGTCGACCGAATTAAGTTCTTGCGAATTTTTCATATCTGTTTCCGTGAGATTTAATTTCAGTGATGAGGACGCGACAAATGAGGGCAAATACAAGTAGGAAACGTAGGTCAAGGGCCAACCCATCAAGTCTGCTAACAGAATTAAACATTCATCATAGTACTCCGATATCATAACGAAATCAAATTCTCTGTCGATGCGATCAATAAAATTTCCAACAGTCGTCTCTTCCAGGTTGTCAATATTGTCTAAACCCAGTTGGAAAGACATAGGATTTATTATTTTTCGGAGGTGGTCTTCTTGCGTTGAATTGAGAGTTTTGGTTGATATTGCGTTCAAGAATTGGTTATATGTCATATTTAATTTAACACATAGATTGTCGGCGTCCCTGGAAGAGTTGTAGATCGATGCAAAGTGAGTTGATGGATTTCTCAGTAATGTAATACGAAGAGTATCACTGTACATGAACCGTGTGAGCGTGGTGGAATATCTTGTTTCAGAAGCAAATATATTAAATTTGCCGTTTGGTGGCATTAAACGATCACTAAGAATTTTGTTATCTACTAGCTTCTCGTATAAGATAACTTCGGACGTTTCAGGCAGTATCACATCCAACGAATGCTGTGCGCTCAGACGAAATAAAATATTTTGTAACGTACGACCACCAGTTCTTCGAATTTTAAGGAAGAATACATTAGTCCGAAACTTTCGGTGTTGTCTGTCAAATTGGTACGTCGGTGTTGATGAACTGAAAATGATGAAAAAAAAAAAAAAAAATGAGCGTCGTGTATTACCACTAATCAATGCGATGGAGACCTGAGACCTATCACAATTTTTTCCAGGGAAGAAGCTAGATTCCGCAAAATTTGTTCACAGAACACTTATATTTTTTTATCCTAATATAGAAGGTAGAAAATTCTAATTACAAATCAGGCACTTACCCTACGCTCACACTTGTTGACTGTCTCCTCAAGAACAATGCTTTGTAAGTAAGAAGTGTCATGCAATCCATACAAAATATAACGAGGCACACGAGAATTATTGAATATTTGAAATGCGAACGACTCATTTGCAAGAACATGGGGTAAGTTATAGATTCCATGAATTGTAAAATACCTACCGGTATTCATAAATGTCGAACTGAATTATTTTGAAAAATGAAGCCGTTCTTTTTTGTCTTCAATGTTATCATTTTCTTCTGAGAATTAACTAATAGATACCATACGGATTGTAAAAAATATCGTTAGTTTTCTGGACTTCAAAACGACGTGCCTGAAAACAATGAAGTTCATTTTGAGTTATTTTTAACGGGGACAATTGCTTTATCTCCCATCCATTATACCGATAAGTGGTAAAGTACACACGTCGCTACTACATAATGTCAACTTATTTATCGTAAATATTCGGACCTTTTAATTCCTTATCGTCTTATATAGGAGCGAGTCACTTAAAACTTGAAACAAGTGCGGTATCCAACCGTCTCTTTGTGAGTACGGAGAAGGTGTGGAATGTCAAGTTGTCTCTTATTGTGAGAAAAGAATTATAATTGGGCGCAAATCCTCTTGCGTTACATAAAGTCGTTCAAGAAATTGTTTTTCAGGATAACGAATAATCGTACTCTTTGCTTATAGGCCCAGCATACACCAACGCCAACTAATATACAAATCCAACACATTATTTACGATAAAGGCTTTGAAAAACAAAAATTTTTGAAATAAATTTTTACATTAGGTACCTACATTTTTCATTGAGTTGTTCGAGTAATATAAATTTCATCATTGCAAAAAATTGTATTAATCTGTCTCAGAAATTACAAGTGATTTGCTTTAAGTAGATTCGGTGCTTTCAATTATAACAAAATTTGCTACTCTATTTCGAGTAATTCGGGGAAAGGAAGAAGCGTAAAATTAAACTTCGAAATTCGTTTTTAAAGGAATTACATTTGACTCCCGAATCACAATTTTGCAATCTTATTCCAATTTACCTGTTGATCTTCGACCACTCTAATATTCGTGTATCTAACAATCCAAACACTTCTTTTTTTTTCCTGGGTAAATCAGTGATTGTTTTCGTCTCGCAATTTTGAAAAATGATGGTCAAATAAAAGCCTAGAGTATTGTTTCGTAATATCTTTCAATTTTGGATACCGAGTTTGCTGTTGGAAACGTTGCGGCTAAAACCAGTATCAAGCCAGGCGACCGACAGAAGAGTTGGTACTCATGTAACATGAAAGTTTTAGTTTAAAAAAAACAAAAGCCTTTACAAAATACACATTACTATATATTTATACGATAATTTGCGCCATAAGATCTGAGAATAATTAGAGAATATCACAGTTTAAAACAATTCAGGGTGTACATCTATTTCTTCGAGAAGACGTTCTTGTATTTTTTCTAGAAGGAATTTATTACTAATATCCGAATTAAAACTCACGTAGACAGGCTTTTTCAATTTTTTGGACAGTTTTTGCGCCATCATTTCAGAGGTCGTACTCGAGGATGCGATCCCAAGAATCTTCGTCGTGGTCGACTCACAACAGGTCGTTGATGGCATCCCGAACGATAAATCCGAAAATTTAGAACTTTGCGCATCGCCTATCCATATGAATGTACTTCCTTTCATCTTGAGGACTTCAAACTTAATATCACTCGTCAAAAATGAAACTCCGAACTCGTGGGTGTCGATAGTGGGGTCTACGTATTCAATTTCGGCAATCTCACCCGACATTGTTGGTCAAAAGAACTTCAATCTACAGAAACTTATCACCGCAACAGCCGGTCACCGAAAGAGGAGATCTGCAACTGGAATTTTTATCGTATAATGACTGGACTTCATTTGCTTACTACCACCAAGATTGCTGATATCGTAGGAAGGACACAAATTTGAATCAAATGAAAAAGCTCAAACGGCCAATTCAGTTCTCCGATTCCTATTTTTCGGTAATATTTCCTGGATTTTTGTTGATAAATGATAATGCCGGATTCTGAGAATAATAAATAAAGCAGACAGCCGGGCAGTAGACGCACCACACATGGTTCAACGTGAAAGCAACAGAATCAAGAGAAAGCTAGTGTTTTTATATAAAGAAGAATCTCTTTTCTCCAGATAGATGACCATTCGATAAGTGATAGTTGAGAAAAGAGTATAAAGAGTGCGCTACCATTTTCGTGGCCTTGGTAGTCTGTGTAAGTCTGCGCAGAACGCCACGCGCATCACAGGTATCAGGATTGCACTACAGCGTGGTAGCACATGCACACATGGTCTCGAATTGAATTTTCAAAATAAGTACCTGTAGAGGCTGTAGTCGTGTACCGTGATTTTCATCTATTAAATTGAGTAATGAGTTCGAAGTTTGAGCTCACGGGGTAGTTGGAAGTTGAATTGTATCACTGGTATCTAGATTTTTGTTGAAAAATTCATAAGTTCTGGAATTTATCTAAAGTATGAGTGTGTCAAGCGCAAGTGCGTCGGACTTACATGTACCGCCGGCGAAACGCTTGAAGTTGGTCGACGAATCTTCAGACTCCGAGTCGATGGAAGAAAAGATGAAGAAAGTGAATATTGACGGTATCGAGTTACCGATAATCGGGGAATCATCGGTATAACGTGCTCTCGAACTCTCACATGAAGATAACTAGAATAGTTCTTTGATTCATCTAATTTCACAGGTTTCAAATTTGATATTACTCGATTCAACAATCAGTAATTTGAATGGATTAGCTCTTGGCGTCGCCACTAAAAAACCGGTGTGCTTGTGTGGACCGGTCGGTTGTGGTAAAACTGCCTTAGTTCAACACCTAGCGTCGATTACCGGTGAGATTACTTTTTTGTTCATTGATATCGAAAAAGTTCCAATATGGTTATTATTGTATCGTTGTTCCAGGACACACGAGTTCAAATCGTTTCTATAGAGTACAGCTAGGTGAAGAAATGGATTCCAAGTTACTTTTAGGTTCTTACAAATGTACTGACGTACCAGGAGAATTTGTTTGGCAACCTGGTGTTCTTACGAAGGTACTCTTGATCGCGAATTTTTTTTTTTTTCGTCTGTCGCACCGTAATACCAAAATTGTTGATCCGCGTATTTTTCGTAGGCTGTGATAGGTGGAGATTGGATCTTATTCGAAGATATTGATTCCGCCACTAATGATGTTGTTACACTGTTAGTGTCCCTTATTGAAAGGCATTCATTGAATGTTCCTAGCTATCGTGATAATATTGTACCAGCTTCTGGGTTTCAGTTATTCTTCACGCAAAGGTATACGATACTAATTTTGAACGTATTATTTTTTTGTAACGACTCATTACGAACCCATTAAATATTTCTAGGCTCATAAATAGCGTGAGCGGTTATTTTCAATCTAACTCGGCGACCGCGGAATTATTGCGTAAACATTGGCTGCCCTTGAATATTGAACCTTTAAACCGACAAGAATTGGAAAAGCTGATTCAAATTAAAGTTAGTATTACGCGCTTGTTATCTAGTACAAGTTCTAAACTTGTAATATATGACCGCGTTCGTATTTCAGTACCCACCTCTTGGCACGATAGCCAAACGGATGGTAGATGTATTCCTTCTATTTTCATTCGGTTCTCACGCTCAAGATACCCCGGAAGCTGGTAGGTTGAGTACGAGAAGTGCGAACATATTTGGTGCCAGAGGAAGATTAACCTCTACCAGGTTAGTATTCGATTTCTATCCTGCACAGTATTGAAAAACTTATGGATTAATGGAAATGTATCCTCTTTTTAGAGATTTATTAAAATGGTGCTCTCGATCTGTCACGGGTTATAATGTTACTTCCACTTCGTCCGCTCTAAACGTCATCCAAAATGCAATTGATATATTTTGTTGCAATGTTTCCGATGAAGGTATTTCGTACGATTCATTACTTAAAATCTACGATGAAAATATGATCGCATTCGTGACATCGGTAATTAATGGTTGTAGAAACGAGACTAAAGCTTGCTAGAGAACTAACCGGTCATCTCGGAGTTGTGGAGACGAAAGCTGAATATTTTTGTAAAGAATATAAACCGACAATCATTTTGGACAAAAATCGTTGTATAGCCGGACGAGCAACGCTCGAAAGATGCCCATCCGATATTGTAAACCCCACGGAAATGTAAGGAAGTTGACTGAGCGGAAGCGATCTAGAAATTCCCTCTTCATTCAATTGAATTATATTTTTTAGGAGTTCAAAGATGTATTTCGCTACCACTCGACTTTCGTGTTGTCTGATGGAGCGAGTAGCGTGTTGCTTATTCTCGAATGAGCCGGTGCTACTTGTCGGCGAAACGGGTACTGGAAAAACATCCACGCTGCAGTTACTTGCGAAGCACACTAGTAATACGTTGGTGGTTTTGAACATGAACCAGCAGAGTGATTCTACGGATTTATTAGGCGGGTAAGAACTTCGTCCTGATTGCTTTGTCGTGCTGAAGGAGTGTCTTTAATTCTGTTTTCGACGTTGCAGATACAAACCCGTTGATGTGAAGTACGTCATTAGTGCCCTGAGGAACGAATTCGAGGAACTTTTCCGTCTGGCGTTCAACGTAACACAGAATACTACATTTTTGAATCATATATCGGTAAAAAGTTATTCCATCGAGTAATCATATCCTCAATTTTCTCCCGGATGATTTAATGCGTTCAATGTTGTAGAATTGTTTCAATGATCGCAACTGGGGAACTCTGATCAAATTAATGAAACATGTTAAGGATACCGTAATGCGCAAGGAGGGTGCTAAATATCGCGACCAGGTTTCAGCCTGGAGTAGTTTCGGTGATAAGTTGGAACGTTTAGCCTTACAGCTTAAACACGATCGTGCTTTAGCGTTCTCATTCATTGAAGGTGCTTTAATTCGTGCCGTGAGACAAGGTAGATATTGCTTCGCGCGCATACTTCATCCTTCATTATGTGAGATTTTATTTCGACGCTCATCGTTCCAGGCTACTGGGTTTTGTTGGACGAGATCAATTTAGCTTCCGCTGAGACATTACAATGTCTTTCTGGTTTATTAGAAGAGAATGGAACTTTATCTCTATACGAAAAGGGAGAATTAGAGCCTGTGAAGCGTCATGAAAATTTTAGGTTGATGGCTGCCATGAATCCAGCAACGGATGTTGGTAAGAGACAATTACCACCAGGCATTCGAAACCGGTAAGTTAATTTCCTTAAGAATCCTTTCGATTGTATATGATGGTAATCGTATTTTTCCTTTTTTCAGATTTACCGAGTTCTTCGTGAACGAATTGACAAACAAGAATGATTTGATTACGTTGGTCGCTTGTTATTTACGGGAACTGGAATCTAAGAGAATAGAAGCCATTGCATCGTTCTATCTAACGATACGATCCGAAGCGTCGAGATCGTTGAATGACGGTACTGGTCATAAACCACATTACAGGTACCGAAAATGAAAAACGTCTTATGATTTGAGATTTCACGGTATTAAAAATTTGTTCATCGTTTTAGTTTGCGTACTCTGTGTCGAGCTTTATCAATCGTGGCGGCTAATCCGTGCAGAAATATTTTACGCTCCCTGTACGAAGCTTTTTGTTTGAGTTTCTTGACGCAACTGGATCTGGCATCTCGCGTCAAGGTTGAAATATTAATCATCAGGTAAATCTTCGTACCGAATACTGCGTGTATCGTGATTAAAGACTAAGTGCAAAACTGCGTATTTCAGCATTATACTGGGCTCGAAGTGCACGACTACGGACACGATAGTCACAGCCCGTGAAAGAATCAAAGACATCATTAGAAGTTCTATACCAGAACCGGAGCCATTGAACAGTCATCTCTATTTTCAAGGTTATTGGTTGATGAAGGGTTCAAATGAAGTCGAAGTATCGGAAAAGGTAAAATAATTCGCCGTCTTAGTTGGGAAGTTTGGTCTTTGAATGAGCGTCGTAATTTGGATTTCAGTATATTTTGACGGAAAGTGTGACAGAGAATTTGAAAGACCTGGTACGCATCGTGTCGATGAGTAATCACCCGGTGTTGCTTCAAGGAGATACATCTGTCGGGAAGACCAGTCTGATTTCGTACCTGGCATCCGCGTGTGGGAATAAGTGTTTGCGTATCAACAATCACGAACATACCGATTTGCAAGAATACGTTGGAACGTATTCGGTAGACGAAGGGACTGGTCAACTTGTCTTCAAAGAAGGTAAAAGAAAAAAAGCTGAAACTGTAATAGTAATAAGAGCTTTATATATTGTTGTGATGTTTGCAGGCGTCCTAGTGGAGGCAATGCGGCACGGTTATTGGATCATCCTCGATGAATTGAATTTAGCTCCTTCGGATGTGCTAGAAGCGTTGAATCGAGTACTAGATGATAATAGGGAATTGTACATACCCGAAACCCAGACCCTGGTTAAAGCGAATCCGAAGTTCAGGTTGTTTGCAACGCAGAATCCGCCTGGCTTGTACGGTGGTCGTAAGGTGTGTGTCTATAAATTATTCGTCAAAATTGATTTTGAGGTTGGTTTGTTACATGTTTTTTCGTTCGTCAGATGCTGTCCAGAGCCTTCAGAAATCGATTCATCGAATTACATTTTAGCGAAATTCCATCTTTGGAATTGGAGTATATTCTTCATAAGAGATGTGATATGCCTCCGTCCTATACGAAAAAAATGGTTGCGGTTATGAGAGAATTACAAGTGCGTTACCCATGATTTTTACGTAGTATGACTCTTCAAGAAGAAGTTTTATTTTTCCCTCAATATTGCAGATAAATCGTCGAGCCAGTGCTGCTTTTGCTGGTAAACAAGGTTTCATCACGCTAAGAGACTTGTTCAGGTGGGGCGAAAGATACCGATTGAGTAGTTCGTCGTTGACTGAGAATTTATATGACTGGGACCAACATATAGCTGATGAAGGTACGTTATTGCTAACGATGGTCGTAGGAAGCAAAATAGGCAACGACTAGACAGGGTGGGAAGGAAAAAGGAAGAAGAATTGGTGATGTCACCACTGTTTGGGTGAGCTTTTGAGAGTGTGTATATGTGTGCGGTATTTTTGAGATCGCATTGGAGCAGAAACGTTCTGCTTCACTACATGAATGAGTTATCGTTGTCATCCTATCTTGGGTTTCCCCAAATTGTTTCATCCCGTATTGTTGTTCTTTTCTATCGACGTGAAATCCTATCTAGGGCTCTACGTTTGGCTGGGGGTTAGTTCACTCGGGTTTTCCGTACCTATGTACGCCTGTGTCTTGCATAAAGAAATTAGTATGACTCTCTATTGTCGCGAACGAAGTGCTAGTTCTCGGTCAGCGAACTTTGCAGCCTCAAAATGTTTCGCAAACGTTCAAATTTATTGAGAAGTCTCAAGAATTGTTGAATTTTCTTGTTACGCCGTCGCGAATTTTCGTTTTGTATTGAAATTTTCGGACCTTTCGTCATTATGCCTGTCGTTCGAACGAGTTTGAGCAAGCGAAGACAGCTTGTTAGCCTTGTCGACTGCTCGTTGTATGATGAAACCGGCGTGGGTAGTTTTGGTTTCTGGAACCTTCGAATAATCCGATTGAAAGGAGCTTCGTTGCGAAGCTGTGATTCAAGTGTGGTCCTTGGGCGCGTGTTGCTATCCACCTTCTTGAGCAACCGGTTATGGTATGTAGAGCGGTTGGAAAAGCCTAGGAGTACAGCCTAGTAGGTTTAGAGTTTTTAAAACTGGAAAATACCAAAGGTTTTTTGCTGAAGATTGTTGGGCTCGTGATGAAAACTAATCAAATCGCTTGGAACCTGAAAAAAAAGTCGAATGCTTTTTTGTATTTTTTCGATTTCTCTTGAAGATTATGGATCTTAAAGGGCAAACACCTCGGTACAAAAGTATTCTACATTAAATTTAGAAGAAAAGCCCTGATGACTTTTCAGATTTTTCTTTGCCGTTGTACTGAGAACTAACCCTCTCCCCTCTTTCTCCCTGGTTAGAGTGACTGAATCAGATTTTTCATTTGATGAGAATTACTTGGATTGCCATTTCGGTGAAGTGGGTCGATTTTATTCCTGGTCTGCCCCTTGCCCTCGTCCGTCTTCGGAAGTCTTTGAATTTGTGAGTCAAGCAACGGCGGCGTTCACACCCCAAATTCTAGTATTGAATTAAATTTGAAGCAATAAAAATGTCACCTTTCCCCCGTTTTTACAGGTTATTTAATTTTGGCTGGACGTGTTCGTAAAGGGGAAGAAGCGGAGATCGTTTTAAAAGCGTTGGAAAAACATATTAAGAGAAAAGTGGACATAGATCGATTGTTTACTCGTAAGTTCAATCTAAATATTCGTACTTGCTGTCAATAAATTCCTTCGAACGATCGTCATATGTTTCTTGTCTGATTTTAGTTTCTAGTGAAACGTCGCCCGTTACTCGACCGATTTTAGAGGCGATCACGAAGAATTCCGTTCCCGGCTTCGAACATATTGTCTGGACATCGAACCTGCGGAGAATGGCTGTCCTTGTCGGTGAGTTTTGAGAGAAAAGCATTCGAATAATTTGACTTCTATTGCAAAATTTTAAATTTGGAATTCATTCGTTCGTAGGAAAAGCACTCGAGTTTCAAGAGCCTATTTTATTGGTCGGAGAGACGGGTTGCGGCAAAACGACCATTTGCCAATTCTTGAGCGCTTTACGTGAACAGAAATTGTTGATCATTAACTGTCATCAGCATACGGAGAGCTCCGATTTCCTAGGCGGACTGAGACCTTGCAGACTACATTCGGAGAATGTAAGTTTCTGAAATTTTTTTCCCTCGTAAAAGAGTGTCGAACGAATGCTAACAACCTTCGCGAAAATTTGATACTACCTTGCTCGATCTTTGACATACAGCTTCATCTTCTCTATTTTCTGTATAGTTTACAAAATTCTACTTAAATTTTGCTGTAATTCCTAGGAGAACAAATTATTCGAATGGGTAGACGGACCTTTGATAGAAGCTATGAAGAAGGGCTATCTATTCCTGGCCGATGAAATTTCATTAACCGACGACAGTGTTCTCGAAAGATTGAATTCTCTACTCGGTAATTCCATTATCTTTTCTAGACTTTCGCATCGCAATTCTTCCTCATTATAATAATTTTTTATTTCGTTCGTAGAACCCGAAAGAACCTTGTTGCTGAGTGAGAAATCGAATAACGATTCGCACTTGGGCGAAGTGATCACTGCTCGTCCAGAATTCTATTTTTTGAGCACCATGAATCCGGGTGGAGATTACGGGAAAAAAGAAGTAAGATATCACCATCAATAGTTTTCGTTCCCAACGATGTGTGTCAATTTAACGTGCATTAAATTGTTTGAAAGTTATCGCCAGCTCTGAGAAATCGACTGACGGAAATATGGTGCGAAAATTGTTCAAGTCGAAATGACCTAATGGCCATAGTTGAGCATAATATCAAAGAGGGTTTGAGTTTTGGCAATCAAGAAGACGGCACTAGCGGAGTCGGTAAAGGTATCTTGAATTTTATCGAGTGGTTCGAAAAACAAAATTTGAGTCGAAGGTAAAAAAAAAAAAAAACAATATTGATACTGTGAAAGTACCACAAGTACAGGCGATGATATAAACTTTTTCTTTAGAGTGACATGGAGCGTTCGTGATATTTTATTATGGGTTAAATTCATCAATACAACTGTTAACGAACAAAGTGAAACCATTTCTCCGGAAACCAATACGTATACGAAATTATCTCTGAACGAAGCTTATGTGCATGGTGCGCATTTAGTATTTTTGGACGGTTTAGGTACTGGATTGACCGGAAATTATAAGTGAGTCGCGTGAAAATATTTTTTTCGATTCTCAAATTGATACTCCCGAACTGACGATATTTCAATATTTCCAGGGAAAAACAGATAAAATCGATGAAGGAAGAAGCGTCGACATTTTTGAAACAACAAATTGAATTCCTGTGTAATAAAGCATACGACGACTCCGCTGATTGTAAAAGCGCGCAAATCCCTCGAGATTACGGATATGTCGGATATCATCCGTTTTACATCAAAAAAGGTACGCGAAAACAACTTTTAAATCAGCGTTGAAATGATGAAATTACTGATCAATACTTGTACGACTGCTTCAGGTCCTTTGAATCCGGACGATTCAAAAAAGCACGTCGAATCGACCACGACGAAAGAGAATTTTGTTAGGTTATTCCGAGCCCTACAACTGGCTGGACGAGCTGTTCTTCTAGAAGGTAGTCCCGGCGTCGGTAAGACGAGTATGATCGAAACTTTGGCTGCGAATCACGGATTTCCGTTGACTAGAATTAATTTATCCGAGCAAACGGATATTTCCGATTTGTTCGGGGCCGATCTGCCAGTGGATGGTGCCGAAGGCGGAGTTTTCGCGTGGAGAGACGGTCCGTTTCTGAAAGCTTTAAAAGATGGCCATTGGATTCTCCTGGACGAAGTACGTGTGTTGTTTCTCGCGGGAGTTTGTAGTCGAAGATCGAATTCATTACGATGATTTTTCATGATTGCAGTTGAATTTAGCCTCACAATCGGTTTTAGAAGGCTTGAACGCGGTGCTCGATCATCGAGGCGAGCTTTTCATTCCAGAATTGAGTCGGACATTTATAATTAATTCGTCGAGCACGAGACTGTTCGCGTGTCAGAATCCGGTACGCCAGGGCGGAGGACGTAAAGGGCTTCCAGCATCGTTCTTGAACAGATTCACGAAGGTAAAAGAACGAAATGAAAACCGAGTTGCATTTTAAGGGAGGAGGGATTGTAAAATATCGAAGAACGCGCCAATTTTCATTCATTTTTAGTGGTATTTGGTCTCAAATCGTTCCAATCTCGCTGAAAAGCAGCAGAAATCTGTGCGTCTTCTTCGCTCCTCTCCGTCAAAGTTATGACCATGAACCGAACGTCTGCACTCTTAATCTAACTTGACGAGAAAATAGACAGATGGAGGGCACAGGAGGAATTTCTAAAAGGAACGAGTTGGAGAAACGGGTTTTCTAAGGGCTGCAGTAGATCCAATTATCCAGAAAGAAAAGGAGCAGAATTTCGTGGATTTGTTTTTTCACAGAGAAAATCGGACGCATGGCCCAATAGGAGTCTTAATTTCAGCGATTCTCGTCTTTCCCTCCCCTTTCAATAGTATCATTGTAAAGTCCGCAGTCTCAATCTAACTTGACTTGTCAAAATGAGCAGACTTGAAATCGTCCTAACATAATTATTCATTAATTTTTTCAAGGTGTATGTGGAACCTCTAAATCACGAGGATATATCGTACATTGTAAACAAACTGCATCCCGACTTGGGCGCCGAAGTAATTGGTCGAATGGTCAATTTCAACTCCATTTTAGCTGAGGAATGCGGTGTGAAATGGGCGTTGCGCGGAGCTCCTTGGGAGATGAATCTAAGAGACATGTTACGATGGTGTGAAGTAATGAAAAAATTCGACGACGGAGAAAAGCTTGATCCGGGCAGATTTGTCGAATTGATCTATGCCGATCGAATGCGTTCGAAGGAAGATCGGAAAAAGGTAATTTCGTTTGATGTACGCGAGTAAATTAGTGAATATATTTTATTAAGATCAGCATCAATCTTGCATCGATATGAAAAATTGGGGACGATAGGGAGTGAGATGATTGAGGGTAACCGTGTATGTCTATTGATATGTGTAGAGGGTGAAAGTTTTCGTTATATTTGGCTGTAGATCGGTGCCGCTAATTCATATTATCGATATATCGTGTTGTAATTTTTCAAGCAACGGGCCATTATTCTGTATTTTTTAAAATTGATTTGTATAGGTGTTACAAGTGTATCAGAAAGAATTCGGTGTCTACCATTTTGCTACGATATCCGATCTGCCGTTTTGTGTCTCTTCCGAAGATATAATTTTCGGTGATATTCCCATCTCTAGAACGAGTAAACTGGGAAAAAATGAAAAGAAGATCGCCGTCCACGACAAAACTGTGAATTTAATTCTGCGACACCAGATACGAGCCTTGCGATCGTTGGCCGTCTGCTTGGAGATGAATTGGTTCGTCATTCTGGTAAGTTGAGTAGTCGGTTATCGAATATTTTATTTGATATTTGGAAATTTTGAAGCTGTATATTTGTAACTCCGTAGGTGGGCAGCAGTGGCAGTGGGAAAACGAAAATTGTTGAGACTATGGCTCAGATTTGTAATGAAGAACTGGATGTCTTATCCGTGAACTCAGCTATGGATACGATGGATATACTGGGAGGCTTCGAGCAGGTAAGTGATAGAAAAATATCAACTCAGCTAGTAGCGATTCGGTTCATTTACAATACACTCTCAAATCATATTCTGCGATTTATATCTCGCGTCGATACCTATTGTATTTCCTTGCGCGTTTTGTTCGGTTGCGATTTTATTTACCGCGCACTCGGTTCTGGATCGAGAACTTCTGATTTTTTGTTTCATCGTGACTTACCGATAGGTGTTGTGTGACATCAATTCTGTGTTTAAGAAATAAAGTACCGGTAATCGAAAGTTGTCCGGAAAGTGGATGTGAATAATCAGAAAATTTGATGAGTAAATTTCGCGAATGAGCGATCAAGGGAAGCTCATTATCATCAGGTTCAATACATACTGATACAAACACTGATCAAAAGCATATAGTTGCTTGTAAACATTCTTTTTTTTTTAATTATTTATTCATTTATTAACGAGCTACATAAACTACACGGAGGGTTATCAGAGGGTGTACATCCATAATTTGGAGGCGAGGTTGAAAAGGAAGCTAAGTAGATAAACTTCGACGTAAAACGCAATCAAAATGAACAGTGGTATTTTTAAAGAAATGAATCTTTTTGAATATTATAGATTTAGCGGTGCATTGTGTCATTTTGATTTAAGATTGAATAGTTGGGTTTATTTTGAAGGTGAGCTGATGTCAGCTTGATAATATGAGTTACTTTGAAATGTAGCAATGTACCAAAAACTAAAGAACTAGTTTCACATTTTTCAACTACGTATTTTGGTTTATGGAATGAGGTATTGTGTTGTCAATTGTTTCCTATAAAACTTAGGTATGGTAATATAGATACACAGTTTGTCTGTGTAAGGAAGTTGGAATTTTCCTCTGATTAGTATAGATGAAGAAGAGCTTACAGATGCTTATAAGCATTTTCTTTATGTATAATCAAACAGTTAGTTTTACCAGTATGAAATAAACGGTAGTGGTGCTTATAAGAACAACTTTCTTCGCATGAAACAACAGAGAGAAAATTCATTAGGCATGTATGATACCAAAAACATATATTACTTTTCCCTTTTGTTTGAGATATTTGAAGTTCTCGCTGTATTTTACATATCTCACCTGTACATTGCTTGACTTTGTGGCCTTTTATCTTATCAATACCTTCTGACAAAGGAGTTTTATAGAAGATAGACAACGGATATATAGGATCAAAAATACCATCAAGTTATTGAATAAACGCGGTTACTAAATAGGAATCAGAGTGAGTGACCTTATGACGTTCAAAATACTTAACCAACACATTAAAATCATACACAAATCTATTTTGGTTGAATCCTGGCCTGTAACGTAGGTTGACCCACTTACAATCTATCTGTACCATATTGTAAAGATTACCTATCTATACCATGATGTTGTTCTAATGTTGCCATTGCCTGAAAAGCAGATTTTGGTGTTCCCAATGAATGCACAACACTTTGCCCGCAGAATTGTTGAATGGGTTGTGGCAAGTTTGAGCATCCAACGCGTTACGTAATTCATCAGAAATATTGCCGCAAATTCTTTTTCTATAAAGGGTTTCAAGTTGTACAATTCAAGGTCCACAGTTATCATTTTTGATAGTTATGACGATGCGCTACCTTTTTGTGTTCCAGGAACGCTCTATTTGCTGGGTATGTGACATAGGCTTTGTTTAATAGTTAGAATCTCCCGCTAACCTTTTTGTTTTAGGAACACTCTATTTGCTGGGTATGTGACATAGGCTTTGTTTGATTTGAAAAATAAAACATACAGACATACTTCTAACTCGTTACGAAAACAGAGATCATCGATAACTTAATGAAAAGAGAACTAAACAACTCCAATAAAATATCGAAAAAAAAGAAACGTTATTATGTTCCGCTAATCTTTTTGTTGTAGGAACACTCTGTTTGCTGAGTATGTGACATAGGCTTTGTTTGATCGTGATGACGACCCGCTAACCTTTTGTGTTCTAGGAACACTCTGTTTGCTGGGTATGTGACATAGGCTTTGTCAAGCCTAATTTTACTTTGTTCATCTTTGGTAAAGACTTCTGTTTCAAATTTTCCGCTGGATAAAATTATTGCTCCTAACGCTTCTTGGAGCATGTTTTGGGTTATAATCGCCAGATTTTAGTGAGTTTCTTTTGTCAACTTAGAGGTCTGTACGACGTCATCGTCATCTTTTACAGATCATTTTCTTGATCCGAATCAATATCAGTATCACTAGAATAATGGTTACAATTCCTCACTTTTTCGCGGTATTCATTTCTCTTATCACAATTATTGTCATCTTTGATCTTCTTAGGCGGATTTTTTCTTTCTCATTTGTCTTTGTTTGCCTCTTTGGAACTCGTTGCTTTTTTTTATCTCTTATCTTCCTTGTTGTTGTCAGCCATCACAAATAGACGAACAAGGAGTAATTATTGATAAAAATTTGAACTGGGAAGAACACCTCAAAACCACTGCCACAAAACTGCTAAAACCCATTTACCTAGCCACCCAAGTCAGAAACATAGTCTCAAACAATACAAAGAGAATAATTTACATGGCACTATTACAATCTAAAATACAATATGGGATCACAGCTTGGGGGGCCGCGTATAAATCAAATCTTCAACTAATAACGAAAAACCAAAAAAAATTTCTAAAAATACTATACAACAAACCACGGACCTACAGTACGGAGCAACTATTTCGAGAACTTGAAATACCGACAATTAACGAACTACACAAAATAAATACGTTAAAATACATTTAAAAAAATAATCTCCACAACATACAACAAAACGAAAGAATGACAAGACATAACAAACTAACACTCACTCTACCAAAAGTAAATACAAACGCTGGAAAAACTAACTGCCTATACCAGGGTGTACAGAACTACAACAAGCAAACTGCAGAAGAATGGCTATTTACAGTACAAGTGGCGTAGGTTACCGGTTACAAGACGAGTACATAGTTTGCGGAACGAGCGAAGCGAGTGGAGTAATTATGTACTCGTCGTGTGAACGGTCAACTACGTCACGCGTTCTGTACAAGACTTTATACCACGGGCGCATTGTAAGAACGTTTTTGCGAAGTATGGATTTCAAGTAATAAACTATCATTCCACCGCGCCTCCGTGTGGTCATTACTCGACCGCGGCTTCCCCCACAATATTTACCCCGCGTCCGTTCACCCTTCGGCCGCCTCTCTCTTCCTCATTTCACTTTGTTCATCATTGAGAAGAATGAACTCTATTCTGTTCCAACTGTGAGTTGTTGCTTTGTCGTATGTTTTTAGTAGCAAAAATTGATGAGTTATAATCATGGAATAATGGCTACTGAAATGATAAGAATTATACAAAATAGGTACTGATGTATTTGTATTCATTGAAAAATTATTAACTAACTTCAAATCAACTGCATTGTCAAAAATAATAAAGAAATACGAACTACTGCTACATAAATTCATGACGAATCTTTCGAATAACAAAAATAATAAAGAAATACAAACTACTGGTACAAATTCATTAAGAACTTCAAATCAACTAGATCGTTGAAAGTAATAGAGAAATAAAGGTCATTCATTCTTCGAATGTCAAAAATAATAAAAAAATACAATCTAGGTAACTTCAAATACAGGATTGTTGAAAGTAATAGAGAAATAAAGAGATTATCCATTCTTCGAATATCAAAATAATAAAAAAATACAAACTAGGTAACTTCGATTACTGGATTGTTGAAAGTAACTGAAAAATACAGGTACATACATATTATTTATTTTATTTAGGAATTTGGAATGTGATGTTGCAATTTTCAAATTTATTATTTGAAAAAATAGCATTCAGATCGAGAAATTGGCTTCTTTTATTCAGCACATTTTGACCGTCTACCATTACACGATTTTTACGCCGAGAAGATTCGTTTTCAAGCTGAGAAGAATCATTTTTAAGCCAAGAAGAATCGGAAACGATATCAAATGGTTGGCTGAATTCTTCGATTATAAGATCTTCGAGCGGAGAAGAATCGGAAATAGTATCAAATGGTTCGTTCAACTCTTCGACCATATAACGTGCAATCTCAGAAGAATTATTACGTGAAACATTTGTAGAAATGTCATTACTCATTGATGATGTGGTCGCATGAAAAGTCTTTGGAGGTTTAGCAGATGAAATACTCTTACTCGATGAAATATTCTTCTTACTCGTGGATGAAGTAGGTGTAGGGAAAAGCGTTGCAGATGATTTAGCAGGCAGCACTACCGACTCCAATCGCTGTTTATGCGCCAAACTATTTTGGATATATTTACGGGCATTTTTCATCGATCTCCAGTTACCGATGCTCATAACACTTTCAATATTCTGTTCAACTTCTGCTACAATTGTAGCCGCCGATCTTCTCAACGAATGAACTATAATTTTTAATAACAGAAAATATACTGATGTTTATGGATCATTGTTTGAAGTAGTGAGGCAATAGCCTGCTTGGAATTTCATTGGATACTTACTTGTATAAGTCTTTGGGTTAGGTAACTTCAAATATTGTGCTACCTCACGAGGAAACTGAGGGAATTTATTTTCTCCGATTGGTTGTCGAATGCATTGGCTTTTTCGGTACGATAAGAAGAATCTCGTAGTTTTGATAGGAGTTGGTCTAAGTTCAACATATCTTGTGACCAAGTCATAATAATCGTCGCTAATTGTGAACGATCTATCAGTTGTTTTGGTATCTCTAAAATATACCATATAAATACGATCACCCCTTCTCTGAACGTCCTGCATTTCTAATTTCACTAATTCTGAATTTCGTGCCGCTCCCGCAAGTCCAAAGATGAGCACAACCTGTCAATTAAAAATGAATATGAAAGATACAAGAACTACCTTCACTCAATGGTATAAAGGATTAATCGTTTAAACATACTTTGTGGATAAGATATACATCATCCGGTGCTTCTGTTAAAAATTTTTGGGTATCTTCTCTCGTAAAAACGTTAGCTTTGGTCGGTACATAACCACTGTTTTTACATTTAATGAATGCGCGTAGTTCAAAATATTTCGACATCTGGACTTTATGTTTTAACAGAAACAATTTATTGAGCATTGAATAGATGGGCCACAACGAGGAAGGAGCGTATTTGGTCGATAATACTTGAAAATACGCTAGCATGGTAGATTCAGAAACGTCCGTAGTTTGGTTTTCAACTTGCCAATCATGAAATTTCTTGTACGCTATACTCTGTCCGCAAATAGAATGGGTCACGTCAACAAACCCGCGACCCGCTTTCATGCAAAAAAAATTGATTACGATGCGAGGAAGCGGTTCGCGGGTTTGTTTACGCGACCCATTCTATTTGCGGACAGAGTATAGTTTGTAACGATTACTTGATTTTGGAGGTAGAGTTTCTAGTCGAGCGAGTTCCGTTAAACGTTGAATGTTATCCCGAGGAGTTCCAGTTGGCATAGAATTCACAGATATATTACTACTACTACTTCCTGCGCTCGATTCGGTTGTTTCGGAATGTTTGGAGTTTATGGCGGTGGTGGAAGCGGAGTTTGCTGAACCGGAATTATCGTATGAAGGTAGAGCGGAACTGTAACCTGAGTTACAAACAAAATCAAGTTTTTCTAAATCAATCGAATCAATGGAATCGACCGAGTCTAGCGACGAATCATCACTGTCATCCATATTTTTTTCGGTTATATATTTTTGATAATATTTAAATTGAATGGTCTACTCCGGCGACAGTGATGAACAGTGGGTTCCTAACTTCCTTACGTGACAGTGTCGGTGCAAAGTACCTCAACTGTGGCAACGCTACCTAGTGTGGATGTAAAAAGTATTTACACCACTGTTGTACCTCGGCTTCGCTACTGCGGCTGTAAACAGTCACCTACGACAGTGAAATCTCTCGCACAAAAACGTTCTTACGATGCGCTAGTGGTATAAAAAGAAAAAATTATAGAAGCTAATTTAAAAAAATACAAAAAGACGATACGTAACTTAGTACTAATAACGGAAAGGGAACGCACTTATAACAACAACAAAACGAAAACGAAAACAGACAGGAACTGAAATTATCATACATGCAATAGATATTTTTTTTCTCTTTTTGTACTAATCTAAGCCTAAAATTATTAATGTAAAAATGCAAAACCCCGCCGTTACGAGCCTCGCTCAGTGGCGTGGGGAATTAAAGTACATTTTTTTCATTTTTCATATAGTCCGGGTGCCATTGGGAATCACCTTGCATTTTGTGATTAAAGCAAATCATTTGGTACGTTTGTTGTGAGTACCAAATGAAGTCGATTCAGAGTTGTGGCCACCCCCCAAAGGGGTGCTGTGGACCTGTACTGCGGGTTGCATACCTCATTAGGTTTTGCGCAAACATCTCTTCAAATACGGCTTTGATAGAAAAATGTTTCAAACAAAAGATGTAGATAATAAAATTTCCTACAAAATGATGTATATCATATGTTTAGCCTACGTTAAGAATAAGGCTAGAAATTTGACTATAACGAATGTAGGCCTACTTGAAAATCAATTATGTGGAAATATTTCTCGGCAGATGAATTTTGGAAAAAAATTCTTCAGATAAAAGTTTTAGAGCATTCAATTCCCTACAAAATGATGTATCACTTGTCTAGCCTAGAGCCATATATAGGCTAATAATTCTAAAAAAACGGTCATAATTTCACCCTACGAGTTAGCACTTTGTTAATTTTTTTCAATTACAGATAATTTTAATGAAAGAAGTTTCAGATAAGAACTGTGAAATGAATCATTTCTTACAAAATTGAAAATAACCAAGGAATTGTTCGTCGAAGAGAATCAATGTACAGCTGAAAACATCCTGTCCTGAGGGCTCGCACTAGCTGTAGAACACTAAACTCCAATCTCATCGCCAAATCCCAATACTTGAATTGTGGAATTTTTTTGCTCTTTTCGCGACTCTATTTGTAAAAATTGAGTTTCTCTTCACTTACGTCGTTGGTTTCGTCGAAATAGCAATTGTAAGCTTTTTTCTGTAGGGAATAAAGGGTAAAAGCCGTCACCTGTAATGTAAAAAAGGCGGTATTTTTCGACATGTACAAATTTTGAAGATGACTCAATATTGAATAGGAGGAGGGTTTTCATTTATAGTACGAGTTTTATGAAACTTACTTGATGTCCATATCGTGCTCTAGTAACATGGGATTCTGCCTGTTGTAGTGACATCAGCCTGTATCAAAGCATCAATCCAGCCACTGTCCTTTAGGTATTTTCCAGCAGCTTTTAGCAGAATCATTTCTATATGGAGACTGCCCATCATCACAAACAACTTATCCTCGCCATGAGTCTCTGGATTCACATACTGCAGTTGTTTTAATAAAGCAAAAAGTGGTTGATCAGCAACTAGAACTGGTATTTGGTTCGAATTTATGAAACGTGTTGCATCTATCACAATATTCATAGAATGCAACATCATAGCAGATGAACTGGCACTCTCTTTGAACAGCGGCAATACGGCAACATTTGTAGAATGTCGTTCAGACTCACGTCTATCATTCATTGCGTGATATGCAGACCAAGTTTGTAAATTTCCCGAAGTTCTGCTGTCAAGCCATTCCTCTTCTTCGAGAAGCGGCTCTTGGGTTACCATTTTATCGTGACAATAAACCTCAGATTGTGAACACACTGCTTTTTTCAAATCACTGAAGTATGGAGGAACTACGGAGTAGAAAGCTGGTAGCGTTTTTACAGTCCATTGGGAATCATTTTCTTCAAATGAAAGAACATCATCTGGAAGTACACGCGGTGGGAAACGAACTTGATGCTTATGTCTCGATTTGCATCGTATCGAAAATTCTTTTTTCTTTTTCCTTTTTTCTCTCTCTCTCTCTTATACATCATTCCATCTATCTATCTTTTATTCTTATGTACGTGTTCTCATCCTTCCTATTTTTATTCCATCTTATCTAGATTTGAGCAGGGCGAGGCATAGCGTCGAAAAAGACGTACAAGTGCTGGGACTCGTCCGACCATCTTGGAGTCAGTCGTTGTTCGCCAATCCGCAGATTTACCTTTGAAATGTATCTCTCTGTAAAATATGTTGTATTGTACAACTTTTATTCGACTCTTTCTCCTATACCATTTATCTGTCATGAAAAAAATTAGCAAAGTGCTAACTCGTAGGGTGAAATTATGACCGCTTTCTTAGAATTATTAGCCTATATATGGCTCTGGGCTAGACATATGATACATCATTTTGTAGGGAATTGAATGCTCTAAAACTTTTATCTGAAGATTTTTTTTCCAAAATTCATCTGCCGAGAAATATTTCCACATAATTGATTTTCAAGTAGGCCTACATTCGTTATAGTCAATTTTCTAGCCTTATTCTTAACGTAGGCTAAACATATGATATACATCATTTTGTAGGAAATTTTATTATGTACATCTTTTGTTTGAAACATTTTTCTATCAAAGCCGTATTTGAAGAGATGTTTGCGCAAAACCTAATGAGGTATGCAACCCGCAGTACAGGTCCACAGCACCCCTTTGGGGGGTGGCTACAACTCTGAATCGACTTTATTTGGTACTCACAACAAACCTACCAAATGATTTGCTTTAATCACAAAATGCAAGGTACCTCATTTTTTTTCCTAATAGCAACCGGACTAATAACACAGTAGTTGAACAGAAAATGAGGTAAAATTTGAGTTTTCAAGACAAGAGAATAAATTTCATACAGGTTTTGGTATCATGTCATTAAACAGGAGATCTAGCTAGTTGAACGCCATTCTTGTTAGTGCGTGGTACATAGAAAAAAGTTCCGTTACCGGCACATGGCGGTCGCAAGGCTGGTATTACAGTGTTGGAAGACCCGGGGACTTTGCAAGAGTTGTTTCAGGAGTTGCGCTACTGAGTTAATACTGTTAAATTAATATAGTCGTATTTTGGTATCTCATCTGCCTTCCCAAAGCTGCATTCCCCTTTTTGTATTGTACGGACTGTGGCCATTCCCAGCCTCTAGTCCAGGCCTACGACGACACTGTACGGCCATAAACTTCGAGGCTGTTTCCCTTTCTGAATCAATACTATGTCGTTTATTTTCGGTTGGAATGGCATTTAGCCTCGTTGAGAGCGGTGCCTGCCGCTGTGAATATGTTTTTCTGTCAGACTCGTGTAGTATGACGACACAAATGAAGATCTGAAGGCTTTGATTGCTGCGCATTTATCATACAATAGTTATCTAAAAGATCTTTCGCGGAAGAACTTGGAATATCTACCTAAAAATCTACTTGTGTATTTACGCTATCAACGCCACCAGGCGCCAGTGGTATGTAGCGACGACGAATTCTCTTGGGCCAATTAATTTCGAATGAATTACAAATTTTGATTTATCAAAGTCGAGAAGTTTTGACATTGCGGCCAGGGTGAGCTGAGTTATTGGCCAAAGATGATCGTCGGCCTCCGATATGCGAACATTTGGACTGGTGCCACGAGGATAAGGAACAATAATGCGTTCCTCCTCATTTTGGAGGGAATGTGAACTCCCGGGCCACCAGTCAGACGGAGAAAATTGGACGACAGTCCAATCATGAACATCATACTGATTTTCTTCACCTTGATGGACGACCGTGGGCGCAGGACTAATTGCAAAAGA
This sequence comes from Aspidiotus rigidus, assembly GCA_035079385.1. Classification (NCBI taxonomy): domain Eukaryota; kingdom Metazoa; phylum Arthropoda; class Insecta; order Hemiptera; family Diaspididae; genus Aspidiotus; species Aspidiotus rigidus. The sequence continues at coordinate 1,441,094 of JAVHKY010000002.1, read as the reverse complement.
AGTACCTACAGCTAGGTTCTCTATTTACTCTTATTTTCTTCTTTTTTGGAACATCATTGTTTTCAAATACAAGTTTTTTTTTTACTGTCAATTCCTTTTTTTTTCGAGATTTTTTCGCCGCATTTTCCTTCTCAGAAATTTCATTCTAAGACGTTTTAGTAACTTGAGAATCTCTTTTTTTCTTTCTCGCCCTTTTGATGGAGTTTTTGGTAGGTTCAGATTTTCCCATCTGCAATTGAGAAGCGTTTGCGATCGAGTTTCTTGTTCATTGGGTAAGAATACAAGGACTGCTTTCAAAACATAAAAACATGGTATACTTTCGTCTTTTTGAAAGCCGACCTAATATCCTTCAATTCTCTGAAGACTAAATTTTTGTCAGCACGTACGCTCTGCGAACCAAAAGTAGTAGAGTAGTGTTCAAAATTGTGCAAAGTTCTTCTGTATTTCTATCTAACGTTTGACTCGAAATTACAAATAAATTTTCTTTTCTTACTTGAACCTTAATTGGGCTGCAAAACTTATATGCGCTTTGAGTTGAACTTCTGAAGTGAAAAATTTTACACCAGGTCAACTTAACCATTTAGAACGAGGCAGTCGCCAAATGTTGTTGTCAGTTGTGGTCATTGTTTGACAGGGACGTCGCAGCAAATTTAATCACTAGAAAGACGTAGAATCGACCAGTCGCTCTATAATAGAAATATTGAGAGATCAACAGAAATTATACGAAACCGTTCCTTTAAGTTAGGGCTATCCATAATACACAAGAAAGAGGAATACTCCGACGTGGAGTAAAACAATGCAAACCGCAGAAAAAATGAAAATACGACGAGCGCTTTCGTTTAAATAACCATCTTCAAGACTGAAATGAAAGCAACTGACGAACAAAAGAGAAGAACGAGGTATTAAGTTCGTCCAAACGAGAAATCTCGGTGTGAGTCATAAACAAGTTCGATCAGGCCAGGCCATCTTCCGGAATGTACGAATTGAGTACAGTGATACCGTCAGTGTTGAGATGACGAATTATCTCTATATTCTCGAGGGCGATACGCTTACGGTAGGAATTCTCCTTATGGAGGAGCTTTTCGGATCCCTCGCGGAAGCTGTGGCCACTGTTTATTAAGTGATCGGCGAAAGCTGACTCCCCCAAGTGTCCCTTCTTCCAAGACTTCAGGTGCTCAGCTACTCGAACTTTCATTTGGCGGCTGGTCTCACCAATATAAAAGCCTCCACAATCCTCACACTCCAACTTAAACACACCACTCCTCTCATCAACAGGTATGGGTCCTTAAGTCTCACAAACAACCTCTTGACTGTGGTAGGGTTGTAAAACGCGGGTCTGAAGCCAAACGGACGAAGGGCCCGACCCAATTGCTGGGAGAACTTCCCCAAGAAAGGGAGACTGATCCAACGCAAACGGCGATCAAGGATCGTGTCTCGGGGGAGGGAGGTGGTGGAATCTAGGAGGCCCCTCGTAACTTTCCTCCGAACCATCACGTCAACATCGACATTGACCCCATTCACTCTGGCCAGGTGTTTTATTGTGATTAACTCTTTCTTGAAGGCAGACTGACTCAAAGGAATACGAGTCAGTCTGTGAACTAGGCTATGAAAAGCAGCCATCTTGTGAGCAACAGGACCGAACGAACCACCGTGGACTAAAACATCGGTCGTAGTATCTTTCCTGTAAATTCCAAACTTATGGATACCGTCTATTATTATAGAGATCGATAAATCCAAAAAGTTGATGGAAAATACCCCTATTTCCAACGTAAATTTGATGGAAGGGTACCAGGAATTGAGATACCTCAGAAACTCACCAAGGAGATCTGGGTGACCAGTCCAGCTACATAGAACGTCATCAACGTACCTGTGCCAATAATGAATATGATTAAGTAACACCTGGTTCGAGGAAAAGAGGTCAAGTTCAAACTTAGACATGAAGATTTCGGATATGAGAGAGCCTAGTGGTGATCCAATGGGGATCCCTACTTCGTCAGGGAACTCGAAAAATTTCCCTTCAAATTTACAGTAGTTAGGGGACCAGGAATTATTAAGAAGAACGAAGAATTCGTGAAGCTCATTATGAGGAATGTTGGCTTTGACGAGTAGCTCACCCATACGCTGGATAGTAGCAGCCTTAGGAATATTCGGGAACAAACCAACAACATCAAACGAGCATATGGTCGTTCCCGGGGGAAGGCTTACATCCTTGAGGACGTCAGTTAAAGAGGCCGAATTCAAGACCGAGTGAGGGGATTCAAAATCAATATGATTTTTGAACCAACGGTCAAGGAATTTTGCAAGGAGGTAGGTAGGAGAGGAGACGAAAGAAACAACGGGTCGCATCGGGGTATTGTTCTTATGCACTTTGAGCAGCCCGTACAAGAGGGGGGGGGGTTAGGAACAAGGAGGGCTTTTTTCAAAGCAGGAGTTTTGATGATAGCCTCACTCCTGTTGATAACACACCTAACTTCTTTGACGTGCTTGGGAAAGCTGAAATCCTCACTCTCTTTAGCACCACACTGCTGTAGGACTTCATGGACCTTAGAAGAATAGGCCGATCTCTCCATCACTACAACAGCGTTGCCCTTGTCAGCCTTAGTGACGATCAAATCTCCCTCTTTCATCTTCCTCCTTAAACCCTGAATCACTCCTCCCAATTTATTACACATGCGAGGGAGGGGGTTATTACGGACTAATTCGGCACAGACTTCCTGGGTATTAAAACCAGGACCAATCTTAACCGCAAGATCCGCAACAACATTCGCCAAGGTTTCATCATTCTTGAAGGGAGGCATTGAGTGATACTGAACTTCAAACCTTTCTCAAGGAGGGGGGGGGGGGGAATTTTAAAATTGTTTTCCTCTCAAGAACAACACAATGGATATTCTAATTAAGTCTTGACGAGTTGATTGAAAGTGTTGAAGGATATGTTAAAACAAATCAGTGTCTGACTAAGCGAATCACCTGAAGTCTCTGAAATACAAGTACGAGTGTAAATATTTTACTTCAAACTCGCTCATAAGACTGAACATACTTTTGTAGAATTTACCAAAATACACGAGGGAACGAATATTACATCTTGCTAAATAATTATTCAGTCCTTTAGAGTTTTTAATACATGTAAAACATTTCATTAGATAAAATAATACGAATAAATTCACCACGTAGGTCACGAGAAAATTCGAACACCGTAGACGTAAGAAAAGAAAAACCAATAAAATAAATGAACGGATCACAAATAAATAAAAATATTAATTACGAGGATTGATCGAGAAATGATAACAATGAATGTAAAAATTTTTTCAAAATAAAACGTAGAAGAAGATCCGCAACACAATTTTATAATTAAAATTTCAACAAGTCGATAAATAGTCATCAACAAGAATTCGACGTCATAATAATGAAAAAAAAATAGAGAAAGAAAATAAACAAAATAAAAGTAATTTTCATGAAATTTTGATTTAAACCTGCTTCCACAACTCTATCACAGGTTCCAATTTGGGTGCATTAAAATAAATTGAAAAATTTTACATGAAGAGTATTTTTAATTATGGGCATCAACCAGCACAAGAAAGAAAGAAAAAAGAAAAAAGATACTGTACATGCGCAATATTGCTAATAGCGGACCGATGTGAGTCTACCGTAGACTAATTTGCACGGGGATATTAAAATTCTAACTGAAAAAACTAGTCTTATTTATTTTTCCTCTCGTTAGGCATTACAGAAATCTTCTTGATAATTACAGTTCTCTGTAACTTGTAAGTCGTATGAACAAAATATCTCAATTTGTCTAATATAATATACCTACTGATGAGTACATTACGAGAATAGAAAGGTTTGAAGTTCAGTATGCCTCCCCTCAAGAATGATGAAACCTTGGCGAATGTTGTTGCGGATCTTGCGGTTAAGATTGGTCCTGGTTTTAATACCCAGGAAGTCTGTGCCGAATTAGTCCGTAATAACCCCCTCCCTCGCATGTGTAATAAATTGGGAGGAGTGATTCAGGGTTTAAGGAGGAAGATGAAAGAGGGAGATTTGATCGTCACTAAGGCTGACAAGGGAAACGCTGTTGTAGTGATGGAGAGATCGGCCTATTCTTCTAAGGTCCATGAAGTCCTACAGCAGTGTGGTGCTAAAGAGAGTGAGGATTTCAGCTTTCCCAAGCACGTCAAAGAAGTTAGGTGTGTTATCAACAGGAGTGAGGCTATCATCAAAACTCCTGCTTTGAAAAAAGCCCTCCTTGTTCCTAACCCCCCCCCCCCTCTTGTACGGGCTGCTCAAAGTGCATAAGAACAATACCCCGATGCGACCCGTTGTTTCTTTCGTCTCCTCTCCTACCTACCTCCTTGCAAAATTCCTTGACCGTTGGTTCAAAAATCATATTGATTTTGAATCCCCTCACTCGGTCTTGAATTCGGCCTCTTTAACTGACGTCCTCAAGGATGTAAGCCTTCCCCCGGGAACGACCATCTGCTCGTTTGATGTTGTTGGTTTGTTCCCGAATATTCCTAAGGCTGCTACTATCCAGCGTATGGGTGAGCTACTCGTCAAAGCCAACATTCCTCATAATGAGCTTCACGAATTCTTCGATCTTCTTAATAATTCCTGGTCCCCTAACTACTGTAAATTTGAAGGGAAATTTTTCGAGTTCCCTGACGAAGTAGGGATCCCCCATTGGATCACCACTAGGCTCTCTCATATCCGAAATCTTCATGTCTAAGTTTGAACTTGACCTCTTTTCCTCGAACCAGGTGTTACTTAATCATATTCATTATTGGCACAGGTACGTTGATGACGTTCTATGTAGCTGGACTGGTCACCCAGATCTCCTTGGTGAGTTTCTGAGGTATCTCAATTCCTGGTACCCTTCCATCAAATTTACGTTGGAAATAGGGGTATTTTCCATCAACTTTTTGGATTTATCGATCTCTATAATAATAGACGGTATCCATAAGTTTGGAATTTACAGGAAAGATACTACGACCGATGTTTTAGTCCACGGTGGTTCGTTCGGTCCTGTTGCTCACAAGATGGCTGCTTTTCATAGCCTAGTTCACAGACTGACTCGTATTCCTTTGAGTCAGTCTGCCTTCAAGAAAGAGTTAATCACAATAAAACACCTGGCCAGAGTGAATGGGGTCAATGTCGATGTTGACGTGATGGTTCGGAGGAAAGTTACGAGGGGCCTCCTAGATTCCACCACCTCCCTCCCCCGAGACACGATCCTTGATCGCCGTTTGCGTTGGATCAGTCTCCCTTTCTTGGGGAAGTTCTCCCAGCAATTGGGTCGGGCCCTTCGTCCGTTTGGCTTCAGACCCGCGTTTTACAACCCTACCACAGTCAAGAGGTTGTTTGTGAGACTTAAGGACCCATACCTGTTGATGAGAGGAGTGGTGTGTTTAAGTTGGAGTGTGAGGATTGTGGAGGCTTTTATATTGGTGAGACCAGCCGCCAAATGAAAGTTCGAGTAGCTGAGCACCTGAAGTCTTGGAAGAAGGGACACTTGGGGGAGTCAGCTTTCGCCGATCACTTAATAAACAGTGGCCACAGCTTCCGCGAGGGATCCGAAAAGCTCCTCCATAAGGAGAATTCCTACCGTAAGCGTATCGCCCTCGAGAATATAGAGATAATTCGTCATCTCAACACTGACGGTATCACTGTACTCAATTCGTACATTCCGGAAGATGGCCTGGCCTGATCGAACTTGTTTATGACTCACACCGAGATTTCTCGTTTGGACGAACTTAATACCTCGTTCTTCTCTTTTGTTCGTCAGTTGCTTTCATTTCAGTCTTGAAGATGGTTGTTTAAACGAAAGCGCTTGTCGTATTTTCATTTTTTCTGCGGTTTGCATGTTTTACTCCACGTCGGAGTATTCCTCTTTTTTGTAGATCAACAGAACTTGATGAATGGTACCGCTCACTTGGAAAAAATTATTCATTTGACGATTTGAATAAGTTTCAAGATTTATGTGTACCTACTATTATTCCAAAACATTAGACTTTCAAGTATGTCTGAAAAGCGCGGTGCTCTCGATATCGAAATCTTATCTTGAAGACGGCATGCCGACTCCAGATCTATCGTCGCCATCTGCTGCCGGTTGCTGGGTTCGAAACCAGCGAGTTTTCTTCGTTATCTTTCATCGTCTCTGTCATATTGGTGAGCTTTTATTAGTTTGGAGGCTGCAATAACTGCGTTGAGTGAGGTATGTATGATAGTGATCTCGAATTAGATGTGATTGTCTATCCAGGTTCATGGGTTTTTTGTTCGAATTCGGATATTAAGTCAATTGAATTTTAACAACACAGAGATTTTTGACATGTTCCATGTCTTTTCTCTCGCCGGACCCCGATTTTGAAACTCGCGAGTACCACCCCCCCCCCCCCCCCCGTCAAGAGAAATCTCTACCCCGTGGGTGATTCAGAAATTCGCGAGTACACCCCGCGTAATAATAATAAATAATTAATTAATTAATAATTAAATAATTAAATAATTAAATAATTAAATAAATAAATGATTAAATAATTAATATAATTAATAATTAGAAAATCTGTACCCCGTGAGTGATTCAGAAATTCGCGAGTACACCCCGCGTACTCATAATAAAAAATTAATTAATTAATAATTAAATAATTAAATAATTAAATAATTAAATAAATAAATGATTAAATACATAATATAAGTAATAATTAGAAAATCTCTACCTCGTGGGTGATTCGGAAATTCGCGAGTACACCCCGCGTAATAATAATAAATAATTAATTAATTAATAATTAAATAATTAAATAATTAAATAATTAAATAAATAAATGATTAAATACATAATATAAGTAATAATTAGAAAATCTCTACCTCGTGGGTGATTCGGAAATTCGCGAGTACACCCCGCGTAATGATAATAAATAATTATATTAATTAATTAATAAATAATCAAATAATTAAATAATTGAATAATTAAATAATTAATATAATTAATAATTAGAAAATTTTCTAAGTCCCTCTTCCTATCATATATGACTGGATAGTCGAAATTTTTCCAAGTCCCCTAGACTTGAATTGTCTCATACCATTCCAACACAACAGCGAGACAGGGGGCGAACGAGCGGAGCGATTTCGCGCTACCTCATATTTCTCATAGAAGACTTATACGACGCCAAGATAGGTAAAGGGGTAAACGAATAATATCTCACGAACACTTGACCTAGTAGAAGCCTAGACTGAAATATTTCAAGATGACTGATAAAATATAAAAGACATGGAACGTGATTTTCATTTATTTGGCTATGCCAGAAAATTTTTAAAATTCAAGTTTATTTGCATTAGCCGCGGATTAAAACATAAGGAGCTGAGGCCTTTCGATTAAAAAATCATCATCGCCCTCTGTGTTTTTAAATTTCAATTGACTTAATATCATGGTTTTCTGTCGGGTATGTCTTTCCCCCATGTCTTCTTGTGGCGGAATACCTTCTTTTGTGTGGTTTGATGATTGGAGTTTTCCTTCTCCTACGTTCATCCACATCTGTTGCCGTCCATTTATGTTGCTTGACTTAACAGGGTCACCACGTGACGGGTATGGATTGGGTTTGAGCTGCAGCAAATGGTAGCAGACTTCCACTATGAACGATAATCTTTTAGGTCCACAGATCTACGGGAGGATCAACAAGAGAACTACGACTTATTCAGAAAGCGGTGATACTACACACAGTCCGAAAAGTTGTCGGCAAATAACTGTACCACCTTATTGAGCCTTGGTCCCAGAGACCTTCTTGATATTGTATTCCAAGCTCACATTTGTGGCAGGGAGAATAATAATAAGTAGGGATAATAGAAACTAACGCTAACAAGACTAGTAGTGATGGTAGCGATAAATAGGGAAAACCTTCCCTCCTCCTTCCTCCGAAGCGGTGTCAATTATTCCAGAGGTGAAGCGATATACAGGGCCGGATTTAGGATCGAGTTATGTGGAGACACCCTTCAACGTTTCTCCAAATCAAAATTTTGACTCCCCCTCCTCTCTTATCAAGTTTGCCCACTTAAAAATTGGAAAGAAAGTAGTTGAAAGAAAGAAGTAGATAATTTTATTTGTGCAAGGTCCTAAGTCATGTGGATGCTCCCCTCAACATGTCTCCAAATCAAAATTTTGACCCCCCCTCCTCGCTTATCAATTTTTGTCCACTTTACAATTGGAAAGAAAGTAGCCGATATAGATTCCTTGGCCGACTTTGCTTCAGAAAAGAACAACGGATCACAGATCATTGATAATCAGGTAGTCTTTTGAATTTGATTTCCGACAAAGGCTGAGAGACCATCCATACCCAGTTCTGCAGTAACCGAACTTTCAGCCGACGCGACATACCCACTTTTGCTCTCCCAATTTAAGGTTTGTCATAAACTTGGATTGATCTGAATTTAAAAAATTGAAATGTGTAGCGATACGACTCGCCAATCGTTACAATGATGTGTGGAGGGAAAAAAGTTGACCCGCGGTCAAGTCTAGATATAATTGTGCGCCGATTTCATGAATTCTGCGAGCAAATTTTGGCAGACAACCAATTCACCCTTGCCAGAGTTTAATTTACCGGTATCTGTATATAATTTCTATTCCGAAATTAATGTCGTGGTTTCTTCTTCCTTCTTATTTTTGGAGTGTATCGACTTCGTACACACCGCTGTACCGTTTGCTCTTTTAATTAAGAAGGATCTGGGTGGCCGCTAACGTGTCGAGAATAAAGTAGTACCTACTCCGGTAGTGAATTGTAGGGAAGGAAATTTCGTTGCATCAGCCGTTTCTAATTTGCTACATTCATTTTCGCGAAACTAAAGAAACAGAAGTTGAGAGTAGAGTAGGTACACCTACCTACCTACGAGAACTGAGATTTCTGCCAAATAAATATTTACTCGCGTAAGACTACCGGTGTATATAATTCAAGCGTTCGAGTTGGGTTGGTATTAATTTCAGAGAAACGAGAAAGTTGATCTGAAATCGCGATGAAAACAATATAATACATATTTTTAGTTCGAATCAAGCAAAATATGGCTCGCGTCTAGATCGTGGATATTATTAATGAGTTACGAATTAGTTTGAGAAAACTTTACGTCTGATAAAGAGTATAGCGCTATAGAATCTATTTAGCGTTCGTACATGAAGTAGCGTATTTTCTTACAGAATAATCTGTAGGTATATAATATGGGCGGCACCTTGTAGAAAGTTGGAACAAAAGAGCGAGTGTTGATTCCCCGACGACATCTCTTGTTCATTAAAATTACAAAATCGAGATAAAGTTGTGAAATACTCGTGCAAGGTGCGCGAAATACTTTTCACCTATATTCTCGTGACAAAAGGATGTAGCCCTACATTGGAATGAGGTTTATAAAAATATTTTTTCGAAACATCCATTTATTAGGAAATGCATCGTGTGTCACATTATAATTAATACGCCTATCGTGATGATGATGAAGTGAAAATGAAAATGAGAATTTTTAGTGCGACTGGAGTCGACCTTTTTTCTCGGAGAAATATACACCGGTCTTATTAATTGGGAAAGGCGGGAGACAATACTGGCGCATTCTTCATACGGTAGGAACTGACTTGATTTTATTTTACATGAAGATATTTATTTATGTTTAATTCGCGCGCTTTCGACATGTTTCATATCTTTGCGCGGACCTCCTACCAAATTCCGAAATTTGCGTCCATACGTCCTCACATCCGGGGTATATGACCATAACCTTCTCTTGTTTACTAGCAGTATACTAAGCTTTTATTACACCTATATATTGTACAAGAGTGAAATCCGCGCTTTCAGCGCTTCAATATCCCGCTTTCTGAAATTTTTTTTTTCAGAAAAAAATTCGTTTTTACAACAAAATGTATTTCAATTTGGAACAAAATTTTAAAACAAAATTAAAAAAAAAAAACAACTCCTACTCAACACGGTGTCCAGCATTGAAATTGAAAAATAATAAAAAAATGATTTATACAAATTTTCGGGCTAAAATTACTGCTATTCTGATATCTCATGTTTACAAGTTTATTTTAAGCGAAATTTGAAGGAAATTTGTTGGACGATACGTTTTTCTGTGTTTTGCCAATATCCATGATATCCTCCTCTCATTGTACCAAATTATTCCGCTCTTCTTTGTGAGCATCCGACGTGCAAAATATCTGCTGTGACCCCGACGCATCATAATAATTCAGACACAAAAAGCTACGTAAAGGCAGATGGTAGGGGATATTCAAGTCACTCACACATTTTTTATGGAGCACAACAGTGACTGGATAGAGTCGGTGGCACAAAATGGTCAGATATCAAAAACTGAATTATCAGATACAGTCTTTCTCAGATGCGTTGTATGTGTGACCCCAAGGAGCAATACAAGGTCACTGTATGATCACTTGAGAGGAACCCCTTTGTATCTTACATGACATTCCCATTTGTAGGAAAAGTACAGAGCCTTGGCGTTCACCCGCAAGTTCAGTAACAAATGGAAAACCTACCATCTTTGCTACCTTCACCTAATTCAACGGGATATGGAGAAATAAGAAAAAATGTGCAGAGGAAGGACCATTACAACAACTCTACAACGGAAGAAACAGTTGTCACAACGAGGTCAAAGATACGCCATTCTATGGTCACAAATCAAAATGTTTAATGTTAACAAACAAACACAAAAAAAATTTTCTGGCATAGCCAAATAAATGAAAATCATGTTCCATGTCTTTTATATTTTATCAGTCATCTTGAAATATTTCAGTCTAGGCTTTTACTAGGTCAAGTGTTCGTGAGATATTATTCGTTTACCCCTTTACCTATCTTGGCGTCGTATAAGTCTTCTATGAGAAATATGAGGTAGCGCGAACTCGCTCCGCTCGTTCGCCCCCTGTCTCGCTGTTGTATTGGAATGGTATGAGATAATTCAAGTCTAGGGGACTTGGAACAATTTCGACTATCCAGCTTTTATTTATTTAATTATTTGATATTATTTATTTATTTATTTATTCATTTATTTATTTATTTATTATTAATTCTTGTACTAGGTCAAGTGTTCGTGAGATATTATTCGTTTACCCCTTTACCTATCTTGGCGTCGTATAAGTCTTGTATGAGAAATATTTTGAGGTAATTGTGGGTGTTCTATATTTTGAGGTATCAACTTTCGTGGGGCGAACGAGCGATCTCGCTGTTGTATTGGAATGGTATGAGAAAAAATTCAAGTCTTCTATGGGAAATATGAGGTAGCGAGAACTCGCTCCGCTCGTTCGCCCCCTGTCTCGCTGTTGTGTTGGAATGGTATGAGACAATTCAAGTCTAGGGGACTTGGAAAAATTTCGACTATCCAGCCATATATGATAGGAAGAGGGACTTGGAAAATTTTATTATTAATTATATTAATTATTGACATGTTCCATGTCTTTTTTCTCGCCAGACCCCGATTTTGAAACTCGCGAGTACCCCCCCCCCCCCTCTCGTCAAGAGAAATCTCTACCCCGTGGGTGATTCAGAAATTCGCGAGTACACCCCGCGTAATAATAATGAATAAATTATTAATTAATTAATAAAAAATTAAATAATTAAAGAATTAAATAATTAAATAATAAAATAATAAAATAAATAAATAATTAAATAATTAAATAAATAAATAATTAATTAAATAATTAGTATAATTAATAATTAGAAAATCTCTACCCCGTGGGTGATTCAGAAATTCGCGAGTACACCCGCGTAATAATAATAAATAATTAATTAATTAATTAATTAATAAAAAATTAAATAATTAAATAATTAAATAAATAAATAATTAAATAATTAATATAATTAATAATTAGAAAATGTCTACCCCGTGGGTGATTCAGAAATTCGCGAGTACACCTGCGTAATAATAATAAATAATCAATTAATTAATTAATAAAAAATTAAATAATTATTTAATTAAATATTTAAATAATTAAATAATTATTTAATTAAATATTTAAATAATTAAATAATTATTTAATTAAATAATTAAATAAATAAATGAATAAATAATTAATATAATTAATAATTAGAAAATGTCTACCCCGTGGGTGATTCAGAAATTCGCGAGTACACCCCGCGTAATAATAATAAATAATTAAATGAATAAATAATTAATATAATTAAATAATCAAATAGATAAATAAATAATTGAATAATAAAATAATTAAATAATTAAATAATTAATATGATTGATAATTAGAAAATTTTCTAAGTCCCTCTTCCTATTATATATGGCTGGATAGTCGAAATTTTTCCAAGTCCCCTAGACTTGAATTGTCTCATACCTTTCCGATACAACAGCGAGACAGGGGGCGAACGAGCAGAGCGAGTTCGCGCTACCTCATATTTCTCATAGAAGACTTGAATTTTCTCATACCATTCCAATACAACAGCGAGATCGCTCGTTCGCCCCACCGAAAGTTGATACCTCAAAATATAGAACACCCACAATTACCTCAAAATATTTCTCATACAAGACTTATACGACGCCAAGATAGGTAAAGGGGTAAACGAATAATATCTCACGAACACTTGACCTAGTAGAAGCCTAGACTGAAATATTTCATGATGACTGATCAAATATAAAAGACATGGAACATGATTTTCATTTATTTGGCTATGCCAGAAAATTTAATAATAGGCCTACTACAATATGACCAAGTTACAAATTTTTTTTCATTTATTTATTTAATTATTTAATATTATTTATTTATTTAATTATTTAATATTATTTATTTATTTAATTATTTAATATTGTTTATTTATTTAATTATTTAATATTATTTATTTATTTATTTATTATTAATTATTACGAGTTCGCCCCCTGTCTCGCTGTTGTATTGGAATGGTATGAGACAATTCAAGTCTAAGGGACTTGGAAAAATTTCTAATTATTAATTATTTTAATTATTTAATTATTAATTAATTGATTAATTATTTATTATTATTACGCGGGGTGTACTCGCGAATTTCTGAATCACCCACGGGGTAGAGATTTCTCTTGACGGGAGGGGGGAGGGGGGTGGGTGTACTCGCGAGTTTCAAAATCGGGGTCCGGCGAGAGAAAAGACATGGAACATGTCAAAAAGTAAATAAAAATTTAAAAAAAACGATTGCAGAGACGGAAAAACACCTGAAGAGAATGAAAATGCCCGCTTTCTGAAATTTTTTTTTTTTTTCATAAAAAAATTTGGTTTTACAACAAAATGTATTTCAATTTGGAACAAAATTTTCCAACAAAATTTTGAAAAAAAGTATAAATAAAAATCGAAAACCAATAAAAATTGAAAAAAAACGAACAATAATAATATACTCGTAATTTTATCCGTACAATTTTTTTTCATACACCGACCTACTTCTCTTCATTTTCATTCTTTTCAGGTGTTTTTCCGTCTCTGCAATATTATTCTCAATGTCCTCCAATTCATAGTCCATCTCCTCCATGACGTCAGGGTATTTCCTTTTAATTTTTCCAATTTCGTTGTCTTCTTGCTCGTTGTATGCCGAAAAATGTTTTGCGCTCGAAATGTGCCACTTTTACTCAAAATATTGTTTACAATGAAATTTTTGATAATTAATATTTATGATAAACCTTCATTGAAATAGAATTATAATTTGCAATTTATTTAATTTATTTAAGTAAGAAGGGGTGCAGAAGGAAATACAGTAGGACTATCAGTAAACATGAATTACTATCATGCCTGTATTAACAGTTCAAGAAAAATTTAAACACTCAGAATACAGAGTTAGGTAGTTTTTAATATATAAAAAGGCCCACAAGGCAGACATTGAAAATAAATAGAAAAGTAAATAGAAAAGAGAGATTCATATTGGAAAGATCAAATACAAAAATGCGGATCGGATAATTTGAATCTTCCGTCCAAAAAAATGTCATGAAATATTGAATAATTATTTGAAAACAGCCAAAATCATCCGTATGAACTTCGTTTGATTCAGTTTAAGAAAAAAATTGGACCCTCAATTATATTATACTCGTCAAGAGTAGTAAATTACACTACCCAACAGCTTATAATAAGTGCCGAGAAAGTATTTACGTATTCAAAAAAAATAAATATTATCATTTCTTTTTGTTGCAAGTATTAATCGTTGTTTTGGTGCAGCATCCGTTGTAGTTCAGTTACTAAATCTTAATCCATAACCTCATTATCAGTATTTTGACACCTTTGCAATGCTTCCTCCTCTTCATTGCCAACAAAATATAACTGTAAATACTTTGGTTTTTGATTTGGCAAAGGCGATAAAACGCCTATTCGGTGATAAACTTTGCCGGAAATTTTAAAAGTCAAAAAATCCCACTCTTCCGTACAACCAAACGACGTCATTGCTAACGAATTATTGTATTTACGCAGAAATTAAAAAAAAATATTTGATTTAATATGAGATCCATCTAATAAATTACTCAATAAGTCCGGTGGATCGGGCAAGTCTAATTTTACTCTACCGTTTGAACAGCACATATTTTCACTTTCACCCGTAAACAATTTTGCTGTACAATGCGGACAAATTCGTTCAAGGGCACCGAGAATCGAGTTTAATTTATAATTAAAATTCACATCATAAATATACGTTAAATTTTGAGGAGGAAAATTATCATTTAAAATATTAGGATTAGGAATAGAATTTATCACCTCAATCTTCCTTTTTTTTCGGCATTTTACGACTTTTGTCGCGGAGTTTGATCTGCGACTTACATTTGATCTTCTCTTTACCATTTTCTCAATTAAAAACTTCGAACAGATAATCAAAATATTGTAGCAAGTAAATTCATGATCATTGGGAAGAGGGTCGATAAAAAATAATGGGAAAGAACTGAAAATAGTAGCCAATATACGCTCGACAAAAACCATTTGTCACAAATGATCGCTAACTTTGATAGTTCGTTGGTTCTGCCACACGTACAAAAATCGCTCCAGTCAACCTTCAGCACTTTAACACAGGCTCTTATGAAGAGTTGGCACTAAAACTCATTTTCCTCCACAAATGTCCAGTTTTTCAAAAAAATGAAGAGATGTGAATTTATTCTGCATAAAATTTCCTTTCATATGCGTCTAACTTCGAGCGAATCCGTGGAATTTTTTCTTTCCATAAGAATACATTGAGTGCGACTTTGCGACATCTGGTGGGATAAACTATGAAAACAATTTCAGTGTACGAAAATTCAACACAGCGAAGATGGCGAGTTAGCGATTTTCAAACATTCTAATTTGAGAAAGAAAGCTGCAGCCTATAGTTAAGTAATGGAAGTAGGCTAATAGTACTTTTCCATGGCAATTCACCAACCCGATTCTCAAAATTATATTTGGTTGCCTAGTAAGAAAAAACAGAAATTTTTTTCGGGACCAAGAACACATGTACAAAAGCAGTAGCCAATACACGATTAACTTTCAAGCTTTATTTCAACTTTTACGGTGAACTTTATTGAATTTTGGATAGGAAAAGACCATCCTCGACATAATTCACGTATAATGTGAAAATTTCATCGAATTTCAATGGGTGGGGGCGGAGATTACCCGTTACATGCGATTCCATCTTCAGCTTTATAATATAGGATACAAGCAGAAATACCCGTCCTTCGGACGGAACCCTCATACGTACCTAACCGAGGCCTGTAGTTTCTTGAAGTTCGACGACCCCTCTCTTCACCTGTTTATACTCATTTTCAACTGTTACCCTAACTAGTCTCTGACCCTGCCCCTCCTTGAGAGGCCGTCTTCATCACTTCAATATTTTCTTTCATCCTCAATGCTTATCGGGTATGTTCTCTTATCGATACCACATCCTTAGAAAGACTCTAGCCGGGTAGGAGGGGGGGAAATAGCCTTGGTCGTAAAATGTTTCAAATACCCGTCAAAACGTTGTCCCCGATGAGAAAACTCGAAATCCAAAAAATTTGGCTCACCCACATGGGCTGCAGAGTCATTTTTAGGCCTAAAATCCAAATGGCTGTATCTCAGGCAATAATGATCGCACAGCGATGAAACTTGGGGACATTTTAGTAT
Source organism: Aspidiotus rigidus (assembly GCA_035079385.1). NCBI lineage: Eukaryota > Metazoa > Arthropoda > Insecta > Hemiptera > Diaspididae > Aspidiotus > Aspidiotus rigidus. The sequence continues at coordinate 1,425,055 of JAVHKY010000002.1, read as the reverse complement.
TATGTGAACGTTCATCCATTGTATTTTTTTCAAAAAAAAATCATTCATATTTTCCCTAGTTTCTAGCAATAACAAAACTTCAAACTCGAATATTGAAAAAAATCGGGGGGGGGAGGCACCTGGGGAAAATCATTCATTTGAAGCGCCATACACTGTACTACAACATACATGGGTACCATAGTCCTCGGTGAGGTGGAACATTCCCCAAAAAATCAATATTTAATGAATTTCTGTGATTTTTCCATGAGTGAACTACGACTGCTACCGCAATAGACCGCGAGAAATCAATAGTCAATGATCGAGCTGAAAATGCGCACTCCTCCGTGGGATGAAATGGGAATGTTGATGGAACAGAAATATAATTTTAGTATTTCGTTTATCGATTTGATCAATTCTCATGTAAACACGTCCACCGATTAGGTGGAGTACGTTAGATTGAGAAAAATAGTTGAAAAATTCTCCAGTCGCTTCCCAAGGAATTCATCAAAGGATGCGGCAACGATCGCTATTTTCTTCGCTTTAAACATAACCTTGAATAACTTTGGCGGCGCTAGGAACAGTCTGAAGATAGTAGAGAAGTGAGAAAATCCACCTTTTCAACCTGGAGAACTGCGATTTTTCATACGTATTTCATTCATCAATTGGGTCAATTCTCAAGTAAACATGTCCGCCGAGTTTGAAAAAAATAGTCAACTCAAAAAATTCTCCAGGCGTTGGAACGTTTTGGAAATGACAATAAATCCAGAAAATCCACTTTTTCACCCGGGAGGACCGTGACTTTTCATATTCTGTTTATCAATAAGGTCAATTCTTAAGTAAACATGTACGCCGAGTTTAAAAAAAATAGTCAAAAAATTCTCCAGCGCCTGAAACCTTCTGGAAATGACAAATAACCGAGAAAATCCAATTTTTCACCCTGGAGGACCGTGAGTTTTGGTATTTCATTCATCAATTAGGTCAATTCTTAAGTAAACATGTCCGTCGAGTTTGAAAAAAATAGTCCGAAAATTCTCCAGTCGCTGGAATGTTCCGGAAATGACAATAAATCTAGAAAATCCACTTTTCCACCCTGGAGGACCGTGATTTTTGGTATTTTCTTCATCAATTAGGTCAATTATAATGTAAACATGTCCGTCGAGTTTGAAAAAAATGGTCAAAAAATTCCCCAGTCGCTGGAACAGTCTGGAAATAGCAGAAAATCGAGGAAGTCTACTTTTTCAACATGAAGAGCGGTGATTTTTGGTATTTTGTTTATCAATTATGGCAAATTTTATGTGAATACATCCGCCTAGTTGTGAAAATATAATCAAATAATTCTCCAGTTTCTGGGATGCCCTGGAAATAGTAAAAACTGTAGGTAATTCACTTTTCCAACATGTAAAACCATGATTTTTTATATTCTGTTTATCAATGTGGTCAATTCTTATGTAAATCCATACGCCGAGTTGGAAAAAAATAGTCAATAAATTCTCCAGTCGCTGGAACGATCTAGAAATAGTACCAAATCCAGAAAATCCACTTTTTCAACATGGAAAGCCCTGATTTTTGGTACGTTGTTTATCAAAAAGGTCAAATCTTAAGTTAATACCTCCGCCGAGTTTGGAAAAAATAGTCAATAAATTCTCCAGTCGCTGGAATAGTCTGAAAATCAAAAATTGAAAATATCTACTTTTCGAACTTGAAGAATCTTGATTTTTTCAATAAGGTCAATTTTTAAGTAAACACATCCTTATTTCGAATAAAATAGTCAGTAAATTCTCCAGACGCTCATTGGTATGGTCGATTCTTATAAGAACACTTACGCTGAGTTTTAAAAAAATTGAAAAAAATTCTCCAGTCGTTGGGACGCTCTGGAAATATTAAGAAATCAAAGATACACACCCGCCCCTATGATTTATGTGTTACTTTTTTCCCCTCGAGTCGAAGCGGTACAAATTGTGTAACTGGTAGCCATGCACTCACATGATGTGAAGGAATCCTTTCCCGAGACACCATAGAAGACAATCATCTTCTTTATATTGTCATGCTCATGAATTCCAATATTTGAAGCTTTGTCACCTTAACTTGAAAGTAGATTCCTCCACTTCATGCAAGTGCACGGCTCCCAGTAACACATTTTGAATCACTAAAACTTCAGGGGAACAAAAATAAAAATTCTACATTTTAAAGTAAAGTAAAGGAAATGAATCTTAGGGGTGGGTGCTTGGTTTTTTACTATTTCCGGAGCGTCCCCTAGACTGGAGAATTTATTGACTATTTTTTCCCAACTCGTAAGATGTATTTACATAAGATTTGACCTTATCGATAAACAGAATATGAAAAATCACGGTCCTCCAGGGTGAAAAAGTGGATTTTCTGGATTTATTGTCATTTCCAAAACGTTCCAGCGACTGGAGAAGTTCTAGACCATTTTTTTCAAACTCGGCGGACATGTTTACTTAAGAATAATTGACCTAATTGATGAATGAAGTATGAAAAATCGCAGTTCTCCAGGTTGAAAAGGTGGATTTTTCCACTTCTCTACTATTTTCAGACTGTTCCAGCGACTGGAGAATTTTTCAACCATTTTTCCCAATCTAACGTACTCCACCTAATCGGTGGACGTGACCAAATCGATAAACGAAATACTAAAATTATATTTTTGGTCTATCAACATTCCCATTTCATGCCACGGAGGAGTGCGTCGATCATTGACTATTGATTTCTCGCGGTCTATTGCGGTAGCAGTCGTAGTTCACCCCGCTATTCATGGAAAAATCACAGAAATTCATTAAATATTGATTTTATGGGGAATGTTCCACCTCACCGAGGACTATGGTACCCATGTATGTTGTAGTACAGTGTATGGCGCTTCAAATGAATGATTTTCCCCAGGTGCCTCCCCCCCCCGATTTTTTTCAATATTCGAGTTTGAAGTTTTGTTATTGCTAGAAACTAGGGAAAATATGAATGATTTTTTTTTGAAAAAAATACCATGGATAAACGTTCACATAATACTAAAATGTCCCCAAGTTTCATCGCTGTGCGATCATTATTGCCTGAGATACAGCCATTTGGATTTTAGGCCTAAAAATGACTCTGCAGCCCATGTGGGTGAGCCAAATTTTTTGGATTTCGAGTTTTCTCATCGGGGACAACGTTTTGACGGGTATTTGAAACATTTTCCGATCAAGGCCATTTTCCCCCCTTACCCGGCTAGAGCCTTTGAATATTCTCAATCATGTTTTTTAATAGGATGTATCAATGTAGAGTTGATGGTAAAACACTAAAATGACCTCTTTATATCACTGAGGGAAAACAAATCCGAGTCCCAACTCTAATTTTGTATTCTGTGCACCAAATTTGAGCCTAAAAATCAAACGCCGATGACAAAATGTGAGTATTTAGCTTAAATACCCCCTATCATGAGCTTAGTGGGGGAAAGGGGGTCGAATCGAAAATCTGATCTCAGATTCTTGTTCTACGTCCCACCCCCCTCCTCCCCCTGTACGGAATTTGAGATTATCGACACAAACCTTGATTTTTGGCACGCTAGAAGAAGGAATTATCCCGAAGTCCTGGTACTCAAATAGATAAGTGAACGCTCAAAACCACAACAGCGCATTATCAGACGCATAATAGTACTAAAGATAAGCGGGATAGTGTCGTATGTTCTCTGCCTGTTACTCAGCCATGGTGACTCAATGAGGTACGGTATTTGCCACTCGTTCATGTTGCCCGGCCAGAGCACCATTTGTAGGTCTGATCCTCCGAATTCTGCTGCAATGGATAATAAAAGACGCAATTTGGTCATCTTGGTTATAGGCGCAAAAGTATCTTTATAGTCTATCCCTGTTCTTGACTGAAACCCTGCGCTACAAGTCGGGCTTTATATCGAGTAACTTCGTCGGTGATTGGGTGAAATATGAATCATCAAGTCGTAAAATCTATTTCCTGTGAAGGGGGAAAAAAAGTTGTTCTTGCAAAAAGATGAGAAAATCTCGTTCGAGTTGGGTGCGCGCGCTATATACTGGAATTTGGTTGCTTTTTACGACCGGTGCTAGGGAGAGAGAAGAAAAAAACTGTGTCGTAAATCTGGAAAGATGATTCATTGAGTTTTGGTCGTGAGGGTCGGCGAGATTTCGAGTATCGAGCCCTGGAACAAATGCATACGTCACATCAGGAGGACGTGATCTGTTATTCTTGTTCCACATAGCGCAACAGTTGTTTGACCCTGCAAATTTGTGTAGGACAAAACACAACACAAATACATACATCTTTGATTATGAAATTTTTCGTTTATTCTATAATACGTGTACATTTACAGCTTATAAGGTATAACTCGAAGATTCTCTGCGAGTGTTATTGGTATCGATTGGTTGACGAGAGTCCTCTACTCAAGAAGGAACCTTGTTTCTTATACTTACGTCTTTAAAAATGTAGATACAAATTCCAGCCATTGGATGCATAATATGTTTGAACGGTAATGAATTGAAATTGCATTACTTATTTGAAACAATAAATTATTTTGTGAGATTAGTACAAATGAAAATTTCAATAGTGACTGATACACGTGAGGAAAGAGAGGATAAATGCAAACAGATGATAATACAAACTTCTACGTTCCTGGTTGCTTTTATGTACAGAGCTGTATGCAAACACAATTATTAATGATTGAGTGTATGTTTAGAGCGAAAGGTACAGCTCCATAATAATGATAATTAATTACGTGTAATCTATGTAGAGCCTATTGTGTATAATAGATAGCTTACAGAAGAGTTATTAATTCCAATTTTGAGTTTTAAACGTAATATCTGTCTGCTCGTATTTGGTATAATTCTCTTTCCATTTTTAAAATCACCGTCCCGACATCAATAAGAATATCACATTTTGCTCGGTATCGTCAGGTGTAGAGATCGAATCATTCGTCTGACGTTTTTCGTTGTGATAACAATATCTGTATAACTTTGACCACTCTGTGGCCACTTCGTTATGTCCTTCATCCTTTAATAACGTCGCCATTTGTTTTTCAAAATTGTGAGAACATTTCCCACATTTTACTCGCGGCAGGCAGACTTCTTCTTCTTCAATCGCTGCAAGAACTGTAACCAGAGAATGGAGTATTTGTAGTCGTCGAATTTAGATGATAAGCTTGAGAAGTGGTGGCAACATGGTGGTCGTTGAGGGCTCGAGTGTCCTTCAGTGTAATCGGTTTTGTGAGAGTTTTCCATGATTTTTCATCCGCAATTGAAGCAAAATTTACGCGACTCGAATTTTTGTCCTGCAAACATATGAAAAACGTATCTACTTTTATATACATATTCTAATGGAAAATTTCTAGTTCATGAAAGTGGGTTTTATTAACATTCTATTGTCTGGGATATGATAGATTCAGAGAGGCCTATTGTTGAACTGGATGTCGTGACGTCGTTGGAACATTGTACTTGTTAATATACTAGGTTGAAAATATTTTCATATTCTCCAACTTGGAATTATTTTCATATTCTTGAACTCGGAAATATTTCCAAATTCTTGACTCCGAAAATATTTCTGAGTCCAAGAATTGGAAAATGAATCAAAGAATATGAAAATATTATTTCTCAACTCTGTGCAAATATCAACGCAATCTATTTTATTGAGGGAAGAGCCTCCACCGTCAACCGTCCGGCTCGGTTACCGTACGATTTCCCGAAGCCGAATTCCCGAAGCCAATTACCCGAAGCCATTTCCCCGAAAGCACTTTTCCCGAATTGCCATTTTCCCGAAGCCAGGTTCCCGAAGGCGAATTCTCGAACGTAGAATTTTATCACGACGAGCGTAGAATTTCATCACGGCGTACAGAGAAGCGAATGTAAGTAAGAGTAATCATCAATATCGCCTGAACTAGAGTCATCTTTCAACTTTTCGTACACACGGTGATGTTGCCGATAATTTTTAGATTTCTATGGTAATGTGGAAGTCGAGGTACCCCTTGCATTTCGTTGTGAGCGTCAGTTCGTGCGAAAATATAATGGCGAAATTAGTAGGCAAGAAACTCCTTGTTGATGGGTACGTGTACCTGAGGTCCAGAGTTACGAAAGAGAAGATATATTGGGACTGCAATCGAGTGCGCAGCGGCCTATGCACGGCTCGGGCTATTACGAATAATCCAGCGCTACCAGAAAATGTCGTCGTGCTGAAAGGCCCCAACGAATCAAGACACGCTCATGCGCCCAATCAGGAAGAATCGAAAGCGGAAGTAATAACGCATACACTTAAAAAGAAGGCCGCAGACAACCCCGAAATTTCTCCGGCTCAACTTATTCGTACCGAATTAGAAGGAATTCCCTGCGAGGTACTCAGCCAACTACCAGAACGTGAGTCTTTAAAAAAACAAATTCGACGCGAACGACGAAAAGACTTGCCTGCGAACCCCAGAACACTGCAAGAACTCCGAGAATTACCAGAGACGTACACCAAAACTCGCCAGGGAGAGAAGTTCCTCGTATACGACTCCGGAGTCCCAGGTGAAGACGACGTAGAGGAGGAAGAGGATGAGGATGCTGCTGCTGCTGCTGCGCCAAAGGGAAGGAGCTTAGTCTTTGCCACACGACAAAATCTAGAGTTATTATGCAAGAGCGAAACTTGGTTCATTGACGGGACGTTTCAAGTTAACTTTTTACAGTCCACGGAGTTCGACACAGAGCCGGAGTAGGTGGAGAGGGAGTGCCACTACCATTTGTGTACGCTTTGATGACATCGAAAAAGGGCATTCAATACGAAGAAGTGTTAGTCGCTATCAGGGATGCCGTAAACGAATATCGAATCACAGGCAATTGTGTACCACTACGCATTATGTGCGATTTCGAGCTGGCTATAATCAATTCCATTGAGAAAGTCTTCCCAGGCGTACCGGTGACAGCTTGCCTATTCCATCTAGGGCAATCGTTATACCGCAAGGTACAAGATGAAGGATTACAAACCGCGTACAACAACCCTGACGATAGGACCTTAAGAAATTATGTGCACATGATATTGGCTTTAGCTTTTGTTCTGCCAGACGACGTTCCTACAGCATTCAGGCTCTTAAACGATGACGTCCCGGATGAACTCCTAGACGTCAAGGACTATTTCGCAGTCACTTACGTTCGTGGTAGGCCAGCCAGAGGACGAAGAGCAGCAATCGCACCGAGATACCCCATTCGTCTATGGAATCACTACGAGTCCGCCTTAAACGACAGCCACAAAACAAATAATGCGAGCGAAGGCTGGCATACGAGGTTCGCGTTGCTGGTCGGGAAACATCACCCGGATATGTATATATTTTTAACAGAAATACAGAAAGAGCAAGGGGACACAGAAGTTAGTGTAGCAGAATTGTCGCTAGGAAGACGCGTGAAAGTTGGACCAAAACGAAAGTGGCTCGAATTACAAACGCGAACCAAGGCTGTTGTGGAAGAGTATCCGACATATAAGGAGGATGATAATGTTCTAGAGTACCTTCGAACTGTAGGATATGATCTTCATGTAGCCTAGCGGCATACTTCTGGTAACAAAATTTATAAATAAATGTTTATCAAAACTTGGTTTCGGGAACACATAATTTTGGGAACATTGACTTCGGGAAAATGAGTTTCGGGAATTCGGCTTCGGGAAATTGGGCGGGAACCGTCCGGCTCTGGCCAAACAAAAGGGTTGAAGAAAAACCAAACGTGATCAAAAATGTTCAAGCGTGTTCAAACCTGTTTAAACATGTTTAAACATGTTCACACCTGTTCAAACATGTTCAAACCTGTTCAAACATGTTCAATCTTTTTCAAACTTGTTCAAACATGTTTAAACTTGCGGAAACATGTTCAAACTTGTGGAAACATGTTTGAACATGTTCAAACCTGTTTAAACATGTTCAAAAAGAAAACAATTTTCTGGCAGAGCCAAATAAATAAAGATCGTGTTTCATGTCTTTCCTCTCACTTGTCGACTTGCTCAGTATGTTAGTCTAACTAGCTTTAAAATAAGAGGTCTATGGTAGGGAAAGTATAACACAAAATGTGTTGAACTTCAATTTTATTTCATAAAGCGTTATTTTCTTCAGTTACAGTAATTAAAGGTCTATGATATGAAAAATAGGATACAAAACGTATTGTTGTTGTTGTTCAATTCTTAATTTTTCTGTAGAACACAGCATCCAGGTACGTTTGATGTCATGTTGTAGGCAGAGCCTTATCATTACTTATGTCTAAATTCCACGTTTCTTTCAGAAATTGAATCAACTTGTTTCCTGCTTCTGTGTTAAGATTGATGTTAGAATCTCCGACCAGTAGAAACGGAGTTTCATGGAAGTTTTCTTGCAACTTTGGTAAATTTTGGTTAGGTCAAACGCACATGAGGTATTACTTCACTTTTACCCCTACTTTCATTGAACTATACGCTTTTTGTGACGTTTTTAAGAAAGCCTATGCAGCGAGCAGTTATCTACATTCTTAGGAAAAATATTTTTTGAGCTATTTTCATGGGGCAAAAGTCCACTATCCTATATTATGGGCTACAAAGAGAAGGGTCATACTTTCATATGAGCGTCTGTTTCGTGAGAATATATGGAGTTTTTGAAAAGAAGCCTTTAGTTTAAAAGAGATGTACTATGAAGCTCGCTCGTTCGCCTCCTTCTTTGTCCAGTATAAGTCTAGTTTAGAGCTAGTACAAAGCTAGTCTAGTATGAAGCAAGCCCAGTATACAATGTCAAATAGTATAGCTTATCTAATATATTAGGCTAGTATATGTACATTAGGGCTAGTATAATGAAGCCTAGTATACTAAGCCAGTATACTGTATGCAGCTAGTATAAAGGAGGTTTGGATGCCAAATAGTATAGCTTATCTATGTACTAGGCTAGTATACTGTATATTAGGAATGAGGCCTAGTATACTAAGCTAGTACTGCACGCAACGCAAATTTCGAAATTAGGGTAGGGCTCAGAGAAAAAATCCCAAGTCCCAAGGTCATCTGCACGCACGCACGCGGACGCAAATTTCGAAATTCAGGCCAGAGCAAAGACATGAAACATGTCAATATAGAATTAATTAAGTAGGAAAAACTTACGGCGCGCCTCTTAGTTTTTTGTTTTTTCATTTTTATCTTATTCGAGAGCGCTATATAAACAGGAATAATTTTTAAAAATCTCGGTAAATTATCTAGATATTTCTACTTTGGATATTGAAAAAAAAAAAGTAGAAATTCTACAGACAACTTTTTTTTGGACCTGTATTCAAAATTTTTATGCAAACACAAAGTTCTCATGGCTACTTTTAATTCTGTTATTTAGGGTTTTGGGTAAGGTAGATACATGAAACAAAGGGAGTAACTCTGGGGTTTAAGATTATTTGGAATTTCTTAGTTAGATACACTATTTTCTTTGTATCTTTTCATCTCATAGTTCAATTCAATCTGCTTAGTTTTCTTTTCAAGCTTTTCTTCTTTCTTAATTTCATTCAATTTTGCACTCTTTCATTCTTTACTTGTTCTTCCGTACAACCTTTTTTTTTTCTTTCTTTATCGTTTCCTGAGTCTTCCAAATTGTTCTCTGCCTCAGTATCACACTCTTCCAGTTTTCCCTCTCTTCCTATTCTTCTTTTTCAGTCCTCTGCATCCATCTCCTCCAATTATCCATATGGTGATAATTGATTCTACGTGTCATCCTCTAATCTACAAATTAATGGAAGAAAAACGTTTCGATTCTAAGATTAGTTCATTCATTTCCCTTTTTCTCTTTCACTTTTTTTCTACATAAGATTTTTTTTGAAATCTTGTGTGTATTATATGTTGACAGTATAATTTGTTACTACAGTAGTTCCAATTTTCAGCGATGATTATTTCTTTGACCTCACTTTTTTACATGCAAATAATGTAACTCCTCCTATTTTCGAGTTGATTTAGTTGAGACTTTGAAAATCCCTTCCTTCAATTACCTTAATTAGAACAAAATTTCTCAAGGCCCTCAATTTATTCCTTCGAGTCCACCCACCTCCAACTAACAGTTATTCTTGACATCGAGTCCTGATTTTTGTAATTCACTATTCTCTAGGGATTCTTCTGTTAAATCCTGATGATGTTAAGAGCATCTCCAGTTTTTTATGATGTCAACTACCTAACCTAAATCGAGGTTCAATAGGAAACCTATTCCATAGGGGGAGGGATTTTTGAAAATTTTGGTGTCTCGCCATCATTTACCTAGAACGATGGTTGATATTTTTCCAAGTCCTTTTCCTGTCATATATATATCTTGAAAGTTGAAATTCTTCCATGTTCCTCTCTTAAAAAATATAGCTTAGAAGTTGAAAGTTTTTAAAGTTATCAACTTGTCATAATTGCATAGGTCGATGTACAAAATGCGTTTTCAATTTCAACTCCTCTGATGGTTCAATTTTTTCCAAGTTCCTCTCCTGTCATACATAGCTCAATTCCCAATATTAAAAATCTTTTCAAATCTGACTCCTTTGATGTTGAAAATTTTTCCTATCCCTTATCTATCATAATAGAGCTCAAATGTCTCAATTTTTCCGAGTCCCTCCTGCTATAGTTGGCTTAATTTTCAAAATTTTATCAAATCTAATTCCTCTTTTTGGAACCCCTCCAATTTTGAATTCAATTCTCAATGTCAAAACCAATCCGTCCCATAGAAGAGGATGTGGGAATTCCTTATTCAACTTTATTAAACGTGTGATTGTTTTCTATTACAGCCTTCAATTGAACTTCTTTTGGTTGAATCCTAGAAATCTGATTGGAAGCTTCATTACAATCCTTACTATCTTATTATACAGATAATCCGAGAATCTATCACCTTTTTTCCTGTCCTACTCTTCAAAATCAACATACTTCCTACAAAGTATTTTCTCAATTATCCTCTGACCTGTGTAATCATTTCCAACACAATTTCCAACTCTCGCAACTTAGTCAGTTCCATTTTCCAAATATTTCAGTTGCTTTTCTTCTTCTACTTCTTACAATGGAAGTGATTTTTGATTCAAAAAGTTGATATTGATAAGGGATCATCATATTTTGGTGACTATTATTTTCTATTTTGCCTTTTAGCTCTCCTTCATTAGGACATTTCGACGTCATTAGAACTTTTTGCCAAATTAATTATCCTTCAATTTGCGAAGTGCTAAATTGTATCGGATAAAATGAGGTATGAAGTGCCAAAAGAAGGTCGTTACCGTTATAATATTAGGCTTTAGCTATTTTTTAGCTTAATTGTATCGGGTAAATTAGGTATGTGATGGATTTCATCTGAAGCCTTCCTCTAGGGAACTGAGGTATCTTTTATGCGCTACTTTTATTCCATTCTTCAGGGTTTTCCGAAACTCTTTATACTTGTTGATATTATTTATGGTAATATTCTTTTTCAACTTTCGTTGTGCCCTTTTCTTAGAATCGTACCCCTACTTTTCCTGAATACATCCCTCTCAATTTCTCACATGATGTGTCTATAGTTGGAATTCTGATTAGGTTTAAGCTCACACTTTTCTACGCTCATCTGTACAAAACGTATCTTTTATTTGATTCTCAGTTCACATCGGTTGCCCTCAATATGATCAAACTGATTGCGCGCCTATAAAAACTGCACCCTTTCACCCAAAATTAAGGACCTCACCTTGTAACTACGTACTTACGACCATAAAAACTTTCATTATTTCTTAATCCTAGCTTAATTCTTGTATCACTCACATAAAAAAACAACCCTGCAACAAACTTGAATCATTAAAAGTTAACCTATCCTCAGTCTTCATCGAACAGAAATTCCCACCATAAAGAAATTATTTTCACTCGATATAGAATTGGTCACTCTCAACTTGAACATTCTCATCTCCTCCTGGGTTTCCATGCTCTACCTTCATATAAATCTTATTATGCAGATAATCTGACGATTTATCATCTTTTTTCCTGTCCTACTCTCCAAAATCAATGTACTTCCCACAATATAATCTCAGTCTCATCCTCTGTCCCATGTAATCATTCCCAAAACGGTTTCCAACTCCCGCAACTACCTATGGTACTCAATTACTCCAACTTATACATATCCATTTTCTTTCTCCTGCCTTAAAATTTGAGTACCACCATCTGACTCGATTGCTACCTCTTCTTCCAATCATCTTCCCTATCCTCATGTTCTTTTCGTTTGTTTCTCACTCCACTCCAGTTATTCTTATTCTCCAATACCCTTTGTATGCTCCGTTGATCACTTTTCTTATTTTTATTCGAAATTTATTTGAGGATCAGTGTGTCAAGAACGTATATTCAAGTAGTGTATACCTTGATAAAGAAAAAAAAAAAAAAAAAAACTATCAATTAACTCGAGAACTATCAAGTAGAATTGAACTTCAAATAAGTATGCTCCTACTTTTTCATGATTATATTATACTCTTCCAATAATGGTAATTGACGTTCAAAATTTATTTGAGGATCAGTGTGTCAGGAACGTGTAAAATAAATCCAGTACCCTTTGGATACTCCGTTGATCACTTTTCTTCTTTTTATTCAAAATTTATTTGAGAATCAGTGTGTCAAGGTATTCTGGTAGTGTCAATAACTCCAGAACTATCAAGTAGAATAGAACTTTAACGATAAATAATTATAATCTTGTCACAGTATGATAATTGACGTCGGATGCGATAACAGGAAAATGGAGAACTTTTACACGCACGTTTGTGATAATGAATCGTTGCACTTAAATAACCAATAATTAATTTTCTATTTTCTATTTTGCCTGTTAACCTTCAGTCGCTGTGACGTCATTAGAATTTCCGAATATTTTTTCTTATAATTTGCTAGGCAATTCATATATATAGTAATAGAATACACGCGTTAGCTATTTTTTAGCTAAATTGTATCGGGCAAATCAGGAATGAGAGGCAAAGGGTCATTTAGCTTTTTAGTATATTAGATATTAGGCATTTATTGCATATATCAGAGAAGTACTTGTACGTTCCAAACGCGTACTTTCTGTGCGAGTAGAAATGCTACACAATTGTAAATAGTTGAAAATTATTGTGAGAATATGTATGTTAATACAGTGGACTAATCCGTGAGTCGCAGGCATAATACTCGCCTTCCGCGACAAAATGTACGTCGATTTTTCGAATGAAATCTTCGGAAGAGCCAAATCTTTCCTCCTCGACGTGAAGAGGTCGAATGTTGAAACTCTTTATGGTATTTTTCGTACTTGAAGAGCTCTTCGGATCTCGCCGTAGTACAATACAATTTTGTGAACGTCCCTCACGCGATGATAGCGATGGTGGATGTTCAATAAAATGCCGAAGCCCATAAGAAGACGTAGGAAATGGCGAAACTGAACGAAATGCGTTTTAGCTTTTCCGCAAGCTTGGGCAGGTACAGACTCAATTTTGTCTCGGCGCCCAGTGCAGAAGGTGTTACCCCATCCATTATCCGGTGCGTAATATTTCGCAGCAGTTACGGAATGTATTAATAAATTGATGGGGATGTGTCCTGTGTAGTGGCGCCGACCGGTCCCCATAGGACTTAGAATTATAGATTTCCTTAAATTCTCTCCTTCCTCCCATCAACCTTCGCTTCTACGTTGTTTCGTACCATGAGCAAAAAGGTATCGGATGGTGGATACCCGCCCCTCTGTCTTCCCACGAAACAAGTCCACCACCGTCTAGATTTTATTTGTATAGTATCTTATTTAGATGCAACAGATAATCCGATGTAGGCCGTCGAGAGAATGAAATTAATTCGGACCATTTTACAACATTTGTTTTAAGCGCGCGTGCATTTGTGGTTGTTACAGGCGTTGGCAGATGATATATGATTAATAAATGAATCCGAGTCGTGTGTGTGTATGTGCGTATAAATGCTGCTGTATAATGTTACTTTTTGAAATCATTATGTAGTCGGGTTTCGCATTTCCAGAGTGAACACAAAAGCACATACGGCGCTATAATTGCGAAAACTCGTTGTATTATTCGTATAGGTATAAGCACGTTAAACGGTGCTGTCATTTGTATATTGTAGCTTTTTGTTGGAGACGAACGCGAAAGCGGTCAATATTTATGTAAATTTCGTAACAAATTCGCGAAAGCTCATATTATATACTGGATATACATGCAGATGTACCTTTTATACTAGGTAGCGTATATAGTCAGCCGCCACAGCGGAGTCCTTCTTGCGATGAATTTAACTGCATACGACAAGGTGTCACTGCTGAAAGCTTTTCCCGAACGAGACGAATATTTGCGTGTGTAGCCGGTATTGCATGTAGATGAACTTTGGTTAAAGGAAGTGTAATTTACCTCGCGAAAAATATATCAGACGTGAAACAGTTGGTTCGCTTTGGGAAGTAGGGGAAGAAAAAAAAAGGTTCGGCGCATATTAGTTTTGGGTCTCTTTGCAACGAGATTCGTTGTATCATTAATGATGTACGAGCACGTTCGAGAGTCAGCCAAATAAGTTACTTGTTGCGTTTTTTTTTTTTTTCTTATATTCCATACAGTATATAGGTAGTGAAACTGGGATGAATTACCACCGCCACTTTTCCTTCCGGATGATTTTTTATTTATTCGAAATTCCCGCTCGAATATTCTTACCGGTGCCTTTTCTCTCTCGTACCGTGATGAATTATGAAAAAGGTGCGCGGTAAGACCACCTTCTGCTCGGTAACTAACTGCGAAGTATTTTTCGCGTAAAAGCTGCAGGTTTTATAGAAAACGAAAAATCGTGTTAGTAAGAGTTATTGTTTTTTGTACTGCGGGATGTATTTTTTAACGTTTCTTGTACTACACATTTATTTGCTATTCGCAATTGAGTAACTATCATATGATATTCGAGTGAAATTAAGGAAGACATTCCTCTACTTTTTGTTCGCATTGAATTGTGAATGAGACAAAGGAGTTCCATCATAGGGTTCACAAGTATTTTTTCGGACGAAAACTTCGCCGGTGGACGTTTTCCCGAGCAGATATTCGCTCGAATGACCTTTATTCCCTGTTCCCCTAGTAAAAACCTTTCGAACGACTCCTGCGGATATTCCATAACTTCATCTCAAGCTTTGTACTCGTCGTAGTCTTGGATCACTCCTTGTATCCGTTCCTAGTGGTTGACCCATTTTTTGTGGAGTGCGGCCCTCATACTAAGTCTTAGGAAGGATTGACTGTGTTCTTTTTGAAGCTCATAAATGGCGTCGGGTGATCCTTGCCCACGACGACCTGGAAACGAGGACAGGCTGACCAGATATTTTTCATAGAAAAAAGTACTATCAATTTTTGGTTACAATTTGCCCTCCGCTTCCCCTCTTCCCTTCACAAATTCCCGTAGTTTGAAAAATTGACAATCCTCCCCCTCTACTTTGAAGAATCACCTTTTTTTGTTGATCTGTTGAAAGAAAATGTACTTAACGAAGAGAACAATTTTATTAATATAATTCACAATCCTGTATAATTAATCATATTTATCTGATGACGATTTAAATTTTCCAATAGTTGGGTGTTGTTTTCAACGCATTCAAAAAATTCCTCACAGGACATATCAACATTCTGCTCAATTTTGAACACAGCCTCTAGAGTGATTATATTTACCTGGGACTTATTATCCTCACAGTAATCATCTAATATACTAAAAAGCTAAATAACCCTTTGCCACTCATTCCTGATTTGCCCGATACAATTTAGCTAAAAAATAGCTAACGCGTGTATTCTATTACTATATATATGAATTGCCTAGCAAATTATAAGAAAAAATATTCGTGAAATTCTAATGACGTCACAGCGACTGAAGGTTAACAGGCAAAATAGAAAATAGAAAATTAATTATTGGTTATTTAAGTGCAACGATTCATTATCACAAACGTGCGTGTAAAAGTTCTCCATTTTCCTGTTATCGCATCCGACGTCAATTATCATACTGTGACAAGATTATAATTATTTATCGTTAAAGTTCTATTCTACTTGATAGTTCTGGAGTTATTGACACTACCAGAATACCTTGACACACTGATTCTCAAATAAATTTTGAATAAAAAGAAGAAAAGTGATCAACGGAGTATCCAAAGGGTACTGGATTTATTTTACACGTTCCTGACACACTGATCCTCAAATAAATTTTGAACGTCAATTACCATTATTGGAAGAGTATAATATAATCATGAAAAAGTAGGAGCATACTTATTTGAAGTTCAATTCTACTTGATAGTTCTCGAGTTAATTGATAGTTTTTTTTTTTTTTTTTTTCTTTATCAAGGTATACACTACTTGAATATACGTTCTTGACACACTGATCCTCAAATAAAGTTCGAATAAAAACAAGAAAAGTGATCAACAGAGCATACAAAGGGTATTGGAGAATAAGAATAACTGGAGTGGAGTGAGAAACAAACGAAAAGAACGTGAGGATAGGGAAGATGATTGGAAGAAGAGGTAGCAATCGAGTCAGATGGTGGTTCTCAAATTTTAAGGCAGGAGAAAGAAAATGGATATGTATAAGTTGGAGTAATTGAGTACCATAGGTAGTTGCGGGAGTTGGAAACCGTTTTGGGAATGATTACATGGGACAGAGGATGAGACTGAGATTATATTGTGGGAAGTACATTGATTTTGGAGAGTAGGACAGGAAAAAAGATGATAAATCGTCAGATTATCTGCATAATAAGATTTATATGAAGGTAGAGCATGGAAACCCAGGAGGAGATGAGAATATTCAAGTTGAGAGTGACCAATTCTATATCGAGTGAAAATAATTTCTTTATGGTGGGAATTTCTGTTCGATGAAGACTGAGGATAGGTTAACTTTTAATGATTCAAGTTTGTTTCAGGGTTGTTTTTTTATGTGAGTGATACAAGAATTAAGCTAGGATTAAGAAATAATGAAAGTTTTTATGGTCGTAAGTACGTAGTTACAAGGTGAGGTCCTTAATTTTGGGTGAAAGGGTGCAGTTTTTATAGGCGCGCAATCAGTTTGATCATATTGAGGGCAACCGATGTGAACTGAGAATCAAATAAAAGATACGTTTTGTACAGATGAGCGTAGAAAAGTGTGAGCTTAAACCTAATCAGAATTCCAACTATAGATACATCATGTGAGAAATTGAGAGGGATGTATTCAGGAAAAGTAGGGGTACGATTCTAAGAAAAGGGCACGACGAAAGTTGAAAAAGAATATTACCATAAATAATATCAACAAGTATAAAGAGTTTCGGAAAACCCTGAAGAATGGAATAAAAGTAGCGCATAAAACATACCTCAGTTCCCTAGAGGAAGGCTTCAGATGAAATCCATCACATACCTAATTTACCCGATACAATTAAGCTAAAAAATAGCTAAAGCCTAATATTATAACGGTAACGACCTTCTCTTTGCACTTCATACCTCATTTTATCCGATACAATTTAGCACTTTGCAAATTGAAGGATAATTAATTTGGCAAAAAGTTCTAATGACGTCAAAATGTCCACATAATGATGGAAAGTATCTAATGAAGGAGAGCTAATAGGCAAAATAGAAAGTAGTAGTCACCAAAATATGATGATCCCTTATCAATATCAACTTTTTGAATAAAAAATCACTTCCATTGTAAGAAGTAGAAGAAGAAAAGCAACTGAAATATTTGGAAAATGGAACTGACTAACACAGGTAGTTGCGAGAGTTGGAAACTGTGTTGGAAATGATTACACAGGTCAGAGGATAATTGAGAGAATACTTTGTAGGAAGTATGTTGATTTTGAAGAGTAGAACAAGAAAAAAGGTGATAGATTCTCAGATTATCTGTATATAAGATAGTAAGGATTGTAATGAAGCTTCCAATCAGATTTCTAGGATTCAACCAAAAGAAGTTCAATTGAAGGCTGTAATAGAAAACAATCACATGTTTAATAAAGTTGAATAAGGAATTCCCACATCCTCTTCTATGGGACGGATTGGTTTTGACATTGAGAATTGAATTCAAAATTGGAGGGGTTCCAAAAAGAGGAATTAGATTTGATAAAATTTTGATAATTAAGCCAACTATAGCAGGAGGGACTCGGAAAAATTGAGACATTTGAGCTCTATTATGATAGATAAGGGATAGGAAAAATTTTCAACATCAAAGGAGTCAGATTTGAAAAGATTTTTAATATTGGGAATTGAGCTATGTATGACAGGAGAGGAACTTGGAAAAAATTGAACCATCAGAGGAGTTGAAATTGAAAACGCATTTTGTACATCGACCTATGCAATTATATAAGTTGATAACTTTAAAAACTTTCAACTTCTAAGCTATATTTTTTAAGAGAGGAACATGGAAGAATTTCAACTTTCAAGATAATATGACAGGAAAAGGACTTGGAAAAATATCAACCATCGTTCTAGGTAAATGATGGCGAGACACCAAAATTTTCAAAAATCCCTCCCCCTATGGAATAGGTTTCCTATTGAACCTCGATTTAGGTTAGGTAGTTGACATCATAAAAAACTGGAGATGCTCTTAACATCATCAGGATTTAACAGAAGAATCCCTAGAGAATAGTGAATTACAAAAATCAGGACTCGATGTCAAGAATAACTGTTAGTTGGAGGTGGGTGAACTCGAAGGAATAAATTGAGGGCCTTGAGAAATTTTTTTCTAATTAAGGTAAATGAAGGAAGGGATTTTCAAAGTCTCAACTAAATCAACTCGAAAATAGGAGGAGTTACATTATTTGCATGTAAAAAAGTAAGGTCAAAGAAATAATCATCGCTGAAAATTGGAACGACTGTAGTAACAAATTATACTGTCAACATATAATCACACAAGATTTCAAAAAAAATCTTATGTAGAAAAAAAGTGAAAGAGAAAAAGGGAAATGAATGAACTAATCTTAGAATCGAAACGTTTTTCTTCCATTAATTTGTAGATTAGAGGATGACACGTAGAATCAATTATCACCATACGGATAATTGGAGGAGATGGATGCAGAGGACTGAAAAAGAAGAATAGGAAGAGAGGGAAAACTGGAAGAGTGTGATACTGAGGCAGAGAACAATTTGGAAGACTCAGGAAACGATAAAGAAAGAAAGAAAAAAAAAAAGGTTGTATGGAAGAATCCTGTTTATATAGCGCTCTCGAATAAGATAAAAATGAGAAAACAAAAAACTAAGTGGCGCGCCGTAGGCGCGCCGGACTTGCTAGTTAATAAGACTAAAAACGTGTTCGCATTCTGAATTAGTTCATGGTCTCGTAGAACACAAACAATTTTTTTCAAAAACCCGAAATCAAATTTAAGACAAATAAAATCACGGTATGTAACTTCCCACCTTTCCCTTAAAGTCTTTTGACGTGTTTCATGTCTTTACTTTGCCCAGCCTGACCCCTAATTTGGAATTTTGCGAGTACCCCCTTCCCCTTCTACCCTGTGGGTGATTCAGAAATCTGCGAGTGGCCCCCATTTTTTTCCACTCATCCAGGAATGCGAATTTGGGAAAAGATGAAAATCCGAAGCGGCCACATCCGGTGAATACCGCGGCTGCAACACCCTGGAAAATACGGTAGATGAAGGGTAAGTCTCCAAAATCGGTTGTTTGGATTCAAAAGGAAGACATTTCTTTTTCTGGTCGATTGCGAAGATTGTTGTGTAAAGATCGAGTAGATTTAGCAGATGCGCATTTTTGCATACACAGAACTGATTTGCTTCAATCTTTAGATGAGGGATTCCATTTACGATTGCAGCAGTATGCTTCAGAGAATTCGCTAAATGGTGGGCCAGTCTTTTGCGCCAAAGTTTATTAGACACATGCGTGCCGTGTCGAGTCCGAAAAATCTGGAGATTGAAATGTTTCTGAGGAGTAATCAGGAAAAATGTTGACCTTGAAGTTATACAGGGTGGGGCAGAAAGATGTTACCAGTTAAATGGGAGTTCGCGCTAAATCGAAAACGCAGAACGTTAGACGTATACTCTGAATGTACGAATTTTCTATCTCAGTTTTATCTTTAATTTGAGCCACATCCGAAGTTTCTACGACTTTTCTGAGCCGAGTTATGGACCAAAATGTGCCGTAATTTCACAGCAGGGGTTCCCAAAGTTGTGAATTATCGAAAGACACTTTTCCTATTGAAAAAATCGCGTAATCTCCCAAGTGTTCCCCGATCCTAGAGTAAAATTTAGCGCTGAATCTGAATAAGATTGTTAAAAAATTCTGCGAAGCACCGAAATAGGTTTATGGGCCCAAGAAGGGTCAAAATTTCCCCAAAATGATAAAATCGCCTAATCGTTGATGTTTTTCTCGATTCTGAGATAAAATTTAGCGCTGAATCTGAATAAAATTGTTAAAAAATTCTGCGAAGCAACAAAACGGGTTTATGGGCCCAAAAAGAGTCAACATTTCCCCAAAATGATAAAATCGCATAATCTTCGAAGTTTTTTTCGTTTCCGAGACAAAATTTAGCGCTGAATCTGAATAAAATTGTTAAGAAACCTTGCGAAACACCTAAATGGGTTAATGGGACCAAAAAGGGTCAGCATTTCTGCAAAACGAAAAAAATTGCCTAATCTTCAAAGTTTCTCTTGATTCTAGCGTAAAATTGTATGCTTAAAAAAACTGTTGAATAATTTTTCGAAGTACCAAAATGTGTGCAAGTGCCCAAAAACGATTACAATTTTACCAACTTGGAAAATCGCTTAGTCTTTTCAATTTCATTTGATTCTCGTAGAAATCGAGCTTCGCGAGAACAAAAGATTGGTCGCGGGTGAGAAAAAGTGCGAAAACTCTCGTTGTTTCAGGCAGAGGAAGGTATGATACCGCAAAGTTGGTCTTCTGTTGCGTGCCCGCGATGAAAGTCCCATTTATGTTTGAAGCAGTGCAAAAACTCCTAGATTCAGCCAATGGGAAGTATGATACTGCGAATTTGGTCTTGCTCGTGATGAGATATCAGCTACAATTCAGTATTTGATTGAGGCAGACGAATGCCCGGAATTGCTCGGGGCTTCACCCGCTGAAGGGAATGATGTCCTTAAGATTGTCTTCTGTTATGAGCTTGCGGTGAGAGATCGGGTAGGACCCCCTGTTCAATAAAGACGGATAAATACGAAAAATTTCCCGTGGAGACCCGTGAAGTAGGGAAGGGTACCAGGAAGATTATTGTCTGCCATGAGCTCGCGGTGAGAGACCAGTTGGAGCCCTGTGTTTGATCTAAATGGGTGAATACGTGAAAATTCTCGTTGTTTCAGGCAATGGTGAAAAACATACCGCGAAGATCGCGTTCCAGTGTGACCTCGCCAGGAGAGAACTGTAACAGCCCCGTTTTATCTAGGCAGGTGAATTCAAGAAAATTCTCGTTTCCACACCCAGTGCTGGGAAGGATATCCCGAGACCGTTGTTCGTTAAGCTTGCCGTGAGAGAACGATCAAGGCCCTACGTTCGATAAGGCACCGGATTCGAGAAAATTCTCGTACTTTCGCGCGAGGAAGGAACGATACTGTGAAGTTCGACTTTCGTCATAAGCTCGCGGTGAGAGAAGGATCAAGGCCCGTGTTTGATAGAGACAGGCGGATGCGTGAAAATTCTCGTATATTCCCGCAAAGGAAGGAACGATACTGTGAAGCTGGTCTTTCGTCATGAGTTCGCGGTGAGAGAACGATGGAGGCCCCGCGTTTGATAGAGACGGGCGGATGTGAGAAAATTCTCGTAGGTTCGCGCGAGGAAGGGAATGATACGGTGAAGCTCGTCTTTCGTCATGAGCTCGCGGTGAGAAAACAATCGAGGCCCCGTGTTTGAGTGTTTGATAGAGGTGGGCGGATGCGAGAAAATTCTCGTACTTTCGGGCGAGGAAGGGACTGATACTGTGAAGCTCGTCTTTCTTCATTAGCTCGCGGTGAGAGAACGATCAAAGCCCCGGGTTTGACGGAGGCAGGTGGATGCGAGAAAATTCTCGTAGATTCCCGCAAAGGAAGGAACGATACTGTGAAGCTGGTCTTTCGTCATGAGCTCGCGGTGGGCTCTAGCTGATCGCTCATCACGAGCAAGAACGAATTCGCGGTACCCTCCCATTGCCTGAATTGAGAAGTTTTTGCAGGTTGGCCCGCTTCGCTCATAGGTAGGGCGTCAGTTGATCTCTCATTGCAAGCACGCAACGCAGAAGACCAACTTTGCGTTCTTTGCCGAAAACAAGGTGAGTTTTCGCACTTTTTCCCGCTTTGATCATACGCAGAGCCCTAGTCGATCTCTCATCGCGAACCTTCAACGGAAGACGAAGTCGTCGTCTTCTGCCAATCCCCAAATGAGGAGAATTTCCGCAATTTCCTCTTTCGGATGTGTCACCCGACGCTAGTCGACTTCTCACTCCGCAAACACTCAACGGAAGACGAACTTGTCGATATTCCTTCCATCCCCTGAATCAACAATTTTACTCCAGAATGAGAATTTTTGATTTTTCAGTTTGGAGATCATCTAGGGCCATTTCAGTATTTTTTTTTTTTGGACTCGGCGCAAAAATTTACTTCAGAATAGAAAACAATGTTTCAAGATTAAGCAATTATTCACCTTGGAGGAATTTTGATTCTCTTCGAGCCCATCGACCCATTTTGGTGCTCCGAAGTATTATTTCAGCATTTTTTTTTGGACTCAGCGCGAAATTCCACTTGAAAATCGAAATAAAATTTAAAAATTTGAACAATATTCGAAATGCCACAAAGAATTGGTGCTTGTATGGAAATTCTTTCGTACCTATCGTAATTTCTGTAATAATCGCTATATTTTTCCCAATACTCTGCGGTGCGGCTGTCATCTGTCTGTATTTCTCGTGGCGGTCAAATTATCCTCTACAATGTTAGATCGTCCTCATATCTTGTTGAAACTATTAATCAATCGCTACATTAGAAATGGCCGTGTGTATGAACTCGATATCCGTGTCCTTTTTAAGTGCTTCTGTCGTGGGTGCTTGTTTTATGACAAATTATTTGTCACGTGCAATACTCGTAAGTGCTAAATTTCATTTACTACATAATTCAACTCTTTAACCCCCCCCCTCGTATAAATGAATGCTTCGCAAAGTAAAATATTCGCATTCGCGCGAGAAAGTCGGAATCTTTCACGAACTTGACGGAGACGTTTTTAAGCGACACGATAAATGGTTGTAGTTTTACCCATAGTTTGAACTTTTTTTTTTGTCGTCGTCGTCGTGGTGTTTCGCATTTCTTGTACACAAACACACACACACTAGCTTCGACGAATGCAGAATTTCGAACATGTTGACTCAATTTTCTGCTAGAGGAAAAGATGTATTCGTTTAAGATTTTCACAAGTTGTATTCGATTATAGGTAACTGAAGCGGAAAATCATCCTTCCTTTCTCTATTTTTTTTTCTTTATCGAGTACATTTTATGAGTGCGACTCGAGCGGCCGTCGGAATTATGTTGTTTTCAATTCTTGTAAGGAGAGATAATATTGTGTCCTTATCGAAACCTCAAATTATTTTCTCGTTAAGCGCCGTCACCTAGACTTTTATGCTCGTGTACTTTAGCACGAACAGAGAAAAGTATGGAATTGAATGAAGATATCTCCCCTTACTCCCTTCAACTTCAGCCCATGACAAACTTCCCAAACATTTGAGCATTTATCCATGTGACGTCCCGCCTTATCTTGTAAAAGCTCGGCAAAATGTTGAGCCTGCACATATTGTTCGATATCAATACTCGTACATTAATAGTAGTAAAATAATTATATATAGTAACAGCGACCTTCTTATCTATTCAAAGCTATGGATCCTAATTGGAAAGTTAAAGGTTTACATTGCTTACAGATTCATAGATCTTATGATTAGATTAAGTTTCTAAATTTTTAGACATTTTGCTTCTAATGCATCCCTTCGTATACTTACGTCAATGCTCAACATATTCCAGTTATCTTTGCCTAATATTAAGCTTGAGTTTATAACCAAAGACAGCGACATTTACATCTTATTTTTAGTCTCACCCTGCCCTCTTTCTTTTGCCCGCCTTATTCACTTTCCCAATTGAGCCAGTGCGGCAACCACCTCTTCTCCAATCTCCTCTTCCTCTGCTCCCTCATCTTCTCAATGCTTTCCCTCTTTGTGACACACTTTTCCCAAAAATGGTTCAACTCCCAATATTACAACGTTGCCGATCGCACTCACGAACGAAGTGCCGTTTCTCACGGCCTAAATTTATAATCCTTTATCTTTTGCTAACCAGCTATTAGGCTATTATAATGAACAATGTATCAAATTATTCTTTAATACCCTTGAAGCCGTTCATAACATTTCGGCCAAGTTGACAAAAAGTTTGTCCTTAACTGGTGTTGGTACAATTGAGAACAATGAAAAGCTCAGTGTTCTACACGCGTATATATAAAAATGAATCCGAATTGTTGACATCGATCCAATCCATCTCAGTTTTAACTGATCAATCCAACCAATTTATCGAAATCCAATAACCCATAACCAATAGACTGGAGAACCTTGATGTCGCACAATCCTACTTACACCATAACTGACCGGTGGCGGGTTGTAGTTCACCCCTGAGTTCCCCTTGCCATACAGGTGTCCAACCACATTCTTGTAGTCCCCCTTCTCAAACTTCTCTATCACTGCCTCATGAAGCGTACCCGTTGCTATTTTCACCTCGCTATCCGCCACACATCCCGCAAACTCCGCTTCCAGTGCGTCCTTCCACGCCTCTCTCCTGATCATCCTTACAACTTCTTTCTCGTTGTAACTTGTTGGCACCCAAAACTTTATCTGCGGTTTTGCCGCCCACTCCTGCTCCATCCTGAGCGGGATACTCCTGACTCTAAGTAAGAATCTCCTCAGCTCTCTTATTTATTCCCTTCGCAAAACTTATTTTTCCTGGCGGATATCACCATGGATGTATTCTCATTAACATACAAATTTAATAAATAATTTGAAACCTAATCAAAGATAGAAGTATCTCCAAATGATTACAGAACAAATTTGAGATTATGAGGGAGGTGTATTTGAAATGGCATACATTTAATCGCACGCCTCAAAAAACGAAATTGCCCGCCTGTCGATAACACGCCAAGGAAACAAAATTGACACGTCTAAGAAATGTATTACACGGATAAAAACGAAGTAAGTAGTGCACACATCCTCATATAAGTTGTGCACTCAAGATCCAAAACACTAGAAATCCTATGAAACGGACAAATACACAAAGTAAGTAGTGCACACATCTTGATACAAGTTGTGCACACAAAATCAAAACACTGAAAATCTCTATTGAAGAGGACAAATACACCATCATGTAAGTAGTGCACTTATTCCCATATAGTGCACACTTAAGAACATGCAGAACAATGTGCGATCCACATTTAATTCATTCAACTATAATATATCAAGTAAGTAAACCTGATACAGGAAGAAGAAACAGGAAAGAAGACAATGGAATGCTTTGGTTACTGATAAGTTAGCACAAGCCTCAAAGCAGCATTCCAAGTGGAGTTTTTTTTTTTTTTTTTATCATCACCATATATTTCATAAAGACATTACAATATTGATACATATTAATGCAATTAACAAATATACGTTTTCAAATAATTTACAATGGCAAAGCCCAACCGCTTCTTGAATAAATCTGAGTTCAAGACTACATGGTACCTGCCTTCATAATGACGAACGCCGAGAAGAGTCGACATTAACATCCATCTACCACTTGACATGTGCAGCGTGAAAAGGTTCCTGTAGATCGAAAGGAAGCTCCAAATGGGTTTGAAGATTAGACTCCATCAAGAACCTTGATTGCCAAAAAGGGCCTGCGAAAAGGAAGAGTGGAATTGGCAAATCACGGGAAGGATCAGAAGTGCGAATATTGTCAAAACGGCGAACTCTTGAATACAAGTCAATAATGAAACGTCCACGGCTATTGCACTGACCCATATAACTACCGCGCATCCCCTTGGCATCATACTTCTGCCGAATCATCTTATTTTGACGACGAACCGCAGTATTTGACCAACCAGAGAAGATTTCACGACAATGCTCGAAATCCAATGCATTAACCAACTGACTCGACTGACTCCTTCGGGGTGGAACAACTGGGAAAACACCTCCATCAACAGTCATACCTCACTCATGAGGAATTTGAGGTTTATTATGGGGAGTCTCTACTGTCAAGCCCATCCTGGCTTGAGTTCCTCACAGTAAATGCAGCAAAATTATCTTCTTTTGAAATACGGGTCGTGTGCCAGTCCTGGCGTGCATTTATGGCGAACGTCGTGTCAGTTTTTTTCCATGGCGGGAGGAGAACTGGCGGTCAATATAATTTTATGAGGCGTGCACTTATATATTTCCCATTTGAAATCTGACGTATCTGGCGCAAGATCAGACCGTATATTAATTATCCCAGTAATTTGAAAGTGGGTAAGAGCAGCACCCCCTTCTCAGACTTCTCAATCTCTGCCTCATGAAGCGTATCCGTTGCTATTTTCACCTCGCTATCCGCCACACATCCCGCAAACTCCGCTTCCAGTGGGTCCTTCCACGACTCTCTCCTGATCATCTTTACAACTTCTTTGTCGTTGTAACTTGTTGGCACCCAAAACTTTATCTGCGGTTTTGCCGCCCACTCCTGCTTCATCCTGGGCGGGATACCCCTGACTCTAAGTACGAATCTCCTCAGCTCTCATCTTTATTCCCTTCGCAAAACTTATTTTTTCTCGCGGATATCACCATGGACGTATTCTCATTAACATGCAAATGTAATAAATACAATTTGAAACCAAACCAAAGGTAGAAATATCTCCAAATGATCACAGAACAAATTTGAGATTTTGAGGGAGGTATACGAAGGCGTTTCCATAAAGACTGTTACAAGTGTCGTGAATCGTTTATTAATAAATATTAGGAGTCTACAATTTTTACACTTTCAATATAATCCCCCTCCAATGAAATACACTTTTTCCACCTTTGTTCCCATGAAGTGTACTCGTGCCCCAGGCCATTTCTCAAAAGGTGGCGTAAATTCCTATATACAGCCTGAATTATGTGCTCCCTCGTCTCACATTTGACCCCCCTCGTACCTTTTTTCATACTTGAGCAAAGAAAAAGTCCGAGGGAGTCAAATCCGGCCTGTATGGGGGTGGGGCAGGACGTATTCTCACTAATATGCAAATTTAATAAATAATTTGAAACCAAATCAAAGGTAGAAGTATCTCCAAAGATTTTGAGGGAGGTATATTTGAAGTCTGACGTATCTGGCGCAAGAAGATCAGACCGTATTAATTATTCGAGTAATTTGAGAACAGCCAGAAATTCAATTAATCAAGTCAAAACTTCTGCTCAAAGACGTTCAATTTGTCGTTAAGTCACATTCAAGTGATTGAGGAGCCACGCCAAGCGAGCTTTTTTGCACCCAATATTACTAAGAAAAGATGATCGACTGAAAGAGGTATCATTGATTGAACTCAAAACACCGACATAAATGACTAGGTCCGGATCGGCAACCTACACTGAACCCGGAAATTGAAAATGATGGAAGTTACATTCAAAATTGACGTAATTTGTGAAGATCGCGAGTTCAAGAGGGGAGATGGTGAAGTTTGAGGATGTTTATGTCGTGCAGCATTTGATATTGGGTCTAAATGCGATGAATTCCGTAAGGTATCAATGTTCGACATCACTTATGCGATGAGCAAGCAAAGTAAAATCTGGGTCTTTTTGCAGAAATTTTGCGACATTATTGGAAAATACATCTTTGAATAAAGTGGAACAAAAGACAAACAAATGTTTTTAATGAGCGAGGGACTTTTTCTACTGACGGTCATTATCCAACTAAAGTGGAAATGTGTCGCAGCACGCAGGAACAGATTGAGATTATGGGACATCTGCTTTTGTTTGCTCGTAATGTTTGGACCGATTTTGCAATGTAGATAGAAGTTCTCCATTTTTGTTGTTGATACTTATAAATTTTTTGGTTTAAGGATATCATGTTGTTCAACATTGAATACATCGACTGAAATTTGATCGGATAGTTGTTTACAGGAAATGAGTCTAGGGTTAAGAACTCATGATCTATGTTGCACTAGTTGTGGTCCTTCTGGGACCGACCTAGGGTTGTGTGGGCTCGTGGGCTAGAACTCCCTTCTGTTCCCGGTCAACTTCGGTAAATTCATTTCTCCTAGATCGTATATTATATTGATAGGAAAGTATTTGCTCACCACACTTCCATCAGCTCGATGTTCAAATATGATTCTCTTGAAGCTTCCGTTATTATACTCACTCATTCCAGCGTCTGCCTTAACTCTGCATCCTACTGGGGAATATCCTAGGAGGTTGGTGGAAGGCTGATGCGGTGCTAGGACAATTGGAAGAACAGATGCCGAGTTGTCGTTTCCAGTGCACTCGGGTACTCCACATGTGGGTACTCGGCTGTTATGATTGACTACTGATGTATGATATTTGATTTTTCCTTCACTCGTTCTAATAGGCTAGATGTGGTATGTTTGATATTGGATCAATGCCGTCACTTCTACGTTCTTAATTTTCATGAAAAAGGAAAGCTTGGGTAGACATCTATTTATCCGTATCAATTTCTACCGCGTGAGCTGACTTGTATTTCCAATAAGAATGTTGTGATCTACTTTTTTTGTATGTATTGGAACTCCTACCTTCCATGTCGATTGTTGTACTTCTTCAAAAGTTGGAGAGAATACTCTTAGTATTGAAAAGAAATTAATTACGAGTATTTACCTGCATTCTGTACTTCGAATACGTTGACGATTGACTAATTGACTGACTGAATTGAGCGATAGCGGATGGTTGATGAAGTGTCGGCGGCGGTGGTGGTGGTACGAGTAAGTCGGCCTGCGGTACTTCGACCACAAAATCGGTTTCCTCTCCATTCTGATTGTCGCGCTGCTGCGATCGCCACATTTTTCTGATGCAATCGATGAAGCAACCGCAACAAAGTCGAACGGCAGCATGACGTAGTCCACGATGAAGAATGAGAAATAGTAAAGGATTGATGATGGCGTGTACGTACGCTATTTGTAAGGTCATCTGCAAAATATTGAGAAAAAAGCTAATGAATTTAAGCCGATACAGGAAATGTGAAACATATGAGAATAAACAGAATTGGATTATATTTGCGAAAATTATCCGTGTTTGGTAGACTTCCAACATTTTCAATATATTTTTGGATTGCAGACAAGATTTTGATGGTTCTTGCCAACGCTGGCCCATTTTCGAGCCTGCGAGTGGCACAGAACCTGGTGGAAAAATATCTGGTGATAGCTGTGTCTTTTTGGAAAATCTTGGGATGGGAGCAATATGGCTCTCGAAAATGTGAAAATCTGTCACCCTGTCTTCCCATAGACTCTCTTGAAAGCACCGTAGACAGTGTGGATTTTGCAAGTTTTGAAGGATCTGGATATTCATTCAGATACTTGTTGAAAATTTCGAAGAGTTTGAGGTTTCTCAATCTTAGTTTCTAGAGTTTCCTATAATTGAGCCATCGAAATTTAGTCTTGAGGAGATGATGTCATGATTGAAGAGTCGAGCTTATATATGTTCTCGAAGACATAAGGATGCCGCAAAAGAAGAACGTCTGTGCCATGCTGAACGAGGAATTTCCGTAATTCGCTTATGTGGGTTCTTCCTTGAGTTGAGCAATCCGCGTATTCGCGATTATTTGGTCAAGGGGAATTTCTTAAGAGTCTGACCGGTGCGTCTTGGCAGCATTACCAGAGCTATTTGGGTATTTTACGCACTGCTTTTTGCCCTTGTCATAAATGTGGCTGGCCCCACCAAAGTGTACGCGAGCCCACGTTGCGACAAAAGTGTGCTTTCCTTATCCATTCCAAAATCTAGGATACGTGTCAGAAATTTATATAATACACCTGTGCTATCCTCAAAAATAGTTCCTGTCTTATTTTTTCAAAGTTCTGGCCCGTTTAAATGGAGTTTCTCCGTTTATATTTTGTTTCACTTCTTCAATCTCGAATGCTGATGTTTCTTACCGCAGATTTTTCCTGTGTGCTTATATATGTCATTAAAATTCTGCATAATATTCGTTATACATATCAGGAAGCGTCATCATTGAAAATACTTGGCGTGGAAAACGTATACTAGATATCATTTTTATATGTACTGCTTCCCTTTGATATACTTGAATTGAATGACGCTCGTGATAAAAAAGAATCTTCGGATTAATGTTCGTATTCTCGTGACCCTAATGATATTTAAAGCACCGTATTCACTTTATCAAAAGGTGCATTTGCGTGACGTAATGAGAAAAGTGTTTCAAACGATATTACACTTCGGTATTATGTACAGAGCGCGGTGTTTATGGGTGGTGGAGGCTTTTTTAATGTCGTAGTAAAATATCTACCTAAAGCTTTTTTTTCTCGCATCAAAATTTGGTATATGGTTTTTGTATATTCTTGTGTGAGAAAGAAGTTTGTTCGTAAATGAAGGATGTAATATTTGAGAGAAGTATTCTTTATTGAACTCCTTTGTTTCATTTTGACTTGAAATGTTGTTGGGACCTGAGAAATTATGGTACAGGCTCTATACGATTTTCGCTATTATTCTGTCGGGTTCTGATTTTGGCCGTCCTTATCGATTTGGTATCGATCTGCTTCGAAATCAAACTTGAGATTGATCGATCGGTAAAACTGATGACGAAGACTTATTACAAACTTGAGTCGGGTTCTAACTGGCATATGATGACCGTTGATAGTGTAACTAACATAGTATCAATATGTGTACACCACCAAAAGAAGTCCACTGTCTTAATTCTTCAACTTTTTTGGACTGTTATTTTATTCTGAAAGGAAAAAAATATATAGAACGCAAAATGAAATTTTTTTTTGACGCAAATGGGACTTGTAGAAAAAAAAAATCTGTGCGCAATTGTAACAAAGATACCACGCAAAAATTAAAAATGTAAGTGTAACAAACCTGACAATCAAAAATTAAAAAACAAGACTGAGTCGCCAAGCGATTCTTTTTTTTGTTTCCTCTGTCTTATCGGGAAATTCTATTTTTCATGCTGAAAACATTATGAAAGATATATCTTATGCAGTATATTTGGGTGAATAGTATCAAATCAACAAAAGAAAAAAAGATGTACCCAATTTAATAATTTATTTACAAAAAAATTGTGACAGATTTCATGTTTCCATAGAAACTTCATCCTCTGAAAGGTGTTTTTGGATTAAATTCAAAATTTGAATCTCGAAGATTCTTTTTATTCCCTGATTATCTATGTTATCAATGGTCTCACTGCCCAAATTGAAAACAATGCCTTCCTCTATCGCGACCTCCTTTACAAATTCCCAAACTTTATTCATTATTTTTGACATGTTCCATGTCTTTTCTCTCGCCAGACCCCGATTTTGAAACTCGCGAGTACCCCCCCCCCCCCCGTGAAGAGAAATCTCTACCCAGTGGGTGATTCAGAAATTCGCGAGTACACCCCGCGTAATAATAATAATCAATAATTAATAAATAAATAAATGAATAAATAAATAAATGAATAAATAAATAAATAAATAAATGAATAATTAAATAATTGAATAAATAAATAAATAATTAAATAATTGAATAATTAAATAATTAAATAAATAAATAATTAAATAATTGAATAATTAAATAAATAAATAATAAAATAAATAAATAATTAAATAATTAAATAAATAAATAATTAAATAAATAATTGAATAATTAAATAAATAAATAATTAAATAATTAAATAAATAAATAATTAAATAATTAAATAAATAAATATTTAAATATTTAATATAATTAAATAATTAAATAAATAATTAATATAAATAAATAATGGAATAAATAAATAAATAATTGAATAATTAAATAATTAAATAATTAATTAAATAAATAATTAAATAATTAATATAATTGATAATTAGAAAATTTCCTAAGTCCCTCTTCGTATCTTATATGGCTGGATAGTCGAAATTTTTCCAAGTCCCCTAGACTTGAATTGTCTCATACCATTCCAATACAATAGCGAGACAGGGGGCGAACGAGCGGAGCGAGTTCGCGCTACCTCATATTTCTCAAAGAAGACTTGAATTTTCTCAAACCATTCCAATACAACAGCGAGATCGCTCGTTCGCCCCACCGAAAGTTGATACCTCAAAATATAGAACACTCACAATTACCTCAAAATATTTCTCATACAAGACTTATACGACGCCAAGATAGGTAAAGGGGTAAACGAATAATATCTCACGAACACTTGACCTAGTAGAAGCCTAGACTGAAATATTTCATGATGACTGATAAAATATAAAAGACATGGAACATGATTTTTATTTATTTGGCTATGCCAGAAAATTTAATAACTACAATATGACCAAGTTACAAATTCAATCAAGCAAAACTTTTTCTTTAATTTCTTCTTTCAAATTTTTAAAAAGATGTCTTATTTTATATTTTATATTATAAGATAATAAATTGTTGAATTTTACTTTTTCTTTTCTTTCTTCAACCATCTGTTTTAGATTTTTTAATAATTTTTCTTTATTCGCCTCACTCTCCAGCAGTTGGAAATCTGTTTTTCTGGCCTCTATTGATGAAGATCACCCTTTTGAATTTTCTTCTTCCTTGTTATTGGTTTGGTAGTTGTGTCTGTAAAAGTAGTTTATTCGCAAGGATAATTTTGAGGAAGGCCGTTGAAAATATGGAAATTACGCGAATTTATTTGTTTATCAATTTTTTTGAATCCGCGCAAATCGGTTAATTGAGGGGGGAGTTAGGTGAGTAATGATACAAAGAGCGGTAGCTTGTGCTCAAAAGTGCGTGACCAATTTTCAAAAATTCTGCCTTTGTGATGACGGAAAATTATTAAATTCATCAAGTAGCTTTGAAACACGTTTCATTGGATCACTGTAATGATTGACAAGAATCTCCTTTTAAAATCATCTGAACTTTGTATTGCCAAAGCCATAAAAGCAACGATTTTCTGAGAATGACGATATAAACATTTGTCAAGGTAGTTCTCTTTTCTTTCTGGATAACAGTTTCTCCTGTAGATGGAGTATCTTGGAAATATGATAGATGAAAACAACGCAGATAGTATACTAATAACGTTTGATGAGGTACCAAATAATCAGTTCCAAAAAATTAATACACCTGATGCGAATAAGGCCGAATCTCCCACAAGGTCAATTGCAGTTGCATCTCCGTCAACTACAGTTGCGTCTCTGTCGACTGCTGTTGCGTCTCTATCGACTACTGTTGCGTCTCCATCAACTGCTGTTGCATCTCCGTTAACTACAGTTGCGTCTCCGTCAACTACAGTTGCGTCTCCGTCAACTACAGTTGCGTCTCCGTCAACTACGGTTGCATCTCTGTCAATTACTACTGCGTCTCTGTCAATAGTGGTCTCAGATTATAATTCGAAAAAGACGTTTGTTTTCAATGTGTGTACAGATTTTTCAATGAAATATTTTCCAAAACTTTTTTTTTTTTTTTTTTTTTTTGTAACAAACTTATTTATTGAAAAAAATCTTGTGTTCATGTGAAAAATCGTGTTTTTTTGGTAAAAAAACATGTCTTTTCTGCTAAGAAAGATGTTTTTCGTGCAAAGCTGTATGTTTGTTTGCTGAAAGGCGTGTTTTTTTCTTCCATTAACGAGTCAGGGTGCTAGTTCTAAGCTAAGCTAATTTCATGGCTGTATCCTACTGAGACAGTATAGTTATTTGATGTGTTCATAATGTTAGGGAACATGTATCAAACACCCAGTCTGGGTTGCCAGATTTGAAGACCAAAAAAGAACCAGATTGTGTTTTATCTTAGGACCAGAAAATGGCGAAAAAGACCAAGGGGACCAGATACTACTAGAAAAGCCCGGATACTTTTCTTCTCGCAAACTCGCTTCGCTCGCTCGCGAATACACGCGTCACATCTCCCCACTGCGCGAATGTGTTCAATGCTGCTTATGAGTTACAATCCGATCGCCGTAAGCATAACACTCTGAATACTCTTTCCGTGAAAATATTCATCAGCATGATGATGTCACAGGCTACAATTCCCAGATAAGGTGAGCAAGGCGCCCGTTCAAAAATTGCTCTTCTTCTTTAGCAGGCGACCAGTTTGGTACTGAGCACATCGCATGCATCACTCACCGTCTTCCCGTAAGCGAGACCAAAAAAAGAAAGATCAGTGCCGTGAAGACGGCAAGGGCGCCATAATTGACTTTGTTGAAGAATCACTGTCAGTTTCTCCAACCAGTCGTTCAGGCGTTGATTGATGGAAACACCATCACAAATAGTAAACTAATAACGTTTGATGAGGTACCAAATAATCAGTTCCAAAAAATTTATATACCTGATGCAAATAAGGCCGAAGCTCCCACAATGTCAACTACTGTTGCGGCTCCATCAACTACAGTTGCGTCTCCGTCAACTACAGTTGCGTCTCCACCAACTACAGTTGCGTCTCCGTCAACTACTGTTACGTCATGTACCACCACAAAATCAATCTCAATAATTGTAGAAGCTCGCCCTGTATTTTTTTCGATTATTCTAAATGGAATTGTTATCATCTTCTCATTTACTCCTACGTCTTTTTGCTTCGTCTTTTTGCTTCATATTTTGCAGTGTTAACGCATCTCCTTGAATCCTTGCAATATACAGAGCCTCTCTCATCGATATTTTGATCAAACTTCGGTCTATTTTTGAAATGAATCTCTATGTAACATATGATAGATTTGTAGATCCGTCAATGTATCTTGTTACTTCCTGACCTTTTATTCTGCCGACGAGTATTTTTATCTTAAGCATAATCGTCCAAAAATACACATGATGTTCATATGTGTTTCAATTGATAGGCTTGAACCTCATGGGCTTCAGCTCATACATTTCCAATTGATCAAATGGTTGATCATCGATTGCTTGATTCTTTTCATTGATTTTTTCGTGGTAATCTTTGTATGTTGCTCCTATTTTCGACGGATCTTCTTCAAACTGTTCTTAAAACTTTTCTTCGACTTTTTCTTCGTCATCTATCTCATGAATGTCTAGAATTCCATCATCGAATTGATCTGATGAGTTTTCCTCTTTCTCTTTGATTTTTTCAAAACCTGGCGGCGGTCTTACAACTCGTTTGGTTTTCTCTATTTTAGGTCCTTTGATTTTATCAATGGCCATTTTCATTGACATCTGAAAATAATTCATCACCCAGTGGAGGACCTCCAGATCGAGATAGATGCCTCGCTTTAACGCTTTCATTTCATCAAAGTCCATGAAACCAGGGCATATATCGCTATGGAAATGTGCACTATCTATCATGATTACATTTCTTTCATCGTCGATTGTTGATTTTAGAAACACCGGATCTATGTTTATATGAAGCATGTTATCTATTGCTTTGAGATTCCATTTGGACCGAATTAACATTTCTAGCATGATATTCTCATACAACAGATGAATATGCCCTTCACAGTTGTGTCCCCATCAACTACAGTTGCGTCTCCGTCAGCTACAGTTGTGTCTCCGTCAACTACTGTTGCGTCTCTGTCAACTAATTTTGCGTCTCCGTTGACTACAGTTTTGTCTCCGTCAACTACTATTGCGTCTCTGTCAACTACTGTTGCGTCATGTACCACCACAAAATCAATCTCAATAATTGTAGAAGCTCGCCCTGTGTTTTCGTCGATTATTCTAAATGGAATTCTTATCATCTTCTCATTTACTCCTTTTTGCTTCGTATTTTGCAATGTTCACGCATCTCCTTGAATCCTTGCAATATACAGAGCCTCTCTCCTCGATATTTTGATCAAACTTCGGTCTATTTTTGAGATGAATCTCTCTGTAACATACGATAGATTTGTAGATCCGTCAAATATAGCGTATCTTGTTACTTCCCGAACTTTTATTCTGCCGACGAGTATTTTTATCTTAGGCATAATCGTCTGAAAATACACATGATGTTCATATGTGTTTCAATTGATAGGCTTGAACCTCATGGGCTTCAGCTCATACATTTCCAATTGTTCAAATGGTTGATCATCGATTGCTTGATTCTTTTCATTGATTTTTTCGTCGTAATCTTTGCATGTCGGTCCTATTTTCGACGGATCTTCTTCAAACTGTTCTTCAAACTTTTCTTCGTCTTTTTCTTCGTCATCTATCTCATGAATGTCTAGAATTCCATCATCAAATTGATGTGATGAGTTTTCCTCTTTCTCTTTGATTTTTTCAAAACCTGGCGGCGGTCTTACAACTCGTTTGGTTTTCTCTATTTTAGGTCCTTTTTCATTGACATCTGAAAATAATTCATCACCCAGTGGAGGACCTCCAGATCGAGATAGATACCTCGCTTTAACGCTTTCATTTCATCAAAGTCCATGAAACCAGGGCATATATTGCTATGGAAATGTGCACTATCTATCATGATTACATTTCTTTCATCGTCGATTGTTGATTTTAGAAACACCGGATCTATGTTTATATGAAGCATGTTATCTATTGCTTTGAGATTCCATTTGGACCGAATTAACACTTCTAGCATGATATTCTCATACAACAGATGAATATACCCTTCACAGTTGTGTCTCCATCAACTACAGTTGCGTCTCTGTCAACTACAGTTGTGTCTCCGTCAACTACTGTTGCGTCTCTGTCAACTAATTTTGCGTCTCCGTTGACTACAGTTTTGTCTCCGTCAACTACTATTGCGTCTCTGTCAACCACCGTTGCATCTTCCAATGTATCAATAGTCAAACCATTGGTGTTGCCAGAAAACAACGATGTATCTAGTACTCCGGTTTCTTCTCTTTTACCTCTCCTCCAGGGAAATATACGGGGCTGCTGACTCTGTTCTTTCCTTTTCTTCAATGTACTTTTCCTGAAACGGCCAAATTTGCGGATAAAGGTTCCGCTAGAAGCGCTACTTGTTCTGCGAAAAAAGTGATCATGGTGTTTTCCACCATGAGACGACATACTAATAAAATTGTAATTCCACCGTTTCAAATTGGTTTTCATGAAAAATGCAGAGAACAAAACTTGTTGCCCTTTCAATTTTCTTTCAGATGAATGTAATATTAGATTTTTTAAATAACTTTTTTCATTTCATCACTTTTTTGCAAGCTTCCTCAAGTTGCCGTCATGGTAAACCCAGAGGCAGTAGTAGGAAAGGACGTCTGGCCCACTTTTGAAAATGAGTAGACCGGACGTCCCGTGTGTGTGTGAGAGAATATTTTTTTGGAGTTAGTCGTTTCTTAATGTTATGGAAATTTCTGTGTGGTTTAGTGAGATGAAAGGATCGTTGTTTAGGTTATCAAATTCGAAAATAATTTCGCCATGTTTATCTATGAATAGACCGCATAACATTATGTCGTAATCGCTTAGTTCTTGAGATTTTAATATTGTGGAGAAGAGGTTTAATTTTTTTGTATGTTTTCTGAATGGATATATTCCTGAATGTATTTCGTTAATTCCTGGTTTGAAAAGAGTATTATCTTGAATGTGGAAGACGACTTCATTTTTATGTTTTTTTAGTTTGTATGTATCGTAATTATATCTGAAATTTCCCACAGAATGAGATTTAATTTTAAACATGATGACAATGATTATTTTTCTGGATTGCACTTACTTATATAGTTTCAAAGGGAGTCGTGATTCCCGACCCCCTTCATCTTGCATAAACATGTATGAAAAAAATTTTTATATAATTAATTTCCGCGATTTGAAACCAGTACACTGATCGTAATAATTCCAACACACTTGACATGCGCAGAAAAGCCGCTTGATTAAACGTTAGTCACCGGCTAATCTCTCCCTCTATCTTCTTTTCGTTCGTTCGTTTCGTGTTTTTTCTGTATTTCACTTGTTCTATTGATTTATTTCCTGTATGTTGTCATTTATCATTTCGCCTGAAGATGATCGCTATGCGATTGAAACGTCGCGAAAAATAAAATGTGTTATTCTATGTGGTTGATAGTGCCAATTTATTACTCCATTAAATGATAATTTAAATTTTTAACCACGGTTAAACCTACGTTCAAATCAGTCCTTTCCTACTACTGAGGGCGCCTCTTTTGCCTTTATTCGCGAATATGACAAGGTAGGTTTTTAGCCGTATTGTTGAAGGCGCGAGACAAATTGACCGCAGACTCGAGGGCCACACCCATGTTAGGGCAAATAGCCTTCGGTATAATGTAGGGCGCTGACGTAGTTCATTAACTCAGGAATGTCCATGGTGGTGCTGGAAATAAGTTCTAATTATTGTGTAATTCGATAGGATATATAAAATTTACTGGGCGTATTAACAGGTGTCCATTAGAGAGTCGGACTTTAGCTGACCGTATTTGTTGATCACATCCTATATCTAACTTTTTGATGGTGGCTTTGTGCCATGCTATACAAGGCTTGAGATTAGCGGAGACTTGCACAAGATCTCCTAAGTCTGTAAATATGATCCCCTCCAGATTTGCCAAAAGGAATTTAAAAAAGCACGTGTTTTTTGTTCAACGTAATTAAACTTTCTTTTGTACTTGAATTGTACTTTCCTTCAAAGGCAGGCTTGATTGATGAGTGCTCGATACGAGGAACATGTGGGTTTTGAGTGGCATTACTAGACCTCTACCTCTAACCCTCATAACGATCGGACGATAGACCTTAGTAAGACCTTATTTTCGTGGGTAGCTCCTACTAAGGTGGCCATTGAGGACGAGTATGAGCTATCTTTTGAGCTGAAAGCGGGGAAACTGCTGCAAGAGGGTCATTACTTCTTATCTCAAGTTGATGAATCTGGACTCGATACAGGTCCATTTTGTTTAGCAGATGAGGTTGAGTGAACTACTTGGAAGCGCTATTGGCTGGCTCAGCATCAAGAGATAAAGAAAAGTCAGAAAGAAGGTAATGATATTTGGAGTAGGAAAGCGTTGGACGTAGGTGCTGTGTATCAGACTTTACTTGTGGTAATAGTGAATAAGCGTTTTGTCATAACACGTTGGCCGCCCTCCAAGGAGAAAAACAGTCCGCTGCGAGGTTTCCTCTTTGACATTGAGGGCCAGGATTCTGGGTTGGCTGAGATAATCGAATAAGAATATCTTTTTCATGTCCAACTGATGGTGTGAAAGCTGAAGTATTATAATTATATCGTGTTCATTGTAAAAAGGAAACTCTAAAATCGTCCCCATTTCCTTAATTTTCCCTTCATTTTGTGATAATTATATTCTCCGTATTCAAAACTTTCTGTAGACCTCGTAGTTTCACGCTATTAACAAGCAGAAAAAAATCACTGGGAGTAAAATTATTCATAAATTTTAGTATACCTTTTTTATTTTTCTGTTTATTTTTCCTTCAAAAATGTATAATAAAATATGCGATGGAAAGGGAGAAAAAAAAAACGAACTTATTACTTATGCTGATGCAATGTATCGTAATTTGCCAAAGTGCTCTGGTTCAGGTTATAATATTATTCTGTCAGTAGAACTTTTTCTCTAGTTACGTATGAAGATTTAATCATAAGAGGTAGGCCAAATGCGAATAAGGAAAATATACTGCGTAAATTGCGTTAGTTTCAAGAGTGAAGCATAGGCCTATATTTTTAGTATTCTGTATGAGTTGTATTACACGAAAAAAAGTCAAACTGTGTATTTTGGATGAAAATTTTGTTCTAACGCGGAATAAAGTAGACGGTCACAATTACACACAAACGTTTAATGCGGCGATTACTGTAAAAAAAGATAACAATTACTGTTTAAAAAGGACGGAGCACACCAAATAAACTTCGTCTTAAAAGTTTGGATAGGCCCCGACATCTGTTTCTTATCCTTGCTGTGGTTAAGGTAGACCAACCACTTGAGGGCGAAATACACGACGCTCTAATCTTAGGGCCTGGTAGTGTAGTGGTTATCGCACTCGTCATGAGAACGAAGAGAGGTCGCGGGTTCGATTCTCGGTCTGGCTAGGAGATCTTTTCGTCATCTTCCCTCTTCCTTCCTTATCTTTAGGATTCTTACTGCATGCTACGTTCAAATATGTATGCATAAAGCTGCTGCATCGATAGCTTACCTAAATTCTCTCATAGCTACCCACATTTTTTTACCAACCCTTTTTCTTATTTCGTCTTTCCATTTCATTTTCGGTCCAACTTTCCCTCTTTTATTCATTCCCGTTTGGAATTCAGTCATTACCCTACAGCTCCAAATGTACTCTTGAAGAACTAAAATTTAGCTATGCAGGACATTATGATGAGTGAAATTTTTGTAATTCGTTAGACCTCTAAGATCTGGCAATTTGAGAAATCTTTTCAAATTTTCTTTCTGCACGTGTTGAAATATTTGAAAAGAAGGTCAGTAAGTCGGGCGGGAAGATTTTAGTCACCAGCCAAGTCAGTCAGCAGTGGAAAAATCATTCCGACTTATCAGTGATTCAGTCGTTCAATCAGTCGACAAATTTGAGTGTTGAATCAGTCGGTCAGTTTTATAGCTTGACTTGAACTGAACTCAACACCCTTGAATTGAAGAAAGAAGATTTTCCAACTTCTCCATTGCTGATGGCTCAATCAGAGTTACAAATCTGCTTTTCCCGAAACTCACTTCCCCTCTTCCAGAAAAAAAAAACTAAAAAAATCGAATGGCTATATCAGTTAAATGCATGAGCGGAAGTTGTTGCTCAGAGGGGAAGGTTGGGTTATTCCTCATCAGGAGTACAAATTGGGAGAAAAGCCCTCGTTCAGACTGTAAGGTCTCGAGGAACTCCGGTGAAAAAAATCCTTATGTGGTATCTTTCAAAGTGCTCTCGAGAGTAGCTCTGCGATTCTACTTAAAGAGATATCGACGCCAAATGCCTATATATTGGAAAAATTCTGTATTGTATTTGGGAAAATCATTTTAGATCTTACTTCTTTTGTGATCATTTTGTATAAGAAAGAAAGAGAAAAATAATAAAAAATACTACCGTTCTAGTCTGCGGGGAAATAACAATGCAAAGAAGAAAAAGTGTCCGGGTGGAAGACAAAATTGCGGAATTTGTCTGAAAAATGTCAGTTGGACCTCAAAAAAAAAAAGAACATTTGTCTCTTGTAAATTGATGTAGCTTAGCCTACATATTTCAAAAAGCGCAAAAAAAAAAGAAGGATGGACGATAATTCTTTTAACAATGGCTCAAAAAGAATCTCCTAGCGAGAAGTGTTATCAATAAATTTTTCTGAATTTTTGTGAAACTCACTTTTCGTTACTCTACCAACTTCCTTAAAACCTCCCTTCCTTATGTGTTATTTATAATATTACCTTCATAACTTCTGTAACGCCGAGCCAATAGCCCTCGTGCAGCTCTAGTGCTCGTAAAAAAAAAAAAAAAAAAAAAAAAAAAAAAATAGTCCGTCAGTATGTGTGGAGATTCTTTGTAATTTTTTTAGCGAGGAACCCGCTATCTATTTTGTTAGGAGATTACATCCTCAGAAAACGTCCGCGTCCGCAGGTTAGGTTAGGTTACGGGACTTGAAAGAATTTCGAGTCTCGAGCTATATATGAAAGGAGGGGGACTTGAAAGAATTTCGAATCTCGAGCTATATATGATAGGAGGGGGACTTAGAAGAATTTCACGTCTCGAGCTATATATGATAGGAGGGGGACTTGGAAGAATTGTGACTTCCGAGCTATATATGATAGGAGGGAATGTAGAATGATAATTTCGATTTGAATTATATGACAAGATTATCAACTCAGTTCCACACCACCTGAGAGGTCGAGTTAAGGAATTGCGGGTTCCCCGCTGCCATTGCAACGTCTGCAATGGCTTCTAATTTTTTTTGAAACGTTGTCCTTCACAAGAATGTTTCATTTTATTTAGTTTTTCACTGAAAAAATATTCAAGAGGTTTAATGTGCCACAGAAACTCGCTTCAAAGCATTGATGATGCTTAGAAAATTACTTCAATGTGGAAGCAAATTTCTTTAACTTTCTTCGCGACCGTGGGAGAATAGATCGTTCTGGATGATCTATTTCCCAGGGGTGGGCTTGGATCACGAAAATTTAATCCGGATCGCGAATCATGGGTCTTTCGGCGGATCGGATCGCGGATCAATCAACTGCGGATCAGAATATTTGATCCGTGATCCGCAATCCGTGAGCGCGGAAAAAACGTATGACTTCGAATTTCTAAATAAAATTGTAAATAGAAAAACTGGGATCGCCATCAGTGATTGCTGAAGATCATTAATTAAATTAAATTAAATTAAATATAAATTGATAGTTGTCAACGTATACCGACCTGTCATGGACTCAGGATTAAGAAAATCACATTTACGTTACTTGTGAGAAACCGAGAATTATATAATAATTATTTTAAGCAAAGAGCAAGACAGAATTCCACTGAAGTACGTAATATACGATAAAAACGAGAACTCAAATAGAAAGTAAATCTTTTTTCCTCTTTCTCCATGGAGAACGTGAAAAAATTATAAGGCTCTAGAGCTTTTCACTTCAATCTGGAGCAAGAAAAAAAAACGCGATCCGCGCGGATCAATGCAAATGATTCGGATCAAATCAATTATAAATGAAAAAATGATCCGGATCAATCGCGAATCATAAAGCGCTGGAAAAAAATGATCCGCGATCCTCGATCTGGTCCGTGCCCAGCCCTGCTATTCCCCTTTGAACATTGACCAGACAAGCAGAAATTCAGTTACTGTTGTATTGAGAGCATGACCAACAACAAACCACCAACTCACATGAACTGCATTATTCCACGTATCACTTGAACGAGTATTGATTAACTCCTCTTAAACTCTCTTAGGGTACCAAAAAAACAAGAAAATTCTTCGTCTTATCAATTTGTTTCAGTTGAAATAATATTAGCTGTCTACTATCATTGAGTAGAATTAGCCATGCAGAACTGCAGATCTATCCTACAAAATATGATACTATAACAATAATATGTCTTGTTAAACTGTGAAATGACTAAAGATTGATTGATGTAAACCTATGGGTGTGCGCTTTGACCAGAAGCGCGTCCTTGGATAATGGCATGATATAAATGAGCCCCGTTTAGGAAATTAGACGTACTGCTTGGTTGCAATCTAATCTGCCTTAC
Source organism: Aspidiotus rigidus (assembly GCA_035079385.1). Lineage (NCBI taxonomy): Eukaryota > Metazoa > Arthropoda > Insecta > Hemiptera > Diaspididae > Aspidiotus > Aspidiotus rigidus. The sequence goes on along the minus strand of JAVHKY010000002.1, from coordinate 1,382,087 downwards.
GTGAACTCATTCTCGAGTTTGTGCGCAACAAGCGTTGCTTCTGGTTTGATCTACAAGTAAAAAACACGTGTTATGTACAGAAGAATGGTTACCCGCCAGTTATCGAGTATTCTTCTTTGTGTGATATTTGTAACACAAACTGGCATATTACCACAAAGTAGTCAATACGGCTTTTCCATATCGGCGCATTGCATACGTATTCTCCTACGTGTTATCGAAATGGTAGTGTTTCTAACATTGCTCTTATGGGTGTTGCTGGATTGCATACTCATTTTCATTGTTGAGTAGTTTGCCATAAGAGCAATGTTAGAAATACTACCATTTTGATAACACGTAGGAGAATACGTATGCAATGCGCCGACATGGAAAAGCCCTATAGTAGCCTACTGCAGTCCCTCTATCTAGTGGACCATAACTTGATACTGCTCTCACAGAGTGCTGCCAGTCCATATTATATCTAGCATAATCAATATAGTCAAAATGTGGCAGTTTGTAACTACCCCAATGTTCAGATTTAGATGTTTTTCCAAATATCCAGTAGGAAACACATCTATTGAAGAGCAGCTGGTGAAGAATTTTTTCACCAAAATGAGCAAAAAAAAGAAGACGCATTTTTTACATTTTCCAAACAATATATGATTTTTACCTACAAGTCGGAGTATATTTCTCTACGGTACAAAAGTTATCAGTGTTGTTTGGAATAGTTCCCAAGCGAAAAACTTTTGTGAAATACTATGAGACCTTGTCTTTGGTCTTGTGGATTTATTTAAACATGAGTCGATTGAGTTTTGAGTTGCTGACTGCGTAATGATACCGACAAAGCTGTGAATAGAAAATCTACAAAAGTGGATGGTCAATATGAAATATGCCTATAGAAATAGCAGTGAACGTAAATGCCCGATTATTTTTCATTTTTTTTTACAAGCAGTTTAGCTATGCTAAGAGTTATTTCATCGACAAGATTACATGTAGTAAAGCTTCACTGTTTGTGTGGCATTGAATATTACTAGCCAGAAACATTTGCATAAATAGGCAACAATTCGATTGTCTGAATTTGCTATCTATTTTATTAGGACGCTGTTTTGCGTTGCGGCTTGGGCCCTGCTCTGTGATCTCGCTATGTTACCACTACCTAACCTACCTCCTCATTGACAGCATAAATTCTTGTGCTCAATGTTTTTGGAGGAATTTCTAGTACATTCTGTGTATGTGTCACCACCAGAATGACTATAATGTCAAATGATGGACACAAGTAAAACAATCTGCTCGCAGAAAATAAGCAAAACTTATTGCTTTGAGCTGTAATGCTTGCGAGTAAAGTTTGAGGAATGTGGCACTAGAATGCAAAGTGTTGTTAACACGTTTTACTACCAGAACTTGGGAACTGATGTTTTATAACTCTGTATAAGGTATCACGAAGCACGTCCGAGTTCTTGCTCACTTCATGCAATAACACAAGCTTCTTTGGCACAAGGCAATATTGTGCTATTATGTGACCTACCAAAAGGTAGTATCACATCAATGGCAGTTGCTCACGGTAATATTAGTGAGTCATTCACGTTACTGCTATTCTTATTGACCTGTTATTCACAGCTTTGGTCCAAGCAATGATAATACACAATAAAACTTACTTACATTACGAGGCCTTTTACATAACATTCTCGTCCAGTTTACAATTCAGCTTCACCTTCTTGATTTCACTGAGATCGATAACTTTTGTGGAAGAAAAGACGTTTTTATAACTCCTGCTACGAAAGTGCGTTTTTGTTGGTCGATTTTAGGTGCGAAAGTAGCTGTTTGAGAACTCATCTACTTTGCAGGTCGTCTATTTACTTTTCTATCGTCTTCTCTCATTTTACCGCCCGCTTGCTACATTACCACCCTGAATTCACACTTTTCTGCCCGCTCCATTCTCGACGGCCATTTTCTCTCTATTATTTTTTTTTGTCTCCGCGATCGGGGCTCGAACCACGCACTCCTGACTTCGCAAGCCGTTGCACTACCAGCTGCGCCGCATTGATCCATATCGATAGTGGGTGATAATGTTCTATGTTAGCAGCAGGAGAAATTGCGTGCAACGGCGACCGGGTGACGAGTTGACGACAAAACAAAAAACGCACACTCGTAGCCGTCGTTATAAAAAAAATCTTCCAAGACAAGGAGTGAAGCGACTCGAGTGACTCGTTCGGCTTGCTCCGCTCGTCTTCGACTCGCGTCGCAACTACACCGAACTCGTCACTCAAAACGTCGCTTTCGCACCTTGTCATGAAATATACTATTTTCGGCAACGCTATTTCAACGTCAGCTTTTTACGACGTTACTGAGTTGACTTAGGTCACAATTTTTCTTTCTGGTGTAAGGTAGGTTCATATTTGAACTCTGGTAAAATTGTGACGGTGATCAGTAGAAAGATTCAGAAATGAGCTAAAATCTATTCTGTGGAAAAAAGAAAATGTAGTTACTAACAAGATGAAATGGCCAGACAAAATTTGTATCATAATTTTAGCTGTTAAGTGGTAATGATGATGGCCAACGTAGCAGAAAAAATGACCCTAATAATTGCTTGTTATGAAGGCTGGATAGGGTTAAGCCATGGAGCAGCAAAGTATGAAGTTTCTTTGCATTGAATACATGTAGCAAAAAAAAAAAAAAAAGAAAAAGAAATAATCTTGTGGGAGTTTTGTATGTGCTCTGCGAGTAAAAGTAGCACAACAATGATTGGTGGAATGTTCCCGAGATCGCAACTGATATTATTCGGCACATTCTCACATTCCACTTGGAAATGTTTCACTAGCCATTTTTCTAGTCTTAATCGCCCAGACTAATTACTTCTGAATTTAAGGAAAATCTGGGAAATTTGTACTTGAAAAAAAATATATGAGCAGTCCTTAATTTTTCCATTGTGGCAAGTAAACGTTGTTTCTTCACTCGTCAGTGATTGGAGCGAATCATTTTGGAAGATATTTTCTTGGTTTCTTCGCAGGCATACATTACCCCTAGTCTGAAACCAGTCCTACATCTGTTCTTTACCTAGTCTGGCCATAAATACTGTCAGTACTTCAAATGCTCATAACTCATCGAAAAATGATCGTACAAAATGCGAAAAAATGTATTTTGAAGTCGGAGGCAATACAATTAAAATTTAAAAAAAAGCTATTCGAAATGACCCCCCTTAGCCGCGATACATTGGGCTGAACGCTGTACGGACAGTTTCTAGGGGGATATTTGCTGCCGCCGTCACGATGCTTCTCTTGAGCGACTCCAAATTTGGATGTCGCTTAGCACACGCCTTCTCCTCGAGAACTTTCCACAATTCATAGTCGAGAGGGTTGAGATCGGGGCTTCCCGACGTCCACTCTTTTTCTTTAATATAGTCGGGAACGTTGTTTTCCAGCCATTCTTGAGCAAGTTTTACTTTATGCGCAGGTGCAGAGTCCTGCTGAAAGACCCAATGGTCCCCATTGAATAGAGTTTCATTGAGTGGCTTGACGACAGGCTCAAGAACGGTCTCAACATAAATTTTGGCGGTTGTCTTCACCCTCGGCTCACAAAAATGGATCGGAGTCACGCCGTACCACAAAACGCCCCACCAAACCATAATTGCAGTAGGGTGGTGACCCCTCTCGACCCTTGGTGCTTTAAATTTCGCGTCAGTAGACGACCGCGCGTAAATTCTATCATTCTGACGATTAAACTTCTCTTCCACATAAAAATATTTCTCGTCTGTGAAGAAAATTTTTTTTGTAAAATTCTTCAACGTACAGACTCAATAGCCCTGTAGCTCTTTCCAGTCTCAACGCCCGTAAATTCGCGCTAATGAAAGTGTATTACATCAGTGTTTTTCATCCAACATTCTAAGTAGAAAGTTTTCATTATGGAGTATAATAAGTAATAATAATGAATGAAAAAAAAAAAAAAAAAAAAAAATGAGTTTGACAAAAGGAAAAAAAATGAAAGGTACTTTTCATGACAGTACACGTACTGATAACAAAATTTTTCAAAAAATTGAAAATGTTTCGAGAACTACTTATCCAATCCTCAAAAAAATTTCAGTTGCACATCTTCAGATAAAATAACACTACAATATGCCCAAATTACAAAAAAATCTATCTGGTAGTTTGGGAGTTTGGGAGGAGTTCCGCGAACAAAAAAATCTTATAGGCTTATAAATAAATAAGCAAATGAGAAAATAATAAATAAATATAATATCCTGAATGGACGGGTGTAATACCCCTCTTTACTAACGAAAAACATCGGCTAAAATAATGACAAACGATAATAATATTATTGATAATGCTCTAGTAGTATTTCGGTTACCATCTTGTCTAGCATTTATTTGCAATTTTTAGTCCATACATTGACTTTTTTGATTTCATGACGTACCTTTCTTTTTCTTTTATTTGTATTCCTAATCTTACTTTTCCTATCTTTTATATTTCAACTATCAGAATGCTTTTTTTATCAGGCTTAGAAGCAACCGACCAAAAATGTACGCCAGTTTCTTTATCTTCTTTTGTTTCCTCAGTATTCCGTGTCTTTGATTTTGCATCTCTCTGTAGCTCCTCAGTCGTGTGATTGTATTTGTAGTTTTGCTCGTCTTCTTCTGAATTTCCGTCATATTGCAATGACATAATGACGCAAAACTTGGATTTGAGGAGTTTTGGAAAGCCAAGGTATGTGCATGTATAACATGATGGCAATGCCATACGGAAAATTGAGTTTGAGGAGTCTCAGAGGATGAGAATATTAATTGAGAGCCAAGGTACATATCACCTGATGGCAATTACTATTCAAAAATTTAGTTTATAAGGAATCTCGTGTATTCGCTTCAAACTCATTGAAAGCGGTTATGATTCCTTCCATGATTGTCCGCTACAAGAGATGGAAATATTACGAGGGAGCCGATGTGCGTATCACCTGATGGTATGACATAATCATGCAAAAATTAAATTTGAGGAGTCTCGAAGGATGGGAATATTGAAAGACAGATGAACATATCCATGATGTCCTACCAATGTGGGTCACTTCACCCTGACCAACAAGTAAATTTTCCAAGTCGGTTTCCAAATTTAGGCCATCGAGAACATCTGTAAGTAAAATTTCACCATGATGAAATCAACCTCAAATCTGTACAGTACGTGTCACCTGATGGCAGTAATGCCATATGCAAAAATTGAACTCGAGGAATATCAGAATATCAGAGGATGGGAATATTAATGGTAATGAGGAGCCGAAGTACATATCATTTGATGGCAATGACATACGCGAAAATTGAATCAATCTTTCAATCCTTTTGACGCATTTGATATTCCATCTAGACCCAGAAACATGTCTATTTGTTATACCCTTGGGAACCTTCCTTTGTCACACCCCAACTGACCACAGTTTCACATTTTGGGGGATCATTGGAAATGCCCCAGAATTATAGTAGATTGAGAGATTACCATTGTATGGGAATGTGGTTAGTTGGGACGTCAGACGCTTTAATCGTGATCTTACCATGATAAAACTGTAAAAAGTATTAAATTGAATAAACATTCCTAGAAGGGACAATATGGTGGTTTTACACTTGCCACACGCTCGAAAAGCCCCTGTGCTAAACAGCTTACCAGCGAGCAGAGAGTAAATGAGAAATTTTTCTGAGATCCCGACGCTTAATTCACACGAAGCTGAAGCAGAACTAGCTTTCACCAATCTTGAAATCAAACTCCAGGTGAGTCAGAAATGGCACATGCTGCTGCTTGTCCCGCTTCCACTCTTACCGACGCGGCCATATTCATCACTTCTCAGACAAGGCATTTGTAAACAAAGCGACCTGTGGGAAGGCGAGCCCACCACTACGGCCCCTTTTTGTGTTACCGCAAATCTACACATATATGAATCAAAAACTGCATCCAATAATCCAAGACGCGATAGAAGGAAAATTCAGAATACTGGACCGGAGGAAATCTCTGAAACAACGCTGTACGAATATAGGAGGAGAGGAAAACCGCCTATAAAATGGAAGGACGACATTGCCGAAACCACGGACAAGACCAAATGGGTCAGAACGGCACTAGACAGAGAAAAATGGAAAATTATGGAGGAGGCGTATGTTCAAAAAGCTGGAAAAGAAGAAGAAGGGGGACTATTAGATGCTACAGATATGGCTTAGATTGGAATGAAGAATCGAAAGGAAAAAGTGCTTTGTCAAATTTAACTACAAAATAAGTTATGAAATGTCCTGAGTATTCTTTCGAATTTGCCTTTTAGGACAGTATGTTAGATAGATTAACCCATGGAAGATGTAGAGAGGAGTCGCCAATCTCCAGAAATATGGCTATAAAATTATTTAGTTGAAAATATTTCGAGACTTAGTGTTGAGAGATATAAGGGAAGGTCTTCCGGACAATTTTTGATTAATCCACTCAGCGTGTTCTACGCAGTTTTCTTCTTTGAAACATCGCAGGACATCCTCATGGAAGAGTGGTGTACCTTCCGTGAAGAAAATCAATGAGAGCAATTATCTCTTCTCCATTCGTTAATTATAAATTACTTGAAATTTCTGTGCCGAGTGATATTGAACGAAAGTCAGTTTTTAATTGACCAAACTTACGCAATTTGGGCTTTGAAGTGCTCCTCCAAAGAGGCTGAGTGAAACTTTATTCAGAGTAATTAAATCAAAAGCGCGTTTGATCGGTATTTATAGTGAAAAGTGGTACACAATAGACGTATATGTAAACGTGAGATAAATCTATATTTCTTTCTTATTTTCTTCCCCACTCGATATTATAATTATTTTTATAGCCGCGGTTGTAGGCAAATTTATTTAGGTTGATAGAATAAAGAATGTTTTCAGCGTATTTAACCCTCGAAAAGTTCGCGTCTTTTCAAATGGGATACGCTCGAAGTGTTCTGTAATTTTTCTCTCTTATATGTAAAACGTTTTTTTTTTTTTTTTTTTCGGATGTATGGCATAGTTTTTATTCTGTTCTAAATTGGCTTACCTCGTATCCTTCGGTATCGGTTATCATCATTTTCGGCCTGACTAGGGTTACGAAAAACAGTGGGCCCCAAAAAACCATGTAGGCGGTCGCGATGACGAGGAACATTTTCACTTTTTGAATACCTTCGCGTTCGATTCGTAATAGATAATTTCGCATACGTCGCTGCTCTTCCAGAGCGCTGCACATACTTCCAGTCGATTTTTTAGCCTATTTATACGAATAAACGTAACAATTTCAACTATACGGCAAGTTTATTGAAATATTTTGTTGATAAACTGACGCTCACCCTTCGCGATGTTCTCGAATTCCCGTCGGAAACTCGGCTGGGCCCGCTAGCTCCGGTAACGCTAACTAGGGTGGTAAGAAGGCCGGCCACTTTGACCGCCTCTACGTTGGCTTTGGTCAAATCTCGGTGTAGTTTGTGTAGATGGAAGAAGGTGAGGCCGACGCAAATCATGTTTATGATGATCCATAAAGCGTTCAAAATGTAGTGTCGGAACGGGCCGTGCATCAGAGGGCAACTAGGTGCGTTACGTATGATCTCGGAGCGAGCAGCCAGACCGCCGCTTAGAAACGTAGGTCCTAGGTTGATCGTAATGCTGGCGAACCAGATCATGAAGGTGCCGAAAAAAACGCACTGCGGTGAATCCATGAGTAGAGGTCCGGAAGCTAAGTCCTCTTCGTTTTCGTCCTCTGGGAAGACGGGAGAATCGTTGAGTACGGTCGTCAGCATGTTGATTGTGGAAACGGTGACGAGTAATAGGAAGCCTGTTTCAATCAGACTACATCGGTAGATGGGTTCGCAGTGTAAGATGCTGAAACCTAAAGGTAAGAGAATGGCTGCTCTTCCGCAGTCGACCACGCCTTGATGGAAGAGCAACCCTTGCGACCATCTGAAATTTAAATGAATAAAATTAGTCTCGAGGACAGAAATGTTCGGTACAAGAGTAAATTGTATGTCCCTCCGGTTACCCCTTTGAAAATATAAGAGACATGAAACACGATCTTCATTTATTTGGTATGCCAGTGTTTTTCCTGTCTTTGATCATTCTTCCAATCTGAACGACCGTTATTGTACATAAAAAATAAGTTTGTACGGTAAATTATATCATAGTTACAGTACATAATGATTGGCGTAGAGCTATTCGCGGTGCTCATTGCATCCTGACGATGTAAAGTTGTTCAGGGAGGTACGCTGTTTGGAGGATTCTGTGTTGCTGCAACGGGACCTCGATGTGTTGACGAGATAGAGCGAGGAAATTTCGATGCCTTTAAACACCAGAAAATACAAAGTGATGACGTTCTCTCCCAAGCGAACTAAGATTCGGGCAGAATATCAGGAAATTCAGGATCTAGGTGTCCTCTTTGATCCCAGAATAAACTTTGATTGCCAATTACACAAGGTACTAAATAGCGCGAAACGCAATCTGGGAATCATTATAAGACAAACCAAACTTTTGTCAACATATCTGTTCTCCGCTTGCTGTATCTGGTACTTGTACAATCGCATCTGGATAGTGCAAGTGTGATATGGGGTCCAGTAGGTTAGGATAATTTGAAAAAATTGAACGTATTCAAAAAATGTTCACAAGATATTTGGGTATTACGATACCTCAATTACGTATTCGGAATTGGGCCTGGGTTACGAGTTAATTATTCTATAAGTGAGAAGGGAACTTAGTTTAATGATGATAGTGAGGGATATCCTGTGTGGAAAAACTGAATCGTCGTTCTCACTAAGTAAGATAAATTTCCTTGCTCCATCCAGAACGAGTAGGCGTCGGGATATCTTTCAGATTCCTCCACACAGAACGCAGCAATTTGCTTCTGCTCCACTGCTTCGTGTCCTGTCTCTCTTAAACGGTGTTGTTACAGAAGACCGCACAATTGATATATTTTTCGACAGTAGAAAAATGTTGGGTAGCAAGGTGACCACAGTCCTCATGAACTTGGAAACAAATTGATAATGCTTGCCCATACCTCATCTGTTCATTATTCATCTACCTATTTTTTTTCTTTTTTCATATCAGAAATCTTTTAATCTGCTCTTGTCCGCATCCCTATGATCAAATGGCCTCAATATATCTGTAATTATTATTGTATCTATTTATCTATTTATTTACTTATTTTTATTTATTTTATTTTTTTGTTTATTCTTTGAAATGATTGGTTTGTGGAAGGGGTTGGGGGATTGGACATGGGTCCAGGGTTGGGGTGGCTAGTAGTAGACGTATCATCATCATTATTGTTTTTTTTTTTTTTTTTTTTTTTTTTTGAATTTTGTTTGTTTATTATCCGTATTTCTCTATTATTTTTGATTTTTTTTTTGTTTTTATTATACTTTTTCCTTTTTTGTTTATAGTGCCCTCCTGTCATTGGCCGATCGGCTGTTGGAGGGCATTCTAATATAAATAAATAAAAAAATAAAGAAAGAAAGAAAGAAAGAAAGAAAGAAAGAAAGGAATAAAGAAATAAAGGAAAAGAAATAAAGAGATAAAGAAATAGAAATAAAGAGATAAAGAAATATAAATAAAGAAATGTAGAAATAAAGAAATAAAGAAATGAAGAAATAAAGAAATAAAGAAATAAAGAAATGAAGAAATAAAGAAATGAAGATAAATAAATAAAGAAAGAAAGAAAGAAAGAAAGAAAGAAATGAAGAAATAGAGAAATAAAGAAATAAAGAAATAAATAAAAATAAAATGAGAATAATCTCAACAGGATATGGATAACTTTCAACTGTAAGAGATACTCTACGATAAGACCCATATTTTTCACAATCAAAACTTCGTCACGCAACAGTTTATCGATTGTAGATAGCATCAACTCCCAGTCAATTTCAATTCTAGAGTTAGGAATATATTTTTATTTCTTTCTATTTAACATTACCTTTTATTGTTCTCACAAATGTATTCACAAATAGGAAAATAAATTAGAACAATTAGCCTATTTATCAATTCTTACAAAAATGTATCATCAACTGTCGATTCGTTTTTGTCGGGCTCGAAAGGACGAGCTCTGACGAAGACGACATTTGTGCTCGCACAGTCGGTGGGCAAAAGCTGATAAATATTTCAGAATTGGACGAATTATTTTCTAATATTTGAAATCCTCTTCAGTTACGCTTGGATGTGCCTCATGATTCCCGTTTTGGATACAATATTCCACGTAGCTGGAGAATTGATTCTCAATATCTGACCAGGGCTTTACTTTACGTTTATATGAACTCCATAATTTATTCCGTTTTAAATTTCCTTTCAGGAGTTCGCGCTAGACCAAGAATTTCTCTCTCTCTCTCTCTCTCTCTCTCTCTCTCTCTCTCTCTCTCTCTCTCTCTCTCTCTCTCTCTCTCTCTCTCTCTCTCTCTCTGGTTCTTTTTTTCTAAAACGTGTTTTTCGAATTTTCCTTTCTAATTTCCAGCGATTAGTTCTTCTTTCTCCAACTCAGCGACAACTGCGTTTTCGATTAATGCTTCAATTTTACCTCGCAGTTCCCCTCTAGTCTCTGCATTTGATACTTTGAGTAAGGACTCATGGAATAGTCCTCTTTTTACTTGTATGAGAACCATTCTGGCCTTTTTTTTTGTGGACTTGTAGATTCACTCTTACAGCTTTCATCGGGGAAAAGATTTAAAAAAACCACAAAAATCGAGATCCACGAAATATACAATTTTACTGGTTTCGGCTGGTGATTTATTTATTGCTATTTTTTTCTAGATGTTTGGTTAAAATCCCTCAACGGCGAGTTGAAGTGCTTGAAAAATCAGGAATCTGGTACTCCTCATGAGGTCGCCTAATTTTTGCAAATTTGATGGCAAATATTTTGAGTTCCCTAAGGAGGTGGAGATCCCTATTGGTTCCCCCTTAGGTTGTCTTATTCCGGGGGGTTTTATGTCTACATTTGAGGTTGACCTGTTTTCTTCGGGCCAGGTGTTTTTGAATCACGTTTTTTATTGGCATAGGTACGTGGATAACATATTGTGCGCGTGGACCGGTCCTGCGGAGCTCCTTGGGGAGTTTCTCGCTTATCCCTTCCATCAAATTTACACTGGAAGTTGGTGGTTCATCAATAAATTTTCTGGACTTATCTATATCCGTCATTGACGGTGTCCATGAATTCGGTATTTACCGGAAAAGTACTTCGACCGACATTGCCATCCACGGGTCGTCTTTCGTACCTTTCGCCCGTAAAGTAGCTACATTTAATAGCTTAATACATCGCCTCACCCAGCTCCCTCTGAGTGAGGTCGCCTCTAAAAAAAAACTCGTGACGATAAAGCACTCGGTTAGAGTGAATCAGGTCAAAGTGGACATTGACCTTATATGGTCTAGAGGAGACTTACAAAGAAAAGTCTTGATTCCACAACCTCCCTCCCCCGGGAAATGCATCTTGATAGGCGAAAACGGTGGATTAGGCTCCCGGTAAACAATTTGAAGCCCTCTGAAGCCCTGGGAAAAACTACCCTCTGAAGCCCTCATTTGAAGCCCTGTTGATTCCCTGTTCCCCTCCGACTTCCCTATTGAAGCCCTCATGAAGCCCTCAAATATAAAGGGCTTCAGGGACACAAAAAGGAAACAGGGCTTAATTTGGGAAAAACTACCCTTTTAATTCCCATTTGAAGCCCTGTTTCCTTTTTGTGTCCCTGAAGCCCTTTATATTTGAGGGCTTCAAGTGGGAACAATGTTTACCGGACTGCCGTTTCTGGGGAGGTTTTCTTCGGAATTGAGCCGTGTCCTCCGTCCTTTCGGTTTTCGACCGGCGTTTTATAGTGCCAATACAGTTAAGAGCCTTTTGGTCAAATTGAAAGAACCTATACCGATGGCTGAGAGGGGCGGTGTTTATAGGGTGGCCTGCGGTGATTGCCCCAGCGTGTACATAGGTATGACTGGCCGTCAACTCCAAATTAGAGTTGATGAACACAGGAAAGCCTGGGAAAAAAGAAAAGTAGGCGAGTCGGCGTTTGCGGACCATTTAATTGAAAGTGGCTATAGTTCCAAAGAGGGGTCTGAAGTTCTCCTTTACAGGGAAAAATCATATTTCGAAATCGAAATTCATCGTTATCGCAGTATTAAAGACATTACCGTGTTGAACAGGTATATTCCTGAGGAGGGATTGATTGAATTCGTCTATGCGGATAATTCACACTTCGATGACTCGCTGGTTCAGTCATGACCTCCTCTTCGTTGTTACTTGTTCTTGTCGGTGTTGGGTTCAGTCGCTTTCTATATTTTGAGAATGGCTGTTTAGTCGAAAGCGCTCAGTCGTGTAAAAAATTTTAGTGCGGTTCGTGTATCTGTGTTTCTTTACTCTTTTGAGTATACTCCGTCATTAGGTGAATCCATTGAATTCATTTTATTTCATTTTTATTAAGAGGCCAGAAAAGTGACAACAGTGATAATCAGCTTTGGCGTCATCCGTCAGATAGAGTGGTAACTGCATCATTTGCGTCCTTTTAATGGGAATCTTCGGATTTTTATAAATGGTAGCTTTGAATTGAGCAAATCATTGGCGCCATTCCCTAATTGTCCTTTGTATTTCGGAAGTTTGATGCGACAAAGGGTCACAGCACCTTCAAAAATTGTTGAAGAGCTGGGAATAGTTTGAATTAGGTGCTCAGGAGTGTCAGCGTCAGTGATGAAACCTTCGACTCTCAGCAAATTATTTCTGAACCCCAGCAAAAATTATGGAGTCTACCTTATTCTTAATAATCCGTTGTCTAGTTGGATATTGTATCTCTCCCTACCAGCCTCGTTTCCTTAAACTACAAATTGTCACCGCCAACGTGTTGTTATTGAAAATTCATCATTATCAATGTTAATACAAGTATGACGTCATTTTTCCCCAGCAGCGAGCTGTTGAACAGCTCCCAGCAGCAAATCTTCTTTTGTAACTTTATCCCTTTGGCTGTTGAAAGTTACAATAATTGGGTCTGACAACTCCAGGAGAGAATTAGATACAAAAATTTAGAAAATCGCACAATGTCCCGCAACATCGTTTCTCGTATTAATCCAGGAGAGAATTTTTGAGATCTGTGGTGACAGCTGTATTGGAGATTTTTTGGTGGTTTGTAGTTTGTATTTCTGGCGCTTCTTCAGATGGCAATGGAACGTATTTGATGGCTTGAATTCCATGAATAAGAACTTTGTGAACTGATGGTAGCATCCGGTACCAACCATGCAAATCTACGTATAATTTTGGTGTCCCTATCGCATATTCATTAAATTTTGGTGCATCGATATCCCGTCCACTAGGTAAGTCTATCAAAATGATTTTTAACTGTCGTAGTAAACTTCTGTCAAGTCCGATTGCTTCTGCTATTATATCAGTATGTAAATAGCAAAATGATCCCCTTTTCTTTATGGGTAGCTAGCGTCATGAGGCGTCATCAGACCAGAATTGCAATCTTTTGATTTCCTTCAGTTTCTCCCGACGAATGTTGAACAGTTTTTCTTACCTTCTTTTGTGGTTTAGAAATTGTCGATTGAGTAACTGTATTTTGGATCCAGTTGTATATTTGATTGCTGTTTCTCATTGTTGTGCTTGGTCTTCGGTTTATCAATGTCGTATGGCCTCAGTTGCGAAGTATACAAAATCAGTGACGTAGGTCAGTAATATTGTTACTCGACCACGACTTTTACGTCCTCTGGACCGGAGTAATCAATACCCTTTAAGACATATGATTTTGGAAAATCTGCCACCATTTTAAGAGCGTAGATAAGCTTCAAGTATGATACATTCACGCACTTATGTCTTCTCAATACCGACCTTAGAAGCTGATGAATTTCAAAGTTCAGCAACATAATTTTACAAAGATTTAGTATATAATATGTTCTCTATTCAAATGTTGGCGATGAGAAAATTAGGAAACGTCCCGTGCACAGGTGTATTTTATATTTCGAAATAGATTCGCGATATGTTCAAAGCCCGCTGAAGTACATACTAAATCTGTCTTCTCGTGAAATGCATGCAAAAATAGATTGGTTCTGTCATCCTCCCTAGTGTGAGGCCCGAATATCCGAAAGGAAAGTTACGCTAGAAACGTTATTCATCTGCCTGTGCATCCAATTTATTACAGTCGGAGGCATTATTTTACTTGAAAATTTATTTCAAGATTCTCTGCGAATAAGAGAACTTCGGCGCGTGTTGAAGTTTATCGTCGAAGTTTGGTAAAATAATTCTCGTTCTCGGTCAAAGACGACAGCGACATCCCGTGTACCTACATTTGTTGTTTACCACGTTTTTGTTGGTTTTGATAGTGGTAGGTCCTTTTAAATCAACGAGAACTTTTCACCGTCACGTCGTCGGTGCACTTTCGAGAACAAATGCCTATTTTCATATACGGTCAAGAGAGGCATTCTCGATGTGTAGGTGAGAGGAAAATGGGATACTTTCTCAGAATCATCGCCGTCTAAGATGAGCTCGATATTGTCTTCGAAATATTGTATTGAATAGAAATTACTTCCCTTTCCTAAAAAATTAATGTCAAAAATCGTCTCCTTTCAAAACTTAATCTTTTACGAATGAAAGATGAAATGAATTTAGTATAACGACGTTTCTTTTGGGCAAGTTATGCTTTTTATTGACAAGTGACGACCTTTTTCAAGAGGTCTCTCCCCAAAGGAGAAGTAATACGTCTTCCATCAATTCCCTTGCTCATTCTGTTGGGAACCTCGTCCTTCAGTCGAAGCGTATTCAAAATTTTACCGTATCTTTCTTTTGGTATGAAGTGAGAATATTAGAAAATGCATAAAAGCGTTGCAGCGCCCACATTTTGATAACTTCTACTCTTATATATATATTTCATTAAAACTGCATTTATTCGAAGAATTTTCTCTTTTATGGTACTCGTTGCTTGAGTACATTTTATAAATTCCAACTGTCGTCGTTGTTTTTTTAATTGCTTGGATAAAGGCTTCGAGACATCTGAGAAAGGTGCTTGTAAAAATCCTGTGTATTTTCAATGCAGCCGTTCCACATCGTCGAACACACATTCCTCGTTGACGGTTGAATATTTGGCCAATTTCTTAATCGAGGGAAATATTAATTAAATTGCAGTACGGCAAGGAAAATTTGAGTTACATTATCCATATTTGCGAACAATTGAGATCTTTGACGAAGAAAATAAATTTTTGAATAACTCGATAGCTGAAAATACAAGCCCAATTAACAGCACGGTTTTGCGGCTTTATATTGAGAAATGCTCGTCTTATATCAGCAGAGAAAGCTATTTCATGTTCTCTAAATCGCAGTAAAAAGGAGGGCAATAGATCTAATAAATTAGGACCTTCATACAAGCAGTCATCAATAGTCAGGGCTTTTGCAGCTTTGCAGGAAGCATCAAAAACAGGGCGGTGTTGGCCTATATATGAGGTTTTTACGCCTGATGATTCACCGACAAGATAAGTTTGAAGATAGCGGACGGATTTTTAAAATCAAACGGCGTATCTATTCATTGATAGTGCCCGTTTTGGGCGACAAACCCTGTAGTATATTTGTGAGAACGTGAACGTTCTTCACTGTCAGTCGCGTCACTCTCCTACTCACGGACAAAGTTCGGAGCTCCGACCATATAACGCTATTCCTCTCTCGTCCTGTTTATCCTTCCGAGTGCAGTCAGCTGACCTGACTTTCCTTCGAGAAGGCGACTTTTTGATTTGATTCTGTGAAAACACAGCATCGCCAGCTTTGTCAAGATTTTACATCTTACATATTTATATATAATAACTCGCGAAGTACGAATGAAAAGATCAAAACGACCGGAGGAATGAGTTTTTATTTGTTCTAAACTAATTCCAAAACAAGTCGTTTCATGAACGACAGCGGTAGCGAGTGCCGCTAAGCTATGAAGAATGAACAGTGAATGACAGAGGAAAGACGAACGAGGATGAAGGCGATAAACGATAGGCCTAAAAGATAAGAAGTGATTCGGAAGAATGACGGATGAATCTTACATCCCCCTTCCCCACTCGTTTAAGAGCAGAAAGGCGAGTAAAGATTCAATAAGTAAAAGGAGGAGAAGGTACATTTATAATGGTTTACGAATTAATTTACTACAGTGATAAATACGTTTAGAAAATGGTCCAGTACGATTGAGATCTATTTCAAAAATATGATCGGACAGCTTCTTAGAAATTCTAAAAGGACCTATTCTAACTTTGTCGAGTTTTTCTCGATTCAATTTATTACCATTATCAATAAACACAATATCGTTTACAGAAAACTGTTCTAAGGTTTTTGTTTTATCAAAACGTTTCTTATTGTACTCGTGAGATTTAATCGAGTTTTGTAAAGCTAACTCCCTGTCAGCGGTAAGATTAGGTGGATCACAGAGGAGATCGGGAACAAGATTTTTAGAATGACCAAAAAGAAGGTAAGAAGGAGGAAAAGTGGTGACGCTATGCGGTGAATTATTATACTCCGAAACACACTCGTGAGCAAGAGTAGACCAAGCTCTGGAAGATGAAGGATTTTCATTACGTTTGCATCGAATACGATTAACTAATGTCTGTCCGAGTCTTTCGTTCAAACCATTAGAAAATGCGCAATCTACTGCCGCGAACAAATGATAAATCCCGGCAGATTGACAGAACAACTGGAATTCATCGGATGAGAGCCCACCATACTGGTCGGTCAGAAGCGTGCTTATAGGGTGATGCTTATGGACTGAATCAATAAGTGAGGTAATCTCGCGAGAGGATTGGCCTTTAGAACATTGGACAAAGGCGTAACGGGTAAAATGATCGACAAGGATGTGAAGATATTTTTTTGGAGAACGACGGCCTCCTAAACCACCGACGGTGTCCAGAGACATAATTTGAAAAGGACGCGTTGCGGGACCTAGGAACCCTAACCGACCGCTGCGACGAGGGCGACGAGTTTTGTTTTCAATACATATGATACATTGTTTACAAAGATCATGAATAATACGCGACATTCCGCGAAAATAAAAGTTTTTACGCATAATTAGTCTAACATGTTTCTTACCAACATGACCATATTTCTCGTGTACATCGAGTGCTAATTTTTTTCCAAAAACAGGATCAATTACAATATACGGTTTATTTTTGAATTTACGAAAAATTATTCCGTTATTTACATCATCAGTATCTATGCGGTTAACAGATCGCTGGCTATCACGAATGTCGTCAAGAGTTAAGAAATTAAAGGATCGGAGAATAGGAGGCTCGGGGATATCGTCCGCTTGAGGATCGAGCACCCGGTTTCTAGACAAACAATCTGCCTCAGAATTAAAAGACCCGGGGCGATACAAAACCTCGAAGTCGAACTGAAGAAGTTCGTGCGCAAGATCGCTGAGTTCTTCATCAGTTCGAGCTTTTAGGTTAAGATGTTCTAAAGGCTTATGATCGGTAATCACCGTGAAGTGACGTCCGATCAGCCAATATTTCCAAAAACGAACTGCCTCCTTAATCGCTAATGCCTCTATGTAGATCGCTTTTTTCTTCCTCTGACCTTCTGACAACTTTTTTGAGAAATAAGCGACGGGCTTCTCAATCCCGTCCTCTTGTTTCTGCTTTAAGACAGCGCCAATCCCCACACCACTGGCATCGGTGTATATGGAGATAGGTTTTGTCCGATCAAAGATTCCTAAAATCGGAGCAGAAGTGAGAAGACTTTTAACAGTATTAAAAGAGGCTTGACACTGAGAAGACCAGGAAAACGAGACATTTTTTCTTAATAGATTGTGAAATGGTTCGAGAAGTTGGGCGGAATGAGGGATAAACTTGCGATAGAAGTTAATCTTCCCGAGGAATTGACGAACATTCCGACGTGATTTTGGTATAGGAAATTTATTTATAGCAATTAGGTTATCATTCATGGGTTTTATAAAGTCAGAACCCAATACGTGACCTAAATATTCAATAGTTTTTGAAGCAAATTTGCATTTCTTGAAGCTTAAACGAAAGCCTTCCTCATAAATTGCTTGAAATAACAATTCGATATGTTTGAGGTGCTCATCGAAAGTTTTTGAAAATATCAAAATGTCATCCAGGTAATTTGCGCAAAAGCTGGAAAATTTACGACGACGTATGATACCCGCTAGAATAGCTTGGAAAGTAGCTGGGGCAGTTTTTAAGCCGAAAGGCATAGATCGCCATTCGTAGAAACCACGCTGGGTAATAAACGCGGTTTTTGGGCGATCCTCTGGGCGAATCGGAATTGACCAAAAGGCCGCGTTTATATCGAAGGCAGAATACCACGAACAGCCTCTACTTTCGGTAATAATTTCGTCAATTAAGGGAAATGGCTGATTTATAGGAACAATCATCCTATTAATTTCCCTATAGTCGCAACACATACGAGTTTTTTCTTTAACTGAGCCCAAACCGACCTTTTTAAATTGCATGGTTACCGGAGAAGCGAAAGGAGAACAACTCTCGGAAATCATGTTATATTTTAAAAGTTCGTTGACCTGACGATCGATCTCGTTTTGGTCTTCGTAGGTACAACGGTAAGGCCTTTTTGCCACAAATTTATTTGTTGATAATTCGATCTTGCATTGATATTCTGTTACATTACCTACATCGAAGGCGTGTTTAGCAAAGACTTGACTATTGTTAAGAATTAGCTTTTTAACTTTATCTTTTTCTGCCGGCTTCAAGTGTGAAATTTTGTCTTCCAACTTTTCAATATTAAGAAAGTTAAATTCAGGTACGTTAATATTTTGTGCCGGAAAATTTTGATTGTTTACCTGCGATAGTTTTAGATTCTCGTCTAATCTCAGTTTAAAAATTGGAATTAAATCGAGACCCAACACCAGGTCGTGATTAGTGAATTTTGCATCTAAGACTGAGACTAAAACTTCATGGGTTAGGTTCCCTATCGTTAACGTAATAATAGTATAACCTAACAACTGACCCACTCCGCTCATTGTGTTGAAATTGCCTGGCTTTTTTAAATACGCCACGTTCTTGATTTTTTTGAGAAAATTGAACGTGACAGCCGAGGTATTTGACCCCGGATCATAATAGTATATTACGCAGCTAGGGGAAAAAAAGTGAAGAGTGACCTTCGAGTGCGAAATTTGCAGAACGAGGCGAAGCCGAGTGTAGCAAATGGCGCGAGAAGTAACTTTTCACTTTTTTTCACCAAGTTGCGTACGATATTTTATTGTATAAAGGGTTGTAAACGCCGCCACCTGGGCAATAAACGGGCGTTTATTACCCTGAATGCAATAAAGAGATTTTCCTTTAAAATCGCCGCAGGCAAAGTCTACCAGAATGAACGCAGTGCTTACTCGTTTTTTTGACTGCTCGTCAATACGATTGAGAAAATCAATATCTAAATTATTCATCTCTGGTTTACCTGACTTAGGATTATTTGAGTTCAAATTTACGTTATTTCGGTTTACGTTACGTTTTTGATCATTCGCTTTCGTTAAACAATTAGATTCAGCATGAAAACGTTCGAAACCTTTTTTAGAACAATAACCGCACGGTATACGCGACTTTATCGAAGCAAAAGCATTAGTAGTACTATTTGAACGAGACGACGCGTCGGATTGTGGAAGAACGGATCGAATAGGACGATCGAGAACATTCAGCTTTTACCGACTTTTCTAACTAGAAAAGTGAGGTATTACACCCGTAGCAAGGTCAACAGGGGGAGTGGGTAATGAACTTTCTCGACGTTTTAGGGGTCCTAGATCACAACTAGCATAAAAAAAAATTTCAGGTTTCCTTATATATATATATATTTATATATTTATATATATATATATTTATATATATATATATATATATATATATATATATATATATATAAGATTTTTTTGTCCGCGGAACTCCTCCGAAACTACCCGATGGATTTTTTTGTAACTTGGCCATATTGTAGTAGTATATCTGAAGATGTGCACCTGCAATTTTTTTGAAAATCGGATGAGTAGTTCTCGAGAAATTTTCAATTTGTTGAGAAATTTTGCAGTATTTCGAGTACCTTTTTGTCCGCGGAACTCCTCCGAAACTACCCGATGGATTTTTTTGTAACTCGGCCATATTGTAGTATTATATTTGAAGATGTGCACCTGCATTTTTTTTGAGGATCGGATGAGTAGTTCTCGAGAAATTTTTACTTTTGTTGAAAATTTTTCACTATTACGAGTAGCTTCTTACGAATAGCTGCGAGTAGCTGCTTACGTTAGGAGAAGCGGATTTTCCCATACGTTTACCACTTTCGTTATCAGTACGTATATTGTGAAGAACCTTTCATCATTCGACAGGTTCATTCTTCGTTCGTTCTTTACCAAGGGTTCATTGGATTTTATTTCTGATGAAACCTTTTCGTTCAAATTTAGTACACTTGTATCTCGCTTCCCACAGCCCCTAGAGCGTTGAATTTTGTTTTGTCAAATTTTATTTGTTTTGTTAAATTTATTTTTGAACGGATAGTGGCAATGGCGAGTTGTTCATTTTTCTAGCTATTTTTCATTATTATTAGTCATACTCGATAGTTTTTTTTTTTTTTTTTTTTTTATTATTATTTTACGAGCATTATAAACTGCACGAGGGTTATTTGCTCGGCGTTACAATCTTATTTTAGAACATTACTTGAATTAGGTTAAATTAGGTACGTATTGGTGGAATTGAGTGGCGATCGAACGGAATTTGTTGGTGAATTATATGAAGTTGTAGAATTGAGTGGTGCGTAAATAAGTTAGGGTTGAGTCGATGGTTTCGGAGTTGTTGTTTAGTGCTGCATTGATATTGGAAGATATATTTAGGGAGGTTCGAGTGGATTGCAGGACGGGGCATGAGAAAATAAAATGATCAACTGATAAATTTTCTTGGAGACAGTGAGAGCATGATGGAGGAGCGAGATTAGTGACAAGATAAGTATGAGTAAGACGAGTGTGGCCTATTCGCAGCCGAGCTAAAATGACCTCCTCTTGCCTTGAATTTCGTTGGGATGAGGACCAAAATGTGGGTTCACGTTTTATTTTTCTTAATTTGTTATTCGACTGATTTTAGTGAAAACCTTGAGTTTGAATGATTAAGTACAATTTTTTAAAGTGTGCTGATGCGAGACTACCTGGGTGATTTCACTCTTAATTAATAATTGATTTATTTGTCATTTTTTCATGTATGGGTACATAATTAATAGTGGTTCATAGTTGATTTGAGGTGTCAAAAGAGATGGAAAGATTATTTTCAATTTGGACTGGCTTTTTTGAGTGAGATTTGAGATTAGACTAACGAGTAAACCGGGCTTGGGTGCTATATATTTTTACCGAATTTTCTAGCTAGAAAAGTGAGGTATTTTGTTAATACGTTTGGAATGGTTGAAGCGTGAGGGAAGGAATGAGGGGTTGACTATTGGGTGATTGGTTGCTTCTTTCGTTTCGACATCGATTTTTTTAGTTTTTCGGGATCTCGTTGTAGCTGGATTCCCAGATGAAGAATTTTGGGGTGGAGTGTGCATAGAAAATGGTGATATGATAGCGTGAAGGCAATTTATGAGTGCACGAGAGGAATAGCAGCTCGAGATAGCTTTAAGAGATGCCAGAAATCGGAAGTGATAAAGAATTGAACCACTCATCCTAATATACAGTATACTAGACTAATAATATGCTAAGAATAAGGTATGGGAAAAAATGATTGTAGAGCTCTTTTTTATTAGAAACAACTGTTATAGCCTCGTAGCAGTTTGGACAGGGGGAGGGGGAGTGGTTTTTCTGGAGACGTTTTGTAGGTTTTAGATGACTCTTAGCCTAAATTATAACAAAATTCAGGTTTCCTTATTGGATTATAGGTATCTTTACTCTGTTATCTGTTGATGTGACATCGTAGTGTTAGAATTTATAAACTGAGTTTTATTGTTTATTCTACAAATGTTTGACATGATTGACAGGTCATTGGTATTTAATTTAAAGAGAGGGAGTGACTCTCTCAATGTTTTTTGCATTGTGGGAAGAAAAGTCGTGTACTACTCACGCGACTGCGTGAGTGTTTTTTAAATAGTTCGCTAACAGAAGAAATTTCAGTACGATCGAGCTTTTCTTGGAACGGCGTACGGTAAATTGGCAGTGATCAGCAAAATTCGCATATCTTCATCCATTCTACGGTGCATATTTATGAGAAGATTCTCTTTCTTGATAGCGTATTCCCTGAGAGATCCAGAGTTATAGCGGAACGAAAGCGCAGAACGAACGTCTGACCAACCTTTTGGTGCGAAGGAATCTAGGAATAAGTTTCGCCAGGTTTCCCATGGTGAATCTTGCAAAGTTTGACGTCGAGAATCGTACCAATCCAATGCGCTGCCTTCTAAAAATAAACGTAACACTTCCCAGTACCTGTCCGTTTGAATGTTCAGTCGAGTGCATTCCGCCTCAAAAATGTCCAACCATGACGCGGCGTTGGCTTGGCCTTTCCCGAATTTGTTGAGAACCATATCTTTTGTGATTGAGGTTAACGATTTCTTTGACGATTCAGTCGTGGCTGATTGTGAATCATCCTGATGCCCGACTTGGACTTGAGATTGCGTAGAATTAGACCCGGAATACGTAGTAGAACGAGGAGGTACCCATTGTTCGAGAAGTGTATCTCGAAAGACCGGATTATTGTCGATATCGACATATTTTAGATAGAGCTCCGACGTACCGGTGATATGAACGGTTCGGTATTTTCCACGAGTATCTAATGCCTTCTTTACAAGTTTCACAATCGAAGTAGCAAATAAATCCTCATGAAGGTCGGGACTCTGAAGCTCCGATGGAAATGCGTAGATCGGACCGTCCGGTATGATCTGCATGTTTTTAACATGTATCACAGTACTTTTTGGGTTAAGCGGTGAAGCCTCACTGGCGAAAGTAAACGTAAGGCGATTCGGCATGTCGAACAGTAACGAACTAGCGAAAATTCAGATACGATTTTTCTAAAGCGATTTCAAGTTTTTGTTTTTTTTTTTTTGTCAAAAAAAAATTATGTGAAACACGGATTCTAAACGAAACTATGTTTTGGAATTTATGATAACTCGCGAAGTACGACCGGAGGAATGAGTTTTTATTTGTTCTAAACTAATTCCAAAACAAGTCGTTTCATGAACGACAGCGGTAGCGAGTGCCGCTAAGCTATGAAGAATGAACAGTGAATGACAGAGGAAAGACGAACGAGGATGAAGGCGATAAACGATAGGCCTAAAAGATAAGAAGTGATTCGGAAGAATGACGGATGAATCTTACATATATATTTTTGGAATATTACCAGAAAGCCAAATTGGTATCAAATGCTGGAAACCATTTGTAGTCTTGAGCGTTATATTTTTCAGAATCCTTATTGTCAGAGGATCATTATTTTCGTGAACCACCTTGGTCAATTCCGCCAAAGGCTACAAGTTTTTAGTTTTTGTGGCATTAGACCTCTAGATAAGACATCTGCTGGATTAGATTTTGGGATACGGTCCCAAGTTACACTTTGTAATTTTTGGACTCGATTAGCTGCAAAGGTTTCAAGTTTATAGGAAGGGGTTCTGATCCAAGTTCATGCAATGGTAGAATCGGACCATAACCTGAACAGTGGAACTTCATATTGGACTTGCAACATTGATACAACATTATGGGCGAGGTCTGAGAGCAGTAATGCTCCACATAATTCTAGTTGAGGTAGCGTTTGTTATTTTAACGGTGCCACCCTACATTTAGAGATTACTAGTTGTACTCCTCAAGTTAATCCACAAATATAGAGCACATCTCCATAGGCTTTTTCGCTAGCGTCGCAAAATCCGTGTAATTCTATATGTGCGTAGATGGGGTATTAAAATAATATCTAGGAATCTCAATTTCTTGAAGACATGATGATTGTTGTGCCAGTTTATTCCAGAGAAACGATATATTCGCACGATATTCAGAATCGTCAAGGTTACAAAGAATACCCGCATATCTTCTGCGATTTTAGTGGAATATTCGTCATCCTGAGAATAAAATCTCAAAACCAATACAACTCACAGAATTGAACTTTGCTACCAGAGTATTAATTAAACTTGCACAAGCAGAAGGCTTTCCGCCAAAAATCAATATTTTACCTACTTCTTAACTGAAAGTGGCCTCCCAAAGTCTAGTCGATTATATATAAGATAAGCGCAAAGATCCCATACAATAATGCTTTGTGTGATTGCATCTGATTGAGATCTCTTTGCCAACCCAGCCCAGATCTTTGTAGTTTGTGCTCTTGACTTCTTTCAACTTTCTTCTAAAACCATAAAACGGGTTCCCTGCGACTCCCTGTACGGCTCTTCCCCATGCTTATGCAGCCCATTGTTCCGGGGGAATAGTCGCATAATAAGAGGCCAGGGGGCGAAAAAACAGAAGGCCTAAGCACAAACATTCCGTACAATAATGCTTAGTGTGATTGCATTGAGGGCTTCAACAATCGCTTCCAGATTTTGTCTCTCGTTATTCGATGCTGGGGCGAGTGCCTCGCCAAGCCCTATGGCATCATTGAAATCATCAATGATCCTTGTAACGGCCTCCTGATTAGCTGGTATTGGCTTCCATCCTTTATAGAAAGTTAGCGAGTTTACCCCGAGCAATTGTAGGCATATCTCTTTGCCAACCCGCGCCAGATCCTTATAGTCAGTGCTCTTGACTTCTCTCAAGTTTCTTCTAAAACCATAAAACGGGTTCCTGCGACTGTCTGTACGGCTCTTTGCCAACCCAGCCCAGATCTTTGTAGTTTGTGCTCTTTACGTCTTTCAAGTTTCTTCTAAAACCATAAAATGGGTTCCTTGCGACTGTCTGTACGGCTCTTTCCCATGCAGCCCATTGTTCCGGGAATAGTTGCATAATAGGACGCCAGGGGACAAAAAGGCGAAAGGCCTAAGCTCAAAGATCCCACACAATAATGCTTAGTGTGATTGCATCTAATTGAGAGAGTACGTATCAGCATTGAGGGCTTCACCAACGGCCTCCAGATTTTGTCTCTCGTTATTAGATACTGGAGCGGGTGCCTCGCCAAGCTCTATGGCATCATAGAAATCATAAAAGATCCTTATAACGACCTCCTGATTAGCTGGTATTGGCTTCCAACCTTTATAGAAAGTTAGCGAGGTTTATCCCGAGAAATCGTAGGCATATCTCTTTGCCATAGTTAGTGCTCTTCCAAGTCTCTTCTAAAATCATAAAACGGGCTCCCTGCGACTGTACGACTCTTTGCCATGATTATACAGCCAATTGTTCCGGGAAGAGTTGCATAATAAGATACCAGGGGGCGAAAAGGCGAGAGGCATGCGGAGTTGTCAGAACTGTGGTCGAGAATATAAATACCTCAATGATCGGGCAAAATAATCTAATCCCCGGCTCTTCACTGAACGGCAAAAGAGATTCATTAAAAGTAAAGGAATCGTTCATTTCTTTCTCGGTGGAGATCAAATGGATGGATTAAAGTGTGCGACTAATTGGTGATAAAACTGGAGAGGAGTGCTCAGTAGCGTATAAAGTATCGGACCCTTATTTTTCTGTCAGCTTGCAGGTGGGGGTTTTAGATTGTGTAAAAATTAGACAAAAGGAAACAGAAGAGCCACTCCTAAATGATGTCGACCCTGCAGTTATGTTCATTCATATAATAACTCGTAGAGGTATCAAACCAGTATTGCTCTGGAGCATTGGCAAGCTGAATTACAGTCTTCAACGTGTGAATTTGAATGCGATAAGGTGAGAATAAAGGTTTTAGTACTCACCGCCGAAGATGTTTGTTTATTAAAATCAGCGACATCATAATGATATTAGTTACAACACCAAGGGTTGCAAAACTCAGAATGATCGTTGCCTCCGACTCGCCATGAGGATGACACTGAAATCCTAGAGTCGTGTTTGTGAAATTCGACTGGTGTGGTGAGCGAAGATTTACCCCTATTATCGGTCCAGAGGCTGCAAAAAAAAAAAAAACAAATGACAAAATAAACAAAGAACATCAACATCTCTCTTCATCAAAAACACCTTCAGGGTAGTCTTCTCTTCATTTGAGGAAACTGTAAAATACAACCCCACCCTTCTGGGAACCCCAGGGGCCTCGGGGGGTTTTGTTCCTCAGAGGGAGATGCCCCTTGTTGTCAGTTCCTTGGTGGGGGAATCACTGGATTCCTCTATTTCCTCTATCTCTGGTTTAATATTCGATTGACACCCAGGTTACGCGGAAGAAAACTCGACGTTTTCAAGCTTTTCATAACCTCATTGATCATCCGGGCTTGCTCCTCTTCAGTCGGTCTCACAGTGATCACCTGTCCAGCCTTTGAATAAAATCCGGTAGAACGGCCAGTTGTTCATTGGGAGTTTCCGGATACAGGCTAATTCCCGCCCTTTGATCTAAGATGTCTTCACATTCCTCCTCTGGATCCAAGCTCTCAATATTTTTGTTAAACAGAATTGATGTATGGGGTTAATGCAAACAAAAACTGGTCAGTCGTTTTCGCACTGTGAGAGAACCACCACCTTCTCTATCTTTAGAAATGACACTGTAATGGAATACTCGAATTGTGAATAACAAGAGGACGATCTGTAGCATTCGATTTTGTACAATACATAAATCGAAACAATCTATTGTGAGTGCAGAATCAAATGAATTTGAAAATGATTGCCAAAAAAATTCACATATATTTTTCAAGTACGTCTTTATTTTTCCACGTAATTCACATCAATACTTATTTTTAGTAGTTTGACAACAATTTAGTGATCATGTCGGCGTGGAACTGTTAGTTCCAATTTCCAAAACCAATTGATAACCGTTTCCATACTTTTTCAACTGATTTCCTGCCAAGAAATTCTATCAGCTTCGGGAAGAAGTAGTATACGCTAGTCTTAAGCGAGCAAGATTGGGTGAATTTGGAGGATGTTCAATCAGATATATCTCACTTGGAAAATTCCAGCTTGGCGCGGGCCATCTTTGAGCGATGACAGGAGGCATTGTCGTGCAGAATAATGACGGTCGTTTTTGTTTGATTTTCGCACCACCTACTAGAGTATCCGAAATTAACTTTAAACAATGATACAGAACCAAGATAACATTAAAGGATTAGTATGATATTATCGATCTTACTGTTCCTATTTGATTGTATTAATTTTGTGATATTTTGTTACCTACGTGGTACAATTAAGATTAGCAACATAGCAAATTTGAGGTGCATGATCGCTCTAAGCGTGTGTAGGACGTTGAACTGAGGACTTTATGAGAAAATGAGGAGCATTAGACCCCTTTATGAGCAAACAGAAGATAAAAAAATTCAGTGCCCCTGATCTCCCTGTAATTCAGTATGCCGGCTATTGTCCGAATGTGCATCAACGCTAACTGAAATTATCACTCCTGTTTCAAACCTTCAGCTCATCCTCACTAACAGAATGTGGACTTTCGAGCCGTGATTTCCGGATGCGTGCAGTCGGTATCCACTGTTCCGTTCTTAGTAATTGAGAAGTAGACTGTGACAACAGCGTTGATCTTTGGAGCTAATGGAGAGGCAGTCGGGGCATGAGAACTGGATTGATGAGTGTCATCAGTAATAACTAAATCTGTATGTATATGAGCAGCAAATTTTTGCAAGATAATCTTCTATAGTCGAAAGTACAGTTTCGACAGGGTTTGAATGTACTGTACAGCAAATATTGAGTTGTATCGAATGGTAAATGTTTATCTTTAACTTGAAAGTACAGGATTGGAGTAACATACCGGTTTGTGAACCCATGAGCCGCAAACCAAGTTGTATCTGACCATAAAACTAATGCTTCCCTTCTATTTTTTTTTATTTTTTTATTGTTTTATTTTTTAAGGTGGTGCCGACAACAGTCCGTGAACCAATTACTGCCGACACCACCTTTACATACTTTAACAGTAATAATAATTACAATAATTCTAACTAAATAATAATAATAATAATAATAATAATAATAATAATAATAATAATAAAAATAATAATAATAAAAAAAATAATCGAATTCTCATTTTTTCCATTTAAGACATTCCACATTTTTTGGGTCAAACTCGGTGCCCATTACAATTATGATTGCACTTGAGTTTTGTAACTTCACAAATTTAACCACAATCTAGAATTTTTTTACTACTCTGCTTGAGAATAACAGCTAGACTAAAACGAAAGCACGGATAGTCAAAAAGTTGAATACTTCTTAATCAACAAAGCTACACAGTCCGTTTCACCCTTTGTGACCATCACACGTGTTTTCGTTTCCTCGTCAATTGGAAACAAAGATTTGTTTTAAATTTTGTCACCCAATCACGATGCTCATTCTTTGGGATCAATAAGTGCGACTAGAACACAGAAGAAGTCTACCGGTATTCCTTTGGGGTCATCTCTCAGTCTCGCCGGCTTCTAGAATGACAAACCCAACGCACGAAAGCGACGTTAAATGCGTTAATAATCGTCCTCCCTGGAGCTTTACAAAAAAAACTTCTATAAACGACATTTCTCTTTTTTTTTCAAAATATGTCAATGTTTGCTACAAGACCATGTTTCCTTCACAATATAACTGGAATTTTTTATTTTTATGAGTCTTTTACTGTCTTATTCCATCGCTCAGATAAGAAACTTAGTAATAATCAGTAGTTTGGTGTCGGGGTCACATACCTTGTATGTTTACCGACTTGTCCCTCCGCCACACAGTGGGATATTTATATATCCTAGGGTGCCAAAAATACAAACTAGACATGTTGCAACAAAAATGTCTTATCCTTGTGGGGTGTTTGTAAATGTACTAAAAGAACTCGAATCAAAGTCGCTTGTCGCTTGGAAGACGGCAAAACCGGTTCCTTAGTGAGAGGAAGTGATGATAATGATGAAACAGCTGTTGGTAGAAAGACTGAATTGTAGTATACCGACACGGTTTACTTCCGTTCTGTTCATGTTTTCGGTAGGTATGTGTTTTTTCCTTATTTCAAACATTCAAATCAATTTGTGGATCTTTTGCTCGAGGTAAAGGTAAGTACAACGCAGAATTATATTTGATATTAAATTAGTGCGGTAGTACCACCTATTATTATTAGAGCTTAACTTACGATAAGGGACTGTAAGTGGTTGACGCAATCCTGAAATTTGTTGCTCAAGATGCACTCTAAACGGAGAATAAGAGTTTTTTGTCCCCTTTTGTCCCTTTTTGGAGTTACAGCCTTGTGAAAGATGGAAAATGAGTTTTATTCTACGTATTACGCCAGTGTTTTTCTTAGTTTATTCAAATTTCTCCAAAATGATGAAGGTAATTGCGAGATCGGAGAAACGCGAGCGCTAAAATAGACGCCACTTGTCTGGTGTAGCCTTTTGAATACCTTTTAATTGAATCATTAGTTCAAGAAATTATACTTCTCTCTTAGTTCTTCGTCTCTTGTATTTTTTAAATCATCATTATTTGAATATTTTTTGAGGATAAGTTGCAAATTATATCTTTTTTTTTCCTCTCTTAATTTCAGATGTACACCAATCGACAATTGTTTTTTGGAATAGAGGGGGAACAACCAGTTGGAAAAGGCTGGTTCAGAGAACAACGTGAAATTTTTATCAAATTACATTCTTCAGGAATGCCTTGCTGAAGAAGAGAAAAGTTTGAACGGGAGCCTGACGATTCGCCGCGATCAATTCGCCATGACCAATCCGCCGGTTCTACGACATTTTTCCGACTACGAATTTCTGACACGACATTTTTCCGACCCGACATTTCTTTGACAGTTCATGTTTCCGACACGACAATAATCCGACAAAGTTGAAAGGAAATTTTATTTGTTATGAAATATTCACATTGTGTGATAAATTGTGTAAGTATTGTAACGTCGGAACATTGCCATATTCCGCGGCAATGTTCTCTAGGCGAATTTGCAGGTCACGCCACTTCTTTTGTGGGGCACCTCTGACCCTTTTACCGAGAGCAAGTTCCTGTACAACTATTTCCGTATAACCTTGTTCCTTCTGGAACTCCGAAAGGGCGGCATATACATCAGGATGATGTTTCCCCACGACTTCACGGAAGCAATTATGCCACGCTTCACTTGCGTTGTTTGTGCGGTGTGACTTTTCGAGGGCAGTATCGTACTGGTTCCACAGGGGTGGAGCATATCTCGGCCGTGTTCCTCTGCCGCCTCTTCCGGATGCGCCAACATAGTTTTTCTTGAAAAAATCGAACACCGGATACAGTTCCGCCGGGCAATTCGCGCGAAGTGTTTGAAAGGCACGAGGAACATCCTGAACTGGCACAAATGCCAGAGAGAGAAGCATATGCGTGTAATGTCTTATGCTGCGATCATCTGCATCGTTGTACTGCACTTGCAATCCGACTTCCTGCACTTTGCGATACACAATTTGACCTAAGTGGAAAAAACACCCTGAAACTGGAACACCAGGGAATACTTGCTGGCATGCGTTGATAATTGCGCGTTCAAAGGCCGTCATTATTTTTGCAGGAACGCAAACATTTATGCGATACTGACGTACGGCGTTGTCCACTGCTGTGAGCGCTTCAACATACAGTTCTTGCTGTTTTCCTGACAGCAAATAGTAAACAAGTGGTACGGCAACAGTCTCTTCTGATCCTGTACGTCGCCGCAATCCCATCACTGTAAATATTTGTGTGAAAATGGATGGAGAAGTTTTGAACGTACCGTCCATGAACCGTATGGAGCTTTCGCATAACAGCTCGATATTCTTGCGAGTAGCGTACACAATCACACGTCGTCTTTGTAGTGTTCTTCCCTCCTCATCTACCTCCTCCTCCTCTTCTTCTTCTTCTGCTGAAGACGATTGATCGGAGTCCCTGGAGTCGTACAGCAAGAACTGTTCTCCTACTAGCGTTTTCTGATACGTATCAGGTATGTCATGCAAGCCATTCAATGAAGTCGGGGCGGCGGGCATATTTTTCCGACGTGTTCGCTGGATGGTTCGTACTAGAGCTGATTGCTCCGGTAACTGGCTCAGGACTCCAGCGGAGGTCCCCTGCATTTCATCGCGGAGCATCTGAGCAGGTCGTTGTTCTGGATGGTCCCCGGCCTTCCTTTTCAGCCTCGCAACCATCTTCTCTGCTGTGCTGTCTTCTCGGTTAGGTGGATGAGAGTGTGCCGACTCCTGCGGGCCTCTGGTTACTTCAAGTTGGCCATCACTGCTGCGTTTAATCGTGACAGCTCTTGCCGAACATTCTTTCATTCTTGTCCGGCGACACTCCCAGTACGTTCTCCCATTTCGTTCGCGCGTCTTCAGGTAGATAAACCCATCAAGATGGAGTTTATTCGCAATTATTTCGGCTGGCATTTTGTCGCATTACACAATGACAAAATTAGTATCAGGTACGAGGGGGTCCTCTCTGTTTTCCATATTGCTATGCAAACTTCATCTGTCGGAGATTTGTCGTGTCGGCACAATTGCTTGTCGGAAAATTTTAGGTCGGAAAATTATCGTGTCGGAGAAATGTCATGTTGGAAAATTTGTGTGTCGGAAAAATGTCGTGTCGGAAATTCGTAGTCGGAAAAATGTCGCACTTCCACAACCGAGCTTGTACACTCCGCTCAAGCTTTCCTTGTCCTTTTATTCCGTCTGGTCATTGCTGATTCTCTTCACCATGGGTTGGTTATTCTGGATACCCACATTTACATTGTAGCCATTGAACGCCTTTATCTCCTTGTTTGTGTACTTTCCTATATATGGTATCGATCCGGAGTACTTTCTCACTATGCTATCATGGGTTCCTTTCTTTGTTCCCATTTTCCCAAAGACTCCCTCCACCACACATCTGCGGTAGCCATTGGCTTCTGCGATCTGCTTTACTATCTCGATCTCTTTCCTCTTCTCTGCGTTGTTCTCGAGGATAGAAATTGCCCGATAGCTGTAGTTCTGGATTGCCGCTAACGTTGCCTGGGGTGGTGGTAGGAGTCATTTGGGATGATGGTGTCGGTATGCGTCGGCTTCCTGTAGATTTTGTATTCTATCCTATTGTTCTCCATTGTGAATGTAGGGTCCAAATAGTTGATGGTCTCATTGCCTTTTTCCACTGTGAATTTGATGCTCTCATTCATCGCGTTCATTTCTGAAAGGAATAGATCCACCTGTCTATCAGTGCCTGTCCACACAATTAGGATATCGTCTACATATCTGGCCCAGTGTTTGATCGAGTTTCTGAACTTGCTGCCCATCAATATCTTGTTTTCCATATCATTTATGAATATCTCCGCCAGTATTGGCGACAGCGGTGATCCCATCGCAAGTCCCCTTTCCTGACTGTAGAACCTGTTATTGAAGCGGCAGTAATTCTGGCTCAAGATCTCCTCCACTATGTTGGCGTACTTCGACCCATCGGGGTTCCCATCGTATCTGTTGTTTTTGAGCAGAGTGAGAAGTTCCTCCTTCGGTATGGTACCAAACATATTAGTCACATCAAAGGATATCAGCGTGTCGTTACTCCTGATTTCCAACTTGTCCAGTTGCTCAATTAGCTCTCCGTTGTTTCTGATACTTCGTCTGGGTGCAAACTGGTAGTTTTCTTTCAGGAATGTGGCTACGATCTTTGCTATCTTGTAGCATGGTGATTGAATGCTGTTGACCAGGGGTCTCATCGGACGGTTCGCTTTGTGGAGTTTTACAAGCCCCTTGAGTTTTGGTGCAACCGGGTTCATCTCAATTGTCCTTCCATTGCCGGGTACATTGTTCCGTTTCAACACAGCTTTCAGGTCATCTCGGTATTTCCGTGTTGGGTTCCTTACCAGCTCTTGGTATCTATTATCTGCGATGTACGACTCCACTTTTTGGGTGTAGTCCTCCTTCTCCATTACCACTACCGTGCTGCCTTTGTTCGCCTTTGTCAAAATCAGGTTGTTCTGTCGGATCTTCTTTTGTAGATTTGTGACCTTCCTCTTCATTACTTGTGTTCTGTCATAGGTTTGGCACATATCCTCTTTGATGTTCAACAGCACTTTCCCAATTTTAGTCCGGGCTTCGGGTCTCACGTCGTGTTCCATGGTTTGGATTACTTGTTCGCAGCTAATGGCCATGCTTTCAAGCCTACACTGGTTCAGCCTCTCTGGCTGCACGTACTTGATGCCTTTGTCCAGCAGTCTTCTTTCTTCTTCCGTGAAGGTGACCGGGAGCAAATTTGTGCTCAACTCTCGCTGTCTCTTCCTTTCTTTCTTCTTTCTTCCGGGTCAGTTCGGCAAGCTTCTTCTTGATCTGTTTTGTTTGGGCTTCCACTCGTTTTTCCACATAGTCTTCTCCTTTCTTCCCCTCTCCTCCTTTTTCAAACATCATTTCTTTGACTTCTTGCGGGTGGAGTAACCTGGACAGATGGAAATATTGATCATACAGTAGGCCATTCAGCCTGGTGATTTTCTTTTAGGGTTCACCAATTTCGTTCTTCACTCTCAATCTTTCGGCTTGCATCTTGGTGCGTTTCACTGCTGCGCTGTTTCCTGGTAGCCTGATAGTCGCATATTTGGGAATAATGCCTCGTCTCAAGCATTCGTTATTGAACCAAATCTTCACATTTGTCACTCTTAGTTTGACCTTGGTCTTCAGAAACTTAGAAACCTCGTTAACCATGTCTGGTGTGCTATTATCGGAACTCATAATGAGTGAGTGAGGTGTAAGTAGAGCACTAATATTGAAGAAGGGGTTTTCAATTGTACAAACACAGCATTTAGAACAATAGATCGATCACAAACCAGTATGTTTTAGCCAATAAGAACACAATGTCATATCATTGTAAGAAGAAGTGAACCAATCACAACACAGCATTGTTATAGCCAATAAGATCACAGTGTTATACTATAAAAACTCATGGTTAAGGCCTTGTTCTCCAGTTGCGACACAACTGATGATGGGATAACACCCGAAAGTACTCTTGTATAAGCAACTAATAAAGTAGATTTGTACAATTGAAAACCCCTTTTTCAATATTAGTGCTTTACTTACACCTCACTCACTCATTATGGGTTCCGATAAAAGAACTCGAGATATTGACAAAAAATTGATTTTAGGCGGCAAGAACGTGCCACAGCTCTGCGAGCCATGCAGTGAGGGGTCTAAACTTTTAGTACGTTATTTCTGACACCAAACGTGAGACATTTCTGTCAACAGAAGAACTTGCACCCGAATTGCACAGTTTGCCTTTTTTTTGTGTCTTCATCGACTCGACAACCATGACGTGTGTTACCGAAGAAAACAATTATCTCGACGTTTAATGACGTTATCGACGGCCACTCTAAGACGTAAAATTGGACTTTCTGAAATTCATTAGTCACCTGTAGGGAGTATAGCGACTCGATTAACTCATGCTGCTCAAATTTGATTCTCTGTAGTTGAAGAAGAGCGTAAATTTTGTACGGTCGAAGTGCGACGAGAAAAAGGAATTGTCAATAAAAGTGATATTAACGGGCTTGTTCTCCTACACCGACTGGTTTAATGTATTGAAATAAATAGGGTAGTGAGTTCGTGTACCCGTAATAGTGACCGATTTTCGTAATATCGCTATCGTAATTGTCTAGTGTTTTCATTCACCTAATTCACTGGCGTATACTCGCCGGGACAGTATGAGATGTTTTTCCTCGTTTTCTCTCTCGATTTCAAGAAGTCTCGTCGAGTAGGTATTATCCGTTGTAAAGATCTCGCTTTTTCGAGCGAAGAGAATGATATTTTCTTATTACGTTGTTCGTTAAATTCTCATCGTAGGTCTAGACCAGGACGTCGTCATCAGAATTCTTGTTATGACTTACGGCGACTTCGAGATAGTGAGGGAAAAAAAAGTATACAAAGTTGAGTTATTCTGTCTTCGGTTGATGAAAAAAAAAAAAGAAGAAGAAAAAACAGCCCCTTTGGTTAATGAATTCGTATACGAATCTACCCAGCGAAATGATAATTAGTTTACTTTGCGCGCGAGTACTTTTGCCGCTCTCGAAAAATTCTTCTACCCTCATTTCGGCATCAGCCGTTTTTATTTGATGTACGAGTTGACGATTGCTTCTCGTATCTTGCTCGGTTTTGGGGCCGCACTTAAGGTCTATAATTTAATTTGTCATACGATGAACGTATACATTTATTACATGAAAGGCTGGTTTCTCTACCCTGTACGACGAGTATCTCTCATCCTCACCGTGTTTTGTCGTTACCAAGCAAGAGTATTTAAAAATTCATTAATCAAAGCGAAGCAAATCATTAGAATAGGCGTTCTGAGAGAGGAGCTCGCTGCACATTTCGAGCGCGGGAAACCTTCAACATATTATTAATTTTGGCTGCTTTCCGCATCCCATCAGAAACTCGCATGGCCGGCTATATTATTGCGATTGGCAATTTGCTGAAATAAGATTGATGGCTTTTACGTTTATCGGAAGGAATAATATTTTCCAAAAACTCTATACGGTATAGGTAATCTTACGCGATAATCCTTGAGTCGCAGGTCACTCTGAGGAATTTGTGGTGGGAATACTTTGAACTTCGACGATATATATCACGTTGCGGAGCTTGCGGGAGATAAGTTTTTCGTAAAATTGAGTGACTCGAAAGAATAAGCTCGCTATCTGCGTAAAAGTTTGTTTATAATATACCCGGTATTAGCGATAAAACGCGGCGGCGGCGACGGTGCTTTTAGAATTTGTGGAAGAAGTTCAACCTGTATTACCATCAACTTTTTAAATTCAGTTCGACTTACGCGATTTATGATACTAAATATTGAGGATATACATAGCCGAATTTTCAGTTCTACTTTAATCAGTCTATATTCACGAGAGTATTGTTCAAAATATCGTCGTTTTATTTTCAGATTTTCGTGCCTATCTCCGGAGAGCTATCGGCTGCGAAAAAATTATATTTTTTCCCTGTTGATGCTTTTGTAGGAATAAGTAGGAGTAAAAAGTTCGAGATTTATGTTTAATTCATTGTACAGTTACCAGACTTTTTAGTCCTTTGAATTGTCAACCTCTCATCGTCTATTTCATGACAATGTAAACAATCTTCCTTTCAAGATTTCGATGGCACAGGCTTGTCAATAATTTTGGATTGATCACATTTTTGGTGAGACAAAAAGATGAGTGACTTCCAGCGGTTTCAACGACAGGCTCAGAGGTTTTAATATTCCACGTTATCAATGCCGCGGCTTTTCGTTTGTAATCCAGGCTATTTTGGACGTGATCCTCGGCCACTTTCTGTCCCACAATTTTAACCGAACGATATCGGCTACAGCATTGTGTGTCCTGCAGAAATATCATTTGGTCGTCATAAATGCCTACGTAGGACGACACCTTGCGATAAAACGCACCTGTATATTCTTTAGGATTTGTTAGCTTCAAGAATGTGGCATTTGAACTCTGTATCTTACTGTATCTTGTAGAACTGTTCAACTCCAATTGGTTGACAAGTAGTCCTGCTTTTTCTATAGGTTGAGAGGAAACAATCTGAGTTACAACGAGGAGTCTCAAAAACCAGGATATTGGTTTTCAGTCTTTCTATAATAAGGTCAGTCGGTTTTGATGGTTCTTGTAGTATTGGTGCACCATTTGGGGGGACATGATCACATCCACCTCCCCCAACCTCCATCCTCGACCTCTTTGCACTCTCTGATGTTGATATATTGTTGCACATTCGACAAAATGTGCAACGGAAGCTGGTAGTGGTGCTGGTTTGCCATATTTCGTGGTCGACTTTTATGGGATCTCTTAATGATCGGAGAGTAAGATTCAACATGGTAAAGTCCAATGCAATCCAACCCACACCATCGGGTGTCGACGACACAGCAGCTGAAACAATTTGGGTGGCAAACCCCAACTGACGGGATACATGTTATGACCTTGGTGTGGACAACGTCACTCGACCTGTCCATGGAACAGGAGGCTGTTGCGCTGCAGATGGGAAGAGGAGGAGCTAGCATTGCCGGTGGTGCAAGAGCTAACGGTGGCGGCACATATGTCAAATACAATAAACACATAGAACAATGGCGATTGGCGATGTTGTTGTTATATTCAAAAAAGCAGTATTTACAGCACTTTGCAGTCGCAGTTCCTTAATGCGTTTAGCAGTTGATAAGCAAAATAATTAGATATTTTTTGCTTTCTGATGTATCACAAGAAAAATGCGATATTTGAGTGTTAGTAGACACGGTCATTCTTACAATGCAAATACTTTTTTGCAAAACAAGTTGCATTACACTCGACCTGTAGTGGCACTAGTTACGTAATAAATTCTGTATGAGCTGTCAGAACCCAATTGTCTGTGGCCGACGTGGACAGCAGTTGCGATTGACAGCACCTGTTTTGTCTCCTCATCAATGACACCTAGCATAAATGTAGAGCACAAAGGTAATCAACTATTGCAAGCTGCTGATTGCAAACAAAATATTACTATACAAACCGAGGAAATCTTATTTGTTGCTGCGCAAAATTTCTTCCTGCACGTCTCCGGCCTGGTCTTCTTTGGTTTATGGTAAAGATTTCATTTTGGAAACAATAATTGTTACCAAGGCCACTTCTGACCGTGGTAATATATTGGATACCCTCCGCCATTCAAATTGAGTTGATAATTATTGCAGAAAATAAAGGATTAAATATTTGTTGCTGTGCAAGATTTCTTCTTGCACTTCTCCGGCCTGGTCTTCTTTGGTTAATTGTGATGATTCCATATTGAAATTTTTTTTTTTTTTTTATTTCTACGAGCACTAGAGCTGCAGGAGGGCTATTGGCTCGGCGTTACAAAAGTTATGAAAGTAATATTATAAATAACACATAAGGAAGGAAGGATTTAAGGAAGTTGGTAGAGTAAGGAAAAGTGAGGAAGGATAAGAGGATGGAATATAATGTCGAGTGTAACTGCTTCAGGTAATGGTGTGTGAAAGTTTACAATGTGTGTATGTAGGAGGTTGTAGAGGTATAGTCGATGTATGTGTTCAGATGTGAGCGTAAAAGTCAGTTTGTCTTAGGTAATGTAGGGTATTCGAAATGATGTCCTGGTTGTTTTTGAGTGCTTGGGTGAGTGAAGAGGGGGTATCCGAAGAAGAGCGAAGGGGTAAAAGTCTGGGGCATGAAAAAAAGTGTTCCACTGTTAATTTGTCTTTTTGACAGTGGGGACATGAGGGAGGGGTTAGGATGTAGGGACTGATGAGGTGGGTGTGAGTAATTTTTGTGTGACAAATTCTGAGACGAGAGAGAATTACTTCTTCTCTTCTTGTGTTTTGAATGGAGGATACCCAAGGAACCGGGGTTTTTTTGATACTGAGAAGTTTATTATTTGTTTGATTTTCCCAAAGAGTGTTCCATGATTGTGTGATGAGAGAACGATAGTAATTTTTGTAATCTAGGGTTGGTAGGGGTGAATTATCAGTTATTTGACTGAGGGAGGTAGCTTGTTTAGCGGCTTGATCAACTGCGTCGTGGTCGGGGAAATTGGTGTGTCCAGGGATCCATATGAAGATGATTTGAGTGTTGATTGTTTCTAAAGTGTGTAGTGTGAGGAAGATGCGTTGGATTATAGGGTTAGAGTTGTATGCGTCTGTAAGGGAGTGGAGTGAAGAAAGTGAGTCAGTGAGAATAATGAATTTACCGTTTGGGGGTAGTTGAGAGAGGTGGGAAAGGCAGGAAAAAATGGCCATCAGTTCGGCTGTAAAAATAGAAGCTATATTTCGGATGCGATGAGAAGATATTTCCCCGTCGATGGAGTATGCGTAAGCTGCTTTAGTAGATGTTTTCGACCCATCGGTGAGGCAAAGTGAATGGTCAGGGTATTCTTGAAGTAGTTTGTTGATATGTTGGGTAAAACCAGGTTTGTCAGATTTTGGGATTTCTGTCAGATCTAGGCGTATTTTAGGTTGAGGGAAGGTCCAAGGGGGGAAGGTTGTGTATATGGGTTCTAGGGGATGTGCTATGAACGGTTTGTTAATCAGGTGATTGAATTGAAGGCGAATATGTTTGGTGGAGGATTGGTTGTGATTGTGGTGAAAGATTCGGTTAAAGATTGGAAGTTGTGGGAATTGTGCTACAGAGGATAAAAAGTTGGAGGTTAGGATGAGCCTTCGAAAGTGAAGGGGAGGATCTGGGGCTTCTGCACATAGGCTAAGTTTGGGGCTGGTGCGATAAGCTCCCAGGGCAATCCTGAGAGAAGATGTCTGGATGGGGTCGAGTAAGGCAAGGACGGTTTTTTTTGCTGTGTTGTAGATCGGAGAACCATAATCTAATTTTGAGCGAATAAGACTTTTGTATAGAAGAAGGAGTAACTTTCTGTTGCAGCCTTTAGATGGATGAGATATGTATTTTATTATGTTTAGAGCGCGTGTGCATTTGGCTTTGAGGGTTTTAATGTGGGGGGGCCAGGTAAGTTTTTGGTCAAAATGTAAGCCGAGAAGTTTGCCGTAGTTACGAGATGGGATTTGGAAGTTTTGTAGAATTAGAGGAGGTAAGGAGGGGATAGGATTTCTTTTTTTGAAAATAACTGAGTAGGTTTTCGAGGAAGAAAATCTGAATCCTCTTTTTGATGTCCATGTAGTGATTGAGTTAAGGGTCTCCTGTAGGAGTCTCTGGGCTCGTTGCGGATTTGCTGAACGGATAGTGATGTTATAGTCATCAGCGAAAAGACGCTGGGTGAGGGGGGGTTACACATTTGGTGATATCATTTATTGCTATTAGAAAAAGTAAGACACTGAAGACTTCTCCTTAAGGGACTCCATTTTGGAACGAAAGAGGAGGGGAGGTTATGTTATTGATTCTTACTAGAAGGGTTCTGTCGTTGAGAAAAGTTTGTAGGATGTTGGGGAGGTGGCCTCGGAGACCAATTTCGTAAAGTTCGGTAGAGATGAGGTGTCTCCATACCCGGGGAAAGGCCTCTTAGAGATCAAAGAAGATGGAGTATAGGGAGGATTTGATATTGAAAATGAGTTGACAATTATTGCAGAAAATGAAGGATTAAATATTTGTTGCTGTGCAAAATTTCTTCTTTGACTTCTCCGGCCTGATCGTCTTTGATTTATTGTGAAGACTTCATTTCGGAAACAATAATTGTTACCACGCCCACTTCTGACCGTGGTAACATATTGGACATCCTCCGCTATTCAAAATGAGTTGACGATTATTGCAGAAAATGAAGGATTGAATATTTGTTGCTGCGTAAAATTTCTTCTTGCACTTGATACGTCAAAATGCTGAAAGAATATGGAATTTTTGGCAAAAAAATACAAAATTTTGTGCTGGAAAAATAAATGCATATATTTGCATATTTTGAAAAAATAAATGCATATAATTTTCATCCCTACCTATCATCTTTCAAATCCCTGAATGATCTGGGGCTCAGGATGTTCATGAGATGTAACTGGGGGATAGATTTGGGACTATTACTCCTCATCCGCGGAGTCTCTCCATAATCTTCTTTAAATCTTGTACATTTTACTGAATGGAGTTATATATATAAGTTTGTTGAGACAAGCTCAACAAGAAAAACACTTTACAAAATTTATGTGTTTTTAGAAAATTATCCCTGTGCTAATAAGTACCAAATCCAAATATAGGCGCTGAAGTATCACCCACAACTGCTGTTCTTCCCCCGACAAGTGTAACTATTTTTTGTTTGGTGCGTGCCTTTGCCTCCCCCTATGATTTTCTGACTTGTATGGAGCTTAGAGGCATTACAGGGTGTCTACCAGGTCAACTAAGTCAACTAAGTCAATTAAAGTTAACTTTTTTGAAACGTGGTCATCTAAGTCAAGTAAAGTCAACTTTTCTATCCGTAGGTCAACTAAAAAGTACAAAAATGCATAATTTTGTGTAAAGAATGTTTTTCACATGTCTTCCTATATGCAAATATCAAGGTATAATCAACAAACTTCTGACTTTCAAAATGATACTTTTCTCACTTAAATACAGGGTGTCCACTTGTCTGGAAAATCTGGAAGTCAGGGAAAAGTCAGAGAATTTTGTGAGACCTGGAAAAGTTAGGGAAAAGTCAGGGAATTTTGAGAATTTTACCCAAAGTCATGGAATTTTTTGAGATTCGTCAAAAAAAGTTCAAGCTAGAAAGTTTTTCCTCTTCTTCTTTTTTTTCTCTCTTTGAGTGGAGATTATGGTCTGGAACACGGTGGTCTGGAAAAACCTGAAAAAGTCAGGGAATTTCATTTCAGAGAAAAAGTGGACACCCTAAAATATTAATTCTTGCAAACGAATAAAAAAATACCGAAATTACAGTCTGGAGAGGGGGGGCAGTTTGATATTCTTTAGGGTCAAATAAAATATCGAAAAAAAGGTCAACTAATGTCAACTATTTCCATTTTTCAATTCTGGTAGACACTCTGGGCAACAACCAAAGCCATGTACGTGTTTGTAATGAAAAGTTGATCAATTGAAGGAAAGTTCGCCTGTGATACTCCGTTTACTTAAAGAGTCCTGTTTTCTCACCTGAACTCCCTTCATCCAATCATTTTATGTACCTTAATTAATTCCCAAGTCAAGTTCTCACGCTAACATTTCTCGCACAGAAAAATTGACATCGTCATTGGTTTCTGACGTTTCAATCATTGCGTACTTGCCTTTGACAAAACTCTCTCTAACATTATAATAACAAGTAATGACTGCGGCAAAACAACTGTAAAGCGCTCGGTTTATAGTTTCATTTTTGAGGACGTTTAATTTGAGGAGCAACATGACAGATGCTGCGAATGAGGAAAATTGGAGTGATTCCAACCACCCGCGGCGGCGGTGAGGTTGTGTAAAGCGTGTGCAGCCGCAATTTTCCTTTCTCTCTGAAAAAGCCTCATTCTTTTCGCAGTATCGGTTGTCGAGAACTTTACCGACGCGCGCGTCAATGTCGACGTTCTAATTATTCGTCATCCGTTTCAAATTTATTGCGTAGAACATCGTTTGGAAAATGTAATTATTAGTAATAGAGAGTTTTTACGTTTTTCTTTTTTTCTCATCGACGCGCCG
This sequence comes from Aspidiotus rigidus, assembly GCA_035079385.1. Classification (NCBI taxonomy): domain Eukaryota; kingdom Metazoa; phylum Arthropoda; class Insecta; order Hemiptera; family Diaspididae; genus Aspidiotus; species Aspidiotus rigidus. The sequence continues at coordinate 1,340,236 of JAVHKY010000002.1, read as the reverse complement.
CCGTTAAGGAGTACGTGGCTGGAATATTCTACACACGTATTTTCTTTACGCTTTCCTCATCACGTTTTTTGTTCCGGATAATTTTTCCGATGCGAAAATTTGTGCATAAAAAGGAAAAAATACAAATTGTAAAACTTACGTAATGCTTACTTTTATGAATTGCTTTCCTTCTTAGGCACTCTTTTATTTTTCTTCGGGTTTTCTTTCTACAAAAATGCTTGGTTTTGATCCTTTTTTTATAGTATATAATATTGTTCCTTTCTTTTTGGTAAAGTGTAATAAAGTCGACTCAGCGGTCGAGAGGTGAAATGAAATTACTTGATTTCTAGTGACGCGTAAATACAATAGAGTGCAATTTAGTATAAGAGTATTATTGGAACACAATGTTTTCAAATTCTCATAAATCTGAAAGTACTGGAGTAACCCCCACACAAGCGCTGCTGGGTTACAATACAGCAAAATAGAACTTTCTTCTAGACTATGAACCTCTGATAGACGTGATGCGTGTACGTCAAGACATGGTTGAAAAACTGAACACAGCGCAGCTCATGCAGAAAAAGAATTTTGATAAAAAACGTCGAGCGCCTACAAGTTACAGTGTGGGAGACCTTGTTCTGGTCAAAATTTCGAGCATTGTCACCACAGGTCAACGTAAAAAACTACGAGCCAAATATAAAGGCCCCTTTCGTGTAATAGAGATTCTAGAAAACGATCGATATAAAGTTAAAGATGTACTAGGCATAAGTACCAGACAAGGTGCTTATGAAGGAGTCTATGCGATAGAATCGATAAAACCTTGGATTATATTTACCGAATAAAAATTACATGAATAAATAAAACCAGTATAATTAAAACGATGACCTAATACTATGAAGTCTAAACTTTTGCGTCGAATAAAAAAAAAGAAAAAGAAAACAGAGTTATGGTTTACCTGCAGAGGGTATGAGCAAAAGGCTGTTAACCTGCAGATGGTGTCGGCGCGAAAGCCGGTTTATCCTGTAGATGAAAAGCGTTAGGCGGTGAGCCCACAGACGTTATCTGTGGGCTCACCGCCTCAAAAACAAGATTTGATCTTGGGTAACCTCAGTCAGCAGATCCAAGTGGCTGCTGAGAGCCGCGCGCCTACTACACCAGCCGAACTTGCTCTCTTCCTACGAAAATTTGACGGCGAAAAGAATGTGAAAAACATTGGTGAAGAAACAGCGACGGCAATATCCAGTACGTGTCTAGGAAGTCCTCCAACATGTCACCATTGTGTATCTACAGCTTGTTGGTTTCTTGGCAACAGCAGCTGCTGGGTTTCATACTGACTGCACTGGTTCCCGCTGTTGGATTGACCGTGTCAACAAATGCTAGGCAACCGTTGAGGGGTGCTTGGGTATCGGTGACTGCTGGCATTGCAGCATCGCTGAACTACCGCATCCACCTGCTATCAAGAAGTAATATACAGCTTCTCTGGGATGCTTGAGTGCTGGTGAAGCCTGGCATTACAGTTTCACTGGGCTCCCGCATCCTCTTTCTGTCAACATGATACTAAGCAATTTCTCCGCGCGTGTTTGGGCTTCTCATGGGTGCGGCGGCTCTCTTCACTGTCGTACACATATGGGCATCGCGAGCGACACCGGTGTCCTTCTGCCCTCATTAAGGCTACAGGTACCGGGGTGCCGGTGAAGGCTGGCCATACAGCATCACTGGTCCCCCACACCCATCCATGTATATTAACAACTGTAACATTTTAGTACTGGTGATGGTCGGCTCTGTGGCATCATCGAGCTCTCGCTCTCGACTTGTTGTAGAATGTTTTTCCTAGTGATAACATAAATGAGGCCCATTTTGGCAATCATAGTGTCACAGAGTTGTTGCTTGGCAACATCTGATGGTGATGGACATCACGTCTGCTTGACGTGACCTACGGGGGGTGTGTATTCTCAGCCTGATTCTACATAACACTTGTGTACACAAATGAGAATAGGCACTCTCTATACAGTGCAGGGGGACCGGTGCCTCTGTTTTGTTTCACTATTTCGAACTAATTAATGATGTTACCAGTTAAATGGGAGTTTGCGCTAAATCTGTCGTAGCGCGAAAACACAAAACGTTAGACGTGTTTCGTACAAAATAGACAAAACCAAGTTCGGAGGACCTTATTAAAATATTTAATTTAAAAACGAACGAACAAATTATAAACCAAACGACAATTATAATACGAACGACAATACGAAATATACGATACGAAAAAAAATATTTTGGTAAGAACAAGTTCAACAATATTTCGATACACGAGCGAACAGGTACAACATGACGACGACGAAGACAAAACGAAGACTGATAATATCTTATCTATTTATCAACGATAACGACTACAACATGCTCCCCCCTTCAGCAATTGGCTGAAGTTTCCGATGGGACAATGACCACTAACTTGACAACTGGTCGACGCTTTATATTACCATTGGCCAACCGAACATCAGCGACCCGAACTAGGCCATCAGCATCCTTGAACGTTTCCACAACTACACCAATTGGCCAACACATGACACGCAAAGTTTCATCGACTAGTCTGACTACATCACCAACTTCAATATTTTTCTGAGTCCTGTTCCATTTAGTTTTAATTTGCAACTGACGAAGGTAGTGGCTGGACCAATTTTTCCAAAACGACTTTATGATTAGCTGCATTTGAGTCCATCTCTCAGCCAAAGGAGACTTGAGATCTCCTTCCTCAGGTACAGACAATAGGTGACTTCCAATTAGCAAATGACCAGGAGTGAGAAGCTGATCTTCATTATTGACTTCAGCACATTTTATCAGTGGTCGCGAATTCATAATACTCTCTATTTGAGCTAAGACAGTTTGCAACTCCTCGAATGTAAGGATTTGGTCTTTCGTAGCCTTCAGGAGGAACGATTTACTGACTTTAACGGCGGACTCCCACAAGCCTCCGTGGTGAGGCCCAATAGGCGGACTAAATTTCCAGATTATACCTTCAGGACCAGCGTATTCCAACAATTCTGCGCGTATTGACGTAAACCAGTTTTTGAGACCAACAAAATTACCACCGTTATCTGAATACACCAATCTAGGCAAACCACGCCTGGCAATAAATCGACGAAAGCATGCCAAAAACGCAGCTGCAGTTAGGCTAGATATAACTTCAATATGGACCGCTTTAATTGAAAAACAAACGAACACGGCTGCATACATTTTTTGATGCTTAACCGATCTGTGTCCAGTGCACCGCACGGTAAATGGGCCGCACATATCGACACCAACTGCTGAGAACGGTCGAGACGGTTTCACTCTTGGAGCAGGCAGTTGCCCCATCAACTGTTTACTAGTGACAGCTTTGATACGACGACATAACGTGCAACTATACAGAACTGCTTTGGCTGTATTTGTAAATCCGCTTATGAACCAATAATCACACAGACGAGACACAATAATAGCACGAGAGCAATGGAAATATTTTTCATGAGTATGCTGAATGAGTAGTCGAACAACACTGCATTTCGAATGAAGTATGATTGGATGCTTTTGGTTGTATGGTAAGCTGCTATTTCTTAACCGACCTCCAACTCTCAAGATTCCATTTGAATCCAAAAATGGCGACAAACGATTCAACAGACTTCTTGACCTGATTGGTTTACCAGATAATTCATCTGCAAGCCATCTTTGCTGCGATAACCTGATGATAACATTGACCGCATGATTTCTCTCCTCAACTGTCAAAATTCTAGAACATGGTTTTACATTTTTAGGTTTGGTAATTCGACAACAATAACCGATTACATTGACAAGACGATCATAAGAGGAGAATCGAGACAAAATATTAAAGTCAGAACATACATCAGCTAAATGACAAACTTTGACATTACGAAATTCAGAATTGACCGCATCACTATTAACTGAGCTAAAGATAGGGTTATTTACATAATTTTCAAAATTTAAAACAAGAAATTTAGGGCCTTGAAGCCAAAAATTCGACAACGATAAAAATTTTTGCACCGACAGTCCCCGAGTACCTAAATCGCTCGGATTAACATTTGTATTAACATATCTCCATTGACAACCCTGCAATAAATTATTAATATCTTTAACACGATTAGCGACAAATACATTCAACGATTCAGGATCAGTTCCGATCCAAGAAAGTACAGTAGTTGAGTCCGAAAACACAAAAATATCCCTATTCGAAATTTTCAGATTAAGCGCGATACGTTTTATCAAACGAGCTAGCAATAAGGCAGCTTGGAGTTCTAATCTAGGGATAGTACACTCTTTTATCGGCGCGACTTTCGTTTTTGCCGCGACGAATGAAACATCGACATCATCACTACTATCGGCACTTGTAGTGCGCAAATACACGACCGCACAATACGCTTTTTCACTACTATCGGCAAAACCGATTAATTGCCTCGAACCTACATTTACAAACGCACTAAGACGGCGATTCACGGCGAAATCCTTCAATAATTTTAGTTCTTCTCGATACGACAAAAATTCATCGCGCAATTCGGGTGAGATCAAATCCTTCCACTTTTTTTGTTCACACCATGTACGTTGCATTAAAATTTTAGCTCGAATCGTTACGGGAGACAGAAAACCGAAAATATCGAACACTTTTGCTATTTCCGACAACAATTTACTTTTTGTGACAGCACCACTTAAAGGACCGATATTTAATACGACGCGAAAACTGTCTTTTGTTGGGAACCAATTTATTCCGAGAAGTGATGTTGCGGAGTCATCGGATGCCCATTCTTCGTTTTCTCCAGCTATGAGCGATTTATCCAAGTGATTGAGAAATTCAACGGAGTTACTCACATATTTACGAAGTGGAAAACCCGCCTCAGCCAGAGCCTTATGAACAACTTGTTGACATTCGAGTGCCTCCTTTAACGTGTTAGCTCCAGTGACCAGATCGTCCATATAAAAATCATATTTTATAGCTCGAGCTGCTTGAGGATGCTCATTTTCTAACGCCTCTCCAACGACTCTGAGACACTTTGTTGCAAGGTATGAGGCTGGCTTTGTGCCGTAGGTAACCGTGTTTAACTCATACTGCTTAATGGGAGACGCGTCATCCTCTCGCCACAAAATAGTCTGGTACTTCCTGTCCTCAAGGTAAACTAATACACAACGGTACATTTTAGCTATATCACAAATAAATGCGATCAGGTGATCCCGAAACTTGACCATTATATCAAAAAGTTCCCGCTGCAACACGGGGCCCTTCATGAGACAATCGTTCAACGACAAGCCTAAGAAGGCATCCGAGGCATTAAATACTACCCGATAAGCCGTTGTCGTGCTTGACGGCTTAGTTACCAGTAAATGAGGAATACAATAACGATCATAATCTATTTCGTTCAATTTGGTCATGTGACCGAGGGCCTCATACTCTCGCATAAATTTCACGTACTCGGCTCTTTTTTCTGGAGAGAGTTTTTTTTCCTGCCGAATCAAACAATTTTTAGCTTTTGAAAATGAACCTTTCAATTCATATATTTTTTCATTCGTAGGCAACCGAACAATGAATTGTCCCTCCTCAGAACGAGAGTATGTACTTTCGAAGTGCTCCTCAATCACTTTATTTTCACTAGTTTCCGAATTCGATTTCTCCTTGGACCAATTTGGAGTTATTTCTTCAACCTTCCAAAAATTCTGTAAGGTTTCATTTACTTCAGAGATTGTAACTCCGCAATACGAGTCTAACTGGAGGGGGGGTACTGCACCAGACGCGACATAGCCGAACATGGTGGGTCTCATTCCAATCGATTCAAAATATTGTACCTCCCCCTTTACTACAAAATCATAATACTCCGATCCCAACACTATATCGACTGTTGAATGCGGTAGCTCGCATTCACCTAATTCTAATTCTGAGAATTTTTTTCCAATATTGCTGATAGTTTTTTGTGACACAGAATATGGGATCTTATCAATCAATTCCGCGTTAATTGCTAATTCAAATTGCGAGTGGCGTGATTGTATTATAATACTAGCTACCGAGTCCAAATTACTCAATCCACTATTGATGCCGCTTAATGCCATAATTCGACGATACTTTTTGAACGGAATACCGTATCTATGAACGAAAGATTTTACTATCAAAGTGGGTTGCGAACACGAATCAAACATTATACGAGCCAAAACGCAGTGATCCGCAATTTTAACCTTGACTACTGCTGTAGGTAACAATATAAATTTTCCTTCGTTCTCGATTAGGCCTACAGTTGAACACAACGTACTACTACTATTGCTACTCTGAGGTATCGGCATCGGCGCATCCTTATCAACTTTCGGCGCTGCTGTATCCCCACCGTTTGTTGGATTTCTTTCTCGGTGTAGCAATGTATTGTGCCTACCTGAACAAGTGCCACAGTTGATCGAGTACTTTTTACAATGTTTTACGACATGAAAAGGACTGAAACACCTAACGCAAAGTCCATGTTTCTTCACAAGTTCGAACCGTTCCGGTACACTCTTTCCAATAAATATATGACATTGGTTTAAGAAATGTGATTCTCCACACACGACACATTTAACTCCCGAGACTAGGAACGACTTTTTCTCGAACTTGTTCGTGGTCTTTGCTGAAGCATATGAAGAGTAGTTTTTCTCTGAACTATTTTTTTTCGAGCAGCCTTCCGATAAACCATAACGCTCCTCCACGACAAATGACCGCACTTGTAGGAACTTACGAATCTCGGTATAAGTAGGATAACTCTTAATTGTTTTTACAGAATTCTCCCAATCCCTAGCCGTGTCACTGTCCAAACGCGACGATATCATATAAGTAACGAATCGAGAAAAAGTGTCATCGATAACTTCACCTTGTGCTTTTAAACCGCGCATTATTACATCTACATCGTCCATCAAAACACGAATTTCTTTCTCCGTTTTAATTATTTTCAAATTCGCGAGTTTTTTAAAATACGAACTAATTACACTCCGAGGGTTATCGAACCTTTCTAACACGTAAGCCCAAGCTTCAAGATAACCTTTTTCTTCTAAATCAAAGTCTTTAACTAATCTTTCGGCATTTCCCACAAACGATTCTTTTAGTAAGTGAAGTTTTCGCACATGAGAGATATCCGTCCTACTGTGAACTAAGTTCTCAAAAAGCTTACGATAATTATTAAAATTCAAAATATTACCGTCAAACGTCGGAACTTTTATATCCTTCAATTTCGGTTGCGGAGCGAGCGGAAGTTGCTGAGTAGATGAAGGTGCAGCCAACAACGAATTTCTACTCTCTTCTGCACTCAATAGTTTTTTAAAATTTCGAATCTTACTTTCGGTGGAAAAAAGTGTATCCTCGAATGACGATAGCTGACCCATCAATGTTTTTTCGAACGTCTCGTACTCAGGATGATTCTCATCAGCTTCCATCAAAATTTCCTCAGTGTTGGTATCCAACTTTTCTTTTTCCTTTCTGTATTCGACCGATACTATTTCCAATTTACTTAACGTCTCGAAATCTATCACATTATTTACTACGGACTCGAGTATGCCCGTTATTTGCTCTTCGAGACGCACCAAGTTGCGTTTTAACATTCGCCGGTATTTTTCTTTATCTTCTGGTGGCGGCATGTCCGGTCCGGTGGACCAAAATGTTTCGTACAAAATAGACAAAACCAAGTTCGGAGGACCTTATTAAAATATTTAATTTAAAAACGAACGAACAAATTATAAACCAAACGACAATTATAATACGAACGACAATACGAAATATACGATACGAAAAAAAATATTTTGGTAAGAACAAGTTCAACAATATTTCGATACACGAGCGAACAGGTACAACATGACGACGACGAAGACAAAACGAAGACTGATAATATCTTATCTATTTATCAACGATAACGACTACAACAAGACGTATAGTTTTAATGTACGAATTTTGTATCTCAATTTTATCTTTAATTTGAGCCACATCCGAAGTTTCTACGACTTTTTTGAGCCGAGTTATGGACCAAAATGTGGCGAAAATTCACCAAATCGCCAGGGTTCCCAAAATAGGGCTTGAAAATTAATTAATTTACAGTTTGAGCTGAATTTCGAAAATTTTAAGATTCGAATTATTGTTTCTTAAGTGAGTTTGGACGGGGAAAACGAAAAAAATAGTAACAAAACCCTAAGAAGCACCAAAATGGGTTAATGGGCCCAAAAAGGGTCAAAATTTCCCCAAATTGGAAAATTGTTCCGACTTTTAAATTGTAATTCAATTTTTAAGTGGAATTTCGCGCTGAGTCCAAAAAAAATGTTTAAAAAACTCTTCGAAGCATCGAAATGGGTGAATGGGCCTAAAAAGGGTCGAAATTTTCCCAAATTGGAAAATCGTTTAAACCTTCAAATTTTAATTTGGTTTTTAAGTGGAATTTCGCGCCGAGTCCGGAAAAAATGCTTCAAAAATACTTCGGAGCACCGAAATAGGTTGATGAGCTCAAAGAGAATCAAAATTCCTCCAAGATGAAAAATTTGCGTAATCTTCAAAAGTTCTTTTCAATTCTGAAGTAAAATTTAGCGCCGAGTCCGAGAAAAATACTTGAATCACCCTAGATGATCTCCAAAATAAAAATTCAAAAATTTTTCTCATGCTGCACTAAAATTGTTTATTCAGGGGATGGAAGGAATGTCGACAAGTTCATCTGCCGTTGAGTGCTCGCGGAGTGAGAGATCGATTAGCGTCGGGTGACAGATCTGTAAGAGGAAATTGCGGAAATTCTCCTCATTTGGGGATTGGAGGGAGACGATAAATTCATCTTCCGTTGAAGGCTCGCCGTAAGAGATCGACTAGGGCTCTGCGTATGATCAAAGCGGGGAAAAAATGCGAAAACTCTTGTTGTTTCAGTCAAAAAACGCATAGTTGGTCATCTCTTACGTGCTTGCGATGAGAGATCAACAGACGCCCCACCTCCCCACCTATGAACAAAGCTCCTTGATTCAGGTAACGGGAGGATACCGCAAATTCGGTCTTGCTCGTGATGAGCGATCAGCTACAGCTCAATCTTTGATTGAAGCTCACGAACGTCCGGGATTTCTCGGGGTTTCACCCGGAGGTCAAGCTCGACTTTCGTCATGAGCCCGCGGTAAGAGAACGATCAAGACCCCGTGTAAGACAAAAGCAGGCGAATGGGGTCCCGTGTATGATCATTATTGATCAAGGCGGATGCTTCCGCAAAAGCTCCTGTTCTTTTGGGCGAAAGAGAGAATGACACCGGCGACTTCGTTTCCCATTTGACCCTTTTCGGGCCCATCAACCCATTTTGGTACTTCGCAGGATTTTTTAGGAATCTTAGATTCAGTGCTAAATTTTATCTCAGAATAGAGAAAAACTTCGAAGATTAGGCGGTTTTATCATTTTGGGAAAATGTTGACCTGTTTTAGGCCCATTCACTCATTTTGGTGCTTCGCAGAATTTTTTAAGAATTTTATTCACATTCAGCGCTGAATTTCTTCTGAGAAGCGAGAAAAACCTCGAAGATTAGGCGGTTTCATCATTTTGGGGCAATTTTGATCCTTTTTGGGGCCATTAGCCCATTTTGGTGCTTCGCAGAATTTTTTAACAATTTTATTCAGATTTAGCGCTGAATTTTGTATCAGAAGCGAGAAAAACTTTGAAGAGTAGGCGGTTTTATAATTTTGGGAAAATTTTGCCCCTTTTTGGGCCCATTAACCCATTTTGGTGCTTCGCAGAATTTTTTAACAATCTTATTCGAATTCAGCGCTACGATCGGGGGACACTTTGAAGATAACGCGATTCTTTCAATCATGGAGAATTGTTTTTCGATAATTCACAATTTTGGGAACCCCTGCTCTACAATTTCGGCACATTTTGGTCCATAACTCGGCTCAGAAAAGTCGTAGAAACTTCAGATATGACTTAAATTGAAGATAAAATTGAGATACAAAATTCGTACATTTAAACTATACGTCTAACGTTTTGCGTTCTTGCGCTACAACAGCCCCTCCCGTACTGTGCCGCTGGTAAGAATGCCCCTTGTGTGCAAAGCCCATGGTACGGTACGAGGGGGGGGGGTGGTCCCTTAAATCAAGCCTATTTGATGTAATAACTGTTGGCCATTGTAATGTATTGTTCGCATCAATAAAGATGTGTTCCATGGAAGCGAACCCCAGATACCCGGGGCGCCAAAGTGGACACTGGGAAAAAAAATATTCGCATAAAGTTGTACATAACATTTCAAATTGATTATTAAATCTCGGTAATGTTTAGGCTACGGATATTCAGTTTGAAAATGCAGAGTTGGAAAAATTTCCTTCTGGTTTTTGCTATAGTATTAAGAACGCTATCATCGACAAAATTAATGTAGGTATACATAAAGGATCATCGAATTTTGTAGAAACCCGAAGCGGCAATTTTGACTTTTTGATACTTGCGCTTTATGAAAAAAAGGCGAAATGATGTAAATTGTAGTAATGTTTATATCGCAGAATTCTAAATTAGTGTACGCATTGTATTTTCTTCTCGCGCTATTGTCAACCAGTATATTGACTTCGAACGACTGTAGGAAACTCCGACGAATATGCAGAGTGTAAATAATAATTACTGATTACATATTTATAAGGCGCGCTTTTGCACGAGCGCATGCCGTAACTAGAAGGTCGACTGTTGTTATTGCAGTACAAAGTCTTAATTTCTTCATGCAGCAGTAAAATCTCGACCGTTTCGCGTGAAAGGTTCTGTTTTGTGAGAAAAAACTAAGAGAAAAAAATAAATATAAGCAGTTGGAAATTGATACGTCATTTTTAACCTGATGTAGAATGAGGACGACTTCATTTAAAGGCACCAAGTTCACTCAAGATACATTCTATTGATGTTGTGTCATATGTACGTTTTCAGGAATTTCGAGAAAAAACTTGTCTTGGATCAATTAATCTCTTATTTTTCACCGAAATGTTCTGAGAAATCAGCGTTTGCAATAGGGATGTTGATTTTCGCGACTATGAAAATCTATGAGAAATCTGGACGTAACCGAGGTTTACCTGTAAGAGTTGTGTCAGATACAAAATCGTACATTTTGCATCTTCTTACCTAGGTATAGCCGTATAAACACATATTTAGCACATTCTTATACGATTTACTGCACCGGCTAGATGAATCATCACTTCACCACCATAGATATAGATTTACGACGATAATTACAATTACGTAATAAAGACGCTTACGTATCATTCAAACTGATGCACCGCTCATCCCGTTAGCCCGACCGATCATACTGTTACACCATCCCCTCCGGCATTCCCTTCCGTTTTCTTCGTTTCATCATTTTTCAATTGCGACTTAATTGTTGGCTGGCGGGGTAGGCGATAATCTTTCCAGTATAGCAATGAGCTTCTGGTTTTGTTCCACCAAGATCTTTATGGTGTCTCCATGGACCTTCATGGTGTCTGCATGGATCTTCATGGTGTCTTCAAGGCGTTTCTCTCGCTTTTCCTCGAGGTTCAATATCTTCTCCAAGAGAGCTTTATACTCCATCCTTCTTGCTAAACTTGTAGACATTCATATCTCCGAACCCTGTCTTGTCAGAGCACTTCTTCTCAATCCCCTGAATCCCTCTGACAAGTTGTTTTCCATAAGTTTCAATCGGTGTTTCATTTGCCGCGTATAATTTGGTTGTTGTAGGTTGTCTTCTATCCCCGAACTCAGGGGGGAAAACAGATGAATCTGCTCCGGTATCAATAAGGAAAAGGCGACCTGTTGTGCGGTCGCGAATGAGAAGACGACACCTAGTGGCGTCTTTGGTGACGTGAACATTAGTTTTTTGTTTGAGGTTTAGTATTTGTAAAAGTACTTGGACTCGTACATTTGGTCGCACGTTCTTTAAAACAGAAGTGATACCAGCAGAAACCTTTCTACTCAGGCTTACGTGAGTGGGTGCGATGACGAGATTGGGAGTGAGGACTATTTCCTCGCGACCGCAATTGTTCAGCACGTAAAGCTACGATTTCTTGGGTAATTTTTGCTTATTCTGACTTCAATTCAGTGTATTCACTCGAGTTAGAAGACGAGGGTGGGTGCGCGGTGGTCGCGCATACTCCTGAAGGTTGTACCTTGTGAATTCCATCGGCTACTTCTGCTAACATTGGTTGATGAATGAAATATGAAAAATCGAAGTTCTCCAGATTGAAAAAGTGGACTTCCTCGATTTTCTGCTATTTCCAGACTGTTCCAGCGACTGGAGAATTTTTTGATTATTTTTTTCAAACTCGACGGACATGTTTACTCAAGAATTTACCTAATTGATGAACAAAATACCAAAAATCGCGGTCCTCCAGAGTAAAAAATTGGATGTTCTCGATTATTTGTCCTTTCCAGAAGGTTCCAGCGGCTGGAGAATTTTTTGACAATTTTTTTCGGTTTCGGCGGCTGTGTTTACATAAGAATTGACCTAATTGATGAACGCAATACCAAAACTCACGGTCCTCCAGGGTAAAAAATTGGATGTTCTCATTTATTTGTCCTTTCCAGACCATTACAGCGGCTGGAGAATTTTTTTACTATTTTTTTCAAACATGGCGTACACGTTTACTTGGGAATTGAACGAATTGATGAATGAAATAACAAAACTCACGGTCCTCCAGGGTGAAAGAGTGGATTTTCTCTAATTTTTGTCATTTCCAGAACAGAATTTTTTGACCATCTTTTTCAAACTCGGCGAACATGTTTACGTGAGAACTGACCTATTTGATGAATGAAATACCAAAACTCACTGTCCTCCAGGGTGAAAAAGTGGATTTCCTCCTTTCTCTTCTATTTTCAAACTGTTCCAGCGACTGGAGAATTTTTCAACTATTTTTCTCAATCTAACGTACTCCACCTAATCGGTGGACGTGTTTACATAAGAATTGACCGAATCGATAAACGAAATACTAAAAATATATTTTCAGTCTATAAACATTTCATCCCACGGAGAAGTGCATATTTTTCAGCTCGAACATTGACTATTGATTTCTCCCGGTCTATTGCGGTAGCAGTCATAGTTCACCCCGCTATTCATGGAAAAATCACAGAAATTCATTAAAAATTGATTTTTTTGGGATTGTTGCACCTCACCGAGGACTATGGCACTCATGTATGTTGTAGTAGAGGGTATGGCGCTTCAAATGAATGATTTTCCCCATGTGCCTCCCCCCCCGATTTTTTTTTTATTCGAGTTTGAAGTTTTGTTATAGCTAGAAACTAGGGAAAATATTGTGGCGTTCTGCTATGAAAGCGCAAGCACCAAGCTTGCACATGCCGCTAAACTTTTAATAATAGCAGACGCCGCAAGGAAGCGTACTTATCGCTTAACTACTTCGCCGAATACGCTTGAACAACCTAGAACGTGCTCGATTGATTGTAAGCACTCTTGCATAACCTTTTTGCCGTTCTAGAAGAAATCTCGAGAATTCCGGAAATAAGGGTGAGACTATAAATAGCCGGCAGCAACCCGATAAAGCGATTCAGTTGTAATCTTAAAGCGATAGTTAACGTGTTCTCGTTCTTTAACGCGATTGTGTTACAGTTTAACGGTGTTTAGAAGTGTTGTACTTGCGGTACCAGTAATAAAGCTCGGTTTTCGTAATTGTTCTTTATTATCGGTGTCAAGAGATATTTGGTGACTGGTAGAACGTCACAATATTTAAATAATTGCATGGATGAACGTTCACATATACTAAAATGCCCTCAAGTTTCATCACTGTGCAATCATTATTGGCTGAGATAATATAGCCATTTGGATTTTAGGCCTAAAAATCACTCTGCAGCACATGTGGGTGAGCGGATGGGTCCTATTTTTTGGGTTTCGAGTTTCTCATTGGGGACAACATTTTGACGGACATTTGAAACATTTTCCGACCAAGGCCATCCCCCCCCCCCCCCTTACCCGGCTAGAACCTTCACAGTAAATTGTACAAATTTCCATCTATAATACACATGTGAGTAATACATTTTCAACGTTCTTCTTCATGAATCATGAATCCTGAATCATCCTGCGCTATAACGGGACGTTCGAGATAGAAAAACATGTAGACAGTACAACGCACCATTCCTTTAAATTGACTTTTTTTTTTGAAAGTTGACGTGTTTTTGACATCATTGTATTATTGTACGCATAGATTTTTTTTAGAGGGGGGGGGGGGTCATTTTCATTACTGTCTATCTTACATAGATTTGTTTTCTATTGTGAAAACGCGTGATTTTTTTGTTTCTACCGAATATTACTGAAAAATCAATTTTCAGCACTGAATTTGTCACTTTATTCCACTGAAAAATCCGGGCTCTGCTAATAATAAATAGTTGTAGTCTGATCAGCCTTGATATCAGTCCGTTACAGTAGCTTCTCTGATACTGTATTGTCAATTTTCTCTTTCAGAAGAAAGACGCTTGAAATTGTACATACTTGAATTTTTTGAGTCCATCAAAGAGTCAGGAGAAGTTTCTAAGGACAAGATAATCAAATGTTTGACTAAATTTGGAGCCTAACTATTCCTGCCAAAACCCTTACTCTTGCAATCCTATCGTACAGCGCATTCTCATAGTCATGCACACCTCAACATCCTCTCTGTCTTCAATTGCTTTCCTCTGGACCCCTGGTCATATCGATCTACCGGAACACGACGCAGTGGACGTGACTGCTAATCAAGCCTTGCTTCTTCCCTCAATCACTGATCGCTCCCCTTCTCCGGCCTATGACTAAAAATCATTCTACCTTTCACAAATCACCTCATCATGGTACAACCTCTGGTCTTCTCAACCCTGCAACAAATTTTGCTCAATTAAAAAATACCCGACCCCGTGATCCTCTTCAATCCGTCGTTCACACCGCGAAGAAATAGTTGTAACTCGACTACAAATTGGACAAACTCGCCTAATTCACTTCTTCCTCATCCTTGGACTCTCTGCCCCTCCCTCAAGCCAATAATGCCAAAATGAAAGTCTATCTGTCTCTCAAGGTGCTCAATTTACCTCCAGTCTATTTACAGAATTAAACAAACTTCTCGGTACACAGCACATCGAGACAACTGCCTACAACCCATCAGTTAATAGGAAAGTTGAATCTTTGAACAAGCGTTTGAAAACAGCTCTCAAATGTCACAAGTCGCAAGGGACTCTACGTCTACCCGCGGTGTATGGTTCAGAAATTGAAACGCTGAATGGTAATTTAATTAAAGCAAAACGCTTTCAATCAATGATACGTACAATAATATCATTCATCCTTTTAATAAAAATATTAGGATATATGATACCAAAACCTTTGCGATTCGTGCTACGCGCAAACAGAAAGGCAATGCAAATGAAAAAGAGAGCAGAATACACCTTTTCAAACTACTCGCAATAGTACGAGACCCCAATTCTTCTTCATAATATGTAATAATAACTATCAAAAGTCAGAAAACATACCTCTTGAATGGCAGAGAGCGCGACTATAACGCTTAAGTATCTTGTCAAAGAGAATTTCAAAAAAGAATTACATTCATTACGTGAAAACGTTGAAAAATGAACGTATTTCAATGTTCTTAATCTTGACGCTGCTCCGACACGGAAACTGTATATAAGACCTGTCAACACTTACAATCCGATTTAATACTCGAACACGTTTGTACTTCAAATCCCTTGGTCTCAAAAAGCATCTATCATTTCTAGGCAACATCCTTTTTGAAAGGAGAGGAAACCGATAAATTTTCGAATACTTCGAATGTACAAATAGTGTACACGGAATAGTTTACAGAGCGCGTTGATAATATCCTACCTTCGCGGAAGAGAACGAGTTGGTATTATCAAAACGGGGCCTTATATTCTGCGGCAAATAAAACGCGAAACACGATCACTTCTTTGTCATCTTGTTGTATACAAAATATGATATTTGCCATATGTGTAACGGAAGAAAGTGATCTTCTCTCTTACGGCATACTTCCTTATTATTTTATTTCTCTTTTTTCTTTCCGAGGCATTACCAGAGATATACAATTTTCCACTTCCTTCGTAGTGGGGATGAGAAACGATTAAACAAGAGGAGAAGGGATTACTTGAGACGGAAAAAGAAGTAGACTTTGCTGAATATCACAATGACCCAGAGTGGAGAGCAATTTGAAATTGAACGCATTCGGGCATCGTACGTGAAATCGAAAAACCGTACAGCTTTGTACAGAATGTTCTTGTGATGGATGACACAGGATTAAAAAACTCCTATACTGGTAAAAAATGAAGATTGTTTTTTGGGACCCTATCATCATCAACCTGATTTAAACACTCTCATCATTCTCATGCCCGTTACCCAATAATGCTTAAATGTACAATTTTAATGTAACGAACTTCCGGCGCTCCTCATTATTCAAACTATAGTTACCTAACTTTTTTTTGAACGAGCTTTTGACTACTTAACGGGTCATCAGCTCTGGGAGAGATGTTCGGATTGAATGGATTTGTAGTAATAGGTGCATCGGAGGAAGTTTAAGGTGTTGGTAATGGTTTCTGAATTATTGAAAAGAGCAGACACGGGGTATGGAAGGAAACAGGAAATGAGTGTCTAATAATTATGAGAGAAGGGTAGGTGAAAAAGTGAGAGACAGATAGATTTTCTGTTTGGCAGTACTGGCATGAGGGAGGGGCAGAGAGTCCAAGGATAAGGAAGGAATGGGTGGGCGAGTGTGTCCAATCTATAGTCAAGGTACAACTATTTCTTCGCGGCGTGAGGGACGGGTTGAAGAAGACCAGGAGGTCGGGTATTTTTTAATTGAGCGAAGTTTGTTGCAGGGTTAAGACGACCAGAGGTTGTGCCGTAATGAACGGCAGAATGATTCTAAGTCATAGACCGGAGAAGGGGAGCGATCAGTGATTGAAGGCTTGCTTAGCAGCCAGGTCCACTGCGTCGTGTTGCGGTAGACCGATATGACCAGGGATCCAGAGGAAAGCGATTGAAGACAAAAAACCTTGCCGCACTATTTCCAAATCATTAAAACATATACCTGCCGGAATTTATGTTTTTCTCCGCCTTATTCTCGAGCAGTTGCCCCCCGAAATAAAACGTCTGCACTTCTTCAGTGATTGTCCAGTCCCACAATACCGAGAAACAAATACACGTTTTACCTTATTGCTAAAAAAAATACCATAATTAGTTAATTACTACCAAATCTGCAGTCTGTGACCTGGCATTATTCCAAAGCTGGCCATGGGCAGGGGGCTGCAGATGGTATAGGCGCTGCGACCAATTTGTTGATTTTCACGAAGACGTTAGCAATTTTGCGCAGTTTTAAGCCATTGTTGAAAATATCGAGGGAGTAAAAATCTTCGTCGTTTCAATTGAGTCGGTTGAAGAATTTGAGGCTGAAGTATCGGACACATCCAGAAATTTGTCCGCGTTCAAGGGTGAAAATAATTATTATGATCTGACTATCCTTTTTTTTTTTCAGAAAGTCAACTTCCTTTATTTTTCATCATTTTTCAAGGACTTTCAAAGTACATAACGTCAGATGGTCACGTGAAAACGAAAATGACCTCAAATTTTACCACTTAAGTACAACTCCTCTATCATAAATCATTGAGAGTTTATTTAAGCTAGTTTTAATGACTTCTTTTTTTTTTTTTTTATCAAAAGTTATTGAATCACAAAGGCAATAATAAAACCATCGATATTTTTACTGTCTGGTATTATGAATTTTTTTCTTTTCATAATTATCCATTTTTTTGCGTCCCCAAATTTGTCCCTTTTACCGACTTTTCTAACTAGAAAAGTGAGGTATTACACCCGTAGCAAGGTCAACAGGGGGAGTGGGTAATGAACTTTCTCGACGTTTTAGGGGTCCTAGATCACAACTAGCATAAAAAAAAATTTCAGGTTTCCTTATATATATATATATATATATATATATATATATATATATATATATATATATATATATATATATATATATATATATATATATATATATATATATATATATATATATATATATATATATATATATATATTATATATATATATATATATATATATATATATATATATATATATATATATATATATATATAAGATTTTTTTGTCCGCGGAACTCCTCCGAAACTACCCGATGGATTTTTTTGTAACTTGGCCATATTGTAGTAGTATATCTGAAGATGTGCACCTGCAATTTTTTTGAAAATCGGATGAGTAGTTCTCGAGAAATTTTCAATTTGTTGAGAAATTTTGCAGTATTTCGAGTACCTTTTTGTCCGCGGAACTCCTCCGAAACTACCCGATGGATTTTTTTGTAACTCGGCCATATTGTAGTATTATATTTGAAGATGTGCACCTGCATTTTTTTTGAGGATCGGATGAGTAGTTCTCGAGAAATTTTTACTTTTGTTGAAAATTTTTCACTATTACGAGTAGCTTCTTACGAATAGCTGCGAGTAGCTGCTTACGTTAGGAGAAGCGGATTTTCCCATACGTTTACCACTTTCGTTATCAGTACGTATATTGTGAAGAACCTTTCATCATTCGACAGGTTCATTCTTCGTTCGTTCTTTACCAAGGGTTCATTGGATTTTATTTCTGATGAAACCTTTTCGTTCAAATTTAGTACACTTGTATCTCGCTTCCCACAGCCCCTAGAGCGTTGAATTTTGTTTTGTCAAATTTTATTTGTTTTGTTAAATTTATTTTTGAACGGATAGTGGCAATGGCGAGTTGTTCATTTTTCTAGCTATTTTTCATTATTATTAGTCATACTCGATAGTTTTTTTTTTTTTTTTTTTTTTATTATTATTTTACGAGCATTATAAACTGCACGAGGGTTATTTGCTCGGCGTTACAATCTTATTTTAGAACATTACTTGAATTAGGTTAAATTAGGTACGTATTGGTGGAATTGAGTGGCGATCGAACGGAATTTGTTGGTGAATTATATGAAGTTGTAGAATTGAGTGGTGCGTAAATAAGTTAGGGTTGAGTCGATGGTTTCGGAGTTGTTGTTTAGTGCTGCATTGATATTGGAAGATATATTTAGGGAGGTTCGAGTGGATTGCAGGACGGGGCATGAGAAAATAAAATGATCAACTGATAAATTTTCTTGGAGACAGTGAGAGCATGATGGAGGAGCGAGATTAGTGAGAAGATAAGTATGAGTAAGACGAGTGTGGCCTATTCGCAGCCGAGCTAAAATGACCTCCTCTTGCCTTGAATTTCGTTGGGATGAGGACCAAAATGTGGGTTCACGTTTTATTTTTCTTAATTTGTTATTCGACTGATTTTAGTGAAAACCTTGAGTTTGAATGATTAAGTACAATTTTTTAAAGTGTGCTGATGCGAGACTACCTGGGTGATTTCACTCTTAATTAATAATTGATTTATTTGTCATTTTTTCATGTATGGGTACATAATTAATAGTGGTTCATAGTTGATTTGAGGTGTCAAAAGAGATGGAAAGATTATTTTCAATTTGGACTGGCTTTTTTGAGTGAGATTTGAGATTAGACTAACGAGTAAACCGGGCTTGGGTGCTATATATTTTTACCGAATTTTCTAGCTAGAAAAGTGAGGTATTTTGTTAATACGTTTGGAATGGTTGAAGCGTGAGGGAAGGAATGAGGGGTTGACTATTGGGTGATTGGTTGCTTCTTTCGTTTCGACATCGATTTTTTTAGTTTTTCGGGATCTCGTTGTAGCTGGATTCCCAGATGAAGAATTTTGGGGTGGAGTGTGCATAGAAAATGGTGATATGATAGCGTGAAGGCAATTTATGAGTGCACGAGAGGAATAGCAGCTCGAGATAGCTTTAAGAGATGCCAGAAATCGGAAGTGATAAAGAATTGAACCACTCATCCTAATATACAGTATACTAGACTAATAATATGCTAAGAATAAGGTATGGGAAAAAATGATTGTAGAGCTCTTTTTTATTAGAAACAACTGTTATAGCCTCGTAGCAGTTTGGACAGGGGGAGGGGGAGTGGTTTTTCTGGAGACGTTTTGTAGGTTTTAGATGACTCTTAGCCTAAATTATAACAAAATTCAGGTTTCCTTATTGGATTATAGGTATCTTTACTCTGTTATCTGTTGATGTGACATCGTAGTGTTAGAATTTATAAACTGAGTTTTATTGTTTATTCTACAAATGTTTGACATGATTGACAGGTCATTGGTATTTAATTTAAAGAGAGGGAGTGACTCTCTCAATGTTTTTTGCATTGTGGGAAGAAAAGTCGTGTACTACTCACGCGACTGCGTGAGTGTTTTTTTTTATCATTTCCTACATAAATATTTAAGATTATCGGTATTTTTTGGGGGAAATATATAAGTGCACGCCTCATAAAATTATATTGACCGCCAGTTCCCCTCCCGCCATGGAAAGAAACTGACACGACGTTGAAACCATAACGAACCCCATAAATGCACGCCAGGACTGGCACACGACCCGTATTTCAAAAGAAGATAATATTGCTGCATTTATCGTGAGGAACTCCAGCCACGATGGCTTGACAGTAAAAACTGCCTTCCTATAGTGAACCTCAAACTCGTCATGAGTGAGGTATGACTGTTGATGGAGGTGTTTTCCCAGTTGTTCCACCCCGGAGGAGTCGGTCGAGTCAGTTGGTTAATACATTGGATTTCGAGCATTGTCGTGAGATCTTCTCCGGTTGGTCAAATACTGCGGTTCGTCGTCAAAATAAGATGATTCGGCAGAAGTATGATGCCAAGGGGATGCGCGGTAGTTAAATGGGTCAGTGCAATAGCCGTGGACGTTTCATTATTGACTTGTATTCAAAAGTTCGCCGTTTTGACAATATTCGCACTTCTGATCCTTCCCGTGATTTACCAATTCCGTTCTTCCTTTTCGCAGGCCCTTTTTGGCAATCAAGCTTCTTGATGGAGTCTAATCTTCAAGCCCATTTGGAGCTTCCTTTCGAGCTTTTCACGCTGCACATGTCAAGTGGTAGACGGATGTTTATTTCGACTCTTCTCGGCGTTCGTTATTATGAAGGCAGGTACCATGTAGTCTTGAACTCAGATTTATTCAAGAAGCGGTTAGGCTTTGCCGTTGTAACTTATATTTGTTAATTGCATTAATATGTATCAACATTGTAACGTCTTTATATAATATATTATGGTGACGGTAAAAAAAAAAAAAAAAAACTCCACTCGGAATTCTGCCTTGAGGCTTGTGCTGACTTGTCAGTAACCAAAGCATTCCATTGTCTTCTCTCCTGTTTCTTCTTCCTGTATCAGGTTTACTTACTTGATATATTATAGTTGAATGAATTAAATGTGGATTGTTCTGCATGTTCTTGAGTGTGCACTATATGGGAATGTGTGCATTACTTGTATGGTGGTGTATTTGTCCTCTTCAATAGGTTTTGTGTGTTTTGATTTTGTGTGCACAACTTGTATCAAGATGTGTGCACTACTTACTTCGTGTATTTGTCCGTTTCATAGGATTTCTGGTGTTTTGGATCTTGAGTGCACAACTTATATGAGGATGTGTGCACTACTTATTTCGTTTTTATCCGTGTAATACATTTCTTAGGCGTGTCAATTTTGTTTCCTTGGCGTGTTACCGATAGGCGGGCAAGGCAATTCCGTTTTTTGAGGCGTGCGATTAAATGTATGCCGTCGAGAAACTAGATCAGGCTTTGGCACAGCAACTCGATATTACGGCGCGTGGCGAACACAAGGACCCGAGACGTACTCTGCTGCCTTCTACTTCTTCTTCGTCTGTTTGTAGATCGTCCTCGTCATCGCTTTGCTCTTGGTCTTCATCGTACGGAAGGGAATGGTATCCTGCTAGTGACAACTCCATTTCGGCGATAGTTTTCGGGGGCTTTGGACACGACCTTCCTGCCGCGTTCGGCGAATTGTATGGAGAAGCGAGTTCTGCTCGGGTAGTTGACTGAGGACACCCGAGTCGACGTTACATCGGGCATCTCGTAGCAGGTGAGAGGGCGCCCGGTCCGGAGGTGCGGCGGCATCTTGTTTAAGCTTTTCCGTTAGTTTGTAGGCCTCCACTTCCTTCCTATCTGGAGGACGCGTGTGTGCCGATTCGCTCGGCCCTTTCATAATGGTTACTTTTCCGTTCGCGGTCGGTTCCGTGCTGATAGCTGGCTCGGAGGAAAACTGACGTAGAAAAATTACAGAGGAACAAGATGAAAGTCGAATTAAGCAAATCAGCTGCAGTTATTTGTTTCAGAAAGACTTATTTATACTCTAAACTTCTCCCATTATTCCGGAATTGTGCAATCAAACCATTTTGAAGGACTACAATATTTCGTTTGGACTTTCACTGGTATATCTAGCTGGCGTTGTGCCGATTTCACCATCTCCTTCTTTTTATATGCACTAAAGTACTTTTATTTTTTCTCTCTTCTGCTTGAATTCTATTGTGCCATTCAATGATAAATAATACCGCGAAAATAATGACCATAAACTAAAATTCAGTACTTTTACCTAGATGATAAAAAGAGTGCACGAGTAGAATTATCTTCATATGATGGGAATATCTCCTCATATAGGTGGTTGAATTTGAAGTATTGGTATAAAAAAAGCCTTCAGTACTGTGATGAACAGTATAATGCATTCCGATATCTTTGAGTCTTTAGTGACACCCGCCCCTATTATATAAATGTCGGGGTAGTACGTGTATATTCTGAGAGCGAATTAGCTTACCATTTTGTTGAGTGGACTTGACTAAGGATGGGGGCGAACGAGCAGAGCGACATAATGAAGACATGAAACATGATATTTATTAATTTGACTCTACCACACAATCAATCTACACCTCAAGTAGCTTTTTACGATTTGCATACTATTCAGAAGCTCATAATTTTGTTCTTAGAAGATATAATAAGTAATTTAATTGTGTTCTCGCTTCTGAAATTTCTCTACTGCAGTCTGCAAGATTCGTATAGTAGACTCGTACTTCTCTTAATTTGTGTGTCAGGATATCATGTAAAAACTAGAAGAACAATTTACCTGGACCCATTACGTGGCTGGCTGAGCTCTCTATCAATATCCGTCGATAACTGCGCCATGAGTGATCATTTCTCCAGCATCGTCGATGTAAATAAGATTACCTAAGCGAATTTCCCTAATTGGCTTACATTTTTGTTTAAAACTAGGTATTATGTAAATTCTCTTCAAAACACTGTCACTGAACTTTTCGCATTTGTATAAGATTTAACGCGCGACTTACGCGGAACTTCTCCCGTTATTCGTGGATTAACTTGTTGCATTTATTCGCGGAAAATTTAACGCGACATTCGCGAGCTGCATTTCAGTCAAAGGGTAGCGCTTACTGTATTAGGGTCGAGTTTGTCTTCGCGGATATATTGTAGGTAACCGGGACAAGCTCTCGTCTCTCCGCTCGCGTGGTCTCGCGCTTATGAATGAACGCGCCAAGATACGGGGAGGTGTTTCGTCGCGTATATTTTTCGAGTGAACGCTCTTATATTTTGGCACGCTTGCGTCATTTTCTTTGCGTGGCAGGGGTGAGAAAAAGAATGCAGTCTACGACGAGTTTATTCTGCAGCATTCTAATTAGTCGTAATCCTCGTCGAGTACTTTTTTGAATTTTCCTCTTTAATTCGCCTTCAGACACGAAGATAATTCAGTAAGTTAGATGGCTTACGTTTAAGCTCGTTGAAATGGAATGATAATGATTATGTAGGTACCCACGTTGAAGAGAGATTAATTGTGTACCGAACGCTATAGCTATGTATTTTGTAAAACATACCCTTTGGTCAGTCGTATTTCAAGAGTTTAATAATTCCATTATTTCAGGTGGATTATAATCGTCATCTAGAATGTCTGAGCGTACAAATGGAGCGAATTTTGTTCAACACTCTGCAGGTACTCGAATCTCAGTCAGAAACCGATGATCATGTTGCGCAGCTGCTCGAAAAATGGAAAACATTCAAAAATATCGGACGCTGGAGTAAGTATCCATGTCTTTTTAAAATCTTTACTTGACGTCGCGTTGCAATGACTGCATGCAATTGAAAAATCAATTGATTAAAAACCACAAACGTGTTTTCAACGTAATTGTCATCATTTGGTTGTATAAACCCAACTTTTCAAAATGACCCCTTCCCGTCTTCCAATTTGTGGAATGAGTGAGGTCATCATCGTTATCAGAATGATTTTCGTCATAGAGAGCAGAGGGCGGGGAGGCGAATAGAAAGCCTCTATTTTTTTGACAAGTGTCGTACTCTGTGGAGAAATATACTCAAAGAAAGTAACGAAACAATACAAGAACCGCACAATATTATAAACAGACCGAGCGCTTTCGACTAAACAGTCATTCTCACGGTATAGAAAGCGACTGAACCCAACACCAACGAGAACAAGAAACAACGAACGAGGAGGTCATGACTGAACCAGCGAGTCATCGAAATGTGAATCATTCTCATAGACTAATTCAATCAATCCCTCCTCAGGAACGTACCTGTTCACCACGGTAATGTCTTTAATATTTCGGTGACGATGAATTTCAATTTCTTCCAAAGCCAAGCGCCTAAAATAAGATTTTTCCCTGTGGAGGAGAACTTCGGATCCCTCTTTGAGGCTATGACCGCATTCGATTAAGTGGTCAGCAAACGCCGACTCCCCTACTTTTCTTTTTTCCCATGCTTTTCTATGTTCATCAACTCTAATTTTGAATTGACGGCTAGTCATCCCTATGTAAACACTCGGGCAATCACCACAGGCCACCCTATAAACACCCTCCCTCTCGGCTATCGGAATCGGATCCTTTAACTTGACCAAGAGGCTCTTCACCGTATTGGTACTATAAAACGCCGGTCGGAAACCAAAGGGACGGAGGACACGGCTCACCTCCGAAGAAAACTTCCCCAAAAACGGCATCCTAATCCACCGTTTACGCCTATCAAGATGCAACTGGCGGGGGAGGGAGGTAGTTGAGTCGAGACTTTTTCTTGTAGGTCAATGTCCACTTTCACCTGATTCACTCTAGCCAAGTGCTTTATCGTCACGAGTTCCTTATTAAACGCTACCTCACTCAAGGGGATCTGAGTGAGGCGATGTATTAAATTATTAAATGTGGCAACTTTATGGGCAAAAGGTACGAAAGACGACCCGTGGATAGTAATATCGGTCGAAGTACTTTTCCGGTAAATACCGAAATCATGGACACCGTCAATGACGGATATGGTTTTGTCCAAAAAATTTATTGATGAGCCGCCAACTTCAAGAGTGAACTTGATGGACGGATATAAACTATTTAAATATGCTAGAAACTCACTAAGAAGCTCCGCGGGACCGGTCCACGCACACAATATGTCATCTACGTACCTATGCCAATAGAAAACGTGATTCAAAAACACCTGGCCCGAGGAAAACAGGTCGGCCTCAAATTTAGACATAAAGACCTCCGAAATAAGAGAGCCTAAAGGGGAACCAATAGGGATCCCTACCTCCTCAGGGAACTCGAAATATTTATCCTCGAACTTACAAAAATTAGGTGACCAACAGGCGTTTAAAAGGTCAAAGAATTCACCAAATTCACTATGAGGAGTACCACAGTCTACGAGCAGTTTGCCTATTTGTTGCATAGTGGTAGCCTTGGGAATGTTAGGAAAAAGCCCAACGACATCAAACGAGCACAGAATTGAACCCGGAGGAAGGATTGTGTCCTTCAATTTTTCAGCCAGGGCGCTCGAATTCTTTACTGAATAGGGAGACTCAGCCTCCACACGAGCTTTGAACCAACCATCGAGGAACTTAGCGAGGGAGTATGTAGGGGAGGAAACGAAGGAAACAACCGGCCGCATCGGCACATTTTCTTTGTGTACCTTCGGCAGCCCGTAAAGGAGGGGAGGAGCGGGATTCGGCTCCAAGATAGCTTTCTTTAGAGATGGGCTCTTAATGATTACCTCACTACCATTAATAAGTTTTCTAGCCTCTTTAACGAATTTTGGAAAATCGAAGAGGGGGGCCTCCTTAGCCCCACATTGGCCAAGTACCTCGTAAACCTTAGAGACGTAGGAAGCCTTATTCATCACTACGACGGCATTCCCTTTGTCAGCTCTGGTAATAACTAACTTTTCCTCCTTAATCTTCCTCCTCAGACCCACTATCAATTCACTCCCAGCTTCACTTATGCGGGGGAGGGGGGGGGGGGTTACGAACAATTTCCGCACATTTTTTCTGGGTATTTACACCAGGGCCGATTTTTATAGCTAAATCAGCTACAACATTTGCCAACGTCTCCTGATTTTTTAGAGGGGTGAGCCCGAACTTCAATCCCTTCTCTAGGAGTGTCATCTCATCACGGTTGAACTCAGTGTTGCTATGATTTATGACACGGGGCTGAAACTGTTGGATAATTCCATCGTCACCTAGATCTAATTCGTCATCCCTCATCTTAGAACTTAGGAGGGAGGTAAGCTTCCGATTTTTCTTTTCTTTTAGTTTCAACTCAAATTCACGACAAACCTCATTTATGGAATGAATAAATGGATCGAACTCACCGTGGTGGAGTAGGCTAGACAGCCACGAATGCACAAGGAGGTTGAGTCTGGTGGTAACGTTGAGTAAACTATGCCACCTCCTCAACTCAGTACGAATCCATTTCTTTGTCATGAAGTTTTCCAATTTCTTGGTGGTTAAAGCACTATCGGAATAAAATTGACCCCTCCCCCGCCAGTTGCATCTTGATAGGCGTAAACGGTGGATTAGGATGCCGTTTTTGGGGAAGTTTTCTTCGGAGGTGAGCCGTGTCCTCCGTCCCTTTGGTTTCCGACCGGCGTTTTATAGTACCAATACGGTGAAGAGCCTCTTGGTCAAGTTAAAGGATCCGATTCCGATAGCCGAGAGGGAGGGTGTTTATAGGGTGGCCTGTGGTGATTGCCCGAGTGTTTACATAGGGATGACTAGCCGTCAATTCAAAATTAGAGTTGATGAACATAGTAAAGCATGGGAAAAAAGAAAAGTAGGGGAGTCGGCGTTTGCTGACCACTTAATCGAATGCGGTCATAGCCTCAAAGAGGGATCCGAAGTTCTCCTCCACAGGGAAAAATCTTATTTTAGGCGCTTGGCTTTGGAAGAAATTGAAATTCATCGTCACCGAAATATTAAAGACATTACCGTGGTGAACAGGTACGTTCCTGAGGAGGGATTGATTGAATTAGTCTATGAGAATGATTCACATTTCGATGACTCGCTGGTTCAGTCATGACCTCCTCGTTCGTTGTTTCTTGTTCTCGTTGGTGTTGGGTTCAGTCGCTTTCTATACCGTGAGAATGACTGTTTAGTCGAAAGCGCTCGGTCTGTTTATAATATTGTGCGGTTCTTGTATTGTTTCGTTACTCTCTTTGAGTATATTTCTCTATGATGGATGACCGTAAAATTAAAAAACGTATTGATTCTGTCGTACTCTGTCCTGAAGCTTCCTGAATCCTATTCCCTAATTCCAAAATTTGCATGTTCACATCACCCCCGCCAGCTGTACTCCTCACGCCAGGAAAGCAACCCTAGACACGAGTATAAAATGTTGCATGGTTTTTTTCAATTTTGAAAGACATGTTCAATTGTGAAAATTTTTCTTGCAAAGTCTGCGAGTTCTGGGTTCCTCACTCTAAAATTTGCGAGTTTGCACCAACCTCACGAGTTGCCGTCTCACCCCCTGATAGTCCTGTTTAGTTTATCCCTTCTTTTCCTTTGTAATAAACTACGACGTCGTCAACAGTGATCCCGAGCCTGGTTCTGAACTTTGCGAGTTCTATCCACCTTCCCCCATCCTTGTAATCAATCTATAAAGGGGCGTCCATAAATTACATGAGGCATTTTTTTGGGGGGAGGGGGTCCAGCCCAGTCTCGCCAAAACTCACGCGAGGGGGAGTGTCGACAAATCTCTCGTAATTTTTTTCTTACACAAATACATTCTAAAATATTGCTAAACTGGCATAAATTGAATAAAAACCAGTCTTTTTTGAATAGGTATAAAATAATGTGATCAAGAAAATTACATTTTATCACACGCGCGATGAGGGGGGGGGGGGTCAAGGCAAATCTAGGGGGGTCGAAAAATTACAAAAATCGCCTCACGTAATTTATGGACGCCCCCCAATTAGTTTAGTGTAGGCTTTTATACTGTTGTACATAAGGCTTATGTTGGGCCTAGTTTCATGAAGACTGATAGTAGGCCTAGTACGGTGTAGCCTAGAAGTAGTACCTCAATTCTAAAATCTGCAAGTATGACGTTATCAGTCGTGACCCGGAGACCTAGTATCAGGGAGACTCGAGCAGTACCACTATTGGGCCTAAAATAATAGGGCCCGTTGGGAGGCTTAGATCAAGAATAGAAGAGACTAAAGGGGGGGGAGGAGAGAGAGAGAGAGAGAGAGAGAGAGAGAGAGAGAGAGAGAGAGAGAGAGAGAGAGAGAGAGAGAGAGAGAGAGAGAGAGAGAGAGAGAGAGAGAGAGAGAGAGAGAGAGAGAGAGAGAGAGAGAGAAAGAGAGAGAGAGAGAGAGACTATGACGTTGCAGGCAGCCATCAAGGATGGTTATGACATCACGACCTAATGAAGTCCCTAATGTTGATAGCGAATGAGGCCCCTGAGCTAGATAGCTTATCTTACAGTACATCACGTCGATATTAGTCCAAGAAACGGCCCCTTACGTCTCTGTGAAAAAAATTCACGAGCTAGGCCATGATTTTATTGCGAAGCAGGTGTAGCCTTAAAATGTAAATGAGGTCATTTACATGATCTTTATTTATTTGGCTCTGCCCGAAAATCTCTCGTGTTTTTTTTTTCCTCAACAGGAAACCTGTTTTAACGGAGGGGTCGGAAAAAGGCTCGAACATTTTTCAAGTCCCCCTCCTACCATACATATCTCGGAGTTCGAAATTTTTCTAGTCTTCCTCTTATCATGTATAGTTTGGGAGCGGGGCCTTTGACGTCGTAGTTTGATGACGTCATAAGTCAGCCTTGTCACATCATATTCTGATGACGTCATAGATCAGTTGTTTGCAAGTTCCTCTCCTATTATATTAAGCTGGGAGGGTAGGATCTGTGACGTCACAGTTTGATATCATAGGTCAGCCTTGTGACGTTACAATCTACATTTTTTAGATCCCACTTGACCCATAAAACAGGTTCCTGCCACCCCTCGTTCAACTCCGCCCGTGAGTTTTTATTGACCAGTTATTTTATTATTATTTAGATATTGTACGAAAAATGAATGATTGCGAGGGGGGACAACACAATAACAAAAACAAAATGGAATCTTCTGTTTGCATCTAAAACAAATGAATAGAAAACAAATTAATAACCTAGCAGAGAATTTTACTCTATTTTACACACAAAACAGTATGAATTTCTTAATTGATAACATTTTAACGGATTCAAGATGAAAATTAAGATACACCTAATTATTGAAATCGTATTTTTTATATCAGCTCGTTATATTAATTAAAAATTAAAAGGTATCCGTTGCTTGAGAAGTTTATCTAGATCACTTTAGGGTAGAGGTATTTTTTTAATAGGTTGCACAGTTTGCAATAAAAATTTTTAAAATGTAAAACCAAACAATTGTTCTCCTTTTTGGCAATTTGTCCGATGTTCACTTGTTTGAGAAGATCAGAGCTACATCTTCACAGGTGGGTAACTTTCATTGGTTCTCAAGATAACAAATAAACGAAATTGTTGCTAGAGATTTGTTCTAGGATAATGCCTAAATTGACAGGACAATATAAGGATCTAGAAGTGTTCACATCACACATATATCTTAAGTATCTAACATTTTCTTCTATCTTTTACAAAAATGAATTTGCAGCTACTTTACACACTATCATACGCGTACAATGAGAATTACATCTCTAGGTCTTTAGACTAAGAACTAAAAACCGAAAGTAAAAGTCCCTTCCTTGTTTCATATGTATCATTATTAAATTTCATGACTAAACAAACGTTCCAAAACAATAGCCCAGGTTTTTGTGACGTCAAACAATGAATAACTGCTAGAAAAACTACCCAACATTGCTCGAGTCTCCCTGATACTACTGTTGAGTTCAGAGGATATTTTCCTAGGATCGACAACTACCTTGCAAATAATCGAATGAACACATTCACGGAGAATCAGATAATTATTTGTCACGAAGACTCAAAGATTATACAACGAAAATATTACTCAAATTACAAATCTGATGCACGAAGCAGCACGAAGCTAAAATTAACGACTTAGGCAAACACGGCGATGCAGTACAGTGATGAACACGAAGTTCCCACGATATCGATATAAATAATCGAATTTTTATTTACACAAAATTGGCTCTTCGGCCAAGTCAATTCTGACAACTACGTCTCAGGGTCACTAAGGCGTTAGAGGTATTCTCAAGAATGTAAACAAACACGTGATGTGGTGGTAAATTTTAGTGAAGAGGTGCGACTTAATGTGATTTCGCATTAAGTTGCACCTCTTCACTAAAATTTACCACCACATCACGTGTTTGTTTACATTCTTGAGAATACCTCTAGCGCCTTAGGGTCACAACTGATAACGTCGTACTTGCAGATTTTAGAATAATTGAGGTATTACTTCTAGGCTACACAGTACTAGGCCTACTATCAACCTTCATGAAACTAGGCCCAACATAAGCCTTATGTACAGCAGTATAAAAGCCTACAAGAATAACACAAGGAGCTAAAGATCATTGTATTTTTGTTCCATTCATAATAAATTTCTTAATTTAGAGATTGATGAACAAACGCTGAGAAACTTAAACATGTCTGATCTTTTAATTCAGTCTTATTCCAAATTATTTATGTTATGATCTTTGCTACCCATGTGATTCTTATGGGAGTCACCTTATCAGTTGTCAGAGTTGGATCAACGTGTAGTTATTTACTGATTGACGTCACAGAAACCTGAGCTATTTGGCGTAATGAAAGTTTGTATTCAAAATACAACATTACCGTACCAAAAGCAAGGAATAGTTGAAATCATGCTTGACTTTTGATATTCAAACGTTTCCAGAAGCCAGGAAAATTTGAAATAATGCTGGACTCGTATTTGAATACTTTTTTTTTTTTTTTTTTCGGGCAAGTAACTCTACAGTTCTGCATGGCGAATATTATTTTTGCATAGCATTTTTCAAATTTTTGTTCAGTTTTCGAAAAAGTTTCTTCTGCTTGTTGCCCTTATACCTACTGTATGTATCAAGTCTCTTAGGTTCCAGATCTAAGTGGAACAAAGATGCGGATCTCTTGTTTCCATCCAGATCTTGACATAGAAATTGGTAGGAAAGGAATCTCCAAATCTTTTGAACAACATTGAAACTTCCGTTACGTAACAGTTAATGTGAAAAAAAAAAAAACAAGAGATCCGGATACTAAGGCGCCTAGCAACTCAGTCTTGTTTTCCTTAAGTACTTTGTTTGTGAATGCTGAAGAAGTACAAATCCGGATAACGGGTATGGGACGAAATGCGGGAGTGCGTAAGATTTCTTTAGCAATTTTTTCAAATTTACCTAGCAAAATTTTCTCTCGCTTGATTTGATCAATATAGTACACGCGATAAGGTTACCGTACCTGGATGATACGTCTTATGACTGTGCTAACGACCGAAATATTGTGCTGAAGTATGTGATATAAAATTTCACAAGCTGCTAAGGAGAGGTCCTGGAACGTTTTTCTTTTCGATCTTTTTTTGTCCGAGAAATATAATTATGTGAAAATATTTTTTTTCTTGTGTGTAGGTAATAAGTAACTTGCATATTGTTCATGCAAATATCACCCGCATATCGTAGGCACAGAAATAAATCGAGTTTCATCGTTTTTTTACACTTTTCAAGATAGCCTAGTATAATCCAGAGAAGATACGAGCCTATTTAAATGACTTACCTACATCAGCTAATTGGTTCCTATTAACTTACGATTAGGTACGATTTACGTTGTGCGTTAAAAATAATAAATGTGTGAGTGTGTAGTATTCAGTGTACGACTGCACACATGTACAGCGCGACGCAATGCAGTCAAGCTAACGAACTTCGCGTCATCGTACGCCACACAACATATGTCGCGTGTGGTGTAGTGAAAAAATCGCGTTCCTAATATCTGTCAGGGTGGCCGAGCGGTCTAAGGCGCCAGACTCAAGGTTAATCCTTACTGTGTACGTTCACAGTAGAGAATTCTGGTCCTCTTATGAGGGCGTGGGTTCGAATCCCACTCCTGACACAATCTTTTTGTTTTTTTTTTTTCCGTCAGATAAATTTTGTCCATTGTAATTTCCGATTTTTACGGTGTAAAAAATTAATTTGACGGAATATCGGCCAGTTATCGGCGAATTATAATTTTTAATCTTTTAAAAATCGTAGTGTTCCGCGACGTTTTATATTATTACCTATCATATCGTTTTCAATCTCAAGATATCGATATCAGAATGATCGTGTTAATGTTCTTGCCGTTTTTTATCTGAATAAAAATGGAGGTTAATTGAAAAAAATCGGTGAATGAAAACAAAAATTGAAATGGTTCTTGTACTTAGATTCAACGTCGGAAACTTCATTCTAACCTATTATAATTCTATTTTTGTTGGAGAATGATCGGGGAGAGGATTTTATAAAGTGTTGCTGGTTTTTCCATATATAAGAGGGGAAGTAAATGAATTGCCACTATTTTACGTTCATATAATTATTCGTGACTCCTTCGTTCCTAATCAATCATGTAATCGATCCAGAGAAATGAAAACTGAAAAAATAACGGCCGGAATCTTTATTATCGTAATAAGGTAAAGTTAGCTGATATATGTGGGAGGAGGAAGCAATTTTAGATCGAGATTTTTATTTAAAAAAAAAATAAAATATGCTTATAAATTTTAAAACAAGGAAAAAGTTTCTCAAAATTGTATCTAGAAAACGAGAAACATGTGTAGACAGAATAATGTTTTCAGTACAGGAAAAATGGAGACTTCTCTAATTTTACTGAATAATAGAAGAAACAAATTGATCGAACGTTTTTGACGTATCTCAAATAGGTAGGTAGTTGTTCATCTTGGAAACATGTAATCGATTTCTTCATACTTTATTTTCTAAGTTACGTATTTGTCTATTTGAAGAAGTATACAATTTCGAAGAATAATTCATTGTGTTTTTCATGTTTCAGCTTTCCGCGATCAATCTAAAGAATTAACAACTCTCTCAGCAGAAACAGAATTGTTCAAAGAACGTTTGCAAACGCTTTCTCAACTCGTCAAGATATTGATTCCACTGAACTCGACGGAACAGAAACTTACTGAGATTGAAGAGAAGTTGGAAACTCTTCGTAATAATGTCGAAAACAATGGAAGTTTGAACTGCGGTGGTAGATTCGAATGGGTTGACAGCGTTCTAATAAAGGTTTATTTTATACTATGTATCTTCAATACTAATTAATGCGGGTCGTCCCGGCTCCGTTTCAAAAACAAAAATTTCTGAAGCCAAATGTCTTTTGCATTACCGATTCGTTAAAAAAAAAAAGCGATCGGAATATTTCCTTTGTATCCTCCTCTTAGATCGTAATTAAGTTTGGAAATTTTTGTCGGGAAGTTCCAGATTATCGGCACGAAAATATCGGTTCTAAAGTTACGAAAACTTCGCATTCTTTTTTCGACAGGAATTATGTTTAGAAAAAATCTGCGTTACCAAATATTAGAATACTTTTCTCCTATTCTCTTTTCGGCAGAAATTAGGTTTATGGGCCTGAATATTTTTGTTGAAAACTTTTGATAAGGTTATTGTTACGAAAATATCAGTTTGATAGTTACAAGACAGAAAGGAAAAAAAAAGAAAAGACATTAGATATTGTGAGTCGATTTCATTACATCATGCCAGGTGTGATTCACCTTTGAGGATATTATTTCTCATCTGTCCCAAATCTATTTTCGATAACATTCTCGAAATTCGCTACCTATCTATCGGATAACTGTATTACTATCATATTTCTTTTTTCGAAATTTTCATTTGGATCGGATAATTTTTTTTGACATTTAATCTAAATCTCAATGATTATTTTCCATTCGATTTTCCTCCGTAACATTTTTCCAAGTTTGTTCAAGTTATTGAGTATTACAGGATTAAAATGGAAAATTCTTCAAAATTTTTATGGTCGATATTAAGATGGCAAACGCCAATAGTTTCTCGATCATCATCACGAACGACCCTCGTGAAATAACATAATCAGGCATATTCTAGTATTTTCCTTTCTCCTGTGAGTATTTTTTGCTATAGAAAAAAAAAAAAAAAAAATGAATGAATGAAGAAGGATTTTTTAATATTTTAAACAAGATTGCGGTTCTATGCCTTCATTAACGTCGATCGTGATAGCGAAGTATTCTTGAAATTGTTTGTTTTGAGAAAAAACTGTGTTTTGTTCTCGAATATTCGTATACAATTTAATAATGATCTCCATCAACCAAAATCGTTTGCAAATTTGCTGGTGGATATAATCGACAGAAATGTGACCTCAATGAATAATCTCCATTTTGTTTAGCGCTTATTAGAAGATAAAAAAAGATGAAGAAGAAGTTTTGGAAAACAGTGGCAAAAAAAAAAAAAAAAGAAAAAAGAACAGAACAGGCGGGAGTTACAAAATAAGAATAACTTACTTCTTGTACTCTTAATTGGTGCTTGAATTTTCAAAAGATGATTCCATAGTTGGCGTCTTGGAAATTCCATCTTCTTCCTTTTGATGAATATATTTTTAGTGCGTTGTTATTTGATTTTTAAAAATAGAGAAAATGTGATGCGCTCCGAGAAAAGGGACCATAAGTCGGCAAACGAACTTTTTTTGGGGCTATCTGTATGTCCGAATAAAAGAATCGTTTTTATATCTTGAGATGGAAATGGATGGGGCAAATTCAAACCTTTCATCATTAAATTTAGTTGAAAAGTATTTTTTCCTTGCGTCACCAGGTGAACATAATCTATGAAAAAAAAAAAGGTGTTTTTTTTGCCGACTTATGGTCCCTTTTCTCGGAGCGCATCACAAATATGTCTCAAACGAAGAAAAAAAATGAATGAAACAAACACTCCTCTTTCATATAACAGTGTTATAGCAACGATTTAACAATAAAAACTTGGAAGATGATGATTTTTATATTGTTCAACGTCGTTTGAGGGAGAATTTTTCAAAATCAATTCAAGTATATTATTGTTTTCTTAATAAAAGTATATGATTTGTCCATTGTCATCTCATATAATCGCGATTTCATTATTCACGGCCGAAAATACGCGGACGAAGCCTTTGAATGGAAACATGAAACTTTTTGTTTTTTTTTTTTTTCAATTGAAATATATTGATTTTTCTTTGAATACCGCTGCAAAAATATCTCACAGTCGTTATATTTATGGTTTCTCCTTTCTCCTCACTTTTAAATAATATTTACTTTTTTATTTGAAAAGTTCAGGCACCATTAGGGGAAAAGCCTATAGGCCTACCTTCTTAAATCGTTTTCAGTGTTCTTGGGTATATTAACTTATTATTTACATTTTTAGTGTGTTCTGGAAGGACGCTGGTTACTCGTTGAAAACGTCAATCTATGCACCCCAGCTATTTTGGATCGGCTGAATGGTTTGTTGGAACCGAATGGCGAACTTTTATTGGGTGAAAAGGGAGTGGACAGTAATGGAGCTCTGTTGACTGTCAAACCACATCCCAATTTTCGTTTATTCTTCACCATGGATCCTCAAAGAGGAGAAATATCAAGGTGAGTTTTTTTTCCGAAATAATTTTCTTTACCTACGGAATATGTATTTTTATTATTTTTTTGTTCTATCCAGAGCGATGAGAAATAGAGGCGTTGAAATATTCGTCGAGCCAATCGACAAGGATTTAGATCGCACTGTACTGGATTTGATGGCAATATTGCACTCGAACGAGCTTCAGCCTCATTTAGCTATTTCATCTTTGTGTAATGTACATTTCGCAGTCAAGAATCTCAATATAGGTATGTTATAAAATACGTGATTTGAGAAACTTGATGATCAAACTTCATACCCGTACTCTCCATTTTCAGGACTCGATGAACCTTCCATTAGTCACTTAATTCACGCATGCTTTTTGCTCGTCCAACACAGCCGTCACAAGAATCAAAGTGTCCAAGAGTCGATGCGGTTGGTCTTGAATGATGTGTACGTGAAGTCGCGGTCTTTGAGCTACGAACAACGGGAGATAGTATCCGCTTGTATCGATAACGAATTAACGTTACAAATTTGTCCACTCGCCGATCTTCCGCCATTCTATCTTACCCACAACACAAACAGGACGCTACGTTCCATTTCTGCTGATCGACATCAAATCGAAGGCGCTCTTCCCCTCCTGTTTGCCTATTTGGTCGCGAGCAATTACGACGGCGCTAAATTGGACGAAATATTATTCTCTAGAATCCCGCTTTCCGACGAATTTCGAAAACTATTTCGGTTAGAAGAGTTGGGGCATCGTAACTTATTAACATACAGCGTGCTCAACTATTACGATCGCGCTTCCATTTCGGACGCTGGAGATCGCCATTCTTATTTGACGCGGATCGTTAATCACTACAGCGAAAAACTAAACACGTCCAACGTGTCGTACGTACCTCTCGTTAGCGAATGTCTCCAAAATTTAATTGCGACGAGCGCCGGGAATACGAGTAACTGGCCGTGGGATTTGAGGAGATTATCGGCGGCTAATTTGAAAATGTCAATCGACCGTGTTGCGTGCGATAAACTTTCGTTGTTGATGAATTATGAATTGACCAAATACCGTAATTTTAGATTGGATTGCGTTCGTCCGAGGGATGAGGAGAATATGGACGTAAATTTAAGCGATTATTCGTTAGCCTGTGTATCAGGTAAGGTTAAAGTTTGTCTAGCTTATGTTTTGTCGCGACAGATCATTGCCTATTTTCAAGAAGGTTTTAATGTATGTTATTGTTGCGGACCCTTTCGTTGTCGCTGATGTTACACTGTCGAGTATTTATGCATTCCTCTTGTTGTGCAGTATCCCGGGTAGTTTAATTGGAAATTTTATCGCTGTACGAATAGTTATTCGTTATTAGAGTTTGTACGGCCGGATTTTAGTGGTCTAGACATTACCTAGGCTTAGGTAGAGGTTCATTTTGACTTGAACGGAGGGTTCATCTGATTTCCCTTACGAATGAATATTTTGGTAAGAATTTCAAAGGTGTTTTTTTTTCGATGGCGTTTGAGCCTTGATAATGGGAATGCTGGAGCTGTAAAATCGTAGAGAAAAGCAGAAACTCATACCCTATTCTGCAGGTAGTTTGTTTGAGAAAATGTTTTCCGCTTTTTTTTTAATGCGTACATTTTTGTTATTTACAGGTAACGTGCCCGTTGGTAGCGCCTTAGAAGATCGTCTCGCTCATAATTACAATACAATTGTATTGCTTATCGACAATCATTATCGCAACTTATTGCATTCGAGTGACTCTTCTGTGTTTACCGATGAATATGAGACGTTGATGAAAATAATTCTAGCGTGCGGTCGATTGGTTAATGTCGGGAATATCGCATTTTTCTCACGATCCACTCGAAGAGCGAACGAAATTCTTGTGAATTACCTGCGGCTGCAGATGGCTTGGCTGCACAAATTCGTACGCGGTTTGATTGCGCGAAAGACGGACGAGATGACGGTCGAGTTAGTATACTTTTTCCACGATCCTACGAGCAAGTAGTAGCTGGAATAGGGAATGAGTTGTTCATTGATTGAGCTCACAGTATGTCTTAAGGATTTTTTTATTCTCCATAATCGATATTGGTGTAGATTGTCCACGTTATCTTCAGGCTGTGTTAGCTGTTTACCATTTTTGTTTTTAAAAGGGATATTCCACTCTACTCTTGATACTACTTTTGCAATCTGTAGCTGTGTCGCAGACCATTCTATCTGGATATATTTCCTGTTCACCTTGATCCACGCATTCATTAATACCTTTATACTTATTTCGACCTCGATAATTCCTTCCTTCCTTCCTCCCTCTCTCTCTCTCTCTCCTCTCTATGTAACGATTCCCTTGTTTGAAACATATCTTTCTTACGGCTAATCGATCACGAAATTTAGGTTTTCCTGCATATACTCCTGATTTTAAAGCGTCCATCGCACTACAGCTATCGTCTATCGATTTCTCTCATCTCGAAGTACATGTAAGTTGAATTATTAACCAAAATTCGACTTTGTCGATCGTAAATTCTTTCAATTACTATTAGTCTATTCACACTGTTAGTTCTCCGTCTTTTCTCTCCTTCGTTAGCTAGAAATTGTAGAAAAAGGGAAAGGAGAGAAACCTAAAAAGTAGGATTAAAGGTTTTTTGTTTTCCTCTATGAGGAAGCTGTATTTATTTTTGAATAAGTCTTCCGACCCAGTCCTGTAAGACAACTCTATTACTGTAGCCTCATAGTTAAAATTTTTTGTAAGTTTCCCCAAACTATTCTAGGATCATTTTCAAAATTTTGTTCGCCCCTGTCCTTCAAACTGAGACAATGGAAACTAAAATCGTTTTTCTTTTTCCAATGTTTTTTTGTCATCTGATGAAATTTTGAAGCAAAATCCTTTGAAATGATCCGTGACAAAATTTTTGAATACAATTATGTAACATTGCAATAGAATGGAATTTAACTGAGCTTGATAACTCAGTCGTGTTGTTTGCAGGATGATGGATGTTAGTATCAAAAGTACAATCGATGAGATCTCAATCTTGCTTGAAGAGTATATTGACTCTCCATTGGATGCATTTGTATCATATGTGAAAAAGTTTACCAAAAAGTTGCTGAACTGTGAATGTTTGGGTCTGATAATGCAAGGAAGTAGTGATGAAAAGTAAGTAAAACTTCGATTCCGGTATTATTTCATATAATCGGTGACGATTCCACCTTCTGATAGTTGAATAGCTATGGAAAGAAAAATTGAAGGGAAGAAAAGAATATAATGATAGTTAATATCAATTAATCTCGACTTATAGAAGTTTTTAAATATTCGCAAATTTTGAGTGAAATACTTGAAAAAACTCCGCTATTGTTATTATAGTGAAGTAGGCCTAATATATAGTATACTAGCTTCATTCCAGACCACGAAGGGAGAGCGGAGCGAGTGAGCTTTCGAGAGCTAGTAACTTAGAATATTGTGTGCTAGGCTAAGCATGTTCGCTACTCAATTTCATCATTATTGTAATATACTTAGGTTTTCTGCTTGGATGCTACAGTCGGTGAGATTCATTGATGAATACACTGAACTTCGGAATTACCTCTGTCAAATCATTGCAGTAAATGATCGTATCAACAACGAGCAAAAAGAAAAATCGG
Organism: Aspidiotus rigidus; assembly: GCA_035079385.1. Classification (NCBI taxonomy): domain Eukaryota; kingdom Metazoa; phylum Arthropoda; class Insecta; order Hemiptera; family Diaspididae; genus Aspidiotus; species Aspidiotus rigidus. The sequence continues at coordinate 1,300,966 of JAVHKY010000002.1, read as the reverse complement.
CGTCCAGAACAGGAACCTCTACTTCTAGTAAGTTTATCAGAATTATTCTAGCAACTCATTGATACGATAGCTTTAGTTCTGTCTAGCTTATTCAGGTTGTCTGCCAATCTAAGTTTCGTATAGCTACGTCTTTGGGCTGTGGGTCGGCTAAAAATTCACGTAACACTTTTCCCGTCGTCGTCATACTTTTCGTGTTGCGCTTTTTCGCATGATGCTCTTCTGTCGATTCGATATTCAAACTATGTACTTATGTACATGTAGGCTACCTTCATTTCCAAAAATTTATTAGAAATCTATTACCTTGGGCATTCGTCATTGAAGATATTTTCGTCAATAAAACTTTGACACCACTTTGAGTTTGTTTCTATCAATAGTGATTATGAAGTTAGTTGGACGATTTTATCGTAGGGATGTTGATAGGCTATGTATTTTGTTCCCAAACTTACATTATTGAGGTGTATGTTATCCAGGCAAAGATCAAGAACCATCGATTTGTGATGAGTTGGACTCGACAATCGCCTACGCTCAGTACAAATATCCTGTGGAAATAATTCCGATTTATGAATGCTTCCTTCTGAAGCTGGAATCATTACACAAGAACGTGGTGCAAACAAATATCACTTTCGGAAATGACGATTTGGATACGCGTACAAATCTGATGTCCGTCATCAACAGTCAAGTTCCATCCGTTGTGCGGAATACAATGTTTGCTCCATCTTCATACGCTTACGTTCTCGAAAAAGCCTCCGAAAGAGCCTCAATCAGAAATGATTTTAATCTGGAATGGTTTATTTCTTTGACAAAGCATGCAAGGTCGTTTTCGACCTTTACCTACAAGTCTTACTTGGAACTCCGCGAACCTAAGGAACAGAAGAATGCGGCTAGATTGCATACTAAGGTATGTTGACAAATTACCATCATAGACTATTGATTATCTCATAGGTATGTTCATTGTTGAGTACTGGAGGGAAGGGCTCATTTTTATTTGAGGAAGTATCCGTAGGAAAGGCGTCCGCTTAATGTATTTCTTATGGGGTGGATGCCCTTTTTACCGATGAGTTTCGTTCTTATTTGCAATTGGGTAGCTTGGCGTCTGATTTTAATTTTTACTGATTCATTTTATCAAACTTATTTCTCACAAACTTCATGATGAAGATAATATCAAGAAAACAGGATACTTCATGAACTGGTTGAATTACCTTCTTTTTATCACTCCTTTCAATCACTTAAATCGTCCTGATCTCGAAAAATCAGAAGCACACAATAAAGATGCAAATACAATCCATAAACATCAATAGCTGACTCTTTTGTTGAGCTACTAATAATGACAAAGCTATTGTTAACTAACAATCAAAAGTATGTTCTGAGCCAAAGTAAAACATTGTCTTGAGCAACAAGTGACTTCATTAGCTGAAAAGAAGAGTTTTATTATAAATAAAGTGATAATTTGATTGTTTGAAAGAAATGCGACTTCAACGCTTCATTATCAGCTGTGAAACCAATATTGTTGCTTTGAACTATCGATAGATATCGATAACAAAATTGTTCGATAATTTGCATCCTGATAACGTGTACGGTGTAACTACAGGTGTAACCCTGCCTTAGCCTATTGAGAATGTGATCAGGATCTCACAGTGTCTTGTGTTTTGCAACAATTGAGGACTTATTAGGAAAGAAGGGCGTCCACTCAATGTATTTGTTATGGGACAGACGCCCTTCATCCAGAACCCTCCTCAATTGTTTTTGTAGGTGTGCGTGGTAATGATTGTCATAGATGGCAGCTCTGTTCCCGATTCCCTCGTTATAATTATTGTTAATTGGTTGGCTGTCTAGACGGGTTCCAACTCTGTCCTTTTAATGTGGTGCTCGACTTGAGTGTGATCATATTGAAATACGATTTCGACAATGGTACCGCAATGTAACGTTTTTGATAAAATTTTCAGACTGTATCTCCTTTCCATTATCCACTGCTCACTGTATTTGGAAACGAGTTCATGTATAATTTGCGTGAAGAAAAACTCACCATCGTACCTGAATTGTACAAACCTTCTTTGAAGATATTCAGGAATCATCAAATCATGTTGAATCAGCTGAAAGAGTTACTGTGGAAAAATTCAGCTTTCCTCTCTCATAATTCTTCGTCGTTTGTGTAAGTATTTCAGTTAAATACAGGTTTAAAAAGAGAGAGCGAGTACGTTACTAACCCAAAGTACGATACCTCTTTCATCGTTCTCTTCGTGTGCCAGTGGCGTCGACAGGAGGAGGGGTCAGAATCCTGAAAGAAGAAATATTGGGAAACTTGAAAACTTCTCTACTTGAGGTTTGTTTTCATACCCAGATTTCCATTTTCCTCCAAAAATATCGCCCCCTCTTTTCTGAACTTTGTAATTTAACTATGGAATGCATACCGTATCAATGTTAGATTTTACACCGTTGAAAGAGATTTACCTAATGTTGCCTATTTTACGACTAAATTATGATATATTTCACGTAAAAAAATCACATGAATTAAACTCAAATCGCTGAAAATTTTCAGATCGAATGAAAAGGAGAACGCGCTCGCTCATTACCATTATTTAAAATCAGGGATGCGGGTTCATCTTTCCCAAGAACTTCATGACATGCTCCCGTGCGGGAATCTGTATATCCAAAAGCTTCGCTATTTTGTGGCCAAGAAGAGTCGAGCCAAAGACGCGCTCTCGAAAACAGTCGACGAATTGATAAATTCTATCGAAAACGATCTCCACGAATTAGACGATCTCACTAGCGTGATCGAGAAATGCGAGATTAGTGAGGACAATTGCCGGTTGTGGGCCAAAATAGGAAAATATTGGACCTTGATGGGAATCCTAGAACTTCGATTATTCTCTGTTCTCGAATCGGTGGACCCGGTGCTGAAGAAACGATTGAAGGAAATGAATTATCGTGACGACGTAAGTATGACCAATTATTTATTCCTCTTTTCCCTAAAAATCGCATCTGTAATCGTCATATTTTTCTTTTCCAGTTGGAATTCACGCGTTGTCGTCTGGTGGTGGAAAATTTATCAGAAACATTCAATGGCGGTGGATGTTTCCCCTACCGAACGATGTTCGAAAAATGGCGCGACGATCTCGAGGAAAAATTAGATACGATGCAGAATGAAGTTGCCGGAAGAAATAGGCCAGAAGATTATTCTAGAATAATGAAACGTGTTATACAGTTCAAGAATAGCGTCGGGTCAACCGACGCCATTTCGAAACTTTGCTTGAAAGTATTTCAAAGATTGGAAGTACCACCTCAAACTATCGATTTCGATATGAAAGTGAAATCAGAAACGCAGTCTATGATCAGAGAGTGCGAAGTGTTCCTAGCCTCGTGCGATCCATTCGTGAACGGTCTGACTAGCGAATTCTCCGAGTACCAGGATATTGTCATGCCGATTGTCTACTCTGTGTCAATGGTGAGCTCTTTCAAAATACCTTTTAAATTTTTTGTAAAACAGTCTGGAGGAAAAGATATCGACCCCCGAATCGAAAAGACATACCCAACAATTTCTCGTGAATGTTTTCCAGATCAATTACGGTATCAGTATACTGTCATCGTGTTTGCATAAGTGGCTGGCATTATATCAGACATCGCGATTGACGGCCGGTCAAGAATCATGCACAATACAAATGATGTGTGCTCGTTTGTGCTCATTTCCATTGGCTGTGACCAATGCGGCTGATTTAGTAGAAATAATTCTTTCCGATACCCTCATTCCTGCCCTGGCTGATGACCGTGCAAACGTTTCTGGTTTGATCGTCAGGTAACTAAAAAGATACTTAATTATAATATCGCGTGAAGATATCGATCACGACCTTGTATAATTTTTTACAGATTGACAAAAAGTTCGCTGAAAGAGTTGTTCTCAATTTTATCCGTGTATGAGAAATCTAATAGTGAAGCACGTTCTCAAATTTGGGGCCAGATTCAATGCCTGCTAGATCGTGTTGTTTGTCTGTGGAAAAAGCAGGAAGAGGAAAGAGAACAACGGAAACAAGATGAAGATAGTCTTTACGAGTTTCGGTAAGTTTAGAGTTGCTTTGTAAAATGCTGACTGTATCATTGGTGAGCGCGAAGTGATGTTCTTGTATTTTGTTGAACAGAACGAGAACAATGGGGGAGACACTCTCGGAAGAGGAAGAAGATCGGCGCAGAAAGAAGGCTTTCTTTGCACCCACGTTGGAACGTGATTTTGACTCGGATATGACGTTCGGTGACGATGATTCAGAAAGCATCGATCCTAAAGAGGGTAAAGAGAAACCCGAAATTTATATCACGCCTGAAGAAATGAACGAAATATGCTCTTTACATTCGGAGTTGTCGAAGAGCTTTACGTACACGAACTGGATTTGTTCGCCAGCAACATCCAGTGAAGCACTCCGTGCCAGTATTGTCAGTTCGTTCGTCGATCGTTACGGTGTATTTGCCGCATTGCTGGACAAGTATTCGGTCGCTTTGGATGAGATTGCGGACACGATCTCCGTACCGGGGATGTTATTGGTGGCGAATGAAGCTCGCAAGATGAACTCCACACCGAATCAATTGTCAGACTTCTATCACACGCCTGATGTGGAGCAAGTCTCTTTATTCCATCCTTTACTAGTACGCATTCGAAGTCACGCGGAAGCATTGCTGAAACAATGGGAGGATCATCCAACTTTGAAGGGCGTAAGTATTGTCTGAGTGTACTCTGTGTTCCATAACTTGGTTACTGATCGTTTGCTCTATTTTGAATTTTACAGTTGCTGATAGTTATCGACCGCATCATGTCATTTGAAGTAACTAGTCCTGTTTCCCGGTTCCTTACTGGCGCTGACGTTTTATTGAAAAAATTGTACGAGTGGGAAGAGGTGGCTCATTCGGGTATCTCTTTCTCTATACTGTACGAAGAACTGACGGGTTTGATATTCATTTGGAGAAAAATGGAAATATCGTATTGGAGGAATGCGCTGGATCATTTGGTTATGCAGTGAGTATCGAGTCATTCATGCAATCGTCTGCGAGGCTTCTAAGGTGCCAACTTACCTATTGACTTCGTGAGCACACCCTATAGAAGTGTGGTCAGTTGGTAGATTGAGTCTGAGTTAGGAGATAGTCGCTCTTCTAAAAAATCTTTCATCGTTTTTTATTGAAGCAACTTTTATTTGAAGATTGATTATTTTTTCTTTAGAATGAAACAAAACGTGAGCAAATGGTGGTTCCATATGTACGCGATTTGCTCTCAATACGAGGAGGACAATTCGACGATGACGATCGCAGATTTGGTTACCGTTTGTCAAAAGTACGCAGAAACGGCTACATTGGGTGAATTCGATTCCAAATGGAATTTGTTCTACGTATTTCATTGCCATTATGCCAATCAGCGACCGCAGACAGACCGTTTGAGTGAGTATCGGCAACGTGTTCTCAATTAATATGCCTCCAACAACCGCGAATTGGATGACCGATTTTCATTATTACAGAGGAGATTTGTGCCGCATTGTGGAATTTATACGCGTATTACGGGCAATTTGAAAATCAAGTGAAAAATTTCATGACCAGTAAGAGCAATGAAGTTCGCAAAAAATTACAAGATTTTGTAAAGATCACTCGTTGGAATGACATTAATTACTGGTCGGTGGTGAAAACGGTGGAAAAAACTCACGAGCAGTTGATGAAATACGTGAAGGAATTTCAGGTATTAGATTATTACAAAATAATTTGCCGGTTTCCTCTGTGGTGGTCTGTATCCTCGGCTTATTTCTTCTTGTAGAAAATCCTAGAAATTCCAGTCAACTGCGCGATGAATTTTATCCCGAATAAAGGATCGGTTGTCCAGGACTTGAAAGCGATAACAGGACGTTTGGATGCGCTCTATATTTCTGAATTATCGGTAAATCGCGTATTGAACTTCGATGTAGTGTTTGAAGAAATATTTCTTATATGCCGTATGATTTCCTTTCAGTCGGAGAATAATGAATATCGAAAGTACTTTTCAAAAACTAAGAAAATATCTGGAAAAACCATCAAAAATTCCAAATATCTCGATCTGTTAGAAGCATTGAACGAGACTGTCGACTCCGTTAATGAAGATATCGACATACTGAATAAAAGCGAGGTAGGCCTAAGCCTTCCCTACAGAACCTTTGGTAGAATGTCTCTATGAACATAGGATATTTACATTTTCAGATCGATCGCACCGTAGAAAAAGAGAAACAAAGGTCGCAGGCGAAGCATCTTCTTCAACAAAAGCGAAAGTTAATTGCCGATTTGTTCAAAACTCTATCACGTATCGGACTATCGTACAGGAAGGGCATTGTAGATGCTAGAAAAGAGAATTTCTCCGTTACTTTTGCATCCCAGCAACCGTTGAATGTGAATCAATTATTCAGTGGACTTCCTGATACGTGGTGAGACTTTGCATTCTCTTATTCGTATTATCTAGCAGCAAACTTTTTGGTATGAGGTGGCCCGAGGGTAGAGAGTGCGATTTGGTTTAGAGGTTTGAGAAAAGATTCGATCATTTGACTATTTATCAAAGCGATATTAAAGCAGGTCGGTAGCAACATACTATGAAAGCTCATGTTTGAGGCCTTGTTCATTAGTAGCGATACAATTGATGATGGGGTAATACCCAAAGGTACTCTTGTGAGCTAACTACATAATAGTTCTGTTTGCGCGCTCGCAGTTTTTGCATATCTGTCGAACAGTCTTATAGAATGCCGTTTGGGCGCTCCAAATGTAGATTTAGAAGAGTGTTTTTGACATCACTGTAAGCGCCTATAAAACAGAAGAACTGTTGACAGTAGTACAGTCGTACAGTAGCTTCTGAGGTACTACAAATGTACAGTAAAGTGTATAGCCAGACAAGTTGAAAGTTATTCTTGACTTTACGCTTCAATATGCAGTGAATATTTAGAACTACTTTGATTATTTACCCAACTTCCCCGTCCTCTCGATATAATGGAATCTCTACAAATTTAAATTTAATATGAAATATTGGATCGTGAATTTTTTCATATTTAAGATTAATATTTATATTTAAAAATAATAAATGATTAAATTTTAATTTAATATTGAATATAATTTTATTAATTTTTTTAAGAAGAATATCAATATTTATATTTCATTATTTTCTTTGATGCAGAGTTAGTCTACTAAGAAAGTTGTCAATAAATGAATAGAATAATATTATTTAAATTTATATACTTAAATGATCATCTATTAGTAGAAACATTAATTATTAATAATTTAATGTTCAATCATTTGAAATCAAACATAAAATATTTATTTGAACTTTTAAATCTTTATCTGATAAAAATTGATATTATATTAAAATAAATTTTTAAAAAATGAATTGAACTAATTAATATAATATAAGTAATTCAAATATCTTATTCAGACATTAGAATTAAAATTTACTATCAATAAAACTCAATATAATATTACCTATTAGTTGAAAGATTAAAGAATAGTAGCTAGAAAATCATCAGGATTATTCATGACAATAAATACCTATAATATTATATCATATTTTAATGAATCGAAAATTTTTAGTTATAAATAAATGAATAGAATGATATTATTTAAATTAATATAGTTTTTAAATCATCACCTATTAGTAGAAAAATCAATTTCTAATTATTTTTAAACCAAATTTTAAATTAATTAATTGATTGACTGAATTGAAAACTGGAAAAATGAATGAAATGACATTTATTATTCATGATTTAATGATTAATCATTTGAAATCAAACATTCAAATGAGATTTATTTGAATTTTCAAATCTTTATCTCATAAAAATTGATATTATTTACACGATAAATTTTTAAAAAACGAATTGAAGTAATTAATATAATATTCAATATAAGTAATTCACATAATTTATTGAGACATTAGAATTAAAATTTATTATCAATAAAACTCCAATATAATATTACCTATTAGTCTAAAAATTAAAGAATAGTAGCTAGAAAATTATCAGGATTATTCATGACAATAAATACCTATAATTGAATATTATTTTATTTTTTTATTATATTTTAATGAATTTAAAATTTTTAGTTATCAATAAATGAATAGAATGATATTATTTAAATTAATGTTGTTTTTAAATGATCATCTATTAGTCGAAAAATAAATTTCCAATTATTTTCAAACTAAATTTTAAATTATTTAATTCATTGACTGAATTAAAAACTGGAAAAATGAATGAAATGACATTTATTATTCATAATTTAATGATTAATCATTTGAAATCAAACATTCAAATAATATTTATTTGAATTCTTAAATCTTTGTCTGATGAAAATTGATATTATTTATACGATAAATTTTTAAAAAACAAATTGAACTAATTAATATAATATTTAATACAAGTAATTAAAATAACTTATTGAGACATTGGAATTAAAATTTATTATCAATAAAACTCAAATGTAATATTACCTATTAGTTGGAAGATTGGAGAATCGTAGCTAGAAAATTCTCAGGGTTATTCAGGACAATAAATACCTATAATTGAATATTATTTTATTTTTTTATCATATTTTAATGAATTGAAAATTTTTAATTATGAATTTATTTCGATCAGAAAATTTTTTATTTATATCCCAATTATATTAATAATTTGAATTTCTTTTATCGGTTTGAAACCATTATTACCTTGATAAGGTCTTTATCATAGAACTCTTCTCTTCTACATTGGTTTGCATATTTGTTTGCCTAATTCTTATCGGTATGGTCCTTGCCTCACGTTGATCTAATGGCAGGGGGATTAAATATTCGATATAGACCAATGTTCCTATCATAAGACCAATGTAAAGCAAGTACAATTACAATAAAAATCAGGCAACCGGATTGATCTTAACCTACATAAAATCTGCCTTGCTGACGTCATAAGCTGGGCAAGAATCAGTATACATGTTACCCCAAAAGATCTAAAATAGGAATTAGTGGTGAGGCCACATTCTATTACTCCTTATTCAGCTAGTTGTCCGATTAACAAGTATAGTACGCCCCGTCCATTACCCTAGGATGTGTTCATGTTCCATATTTTTGCAATTTAAACTTTCCTTATAAAAAGTTCATTTTTTTTTTTTTTTTTTTTTTTTTTTAATCAAACGTTTATATTATGCTTGTTTTAGTTCAGCTGATGAGGAATTGATACGTGCGTGGGACGGTTGCGAAAATGTCTTCTTCAATACGATAGCAAAACAGTCGCAGCTGAAATTGGCGCTACAAAAACCGCATCAAGATCTTGGACCACAAATGTGCGATCGTGTTCGAGGATTTGGCTATCATTTGCTGGTAAAGCGATATTTGTCAGTCGTCGATCGTGTATCCCAAATGGGAGAAACGCGAATGATTTCTTCATTTTGTGTTCGTAGGACACCAATTTGAATCAAAAAAGTGAACTGATTCGAGCGACGAACGATTTACATAAATTGAGGGTGTGCGAATCAATTTTGACAAAGTTATCTTTAGCGACCTTCGAGTACGATGAACATCTTAACGATTTAAAGGTACGTAACGTTATTTGAATTGGTATCTTATCCGACTATTCGATTCATCATTTTTTCTCATTTATCGCAGGAAAAATTTGTGGAAGTATTATTTGCCAGTATTTACTGCCTGGAGCAATTCGCGATAATACTCGATTGTTGTCCAGAAAATGAGAATAATATTTTGTTACCCACACCGGCGGTGAAGATGACCTCTCCCGAAGAAACGTGTTTGCTATCTGTTGTCAAATCGACGCCGTTATGGACGGAGACGTGTCGCCTGGTAGACAAACATTTACACACTTTGAGAACGACGAAAACGCGTTTCTTCGACGATGTCGTGAGCGACGCGAAAATTGGGAAAATTTGCGATAAATTAATCTCTGCGAAGCAGTACGATCTTATATTAGCTAGTTGTTGCGATTTTCGTCTTATAAGCGATGACTTGGGCGGTATTCAGTCGCGTTTTGGTTCTAAAGAAATCGAACAGCCGAATACAATTTGTCAAGCTTTATCCGACATTCAAATTATGATAGACGAACTTTTGGAAGGGATTGAATCTTTCAAATCTGAAGAGAGGGCGTACAATAATGATGAAGAAGCTGTGAAGAAATGTGAAAAACTAATAAAGAGCCTTGTTCATACAACCCTGATCTCAGTTCAGAACTTGTATACGAAGAATGACTCGAGTCAAAGTACCGAAGAAGAAGACACAGAGCGTCTGAAAGAAGGTCATCTGAAAGAGTTACTCATCAAGTCTCTACAAGAAGATATAAATGTGTTGAATATGGTCAAAGTGAGGAGACAAGCACGAGCTTTGATAAAGTTGTTGATGGCAAATGTTTCCACCTTAGATGTACCATCTCGAACGTCGTGAGTTTTCGTTTTTAATTCATTTGTTGAACAAGCAATAGTTCCTCAATTGATGCGTATTTACTTTCAGGCTCGTGAAAACCTTGCTACCTATAATCAATCAATATTGTTTATTGGCCGAGCACACTGTCACCGAGTTGGTGACTACGTTCAAAATCACCACCAATCTGAGTTCGTCCATTCTAAGTTTATTTGTAGAGTTGACCACCAATGTAAGATTAGAAGACTAGAAATCATTGCAATCCTGAATTTCTGTTTAATGCTACATGTATATCTCGTTCGATTTTAGGGATTCCGAATACCAGCTGAGTTGTTGGAAGAAGAAAAAGAAGGTCAAAGCTCGAAAGATCAAGGCGGTATGGGTCTGGAAGATGGCGAAGGCGTGAAAGACGTATCCGACCAAATAGAAAGCGAAGATCAATTAGAAGGAGCACAGAAACCGGGAGATGAAAACAAGGAAGAGGATAAAGAATGCAAGGTACTTGTCTTCTATTTAATAAGTTTGGTAGGTACTTGAGCTAACTTCGTTTTTGCGCAGGAGGAGGACAACGGTATCGAAATGTCGGAAGATTTCGGCGGCAAATCTCAAAATATGGAACAAAAAGAAGGAGATGAAAGCGACGACGAAGACGACGATGATTTAGAAAAAGAGATGGGAGAAACTGGCGAGGAAGCTGAGACGTTGAATCAAGAAGTATTATACTATTTAAGATATCGAAAAGTGCAGATGGGCGGAGAGATTCTTAATATTCTCATTTTAGGTTTGGGGTACTGATTCAGAAGATGAGGAACAGAATGATGAAGCCGAAGAAAATGAGGAAAGCGGTGAAGGTCAAGGCGAACAGTTCGGCGAAAAACAGATGGGCGCGAAAGACGAACATTCCAAAGAATACGATCAAGAAGAGAATGACAAAGAAAGCAGGGTCGAAGATAAACAAAAAGAAATCAACGAAATGGACGACCAGCAGCAAGATGATGATCAAATCGATCCTTACCATGGTAAGATTTCGTTATCTCTTGTTTGGGCCGGATTGAGTTTTCGAGGGGCAGGAAGTGCGACACATACTTTGAAAGACACCTCAGGTTCCTGGGTCTCCCTGCTTCTTCATATGCAACTTGGTGCTTGGCTTCTGTACTAATAAGTGCTCGAATCTAGGAAAACAAGACCCACTCCCGGAACCAGAGGCTTTGGATCTGCCTGATGATCTCCAGCTGGACGACGGGGAAGCGAAAGATGATGGTCCGGAGGAAGAAAATCCATTCGACATCGATGCTATGAAAGGTAAGTTTTTTAGATCCATGTAACTACTTTCAAATATGTTCCCCAAACAACTTTTGAATCATCCTCTGAATTATAGAGCTGATGCCTCCTAAAGAGGATATAGCCGAGGAAGAAGAAAACCAAGGACAGGATAAAGACGACAATAATGATGACAAACCAGCTGAAAAGGAGCCAGACGAAGCGGATGACGAAGTCGGTACGAAAAAAGACGAAGAGAAGGCCGACGATACGGCGGACGAAGATACTGAGAAAATTAATGAAGTCGATGACGGTAATTATTTTTATTTAATTCTTAGTCGCTTTGAGTTGAAGCTCTCGTTTTTCCGGTGACCTTGAAAGTTGAATCAAAATATTTCTCTTTCCTCCACGGCTAATTCTTCGTAGGTGGTGAAAAAGACGAAGATAAATTGGGCGATGAACCTAAACAAGAGGACGATGTTAGCAAAGACGAAGCTCAGCCCTCGGAGGATAATCCGAGTCAAGTCGCTGCAGAGCCTGCTACATCCGCTGAAAAGGGATCCAAAGATCAGGTAATCTTCAGATATTCACCAAGGGGGAATTTAAAAAAGAATGAGGATTTGCAGCTCTTGCCTGTGACATAATTCTATATTTTTTTAGTTCAAGCCACCCTATAATTATATGCCCCTATAAATTAAGCCTATCATTCACGATTATTCACTACAGGTTAAACAACAAACCGACGAAAAGATAGAAGAGGAGGGTGAGAAGCACGAACAAGATACATCGGGTGTAGAACAGCAGGGAATCGGACAAGCGGACGAGCCGCAGGACGATACAGCAGATGGTCATTCATCGGCGAAGGCGGAAGGTGCTCAAACTCGGGATCGTGGCAGTCAAGAACAGAAGCGCAAATTGAGACCAGGCGAGAGCGATGCTAACCGAAGCTTGGGTAAGGAATGAAACATTCTTTTGAGATTCTCATGTAACATTGCTTACTATAAGTATTTTGTTGATCAACTATAACAGCTGAAACTCGCGAGCCATTCAAAAAGCGCTTGAAAACAATCGAAGCGTCTGCAGAAGAGAATGAGGAGGCTGAGGACGCTGATGCAGATTCGGAAAAGAATGACGATGAATCGAGTTTGTATCAGCATATAAAGGAGGCGGAAAAAGGAACTGCTGAGACTGTCGACGCTGCCACAAAGGTAACTTGAATTGAAGTTGAATTGTTTCTCTGAGTATAATAGCTAGTCCGTTTGTATAATTTTGACTAATTTTTGATGCTTAGGAACAAGCTGAGAAGCAACCAACCATTGAAGAAGATAAAGAAGGTGAAGCACCGGCAGAGGACGACAAAATGGATATTGACGAGCGTAAGTCTTCAAATAATAAAAAGGATCTGATATGAGGGCCGTGATTGAAACTTGAGCCGATTTTTCATTAATAATGATACAGGCTCGCATACAACCTTCCATAACTTCCCCTGGACGAGTTCTCGAGTAAGGTGAAATTCACAGAGAATTTGATAACAGCTCTTGTATCAAACCACACACCGTGATATTGTTAGTAAATGCCTGCGTTTTTATCATAAAGAAATGATGAAGTTCATTGTAACTTCAACTCTTGATAGAACAAAGCTATCGTTTTTAGAGTATTGCATTCAACTGAAACCAAATTCTGCCAAATTGTTACCGATGAGAGCGAAGTTAAAAGGCAGATTTATTTTAACCTTTCTAAGCCAAAACCCAAAATAGGCCAAATTTTTCCACTTTATTTATTTATTTATTTATTTTTTTTCAGCTTTTAAAACCCCTTTGAAACTAAACAAAGTAACAAGATTAGTTCCGATCTAGTTTAGCATAGATTCCCGTAGAAGCGTGAGGTGCAGGTGCAGTTATCCAATGAAGATGAGCATAAACTGGACTATAGGTGTCTCTCACACGATGACAAAGTCCGAAATTTTCCTGATTGTTTCATATAGACTTGCATTACTTTGTAACATTCATCAGCCAAAAATTGGCTGGATTGAGTCTGCGTTAAATTGAATTTTTCCAAAAGCTAAAAACTAAATTCAAAGTTGTAAGTTCAAGCTGAAAGCCGAGGCTGAAATTTTTGGCATTTGGCTGGAATACTATCATTGTTTTAATCCAAAAAATTTCAAAATAATTATATGATCCAAAGTGAGTTTCATTTAGGCCGCTTCTTTATAGAATATTTGTGTCCAAATCCAAGCAACTTTGAAAGAATCTAGAGAAATGGGTTTCTATTCACAATTGCAAAACACCTGACTGTCTAGATTGCTTTTAGACAATTATCGCACAAAGCTGTCTATTATTCTTTGATAAAGCTCAATATATTCTAGAAAATGTGTTGAACATTATATAGCCAAATGTCAAATGAATTTTTTTGTGGTGTGTGCATGAACAAAAATATTTATCATTTACCAAAAGTGTCAATAGTTGGTCTCCAACAGTTCTATATCTCTGACAGACCCCTGCATTCAAATTTCATTTGAATCATTGCTACAGTGATTTGTATTTATTCTTTCCTATGAATTTTAAATATTATGTATATTCACTTATACAAACTTATGTGTTAGAAATAATTGGTTTGTTTTTTGATGTAGTGGAAGATGAAAAACCCTCAGAAGATGTTCCTCAACAGCAATCGGACAAGATGAAACAATCCAGAAAAGATAAATCAAAAGTTGATAAAGATGGCATGGAGGTTCCGGATCCGGATATGCAGTCAATGGAAATAAAAGTAAGATCATGAATCAAAATAAGATATACTTAATTTATACAGCGTATCGCAGTTGATAGGTAGGTTAGTACTGCAATAACCCGCCGGAAAAAATCAATGCCATATGGCTGATATTTTGCCAAATTCTTGACAGAACAACTGACCATGCCCACGCTTTGAAATTTGACCAATCAGAATGCTTAAAAAATGGCAATATTGTGCAATTTGATTTATTACAAAAATGGCAGTGCCATGGCACTGATGAAATTTTTCCCGGTGGGAACTTATCCAAAAAACAAATTCTAAACTTCTAAATACAAGACTAGGTGATTGGTATTTAAAAGTACTTATTTATAATGTTGAATTTGATATCTTTATAATTACTTGGTTTGTTCTTCCAAATTGCTCAAACTATTTGTGTTTCTTTCAATCATTTTATTGTGAACAAAATGATGCCGCAATCCCATATAAATATGATTTACTCAGTTGTACAGTCACACCTTCCTCTATCCTGTGGTAGATTCTCAGAAACTTGGAATTTGATTCTTGAATATAAAGTACAAACAACTTGGTATCTCATAAAACCCAATGTTTTAATTGATACCTAGTATTACTCTCATCAAACCTTGATCAAATTTTTCATGACAAAATCCAATATTTTGCAATTAGTTTGCTGATCTTTTCATGGATAAAAGTTCCTCCAGGAGCGCTACTTGTTCTGGAAAAAAGTGATTGTGGTATTTTTTACCATTATACAACATACTGATAAAATTGTAATTTCACCCTTTCAAATTGTTTTTCATGAAAAATACAGAGAACAAAACTTGTTGCCCTTTCAATCTTCTTTCAGATGAATGTAATTTTAAGATTTTTTGATTACGTTTTTCACTTATCACTTTTTTTACAAGCTTCCTCAAATAGCCGCCATGGTAAATCTAGAGGGCGCCTCCTTTGCCTTTATTTGCAATTTACCTAAGATGATTGTTTCATTTTATCTTCTTGAAATTTTGCTGTGGAGAAGTAAACTACATATTTTATGTAGTAATTTGATTTGATTTTCATTTATTTTTGATACCTACCTAAGTATAAAATATACTGAAGAGATGTTTGCTTTTGCACAATTTTATACAATAAATTTTGCAAAACAAAGCGTGATAAAGGACCAATAATAGGAACGTTTGAGAGTTGCTATTTCAAAATGTTTCATTTTGTGATCTGGCAGGATTTGAAGCCTTTGATTCTGTATCCTAAAATTTATGAGACAGATATTTGAAAAAGATTTACAATACATACAGATGTTCCCTAATGAGCTGTTCTACAGAGAAAATTTTTTAGACCATTATATCGTAGATATATGTCTGTCTTATCTTAAAATAATTCAAAACTTCTTACAAGTAGTATAGGTTAAGTAAGGTTTGGGAAGGGACCAAACAAGCTTCATATTTTATAGATCATTATTATATTGACGATATAGAATTATGATGACCATTATATTGGCATATCAATTTGTAGTTGAGTATGCAGCAGTGTCACGCCCTCCTCTCCTTTTTCTCAGCCTCTCAATTGTATCGATCATTTTTTTTTTATTTCATTTTAAGTTTTATGTAATCTAATATAATGAAGACTAAGTCATCAGTTTGTGAAAATATTTTCATTCCGCAATTTCACCGTGCAAATCTGCGATAGACCCCGAGTCTTAATAGACATATCCATATTGAAAGCAATTTTGACTGCAGAATCAAGTTACCATTCACATATCGAAGTAATTAGGTATTGTCTTACCCAGGCCCGTACCGACCATGTGGCAGAATGGGCGGTTGACCAGGGCGGCACATTTTAGGGGGCGGCAAAATTGAGGAAAAAAAAATTAAAAACCAGCAAAAAGTATGGGGAAGAAAAATGTAATAAATGAAAACGAAGTTTAGGGGTATCCAAAAGAAACATTGCCCAGGGCGGCAGAGTACCTCGGTACGGGCCTAGTCTTACCTACATTGAAATTTCTACTTCTAGATCGATGGAGATTTCGTTGAAACGATGAATGTTGAACGTGGTCTAGAAAGTACATTCTATACGCTCGAGGAAGAAGCTGAAGAAGATCAACAGCTGCTTACGCTAGAATATATCGAGTCTTTGAAGAATAAAGTACAAGATCATCTATCAACTTGGACGCAGGTTGGTCTTGTACCCAAGATAGTCATCGTATCATGCGGTCGTCAAAAAGCAATTTATTGACCGACATTTTTTTTTCAGACTCCCGCCTTGGAAGAAGCGACTACCGCATGGGAAATATTCTCAGCCATCACGTCGAATTTGTCTCAAGAATTGAGCGAACAGTTGAGATTAGTCTTAGAGCCTACTCAAGCTTCTAAATTAAAAGGCGATTTTCGCACTGGTCGCAGGATTAATA
Source organism: Aspidiotus rigidus (assembly GCA_035079385.1). Lineage (NCBI taxonomy): Eukaryota > Metazoa > Arthropoda > Insecta > Hemiptera > Diaspididae > Aspidiotus > Aspidiotus rigidus. The sequence goes on along the minus strand of JAVHKY010000002.1, from coordinate 1,284,191 downwards.
TGCGGAAGGTGAGTTTGTGTGTCTTCTATTCCCCGGATTTCTCGAGATATTTGCTCGTCAAACGATAAAATTGATTATTTCTTCTGCCTATTCTGCAACTTGCAGGTAATACCGTACATTGCCAGTCAATTTCGCAAAGACAAAATATGGCTACGTCGGACGAAACCATCGAAGCGTGAATATCAAATAATTCTGGCTATTGATAATTCGTGCAGTATGTCAGATAATCATTCAAAAGAGGTACCTAATTAATGTTGTAAAAATCACCTATTCTTAAGGATTTTTCTTTTCAATGCATTATTCACGACAACATAATTATAAAACTTATAGCTGGCTTTTGAATCGGTGGCATTGGTGAGTAAAGCCCTATCATTAATAGAAGCAGGAGAGCTGGGCGTAATCAGTTTCGGTGAGAGTACCAAAGTCGTGCATCCCCTAGGCGAACCGTTCTCATCACAAACGGGCGCTAAGTATGTAGTGGTAAATTTTTCTAACCTCGTTCTTTCTTTCTCAAGTTCGTTTTAAACAACTTTGCCTTTACTTTTCAGACTTGTGCGAGATTTCACGTTCGATGAAAATCGAACCAAATTCGCGGACGCCGTACATGTTGCCAATGGCTTATTTCTTGCCCGTGGCAACAAAGCGACGCACGCTTCAAAGACTGCTCAATTATTAGTGATCGTGTCGGACGGTCGTAATGTCAATGCCGAGGGAACTTCGCTGGTGAAGTCGGCTATAAGAGCGGCCAAACAGTCGGGTATATTTATAGTGTTCCTCATCGTAGAGAATCCGGAATGCAAGGTGAGAAAGCGATCCTCAGCAGCTTCAAAGATGCGATTTGTCTTCTTCATTTACTTACGATATTATTATTTTATTTCTTTTACGCAGACATCCATTCTAGACGTGATGAGCGTTACATCGATCGTCGGCAATAAGCCTGTGATCCAGAGTTATATAGAAAATTTCCCATTTCCTTTTTACATTATTTTACGCGATATCAATAAGTTACCCGCGGTTTTGTCCGAGGCGTTGCAACAATGGTTCGAATTAGTCACCAATGTTGCCGATTAGACTTGTGTATTACTTCTAAGTTTCTTCTGTGATTTTTCGTTTCTTTTTTTTTTTTTTTTCATTGCGAAGATTAATGTTTTCTTATAATTTTTGTATTACACAGCGTTTTATTCTCAATTGAGGCGTACGTTTTTATTTTTTAGGTTTGTATTTTCCTTGTTGCCAATTTGTCTGGATGATTTAGAGGTCAAGAGTTCAAAATTTCTTCTACACTACGGGGAAATTTTTCAAGTCCCAAGTATGTACTTCTCATAAAACAGATCCCCGGTTGAAATGAATCCACCGGAAAAAAGATGAGCAATTTATGACGAATACACAACTTCAATGGGTGTAACTGTACTTATCATTACAAACAGTAAAACGTATCTCTTATTTCTTAAAGTCAGTTGTATCAAAAGAAATTTATTAAATTGTCAGCCAGAAACAGGCGAGCACAATCAGAATTTCTAAATTGTTTACAATAGATTATTTCAAAAAAGGAGACCAAAGAAAAAAGAAACATAATTCTATAAAATATGAAGAAAATTGAGATTTAGAAAGATGAATTATAAAAATCCTAGTATTAATAATAAAAAGAGTTTTTAGACATAACTGGGGGTGAGAGATTCACTAAACGACATATTACAATTAATACCTATATCATACATTGACTGCAATTAATCTATACGCGAAATACAACGAGTGATGCGCTATCTGGTGGCGGGCCCTCTGATTGATGGATTAAGACAAAGAGGTTATAGTGATGAAAACAGTTTTACAAAAAATTCAAATTTGAGTGCACTGGAAAGAAGATTTCAACAGTTATGATTTTTGTTCTCTATTTTTTAAAAGAAATTCATATCAAAAGAGTTGGAGCTGATTCTCTGTATTTCGCGAATAGCCATGGCCGTGGAATAGCATTTCATCTTGTAATATTCAAAAGTTTTTCAGGCACTCCATTATTCGTGGGCCGTAGCAAAAAGTAGTAAAATTTTTCTTGATGAATTGTGCCACTTGGGTTAATGCAAGGGTGGTAAGCTTGAGTTTTATTCAAGTTTTAAGCCGTAAATAAGCTGAAGAGAAACAATTTTTCATTCGTTTAATTAAGCGACTTAATAAGAGAAACAAAAGTTTAAAACTTAGAAGGTGGAAATATTGTTATTTCTGACAAAAACATATCTTTTCTTACAAAAACATATTTTTTCCAACAAAAACATGTTTTTTTCAACAAAATTATATTTTTTCCCACAAAAACATGTCTTTTTCAACGAAAACATGTTTTTTTTTGTACTTTGACAGTTGAACTTAAGTTTCAAGTGGAAACTCATAAGTCTTAAATAAGCTTTAAGTTTAAGCGAAAAGAAATTTTATTTTAATTTTAAGCCTCAAGTTTAAGCTCTAAAATCAAATCGCTTATTCTGACCCCAAAAAACCATGTTGGATATTTTAGAACAGTAACTATTCAAAGATGGAATATTTGCATTTCATAAAAACCCTTATATATCTCAGGTTTAGATAGGACCAATTTTCTTCTTGTTTCTTTCCAAATGAAAGATCTTATCAAGAGCTATATTTTTTATTATTACATATTTTTGTCTAACCACCATTTCTGAAGGCGCAAATTTTTCATGTTTGATATTATTTCAAATTACCGCTATCTTTTCTCGACCGACCTAAAGACGATACACAGCTATCAAAACGCGTTGTTGTTCTTTATTCTCAAAAACATTGATATTTTTTCGTAATTATACGATATCATTGTATTTCAAGGTGTTACAAAAAAATTGTGTCTGCGTGGTGAGAATTTTACGCGGATTAACTATTTTTAAAAATAATCATTTTTACTAGAGAAACATTTATAGGTTAGAGCTCTTTTCTAGAGATTGCAGCGTCGAAAGTTACAATTATTCGCATACCTATAAAAGAAATTGTTATCGAAATATATCACGCTCACATAAAATGCGAACGATAGTAATAAAAATATAGACCTACAAATTAATTATTTATCGATGTTCTTTTTAAATATCAATCGAGATTTATTTGGCAATATAAATACCACCGAGAAAAATTTGAGAAAACATTTAAGCAGATAGTTATTAGTAATTGAAGGTCCGATTGCGGAGTAATGGTGCGTCGTACGGAAAAAATGAAAGAATATTTTTTTTAGAATTTTATGACGCTTATTTTTAAACTGACGTATGTTCCTCTTATCTCTACATGTTTTCGAGATATGATTGTAAAACTGATTTTGTGGCGCTATTTCACATCCTTCTCCACTCCCCTCTGGGAAATTTTTCGTGGCACGCTTTCTTATAATTTAGGTACTCGGGAATTAAAATTGTCACCATACTGAGTTTCATTGTATCAGAAAATTTTGCAGTATCATTTCACTAACCGTTAGGACTATTATTACGATTTTTGAAGTTTCAGTCGAACATTCGAGGGATCTACCGGTCTGCTCTGATCATCTTTTTAATTGTAAATTTAAATTCTCTATTGTTCTTTATATTATTCGATGTATATTTGTCTCAAATTTAAAATTATGATTCAAACTCGGAACTTCACTTCTTATCTAAACGCAAGTTCCAAATAATTATTCGAAGTAATGGACGTGCGCGTTGCAAATTCAAATTCAAAGGCTATAAAGACTGTTTTATAGAAATTTATTATCAACAGCAAATTTCGTTTTTCATACTCAGCCTATATGGTCAAGTACATTTGATCGAGTCATTACCAGATTTCGTTTAATTATGATTCAGTCAACAAAGACTCGAACGTGATTGGCTAGATACTTTTTCTTTCGTACGAATTACGAATAAGTAGGTATAAGTGAAAATTTGAATTTCTCAGCACCTGGAAATGCGGTCTACGCGGGAAATAAATTGACGCGGAATCTTCTCATATAAAAAAAAACAAAATACATGGTATTTAATTCACAACAAGATTACCAAATTGCCATCCAATCTACAAAAAAATAGTACATTAGGCATACTTATATAAATAGCGGTAAAGAAGATATGAATAAGATATTATATCGATGCATACTGTATGTAGAAGTACAATTTATAACATAGAAAAACTTTGTTCAAATTTCATATCTTTCATTTCCAGCTCTGACGAAAGTAGTTTCCTCTTCAAATCATTATAAAATATTTTCTTTCGTGACCTTTGCCGAATATTTTCTAAATAACATTTCTCATTACAGACAACTTAGTTCCTCTATTTACGTATTTCGCGTCTAAGATTTAAGAAAGTCTCTCTCTCTCAATCTCTATCTTATTATGAGAAAATTCATGATACGATCGATAGCCTCTAAAATAAGGAAATATTTTTCGCTCAGAATTCAGAAAGATGCCCATCTCTACATTCATTTTTTTTTTTCGTTTTAATGCAAAGTGTGACTTTAGAAATCATTCAGGAATGAATTATTTACTCTTCAAAAACATCATAATTCATGAAACAAAATAATTATATGAATCTTGTGCCTTTAATGAGTATCGGCCCATACATTCGGACGATTATATTGTTGATAAAAGCTAATGATGAAAATAAAATCTACCATTTCAATGTAAGTATTTCCTAGATGCCAGAAATATTCGCGAAAATACAGTAGGTAAATGCAATGAAGAAAGGACGTATAATAAAACTCTTAATTATTTTTAATTAAATACGAATGCCCTCCTCGTTTCTCTTCTTAATATTATCGTACGTTGGGCTAAATACGAAAAATACGTAGGTACTTACTTGTATAGTCTTACAGAAAATAAACTGTTTGATTTTTCTACAAGAATTTGATAAATGTAGGCCTATGGGCATCTGTAATTTCCTGAGACGTGAACAACTTATGAAATTAAATCTATAAGAATCGTCGGAGCTGAATAATCGTGTGCAACACTTTCACGCTTGTTATTCTAGAGTAGATTTATTCACGCACCTGTCACAATACAACTCCAAACCAGAATGCTCGAACCCCACGAGGCAAATAATACAATATTAAAATGGTTGAGTTTTTAAGAATCTATACAAGTCATGCAGAACTATACATATGTATAGCTCCCTTGGTAACAAAAATTTGCATATGACTATCACAATGGAAAAATATCCCAAACATACACAAATATGGGGGGGGTGTCGAATATCAAAAAAAAAAAAAAAAAAAAAAATGTTCAGATCTCACGGAACGAGTCTTGTGATAAATGGATAAAAATAATTTATCCGTTAACGTCATTACTTCCATCCTTCAAAACCTTTTTACAGCTTCATATCAAGCATTATCCTCCTTCGTTTACATTATTCTTTCTTTACTCGTATAGGTACTCTTTTAAAATCATTAATTATTTGAGCATGATCATTCGTTAATTAATCTTCACTTTTACATAATATTTGCCGGCCATTAATTTACTCCTTAATTTGAAAAGTAGGTGTAGAAAGTAACCAAAAACATAAGCTATTATTGTAGCGAGTAGAGCTACGTCTAATAGATAGTATTTGATAAAATTTAAATCTTTAGCCGGAGACTGCAAGACGTGAGCACCGTTATGACGGATTACGTATTCGGTCCAGAAGACTGCTTTGTTTATCGGCGATTCCATTTGATCGTTGAGCAATTGAGATCGTTTTAAAGCGTTGTCTTTGTACCTGCAACAATGAATAGAAAATATAACCTCAAGTGGCCCAAGAATTGGAGTCGTGAGGAAACGTTTAAAAAATAGTAAGAGATCATTTTAATTTTATTTTTCTATTTACTCATTTTTGGAGTTTTTCAAAAATTTAAATAGTAAGAGGTTCTCAACCCTGAGGGGGGCCGGGGCAACCGTGAACTGAAAGGGAACTAGTTCCAGAACCCTTATTTTTTGTCCAAAGAAAGGGAACCAGAAAGAACCGGATCCTGAATTCTGGGGCAAGAACTGGAACCAAAAAACAACGGATCTGGGCCCAGAATCGGAACCGTGAAGAACCGGGACCTGAAATTTGGCTCAGAAATTAGAACCGTGAAGAAACGGTTGAAAAATAATAGCGGTTCGCATCCCTGGAGGAGGACAGGGGTGCCAGCAAAACCGAGAGCCAAAACAGGAACCGGTTCCAAAACCATTATTTTGTTGTTCAAAGAACCGGATCATAAAATCTGGCCCAAGAACCGGAACCAAAACAAACCGGATCTTGAAATCTGGCGTGAGAACTGGAACAAATAAGAACCGGATCTTAGTATCTAGGCCAAAAATCAGAACTATGAAGAACCGGGACCAGAAATTTGGCCCAAGAATTAGAATCGTGAAGAAACGGTTAAAATATAATAGAGATTCGCATCCATGGGGAGGACAGGGGTGCTGGCGGAAACAGAAACCGGTTCCAGAACCTTTGTTTTTTGTCCAAAGAACCGGATCTTGAAATCTAGCCCAAAAACCGAAACCAAAACGAACCGGATCTTGAAATCTGGACCAAAAACTGAAACCAAAAAGAACCGGATCTTGAAATTTGGTCCAAGAACTGGAACCAAAAAGAACCGGATCTTGAATTTTTGGCTCAAGAACTGAAACCAAAACGAACCGGATCTTGAAATCTGGCCCAAGAACCGGAAGCAAAAGAAGAAAAAAGAAAGAAAAAAAAAAAGAAAAGGTGGATCTCGAAATCTGTCAGAAGAACCTGAACCGAGGAGAACCGGATTCTGAAATCTGGTCTAAGAACTGAAACCGAAACAAACCGGATCATGGGATCTGGGGCGAGAATCGGAGCTGTGAAGAACCGGGACCAGAAATTTGGCCCAAGAATTAGAATCGTGAAGAAACGGTTAAAATATAATAGAGGTTCGCATCCCTGGGGAGGACAGGGGTGCCAGCGGAACCGGGAACCGAAACAGGAACCGGTTCCAGAACCTTTATTTTTTGTCCAAAGAACCGGAAATAAAAAGAACCGGATATTGAAATCTAGCCCAAGAACCGGAACCAAAACGAACCGGATCTTGAAATCTGGACCAAAAACTGAAACCAAAAAGAACCGGATCTTGAAATTTGGTCCAAGAACTGGAACCAAAAAGAAGCGGATCTTGAAATTTGGCTCAAGAACTGAAACCAAAACGAACCGGATCTTGAAATCTGACCCAAGAACCGGAAGCAAAAAAAGAAAAAGAAAAAAAAAAAAAAAAAATGGATCTTGGAATTTGACACAAGAACCTGAACCGAGGTCAACCGGATTCTGAAATCTGGTCTTAGAACTGAAACCGAAACAAACCGGATCTCGAAATTCGGCCCAAGAACTGGAACCAAAACGAACTGGATAATGGGATCCGGAGCGAGAATCGGAGCCGTGAAGAACCGGGATCTGAAATTTGGCTGAAGAATTGGAACCGTGAAGAAACGGTTAAAATATAATAAAGGTTCGTATCCCTGGTGGAGGACAGGGGTGCCGGCGGAAACGGGAACCGAAACAAGAACCGGTTCCAGAACCTTTATTTTTTGTCCAAAGGACCGGAAACGAAAAGAACTGGATCTTGAAATCTAGCCCAAGAACCGGAACCAAAAAGAACCGGATCTTGAAATTTGGCTCAAGAACTGAAACCAAAACGAACCGGATCTTGAAATTTGGTCCAAGAACTGGAACCAAAAAGAAGCGGATCTTGAAATTTGGCTCAAGAACTGAAACCAAAACGAACCGGATCTTGAAATCTGACCCAAGAACCGGAAGCAAAAAAAGAAAAAGAAAAAAAAAAAAAAAAAATGGATCTTGGAATTTGACACAAGAACCTGAACCGAGGTCAACCGGATTCTGAAATCTGGTCTTAGAACTGAAACCGAAACAAACCGGATCTCGAAATTCGGCCCAAGAACTGGAACCAAAACGAACTGGATAATGGGATCCGGAGCGAGAATCGGAGCCGTGAAGAACCGGGATCTGAAATTTGGCTGAAGAATTGGAACCGTGAAGAAACGGTTAAAATATAATAAAGGTTCGTATCCCTGGTGGAGGACAGGGGTGCCGGCGGAAACGGGAACCGAAACAAGAACCGGTTCCAGAACCTTTATTTTTTGTCCAAAGGACCGGAAACGAAAAGAACTGGATCTTGAAATCTAGCCCAAGAACCGGAACCAAAAAGAACCGGATCTTGAAATTTGGCTCAAGAACTGAAACCAAAACGAACCGGATCTTAAAATCTGGCCCAAGAACCGGAAGCAAAAAAAGAAAAAAAAAAAAAAAAAAGTGGATCTCGAAATTTGGCACAAGAACCGGAACCGAGGAGAACCGGATTCTGAAATATAGTCCAAGTACTGGAACCAAAACAAACCGGATCTTGAAATCTGGCGTGAGAGCTGGAACAAAAAAGAACCGGATCTTTGTATCTGGGCCAAAAATCAGAACTGTGAAGAACCAGGACCAGAAATTTGGCCCAAGAATCCAAGAATTAGGACCGTGAAGTAACGATTAAAATATAATAAAGGTTCGCATCCCTCGGGAGGAAAGGGGTGCAGGTGGAACCAGGAACCGAAACAGGAACCAGTTCCAGAACCTTTATTTTTTGTCCAAAGAACCGGAAACGAAAAGAACCGGATCTTGAAATCTAGCCCAAGAACCGGAACCAAAACGAACCGGATCTTGAAATCTGGACCAAAAACCGGAAGCAAAAAAAGGGGGGAAAAAAAGTGAATCTCGAAATTTGACACAAGAACCTGAACGAAGGTGAACTGGATTCTGAAATCTGGTCTAAGAACTGGAACCAAAACAAACCGGATCATGGGATCTGGGGCGAGAATTGGAGGTGTGAAGAACCGGGATCTGAAATTGGGCTCAAGAATTGGAACTGTTAAGAAACGGTTAAAATATAATAAAGGTTCGTATCCCTGGGGGAGGACAGGGGTGCCGACGGAACCGGGAACCGAAACAGGAACCGGTTCCAGAACCTTTATTTTTTGTCCAAAGGACCGGAAACGAAAAGAACCGGATCTTGAAATTTGGTCCAAGAACTGGAAGCAAAAAAAAAAAAAAAAAAAGTGGATCTCCAAATCTGGCACAAGAACCGGGACCGAGGAGAACCGGATGCTGAAATCTGGTCCAAGTACTGGAACCAAAACAAACCGGATCATGGGATCTGGGGCGAGAATCGGAGCCGTGAAAAACCGGGATCTGAAATTTGGCTCAAGAATTGGAACCGTGAAGAAACATTTAAAAAATTATAGAAGTTCTCAACCCTGGGGTAGGACAGAGTGTCGTCGGAACCGGGAACCGAGAAAGGAACCGGTTCCAGAACCGATATTTCTTGTGCAGAGGAATGGAACAAAAAAAAAAACGGAATTTCGGGAACCGAGAAGAACCGGATCCTGAAATCTGGTCCAAGAAACGAAACCGAAAAGAATCGGATATTGGGATCTGGGCCAAGAATTGGAACTATGAAGAACCGGATCCTGAAATATGGCCCAAGAACTAGAACTGAGAAGAAAGTTTAAAAATAATGATTCTCACCCCTGGCCCCATGGCAGCCCTTGCTCTGGCTTGTATCACCAAAGCGCTCTTTATCCCTCTTTACAATTTTCTCCCACAGATTATAAAAAGTTAATCTATCTGTACATTTTGAAATTTCAGGAGCTGAGGGCAGAGGTTGCAAACCAACTTTTGGTGCTGAGCAGTGTTCAATTGTACTAGTTTCTACCCTTGCTATCGGAGAAAGGAAAAGTCCATGATTCTTCTGTCAATTCAAAACGGTCCTGGTCAATATAGGTAAGCGGACACCGTTTTCCGTTGTTTCGTTCATTTCATAAGGGTACCTATTACTGGTACAAATTATGAGATGCGAATTTAGTCACATGTGTATTTGTATATGCAGCTATAAGGTGATTACGTACTTCGGTTCATTTATGACTATCGTTATACTTTTCAGAAGTTTCGTTGCTGTCAGTTCTTGTAGTTCCAGTCGAATCGCGTAGCCATCTTGTACAGCTTTCTCGACGTTGGAGTCGTGGTCGCAAAATACTGGCATAGCTACCACGGGCACACCATGGTAAACGGTTTCGAATAAACTGAGTAAGCCTCCATGGGTGACGAAGGCTCGTATTTTAGGATGCCCTGAAATAAGAAACAACGTACAAATCTTCATCTTCTCGTCTATTTGCGCCTATCAAAAATCAGTGGCGCGTATTTATACCTAATAGATCTTGTTGAGGAAACCATTGTCTGAGCAATACATTTCGAGGTAGATCGAAGTTCAGCGTCATACCGGACGATTCCCATTTCCAAAGAACTTGATAAGGAAGGCTACGAAAAACGCTGAGGAACAACATTCGTAGCTCTTCTGGCATGTTGGACGCTTTGACCGAAGAACCCATACTAACGTAAACGAAGCCTCTTCCATTTCCTCCGTTCACAAAATTCTCTAAATCCTGCGTAATGAGAGATTTAAAACGAAGAAAAATTGTATCACTACTTTTGTAGTAAGGAAGTTCTGGATACGAAGATAGAAGAAGGGTACATTTGAGTGTCTCATTTCACCTAGAAAGATACACTGATTCTCACCCTTTTAGAGCGCAAGCTGATTTTTCGACAATAAAATTCTCCCACTGCAAACTCTTTTTCTCAAGAAACTACCTCACCTTTTGAGAAGTAAAGACTTACCATTGGTAGCGGTTTCGGCTGATGGCAATGTAAACAAGCGACTTCCACCACGGAAGGCAGAAATGGACGCGGGTACGTTAACGTGAAGTGACCATTTTGGAAAATCAGACTCACATTCTTCGACATTTCGTACGGATTTGGAATACTAGTGCTGATATGCGTCTTCAGAATCGGATGCACAAAATATCGCATGATGATAGCGTGCATAAGCGATATACCCGTGTGGTAGACGGAATTAATCAATCTTTGGAACACGTTCATATTGTCCGAGAAGGCTACACCGAAAAATGGTGTCACCGAATAAGGCGTCGGATTACCGGCTTGAGACAGCGAGCCTGTATAAAATCCAACTGTGTTCATGTAGATGAAAGGAGCTCGGAAATGGTAGGCCAGGCCGACGGCGCATTCCGGATAAGCACCGTCCAAGATGACTAGATCGTAGGTGTTCCGACGCATTAGCATTTTCGTTTCGTGATCCGAGAGGAACGCTTCGCACGCCTAAATAAACACCACAATTCAGCGAAGAAAACAGAAAAATCTTGCAATCCATCAGCGCTACTTACCTGGTAAGCGAATTTAAATACATCGGCGATAGGAACTGGCATCTGGCCGCGTAATTTAGGCCCTAATAAATCCCAGTTTGTGAAGTTCCGAATGTACATGACGAGGTTACTCGGGTATATTTCGTTGATTAGAGAATTCGATTTCTCCGGTGGAAAAGCGTTCACAAAGGTTACATTGTGCCGTCGCGCGACCAAACCTTCCCCCAGAGCGTTGAATGGTATTTTGTGCGATTTTGTTCCAGCCAATGTCACCATCAATATATTCGAGCTTTGGATGAATTGAGTGTAGAAACTAAACACTATCATGAAACGGAACTGAATTGAGTGCATCTGTAATATATGGGGAAAAAAAGTTGCTCATTAGTTTATTCACCCTAGTACTTACTAGTCAAATAGTATAACTGTCTGAACACAATTGTAAAATGTCACCGTTCAACGCCATGATCATCCAATCAGGTTTTGACTACTTTCATATCGTCGCCCTGACCTCCCCTCTCTCCTGACTCAATTCCAAGATTTGCTTGCGCGTGCGTGCAGATGACTTTAGGAATTACTCCTGCGAGTGTCACCTTTTATTTCCTATTTGGCCTATACTAGGTCTAAAGCCTCCGTAATACCAAGTTCATACTAGGTCTAGGCTTCCCTCGGGATTTTAAATAGTTATGCCTTTTTAGTTTTTGCGTAATAAAAATAATGAAAAATTTTGTTGAGCATCCCCTGGGAAATTGTAAGTTGCCGCCTATGGTGAGGGAGCCTCCTCCCCCGTGGTGGACTGGATAGTTCAACTCACGGTGTACTACGTCTTTATTGATCCACCACGAGAGCGCTCTTGGAAGCTAGATATCCTAACTTACAGTTCACCTCGTCTATAATAATCCGCTCGTTCCCCCCTCTCTCGTAATCAAGACAGCTCAAAATTTGGTATACCAAGAACGAATCAACCCCCTCCCCTAAGATAGATAGCTTATCTTGCAGTATACCACGAGTATATTAATCCAAGGCGGTGCGCCTCTGTGTGAAAATTTCACAAGCTAGTCCATGATTTTATCACAAAGAAGGCGTGACCTTATGAGGTCATTTACTAATAGACGTGAAACATGATCTTAAGCAGAGCCAAAGAAAGAAAGATCATCGTCAATGTCTTTTTACAATTGCTTGATCCAGCTGCCAGTCAAGATGAAATAATTTTTGTTAGCGGATGAAGGCACCTTAAAAACCAACTTGAACCACTTTGTGACGTCATTTGTTCGTGATGTCATCAAATTACTAACTTACTACTTCTTCTCTTTCTCTAAAAAAGGTGAACTTAATCATTGAATCATGAATATGTCTTTGGGCGTTGTATCAATATATCGATCTTGATTGTATCGATATATCGATTGTATACTTGGCTGCTTCCACTGGTTTGTCCCCAATCGGCCTCGTAAATTTCCAGTAGTGGGGTGGGATGCCGGTAAGACATCAGAGAGGTCAAATATTTTGTAAAGCAGGCTATAGCCTTTGTTCCCTTAAAAATTTTGAAATTCTTCTCGCCTAGCCTAGATTTTCTTATTATCTTGCCTGGACATCTCCCTCCATAGCTCGAAAGTCATCGTCGATTTTTTTCTGAGTCTTATAGTTTTTACGAGGGAACTTCCACTTTCGAGCTATATATGATGGGAGGGAAAATTTCCACTGTCGAGATATATATGAAAGCGGGGCACTTCGAAAAATTTCGACTCCTGACCGTAGCATGTAATAGAGAGAGGACTGATGGTGTTTGAAGCATTGCATATCTGACTCATTGAAGGGTCTAAGCCAATTGGTGTACAAAGCTTTGCATAATTAGTTACTTGAAGGGGTTATTCTAATGCGGGTTATATAATGTATTATTTTTCAACCGATAGAACAGGTTCCCGGCGTTCCTCATTTAACATCGTTAAGGGAGCCTTCGTTTTTTTTTTCTTGGAAATTTTTCCAAGGCCTTAAGTAGGTCAGTGCACTCGCTCTGTGTGATTTTCTTCGTATACCCTTCATCTAGTCTAGACTTTCCTATCATCTAGTTTGGACATCTCAAAAGTCGAGCTCAATTTTTTTAAATCCTCTCCCCTTCTTATTTATTTTTTCTTCTTCGTCGTCCCTTAATCCTTGCGGATACGTATGATCATCCTAAGTCACAAATCCCTCCTTCCTCAAAAACCATAATTATCTTCTGGAGAGATCGCGGATACTGGACATTTCGATACGAGAAACATTCTCGTAGTCTATGTAGATTTTTGGGACTTCTTCTTGAAATTTTGGCCGAAAGTTTCCGCTTCCTCCAGTGAGGTAATCGTGGTTTAACTCGTCACTGTATTAAAATCTGTATCATTTTTTTTTCTCATTATTAAAGACGGAACATCCATGTATACGTCAGATGGTTAACACTGACCTGAAAAAAGGCACGAAAGTTTTTACGGTAGTAATACAAATATTATCTCCTCATCGACATTGCAGGCCGTAATTTTCACAAAATAAGAAACACGTTTTGTTTTCAATTTTAACGGTTCGATCGTTAAAAAATATATTTTATGCAATACCCGCTGATTACCGCGATGCACAAGCGGCGCAGCGTTCAAGGTTTTACGCGAGTACCGCATAATTTTTCCTCGCCGTGAAATAATTTCGAAAATTATGTCACGATAACGCGAGTACAACTAACACACATGTGACGGTATTTTTAAAGCGAGTTCCTGAACTCTCATTACGTTAATCGTCAATATATTGATAATGAGGTGCCTCTTTGGTTTTCGGATTTCAGTTTTTTAAGTTCCGCAGGGTCATACGCGCGGGCTCCTAATAGACGAGTCATTGACGAATCAAGGTGTCGAAATTGGGAAATTTTTTTGTAAGGTAGAATTATCGAGTGTGAATACGCAGAAGCTGGATGAGATAAAAATAACAAATTCAATCTTTGAGTCGTCTGATCCACTTTTCGAGGCAATTTTTCAATATTGAGTATAATGGAGGGAACTCCTTTGAAGGCCATTCAAATCGAATTTCTTGTGCTATATCTTCTGTACAACGCGCTAGCAGACTTCTATATATGTTCGGCATTACAAATATGTGCACCTCGTCTTTTAGGTGAATGAACTTTCAATTTTTCACGCTCAAACTGTGTTTTTGAAGAAAGAAATTCGTACGAGTATGTTAGCTCACTTCGTTTTTGATCTCGAGGTCTCTTTTTATTACTCACGTTAATTGGGGCGAGTATAGGAAAACCGGTTTCGTGGGAGGATTTTTCAAATTCGAGTATGGCTCATCTTGTAGTGATGTTTTTGAAGATAAGAAAATCACACACGCTCTGTGTGATGTGTATCGCTCTAAAGTTTCCAATTTTTCCAAGTTCCATCACTCCTATAGTAATTAATGAATACCATAATTGGAATATTCTTATGCCTTTCAAACTGAGTCAAATGGATGGAACTCGTTTTGTTCATTACCCGATCAAGAGTTTAACTTAAATGATATCTATAATTTACTTTTTTAGTTTCAACAGGGAACCTTTTTTATCTGGATCTTTTTTGGAAAACACGTCCACCGACCGGCTGGCAAACTCGGAGCTCGAATAATTTTTATATAGTTTGGAGGGCAGGGCCTTTGACGTCACAGCTTGATGACGTCAAAGGATAGCCTTGTGAGTTGCAATCTGATGACCTCATAGATCAGATTTTTTTTCGAAGTCTGCCTACTATCTTATATCGCTTGGGTAACAGGGCCTGAGATGTCACAGTTTGAAGACATAGGTTAGCCTTGTGACGTCACAATCTGATAATGTCATAGATCGGTTTGGTCTTATATACAAGTCTCTCTCCTATTGCATATAGCTCCGAAGTCCGGGCCTGTGACGTTCAAATTTGATGACGTAAACGCGAAAGGACGAATACTCTCCCTTGGGAGTATTCGTCCTTTCGCGTTTATTATGGATAGCCGTAACCTAGAGGAACGGATTCGCTTAATTGAGAACGCTTCTGCGGTGTATTCACAATTCCTTTTTCTGAAATTTCGGAAGCAACGCGCTTTGTTTTCCTCTCATATTTTGGTTTCTTCGTCGGTGTTTAGTGTTGCATTTGAAGCCTAAGTTCGTTAAATTCCGGTTTTATTCCGATTGTAAGATTAGGACTAGGAAACTGGAAAATTATATGAGGGAGAAGTGGATAAGAGCAGAGTTGCGAAGATGGTATGGTAAATTTAATATTACGACTAGATTAAACCTTATGGTCCATTCGAGACTCTCCGGTTTGTTCCTCCCCTTTGAGTTTGATTACTTTATGCGGGACGTCAATTTAAATTGTCGGAAGTTTGAGGTCAACTTGAAGGAGAAGAAGAATAAGAAGTTGTCCTCCCTAATGAAGGTTAATGATGAGGTGGTTGAGGAAGGGGTGAGTGACGGTGTGGTCGTTCATAAATTCCATCCCTCCCCCTCATAAATAATAGTTAGGTAGTGTTTAATAGTGACGAAACTGCCCTCCTTGAGAAAGGTCTGAAATTCAGTTTACCTCCCCTCAAGAAGGATGAAACCTTGGCGAATGTTGTTGCGGATCTTGCGGTTAAAATTGGTCCTGGTTTTAATAGCCAGAAAGTTTGTGCCGCATTAATCCGTAATAACCCCCTCCCTCGCATGAGTAATAAATTGGGAGGAGTGATTCAAGGTTTGAAGAGGAAGATGAAAGAGGGAGATTTAATCGTCACTAAGGCTGACAAGGGCAATGCTGTTGTGGTGATGGAGAAGTCGGCCTATTCATCTAAGGTCCATGAAGTCCTCCAGCAGTGTCGTGCTAAAGAGAGTGAGGATTTCAGTTTTCCTAAGCACGTTAAAGAAGTTAGGAGTGTCATCAACAGGAGTGAGGCTATTATCAAAACTCATGCTTTGAAAAAATTGGTCATATTGTAGTATTATTAAATTTTCTGGCATAGCCAAATAAATGAAAATCATGTTCCATGTCTTTTATATTTTATCAGTCATCATGAAATATTTCAGTCTAGGCTTCTACTAGGTCAAGTGTTCGTGAGATATTATTCGTTTACCCCTTTACCTATCTTGGCGTCGTATAAGTCTTGTATGAGAAATATTTTGAGGTAATTGTGGGTGTTCTATATTTTGAGGTATCAACTTTCGGTGGGGCGAACGAGCGATCTCGCTGTTGTATTGGAATGGTATGAGAAAATTCAAGTCTTTTTTGAGAAATATGAGGTAGCGCGAACTCGCTCCGCTCGTTCGCCCCCTGTCTCGCTGTTGTATTGGAATGGTATGAGACAATTCAAGTCTAGGGGACTTGGAAAAATTTCGACTATCCAGCCTTTATTTATTTAATTGTTTAATTATTCAATTATTTAAATATTTAATTATTTAATTATTTAATATTATTTATGTATTTATTTATTTATTTATTTATTATTAATTTTTGTACTAGGTCAAGTGTTCGTGCGATATTGTTCGTTTACCCCTTTACCTATCTTGGCGTCGTATAAGTCTTCTATGAGAAATATGAGGTAGCGCGAACTCGCTCCGCTCGTTCGCCCCCTGTCTCGCTGTTCTATTGGAATGGTATGAGACAATTCAAGACTAGGGGACTTGGAAAAATTTCGACTATCCAGCCATATATGATAGGAAGAGGGACTTGGAAAATTTTCTACTTATCAATTATATTAATTATTTAATTATTTACTTATTTAATTATTTAATTATTTAATTATTCAATTATTTATTTATTTATTTGATTATTTAATTGTATTAATTATTTAAGTATTTATATATTTAATTATTTATTTATTTAATTATTTAATTATTTATTTATTTATTTATTTAATTATTTATTTATTTATTTATTTATTTATTTATTTATTTATTTATTTATTTAATTATTTAATTTTTTATGTATTTAAATAAATATTTATTTATTTATTTAATTATTTATTTATTTATTTATTTATTTATTTATTATTAATTATTATTATTACGCGGGGTGTACTCCCGAATTTCTGAATCACCCACGGGGTAGAGATTTCTCTTGACGGGGGGGGGAGGGGGGGGGGTGTACTCGCGAGTTTCAAAATCGGGGTCTGGCGAGAGAAAAGACATGGAACATGTCAAAAACCCTCCTTGTTCCTAACCCCACACCCCCTCCTCTACGGGCTGCCCAAAGTGCATAAGAACGATACCCCGATGCGACCCGTTGTTTCTTTCGTCTCCTCCCCCACCTACCTCATTGCCAAATTCCTGAACCGTTGGTTCAAAAATCGCATTGATTTTGAATCTGTCATTCGGTCTTGAATTCGGCCTCTTTAACTGACGTTCTGAAGGGTGTAATTCTTCCCCCGGGAACGACCAACCGCTCGTTTGATGTTGTTGGTTTGTTCCCGATTATTCCTAAGGCTGCTACTATCCAGCGTATGGGTGAGCTACTCGTCAAAGCCAATATTCCTCACAATGAGCTTCGGGAATTTTTCGACCTTCTGAATATTTGCTGGTCCCCAACTACTGTAAGTCTGAAGGAAAATTTTCTGAGCTTCCTGATGAAGTAGGGATCCCTATTGGATCACCTTTAGGCTCTCTCATCTCCGAAATTTTCATGTCCAAGTTTGAACTTGACCTCTTGTCCTCGAACCAGGTCTTACTTAATCATATTTACTATCGCCACATGTATGTTGATGACGTTCTATGTACCTGGACTGGTCCCCCAGATCTCCTTGGTGAGTTTCTGAGGTATCTCAATTCCTGGTACCCTTCCATCAAATTTACGTTGGAAATAGGGGTATTTTCCATTAACTTTTTGGATTTATCGATCTCTATAATAGACGGTATCCATAAGTTTGGAATTTACAGGAAAGATACTACGACCGATTTTTTAGTCCACGGTGGTTCGTTCGGTCCTGTTGCTCATGAGATGGCTGCTTTTCACAGCCTAGTTCACAGACTGACTCGTATTCCTTTGAGTCAGTCTGCCTTCAAGAAAGAGTTACTCACAATAAAACACCTGGCCAGAGTGAATGGGGTCAATGTCGATGTTGACGTGATAGTTCGGAGAAAAGTTACGAGGAGCCTTCTTGATTCCACCATTTCCCTCCCCCGAGACACGATCCGTGATCGCCGTTTGCGTTGGATCAGTCTCCCTTTCTTGGGGAAATTCTCCCTCCAATTGGGTCGAGCTCTGCGCACGTTTGGCTTCAGACCCGCGTTTTACAACCCTACCACAGTCAAGAGGTTGTTTGTGAGACTGAAGGACCCCATACCTCTTGATGATGAGAGGAGTGGTGTTTACAAGGTGGAATGTGGGGATTGTGGAGGCTTTTATATTGGTGAGACCAGCCGCCAAATGAGGGGTAGAGTAGCTGAGCACCTGAAGTCTTGGAAGAAAGGACACTTAGGGAAGTCAGCTTTTGCTGATAATTTAATAGGCAGTGGCCACAGCTTCCGCGAGGGATCCGAAAAGCTCCTCCATAAGGAGAATTCCTATCGTAAGCGCATCGCCCTCGAACATATAAAGATAATGCGTCATCTCAACACCGACGGTATCACTGTACTCAAATCATACATCCTGGAAGATGGCCTGATCGAACTGGTTTATGATTCACACCGTGATTTCTCGTTTGGACAATCTTAATACTTGCACTTCTTTTCTGTTCGTCAGTTGCTTTCATTTCAGGCTTGAAGATGGTTTATTATAACCGAAAGCGCTCGTCGTGTATATTTTTCTGCGGTTTGCATTGTTTACTCTCCCTTCGGAGTATTCGTCCTTTCGCAGAGGAACGGATTCGTTTAATTTGATGACGTCATAGGTCAGCTTTTTTACGTCACAATCTGCATTTTTCAGATCCCATGCGTCCCACAAAACAGATTCCCTACCACCTTATGTATAACTCTGTTAAAGAACCCACGAGTTTTTTCATTGTGGATATCCTTTTCACCTCCAGTCCTTGGGGGAGCAGAAGCCACAATACATGCAGAACACAATTTTGATAATTGTAGTTTTTAGGATAAAAATAGATGGATTTGTTAGTGCTATATTTTTTCTGGTATCCTTGTCATCTATTTGTTATCCTCTGAGGTGCTAAAATTCTTGTTGTTCCATTCAATACAGAGAATGATATTGAGAATCTCGTTACCTGTTGTGTGCTTGCGGTGAGAGGTCGACTACAACAGCCGTGTGTATAATCATGTGGGGCTGTAGTCAATCTCTCACCGCGAGCAGATAACAAGATTCACGGTATCATTCTCTATTATTGCCTGAAACAACAAGAATTTTAGCAAGTTTGCTTTATTGAACACAAAGTCGCAATCGATCTCTAACCGTGAGCTTACAACCTTACCGCAGAGAGTAACACTTGGAGGACAAGGATACCAGAACTAATATAGCACTAACGATTTCATCCATAAGAACTACCAATTATCGAATTTGGGTTCTGCATGTTTTCTGGCTTCCCCTTCCCCCAAGGACTGGAGGTGAAAGGGGTGTTCACAATGGAAAAACTTGAGAGCATGATACAGAAAAAACGTAGCACACGCAATTCAGCCTGTTAGACCAAAAATTGAATAGGATAGGGGCTCGAATACCCACAGCCCCCCCCCAACATCTGGTTGGGATGGAGACCAGTACAAAAAAACAACTGCACGGCACAGTCCTGCATGAACGTAGCACAAACAAATCTATCAATACTTATCCCAAAAGCCCGGTTGGGGGGTTGGAGACATGGACCTGGAGAATGATTTTGAGAAGAAAAATTTTTGGAAAGAATGTGAAATTGTTAATTCGAGTAAACGAAAAATATCTGTCAATTCTCGCGCCCGTTACAATTACTATAATTACACATCATGAGTACAATACGAATTACGTATCGTCAGTACGTGCTTCGAAAAAGGGAAAATTAACGGCAGTAGGTATAGGTAGACGTATTTATACTTTGTACATCAGTCATACTGCTTGAATCGACTCTTTTCACTTTTACTCGCTTTTCGCTGAAGACGACCTTGCACTTGACACTGACGTACGAATATACAAACTGAGTGCACGGAAGAGTGCAATTTATACGTCGAGCAGCATATCTATGCATCTTGGTTTGTGGTGAGTATAAAAAGCCTCATATAGAACGCGTAGTAAAACGCTGAAGGCTACTGGGTAATTCGAGATCGTAATAAACCAGATGATAGTCTGTAGTCGTTTTATTTGTATACTACACGGTAAGAGAAAATTATCTAACGTTAAATTCGTTGAATGAATTAGAAAATGGTCGAGCTATAGGTATGTATACGCGCTCTGGCATTTTACTAATACTGTCGAATCATGAAGAAAGAGGCTTTAGGGATTCGACTTTTTCTCGTTTTTTTTTTTTCTTTCGTTTCGGTAAAATGGCAACTAGTTGAACGTGTATTTAGTTTCTTTAGAAAAAAATATGCAATATTTTTTCATTGTCAATCGATCGTTCGAGAGAACGCTTATTTATATACATAAGTACAATCTAACGCAAGAAAAAATTTTACTACAACCAAGCAGTAATCATGAATAGATCTCGATGAGAGTAGTATTTCACGAGAGTTCGAGAGTTTGAAATCATTAATTGAAAATTGCTGCCTTCAACGAATATGTGACTATAAAAGTTCACCCCTCTTCCCAGAAAGATGTTACAGATACAAGAATTTTCATCAGTACTTGATACCGTATCTGAACTATTCGAGCACCTCAAATCGAGCCATTCACTAAATTTTTCGCAAATAAATTTAGAGATTACGAAGTTATATGAACGTCATCGAATGAAGAAAGAAAGCGACTCGCCGAAATACGATCGATAAGAACGACACCAGCGAAATCAGGATTGAATTGGCCGGTCATGACCAAGATGTTTGAAAAGAGGTTGCTCAGCTTAATGTAAACAAAAGGCGCTACATCAGTTGATTTCCATTTAAAATGATGTAAAAAAACGGAACCCGGTTCCGCGTCCTATGTATTTTTAAATGTGTATGCGGGTTGCGTTTTGTTTACAATCGAACTGAGCATACATCTTTTAAACACATTGGGTCATGACGTGTGAATCATACAATCATACTCATAAACTAGTTCAACCAACCCGAAGATCGGTAATGTAGCTGTTGAGTACAGTTACGTTATCTTTAGGTGAGAAATAATTTCGATATTTTCAGTATGACTTCTCTCTGTAGTGGAGGGTTTTTGACCCCTCCCAGAAACCGTGACCACTGGTGATCAAATGGTTCGCTAGAGCCCATTCTCCCAAATTTTTTGACATGTTCCATGTCTTTTCTCTCGCCGGACCCCGATTTTGGAACTCGCGAGTACACCCCCCCCCCCCCGTCAAGAGAAATCTCTACCCCGTGGGTGATTCAGAAATTCGCGAGTACACCCCGCGTAATAATAATAATTAATAATAAATAAATAAATAAATAAATAAATAAATAAATAAATAGATAAATAATTAAATAATTAAATAATATTATTTAATTAAATAATTAAATAAATAAATAATTAAATAAATAAATAATTAAATAAATAAATAATTAAATAATTAAATAATTAAATAATTAAATAATTAAATAATTAAACAATTAAATAATTAAATAAATAAATAATTAAATAATTAAATAATTAATATAATTAATAATATTAGAGGGGGCGAACGAGCGGAGCGAGTTTGCGCTACCTCATATTTCTCATAGAAGACTTGAATTGTCTCACACCATTCCAATACAACAGCGAGACTTGACATGTTCCATGTCTTTTCTCTCGCCGGACCCCGATTTTGAAACTCGCGAGTACACCCCCCCTCCCCCCCCCCCGTCAAGAGAAATCTCTACCCCGTGGGTGATTCAGAAATTCGCGAGTACACCCCGCGTAATAATAATAATTAATAATAAATAAATAAATAAATAAATAAATAAATAAATAAATAATAGAATAATTGAATAATTAAATAATTAAATAATTAAATAAATAAATAAATAAATAAATAAATAAATAAGTAATTAAATAAATAAATAATTAAATAATTAATATAATTAATAATTAGAGGGGGCGAACGAGCGGAGCGAGTTCGCGCTACCTCATATTTCTCATAGAAGACTTGAATTGTCTCACACCATTCCAATACAACAGCGAGACAGGGGGCGAACGAGCGGAGCGAGTTCGCGCTACCTCATATTTCTCATAGAAGACTTATACGACGCCAAGATAGGTAAAGTTTTCCAAGTCCCTCTTCCTATCATATATGGCTGGATAGTCGAAATTTTTCCAAGTCCCCTAGACTTGAATTTTCTCATATCATTCCAATACAACAGCGAGATCGCTCGTTCGCCCCACCGAAAGTTGATACCTCAAAATATAGAACACCCATAATTACCTCAAAATATTTCTCATACAAGACTTATACGACGCCAAGATAGGTAAAGGGGTAAACGAATAATATCTCACGAACACTTGACCTAGTACAAGAATTAATAATAAAATGCAATAATTAAATAAATAAATAATTAAATAATTGAATAATTAAATAATTAAATAAATAAAGGCTGGATAGTCGAAATTTTTCCAAGTCCCCTAGACTTGAAACGTCACATACCGTTCCAATACAACAGCGAGACGGGGGGCGAACGAGCGGAGCGAGTTCGCGCAACCTCGTATTTCTCATAGAAGACTTATAGGAGTCCAAGATAGGTAAAGGGGTAAACGAATGATATCTCACGAACACTTGACCTAGTAGAAGCCTAGACTGACATATTTCATGATGACTGATAAAATATTAAAGACATGGAACATGATTTTCATTTATTTGGCTATGCCAGAAAATTTTCTTTTTCCCAAGCCTTCCTGTGTTCAGTCATTCTGATTTTAAGCTGGCGATCGGTCTAATCAATATAAACTCCATTACAGTCCTTACAAGCTATCCTGTACACACCACTCTGTTCTATCGGCTGGACAGAGCCCTTCAACCTGACAAAAAGCCCTTTCAGTACCGCTGGATCGCAGACCCACTAAGAACAGGACCTAACTTGGAAGAGAATTTCTTCAGAAAGGGGAGTTTAATCCAACGTTTTCAACAGGGAACGGGTGGAAAATTTGCCATGCGCTGTCCGGCGAAAAAATTAGAAACTTCCTTAACGAATTTGAACGAGGATCGCAGGGAACCTGTTCTATGTGAGTCAAATTGGTTTTGTATTGAGAATTTGAGGACGCCTAGACCTAGGATAAAACTAGTATAAAGGAGGCCTAGACCTACTATAAGCCTAGTATAAAATAGGACGTTATCAAAGACCTTGACTTATTTTAGGGACTTCGAAATTTATATCTCGAGAATGAAAATTTTTCGAAGTCCCCCTCACATCATATATAGCTCGAGAGTGGGAGTTTTTCTAGGTCCCCTTTCTTTCATATATATCTGAAGAGTCAAAATTTCCCCAAGTCCCCCTCCTGTCATATTAGGCTCGAGAGTAGGAGTTTTTCTAGGTCCCCTTTCTGTCATACATATCTGGAGAGTCAAATTTCTCCAAGTCCCCCTCCTGTCATATTAGGCTCGAGAGTAGAAATTTTTCCAAGTCCCCCTTCCACCATATATAGCTCGAGCGTGGGAACTTTAACAGGGAAGAGGTTTTTTTTAGACATTTGCCGTGCGCCGTGAGTTGCCCGACAAAAAACAACGGTTTCCTCAACGAAGTTGAACGAGGATCGCAGGGAACCTGTTCTACGAGTCAAATTGGTTTTTGAATAACCCCCGCAGTTTTCATGATGCAAGATATTAGTCCTGATAGGGTGGAGTTGTTAGGTTGGTTGAAAAGTGTTCTTCTTTGAGTAACATAAATGTTGAGCTGTATTTTGATGTTCCTAAAGGATTCTTGAACTTGCAATACAAAAAATGTAAATGAGATGCCGGTTTGAAAAGATCAAGCCATCCATTTGAGACTTCCTCTCCTCCTCAGTTATTACAAATGTCCGGCTCGACCACTCTGTTCGCCTTGCACACAAACTCACCCTTGAACAATCACCATTTGTTGAAAGATTGATAAAATTTTGTTGGAAAAGAAAAGTTTCAATGCTGAACCACATATTCGGCGAACCCTTTATTTAGTTAACAAAGCTGAACTGTACATCTGCTGAACCACATGTTCCATAAGCAAGGCTGAACCATATATTTGGTAAACCACATATTCTGTAAGCAACACTGAACCAATTACTATATTATGGTTCCTCAGCATTGCTTACAAAATTCGGCATTGCTTACAGAATATGTGGTTCAGCATTCAATGCTTCACCAAATAATAGGTGAACCGCATATTCCATAAGCAATGCTGAACCATATATTTGGTAAACTACATATTCTGTAAGCAATACGGAACCAATTAATATATTATGGTTCAGCATTGCTTACAGAATATGTGGTTCAGCATTGCTTATTGAATATGTGGTTCAGCATTGCTTATGGAATATGTGGTTCACCTATTATTTGGTGAAGCATTGAATGCTGAACCACATATTCTGTAAGCAATGCTGAACTGTATAATTGGTGAACCACATATTCCATACGCCATACTGAACCACATATTCTGTAAGCGAACCGTATATTTGGCATACTACATTAAAATAGTTCGACACGCGAAATAAACATGTGGTTCAATGTAGCAGGGAACAGCAATGTACTGGCCAGAGCTCGCACATGTCAAGAAAACACTGTGCACCAATATCTATTAGCTCACAACATTCTCTATCCCTGAAGAGGATAATACTTCCACTACATCGGGCAATCGCCCAAGAGAACGTATACCTGATTAACCTTTTGATACTTTATTTTTTCACTTAATTCTATGAAGGTTTAAAGCTCGAAATTTGGTGCTTGCAATCTTTCCTAGCTCCACCTCTCTAAGGAGTGCGACGGTGTGGCTTTCAGTCGAGGGAGGGGGCGATTGATGGCCAATAATCTTCTAAAGCGTTTCGGGCAATTAGCAGGCGAATGTTGACCCGCGCCAACCGTTCGATTTTGAGTACCTCGGTCTTATAAGCCTCGCGTTATAGAGGTATGTTTTCAAAGCGAAGTGTAGCGGTGTGGATGGCTGCCATTTTAAGCTACCTGCGGTTAAGAGAAGCGGAGGTAAGTGACACAGCTGTGAAAGTTTCTTTCCGGAATATTTCTAAGCGTGGTAACAAGGGTGACAGCGAGATTTAAAAAATTCCGTACTACTCCGTGAACTTGATATTTGAGTGATATGAATTGATTAGGTTGAAGAATATTTGCCGGCTGTTGGCCTCGATAGTCGAAATTTTTCAAAGTTTTTTGTTGGACGACGCACGGCAAATTTCTCAAAAAGCCCCCCATAGAACAGGTTCCCTTTAAAACTTGGAACAATTTCGACTATCGAGCTATATGTGACACGAGAGGGACAGAAAAATTTCCGAGCTGGCCCTGAAATAGGTCCCAAACACTGATGACGTCCCATTTTATACTAGGTCTAGGCCTCCTTCATACTACCTTTATACAAAGTCTAAGCTTGCTTGAATTCTCAATACTAAAAGCACTCATAGAACGGGTTCCCTGCGTTCCTCGTTTAACCTCGTTAAGGAAGCCGTCATTCTTCTAAGTCCCACTCCCATCACAATTATATAGCTCGAAGGTGGGAATCTTTCCAAGCCCCCTCCCACCACATATAGCTTGAGAGTCAAAATTTTTCCAAGTTTTCACCGGACGGCGCACGGCGCACATCAAAATTTTCAAAAAAAACCCAAGGACAGGTTCCCTGTTAAAATTTCGACTCCTATTACAATATCGCTTGGAGCATGAAATTTTTTTAAGTTCCTCTCCCATCATAACACTAGGCAACAATTAAAATTTTGTTGAAAATTGCTGAAGTGAGATAGGTTGTATCTAGAAGTATTCTTTGCGCTGATTTCAGAACCGTTTTCCGTTTTTTGATAGGAGGTCGTGTTTTCTTGTTATCAGTTTGTTTAGTTGCCGCGCATCGTCGTGAGACGAAGCGTTCTGTATCGAGCTTCGATCAACGATATGTGATAACAAGAAAACGCGACCTCCTATCAAAAAACGGAAAACGGTTCTGAAATCAGCGCAAAAAATACTTTTAGATACAACCTGTCTCACTTCAGCAACTTTCAAATAATTTTCAATTGTTGCCTAGTGTAATAGCTCGAGAGTCAAGATTTTTCAAGTCCCTTCCCCCCGCCCCTCTATCATATAGCTTGGAAGTCGAAATTTTCTCAAGTCCACCTCTTATCATAGTTTGGAGGTCGAAATTTTAACACGTCACAGTTTTATGACGTCGTAGGTCAACCTTGTGACGTCACAATCTGATGACGTCATAGATCATTTTTTTTTCAAGTTCCTCTCCTATTAAATGTATAAAGCTCCAAGGTCCGGGCCTATGACGTCACAATCTCCATTTTTCAGAGCTCACGTGCCCATGAAACAGGCCGCTGATGATGTAGCTGCCAGTGGCTAAGCTACGAAACCGGTCCGTTCTTTAAATAAATTTTTGCATTTCGGTAAAGTACAACTTTTTATTTTATTGTGTCATGATTTGTAACGTCGAGAACGCACTCCACCTAATAAGGCTTTTTAAAGTCCTCTTCCCACCAGATATAGCACCAAAGTCGGGGTCTATGACGTCATAATTTAATAACGTCATAAATCAGTATTTTCAAGTCTCCTAGCTCCAAAATTCGAGCCTATGACGTCATAATCTGACGACGTAATACATTTTTCAGATTGCTTCTTGAGCCCAACCCTGTGCCGCCCCTCTTGTATGGGCTACCTAAGGTTCACAAGAAGGACACCTCGATACGGCCGGTCGTTTCCTTCGTGTCTTCCCCCACGTACGTCTTGGCAAAATTATTGGACTGTTGGTTCAAATCTAGAGTGGAATTTGAGTCATCCTATTCCGTGAAGAATTCGGTCTCTCTGGCTAATTTCCGCCTGATTCAACCCTATGCTCCTTTGACGTACTCCGCTTTTTTCCAAGTGTCCCTAGAGCTATCTTTCATGCAACGTACGGGAGACCTCTTGGTCCGATCCAATAACCGTCACGAAGAATTGGCAGAATTTTTCAATTTACTTAATATTTGTTGGTCTCCCAACTTTTGCAAACTGTAAGGCAAATTTTTCAAATTTTCTGAGGAGGTAGGTATCCTTATTGGCTCTCCTCTGGGTTCCCTCATTTCGGAGGTTTTCATATTTAAATTTGAGCTCGACCTTTTTTCCTCTGGTCAGGGGTTTTTGGGTCATATATATTATTGGCACAGGTACGTCGACGATGTGTTGTGCACGTGGACCGGTGACCGAGACCTCCTTTTGGAGTTTCTCAAGTATCTCAACAGTTTGTATCCTTCCATCAAATTCACGTTGGAAGTAGGCCGGTCATCTATAAATTTTTTGGATCTTACTATCTCTAATAGAGAGGGTGTCCATGAATTCGCCATATATAGAAAAGACACCTCGACCGATATTACTGTCTACGGCAGATCTTTCTGCCCTATTGCTCACAAATATGCCGGTTTTAATAGTTATATCCACCGGTTGACCAGTATTCCATTGGGTCAGCTTGCTTTTCAACAGGAGCTTTTGACTATAAAGCACATGGCCCGAGTGAACGACGTCAGCTTAGATATCGATTTAATGGTCCATAGGAAATTGACTCGGAAAGGCCTTGATTCCACTACCTCTCTCCCCCCCCCGCAATCCGTCGTCAAATAGTCGAAAACGTTGGATTAGGCTCTTCTCTTCCCAGTAAGGTCCTGTCCTCCGCCCATTTGGGTTCGCCCGGTGTATTACAATCTCAACACGATAAAAAGTCTGTTCGTCAAGTTAAAGGACTCCATCCCACTGGTCGAAAGAAGCGGGGCTTACAAAATGGAGTGTAATGACTGTAATGAAGTCTATATAGGTGAGACTGGACGTCAGACAATAAAGAGGAATACTCCGACGTGGAGTAAAAAAATGCAAACCGCAGAAAAAATGAAAATACGACGAGCGCTTTCGGTTAAACAACCATCTTCGAGCCTGAAATGAAAGCAACTGACGAACAAAAGAGAAGAACGAGGTATTGAGATCGTCCAAACGAGAAATCACGGTGTGAGTCATAAACAAGTTCGATCAGGCCATCTTCCGGAATATACGAATTAAGAACAGTGATACCGTCAGTGTTGAGATGACGAATTATCTCTATATTCTCGAGGGCGATACGCTTACGGTAGGAATTCTCCTTATGGAGGAGCTTTTCGGATCCCTCACGGAAGCTGTGGCCACTGTTTATTAAGTGATCGGCGAAAGCGAAAGCGCTCGTCGTATTTTCATTTTTTCTGCGGTTTGCATTTTTTTACTCCACGTCGGAGTATTCCTCTTTATTGTTTAGTATGGATAGCCGTAACTTAAAGGAACGGATTCGTGTAATTGAGAACGCTTCTGCGGCGTATTTACAGTTCCTTTTTCTGAAATTTCGGAAGCAACGCGCTTCGTTTTCCTCTCATATTTGGTTTCTTTGTCGGTGTTTAGTGTTACATTTGAGGCCCAAGTTCGTTAAATTCCGGTTCTATTCCGATTGCAAGGTTACGACTAAGAAACTGGAAAATTATATGAGGGAGAAGTGGATCAGAACAGAGTTGCGAAGATGGTATGGTAAATTTAATATCACGACCAGATTAAACCTTATGGTCCATTCGAGACTCTCCGGCATGCTCCTCCCCCTTGAGTTGGATTACTTTATGAGGGACGTCAATGAAAAGTGTCGGAAGTTTGAGGCGAAGTTGAAGGAGAGGAAAAATAAGAAGCTGTCCTCCCTAATGACGATTAATGAGGAGGTGGTTGAGGAGGGGGTGAGTGATGGTGTTGTCGTTCATAAATTCCATCCTCCCCTCATAAATAATAGTCAGGTAGTGTTCAATAGTGACGAAACATCCCTCCTTGAGAAAGGTTTGAAGTTCAGCATGCCTCCCCTCAAGAATGTTGAAACCTTGGCGAATGTTGTTGCGGATCTTGCGGTTAAGATTGGTCCTGGTTTTAATACCCAGAAAGTCTGTGCCGAATTAGTCCGTAATAACCCCCTCCCTCGCATGAGTAATAAATTGGGAGGAGTGATTCAGGGTCTAAGGAGGAAGATGAAAGAGGGAGATTTGATCGTCACTAAGGCTGACAAGGGCAACGCTGTTGTAGTGATGGAGAGATCGGCCTATTCTTCTAAGGTCCATGAAGTCCTACAGCAGTGTGGTGCTAAAGAGAGTGAGGATTTCAGCTTTCCCAAGCACGTCAAAGAAGTTAGGTGTGTCATCAACAGGAGTGAGGCTGTTATCAAAACTCCTGCTTTGAAAAAAGCCCTCCTCGTTCCTAACCCCACCCCCCCCCTCTTGTACGGGCTGCCTAAAGTGCATAAGAACAATACCCCGATGCGACCCGTTGTTTCTTTCGTCTCCTCTCCTACCTACCTCCTTGCTAAATTCCTTGACCGTTGGTTCAAAAATCGTATTGATTTTGAATCCCCTCATTCGGTCTTGAATTCGGCCTCTTTAACTGACGTCCTCAAGGATGTAAGCCTTCCCCCGGGAACGACCATCTGCTCGTTTGATGTTGTTGGTTTGTTCCCGAATATTCCTAAGGCTGCTACTATCCAGCGTATGGGTGAGCTACTCGTCAGAGCCAACATTCCTCATAATGAGCTTCACGAATTCTTCGATCTTCTTAATACTTGCTGGTCCCCTAACTATTGTAAATTTGAAGGGAAATTTTTCGAGTTCCCTGACGAAGTAGGGATCCCCATTGGATCACCACTAGGCTCTCTCATATCCGAAATCTTCATGTCTAAGTTTGAACTTGACCTCTTTTCCTCGAACCAGGTGTTACTTAATCATATTCATTATTGGCACAGGTACGTTGATGACGTTCTATGTACCTGGACTGGTCACCCAGATCTCCTTGGTGAGTTTCTGAGGTATCTCAATTCCTGGTACCCTTCCATCAAATTTACGTTGGAAATAGGGGTATTTTCCATTAAATTTTTGGATTTATCGATCTCTATAATAGACGGTATCCATAAGTTTGGAATTTACAGGAAAGATACTACGACCGATGTTTTAGTCCACGGTGGTTCGTTCGGTCCTGTTGCTCACAAGATGGCTGCTTTTCATAGCCTAGTTCACAGACTGACTCGTATTCCTTTGAGTCAGTCTGCCTTCAAGAAAGAGTTAATCACAATAAAACACCTGGCCAGAGTGAATGGGGTCAATGTTGATGTTGACGTGATGGTTCGGAGGAAAGTTACGAGGGGCCTCCTGGATTCCACCACCTCCCTCCCCCGAGACACGATCCGTGATCGCCGTTTGCGTTGGATCAGTCTCCCTTTCTTGGGGAAGTTCTCCCAGCAATTGGGTCGGGCCCTTCGCCCGTTTGGCTTCAGACCCGCGTTTTACAACCCTACCACAGTCAAGAGGTTGTTTGTGAGACTGAAGGACCCCATACCTGTTGATGAGAGGAGTGGTGTGTATAAGTTGGAGTGTGAGGATTGTGGAGGCTTTTATATTGGTGAGACCAGCCGCCAAATGAAAGTTCGAGTAGCTGAGCACCTGAAGTCTTGGAAGAAGGGACACTTGGGGGAGTCAGCTTTCGCCGATCACTTAATAAACAGTGGTCACAGCTTCCGTGAGGGATCCGAAAAGCTCCTCCATAAGGAGAATTCCTACCGTAAGCGTATCGCCCTCGAGAATATAGAGATAATTCGTCATCTCAACACTGACGGTATCACTGTTCTTAATTCGTATATTCCGGAAGATGGCCTGATCGAACTTGTTTATGACTCACACCGTGATTTCTCGTTTGGACGATCTTAATACCTCGTTCTTCTCTTTTGTTCGTCAGTTGCTTTCATTTCAGGCTCGAAGATGGTTGTTTAACCGAAAGCGCTCGTCGTATTTTCATTTTTTCTGCGGTTTGCATTTTTTTACTCCACGTCGGAGTATTCCTCTTTATTGTTTAGTATGGATAGCCGTAACTTAAAGGAACGGATTCGTGTAACTGGACGTCAGCTCAAAATTAGAATAGATGAGCATAGGAAGACATAGGGAAAGAAGTAATTGGGTGATTCGGTATTTGCGGACCATCTTATTACCACTGGCCATGGTTTCAAAGAGGCATCGGAGTCCCTCCTCCGTAGAGAGTCCTCGTTTTTCAGACGTACCGCACTAGAACACTTTGAAATTATTCGCCATCTGAATAACGATTACCTAAATGTGCTCAACAGGTACATACCTGATGAGGGGTTGATTGAACTAGCTTAGAAGTATGATTCACATTGTGATGACTCGCTAGTTCAGTCATGATTTCCTGGGTAGTTTTTTGTTGCCGTCTGGAGTTGGTTCAGATGCTTTCACGTCCCCGTTGACAATGATTTATTAATCGAAAGCGCTCTGGTGTATTTGCATTTCTGTGACTTTATTTGAATTACTCCGTTCGGTTTACTCTTTTGAGTATGTCGTCGTTAGATCCTAAAGTGCACTCTATATCGTATCATATTGGTTTACTGATAAGTTCGAATCACTCAGAGGCTTGTAAAAGAAAATGATTTTTCATACCTATACGTAATCGCCCAACATTTATATAGATATAGATACATAATTTACGAATCATACTAAAGCTGTCAAACTCGTCAAAAAACCAACGACTGACGTAATTTGGGAATCGGAAATATCAGTGAAATAGATTTGACGATATAATGACTTTTATACCTTACAAATTTGACTCTGCGGAATGTATCGCCTCACGGCGATCACGCACACTAATCAATAATAGCTGAAAAGAAGCCGAAAATCTGCCATTCGCTAAATTTTATAGGAATGTATAGACGTCCGAATACACCATTCGATTGAGGGTTACGGAAGAGAAATTCGTAAATATGTGTCGATCGCACTTCTGTTACGGGAGACCGCGAGGTTTACATAAATTTACGTAATAATGATATTATACAGTATTTTCGTTCTCATTTCAAAT
The DNA here is from genome assembly GCA_035079385.1 of Aspidiotus rigidus. Taxonomy (NCBI): domain Eukaryota; kingdom Metazoa; phylum Arthropoda; class Insecta; order Hemiptera; family Diaspididae; genus Aspidiotus; species Aspidiotus rigidus. The sequence continues at coordinate 1,251,990 of JAVHKY010000002.1, read as the reverse complement.
TATAGTATTCAGTAACGTTCGTGCATTCGCACTCCGAATATTGAACTTATACAGACGGTTTTCAAAAATAAAATATTATTTTTTAATACATCTTTATATTGGCTTTCAGTTCATCTCATTTCTCGATGACGAAACTTACCTTAGTACATGTCGAGATGGAACGAATCAATACCCAGCTGTCCATTCACAGATATCATCTCATTTTTCTTCTTCGTTGTCTAGACGGTAGTTGACCCGAGAAGTCTCGAGGCCTTTTGCTCTGCCACTCATGTATACTTATTATAAGTTTTCATTTTAGAGGGAGAAATTCTGACGACGTCAATTATTGTTTTGATAGATAACTCAATGCTTGCACCAAAATAGCCCCTCTCGCCTTAGAGAATGAGCGAGCCGATCAGTACCCTAGCAAAAATACAATGCTAATAAAACAAAGTATCCTTACTACGTTCGGATCCCAACTTTTATAGAACCACAACTACAAATTTATTCTGGCTACGGGCCTGGAACAACCCCGGAGTCTGAAAAAACGTTCAAAATACGAAAATGAGGGAGTGCTTTCCTCCACCATACTAGATAGAGCAGCCAGGCTCTACGAGCGATGCTCTATGAAAGATGGAAAGGAAGTTCCGTAACCAAATAAAATATCATGAACAGGCAGTCCAGAGAATAAAGAGTCATGACTATACGACATATTCATTTATTCATTGTTTGCTTCAGCACTAATCAAAATTTACCAAGCAATGTTATTTTCGCACAATTTTCATCTCCATCAGTATCTCATCGTATGAAAATTGAAATAAGCACTTTTTGATCCTTTTCAGTCAAGATACATTTGAAGACAATGCTTCACATGAGTCTGTCCATGCAATCGCTTTGTGAGTCTTGATTTGCACTTGACGAGCACAGAGACGTACATAAGACGATGGAGGGCGATATGCCAACCATTCGATGAATGAAAAAATAAACACTAAAAAGCGTAACAACGCAGCACCCGTAACTACGATTATTATAAGTTAATGACTTTCGGGCTTGAAACACTTCCTGACGAACCTGTTTCACTCCACTAAGTAAATTATTGTATATGTATACGTACGACCTGTGTTTACTTTTTATGTCTGCCTATGCGCTCGAAGTAGCGCACGTGCCATCGCCAAAAACATACACGAGAGCGATGAATAATCTCGTATAATTGTAGTAATCAAACGCGTTCATCCAATCCCCCTCAAACGGAAAAAATTGCGCGCCGTTTCAATGATATAGACATTCAATTATAGATAGGTACTCTATTTGTAAAACTTTCACCGCTCTTTTCGAGCTTCATTGAATATTTTAATTGTGAATACGAAGGTTTCATTCTATAGATGAGAAAATGATAAATTTAATTACTTTCAAAATTGTACGTGTTCGAAGTTCCAAACGATCATCTTGACTGGATAGTCTTCGGAATGGAGAAGAGCAATTGCAATTTGACAATAAATAAACACATTTTTCTTTTTTCAAATATAAAAACGAAGACTTTCACTCGTCGGATCCAAAAGTACCTGAAAGACTTTTATTTTCCAAGTGTCTAGCTGAGTTTAACCCAGAACTCTTCCTGATGGTGCTGGAGTAGGCTCAGTTTCAACAAATTGAATTTTGGTCCGAGTCAGCTAGTCAGTCTAAGATACAGTATCAAAAACCTATGGATTTTGAGTCCTTCAAAATTCATCCTGTCATTGCTGCAAAACAATATACTAGTAACTTACGGTTCTCGAGAAATATTCAAAGTTGATAATTATCAACTCTTCTATGTGTAGGCTATCGTACTTAAATTATTCAAACATCAGAAACAGTCATTTCAAGCGTGCGCGAAATTTACAAGAAGGTAGAAATAACTGATGGCCAATTAGCAATCAATTCAGACCGATGAATCACATCGCTCATGACGTCACATGTATTTGCAGGCAGTGTAATTGAGGAGTACCGGTATTGAAAACATGCGATCCAATTTTTATTTTTTTTTTGCACATTAATAGAAAATTTCTCCTGACGCCTCTGTAGTGACGGGAACCTCTATCCTAGATAGCTGACATATGAACCATAAAATAAACATTGCTATCGGTATCACGAATATAGGTACAACACCACTGGTTGTTAAACACGCGATATTTTTAAGAACCAACGTTTTCGACGCTTATAATGACAAACAAGTGGTAAAGTGATATAAGACGGCAATAAAAATTTAATACAATATACACATATTTGTAAAACATGAAATTCATTCGTGATTTCAACTACGCGGTCGTCAATTTATCGGCTCGTTGGTCTAGGGGTATGATTCTCGCTTAGGGTGCGAGAGGTCCCGGGTTCAAATCCCGGACGAGCCCAAATTTTTTATCCCGTCTTTAAAACTAAAATTACGTCCCAAGACACTCAGAAAATGCTCGATATAAATCGTATCAGTTATACCAAGATATTAAAAAGGTAATCAAATGGAAACGTGAAATTAAGTGTCAGTATTATTTTACGATAGGAACCTTCAAAGCCAGTGACTGCAGAAAATAGGCCAAAGGGTAGAAAAATTACCTAACGGTATAGAAACCCTTACAAAGGCTCTAGCCGGTTAAGGGGGGGAAAATGGCCTTGGTCGGAAAATGTTTCAAATGTCCGTCAAAATTTTGTCCCCAATGAGAAAACTCGAGATCCAAAAAATTGGACCCATCCGCTCACCCACATGGGCTGCAAAGTCATTTCTAGGCCTAAAATCCAAATGGCTGTATCTCAGGCAATAATTATCGCACAGTGATGAAACTTGGGGACATTTTAGTATATGTGAGCGTTCATCCATGGTATTTTTTTTCGAAAAAGATCATTCATATTTTCCCTAGTTTCTAGCAATAACAAAATTTCAAACTCGAATAAAAAAAAAAATCGGGGGGAGGCACCTGGGGAAAATCATTCATTTGAAGCGCCATGCCCTCTACTACAACATACATGAGTACCATAGTCCTCGGTGAGGTGGAACATTCCCAAAAAAATCAATATAATGAATTTCTGTGATTTTTCCATGAATAGCGGGGTAAACCATGACTGCTACCGCAATGGATCGCGTGAAATCAATAGTCAATGATCGAGCTGAAAAATGCGCACTCCTCCGTGGGATGAAATGGGAATGTTGATAGACCAAAAATATAATTTTAGTATTTCGTTTATCGATTATTTGATCAATTCTCATGTAAACACGTCCACCGATTAGGTGGAGTACGTTAGATTGAGAAAAATAGTTGAAAAATTCTCCAGTCGCTGGAACAGTCTGAAAATAGTAGACAAGTGAGAAAATTCACTTTTTCAACCTGGAGAACTGCGATTTTTCATATTTCATTCATCAATTAGGTAAATTCTCAAGTAAACATGTCCGCCGAGTTTGCAAAAAATAGTCAAAAAATTCTCCAGTCGCTGGAACGGTCCAGAAATAGTACCAAGTCCAGAAAATCCTTTTCAACATGGAGAGCCCTTTTTTTTGGTATGTTGTTTACCAATTAGGTCAAATCTTATCTTAATACGTCTCAATAAATTCTCCAGTCACTAAAACGCTCTGGAAATGGTAAAAAAGCAAGGATACACACCCACCCCTAAGGTTCATTTCCTTTACTTTGAAGTGTAGAATGTTTATTTTTGTTCCCCTGAAGTCGTAGTGGTACAAACTGTATTACTAGGAGCCGCCGTGCACTAGCATGAAGTGCAGGTCTCTCGAGTTGAGGTGACAATGCTACAAATATTGGAATTCATGAGCACGACAATACAAAGGAGATGATTATCTTCTGGAAAGTATTCCTCCACATCATGCGTGTGTACGGCTACCAGTAATAGAATTTGTACCACTGCGACTCGAGGGAAAAAAAGTAGTTCATAAATCATAGTGGCGGGTGTGTATATTTGATTTTTTAATATTTCCAGGGCGTCCCAACGACTGGAGAATTTTTTTCAATTTTTTTAAAACTCGGCGTAAGTGTTCTTATAAGAATCGACCATACCAATGAGCGTCTGGAGAATTTACTATTTTATTCGAAATAGGGATGTGTTTACTTAAAAATTGACTTTATATTGATAAATAGGATATAAAAATCACGATTCTCCAAATTCAAAAAATAGATATTTTCAATTTTTCATTTTCAGATTATTCCAGCGACTGGAGAATTTATTGACTATTTTTTCCAAACTCGGCGGAGGTATTAACATAAGTAAGATTTGACCTTTTTGATGAACAACATACCAAAAATCAGGGTTCTGGATGTCGAAAAAGTGCATTTTCTGGATTTGGTACTATTTCTAGATCGTTCCAGCGACTGGAGAATTTATTGACTATTCTTTTCCAACTCGGCGTATGTATTTACATAAGAATTGACCGGATTGGTAAACAGAATATGAAAAATCACGGTTTTCCATGTTGGAAAAGTGGATTACCTGGAGTTTTTACTATTTCCAGGGCATCCCAGAAACTGGAGAATTTTTTGATTATTTTTTCTCAATTCGGCGGATGTATTTACCTAAGATTTGACGTAATGGATGAACAAAATACCAAAAATCACAGCTCTCCATGTTGAAAAAGTGGACTTTTCTCGATTTCCTGCTATCTCCAGACTGTTCCAGCGGCTGGAGAATTGTTTGACTATTTTTTTCAAACTCGGCGGACATGTGTACGTAAAAACTGACCTATTTGATGAATGAAATACCAAAACTCAGGGTTCTCCAGGGTAAAAAAGTGGATTTTGTCGATTTTTCGTCATTTCCAGAACGTTCCAGCAGCTGGAGAATTTTTTGATAATTTTTTTCAAACTCGGCGGACATGTTTACGAGAGAGCTGACCTATTTGTGACCCCGTCTACAGAAACCCGCCTTAGCGTTGAATATCGATAAGGAGAAAAGTATCTTTCACAGAGGAAGGAAGATTCCTTTTCTCCTGATTGTAATTGAACACTACGGCGGGTTTCTGTAGACGGGGTCCCATTTGGTGAATGAAATACCAAAACTCAAGGTCCTCCAGGGTGGAGAAGTTGATTTTTTCGATTTTTCGTCATTTCCAGAACGTTCCAGCGACTGGAGAATTTTTTTACTACTTTTTTCAAACTCGGCGGACATGTTTACTTGAGAATTGACGTAATTTATGAATGAAATATGAAAAATCGCAGTTCTCCAGGTTGAAAAAGTGAATTTTCTCACTTCTCTACTATTTTCAGACTGTTCCAGCGACTGGAGAATTTTTCAACTATTTTTCTCAATCTAACGTACTCCACCTAATCGGTGGACGTGTTTACATGAGAATTGATCAAATAATCGATAAACGAAATACTAAAATTATATTTTTGGTCTATCAACATTCCCATTTCATCCCACGGAGGAGTGCGCATTTTTCAGCTCGATCATTGACTATTGATTTCACGCGATCCATTGCGGTAGCAGTCATGGTTTACCCCGCTATTCATGGAAAAATCACAGAAATTCATTAAATATTGATTTTTTTAGGAATGTTCCACCTCACCGAGGACTATGGTACTCATGTATGTTGTAGTAGAGGGTATGGCGCTTCAAATGAATGATTTTCCCCAGGTGCCTCCCCCCGATTTTTTTTTTATTCGAGTTTGAAGTTTTGTTATTGCTAGAAACTAGGGAAAATATGAATGATTTTTTTCGAAAAAAATACCATGGATGAACGTTCACATAATATACTAAAATGACCCCAAGTTTCATCGCTGTGCGAGAATAATTATTGCCTGAGATACAGCCATTTGGATTGTAGGCCTAAAAATGACTTTGCAGCCCCTGTGGGTGAGCGGATGGGTCCAATTTTTTGGATTTCGAGTTTTCTCATTTGGGACAACGTTTTGACGGACATTTGAAACATTTTCCGACCAAGGCCACCCCCCCTTACCCGGCTAGAGCCTTTATAAACGGTCTATATAGAATAGGCAGTGATTAATTCAGCTAAGACTGACGATTACTTACGTAGGTAGTTTCAAAACTGTAGCAAATCGAGTAGGTATATTGAGTCGAACAGAATTTTCCAGCAAACTGAGAAATGAATGCACGTTCTAAGAATACGATAACAATATCAAGCAGAGAAATATCTTCAGTAACGTCTACGGAATTAATTTAGGAATATTTTTCAAAATCTGATTTATACGTCGCTGCCGCGTGTTGAAAGAGTGACCCTCGTTCATCAATGAAATATTGAAATTTAAGATTAGCAGGACAACTTGCTAATAACGCACACCAGACATGATTAACGAAGGTCTTAAGTTTCTGAAGACCAAGGCAGGCGCGGCTCCACGGGGGGGAGGGGGGACATACGGGACATGCCTCCCCCTCAACAAAAAAGATAGTGAAGATCGTAGCCACATTCCTGAAAGAAAACTACCAGTTTGCACCAATACGAAGCTTCCGAAACAACGGAAAGCTGATTGAGCAACTGGACAAGTTTGAAATCCAAAGTCACGACAAGATGGCACCCTTTGACGATAGTACCATACCAAAGGAGGAACTTCTCACCCTGCTCAAGAACAACAGATACCGAACCCCGATGGGCCGAAGTACGCCAACATGGTGGAAGAGATCTAGAGCCAGAACTAGTGCCGCTTCAATAACAAGTTCTATAGTAAGAAAAACTCATAGGCTCCTGCTCAGGGAGCAAGAGTTGCGGGAGACCCGCGACTCATGGTTTCTAAGTTTATGTTAATTGTAATGATAAAGATCACATAATTTACCGAGTCTCATTGAGGACTATAGAACAATCAAGAATTTCTCAGTCAAAAAGGTCAAGAATTTCCGGGAATTCCTACAAGTCTTAGCGATAAGAGTCAAGAAGATCACTAATTTTTCCAAATCCCATAAACGGCCAAAGAGGAGCCATGAATTTTTCCAGGTCCCATAGAAGGCTATAAAACAGCCAAATTTTTTCCAATTCCCAGAGTTACGCGCCCCTCAGCGATATAGAGGAACAAGGAATTGTTCTAACTCCCATAGAAGACGATATAGAGGAGCCAGGAATTTTTTCAAGTGCCATAGAAGGCTATAAAACAGCCAAAATTGTTTCCAAGTCCCAGAGTTACGCGCCCCTCAGCGATATAGAGGAACAAGGGATTTTTCTAACTCCCATAGAAGACGATACAGAGGAGACAGGAATTTTTCCAATTGTCAGCGTTGCGTATTCGCGAAAATTTTTCCAAGTCCCATAGAAGACTGTAGAACAGTCGAAATTTTTCTAAGTTCTACAGTTGACTATACAGGAGCCGCGAAAATTTTTCGAAGTCGCGTAGAAGAACAAGAAATTTTTCTAAGTCACTATACTCGCCAATAGAGGGGTATAGAAGAGCCCGGAATTCTCTGAGTCCCTATACTGGCCCATATAGGGGTATAAGATGGGTATAGAAGAGCCCGGAATTTTTCCAATTCCCTATACTAACCCATAGAAGGTCACGAATTTTCCCAAGTCCCAGTGTTACGCGCACCAACGTTACGCCTCACAGCGTTACGCCCCCCAGCGTTATGCGTACGTGGAAAGAATTCCTCTGAGGGCCCCCTATAACTAAACGGATGGTGGGTCTCTCGCCAAAAAGGACCACTACTACCAATACTGGCAGAGATATTCATGAATGATGTAATATTGAAGGGCAGCACGTTTGGAAACTCGATCAAACACTGGGCCAGATATGTATATGATATCCTAATTGTGTGATCAGGCACTGATAGACAGGTGGACCTATTCCTCTTGGAAATCAATGCGATGGATAAGAGCATCAAATTCACAGTGGAAAATGGCAATAGGACCACCATCTCAAATGACTCCTACCACCACCCCAGGCACAAGTCAGCGGCAATGTAGAACTACTGCTATCGTGCAATTTCTGTTCTCGAGAACAACGAAGAGCCTGGGGAAAGAAATCGAGATAGTAAAGCAGATCGCAGAAGCCAATGGCTACCATAGAGGTATGGTAGATGGAGTCTTTAGGAAGATGGAAACAATGAAGGGAACCCATGATGGCACAGTGAGAAAGTACTCTTGTAAAATCAACTAATAAAGTAGAACTGTACACTGGAAAAACTTTTTCAAGAACAGATTGAAATTTCTGTGTAAGTTATCCCAATTTTGTAAGGCTATAATGATGAACTTTAATTCACTGCTGCTTGTTGTAAATCACTTGGCCTATAAACTTCGAAAGAGGATGGTAAACAGAGCGCATGTTAACAGAAGGAATTATGTAGATAACGAAGAACGAGGAAAAAATCTCCTGGCTCGAGAGTTAAAATTATCATTTATTTGACAGCTCTTCAGCTTAAGAAGACTTGCTGTTCGAGAAAACGTTTCGTATTCTCATAATAGAGCTACTGAAGACTCTCGGAAAATAATAAAAAAAAAAACAAAACAAAAGAAAACTGTAGATGCAGTTCAAATTGAAGACGGTTTGTCAGAATGTTTCATTATAAATTCTCCCTCCTCCATCTTTTTTCGTGCGTCATTCTCTTTTTTGACTGCGACATTTAGAGTAATTTTCCGTACTAAAAATAAATTAACCAAAATTTCGAATTACGTTTTCCAAACATCACTGAAAATTCAATCTGCTGCTCGGACTCTTTTATCATACTTAGTAATTCATTTAATCGTATACCATCAACTTATCTCGTAGAGATAGCAGGAAATTTCCAATACTACGCGATTCTGTCACTTGCGAGATGAGCCAAAGCGAATCAAATTACGGGGAAAAGAAGTACAGCGTAAAACAATGAGGAAATCAGTCACATAGAGTGTGTGCTTTTTAATTTTAATTCTCCATCGACCTTTTTCAATAAAAGAATCTAGATTCTAACAGCACTGCACTGTAATTATGCACGTACAGTTTGACTATGCGATGTTCGATTTGTATTTCTCGTTTGTGCGACATCGTGTTCGATGACAGTTGTCTAGAGAATCGCAACTATAACAAAACCCAAAGATACGAGACTTTCTTCTCTCAGAGAATGATGAATTTACAGCTAATCAATTTGATATTTTTAACATTTTAAGGCGTTCTACGTCCCGTTGACGGAAACTGACAGAATTCCACCAGTCTGTAAAGATTCTGTAAAAATATAGGCCGAATTCTGCCATCTGCGAGAATGTTAGATTTCTGTCGGTCCTGCTAAAATTCTTTTGAAGCTGTATTAATTGTGGTATCATTCTGTGATAATAGTGTTAGTATGTGTGTTGGAATTTCGTCATCACGATTGTGACAGATAGGAGCTGAAAGAGTGCTGCCAATGTGTAATATTCGAGAAGAGATATTGAACTGTGACGTTATCTGATTGGCAGCAACTGTATGACGCAGGGGCGTGAAGACCTAGTAGGAGGTAAGAGTGCGTGAGTCGGGTATAGCCAATCCTAAGACGAAATAGGATGAATTCTTCGTGAGGGAAATTCCTATTTGAAGAGGACCAAGGTATAAGAAGGCTTTTAATTGATCTTAATTCGTTGTGGTGCTGTTCTTTTCAAAGATTATGCCAAGAAGTTAAGATTTTGGAACGATAGTTGGTGAATGAGCTAGGTCAGTAATTTTCGGTAAGAGGATATTGAGTTCTTAACCGCTCGATCAATGGTTGAAGGTATCCTGGAATGGAGATGAAGATGACTGATGATTTGATAGAGGTTAACGTATGAAGGATGGCCTGGATGCCTTGAGTGATGGGTTAATTGAATAAGGATCTCGTAAAGACATGAGGGAGGAAAGTCAGATAGTAGGATATGATTGTGGCCGGGAGGACACTGGTCAGAGTTGAAAGACAGGAACAAGTGCGCTCAGGTCAGCAGTAAAAACAGAGGCGGAGTTCCTTGAACGATAGGCCGTAATTCTATCCTGGATGGAGTCTGCATATCCTGCTTGTTGTAACATATTATATGATCAAAGAGATCTGCGATAGTTGCTGTGATTATGGTAGGCGGTGTTATCTGATTTGGGAATATTCGTGAGATCGAATCTGATGGTCGTAAAAGTGAATAGCCGTGGTGGAATGGATGATTTGTTATGGAGTAGAGGATTGAGTTTGGAGAGGGAGTCAAGATGGGGTTTAAGAAAATTCAGTGAAGTATTTTGAGGGAAGGAAAAAGCAGTGTAGTTAGGAAGTTCCAGAAATTGATTTGAAGATGCGAGGAAGTTGGCAGTTAATATTAGTGCGCGAAAGTGGAGAGGAGGTTCGACTGATTCGGCGCAGAGGCTGCGGAATGCCACTAGGGCCATTTGGAGAGCTGTTGATTGAACAGTGTTTAGTACTTGAAGAGAGGAGTTTTTAGGTTGAGAGTAGGTTGTGGAGCCGGAGTCCAGTGGGGAGCGGATACGACTGTTATAAAATTGGAGAATAAGTAGTTTTCGGTTGCATCCAAGAGGTGAGATAAATATTTTAGAATACTGGTGGCATTCCGGTATTTAGCTTTGAGCGATTTTATGTGAGTGATCCAAGAAAGATTGTGTTTAAAGGTAATTAAGGCCTAAAAATTTTATTAGAGTTGAGAATTGTGATTAAAAAACCTTGAAGGAATAAAGAAGGAGGAGAAATTTGTGGTTAGCGGTTGTTTCGGAAGGTAACGAGACCAGTTTTGCCTGAGGAGAAGCGAAAACCACAACCTGACGTCATTTCGTGACGCTTGATGAGGATTTGAATATTGAAGAGAAATGCTGTAGTCAACGGCGAAAATACGCTGTCTAAGGGGAAAGGAGGCCTAAGTTGTGATGTCATTTACAGCTAACAAAAAAAGCGGAACACTCCAGACTTCTCTTAGGGGGATACCATTCTGAATGGTTTGATGAGAGGAGAGATGGCCTTATGGATCAGTTTTGGAAGATTACCTGTGAGACCATATGGAATAACGACATACACGGAGAAAAGCCTGTTGGAAGGTCGAAAAAGATGTGTAGAATGTAGAATTTTCGTTTTTTAAGTTGATAACGTGTTGTTGGAGGTTTGCCTAAGGTTGAAGAGTATTGAGAGCAGGAAAGTATATTGTTGGATTCGAGGTACCGTAAGAGTCTTTTGTTTAATATCTTTTGAAATAATTTTCCGAGGACGCTGATTAGTGTAATAGGACGGTAAGAATCAGGAAGAGAAGGGTCTGTTAGAGGGTTTTAAGATGAGTAGAATGATCGTTAATTTCCATTGTAATAGATATGTTCCTTAAGTGAAATTCGGACAAGTGATATACTATTCTATGTAAATCGCTTGGAGTTGAAAATTTTTTAAAGTTCTTCAATTCTTAGAATTAATTCGGTTCTCTGTGCTCAACAGGTACATACCTGATGAGTGGTTGTGATCACTCGCTAGTTCAGTCATGATTTCCTCGGTAGTTCTTTGTTGCCGGCCGGAGTCGGTTCAGTTGCTTTCACGTCCTCGTTGACAATGGTTTATTAATCGAAAGCGCTCCGGTGTATTTGCATTTCGGTGGCTTTATTTAAATTACTCCGTTTGTTTTACTCTTTTGAGTATGTCGTCATTAGATGTCTTTGGACATAACTTAGAGAACCGAATTAATTCTATTAATAACGCTGATGAGGCGTATTTACGGTTCCTCTTTGTGAAGTTTCGTAACCAAAGGTTGTCGTTTTCGTCCCATATTTGATTTCTTAATAAGTGTTTAAAATTGCATTTGAAACCCAAGTTTATCAAATTTCGGCTGTTTTCTGATTGTGTTCAGACCACCAAGAAACTGGAGAAATTTCTGACAGAAAAATGGATCCGCACCGAGTTGCGGAGGTCGCATGGGAAGCTGAACGTCACCACAAGGTTGAACTTGTTGGTCCACTCTAAGCTTTCTGGTTTACTCTCGCCGGGTGAGTTTGATCTGTTTATTAAGACGGTTAACCTTAAATGCCGGTCTCTTGAGGCTAAATTGAAACGTAAGAAAAATAAAAAGCTTAGCTCCCTCCAAAAATTGAATGCCTCCGCTGTCCAGGAAGTGAGTACTGACGTCAGCGTTATCCAAAAGTTTCAACCGTGGATAATAAATTGTAGTAATGTTGAGTTTGAGAGTGACGAGTTGTATCTCTTGGAGAAGGGGTTAAAATTCGGATCCCCCCCCCCCCCCCGTTAATAATGCAGACACTTCGGCCAATGTCGTTGCGGACCTCGAAATGAAAATTGGGCCTGGGGTTAATACTCAGAAAGCTTGTGCTGCCCTTGTCCGTCATACCCCCCTCCCTCGTATAAGTGATCTCGCTTTTGAGGTGATTAAGAGGATTAAGAGGAAGGTCAGGAAGGAGGGCTTAAAAATTACTAAGACTGATAAAGGGAATGCCATTGTTGTTATGGAGAAGTCCCCTTACGTCCCCCAAGGTCTATGACATTCTCGACCAGTGTGGCGCCAAGGAAAATACGGATTTCAATTTTCCAAATCATGTTAAAGAAGTTAGACGCGTTATAAGTAACTGTGAATTTATTATCAAAACCATTTCGCTTAAAAGACTGGTTCTTGAGCCCAACCCTGTACCGCCCCTCTTGTACGGGCTACCTAAGGTTCATAAGAAGGACAGCCCGATGTGGCAGTCGTTTACTTTGTGTCTTCCCCCATGTACGTCTTGGCAAAATTTTTGGACCGTTGGTTCAAATGTAGAGTGGAATTTGAGTCATCCTATTCTGTGAAGAATTCGGTCTCTCTGGCTAATAAGCTTAAAGATGACATTCTTCCGCCTGATTCAACGCTATACTTTTTTGACGTAGGCTTATTTCCGAGTATCCCTAGAGCTACTGCCATGCAACATATGAGAGACCTCTTGGTCCAATCTAATATCCGTCACGAAGAATTGGCAGAATTTTCAATTTACTTAATATTTGTTGGTCTCCCAACTTTCGCAAATTGTAAGGCAAATTTTTCGAATTTCCTGAGGAGGTAGGTATCCCTATAGGCCCTCCTCTGGGTTCCCTCATTTCGAAGGTTTTCATGTCTAAATTTGAGCTCGACTTCTTTTGCTCTGGTCAGGGGTTTTTGGGTCATATTATTGGCACAGGTACGTCGACGATGTGTTGTGCACGTGGACCGGTCACCCAGATCTCCTTTTTGGAGTTTCTCAGGTATCTCAACAGTTTGTATCCTTCCATCAAATTCACGTTGGAAGTAGGCCGGTCATCTATAAATTTTTGACAGGGAACCTGTTTTATGGGGGGCTTTTTGAGAAATTTGCCGTGCGCCGTCCACCGTCCAGCAAAAAACTTGGAAAAATTTCGACTCTCGAGCTATATATGATAGGAGGGGGACTTCGAAAAGTTCCGACTCTCGAGCTATATATGATAGGAGGAGGACTTAGAAAAATGTCGACTCTCGAGCCATATATGATAGGAGGGGGACTTAGAAAAATTTCGACTCTCGAGCTATACTTGATAGGAGGGGCACTTGGAATATATAGCTGGAGATTCGAGAAAAATTTAGACTCTCAAACTATATCATACTAGGCTTACGGTAAGTCTAGGCCTTCTTTATACTAGCTTTATCTAGTCTAGGCTTCCTTGAATTTTCAATCAAATCCCATTTGACTCATACAACAGGTTCCCTGCGTTCCTCGTTCAACTTCGTTAAGTAAGCCGTCGTTTTTCTAAGTCCCCCTCCTATCATATATAGCTCGAGAGTCGAAATTTTAACAGGGAACCTGTTTTATGGGGGGCTTTTTGAGAAATTTGCCGTGCACCGTGCGCCGTCCGCCAAAAAACTTGGAAAAATTTCGACTCTCGAGCCATATATGATAGGAGGAGGACGACTTAGAAAAATGTCGACTCTCGAGCTATATATGATATGAAAGGGACTTGGAATATATAGCTGGGGATTCGAGAAAAATTTAGACTCTCAAACTATATCATACTAGGCTTATAATAGGTCTAGCCCTTCTTTATACTAGCTTTATCTCGTCTAGGCTTCATTGAATTTTCAATACCAAATCCCATTTGACTCATAAAACAGGTTCCCTGCGTTCCTCGGCTAACTTTGTTATGGAAGCCGTCGTTTTTCTAAGTCTCCCTCCTATCATATATAGCTCGAGAGTCGAAATTTTGACAGGGAACCTGTTTTAGGGGGGGTTTTTTAACAGGGAACCTGTTTTATGGGGGGCTATTTGAGAAATCTGCCGTGCGCCGTCCGCCGTTCAGCGAAAAACTTAGAAAAGTTTCGACCCTCGAGCCATATATGATAGGAGAAGGACTTGGAAAAATTTCGACTCTCGAGCTATATATGATAGAAGGGGGACTTGGAAAAATTTCGACTCTCGAGCCATATATGATAGAAGGGGGACTTGAAAAAATTTCGACTCTCGAGCCATATATGATAGAAGGGGGACTTAGAAAAAGTCCGACTGTCGAGCTATATATGATAGGAGGGGGACTTAGAAAATTTTCGACTCTCGAGCTATATATGATAGGAGGGGGACTTAGAAAAATTTGGAGTTGGTCTAGGCCTTTTTTTTACTACCTTTCTCCAAATCTAGGCTTCCTTGAATTTTCAATACCAAATCTCATTCGAATCATAAAACAGGTTCCCTGCGTTCCTCGTTTAACTTCGTTAAGGAAGCCGTCATTTTTGAGAAATTTGCCGTGCGCCGTCCAGCAAAAAACTTGGAAAAATTTCGACTCTCGAGCTATCATATATAGCTGGAGATTCGAGAAAAATTTAGACTCTCAAACTGTGTTATACTAGGCTTATAGTAGGTCTAGGCCTTCTTTATACTAGCTTTATCTAGGTCTAGGCTTCCTTGAATTTTCAATACCAATCCTATTTGACTTATAAAAAACAGGTTCCCTGCGTTCCTCGTTTAACTTCGTTAAGGAAGCCGTCGTTTTTGGATCTTACTATCTCTGATAGAGAAGGTGTCCATGAATTCGCCATAATTATATAGAAAAGACACCTCGACCGATATTACTGTCCACGGCGGATCTTTCTGCCCTATTGCTCACAAATATATCGGTTTTAATAGTTATATCCACCGGTTGACCAGTATTCCATTGGGCCAGGTCGCTTTTCAACAGGAGCTTTTCACTACAAAGCACTTGGCCAGAGTGAACAAGGTCAGCTTAGAGATTGACTTGATGGTCCATAGGAAATTGACTCGGAAAAACTTCGATTCCACTACCTCCCCCCCCCCCGCAATCCGGCGTCAAATAATAGAAAACGTTGGATTAGGCTCCCGCTTTTGGGGAAATTATCTTCCCAATTAGGTCCTGTCCTCCGCCCATTTGGGTTTCGCCCAGTGTATTACAATCTCAAACCGTAAAAAGTCTGTTCGTCAAGTTAAATGACCCCATCCCACTGGTCGAAAGAAGCGGGGTTTACAAAATGGAGTGTAATGACTGTAATGAAGTCTATGTAGGTGAGACTGGACGTCAGCTCAAAATTAGAATAGGTGAGCATAGGAAGGCGTGGGAAAAGAAGAAATTGGGTGATTCGGTATTTGCGGACCATCTTATTACCACTGGCCATGTTTTCGAAAAGGGATCGGAGTCCCTCCTCCATAGGGAGTCCTCGTTTTTCAGACGTACCACGCTAGAACACATTGAAATTATTCACCATCTGAATAACGACAACCTAAATGTGCTCAATAGGTACGTACCTGATGAGGGGTTGATTGAATTCACATTGTGATGACTCGCTAGTTCATTCATGATTTCCTCGGTAGTTGTTTGTTGCCGGCCGGAGTTGGTTCAGTTGCTTCCACGTCCTCGTTGACAATGGTTTATTAATCGAAAGCGTTCCGGTGTGTTTGTATTTCTGTGGCTTTATTTAAATTACTCCGTTTGTTTTACTCTTTTGAGTATGTCGTCGTTAGATGTTCTTCAATTCTCTATTTTTTTCTCTTTTTAACCTTCATCATACCCTAGAATCATTTTTTTTTTACTAAATCCCTTGCTTATAGCTCGAGTATCTCAGATGTTTGAAATGACTATTCTCTGCAAGCTGGTTTAGGCCATTTGAGTAGAATTTTTCTCTCTTTTCATTGTACTAATTTGGTCCATCAAAGAACCCACGATCTAACTTGACGAACGAATTTTTTCAAGCTCCCTCTCTCATCATTCCAGACGATGTACTGAACTTGGAGTATGGGCGAGATTTTTCCATGTCCCACTATTTACTCGACTTCTTTTTTCGAGGCTTTGAACGAAGAAAATTTGTGGAAGGGTTAAGATTTCCCAATTTTCAATGTTACGTCTTCAGTCCCCCTTTTTTTGGAACCGTAATGCGCTTAATTCTTCTATTGAACAAATCGATTTGCAATTGCACTTTTATTATAATGTACCTATGTTCAAATTAGACCACTAATCGGTTCAGTGAAATTAATTTTTGTACCCGGTTAATAATTTGTAAATTACGTGTAAGCTTTATAAACCCGCTAATAAATTATACCTACTCAATATAGGTACAAATAATACACTTTGTTGTAGGTCTATTCGGATCAACCGGTTCCAAAATATGAGAGTCGTTACACATTAGAGTAGACGTTACATTGCTCGTACATACGTCCGATTACCTTAAGCTCATTTTTATTTCCAAGTTGTCCACTGTATAATTAGATATACAAATACTATTTACCGGAAATCCATTTCTTACAGCGTCGATATTGCTTCTGGTAAATAGAAACGTACCGGTAACATTTTTTTTCTCTCGTAAATTTAAAAACAAATGTAGACGATGATTTATGGTCCACATTGACGAAAGTGAAAATTAGATAGATGTTTCGTAAGCGGTCGAGCTGTTGTAGGGTCGACCGAAAATATCAGTTTCGACCTATATAAGTACGAGAGTACGTCGTAGTACAAATTTTAAGATCGAAGGTGGATAATTTCAGAAACATTAATTAGCCTGATTGTTCACGTTTCCGAAAACAATTAGGTATTTTGTAATCCTCTAGATTATTTGTTATCTTTATAAACATTTTCTCAACTATCAGGAGAGCACGCGTTCACGTTTTGGAACAATTATCCCGTCTCACCATCGGTCATTCTAATTTGATAAAATATACCTAACGTTACGAAAAGCGAGGATAACGGAGTGAGACGGAATTGGTTATTCAAAAATGTACGAGAAAATTTTTCCTAAAAACGCATCCGAATTATTTAATTTGTGAATGAATGGATCTAATAACGAGCTAAATAAATTATTCATTTTTACTACCTATTCTATGTAATTTGAATTTTTTCAACTTGTTAACTGTAACGAGTATTTCCTCTTGAGTTCCAGATGCGCTTAACCATTCACGAGATGATTTTTTTTGTATAGGAATTATTGTAATTTAATTTTTTTTTTTATCATTATTTCTAGGGTACGAAATGATTTTATCTAATTTTCGCATTTTATACTCAAAGGATTGAAATAAAATCGTCTCATTTTCTGATTAGGTATTTATTTAATAACTAATTATTATGAACCCGCGGGTCATTCTTTATTCTTCACCCAGAAGACAGAAATTTGATTATGTAAACCTAATTTCGCTAATTTTCCTTATGTACTCTAGATATGAAGGACCTATTATCCAAAGTACTGTTATGCAACCTTTTTACACAATTTAATAAATTTTGATACTTTTCAGGGTCAATAATTATTTTAAATAATACACATTGCATTGATGAGAATAGGTAAAATTGTATGCCTAATAATAATTATTGAAAATTTTTATTATGGTTATATCTTATTATTACGGCATTTTCCTTCTTGTTTCTCAATCATTTACCTTTGTATGATCTCTACGTACGAGTTCGTTTAATAATTCCATGCATCAATGACCTCCTATAGAAATTCAGAAAATAAATAAAAGCTTACAAAATATAGATGTTCAGTACCGACTCAAAGTTTATTGTATTGTGGAGGAATTATTGCGATGTGCAAAAATGATGAAAATTGAGAAGTTGGAACATTTTTTCTTAAGAAATTGATGAAGTAGCCAGAGCGAAGATAGCAGGGCTGAATTGAAAGAAATGGTAGTATGTTTTCAGATCTTTTTATTTTTCGAGTTCTCCTCCTCCATCCTTTGAAACGCTTCAGCGGGAGTGTAAATAGACCTTCCATTTTTTTTTTTTTTTTTTTTTTTTGCGGGGAATCCGCTATTTTTTTATTGGGCGGTCATTTTCAGAAAAGGTCCGCGTCCGCTCATTTATGACGTCATCATTTTCGGAGAAATTGTCTAAGCTCTAGAATTTTCTTGCGACCTTGATTGTTACGTTAGGTACCTTGCGTAAAAAAATTTGTCCATGCCAGATAAAGCGTTGGAACCCGTTATATATTTTGTTGGGGGTCATTCTCAGGAAACGTCTGTGTATGTGAAGTTATCATTTTCGAGGAAATGATGTAGAGGGATTAGAATTTTCACAATCAAATTGGATGACGTCATCAATCGTTATCTTAAGTTACGCTATATAGGACAATTTGTCTAGACTAGATTATAGCAATAAATTTATGTGTGGTTATTGAAACTCTCCTTTTATTGGGGGGGTCATTTTCAGAAAATGTCCCGTGTCCGTTCATCTGTGACGTCATCATTTTCGGGGAATTCTCTAAGCTCTAGAATTTTCTTGATCTGCGTTCGACCTTGATTGTTACGTTACCTTGCGTGGAAAAATTTGTCTAGGCTAGATAAAGCAAGCAATAGCAAATTAATTAGGTGACAGTGGGTTCCCCGCTGCCATCATACTTCTGTAATGGTATGTATTTTTAACAAGGAACCTGTTCTATGGCTTTTTTTTTTGAGAAATTTGCCGTGCGCCGTCCAACAAAAAACTTGAAAAAATTTCGACTCTCAAGCCATATATTATAGGAGAGAGACTTGAAGAAATTTCGACTCTTGAGGCACATTTGATAAGAGAGGGACTTGGAATAGTTTCCAACTCCAAGCTATATATGATAGTAGGGGGACTTGAAAGAAACGACGGCTTAGTTTGAGAGTCTAAATTTTTCTCGTATCTCGAGCTATATATGATAGCTCGTGAGTTGAAATTTTTCCAAGTCCGTCTTCTATTATGTATAGCTGAAGAGACGAAATTTTTCCAAGTCCCCCTCCTATCATATATGGCTCGAGAGTTGAAATTTTTCTAAGTTTTTTGCTGGACGACGGACGGCGCACGGCAAATTTCTTAAAAAGCCCCCCACAGAACAGGTTCTGTGTTAAAATTCCAACTCTCGAGCCATATATGATAGAAGAGGGATTCGGAAAAAGCTTGGAGGATGAAACTTTTTCAAGTCCCCCTCCTAACATTATATGGCTCGAGAGTCAAGAAAAATTTAGACTCTCGAACTATATTATACTAGGCTTATACTAGCTTTATACTAGGTCTAGGCTTTTTGAATTCTCAATACTAAATCCAATTTGACTCATAAAACAGGTTCCCTGCGTTCTTCGTTTAATTTCGGTAAGGAAGCCGTTGTTTTTTTTCAGTTCCCTCCTATTATATACAGCTCCAAATGAGGTTAGCCTTGTGATATCGCAATCTACATTTTTCAGATCCCACGTGCAACATAAAAGAGGTTCCCTGCCACCTCTCGTTCAATTCCGTGAAAGAACCCGTGAGTTTTTTCCGTGATGGACTTGGAGTCCTCGACCTAATCAAGAAATCTGTGATTCCGAGAGAGAAAGAAGAAATAATAACTCGAGTTTCCCCTAGACTCCCTTCTAGCTTCTTTCGATGTGTCTAGCATGTACACCTGCCTACCAGTTACTCTAACTGTTAATTACATACTTGATCGTCTATCTTCTCGCAACATCGACTCTAATATTGTCTCTGAATTTCAAGTTCTCATCTCCTTATATTTGACTCTTAATATCTGTCTCTATGAGGGCACTATTTACGAAATTCCTGATGGCCACCTACCTATGAGCGTTCCTCTCTCCTCGCTAGTTGCCGACGTCCTCATGGATCTGCTCGAATCTAGTGTGCTCTCTAACCTTCTTCTTCCTCAACCCCCACATCCTCACCTGGCTACGATACGTGGACGATATTCTTTTATTTGGAATGGTTGTGTACCTGAGCTCGAACCTCTTCTCCCCTTCCTCAACTATTTGTCAACTTCACTCTCGAAGTGGGAGGCTCATCCATCAACTTCACTGATCTCACCATCTCGTTCCATCTTGAAACCAATTCTCTTGTTCTTCACTTCGTTATTCATCAAAAACCTTCCAATACCGGCTTCTCCATCAATGCTACATCATGATTCTCACAAATCCGCTGCTTTGTTATCTTTCATTCACCACCTCTTCACTGTTCCTCTCTCATATCGAAAAAACGCATATCGTTCATCTCGCTCGTCTCAATGACTTTCCTCACAACATCGACACACTAATTTCTCGTAAATTTCTTCAACGAGCCATATCTTCTGATCATTCTTCCTTACGAGCTGATCCTCCCCGTCGTAAGCGTTGGATTCGCCTTCCTTTTTTAGGGCCGGTATCCTGATACCTGGTGAAATAGCCAAAGCACTCGAAATCTTCGAGTACCGGTGAGCCTTCTACTCCGTTCTCACTTTGGGCCATCTATCCCCTCTTAAGGATAAACCCTCCCCTGAAGAATGTTGCGGAGTCTGTCGAGCTTGTTGAACCATTCTTAATAGATTGCACCATTTTCTGCCTGCGAGTAGGGCAGACTGGTCGCTCTTTTAAAGATCGTGCTTTCTGCCGCCTAGAGCCTGAAAAATCCATCCTCTTTAAACATTGTATCGAAAGTGGCCACGACTTCAAGTCCATTAGGAAACCTCCAAGGGTCATCTTTTAAACCGCTTAGAAGAAGAAATTGTTGTGTCTTCTTCTGTTTCTGGCGAATCTCTCTTGAATGATATATTCGTTTTATTTTTACTTTTATTTTCGAGTCATCTGTCGGTAACGTCATTCATTTCGAACGTCCTTCTTCATCGTTTGCACTTGGTTAGTTTGTCTTGATGCGACACGAAACCGGTTGTGAAATAAATATCTTCTTTTATTCAACTACTAAAATATCTCGTAATTATGAGGAATCCCTCCAACTTAAGGTGAGAGAGTCTTTCTGATGTAGTAGCCGTTTTCACGAAAGTTTCACATGTCCTTAATTCTAACTGCACCTCGTTGTTAGTTGTCACAGAGCCTGATACAAATGTCAATCTTTGAATGATGAAACAATTCCTCGAAATGCTCAACGATCGATATAGGCTCCTGCGACAGATTTTTTGTTCAATTTACAATATTTTGAAGATTATTTATTTCGGACTGGGTATGGCCGGTGAATCCGGAAGGAGAATGTGGATCAGTAGATAATTGATTTCGCTAGATCTTTGGACCTGATTTCAGAAATTAAGTATCATTGGTATCTCCAATCCTCCCTCCTTTGGTCTTTAAGAAATGAGAGCGAATCTAAAGCGATCGACTAAGAAAATAGATTTTCGTTCAGTACACCTTGGCTTGAAACAAGGTACCTATCGTACCTGCCCTTCGGGTGATTGAGGGCATCTTCAAATCTACAGCGAGTAAGTTTCACTTGCGGAAAGAAAATGAATATGGTTGAAAAGCGTTCGAATATATACATCTTTCCATTCGCTGTGGCGTAAGAAATCGAACAATTTATTCAAGTCTTTTTATTTTTTTTATCTTCGCACCTTGTTCCGATTTAAGTTTTACCAACAGTAGATGTCACCGCCTACGGTATACGTATTATCGCTAATTATACCTTATTCAGTCGTTCCAGAATGAAATTTTAAACCGACATTGAACTATACTTGTATACCGGTAAGTCATCTACTTGCATTGACGACCTGCTTATATTATTTCTCTTATAAGATAATGAACTAATTATCGATCGCTTGTTGAATAAATTTCGCGTCTTTCGCGAAATTCGTTAAAAACACGAGACAGTGGGACGTTTAAAGAAATAAACACGACCTTGACGTAGATGCCGTAATTTCGTAAGAAAATTCTGACGCGAAAGTCGATTCATAAGTTCTAATTTATAGGTACCTATTTAATATGGTGGACCTCAACAATTTGGAAATTTTAATTTTGATATCGCGATTTTTGTAAACCGTGCTTCGTCGACCTAGTTCAAAATTTGAATGTTTTAGAGGTAATCTACAATGTAAGTACACAATGAGATCTAGATGACCACGAATTTGCTTTGGAAGACCGTGATCTATTACGTTCTTCCATGTCTGTTAAGCGTAGTCCAATAGATCTTGATGATTTTCGAATTGTAAATTTATGTATAATGGGCAAATTGTAGCACAAGGATCTTGAAGTGAGATTTCGAAAGTCTCGCGGACGTCCTTAAATAATAAGCTCAGTTCACGAGTTATTTCAAATTTTATACTGAGAAATATAGGACAAAATGTGTTGGAAATCGTGCAAAAGCTCAATGACAAAGAAAGATTCAAAATTCCTTATAAGGGGGTGGGCGAATTACACCGACTCATGTTTTCTTTGGTATTAGTCGATATTAGTGTCACTCCTGCGGTTTATTCAAGGTATCGTTGTTTCTCTCCCCTGTCGACTGATTTCAATGTGTGCGTTCTGTTCCCGATATACTCAAACGAGTCCAAAGGTACAAAAACCCACAAGCATTAACAGATACAGCCTCAAAGCGCTTTCGGTTAAACACCCATTTTTAGAGCATGAAAGAAAGCGACTGAACCCAACAGAATTGATGACATGAGACTTGGTCATGACTGAAGTAGAACGCCATCAAAATGTGAATCATTCTCATAGACTAGTTTAATCAATTCTTCTTCAGAATGTACCTATTTAGTACAGTGATGTTTTGAGTATTTGGATATTTTCAAGAGCCATACGTTTGAAGTGCGAATTCTTCCTATGGATGAGGACTTTAGACTCGACCTCTTTAAAGCTAAGACTACTTTCAATTAAATGATCGGCGAAGGCCGACTCTCCATTCTTACCTTTCTCCCTCGGTCTTTTCATGCTCAGTCACTCTAATTTGGAGTTGGTGGCTAGTCATCCTTATATAGGTTCTCTACAAGCTTCCCTATAAACGCGACTCCTCTCAGACGTCGGAATGGGATCTTTTAATTTGACAAATAAACTTTTAACTGTCCCCGGCTGGACGACCCAACTGCATAGGAAACATGCCCAGGAGAGGAAGTCTAACCCACCGACTCTTACTATCATGGTGCGAATTTCGAGTAAGAGAGGTTGTAGAATCAAGGCATTTTCTTGTAAGCTTCCTACGAACCATAAGGGAAATGTCCTCGTCGAACTGATTCACTCTAGCCAGGTCTCTCATCATCATAGTAACCGGACTCAAAGGGATGCGAGTTAGTTGATGGACTAAGCTGGTAAACTTGGCAATTTTGTGAGCAACAGGACGATCGCGAACTAATGACATAACAGATGTTGATGAAGTCAAAAGCTTGATGATTTTACACGCAAATTCAAGTTGATAACGTTACGAACTAATGACGTGACAGATGGTGATGAATTCACATGCTTGATGACGTGACAAGCAGATCTAAGGTCAGAACTGGTTGATGTCTTCACCGTGTCTTAATTCGCGAGTTTGGGAGTAGGTTCCCTCCTTTATCTGCACCCCAGCCATCTGCGAGTCCAAGTGCAAATTGACCTTTCCTCCCAATACCTCCGAAAAAAAATTCAACAGAGAACCTGGTCTATGATGGGTTATTTCGAAAAATTTGCTGTGCGCCGTATATTGTCCAACCAAAACAGAAACGGTCCAAGTCCAACATCATTGGGGAAAATGATCCGAGTCCTCCTTCACTAGTATATGATAAGAGAGGGAGTTGGAGAAAACCTCCCTCTGAATTTGATCTAGCCTCGAAAAGTTCCTATTATCTAACCTGGGCAGATTCCGACAATATTCAGTTTAGACAAATTCTTCTATGGAATTGAATCTAATTTAAGTTGATGAAGTGATCAAAATTGGAAGCGGGCATTTTTTGAAAATGCTCCCGTCCTATGCAAAATAACCTAACTTAAATTGAGTTGTTGACGTCATCAATGATCGAAAATATTTCAAATTCCTGACATTGATGACGTCACAAAAGTCAATTATCGAAATTGTTCCAAGTCTCTCTTCCCAATATAGCGCGGAGAATTTTCCTAAGTCTCAAGTTCGGAGCGATGATGTTCTGAGCCATGTCAAAGAGGTTCGCAGCGTCATCAATGGGAGTTCTTTCATTATCAAGAGTGCCGCCGTCAAGAGAGTCCTTCTAAATCCGAACCCTAAGCCCCTCTTTCTCTACGGCTTACCTAAGGTCCATAAGCAAGATATTCGGATGCGGTCTGTAGTTTCTTTCATCTCCTCCCCAACCTACTCCCTCGCCAAATATTTAGATCGGGGGTTTGAATTGCGCATTGATTGGACTGGTCCCCCACATCTCCTTGGTGAGTTTTTTGAGGTATCTCAACTCTTGGTATCCTTCCATAAAGTTTACTTTGGAGATAGGGTTATTTTCCATTACCTTTTAACAGGGAACCTGTTTTATGGGGGGGGGGGGGGGGGGGCTTTTTAAGAAATTTGCCGTGCGCCGTCCAGCAAAAAACTTAGAAAAATTTTGACTCTCGAGCTATATATGATAGGAGGGGGACTTGGAAAAATGTCGATTCTCGAGCCATATATGGTAGGAGGTGGACTTAGAAAAATTTCGATTCTCGAGCTATATATGATAGGAGGGGGACTTGGAAAAAATGTCGACTTTCGAGCCATATATGATAGGAGGGGGACTTGGAAAAATTTCTACTCTCGAGTCATATATGATAGGAGAAGGACTTCAGAAAAATTTTGACTCTTGAGCCATACAATTACGATTGGAGAGGGATTTGGAAAAATTTTGACTCTTGAGCCATATAATTATGATTGGAGAGGGATTTGGAAAAATTTCGACCCTCGAGCCATATATGATTGGAGAGGGACTTCAGAAAAATGTCGACTCTTGAGCCATATATGATAGGAGAGGGACTTGGAAAAATTTCGATTCTCGAGCTGTATAATTATGATAGGAGGGGGACTTGGAAAAATTTCGACTCTCGAGCCATATATGATAGGAGAAGGACTTCAGAAAAATTTCGACTCTAGATCCATATATGATAGGAGAGGGACTTGGAAAAATTTCGATTCTCGAGCTATATAATTATGATAGGAGGGGGACTTGGAAAAATTTCGACTCTCGAGCCATATATGATAGGAGAAGGACTTCAGAAAAATTTCGACTCTTGATCCATATATGATAGGAGAGGGACTTGGAAAAATTTCGATTCTCGAGCTATATATGATAGGAGGGGGACTTGGAAAAATTTCGACCATTAAGCTATATATGATAGGAAGGGGACTTGGAAAAATTTCAACTCTGGAGCCCAGCAAGAGAAATTTCGATCTTCAGTTTCAAATATATTTTCCATCCCAAAATGTGCAAGTAATTGCCAGATTCCCAATTGAACTTATACTGGTATATTCTTTCTCAATAATGTACCTAATGAATGGACTATTATCGTTCTGACAATCATTTTCCACATTATTTTCCGATGTCAAAATTTCGGAATTTACACGAGCCCTCTTCCCTTTGTTTGTCAACCGTCCTAGATTTGCTTTCTCGCGTTTTGGCATTCCAATTAAATTGCAATAAAGTGAGACATCCGTGACTTCGATATTGAATTTTCGAAATTGACGTGAATTGTTTTTCTTTCTTAGTCCTCACGTTAAATTTGAAATAATGAAAGACAACCACCACTTCTTCAGATAATTGCTAAGCAAAATCTTTATCGTAACCCTACACTATTCGATTACTCATAGTATGGGTATTCAAAACTTCTCCGATTAAAAAGAACCACTTTCCAAAAATGATTGCCTAGCACATATTAATTTTCGATGAACGTCAACAAAAATGATTGCTTAGCATTTTTAATCAATAAATTAATGAATGATACAGATTTTTCATCTCTTGGATCATTCATGACACCACCCCCCCTCCCCCCCGCCAAGCACAAAGATATATACTACACGCCATTCGCCTGATTTTGTAACTTCAAATTTATTACGCATAAACCTTCTCCTAGGCAAGCTAAAGCAATGGAAACAAATTCCAAATTCATAGGTGAAATAGGAATAAAGTTGAATGGATTTGCGATTTTGCAACTTCTCTTTATATAATAGATAGATGGAGATCCGAGAAAAATTTAGACTCTCAAACTATATTATACTAGGCTTACAGTAGGTCTAGGCCTCTGTTATACTAGCTTTATCTAGGTCTAGGCTTCCTTGAATTTTCAATACCAAATCCCATTTGACTCATAAAACAGGTTCCCTGCGTTCCTCGTTTAACTTCGTTAAGGAAGCCTCTATAATGGACGGTATCCATAAGTTTGGAATTTACAGCAAAGATACTACGACCGATATTTAGTCACGGCCGTATTTTAGTCCACGGAGGTTCGTTCGGTCCTGTTCGTATTCCTTTGAGTCAGTCTGCCTTCAAGAAAGAATTACTCACAATTCGATATTGACGTGATGGCTCGGAGGAAAGTTACGAGGACGGATATGGGGTCCTTCAACCTCACAAACAACCTCTTGACTGTGGTAGGGTTGTAAAACGCGGGAGCCAGTTTTTGCTGACCATCTAATAAACAGCGACCACAGCTTCTGTGAGGGATCGGAAAAGCTCTTCCATAAGGAGAACTCCTACCGTAAGCACATCGCCCTCAAGCATATAGAGATAATGCGTCATCTCAACATCGATGGCATTACTGTACTCAACTCGTACATTCCAGAAGATGGCGTGATTGAGCTGGTCTATGACTCACACCGCGATTTCTCGTTTGGCCAATCTTAATACCTTGTTCTCCTCTTCCGTTCGTCAGTTGCTTTCATTTCAGTCCTGAAAATGGTTTATTAACCGAAAGCGCTCGTAGTTTTAATTTTCTACGGTTTTGTAGTGTTTACTCTCCCTTCGGAGTATTCTTTCTTTCGCTTAGGACTTTTATGTTACCAGCCTAACCTCCGGTTAGTGGAGTGATTCTCCTGTCTCCCCATAACAGTATCACTCAGATCCACCCGCTTCAGAAAAACGTGCGGTAACTCTGTGGGACCTTACTGCTCCCTAAATGTGAGCTACTCGCTCCCCAATGGAGGTAGTTGGGGTTGGTTGAAGTAGAAACTTGGTACGTCTGATTTAATGATCAATTTTATTTACAAAGTTCGGAAGACTCCTAACTGCAAGCTAAAGTGAATGTTATGGGATGGATCCACCATATGGAGTACCGAACCTCGCACATCCAGTACAGTTTCCATTTGAAACCGATTGCTTCTAATAGAAAACTTTCGCCATTTTATTTTCTCACCCCTTAGAATATAAGAGAGAAAGTTAGAAGTTCTCCATGGATGCGTCACTACTACGATATAAAGATACGAAATGATATACGTAGTTATACTGTTATAACGTATAAAACGATCTTATTTATTATTTTATTTCGTGCTGAATTTCCTATCATTAATAAAATACTTTCGATTAAAAAAATACGACACTCGAATAATTATCAATACACGTATTTTCCATTCACTTGACAAAGGAGGGAAAAAAGAAAAAAGTATTAATTTTCTCCGCGGACGTTTTTGAACGTTAATTGAGCACGATAGTATTTTTTTTTTTCAAAAGCCAAGCGCTTACTTGTCTTAAACTGAAGGTGAGATGATGCAGCTCTCCAAATTTATTTGTATGCTTATTCTTAGTCACGTTTCTGGAGTATTCGTGTCGACTGAGGTAAATTAAATATCAAATGTGGCAGCGAAAAAGAAATGAGTGAAAGACGTTCATTCCAGACCTGACAGCATCCATTCTGAGCTGCGTTGAATATTTAATTGGCGCAAGTAGAGACGTTAGCGTATAATTTTCGTAAATTTTCGAACTTCTCTCTTCACATCCTGGCGGCGAGCGTTTGTACGCAATATAGACGCGTATGCACGCGAACGTAGAAAAGAAAAACTTGTATACTTCGCGAAAACGACGACGTCTCATTTCATTTTTGATGAAGCTTTCGGACGAATATATTATTTCTATAAGACGAAAAGCGTTTTTAGAACCGAATAAAGAAAGTATTTAAATATTTCACTCGCTTTGAAAAGTTGCGAGCGCTGGAAGCGTACTCTCAGGTTTGAAAGTAGGGACAAGGACAAACGAAGTTTGAAAGTAAGAGTATATAAAATAGGTAAACGTAAACGAATTAGTCCATCAGTACATCATTTTTAATAAGATGAAATAATATTATGAAAAGAAAATTTGCTACAGTGAATTCGAGTAAACTCAACAGAAACCTTGAAAAGTGGTACCCTCGAAGGACACAAATCTACGTCGTCGGTGGGTAGGCCGCTTTTTTGGAATGATGAAAACCTTTGCGCGATACAAATACTGAAAATTATGTATCGCAGGAAGTTTTTATTTGTCAAGTACTACCTACCGTACTAAAAAAAGTTGGCAACTTGAGTCTTTTGGTCTTCGACCGAACAATGTAAATCTAATGAGCTGTACTGTCATTCGCAAGTTACTCTTCATAGCGGAACTATAGCTTGAGGTTCCATCCAAATAATTCTGCCATCGATCTTACGTGAAAGGAATACTTGTGCTCAAGAAGATTTAGTATGTGACGAGAAAGAATAATAGATTTCAATCGGTTGGGATCTATTTTGATTACAAATTTTGGTAAATGATTAGGACCGCTCAGGCTAGGATGAACCAGCTGGACTATCATCCTCATGTCAACCACCTTGCCTACTACATAACATCTGCAAATGTCTAAAAAGAGTGATAGCTGATTGACTCGAGAGCTACCTTAAAGAAAGAGCTGTATAGTAGTCCTTCCGGTTTTTGGAATTAGGCTAAAGAGGATAGTTGAGAAAGCAATATCTACGCGTCAACTTTACGCAGCCATCAGCCTGGACACAAGAAATACGCTTAGAAGTCATTGGAAGCCTCCATAAAGACGCAGAAGTGCCTGCATATCTGCTCAGAAGTCAGTCGGTACAGTGAAACGGCCAGCTACTTGTGGTGTGCCGCAGGGGTCGGTCCGTGAGCCGCACTTGTGATGCGTCACCAAGGTGGTTAGGCCGTGAGTTTATCTGCTATGCGAATGACACACTGATGGTATGCACTGCCGACAAAGAGGGAGTATGGTGAGCAAGGCTCTAGAGGAGGTGACACGTTTGATCGGGAGGCAGAGGTCGCACCATTCCTGGCCTGTCGAAAGTTCAGTCCATTCACCTTCCACGATGAAGAAGGTGATGAAGTATCTAGGTATGTGGTTTAGGATACCATTTCCTGACGGCAGCAGAAAAGGTAAACAAGAAAATAAACGACTCTTTGTGCGCGAGTCGAGAGCAGGTAAAATGGGCATCCATCTTGTTGTTTAAGTGAACTTAGCTTATGGGGTTCGTGCGAAGGTACGACGGGATATCCATCTTGTTTTCTAATAAACAGGGACGGATTTAGAAGCTTCAATGCCCGGGGCTCAGGTTTGTGGGGTCCCCTCAACTTTTTTTTCAACGTCTCGGGCTTCGCCCTCGCCCGTACGATGTTTCAAGGACATAAATGAATGGAAATGTCTCTAAATCCGGCCCTGCGAATAAACCAAATGTTTACCAACGGGGTGTAAGGTTCACTTGAAGAACAAAATGGATGTCCATTTTACCTGCTCTCGAGCTCCTTACTAACGCATGTGGTAAGAGACTAAGGCTATACTTCAATCGAACTGGCAACGTGTTCGTATTGTGATCGAGGCTGAGGCGATGGACCATAGCACGCCTTCCTTGAGTGTGAGGCCTGTTGGAGACGTGTGCGGGGCAACCTCTGTCAATACTGCGGATTAAGCGATCGCTCCGAATAGTCTGGTATCTACCACGCTAAATTCCCTAGAAGCCTGGAACTAGGTGTCTACATTAGCAGCCACAGTCACGAGGAAGAAGGTGGATACGGAATGAGAAGGGCAAATGCAGAGCCCTACTCAACACTTTTGTACTACTCACGTACAGAAGATACGCTACAGACAGAAGATGAAGATGAAGAAAAGAGAAGAAACTCCAACAGCCACTTATTTCTCAGTTGTATCCTGTGTGTGTTTGGGAGCACTGCAGCTCTGGCGGTTTCCAAGAAGCGCGAGTTTCTTCCTACACTAAACTTATGTACCCGAAAGAGGAAATGAAATTAATGCACATGCAAGTAGCACCCACTTCAAAATAGGGGACGGATGACTGCGCCTTGGAACAAGCAAATATTAGAAAACTATAGGCATTTAAAATTTTTATAGAGAGCTATGACTCGTTTTGGAATGGTAAAATTTTTTCATCAGATGATCGCAATTTCGGTCGTAGCGTTTTGACGTGTCTGTAGTTTTCAATTTCTTTGTCTCAGAGTTTGTTGTTCAATATTCTTTTATGTTGGAAGAAGAAAATTTCTTTAATCTCATAGGATTGACCACTTGAAGAAGTAGAAATTTTTCTGAGAACTGTTTTGGTCCGGCTCCTGGCTCCTGACTTGGACAGATTAATGCTCCAAACTTTTTCAAGTCTCCCTCCAAATCGATACAGTGGAGGACTATATTTCCTGTCATATCTCCAAGTCAAAAAACTCCTACTGCTAGATGGTCGCAATTCTTTTATTCGCGATGTGTGTGATAATTTAGCTTGAAAGTCGAAAGTTTAAATTAGAAAAAATTCTAATCGAGAAAGCAAAACGTGCGCACATAATTTGTACAAAGAAATAGTCTTTATTTTAGTACAAAAATAGACAGTAAAATGAAAATTTTCCATTGAAGCCTCTGCGAATGACATTTTAAGAGCGACTCGATTGAGTTGTAAATTCTTCTTCTTCAAATTCTCATATTATTCATTGTCGTTATGTAAGATACGTCGTATAAATACTCAAGTATCACATTTCCGTTCGAAGTAATTTTTTAATCGTACACAAACCTTCGAAAATTTTGAGGAAACTTTCGAAAAAGTTCTAAACGAATTTTGTGGTCATTGACTCGAGAACAACAATAATGTATGGCAAAATCCGAAATAATATTTTGACGATTTCCTTGGACTATTTGAGACGAAGTAACAGGAATTCGTCATAAAAAGGTTGCGACATGACAAAGAATGAGGGTGAAAAAAAATAAAGAAAAAACACTCGAGGACTCTAAAGCGAGACTTTATAGACCTATCTAGCAAATTCAAAATTAGCTATTTTTTTAGGGAACGTTATTTTGAAAAAAACCCTCGCTATGCTTTGTTCCTTCAGAATTATTATTCTTGTTGAGGAAATATAATTTCCAAGATGAGTGGTGTGTGCTTGAGTGAGAGAAAGGGGAGGGGTCATACATGAAACAATTTCCGAGTAAACATTATAACGAAAATGTGTTCCATTAAGAAGGCATAACTGAAAGATTTTATTCACTTTTGTGGAAGAACTTTTTTCTTATACTATTTCATGTGAACAACGCAGAGTTGATCGTCCTCTTCCCTCCTCCCCCAAATCATCTGAATTTCAGTTTGGGTGGAAACGATAATTTCATCGAGTGATTGCAATCATATACAGCTCGGAATTCGCCATTTCTATTAAGTCCATCTCCTCAACTTTTGTTCAAGCCCACGTTCTTTCGGTGATGGAAGTTTTTTTAGTCCTCCTATCTTAATTACTCGAAAATCGACATGTTTTCAAGTACAAATGCTTTGATGTTAAAAGATTCTTCCAAATCACCCTCCGAAACTTGCCTTATGGGGTGATGGAGGGGGTCTATTTTGAGAAATTTGACGTCTCCGTTTGCCGTTCGTCATCCAGCGAAAAATGATGAACCCCAATCTAATCAAACACTAGGAAAAATCTTCTTCTCACCCCATTTTTTCTCGTTTTCTCGCTTCTTTGGTATAGCAAATAGGACTTGGAAAAATTCCGACCATTAAGCTATGTAGGGGTATATTCACTCCGCGACGTGGGAGACTTGGATAAGTTGAATCCGTCAAAAAAGTTGGATTTGGAAAAATTTTAGGGTCGAGCTTCATGTGACAGGAGGAAGACTCCGGGAACTCCAATTTAGAATTTAAACCTCAATATCGAAATTGAATTCGTCCCATAGGCGAGTAGACTCCTCAGATTCCTTGTCCAATTTCATGATAAGGAAAGCGTAGTTTTTTCAAGTTCACCTCTAGTTGAAATTTTTCCATGTCCTACACCCCTACTCGACGGTTGGATCCTTTCGACACCCACGTTCAGGAAGTGGAAAAGATGAAAAGTTTTCCTTAGTGCTCGATCAGATTACTGTTGGTCAGTTTTCACCGGACGGTGGGACATTGAACCTGAAAAAGAAAGTATGGAACATGTCCCCCGTTAAAATTTAACTTTTGAGTTGTACACATAGATGATCGGGAGCACTCGCGTGAGTAATACACGACTTTTCCTGTCACAAAGCAAAACTCATTGAGAGAGTCACTCCCTCTCTTTAAATTAAATACCAATGACCTGTCAATCAAGCCAAATATTTGTAGAATAAACAATGAAACTCAGTTGAAAGAAATTTTGGCTTCACTACCACACTAAATACTCGTATATTACAGAAAGCTCGACTTTTCGCAGCGCCCGGACTGCATTTTCAAGACCAAAAAAACGTACTAAATGAATTCAAGAATAACATGAAATGCTCTGGCCTTTCAGTATGCTCTGGAATCCGGCCACAAGTTCGACTTCAACAATGTTTCCATTCTGGACTACGAATCAAATTTCAAGAAGAGGAAGATATTGGAAGTGACCCATATAATCGACAATCAAAATAATGTAAATTTCAAATCAGATACGAACGGGTTATCGAACGTGTACACTTCTATAATACGTAATCAGAATGAGTCACGTCTTGTATATTTACATGATTCATTTTAATCTCTTTAATCTCTTTTTTTCCTCTCGTATGTGCACGATACTGTTGAATTCATTCAGTAGGTATTTTTGCTCTTGAAAATGCAGTCTGGGCGCTGCGAAAAGTCGAGCTTTCTGTAATATACGAGTATTTAGTGTGGTAGTAAAGCCAAAATTTCTTTCAATTAGTATTTCACCTACCACGGGACAAATTTTTTCATCGTAATAAAACTCAGTTTATAAATTCTGTCACTATGACGTCACATCAACTCATAACTGAGTAAAAATACCCACAATCCAATAAGGAAACCCGAATTTTATTTCAATTTGGGCTAGGAGTCATCTAAAACCATCGAAACTTCTCCAGAAAATTCACTCCCCCTCCCCCTGCCCACCTTAACACTTGTAACAAATGACAAAAAATGATTTTGCAAGGGCACTTCTCACGGCCCCATTATCCGACGAATTATTTCGATCTTTAGAAATGTTATTGTACAGAAGGGTTCAATGGAAGGCGCTATTGGAACAGAATCCTGAATTTTGGCTCCAGAAGAATTTCACTCTCGTCAGAAAATAGATGGATTTTTACCAATTTCAACGTTTAATTGAGACAGTATAAGAAATTATTTTAAAATTCTGCTTCGATAGCGCTCCTGCTTGAACCTTTCTGGAAAACATTTCAATTATTCAGAAAGATCGGTTAAAAATTCGAGCAGTGAAATATGATTTTCGGTACCATATTTTACGAGCATAATTTTTGCTCAAGTAAAGCACACCCTTAACTCAATTGGAACGTGCTGAGGAATTACTATCAATTAATCCTCGAAAAAATTGTTGGTGCCCATCTTCAAATGTGAGACTATAACTTGTCTAAGTCTCGAAAAAATCTATTTAGTAGTTTTGAAGGAGATCCGCGGACAACAAATTTATTTAAGCCTGAATATGGGTTTATAATAGAAACCTGAATTTTTTCAGGCTGAAATTAATGTAGAGCTTCCGAAGCATCGAGAAAGTTCACTACTTCCTCTCCCTGTCAACCTTGCTACCGATGTAATACCTCAATTTTCGAGCAAGAAAAGTCGGTAAAGAAAAAAACTTCACAATTAGTTTTTCCTATAGGTTATTCTCAGCCTAGTAGTATTAGTCTAATACAGGGTGGACCAGAAAGATGTTACCAGTTAAATGGGGGTTTGCGCTAAATCTGTTCTAGCGTAAAAACGCCAAACGTTAGGTGTATACTTCAAACCTACGAAATTTGTATCTCAATTTTATCTTTAATTTGATCCATATTTGAAGTTTCTACGACTTTTCTGAGCCGAGTTATGGATCAAAATGTACCGGAAATTCACCAAATCGCCAAGGTTCCCAAAATAGGGCTTGAAAATTAATTAATTTACAGTATTGAGCTGAATTTCGAAAATTTTAACGATCAAATTATTGTTTCTTAGGCGAATTTGGACGGGGAAAACGAGAAAAATGGTAACAAAATCCTAAGAAGCACCAAAATGGTTTAATGGACCCAAAAAAGGTCAAAATTCCCCCAAATTGGAAAATTGTTCAAACGTTCAAATTTCAATTCGATTTTCAAGTGGACTTTTGCGCGGAGTTCGAGAAAAATGCTTAAAAAATACTTCGGAGCACCAAAATGGGATGATGGGCTGAAAGAGAATCAAAATCCCTCAAAGATGAAAAATTGCGTAATCTTCAGAAGTTGTTTTCAATTCTGAAGTGAAATTCAACGCCGAGTCCGAGAAAAGTACTGAAATGGTCCTAGGTGATCTCTAAAATAGAAAATCAAAAATTTTTTCCATTCTGCAGTAAAATTGTTGATTCAGGAGATGGAGGGAGTGTCGACAAGTTTGTCTGCATTTGGGGATTGGAGGGAGACTACAAATTCATCTTCCGTTGAAGGTTCGCGGTGAGAGATCGACTAGGGCTCTCTGTATAATCAAAACGGGAAAAAGTGCGAAAACTCTCGTTATTTTAGTCAAAGAACGCAAAGTTGGTCTTCTGTTGCGTGCTCGCGATGAGAGATCAACTGACGCCACACCTATGAACGAAGCGGGCCAAAGTGCAAAAACTCCTTGATTCAGGTAATGGGAAGATACCGCAAATTCGGTCTTGCTCGTGATGAGCGATCAGCTACAACTCAGTCTTTGATTGAGGCAGACGAACGCCCGGAATTTCTCGGGGTTTCACCCGGAGGAGAGAATGATACCGTCAAGCTCGACTTTCGTCATGAGCTCGCAGTAAGAGAACGATCAAGACCCCGTGTTTGACAGAGGCAGGCGAACGATCCCTGGGTTCAACATAGATCGACTGAGGCCCTGTGTATGATCGAGGCGGGTGCTTCCGCAAAAACTCCTGTTGTTTCGGGCAAAGGAGAAAATGATACTGGCGACTTCGTTATCCATTACATTCTCTTGGTAAAAGAACAACTGAGGCCCCATGTATAATCAAGGCGGATGCTTCCGCAGAAACTCGTGTTGTTTCGGGCAAAGGAGAGAATGATACTGGCGACTTCGTTTTCCATTAATTGCTCGCGATAAAGGAGCGACTGAGGCCCCGTCCCTATATCCAATCTCTCACCGCGAGCTAACAACGGAAGACAAGCTTCCCTGAAACGTCACTCTGTCGGTTGGCGCCACGAGAAAATGATCACACTCTTACCCGCATTCATTGTTAGAGGCACTATGGCCAATTAATCACTCCGAGTTCCCAATGTAAGACGAGCATCTTAATACCATACTCTCCATCGCGTAATGAAACAATGTGAGTTTTCACACTGTTACCAGCTTCGATCATACGCAGGGCCTCAGTCGATCACCGCGAGCAATCTTTGCTCTCGCGAAGCTCGATTTCTTTGAGAACCAAATGGAATTTGAAAGACTAAGCGATTTTCCAAATTGGTAAAATTGTGATTGTTTTTGGACACTTCCACACACTTTGGAACAGTTTTTTTTTCAACTCGGCACACAATATTACCCTAGAATCAAGAAAAACTTTGGAGGTTAGGCAATTTTTCTCGTTCTGGAGAAATGTTGACCCTTTTTGGGCCCATAAACCTATTTTGGTGCTTCGCAGAATTTCTTAACAATTTTATTCAGATTTAGCGCTAAATTTTATCTCAGAATTGAAAAAAACTTTGTTGGTTGGGCGATTTCATCATTTTGGGGATATTTCGACCCTTTTTGGGCCCATAAACGCATTTTGGTACTTCGCAGAATTTCTTAACAATTTTATTCAGATTTAGCGCTAAATTTTATCTCAGAATTGAAAAAAACTTTGTTGGTTGGGCGATTTCATCATTTTGGGGATATTTCGACCCTTTTTGGGCCCATAAACGCATTTTTGTGCTTCGCAGAATTTCTTAACAATTTTATTCAGATTCAGCGTTAAATTTTATCTCAGAATTGAAAAAAACTTGGAAGATTAGACAGTTTTATCACTTTGGGAAAATTTTGACCCTTTTTGGACCCATTAACCCATTTTGGTGCTTCGCAGAATCTTTTAACAATCGTATTCGGATTCAGCGCTAAATTTTACTCCAGAACCGGGGAACACTTTGAAGATTGCGCGATTCTTTCAATCAGGAAAATTGTTTTTTGATAATTCATAACGGCACATTTTGGTCCATAACTCGGCTCAGAAAAGTCGTAGAAACTTCGGATATGGCTCAAATTGAAGATAAAATTGGGATACAAAATTCGTACATTTAAACTATACGTCTAACGTTTTGCGTTTTTGCGCTATGACAGATTTACCGCAAACTCCCATTTAACTGGTAACATCTTTCTGGTCCACCCTGTATACTGTATATATTAAGCTGAGTGGCTCAATTCTTTATCACCTCCGATTTCTGGCATCTCTTAATGCTATCTATAACTGCTATTCCTCTCATGCACTCATACCATTTTCTATGCAAATTGAGCAAAGTTCTCTGGTATATTTACGCGGTCATCTTAACTCACAATGACGTCCTCGACATTAAGAAAGAACATTCGGTCATTCTGAATACCAATGAAATTGAAAAAATTCCAACTTCTGAGCTGCCATCACAGCAAACTGGACCTGGAGGAAATCTTCTATCAGCGGACCCACACTAAGATTGTACTGTATATCCTTTCCTACTCTCTGATTTCTTCATGAATGCGGGCCCCCTGAAAATCTTTGGTCTGGGGCATCCCCTCCTTCTGGGCGGCCCTTGCTGCGATTCATTCAATCCAAATATTACTGCTGAAAACTGTTGCACATTTTCATAGCGTTTTTTTCCCCATTGAAACTTAGTTTTTACTAGAATATCGCGCTCTCTAATTAAGAATTTTAGCCAAAAAAGGATGATCTATTACCTTCAAAGTGTACGAAAACGGCGTATATCCAGGTATTTTAAATCACGTATCGTTTCCCATCACTTTTTAAACACCATAATTATTAAGAATTTCCAACCATCTATAAAACACTGAAAACACCGAACACTAATCCATTTTTCTCATATATATGTATCGCAAACTATCGCGCAGATTTTCGATTTTTTTTTTTTTTTTTTTTTTCAAGCGCGCACTCTTTCCAAGATTACGAATTAAAATAAAAACGGAGCACGCGGAACGCGAATAAAAATATCGCAATCGATTAGTCAATGACCGTTATTGAAAAAATTTTAAAAATCCACCGTGTAATGATCACTCGTGAGACGATATTCTGGAAGAAAAGTGAGAGCGGATTTGACGGAGAGTAGGAAGTACCAACCGACTCTGAGATGCGATGACGATTTAAAAGTATAGGGTATTTAATAACCTCGCTTACCGCCAGATTTTTTTTTCGTATTTTATGGAATTGACTTAGTAAGTCATACACGCGTTTCAACGTAATGCGAGCACGCGGTAAACAACCTGAAAATCGCGAAATTTAGGTGGTCGGGAGGTTGTGGTGTAGCGATCGAGAAAAGTATGGGTTATAACAGCCACAGTAAGTCGTCGCACCGACTGTCCATTTAGTAATCAATGCTCTGGTGGAGATTCATTCATCGTGTATGTGCGACTCAAAGTGGAAGGCGTATTCGTGCGAGTACACCCGAGATGAATACGGAGTATCTACCTAACGGTTAAGCTCGTACTGTATTTCCAATTAGAATATCATTGTTTAGAGTATTATCATTCACTAAAATGCCCTGCGCTGTGTACGACTGTAAGTACAGTTACT
Organism: Aspidiotus rigidus; assembly: GCA_035079385.1. NCBI lineage: Eukaryota > Metazoa > Arthropoda > Insecta > Hemiptera > Diaspididae > Aspidiotus > Aspidiotus rigidus. The sequence goes on along the minus strand of JAVHKY010000002.1, from coordinate 1,213,970 downwards.
AATAACGTTCGGTTCACATTTACACTCTAATTCGTTTGTCTTTGTACAGGCCTACCTCGTCTTATAATGAACGGTTCGAAGGCTAGCCGAGTGACACGCGGTTTGTAATCATAATTTGAGATTAATTCCTCGAGGATGAACTTTTTTTTATTTTTCTAGAAAGGTAAGTGATCTACGAGAAATTACATAAACTCGCAACTTTTTCCCCCATATCCCCCTTCCTCCGACCCCTGAGCGTATTGAACACCTGCTGTTGACTGAAGCTGAAATCCCTGTAGTACCCTCACCTCCGAATTTGTAGTGCTCCCGAACACTTGCCTTTCTCCCGATATTTACCAATTCAATGGACATATAATTTATAAGTTTTTCAGTGATGTCGCAGTCCCTATTGACTCTCCTTTCGACTAGCTCACTGCTGAGGTGTTCATAGTTAAATTTGAGGAAGAAGCTCTCCTTGCGGATAGAGAATTCTCGTGCTACATTACTTATTGGTATTGTTAGGTGGAATCACCCTTCTTCCCTCTTTCGTTTTTGGATCGCCTATGCACTTCAATAAAATTCACCATCGAAATATAATATTTCTATTGAAAAAGGCTCCTACACTTTTGGAATTTTCTGGAAGACAACCAGAGCAGGTACATCAATCTACGGACTTCTTTCTGTCCCCCGGCACACAAGTATACTGCCTACAACACTAAATATTGATTTCTTTCCTTCTTCACCCTTTTGAAGGAGAAAAAGAAATCATCGGGTATCAAAATTGATATCAGAGGCTCTATGAGTAGAACCCGCAAGAGTCCATTACTTCATTTCTTCCTACACGTCCCAGAAAGAGAAATTAGATTCGTATATCTAGGAAAATTTTCTGATAAACTTACTCGGACTTCAAAATCCTTCAATTTTCGTCTCTCGTTCGACACAACTTCTATTATTCAACACCTTTTTCCTAGATCGAAAAATCCGTCCCAAGATTTGAAAGAAATTGTGTTTATAAAGTCACGTGCCAAGACTCTTCAGACTTTTACCAATGTGGCCTGTTCCATAACTGGCCAACCTCCCGTAGTACTAGTTGTTTAGGCGCGTTCTCAAAAACAAGATGGCCGCTGAAATGGGCCTTCTTCAAGAGGCAAGATGGTACAGTCATCTCATTCGCGGACTACCTCGACGCTTACCTTACATAAGGGTGGCGGCACAATGTCTTGGCGACTCTTGCACCTTAAGCTCCGCAGTTAGGAGAGCTGTCTACGTCGCTTTACCCAGCCTGCAGCTCGGTCGTTGCAGTTTCTGTACCACAGGACTAATTCTAGCTTGGATGCGACATGTTGGCGAAGTCTTGCGCCTCCTTCTCCTCTTGTCAATCCAGCACTTTGCAAGGATCTACCCACATCGCGGTAGCTAGATGGCGGCGGCTTCGACTCTAAAATTCTGTGTATACAGCAACAATAGAGGGAGCAGTCCCGTAGGAAAAGTAACTATGCATTCCAAAAATAAGATTCCCCATCCCGGAGTTCTGGTTATATGGGCTGAATTACTTTTTGAAGTTCAAAAAAGTCTTTAGTAGCAAATGTCCTAGGAGTCCAGACAAGGAAGAGACCCAAGAAGTCTGTAAAAATGGACCTAACTAGTGGTTGTCGCAATACGTTCAAAAACATCACAAGATTTTAGCTAGCCTCGCAGTCGCTGACTGTTCCTCATCTAGGAGACCGGTCTAACCATTCAGACAACCGCTTCTCGTGGTACCTACGTCAGGACCACCAGATAGGCTATGCGGGGGTCACACTTAACGAACAACATAGTTTTATCCCATGAAGGAGCATGAAATATTCAAGTAAGTAGAAGAGACACACCTGCAGTAGAAGTAACATAACTCGAGTAGAAGTAACTCCAATATTCACATGTCTTTTTTTTCCCCTGCGCTGGCTGAAAAATTTTCAAGGTGCATGCGGCATATAATGGGGATAGGGTAGTCTAGGGAAATCTACCGCTGCCTTCTAGGCGAAGACTGAGTAGTTGTAGTTAAAAATACTATCCTGTACTTTGGATTGCACCTGCAGGCCACTGTCGAGCGCATTTAACTGTGCCAAAGGTTCCCTTTAAGATAAGTTATACCCACTAGTTGTTGAGTAATAAACTCGCTCAACGGAAGACTCTTGAAAAGAGAGAAAAAATTAGATGCCATTGTAGAGAAATATACTCAAAGAGAGTAACGAAACAATACAAGAACCGCACAATATTATAAACAGACCGAGCGCTTTCGACTAAACAGTCATTCAGCGCTCGGTCTGTTTATAATATTGTGCGGTTCTTGTATTGTTTCGTTACTCTCTTTGAGTATATTTCTCTATGATGGATGACCGTAAAATTAAAAAACGTATTGATTCTAGATGCCATTGCTTGAACGCGCTGCAATTTCAAGGTAGCCGTCGTTTTTCCAAGTCCCCCTCCTATCATATATAGCTTGGAGGACGAGTCCCCTCCACCCTCTCTGTGACATCATCAACCACGTGATATCACCGTCCGCGAGAGCGAGCCCGAGCGTACCGTGTGTCGTCCGGTGAAAAACTTGGAAAACTTTTGACTCGTATTGTATAATTAGGTATAGCTTGGAACATTAAATTTTTCTTATCTTAAAAAAATTTTGAATCCTATTTTATATGACTTTGGAGGACGAAGTTTCTTTAAGCCCCCCTCTCCTATCATCATATAGCTTGAGAATGAAAATTTTTCAACAGGGAACCAGTTTTATGGTTGTTTTTTTTTTTAGAAATTTGTCGTGCGCTGTGCCGTTCAAAATATTGACTCCCATCGTATACAGGGTGGACCAGAAAGATGTTACCAGTTAAATGGGAGTTTGCGCTAAATCTGTTGTAGCGCAAAAACGCAAAAGGTTAGACGTATAGTTTGAATGCACAAATTTTGTATTTCTATTTTACCTTTAATTTGAGCCATATCTGAAGTTTCTACGACTTTTCTAAGCCGAGTTATGGACCAAAATGTACCGAAATTTTAGGGCAGGGGTTCCCAAAATTGTGAATTATCGAAAAACAATTTTCCATGATTAAAAGAATCGCGTAATCTACGAAGTGTCTTCCGATCCTGCAGTAAAATTTAGCGCTGAATCCGAATAAGATTGTTGAAAAATTTTGCGAAGCACCAAAATGGATTAGTGGGCCCAAAAAGGGTCAAAATTTTCCCAAAATGATAAAACCGCCTAATCTTCGAAGTTTTTCTCGACTCTGAGATAAAATTTAGCGCTTAATCTTAATAACATTGTTGAAAAATTCTGCGAAGCACCAAAAGACTGAGTTGTAGCTGATCGCTCATCACGAGCAAGACCGAATTTGCGGTATTCTCCCATTGCCTGAATCAAGGCGTTTTTGCACTTTGGCCCGCTATTGTTCATAGGTGGGGCGTCAGTTGATCTCTCATCGCAAGCACGCAATAGAAGACCAACTTTGCATTCTTTGACTGAAACAACGAGAGTTTTTGCATTTTTTCCCGCTTTGATCATACGCAGAGCCCTAGTCGATCTCTCACTGCGAACCTTCAACGGAAGATGAATTTGTCGTCTCCCTCCAATCCCCAAGTGAGAAGAATTTCCGCAATCTCCTCTTTCGGATCTGTCACCCGACGCTAGTCGATTTCTCACTCCGCGAGCACTCAACGACAGATGAACTTGTCGACATTCCCTCCATCCCCTGAATCAAAAATTTTACTGCAGAATGAGAAAAATTTTGATTTTTCATTTTGGAGATCATCTAGGGTCATTTCAGTATTTTTCTCGGACTCGGCGCTAAATTTTACTTCAGAATTGAAAACAAATTTTGAAGATTTCGCAAATTTTTCATCTTGGAGGAATTTTGATTCTCTTTGAGCCCCTTTGGTGCTGAACGATTTTCCAATATGGGGAAATGTTGACCCTTTTTGGGCCCATTAACCCATTTCGATACTTCGAAGAATTTTTTTAAAATTTTTTTTGGACTCAGCGCAAAATTCCACTTAAAAATCGAACTACAGTTCAAAAGTTTGAACGATTTTTCAACTTGGGGATATTTTGACCCTTTTTGGGCCCATTAACCCATTTTGGTGCTTCTTAGGGTTTTTTTCGTTTTCCCCGTCCAAATTCACTTAAGAAACAATTATTTGATTATGTATTAAAATTTTCGAAATTCAGCTCAATACTGTAAATTAATCAATTTTCAAGCCCTATTTTGGGAACTCTGGTGATTTGGTGAATTTTCGGCATATTTTGGTCCATTAACTCGGCTTAAAAAAGTCGTAGAAACTTCAGATGTGGCTCAAATTAAAGATGAAATTGAGATAGAAAATTCGTACACTTAAGCTATACGTCTAACGTTTTGCGTTTTGGCGCTACGACAGATTGAGCGGAAACTCCCATTTAACTGGTAACATCTTTCTGGTCCACCCTGTATAGCTTGGAGGATGAAATTTTCTCAAGTCCCCCTCCCCTCTCCGTGACGTCATCAACCTCGCTCGCGCCCGCGAACGAAAATTTCCTAAAAGTACCCCCAACAAAAGGGATAGCGGGTTCCCCGCTAAAATGATTCTACTGGATGTAGAAGGGAGGAATGTTGGGGTTCGGAGTGAGCCTGTTCGCTAATTAGTCTGACATACAGTATTATAGGTCTTGAATTGTTAAAGGAATTTGGAAAAATTTTGAGTTCTGAGCCAACATATAATTGATGTAATACCTAAGGGTACATATAGCAAAAAAGCCTTGTATTCAAATACCAAGAGATGGAGCCATCATAAACCACCTGCTAGGCTAAGATTTCAACCTGCTTACATCTTCATAGTATAGGCGTCATCTTGACGTACTTTAAGGACAAAATTTTGATTACAACTTCCACTGTGAGAAATGAAGCATGATTTTTAGTTTTTCGTGTTGTATATTTGTGTATCTGATCAACACTAAATTTTATTATGATCGGCGGACCATATTATTGTCTCGGCAAGCAATAGGACAAAGGATAGAGTTCTTTGTAAAAATATGATACAGTTCTCGAAGGTCAAATCAAGGATGAACAAAACAAGGTCTCCATAGTCTCCAGTAAAATACGTGGTTTTAAAACCCACCCTGAGTAAAGTGGTTTGGTGACTGATTAGAGGTTGTATTTTTTAGGTACGCTTGTCACCACAAGACTATTCTCTTCTCTCAGAGTTGATCTCGTGCAATAATTCGTCAACCTTTGAACACATTCCAACCGTGTCAAATGGAAGTCATTTGTATGGTACCGCTACGAGAGATAGTTATTCAATTCTTAATTCTGAAAAACTTTACCTACAATTAATTTATAAAGAATCGCTTTTGTTAGGAGATTCAGAAATACGTACATACACGTATACGACCGTTTGGTTGCCTAGGTTCGTTATCAAGGAACTCGATTGGTTGGAATCGTGGAAGAGCAATGCTGTATGGACTGTATCATTTTGCTGGAGAAAAAAAATTAAAATAGCGCATTCCCAATGCTTCGAAAAGCAAAGCCGGCACGGCACGTTCTTTTCTTTTATCAATATGTCCGCGCTTGCTCGCACATGAAAAATACGCCGATAAAAAAATGGTGTGCATCTTTCTCAGATTACACGAGTTGTGAGAATTTTTTTTTTTGAAATACATAATGCGACGAACATAAATACAGTTACGTCTCACAGATATTAAATTCTTTTGATGTTTTCTCTCATTCATGTTTCGAGGAGGGTGAACGCCGGTAGTTCATCGTAGAAGGTATTAAATTTGCAAGAGGAATTCGAAGGGTTCACTTTTACAACTTAAAACTCTGAGTTAGCTGGGTGGACAAAATGTGAGGAGGTGATTCTATTTATTCTAATGATAAAATTGTAAACGATAAGTAGAACAATGCATTCAGCCGTGCGCCTCGCTGCAAAAGTAAACGTCTTAACAATGTTGAGTTCATGGTTTCAAACGATATGTCCTTTGATACGAGTATTGTAAACTTTTACTTTGATAGGAAGCGTCATAGAATAAGAGAAAAAAAGAGCATACGAACTTTTTGATCAAATTTGCGTACGAAATTATTTTCTCTCTTAATTGTAAAATGAAGTTACGGAAATTACTCGAAGCGTTTTCCGTTACAAAGTATATAATTGAATTTTATATGATCTGTATTACAGTTACATGCTTATGATAATACCTACCTATCCCTCAAAATTGTATTCTACGAAATATTTCGTAAGCATTATACTCTACACGACATAATCTTCTCAGTGTTCATTCGAATTAATAAAATTGAAGTTTAAGCTATTTTACTCGAATGAACCGTGATGATGGTGTAGGCTTACGAGCTCGTACAAGTTATTTCTGTTTTGCCGAGAGTATACACTGAGTAATCGAATGAGTGCAGAATAAAGTTTGCAGGCGCCAGGCGCGCAGAAGTAATATGTGGTTACATTTTCTAACTTTCTCTCATACTTGTAAACCGAACGAACGAAAAAAAAAACAAAGACCAAATTCTGTTGTTCAATGTGAGGTTGTTACTCAATATTATTTTAATTCTAGGAAGAATCTCCCCCACACTGCTGCATTAGAAAATTTTATGAATTTGATAGAAATAGTTACGGTACTTGGATGAGAAAAGGAAGACTTGCAATGTTAAAAATTCGCTCGTAAGCAGCTTCTTTTTCCACGATCCACTGATTTCTTCTTTTTTTCATCGGGAGCCCGCTATCTGTTTTCTTGGGGGGGGGGGGGGAATCCTCAAAAAACGGGCGTGTACGCGAGCGCGTCCGACTTTTGTGACGTCATCATTTTTGAAAAAATATCCTCCATGATGATGATTAAAGAGAGGCTTGGAAAAATTGCGACCTTGGAGCTAAGAGGGGGACAGAAGAATTTTGACCTTTCTTGGACTTAAGACTATTAAGAGGGAATCTGTTTTATTGGGGGTTTTTTGAAAAATTTGCAGTACGCGTTCGGAAAAAACTTACCTATATGACGTAATCCGATAGTGACGTCACAGGGTCAATATGAAAAAATTTTCAAGTTCCTCAAATAGGCCAAGGTCACTGATGACGTCATCAGACGTTCCCTATGCCCTATACTAATTTTATACCAGATTTATACAGTCAAACTTCTCTATAACGAACCTCCATTTATAGAAAAATTGTGTGTATAACGAACTTTTTCAAAGGTCCCTCGAAATTTCCATTTACAAATGTTTCTTCATAACGAAAGAAAGTTCTATTATTCAGAATTTTTTTCTCACCGTCGAAGACTAAGTTACGTTAAAAGATATGACTATAAAATTTATTTATCAAATCAGATTTCAACAATTTTGCGTGCAGAAGGATGAGAAAAAGCTTAGAGATGCCTTAGTTTTTAAATTTTTGTATTTCAAGTTGGTGCGCACGCACTACAACGATAATGTCGAAGAGAAAAGTAAAGTTGCAGATATCGACGAACAAGTGTCGATCATAATAATTATATGAGATCTTGATGGTGGTATGAAAAAAAAATTAGGATGTTGTTGCAAGTTTTGCAACGGTGAGTGGGGAACCCGTAAGACTCGTATTCCACTCCGGAAGGTCTTTCGAAAAGTAGAACATAATAAGTCCCTCTCCTACCATATATAGCTCGAGAGTGGAAATTTTTCTAGATCCCCCCTTCTATCGTAAAAAGCTCGAGAGTCAAAATTATTCCAAGTCCCCTTCCTATCATGTATAGCTCAAGAGTCGAAATTATTCTAGGTCCTCCCTCTCCGTGACGTCATCAACCTCGGACCGCTCGCGCCCGCGCTCGCGATCACAGACGAAAATTTCCTGAAAGTATTCCCCAACAAAAGGGGAGGTCAAAATTATTTGAAGTCCCCCACCTATCACATACAGCTTACAGGTCGAAATTATTGTCAGTCGACCTCCTATCATATATAACTTAAAGGTTCGTGTAATTGAGAACGCTTCTGCGGCGTATTTACAGTTCCTTTTTCTGAAATTTCGGAAGCAACGCGCTTCGTTTTCCTCTCATATTTGGTTTCTTCGTCGGTGTTTAGTGTTACATTTGAGGCCCAAGTTCGTTAAATTCCGGTTTTATTCCGATTGCAAGGTTACGACTAAGAAACTGGAAAATTATATGAGGGAGAAGTGGATCAGAACAGAGTTGCGAAGATGGTATGGTAAATTTAATATCACGACCAGATTAAACCTTATGGTCCATTCGAGACTCTCCGGCATGCTCCTCCCCCTTGAGTTGGATTACTTTATGAGGGACGTCAATGAAAAGTGTCGGAAGTTTGAGGCGAAGTTGAAGGAGAGGAAAAATAAGAAGCTGTCCTCCCTAATGACGGTTAATGAGGAGGTGGTTGAGGAGGGGGTGAGTGATGGTGTTGTCGTTCATAAATTCCATCCTCCCCTCATAAATAATAGTCAGGTAGTGTTCAATAGTGACGAAACATCCCTCCTTGAGAAAGGTTTGAAGTTCAGTATACCTCCCCTCAAGAATGATGAAACCTTGGCGAATGTTGTTGCGGATCTTGCGGTTAAGATTGGTCCTGGTTTTAATACCCAGAAAGTCTGTGCCGAATTAGTCCGTAATAACCCTCTCCCTCGCATGAGTAATAAATTGGGAGGAGTGATTCAGGGTCTAAGGAGGAAGATCAAAGAGGGAGATTTGATCGTCACTAAGGCTGACAAGGGCAACGCTGTTGTAGTGATGGAGAGATCGGCCTATTCTTCTAAGGTCCATGAAGTCCTACAGCAGTGTGGTGCTAAAGAGAGTGAGGATTTCAGCTTTCCCAAGCACGTCAAAGAAGTTAGGTGTGTCATCAACAGGAGTGAGGCTGTTATCAAAACTCCTGCTTTGAAAAAAGCCCTCCTCGTTCCTAACCCCACACCCCCCCTCTTGTACGGGCTGCCTAAAGTGCATAAGAACAATACCCCGATGCGACCCGTTGTTTCTTTCGTCTCCTCTCCTACCTACCTCCTTGCTAAATTCCTTGACCGTTGGTTCAAAAATCGTATTGATTTTGAATCCCCTCATTCGGTCTTGAATTCGGCCTCTTTAACTGACGTCCTCAAGGATGTAGGCCTTCGACCATCTGCTCGTTTGATGTTGTTGGTTTGTTCCCGAATATTCCTAAGGCTGCTACTATCCAGCGTATGGGTGAGCTACTCGTCAAAGCCAACATTCCTCATAATGAGCTTCACGAATTCTTCGATCTTCTTAATACTTGCTGGTCCCCTAACTATTGTAAATTTGAAGGGAAATTTTTCGAGTTCCCTGACGAAGTAGGGATCCCCATTGGATCACCACTAGGCTCTCACATCTCCGAAATCTTAATGTCTAAGTTTGAACTTGACCTCTTTTCCTCGAACCAGGTGTTACTTAATCATATTCATTATTGGCACAGGTACGTTGATGACGTTCTATGTACCTGGACTGGTCACCCAGATCTCCTTGGTGAGTTTCTGAGGTATCTCAATTCCTGGTACCCTTCCATCAAATTTACGTTGGAAATAGGGGTATTTTCCATTAACTTTTTGGATTTATCGATCTCTATAATAGACGGTATCCATAAGTTTGGAATTTACAGGAAAGATACTACGACCGATGTTTTAGTCCACGGTGGTTCGTTCGGTCCTGTTGCTCACAAGATGGCTGCTTTTCATAGCCTAGTTCACAGACTGACTCGTATTCCTTTGAGTCAGTCTGCCTTCAAGAAAGAGTTAATCACAATAAAACACCTGGCCAGAGTGAATGGGGTCAATGTTGATGTTGACGTGATGGTTCGGAGGAAAGTTACGAGGGGCCTCCTGGATTCCACCACCTCCCTCCCCCGAGACACGATCCGTGATCGCCGGTTGCGTTGGATCAGTCTCCCTTTCTTGGGGAAGTTCTCCCAGCAATTGGGTCGGGCCCTTCGCCCGTTTGGCTTCAGACCCGCGTTTTACAACCCTACCACAGTCAAGAGGTTGTTTGTGAGACTGAAGGACCCCATACCTGTTGATGAGAGGAGTGGTGTGTATAAGTTGGAGTGTGAGAATTGTGGAGGCTTTTATATTGGTGAGACCAGCCGCCAAATGAAAGTTCGAGTAGCTGAGCACCTGAAGTCTTGGAAGAAGGGACACTTGGGGGAGTCAGCTTTCGCCGATCACTTAATAAACAGTGGTCACAGCTTCCGTGAGGGATCCGAAAAGCTCCTCCATAAGGAGAATTCCTACCGTAAGCGTATCGCCCTCGAGAATATAGAGATAATTCGTCATCTCAACACTGACGGTATCACTGTTCTTAATTCGTATATTCCGGAAGATGGCCTGATCGAACTTGTTTATGACTCACACCGTGATTTCTCGTTTGGACGATCTTAATACCTCGTTCTTCTCTTTTGTTCGTCAGTTGCTTTCATTTCAGGCTCGAAGATGGTTGTTTAACCGAAAGCGCTCGTCGTATTTTCATTTTTTCTGCGGTTTGCATTTTTTACTCCACGTCGGAGTATTCCTCTTTATTGTTTAAAGGTTGAAATTATTCTAAATCCCTCTCTTTTCATAAATAGCTTTAGAGTCGACATTTTTCCAAGTCCCCCCACCCCTCTCCGTGACGTCATCAACCTCGGACCGCTCGCGCTCGCGGACAAAAATTTCCAGAAAATACCCTCCCCCCCCCCACCAAAAGGGATGGAAAAGTGAAAATGTATCTTTTGTCGTTGAAAAATGAAAGTGCATAATATGAAGAGAAAAGTAAAAAAGTTCTTATATACAAAGAAGTTTCTATTTAACAAACTGTTTCTCTGTCCCCTTGAAGTTTCGCAACAGAAAAGTTAGACTCTACTAGGTCTAGCATTAAAATAGATCAATGTCACTGATGATGTCTACTAGGCTGAGGTCTCCTCCATGTAGTATACTAGTTCTATACTAAGCTTATACTAGGTCCAGGCTTCCTTAAATTCTCGATACCAAACCAATTTGACTCAAAGAACAAAATCCCTGCGTTTCTCGTTTAACTTCGTTAAGGAATCCGTGTTTTTTTGTACCACTGGAGCTAAGGAGGTGTTGGACTTGAACCATCTTCTTGGCTGATTTGGATTTTTTGCCGGACACCACAGGCCGCACGGTAAATTTTTCGAAACATCTTTCTCCCTCCTCTCTACAGAAGAGATTCCTCGCTACAATTTTGACTCCCAAGCTAGGGATTGTTCTATGAAGTCATTAAATCGTGACGTCACAGGGACTGATTTATTACGTCATAAGATCGTGACCATAATATATAGACACTTCTCTAAATAGAAAATGCGCCACACGATCCGCGTTCAACTTTTGTGATGTCATCATCTTCGAGGGATTACAGAATACTCAAAGAGTAATCGAAAAGACTAATTGCAGTTACCGCAGGTATACAGAAGAATCTCGCATCTTCTTCTGTATATCTGCGGTCACTGCAATTAGTCTTTTCGATTACTCTTTGAGTATTCTGTAATTATGTCGAGCCCTAACATTTCGGACCGTGTTAATTATATCTTCGAGGGACTTGAAAAGATGTCGACTCTAGAGCTATATATGATACGAGAAAAACTTGGAAAAACAATGGCTTCCTTAACGAAATTAGACGAGGAACGCAGGGAACCTGTTCCATGTATCGAATTGAATTGGATATTGAGATACATTTAAAGCAGATTCCCTGCTATCGCTCGTTTAACTCCGTTAAAGAACCCGTGAGTTTTTCCGAGTCCTCATACTACAGCTTGAAACTCACATTTTTCTGAAGCCCTCCTCCGGCCATATATTATTATGGCTCAAGTGTCGAAATTTTTCCAAGTCTCTTCCTATCATATGTATACTATGACTTGTTGAAAGTCGAGATTTTTTCAAGTCCCCCAAAAAGTTGAATTCTTTTGTAGGGGAGGCCAGTTTTCGCCGGTTACCGCACGGGGTACGACAAATTTTTCAAAAAACCCCTCCTAGAACAGGTTCCCTGTTAAAACTTCAACAGTCGAGCGGTAATATACATACGATGGTAAGAAGGGAATTTGAAAAAAATTTCAACTCTCAAGCTATGATGAGCAGCCATTTAAAGGGCTAATAGGAGAGGAAATGGGAAAATTTATAACTCTCGATCAAGATTAGCTGTTTCCCACGAAACTGCGAAGCTTGCGGATTCCCCGCTTTTGTTATTTATTATTGTCTTATACTAATACGTACATTCAGGCCATTATCTCATCAGTAAATAATAATATTCTATATGGCGTTGGTCACAATAAATAAAAAAGAATCGTGCACATACTCAATATCTAAGAGTCCACATTAACATTCTTTCCTTCCCCTTGTTAGGGAGGAAGGACCGTTATCGCCTATATCTTGATCACACTTCTTTCCGTACTAAATTAATTTTTTCACTGAACACTATATAAATACAAAACACTCATCGAATTTGTGTAGGAAGCAACCTGAAAACACCTGAGCATTGAACGATAACATCATCGTATTTGATCAGATGATTCCTTGTAGAAAATTTTTGAATCGTTTCTCAACAAATTTTCAAGTTTCAATCACGAGTGTCTCAAATATTTCTGAGGACACGATGGCTTAAGTTGATCCTGTGCAACGTTGAACGCACCTGTTTCCAGAATGTTTTCAAGAAGAAAATTTTGGTATTCAATTTTTCTTTGGTTACTTTCGCTTCAGAAACATCAAGTAGAAGGACCTAAACATCACAACAAGTACGTGAATATTGGCCAATTCTTCCTTGACAGAAGCTAAGTAACGTGATCCATTTTTAAACTTTCATTAAAAAACTTAAGTATATCCTTCTGCTATGGTGTAAAAGTTATGGTATTTGGATAGGACAAAATATTCAAATTTTGCTGTGTATGTCTGCCGTCGTTGGAGTGTAATAATTGTTCATTAAACAAGTAAAAGTGGATTAGTTGAAGCCAGATAAGCGATATATGTCTCAAGTTCAAGGATATGTGCATCAATTTTCAGCTTTACAGGAAACATTAAGGATTAAGAAATTTCAAAACATTCCTAGACTCCGTTACCAAAATAACGTAGAGCTAACAATTCTTTCATGCTCTAATTTTCACGGAAAATTTTTCCATCTTATTTTTTCTACGGCTTCCAAATTTGGTACACATTTCTGAATCATCCTCATGAAAATCCATTTGCACAATACAGTTTGTAAGTGCCTTTGTTACTTCTTTCTCATTCTACCTAATAGAGATTTATAATTTGATTCAGATCGGATGAAACAAAATCCGCCGGCTGGTTTTCGTCTTGCGGTAAGTAGAAAATCAAATTTTCCTCGGAGGTACCACTCAATTTTGCATTAGAAACTTGATTCACGCTTCATCCGGGATGTATTTAGGGCAATTCTTGCATTTCAGTAACATTGCATGTAAGTTACTTATTCTTCCACGTGTTATCAACTTGAAGATGTTTCTAACATTGATCTTACAGGTATTCCTCGATTCAGGTTGCATACTCATCTTAATTACGGGGGAGTTTTACCGTATAGGATGAATTAATAACAAGTGGGAGAATAAGACGTATGCAATTTTAAATACTGAAGCTGCCTTTACAGGCTCACGCTCTTTGTCATCAGATTTTGTTATTATTACAAGAAATGCTTTTTGGTAAATAAAAATGTAATACGTACTAGGAACTTACTGAGGTATACAGGGTGAGGCAGAAAGATGTTACCAGTTAAATGGGAGTTTGCGCTAAATCTGTCGTAGCGCGAAAATGCAAAACGTGTACGAATTTTGTATCTTAATTTTATCTTTAATTTGAGCCGGATCCGAAGTTTTTACGACTTTTCTGAGCTGAGTTATGGAGCAAAATGTGCCGACAATTCACCAAATCGTCAGGGTTCCCAAAATAGGGCTTGATAATTAATTATAATTTACAGTACTGAGCTGAATTTCGAAAATTGTAATAATTAAATTATTGTTTCTTAAGTGAATTTCGACAAATCGATGCTTCTTGCAATTTATGGTTATTCATATCACAAAGAAGACCGTACAACCCGAGGGTGTAACAAATTATAATGGACCACACAAGAATTTGTTACACCTTCGGGTTGTATAGTCTTCTTTGTAATGTGAATTTGGACGGGGAAATGAAAAAAATAGTAACAAAACCCTAAGAAGCACCAAAATGGGTTAATGGGCCCAAAAAGGGTCAAAATTTCCCTAAGGTGGAAAATCGTTTAAACTTTTGAATTGTAAATCGATTTTTCAGTGGAATTTCGCCCTGAGTCCGAAAAAAAATGTTTAAAAAATTCTTCGAAGCACCGAAATGGTTGATGGCCCCAAAAAGGGTCAAAATTTCGCAAAGATTGCGTAATCTTCAAATGTTGTTTTCAATTCTGGAATAAATTTTTGTGCCGAGTCCAAAAAAAAAAAAACTGAAATGGCCTTAGATGATCTCCAAAATAAAAAATAAAAAATTCTCATTCTGCAGTAAAATTGTTGATTCAGGGGATGGAGGGAATATCGACAAGTTCGTCTTCCGTTGAGTGCTTACGGAGCGAGAGATCGACTAGCGTCGGGTGACAGATCCGAAAGAGGAAATTTCGGAAATTCTCCTCATTTGGGGATTGGCAGGAGACGACAACTTCGTCTTCCGTTGAAGGTTCGCGGTGAGAGATCGCGACTAGGGCTCTGCGTATGATCAAAGCGGGAAAAAGTGCGAAAACTCACGTTATTTTCGGCAAAGAACGCAACGTTGGTCTTCTGTTGCGTGCTTGCAATGAGAGATCAACTGACGCCCTACCTATGAGCGAAGCAGGCCAAACTGCAGAAACTCCTTGATTCAGGCAATGGGAGGACACCGCGAATTCGGTCTTGCTCGTGATGAGCGATCAGCTACAGCTCACCGCAAGCTCATGACGGAAGACCAGCTTCACAGTATCGTTCCTTCCTTCGCGGGAATCTACGAGAATTTTCTCGCATCCGCCTGCCTCCGTCAAACCCGGGGCTTTGATCATTCTCTCACCGCGAGCTCATGACGAAAGACGAGCTTCACATTATTAGGGGTGCAGTGAGGCCATTTTCTTGAAGATGATTCTTCGTAGGAAATTTAGGGGGCGGTGTTTTCCTTTGTTCTCGTAATATTATTGGGGGGCTTTTTTTTTGCTTGTTGATTTTTTTTTTTTTTGGGGGGGGGGCGAAATCTTCGTAAGCTTTGGGGGATCCCGGCACCCTTGATTATCGTTTCTTCCTTCGCGGGAATGTACGAGAATTTTCTCGCATCCGCCTGCCTCTATCGAACACGGGCCTTGATCCTTCTCTCACCGCGAGCTCATGACGAAAGACGAGCTTCACAGTATCGTTCCTTCCTCGCGCGAAAGTACGAGAATTTTCTCGGATCCTGTGCCTTATCTAACGTAGGGCCTTCATAGTTCTCTCACGGCAAGCTTAACGAACAACGGTCTCGAGATATCCTTCCCAGCACTGGCTGTGGAAACAAGAATTTTCTTGAATTCACCTGCCTAGATGAAGCGGGGCTGTTACAGTTCTTTCCTGGCGAGGTCACACTGGAACGCGATCTTCGCGGTATGTTTGTCACCATTGCCTGAAACAACGAGAATTTTCACGTACTCACCCAATTAGATCAAACACAGGGCTTCAACTGGTCTCTCACCGCGAGCTCATGGCAGACAACAATCTTCCTAGTACCCTTCCCTACTTCGCGGGTCTCCACGGGAAATTTTTCGTATTTATCCGCCTTTATTGAACAGGGGGTCCTACCCGATCTCTCACCGCAAGCTCATAACAGAAGACAATCTTAAGGACATCATTCCCTTTAGTGGGTGAAGCCCCGAGCAATTCCGGGCATTCGTCTGCCTCAATCAAATACTGAACTGTAGCTGATATCTCATCACGAGTAAGACCAAATTCGCGGTGTCATACCTCCCATTGGCTGAATCTAGGAGTTCTTGCACTGCTTCAAACATAAGTGGGACTTCCATCGCGGGCACGCAATAGAAGACCAACTTTGCGGTATCATACCTTCCTTTGCCTGGAACAAGGAGAGTTTTCGCACTTTTTTCCACCCGCGACCAACCTTTCCAAGTTGGTAAAATTGTAATCGTTTTTGGTCACTTGCACACATTTTGGTGCTTCGAAAAATTATTCAACAGTTTTTTTTTACAAATAAGCACACAATTTTACCCTAGAATCAAGAAAAACTTTGAAGGTTAGGCAATTTTTTTCGTTTTGGAGAAACGTTAACCCTTTTTGGTCCCATTAACCCATTTTGGTGTTTCGCCAGATTTCTTAACAATTTTATTCAGATTCAGCGCTAAATTTTGTCTCAGAAGCAAAAATAACTTCGAAGATTAGGCGATTTTATCATTTTGGGGAAATGTTGACCCTTTTTGGGCCCATAAACCCATTTTGGTGCTTCGCAGAATTTTTTAACAATCTTATTCAGATTCAGCGCTAAATTTTAATCCAAGATCAGGGAACACTTTGGAGATTACGGGAGTTTTTCAATAGGAAAATTGTCTTTCGATAATTCACAACTTTGGGAACCCCTGCTGTGAAATTACGGTACATTTTGGTTCATAACTCGACTCAGAAAACTCGTAGAAACTTCGGATGTGGCTCAAATTAAATAACGTTTTGCGTTTTCGCGCTACGACAGATTTAGCGCAAACTCCCATTCAACTGGTAACATCTTTCTGCCCCACCCTGTACTCTAAAGTCACATAGAAAGAAGAAGTCGTTCAACTAGTGAGTCAGGCGTAACGCCGCAGACCGTATTCGCAGATAAAGGTCCCGCTAGGAGCGTTACTTGTTCTGCGAAAAAAGTAATCATGGTGTTTTCCACCATAAGACAACATACTAATAAAATTGTAATTCCACCGTTTCAAATTGATTTTCATGAAAAATGGAGAGAACAAAACTTGTTGCCCTTTCAATTTTATTTCAGATGAATGTAATTTTAGATTTTTTGAATAACTTTTTTCATTTCATCACTTTTTTTGCAAGCTTCCTCAAGTTGCCGTTATGGTAAACGTAGAGGGCGCCTCCTTTGCCTTTATTTGCGAATTGCGCTCGGGAACTCCTCTTCATACTTTTCTACAGGAAATTTCGCTTTATCTCAGAAACGATGCATTTTCATGAAAAAATGAAGAGAACTAAAGCTGTTCGTCTTTAAATTTCCAATCTGCTGATGGTGATTTCAGAATTTCTATTAACAAAATTACAAAATTGATCTCATTTGATAGAAAATTGCAACACAAATGAATTCCGTCCTCTCACTTTTTCCTTAAAAATGTATAGTTTTTGAGATAAAGCGAAAAATCTGCACTACGCCATATGTTTTGTGTAGGAAGTATGAAGAAGGTTGTCGCTTGCGCACCTACCGGGATAACGTAGCCCAACATTTAGCTTTTAACATTGCATAAATGAAATGGCGGGCAAAACGACTTCCTCTTTCTACATGACGTGAGTATACCCAATTAATAATTTTCGCTATAGTTGTATCTAATTTTTACGTGCAGCGTTAGTTTACATAGGACGCTACTTACCCTGTAAGTGGAAACTAGATAGAACTAGAGCGAAAATCGAGCGAAAATCTTCATTTGGGTAAACCATGTAAGTTCCTTAGTAGTACGCAGGTGATAAATGATAAATAGAAATATTTTGGCGCTCAAAAGCGGATTTGGTTGAAAAATGACGGGCTAGGTGCTGGAAACAGGACTTCAACTTTCCAAAGTACCTATTTCCACAAAATAAATTTTGTGGGCTAAAACGTGCCACTCAAAAGTTAGTATTAGGTGCCTAGTTTTTCTGATATACAGCGTGGACCAAAAAAATATGTTACCATTTAGAGGGGAGTTTGCGATAAATTCACTCCAGCGCAAAAACGCAAAACTTTAGCTGTGTACTTCAAATTTACGAAATTTGTATCTCAATTTTATCATTAATTTACGCCTCTACTTAACTTTTTACGACTTTTTTGAGCCGAGTTATGGACCAAAATATGCCAAAAATTGACCAATTCGCCGAGATTTCTAAACTATAAAATTGAAAAATTCCCCCACTTTGAAGCTTCATAAGGTTATTCAGGTTTTTTTTTTTTTTTTTTTTTTTTTTGGAATCAGCGTCAAATTTCGCTTTTAAATCAAGTAAAATATGGAAGTTGAAACGACTTCTAATTTTTGTTAATTTTGGTACATTTTGATCCATAACTCGACTCAAAAAAGCCGTCAAAAGTTAAGTAGGGGCGCAAATTGAAGATGAAATTGAGCTACAAATTTCGTAAATTTGAAGTATACGTCTAACGTTTCGCGTTTTTGCGCTGGAGTGAATTTAGCGCAAATTCCCATCTAACTGGTATCCACCCGGTATAATTGTATGAATAATTTTCTAGAAATTCTTAAATAGATGAGTACCTTATTGCTATGAGCTAGAGTATGTGGTTAAAGAACGAAATAATTTTAACAGGGAACCTGTTCTATGGAATCTTTTTTGAGTGTCATTTTTCAGCACGCAAAAAAATAGTCAGTGCCACCCTGGCACCAAAGGAAATTAAATAAACGTCCAAAAAATTACCTAAACGAGACAAAAACACTCGAGTCACAATACGGAAAGAAAGAAAAATTGATCAGGAGTGAAATGCAATCGTGAAGAACTTTTTCAAGTCCACGAAGAGAAAAGAAGAAAGAACAGTCGAGAGAGTGAATGGCCGCGAAAGAAAATTAGCTTTAAAAGAGTGACATCGATTCGAAATGAATTCAAGAATTAATACCCGCTCTGCCTTCGCTGGTTTGCCTCAATTACTGTTTGATTAATTGGGAAATTTTGGGCTGCCCGTGGTGCATCAGCCAACATCAACTCCATTTGTGTCACAAGAGAATGTTTGCCACATTTGATTCAATTACAATGATCCGTATGGACGACGGTGAGCGTGTGTAATCTTCAAATGAAGACCACTCGATGAAGTTACAAAGTAATGACGTCACAGGCAAACTGAAGCTAATGATCTTGAGCCTAATCCCGTACCTCCCCCTTTTATACGGGTTGCCCAAGGTCCTTAAAAAAGATACCCTGATGCGTCTCTTTGTTTACTTGGTGTCTTCTCCCCCTTATTCTTTCGCGGAATTCTTGGACTGTTGGTTCAAATCCAGAGTTGATCTTGAGTCACCATCGCTCTGTGAAACATTCACCTTCCTTGCCTGACGGGCTTAAAGATAATATTCTTCCACCAGGGTCGACCCTGTGTTCCTTCAATGTGGTTGGTTTATTCCCTGACATCCCTAAAGCTATTGCTATCTATGTATGGGTGACAGGTATTCGTCATGACGAAGACTCGGAGGAATTTTTCAATTTCCTTGATATCTGTTGGTCCCCAAATTTCTAAAAATTTGAAGGAAAATTTGTCGAGTTCCTTGAGAAAGTTGGTATCACCATCGTTTCCCCCTGGGGTTTTCTCATCTCGGAAGGTCTTTATGTCCAGATTCGAGCTCGATCTTTTCTCTTGATAGGGCCAGGTGTTTTTAAGTCATGATCATTATTGGCACAGGTACATCAACGATGTGTTGTGTACGTCAACTGGTCCCCGAGATCTCTTCTTGGAGTTATCATATCTAAGGGCGTTGATTACCTGGATTTGACGACCTCTGAAAGAAACGGTGTCCATGAGTTTGCCATCTACAGGAAAGATACTTCGACCGGGCACTGTAATCCACGACTTGTCTTTTTGTCCACTTAATCCTTCGGCTGACCCACATTTCGCTGAGTCAGTCCGCTTTCCACAAGGCATTGTTTACAATAAAACACTTGGCCAGAGTGAATGAAATCAATTTGGACATCGATCTTATGGTTCGCAGAAAGGTTACGAGGAAATACCTTGATTCTACAACCTCCTTTCCTCACTATTTGAACCGTGATAGCAGGGAGCGCTGAATCAGGCTCCCATTTTTGGGGTAGTTTTCGTCACAGTTGGGTCATGTCCTCCGCACCTTTGGCTTCCGTTCTGAATATTATTGAAAGACTAGTTGTCAAGTTCAAGGACCCTGTCTCACCGGTCGAGAGCAGTGGTTTTTTTGAGGTGGAATGAGGCGATTTTAAAAGAGTTTACATCAGTGAGACAAGCCGCCAGCTAAAAATAAGAATGGCCGAACACAAGAAAGCGTGGGAAAAAAGAATATAGGCGAATCAGTATTTGCTGACTCGGTGAAGTAAATTTGTTTCTTTATTTATACGGACCGAACGCATTCAATTGATCAATTTCCAATATCGAAACCGCATTCGTTCCATAAGACAGGTTCCCTGCATTTCTTGTCTAACTTCGTTAAAGGAGGCCGTCGTTATTTATTTGTAGGAGGTCTTTTCATGAGTGAAAGCAAGCTCGTGAAGACGGGCATTAGATTGCAAAAAGACAAGAAATTCAATGAAGCGATTGAATGCTTTACCGAAGCCATTGTAAGTGCTGTTAATGTGTTGATGCAGTATAATCGTAGTTTCGCCACATTTCCCGCTTCTGAATGATGAAATATGAATTTGGAAAAGGCCGATTAGTGACCCTTAATTGAAAACCTTCCAGTTTTGTTTGTATAGGTATTTATTGAAATAGTCAGCGTAAAATTTGTCAGGACTTTTCCGACTACCCCCACCTTGACATTTTTTTTGAGGGTGAAATTCTTTCAAAATTATTGTAGGAAATTTAACTTCTTAATCATACGGACTCGGCTTCTCTCGTCAAATCCATCAAACTCAAGAATTGTATTTAGGTAAATGTAAGAAATCCCGAAAAATTACGCATACAGGTAGTTGCAAACGTCTTGTCGAGACGTCTTAGTTACCTTTTGAAATTTACCAGACGACACCAGCGCATAATTGAACACAAAAATATTTAAAATTTTCTAATTTATATTAACCGTCACTTGAGGTTTCTTTTACTATAAATGTTATAGGGTAAAACTCCCGCAGCGCAGTATTATAAATTGCGAGCGCTTTGTTATAAGGAGAAAGGCTCAACAAATATGGCGTTAAAGGATTTTCGAGTAGTGTTGGAAAAAGATCCCGAAAATAAAGAGGATCGACTAACGTTGGCTAGTTTGGCATATGATACCGGAAATTATGAAGAGGCTGTAACCGGTGAGTATATGACAAAAGTACGAGCTTTCAATTAAACAATCTTGAGTATTTTATTTATTTAAGATTTTCAAATTGAACGAATCCGTTCCTCCAGGTCAAGGCTATCCATAATAAACGTGAAAGGACGAATACTCCGAAGGGAGAGTAAACTACGCAAACCGCAGAAAAATATGTAAACGACGAGCGCTTTTGGTTAATAAACCATCATCAAGTCTGAACTGAAAGCAACTGACGAAAAAGATTGGCCAAACGAGAAATCGCGGTTTGAATCATAAACCAGTTCAATCAGACCATCTTCCGGAATGTACGAGTTGAGTACAGTGATGCCATCGGTGTTGAGATGACGCATTATCTCTATATGCTCGAGGGCAACGCGCCTACGGTAGGAATTCTCCTTATGGAGGAGCTTTTCGGATCCCTCGCGGAAGCTGTGGCCACTGTTTATTAAATGATCAGAAAAAGCTGACCCCCGCGTTTTACAACCCTACCACAGTCAAGAGGTTGTTTGTGAGTTCAAAGGACCCCACACCCGCTGATGAGAGGAGTGGTGTTTATAAGTTGGAATGTAGGGATTGTGGAGGTTTTTATATTGGTGAGACCAGCCGCCAAATGAAAGTTAGAGTAGCTGAGCACCTGAAGTCTTGGAAGAAGGGACACTTGGGGGAGTCAGCTTTTGCTGATCATTTAATAAACAGTGGCCACAGCTTCCGCGAGGGATCCGAAAAGCTCCTCCATAAGGAGAATTCCTGCCGTAAGCGCATTGCCCTCGAGCATATAGAGATAATGCGTCATCTCGACACCGATGGCACCCAACTCGTACATTCCGGAAGATGGCCTGATTGAACTGGTTTATGATTCACACCGCGATTTCTCGTCAATCTTAATACCTTATTTTTTCTCTTCTGTTCGTCAGTTGCTTTCAGTTCAGGCTTGATGGTGGTTCATTAACCAAAAGCGCTCGCTGCGGTTTGCATAGTTTACTCTCCCTTCGGAGTATTCGTCCTTTCGTGTTTATTTTCAAATTGTATGATCCTCTTTGATTACCTGAAATGATCGACAAGCAAGATAAAGTACAGGCAGTAATCTTTATAATAACAATACTTTCCGATACCTAGTGGATTTATATAAAGCTGCATAAATAGCACGATGTTAGTGTTAGAGAAAAAAATCATAATTGACTCTGAATTTTTCTTTTCTTGAAGAAACACTCCGTGCAAATGATGATGAAGCTCTTGTCAAACTGGGAGATAAATTGTTCGGTAGTTGGAGGCACTACAACCTGGCGATTCGCTGTTACAGTGCAGTTATTGTAAGTTAAGCTATAAGTAAATGAAGGAACCGTACTGTATCCAGATTTAAACTTCCCTCACCAAAAGTTGATTTCGTTTTAGGATAAAAATCCTTCAGGAGCATCGGCACAGTTATACAGACAACGAGGAAAATCCTATTTGAGAAATAGAGATTGGAAAGAAGCGTACCAAGATTTCCGTCAAGTTTTGGAATTTGGTTCTTATGACAAAGAAGATAGAATTTCCTATAATACGGCATTATTTGAGTCTGGGAATTATAGCTTAGCTGTAGATGGTAAAGCATTTTGTGCCTATATTTTGGTAAAATGTTTATACTGATCATCTCTATCTATCTCTTTCTCTCTCTTTTCATAATCTCATCAATGAGTTTGTACCAATGAAGGCATCAGTCATTATATTAACGCTTTTCTGTTTTCTTCAAGAAATAATACGTCAAAATGACCCAGAAGAACTCCTAAAACTGGCCAGAAACTTGACCTCCAAGAGAAAGTATAACCTCGCCGTCACCTGCTTTACTTCCTTAATCGTGAGTACCTATTGCAGATTGTTACAGTTTTTTAAAACTTGAATACTGCATAGCCTTAGCGATCGAGACTCTTCCAAAATAGAGCTACATATGATGTTTAATATGAAGAAATATTTGATTGATTTATATTCTAGCTAGTAGTCCCTTCTATGAAAATGTATCTCTGAAAATATACTGTATATCTCAGTATACAGCGCTTTTACTTTGAAATGGGATCAACGATACTTGAAATTACTTACCTGCACTTCCCCAGACCAAAAATTTCACTCCAGATGTACCCCATGTACCCATGTACCCATGTACCCATGTACTCATGTACACTTGTACCCATGTACACATGTAACCATATACCCCATGTACCCACATACCAAGGTCCCCATGTACACACGTACCCAGGTACCAACATACACATGTACCCCATGTACCCATGTACTCATATTCCAACATACCCATGTACACATGTACCCACGTACACACACACACAAGGAAGAGAGGCACCTTTTTCAAGATCCCTTTTCAAACTTCTCTAACCCTGCTCGAGTACATGTGTCTAAACTAGTGCTTCCTCCTAATGTAGGCACCTACTCTAGTGGAGATGGAAATAATCTCGGTTTTTTTCAATTACCTTTACTCAAAGTACAAGTGAGTGTTAGATTCGGACGGTCAGTGAAGAAGCTGAAAAGATTAACTAATTCATATGACTTTTTGTGAATATCTACTTATCGAATCCTTCATTAACCTCCCTTTCCAGGGATTCGCGCCTCTTTTCTATAGGCTTTAGTGCGCGTTTGCAACAGCTTACCGTATTGTAGTCTTTCTAATCTCTCTACTCCAAAGTAGAACTGTCACTTGAAGGCGAAATATGGCGATCTAATCTTAGGGCATGGTAGGGTAGTGGTTGTCACACTCGTCGCGACGGTCGGCCGCGGGTTCGATTCCCACTCGGGCCAGGAGATTTTTTCATCTTATTTCCTGTTCTAGTCTTATCTATTATGATTCCTTGTAAAAATCTGTACTTATCAACAACCTTTACTGACTCATTAATCGGGTAATTCTGCGGACCACTCTTCTCTAAAAAATTTCCATCTTACGAGTAATGGTGAAGAAATATTCTTTGAATATAAATTGTCGTAAATACCAGACAGAAATCAGATAGCAGTAATACAATCATTTTGTAATTTTTTATTTTCCAGGAAAAAAATACGTCCAATGCAGAATATTACAAGCTGCGTGGCCAGTGTTATAAGGAAGTTAAATATTATGATTTAGCGATTGCCGATTTTTATCAAGCAAGACAAAATGGTTCACAAGATGGCACAATTCTATACAATTTAAGGGAGGCAATATATAATTTTGGAAAATTTGATGAAACGACAGACAGTAAGAACTGAATGAATTATATAATTTAATAACGTATAGTTTTCTTCCATGTAATTATTTATGCACATAATATTACAAATTCAATAATGATAGAAGTTTGATGAAGTCGAGAAAAAAATCCTACTCTCTTCTAGATAATACATATTATTTTGTTATATAGAAACTGTACAATATCACTATAAATATGTAAGACTCAGAAGTTTGTCATACAAACTTGTTTTCACGCCGCTCTAGAGTACCTACCTGAGAGGTGTTATTCAGAAACCTAAACCTAGATCGATAAATACCCTCAGCGTTATAACACTCGGCTACTCATTTACTCGCGATTTGTAAATTTTATCTGCGATTTCTGGTGCAACGCAACCTACACAAAATTGTTGTGAGAACAGCGGGCCTTTTTATAAATAGACGTTGTATTCAGTCACTCATCTAGATAATTTTGACGTAGATGAGTTTCTAATGCTGGGGAGGTCTATCTGGAATTCGCATCACAAAATTGCAAGACAAAAATTATATTGCAAGCTGATGACGTCAGTATGTACTAGGGCGTGAAAGTGCGCACAAGAGAGTGAGATACGCTGATGAGGGAGGGGAGGGAGGAGAGAGAGAGAGGATTTAGGTTTACTATGTCTTTAGTATGTAGAACGCACGCGCTTTCACGATCATTTTGTGTAGGTAGACACTTAACTCCATATAGAATTACAAGCTGCGAGCATCATGAGCAGCCAGGCCCTATTTTGCAGATGCTTATGGACTTGACGTTTTTGTTGCCGTGTGTATAAGTGTTTGAAGGACACTTCTGCAGTAGTAAGAAGCGGTGAGAGTGGAGAACAAATTTGTAAGATGAACTTCTAAGTCTTACATGTATAAGGATTTTCCCTTATATCATATTATTGCCTACTCGTTTGCCTGATTCTTATTGTATTCATCTTGCTTTATATTAATCTTAAGGCGGGGAAACCAGATTGTAAACGAGTACAAATACGATGAGAAACGGGCTATCGAGTATGCAATTATGATATAGGGGAAAAGTCCTATAGGTTGAAATTTTTTCTAACCAGTAAATACGCTGAAAGACCTTTAAAATTACGGAAGCTCGAGAACGCGTAAAATGGATAATCATTTTGTGTATAACTTACTGCGAGTTAACGGCTTTTCTACTGAATGTATTTTTAGCAAACAAAAACACGACGGCGTGGCTCGCGGCTCCGTGTGGTTTTGATATCAAAATTGACATTGAGCCATTAGTCGCGCCGTCGAGTATTTGTCTACTGAAGATGAAGTCAGTAGAGAAGCAGTCCGGCATCAGCTCGCAGTAGATTACAAACAAAATGGTTGTACCTGCTCCGGGCTAAGAAAGAGGGGAGAAGGACATCACTCGGCTAAGCTTTACTCGATATTGTCAATATTATCATGGTTGTTGAAAACTCAGGCGATCGCTCGGTCTCTTAATTTTCAACCATAATTTACATAATTTAGCTTATATAAGAAAGTTTTGATCTGTTAAAAGAAGAAGCAGACATATCTATTATTTAGTATTTTTCTCGGAAGATATGAGCCCGAGATTTATTTTGTTTTTTTTGTCCCTACTTTTCATATTTTTCTGTACCGGTATCTTTTGTGATTTTGGTTGATCCTTGTCTGCGTGTACATCAGCCTCGATGTATCAATCTGAATGTTATCAATATTATTAGTTCACTTACAGATGCGCTAACGATTCTTGAAGAAGGTGATCTTCGAAGGCTTGGAGAAGATTTTTATCATGCTGAAAAATTGGATGAAGCCGTGCATTGTTTTACAACAGCAATTGTCCGTAACAATGAGTATATTTTGTAACCATTATATGCATAGCTACGATGAAGTTGTACATGTTATCACTCACACGGAGATATTTTCCTTTAGGACAAGTACCCTTCCAAACCGGAGCTTTACAAATTGCGAGGAAGGTGTTATAAAAAAATGAAAAATTTGAATATGGCGATATCTGATTTCAAAATAGCAGTACAAATGGATCCTGAAGACGAAACTCATCAAGTCTCATTAAGAAGAGCATTGTTAGATGTCGAGAGATTGGACGAAATCCCTCGAGGTAATAATAGAGGGATAAGAGGGCAAAATCAGTTAGTATCGTTGTATTGTGCTCATACTTGTCTGAATTTCTGATATTCTTGGATTCAATTTCATTATGACATCAAGTTACACGAAACAGGTCATCGGTTAGAAATCCTATTTAACGGACGAGCACTATTCTTACCGATTTAGATCCCTAATAATGAGGAGATATATCTGTAAACTATAAATATAAAGGACTACGAGTATCAAAAATCACTCCAGTTCTTTTTCTGACCTTTCCTCAATTTGAAGTAGTCACAATAACTGCCAATTCCTATTTTCAATTTGATCATTTCTTCAAAATCTTTTGATAAATCCTCTGGTCTCTTCCCAAAGTCGCCCTTACGTAGCACACTATCATCGTTTATTGCGCACCATAGTCGGTATCTTGATAGCAGACAAACGAGTCAAAACTAGCATAAGTTGAGCCGAATTATTGAAAAATTTCATCAGCAACGAAAAATACATATTTACTCCCCCTCCCCCCCGCTTCCCGCAGAAACGTTGGTTTTGTTGAAGGATAATGAACTTGACACTTTGGCATTCGATTTG
This sequence comes from Aspidiotus rigidus, assembly GCA_035079385.1. Lineage (NCBI taxonomy): Eukaryota > Metazoa > Arthropoda > Insecta > Hemiptera > Diaspididae > Aspidiotus > Aspidiotus rigidus. The sequence continues at coordinate 1,187,010 of JAVHKY010000002.1, read as the reverse complement.
ATGCTCAAAGAAAAATTCAAAGATGCTCTTCGCTGTTTGAACGAAGCAATCGTGAGTACGAACATAATTGTCGAAGAATTTTCGAATGTAGGTACCTCCTAATTTTAGAATGTGATTCTCGCATTTAGGAAAAAAATCCAAACCGGGGACGTTATTACCGACGACGAGGAAGCTGTCATTATTCGATGAATAATTTTGAATTGGCGATATTCGATTATGAGAAGGTGGTTCGATTAAAACCAGAAAAACAGCAAAATCGAGACCAATTCTTGGAAGAACTATTGAAATATGAAAAATTTAACGAGCTTCCAGATGGTGAGAATATCACGCGTTTATATTTTCTCTTACGCAGGGTACCTATTTGTACCTATTTATAACGATATTGAACTTAGGGCAGCTGTCACAAACTGTAGTTACCTATCAAGTTCAGAACGAGTTAGTTTGTATTCAAGTAAAATTTTTATCTATTCAAGAGTAATTCAGGATCCATAACTGACAATAATAAGTCGTTAGTTTCGATGTAGATTGTGAAGTCTTACAAATATTCGAACACTAAAATATATTTTCTTTTCCCCTCTTGTTGAAAGAAACTATACTCGTTTTGACACCCCAAGAACTCGAGCACTTGGCGGAGGAATTTTCTTCTGTTCAAAAATTCCAAGAAGCATTGCGTTGTTACGAAAAGGCAATTGTAAGTACCTATCAACGCCAACGCCAATAAAAATTTGTGAAATAGGTAACCTATTGTTTGCTCCCCATCATGTAGATCACGATTTCTTTTTCTTCGCCAGGAAAAAGATGGTCCAAAAGTAGAATACATTAGACAACGAGGAAAATGTTATCAAGAAATGAATAACTTTGATAAGGCGCTAGCCGAATATCTAAGAATGGTGGAAATCGATCCCAACAATCGAGAAAATGAAGCTATCTTGATTTCAACGGTATTTAATTCAGGACTATTGGATAATATCATAGGTAGGTATGTATGCAAGAATATAGATCAGTAGTGGCGGAACTTTTCAAGACGAGGGCCGGATGCGATGCAAACAAAATTGTGGGGGCCAAAAAAAAAATGAATTTACAAAATTTTGATTTTTTTTACGTATTTTTAGTAAGTACTTTATCATCGAATGTCATGCTATTTCGATTTTTTTTTTCTAGTTACGTGCCGGTGGCCCGTACTTCCGCCACCACTGATATAGATTGAAATTTTATACATGAGTCAGAACGCTCGCGTTCTTACAATAATTTCGTGTCGGTACCGTTGCACTAAACTTGCCGATAGAGTTGCGCAAGCAGCCGAGGGTCAAAATACCAATCGCCGCTGCTCATAAAATTATCAATTTAGTTGTGTAAACTAGTGACAATAGGTGTGTTTGCGTGTTAACAGTATTTACAGATTCTGTAGGTTGCTGTGAAAACAGCCACCAGCAGGTTTTTAGGTAAGGTAAATTAACAGTAAGATCCAGGAACAAGAAGAGAAGTCAAATCTCTACTTCTCGAAAATGAAAACAATCAAAAATGTGTTATTATTAAGGCAAGTACAAATGATACCATCATTTAAAAAAATAATTTTTATTGATTTCATTTATATTAATTTCTTTTACATCAATCCATTAATGGGATTGATTTTTAAAAAATTATTTTATAAAAATTTCCTCATTAATTGATATGTATAATTTATTCAAATTTGAATTTATTATTTTATTAATAAAATAATTATATACACCAATTTTTCCGCTTCATTTCACATTCAATGAACCTTTTTTCTTCAAATACATTTTATTTGCATCAATTTTACTTGCTGTATGATTGTATTCCCATTTTTTGCTCAACTTCATAGTGTCTATATTGTATCACTTTGTTTCGTTGTTTTATAAAACCTGAAGAAGAACAAAGACGTTCAAACTATCATGTTTTTGTTTGTATTGAATGTAAAATAAAGCTGAGAAATTTGTGTATAATGTTTAAAACATTTCATGAAAAAGATTTTATAATTGAAATCAACGAAATTGGACATATAATAATAATATATTTTTATTTATTAGTCTTATATTTAATTTATACAAATTTATTTTTATTTTATAATTTAAAATTTCAATTTTAATATTTCAATTCCAATTTAGTTTTTAATTTAGGCCATTTAATTTTTCTAATTTATCAATAGAAATTGAAATTATTTATATATAATTAATGAAATTTATATCCTTTTATCCAAACATATTATATTTTTATGACTCCAAATAATTACTTGAAATAATATGAATCAAAAACTCATGTGATAATAATTACCGGTAGTTTGATTTTCATTATTTTATTATTTATAAACTTGATAACAATAAAAATATTTATAATGGTCTTGAATTAGGATTTGATGATAAAAATAATTTGAAAATTAATTTTTCCATGAATTTCACTTATATTATAGTTCTTTTTACTTTATTTGATATTAAATTAATAATTATCATTTCATAATGAATTATATTAATTTAATTAATTTAATTCAGTTTTTAATGGTTATTAAAAATGATACTAAATTATTTCAATGATTTTAAATGAAATTTTCAATGAATCAAGATTCAATTAAAAATAAAAGAAATCGATTATACTCGTAATTTTTTAGTAAAATTTTTAATTATTAAAAAATCAATATTACTAATAATCATTTAAAATTAAATCTGAATTTATTTTCAAATTAATTAATTTTAGTGTGTTCATAACTGTGTACAATTGTAGCCATCAGCAAGAAGCCAGCTGATATGAGCCAAGGAGAGTTCATCCGTCAAAAAAACAGGAAAATGTTTCTCTTCTTTATAGAAAACTGTAAAAGAAGCAGGGATGAGAAGTTTAAGCCAATAAGCACTTGAGCTCTCGTTTTTGATTGGTTTTCAAGCAAATGAAGAGTCAGTCTTTTGCTGCACCGTTAAGCCGCAAAGCCAGTCTCGCAAAAAGTCTGCCCTCTAGTGGTAAAACAAATACTGTTTACTAACTGGTGCAATTTGGTTGAAAACGTGAAGATGTGAAAACAGTTCTGCAAGAAATTTGTTGTTGAACTCATCTGAAAGCTAGTTATGAGAACTACAACATTCATTCTCCACATTTTTCTGTATAAAACAATATTAAGGGCAGTATAGAGTTGATTTTACAGGTATAAATTCTTATAGTTCAAAACATTATGACGTTCACTTCTTAGTGTAACTATATATCCTGGATATTGCCACAAGCGTTCCTACTGGATTCCAAATTGGCAATTTGAAAACAAATATTGGGCTCAAAACCCTTTGGAAGTCTTCACTCCGGGGACAAGTTTTATTGTTCCGGAGCTGGTTTGAACTCGGATTATTACGCTCCTGAAAAAGATTTTGAGTATTGACTATAAGTACAATGTCAAAAAATTAAGGCAACAGCCAAGTGCTTAGAATTTAATGATACAAGTGAATCCACTTCTCATCCCTCAAAACAACAATCGCAGCAACATAATAAATTCTAATGGGTTTAAATAAATTACTCATAATATCAATCAATAAAAAGATTATTATAAAATAATTTAAAAAAAAAATCAATCTAATAATTAATGAATTTTATATAAAAGAAATTAATATTTGAAATCAATAAAAATTATTTTTTTAAATAAGGGTATCATTTTTGTACTTGCCTTAATAATACCTAATACAGGGTGTCCACTTTCTCTCTGAAACAAAATTCCCTGACTTTTCCATGACTTTTCCCTGACTTCTTCAGGTTTTTCCAGACCATAATTTCCACTGGGGAAAAAAAAAAGAAAGAGGAAAAACGTCTTTGCTCGAACTTTTTTTGACATATCTCAAAAAATTCCCTGACTTTTCCAGGTCTCACAAAATTCCCTGACTTTTCCCTGACTTCCAGATTTTCCAGAAAAGTGGACACCCTGTAATACTATTTTAGTTCAAATTCTTGTCCAGACGGTATGGCTCCCGTTTTTAGCGCGAGTAACTTCAATCGTCATCAATGATGTAATATCTTCTTTCATGTCCTCTCTGGCTGTGTTCCTGAACTGTATCGCATTCTCTCCTTTTTATACTCTTTGTAGTATTAATCTAGACCCCGAAGAAGAAGTACAATTACTTCGAAACGTCGGTCGCCTCGTGAAATAAGTAAATAAAAATTTCGACGGAAGTGGCATAAAGTTTTTTAATAAAAAATTTTTTTAATACTATTTTGATTGTTTTTGTTTTCAAGAAGCAGAGATTTGATTTCTCTTCTTGCTCCCGGATCTTACAATAAATTTACCTCAACTAAGAATCCGCGAGTGGCTGTTTTTATAGCAAGCTACTTTCTATTTTCAACAAAATCTGTAAATATACTGTTAACGCGCTAACACACCTATTGCCACTAGTTGACACGGCTAAATTGATAAGCAGGGCTGGACTTAGAGGTAAACGAGATAGGCAGCTGCCTAGGACGGCAAATTTTTGGGTCAGAAAATTTTTCCTGATCTCTTTTTTCGTTGTTGTGAGAAAAATGAAAAAGGGGAACTGGGAACAAGCTCATCTGTTGAACCTGTGAGCAGAGTTGCCAAGTTTAAGCGCCGAGATGTAAACTGCAACGTACAGCCAATCAAAACTTCGTCAAAAATCGTCAAAATTTTCCATATTTCCAAGTGGTTATGAAAAATTGCTACAAGAGCCAAAAATTGTTGGCGATGCAAATGCACATTCTACGTGTCCGACTTGTTGAAAAATCATCAATTTGGCATACATATGAAATTGCCTTGGCTTTAGACTTTATTTCTGAGTCTTAAAAAATCGTTTCCTAAAATCTCGCATATCTAACTCTGGTGGGGGATTCAGGAGTACGCTAGGGAGCTATGACACCTTTCTTGAAGGGCAAAAAATATAAGACCATGATGTATGTGTAAAAGCAAAGAAATTGTAAGTTTTGAGTAGGCTATCATCTTCATTGAAATCCTGAGTACGTCATTGCAATCGCTTTTTTTCTGTGTTCTCTATCCCAAAATGATGAGAAATTGGAAAGTTTTCATTAATTGGATAGAATTATATTAATTTATATAGGACTTGGTACCCTTCTATTGTTCCTTTTTTGTTTTTTATGCCGGGAACTAGCTATCACTCTTCCTGACATGGAAAATTTGCACAATTGTTCTGGTTGTGAAGAACGTCTTGCGATCTTTTTATCAAGCTCGACAGTCGCAGTCAAACGTTTGTTCTGTGAATTGAATGTGAGAGGAGAAATTTTCTCCTCGCGTATTTATTCAACGCATGAGCCATATTCTCTCTGTATAGAGCCCATGGGATGTATTAGGAGTATTGTTCGCTTCTTGCATGATAATACCTTTAAAATTTTGCGCGAAATATTTTCGTTTAGAGAAATTTTTCGTAAGTTGATATAAAATTTTACTCACGTCTGTATTACGTCTTGTTAACACGTTTAGACATTCTCCCTTTGAACGATATCGGATTTGTGAGACTCGGAGACAAATTCTATGCGACTAAAAGATACGAAGAAGCTTTTCGCTGTTTTACGAAAGCGATTGTAAGTAGTGACAAGCGTAAGTTGTAATTTATGTAGATTTTCAGCCCGTACCCACCCTTGAAATTTATTTAACATTCCAAAGTGACGACAGTAATTCTACTCATTAGGATAAATATCCTACCGAGTCGCTCTATTATCAGAAGCGAGGATTGTGTTACTCGAAAATGAAAAATTTCCAAAATGCCATAATCGATTTAGAAGAAGCGGTGCGAATTAAACCGTCCAGTATCAAGTATCGTTTTTTCTTGAGTGAAACTTTCGCTGATTGTGAACGATTTGAGGATGCTAAAAGGGGTAGGTACAATTGAACCATCTTTGTTGAAATACGTATTTGTAAGATTAGGAAAAATTTTACAAAATTTCGCGATTTATCGTTTCTAGTGCTGATAAATATGGACGATGAAAAAGCTGAAGAGGCATACGCGCTGATAGAGGCGCTGAAGCAAAAACAACGAATGAAGGATCTGATTGTAAGTGTCGTCGTCAACCATGGTGTTATTTATTTGAGTGGTACAATTCAGGATGTTTTCTATATCTTGTTCGGAAAAGCTTACTTCAAGACGTTTGATCTTTGAAGATATAAAGCGTAAAATCAGTAGAATAAAAGAAGAAGAAATGGATCGCATGGATATTGATGGAGAATCACAAAAGAAAATTGATGAATTGGAATGGATACGGGTATGTTTAGACACGTTCGAGATGGGTGCATTTAAAGACTTGTTTCGGAGGTGACTTCAAAAGTTCATTGAGAAAATTGCGATCCATGATACCCCGATCTATCTATCAAGATTTTCACTTGAAAGTAGATTTGATAATTTCATTCAGTCCTTGTATCCCTACTCCCTCAATGGGAAGATCAATCTCTCATTGCTGATGGTCTTAACAAATTGTGTTTTGAAGTTGGTGCCTTAAAATTCCTACCTCTTCCTCCACGAATATACAATTGACGGAGTGGGGTGCTAATTCTGAATATAACGCCAAAAACTGTACAAATAGACACAATTTTTGAGAGCATTCACCTTTGGAGATTTACGTCGGGGACAGTGAAAAATTGTCGTTAAGAAGACAGGAGGCAGATGAAACACGAATGGGTACAAATTAGGACTGTTGACGCATTGACACATAATCTGTGGGAAAACAGATCGTCATTCAAATTTTGGGGATGAAGATAGAGAGACGCTAGAGAGGCTACAATTCTGAGATCGACGCCACTAAAATTGAATGAAAAAATTAGATGTCTTTGCAGGAGTGCAGTGGCAGCGGGAAACCCGCTGTCACCTGATCAATCAGCTGTCGCAACCTGCGAAATAATTTTTCCCGAGAACTTTTCCAGGTCCCCCTCCTATGAAGAAGTATACTCAAAAGAGTAAAGAGGCAGATAAACGAACCGCAATAAAATCACACGACCGAGCGCTTTCGGCTAAACAGCCATTCTCAAGGTATAAAAGAGTCGCTTTCTATACCTTGAGAATGGCTGTTTAGCCGAAAGCGCTCGGTCGTGTGATTTTATTGCGGTTCGTGTATCTGCCTCTTTACTCTTTTGAGTATATTAATTTCTTCATAATGGATGACCGTAAACTTGAAAAACGTATTGATTCCCCTTCCTATCATATGAAGCTTAGACTCTGAAGGTTTTCAAGTCCCGGAAATAATGACGTGTTGACTTGAACGCGCTGTAATTTCACGAATGCCGTCGTTTTTCTGATTCCCTTTCCTGTCATGTATAGCTCGAGAGTCGAAATTTTTTCAAGTCCCCCACCTATCATATAAAGCTTAGTTGAATCTCTTTATTGCATTAGAAGTATACATACAGTAATTATTAGGTACATCGAAAAGTATGCGGTGGGGCGGTATTTACATTGTGCGCTTATGCAGCTTAGAGACTGACATTTTTCCAATTCTCGCCCCCTCCCCACCAATTACATATAGCTCAGGAGATGAAACTTCTCTAAGCTCCTATTATATATAGCTCGAGAGAAGAAATTTTTGTGAGTCCCCCTCCTATTATATAGAGCCTGGGGGCTGAAATTTTTCCAAGCCCCCCTCTAATCATATATAGCTTAGAAGCTAAAACTTTCTTAAGTCCCCCACCTATCGTATATAGCTAGGAGCTCGAAATTTCAACAGGGAACCTGTTTTATTAGGGGGTGTTCGGCTGCCGTCTACCATCCAGCCGGCCGGCAATCTTAAGCTTGTTTAGAGGCCCCCCTTCTATCATATATAGCTCGGAGGTCGAATTATATATGGAATTTTTCCAAGTTCACTCCTATTGTATATAGGTCCAAAGTCTGGTCCTGTGACGTCATAATTTGATGATATCATACATCTGGCTCGTCAATATTTTTCAGATCCCACGTGCCCCATAAAACAGGTTCTGTGCCACTCCACCTTCAACTCCGTTAAAGAACTCGTGAGTTTTTCTAAGTCCTCCCCCCCTATCATATATAGCTAGGAGGTCGACATTTTTAACAGGGAACCTGCTCTATGAGCTTTTTTTTGTTTTGAGAAATTTGCCGTGTGCCGTGCACCGTCCAGCAAAAAACTTGGAAAAATGTTTACTCTCGAGCTATATGTATGACAGGAGGGGAACTTGGAAAAACCGCGGCTTCCTCAACGAAGTTGAACGAGGAACGCTGGGAACTTGTTCTATAAGTCAAATTGGTTTTGGTATTGAGAATTCAAGGACGCATAGACCTAGTATAATGTTAGTATAATAAAGGAGCCCTAAACTTACTATAAGCGTAGTATAAAATAGGACGTCATCAGTGACCTGGACCTGTTTTAGAAACTTCGAAATCGTGATGGTAGACAAGGTCTTTATTGCTGTAAGTTGAACTACCTGATGTAGAAAATTGGATTGTTCCTTGTGATAGGCGGTGCACAGACTGTGACTAACATTTATTGATTCAGTAAAAATGAAAAGTGTTGGTCGAGTATCTTTTATTAATTGAAAATTTCTCTTACAGGATAACTATATAGAGGAACTAACAGAAGCGTATGATGATTACGCAGGTTTGAACGTAAAACCGCGGTCACTTGGAAAATCAACTTCTTTGTATCTACCGGTAAAATCTATCCTCAATAAAGTCTACATTATTGGCGGGGAATCCATTAGCACTTTTTTCAGGATACCTCGGAAAACGTCTGGATGGCCTCGACCACATATTTTAGGAACTTGAAATTTTTGGTTTTATTTCTCATACTGGAAGGGAAAGAAAGGAACCCTTTAGAAGAAATTTTGAACGTAGACTTGTCCGGAAGTGATTAGATTTTGGACTCCCCGCTCTTCCTACATGCAGCTCAGAAAGACATGTATTCACCCTTTTTTTTTTTTTTTCAGCTTTCGTGTGAAATACCCAATTATCTTTTCGATCAACTCACTTACGAGTTATTCTCTGATCCCGTGATTTCGCCAGAGGGGATTACGTTCGAAAGACAAGTCATTTTGGACTACAAGCAGGTTGCTTATTTCATCTATTCTTTATTCTTATTCATTATATCGTTTCAAAAACTTAAGTGAGAGCTGTGACCTATCTCGAAGATTTGGAAGAATCTGGAAAGTGATAGGTTGTCGAAGGGGAAGAAGAACTGAACTATATATAGCTCAAGGATTTAGAAAAATGTGTACTCTGAACGATGCACATGAGAAGGGGAACTCAAACTTGGAAAAATTACTTTTAAGTTATAGAAATTTTGGTCGGGTCGGTCACCCGCTAGGAGCGCTACAATCGACAAAATTGGGATGAGTTTCCTATAAGAATGTTGACCGAGTAATAAAGTAAGAGACCGAACTTTGTCGAACTTAAAATTTCCTATAAGTTATTCTCTCATGAAAAAGCTGCCCGCATTGATCGTCCCCGGTTTTCGCTGTCACAATACTTTAGCGTTTACTGGCCCAAATGAGTTCTGGAACCGGAAAAAATGTTGGTAATCTTGGAAATAAATATGGCATGAAGCTTAAAAAAATTACGAGAGTGGCTTCATAATTTCCAACTTTTCAGCGATGTACGGGGTAAATGTACGAGTATGTATTTGAGGAAATTTCGGCTTCCTCAAAGAATGGCTCATTAAAATCGAGATCAAGTACCCTATAGAACCTCCATCATTAAAATCAAAAGTGGAAAAATCCTTTGCGAAGCATTTTCTTTTTCTTTTGTTAGTTTATCAGAGAGACTTCGAAAGTAGTGAATGAAATAAAGTGCGATTTTTTATTCTGAGTTTGTAATATTATTCTTAAAAATTAATTGTGTTCAATATGTATCTTCCTTGTCTTCGCAGGCGCACAGTGGTCGCGATCCGATCAGCGGTTCAACGTATTCGGTAAAAAAATTGATACCAAATTTGGCCATAAAAGAAGCCGCCGACTTGTGGGGAAAACAAAATTCTCGAACTAAGAACAAGACATTGGAATTTCCATGAAAACTCTTAGATTAGTTTTTAATATTGATCGTATATTCCGCGATTTCTTCTACACCTCCCCGCCAGTGACTATTTTTCTGTACTTACTCATCTTATACGTACTTTCATGTTCAGTGCCTCATTAGTGGAAAGTTCATCTTCCAGGAACCGGTCCGCATAATCAAATTCAAATCTTTATACGTGTCTGTATTTTCTGGTAATTACTTGCCAATAAACTTAACCCTCTGTGTTTCTAAAACTTCGATCCACTCAGTGAGTCGGTGTTTTTGCCTGAACGCCATCGAAGCCAGAGTGATGTGTGGTCATATTGAGAGTTGAAAAAATTGAAAACCTGAGTAGGTGCAAGGGACCTTTTTTTTAGTAGACTTAGAATTGTAAGTTTTTTGCTGGTATTGCCCTAGAAAGCAATGACTAGTAATTTCCTCTTCGTTTATGTAAATTGAGAAAGGTTATTGACCCGTACGTACAACAAAATGGCAAAAGATTTTGTCACGGTGCTAAAATTCTTCAGTATCGAAAATCAATCTACTAAGAATAAAGTAAAAATCACAGATTTTATTACTCATACATTATTATCGACAGAAATTTGTTGACTTACAAAATGGAAACAAAAAATATACATGAAAGGACCAACTTTATGAATACATTCCAAATACACAAACGAATACGAGAAAGATATACATCAAAGATACTTAATTATATGATCATTACATACATGCACAGATTGTAGCACACCTGTTAAACTTGTAGGTACACAGAAAGAAAATGATGTCGTTTTATCAACAAAAAGCCAAAATACAATTATCTATTTCCACTATCAAGGTGATAATCCATCTGTATATTCCGCTGGCTCAACGGACTTATCTCGGAGTCATAAGTACAAACGTAAAAAAGTAGGACAGATATTGTCCCTGCCTTCTATCAAGGTCGATGTAAGTTCACCAATCCCGAGGACTTGATAAAAAAATAACTTTCTGAATGAGCGGGCTTCAAGTTGATGTAAAACTGGTTTATTATCGAAAACGCGTTAAATTGCAAAGCTCGTCTTCCTTCAAGGCAATGAATTTGAAGGCCCAAAATTTGAAAAAATCAACACCTAGTTGAGGAAAAATGTGTCACGCGTGTATCATAGACCATGAATTTTATCGCAGATACAAAGAAAATTACGAAATAAAAGGTTGAAGCTTGAGTATTTTTAACGCTGAGTACGTCGTAGTTTTTTGTTGTTTGATAGCACGTCACAATCTCGGGAGATGTTCTTGTTTTCTTGCCGCAGATTATACTTAAGGGTAGCTGACGGAAACGGAAATTTCAAATGAATGATGTTGGCATAGGATTGATCTACGGTAAATAAACCATTAAGCGAAGAGAAATACTGAAGCATTGCCTCCCCTTTTTTTGAGTCATTTTCCATTGATCGCATGGTGTTACTCAATGTCTGAATGAATATCGCGGTGACTGGGAATGTGTGAAAAAGGCGAAAGACAAGGTGTCGTTTTTATTGTGCGGATTCATTTGAATTAATTGTGAATGTAAATCATCTAGATAGACGAAAGACTGCACATATAAACTAATTTTTAGACTGACATTAAGTTATGAGTTGAACGAGTTTTCATGATGTACTTCTTTCGTACAAATGGTATGGTTCTACATGGAATCAACATCCTTATCCTCATATCTTGTCTGTAGTAATCGGAGCATTCTGTACAGCCAAGAATATTGGTACTTTCGATGTCGGCACTCAAGGCCGACATATTTGTCATGGCGACAGCGTCGACAAAATCGTCTCTGTAGTCAATCGATCGATTTGGTGGTATGACGTGGGACATTGGTAACTGTCTAATGTCGTTGCTGTTCTCGTTAGGATGGGCTTTTTGAAAACCAATTCTACGCAGTAAGGATTTGCGGAACTGAAACAAGGAATTAAGATGAAATGAATTTCGAGCACCGGCGTTTTCAAAAAAATCTTCCCCTTCTCCTGCTTCCACTTCATTTAGGAGGAATGTTTGAGCTCAGTCAGAACAGGCTGATGAAACTTTGACAAATGCATTAATAATTCTATATTTCTATAGCAAACACAATGTATCATTATGTGACCCTGACAATGATAAGGGACCTAAAGTCGGAAAATTTTTTTTTTCTGTTTTCTTACATAATATTATTAGGGACAAACCTACCGAGCATTTTGAGAGGCCTATCGTAAAAATTTTTTTTCCGACTTTAGGTCTCTTATCTTTGTCAGGGTCACATATATAGAGCGGACAATATAAATCGAAAAAACGTTCTGGACCGAAAATCGTCAATCAAAGTAGGTGTAGGTAACTTACTTGAGAATTCAGGAAGAAGTAGATGACTGGATTATAACAAACACTACTTTTTGCGAATAAAGAAGGCGCTATGGTGATTTCGACTTGTAAATGGATATTCGTGAAGGCAATCACCATTGAAAAGAAGGCGTACGGACCCCACGCAACGATGAATGCCAGTACCATATAAAATATCATTTTAGCAACGTGAGTTTCCGCCTTCCGGACTGTACAACGAGCATTATGTGCAAGGGACATCCTCCGTTTTGCCTGCGTAAATAGAGATACATATCACTTACCTCTAATAAAATTAAATAAACAAAATAATGTGATTTTTATACTCTCGAAATTCAAAAAATAAAAACTCGTTACATCTATTTTCCGTCGAAATCAACAGAGATTTGTCCTAACAAATTAGTAGTTAGCGCCTAAAATCTGTATTGCTTCTCAACGGTAATATAAATAAATAATTAATATTGTAATTCAATTATATTGATAAATTATTTTTAGAAAAAGAGAAAAAAAAATCATTATTTTGAAATATCTCCTAATCGATCAAATAATAATAGGTAACTAAAATTCTTATTTCTATAATAATATAATTATTAATAATAGATAATTTCGATAAAAAAGATATTAAACGTAATAAATCTCATCAAAAAATTATTATTACCTATTAAATTGAGTCTAGAAATTTATATAATTATTGTAAAAACAAATTATGAATAGTTAGTGTTATTCTGTATCATTTAAATAAATAAAATTATAATGAATAGTGAAAATTCTATTTATTAATATGTACTATAATAGTGAATGAAAAATTGAATTTATCAAAATAAAATAACCTATCAAGATAGAAATAATTAAATATTAATAAATTTAAATTGAAAATGAATTTAAATTTTAATATTAAAATTATTATACAATATAAAAAAATATTATCAAAATATAAAGTAAAATATAAAATTTATTAGATTTATTATTAAAATAATAATGATTTTGTAGATCATTAAAAATTATTAATTATAAAAATAAATTTACTAATTATTTTATTCATTATCATCATGAATTTTTCTAGTTCAAGACTTGATAATTAAAAAGATGAGAATAAATTTCAGTCTATTCACGGCTCCACTGTCGTTTATTACATCAGCCGACATTTCGACATAATTTATAATTATCTTGGGGGATCTAAGAATCCGTCACGACAAGAAAATCTTTCCTACTAGTCTTAATGGCATGCAGACGTAACTGATGATGAGGCAAAAAGGGAAACGCTGGATGCTAAATTTCCCTCAGAAGATTCACACTTGACTTAGTCGACCTATGCTGAATTGACCGAGTCGCAAGATATCCCTGTGCCAGTCACTATGGGTGAAGTAAGAAGACATAACAACCGATTGGCCCTAGGACCCGATAGCACTATTCCCAAAGCCTCGAAAGAAAATAACAAGCTCCAACGTGGGCTGTTAGTCGATCATTATAATGCTTGTCTCGAAAGAAGGGATACCTACAAACGCGAAGAGTTTTTACGAGAGCCACATAAATTTAAAACAGATCGGATCGCTTTTGGTTAAACAACCATCATCTAGCGAGACATAAAAACAACTAAACAAACGACGAATGGAAACAAGAACGTCCGAGCAAATCAGGACTGAACTAGCGAGCCATCACGATTTGAATTCTACTCATAAACTAGTTCAATTAACCCCGTTGAGCTCATTAACAAAGTCGCGATTCAGATGAGGGATAATTTCGTCGTTTTCAAGCACAATGCGTTTAAAATATGAGTTTTCTCTGTGGTGGAGAACCCTTCCTATCATTATATGGCTCGAGAGTCGAAATTTTTCTGTTTTTTGTTGGATGGCGCACGGCAAATTTCTCAAAAAGCCCCCCATATAACAGGTTCCCTGTTAATATGGCTTTCAACAGCCTACAAAAATAGAGTCTACTACTCAATGATATTATAAGTAAGTATGGGTTGCGTGACTGAATCAAAAAAGGTAAAAATTATTGAACCTAAACATGATACTGTACCTGCAGAGAATTGTTGGTTCATACCCTTTTAATCCCATATTTTATTGTGTGCTTGTGTGAGTGTGTCAGCAGCCTGTATGTGTAAAATAAGCTTTTTAAAAGGTGAAAATGGACATAATACCTTTTAGACTCTAAACGTAAAAACGTAGTAATGAGTAGATTTAACTATCGAAGTGGAGAAAAACGTTAAATAGCATATTTTACACAAACAGGTTGCTGACACACGCACACAAACACACAATAAAATATGGGATTAAAAGGGTATGAACCAACAATTCTCTGCAGGTACAGTATCATGTTTAGATTCAATAATTTTTACCTTTTTTGATTGAGTCACGCAACCCATACTTACTTATATTATCATTCAGTAGTAGACTCTATTATTGCCGGCTGTTGAAAGTTTTATTTTGTTGTGTACTTGTGTGACTGTGTCAGCAGCCTAACTGTATAAAATATGCTTTTTGAAAGGTGAAAATGAATACCATTTTATCTCCAGATTTGGCTCGAGAGTCGAAATTTTAACAGGGAACCTGTTTTATGGGGGGCTTTTTGTGAAATTTGCCGTACGCCGTCCGCCGTGCGCCGTCCAGCGAAAAACTTGGAAAAAAATGACGGCTTCCTTAACGAAGTTAAACGAGGAACGCAGGGAACCTGTTTTATGATTCGAATGAGATTTGGTATTGAAAATTCAAGGAAGCCTAGATTTGGAGAAAGGTAGTAAAAATCATATATAGCTCGACAGTCGAAATTTTTCTAAGTCCCCCTCCTATCATATATAGCTCGAGAGTCGAAATTTTTCCAAGTCCCCCTCCTATCATATATAGCTCGAGGGTCGAAATTTTTCCAAGTCCCCCTCCTATAATATATAGCTCGACAGTCGAAATTTTATTTCCAAGTCCCCCTTCTATCATATAATAGCTCGAGAGTCGAAATTTTAACAGGGAACCTGTTTTATGGGGGGCTATTTGAGAAATCTGCCGTCCGCCGTCCGCCGTGCGCCGTGCGCCGTCCAGCGAAAAACTTGGAAAAATTTCGACCCTCGAGCCATATATGATAGGAGAGGGACTTTGAAAAATTTCGACTCTCAAGCTATATATGATAGGAGGGGGACTTAGAAAAAATTTCGACTCTCGAGCTATAGATGATAGGAGGGGAACTTAGAAAAATTTCGACTCTCGAGCTATATATGATAGGAGGGGGACTTGGAAAAAATTTCGACTCTCGAGCTATAGATGATAGGAGGGGAACTTAGAAAAATTTCGACTCTCGAGCTATATATGATAGGAGGGGGACTTGGAAAAATTTCGACTCTCGAGCTATATATGATAGAAGAGGGACTTAGAAAAATTTCGACTCTCGAGCTATATATGATAGGAGGGGGACTTGGAAAAATTTCGACTCTCGAGCCATATATGATAGGAGAGGGACTTTTTAAGTTTTTCGCTGGACGGCGCACGGCGCACGGCAGATTTCTCAAATAGCACCCCACAAAACTGGTTCCCTGTTAAAAATGACGGCTTCCTTAACGAAGTTGAACGAGGAACGCAGGGAACCTGTTTTATGATTGAAAATTCAAGGAAGCCTAGATTTGGAGAAACGTAGTAAAAAGAAGGCCTAGACCAACTATCCTATCGTATATAGCTCGACAGTCGAAATTTTTTTAAGTCCTCCTCCTATCATATATAGCTCGAGAGTCGAAATTTTAACAGGGAACCTGTTTTATGGGGTGCTATTTGAGAAATCTGCCGTGCGCCGTGCGCCGTCCAGCGAAAAACTTAGAAAAATGTCGACTCTCGAGCTATATATGATAGAAGGGGGACATGGAAAAACGACGGCTTCCTTAACGAAGTTAAACGAGGAACGCAGGGAACCTGTTTTATGAGTCAAATAGGATTTGGTATTGAAAATTGAAGGAAGCCTAGACCTAGATAAAGCTAGTATAAAGAAGGCCTAGACGTAAAATAAGCCTAGTATAATGTAGTTTGAAAGTCCAAGTTTTTCTCAAATCTCGAGCTATTTATGATAGGAGGGAGACTTGGGAAAATTTGTCCCCTATCATGTATAGCTCGAGAGTCAAAAGTTTTCCAAGTCCCTCTCCTATCACATATGGCGCGAGAGTCGAATTTTTTCCAAGTCCTTCCTCCTATCATCTATAGCTCGAGAGTCGAAATTTTTTCCAAGTCCCCCTTCTATCATATATAACTCGAGAGTCGACATTTTTCTAAGTCCCCCTCCTATCATCTATAGCTCGAGAGTCGAAATTTTTTCCAAGTCCCTCTCCTATCATATATGGCTCGAGAGTCGACATTTTTCTAAGTCCCTCTCCTATCATATATGGCTCGAGGGTCGAAATTTTTCCAAGTTTTTCGCTGGACGGCGCACGGCGCACGGCAGATTTGTCAAGTAGCCCCCCATAAAACAGGTTCCCTGTTAAAATTTCGTCTCTCGAGCTATAGATGATAGGAGGAAGGACTTAGAAAAAATTCGACTCTCGCGCCATATGTGATAGGAGGGGGACTTGGAAAAATTTCAACTGTCGAGCTATATATGATAGGGTAGTTGGTCTAGGCCTACTTTTTACTACCTTTCTCCAAATTTAGGCTTCCTTGAATTTTCAATACCAAATCTCATTCGAATCATAAAACAGGTTCCCTGCGTTCCTCGTGTAACTTCGTTAAAGAAGCCATCATTTTTTCATTATAGCTCGCGGTGGGAGAACGATCAATGCCCCGGGTTTGACGGAGGCAGTCGTAGGCGAGAAAATTCTCGTAGATTCCCGCGAAGGAAGGAACGATACTGTGAAGCTGGTCTTTTGTCATGAGGTCGTGGTGAGCTGTAGCTGATCGCTCATCACGAGCAAGGCCGAATTCGCGGTACCCTCCCATTGCCTGATTCAAGGAGTTTTTGCAGTTTGGCCCTCTTCGCTCATTGGTAGGGCGTCAGTTGATCTCTCATTGCAAGCACTCAACAGAAGACCAACTTTGCGTTCTTTGTCGAAAACAACGTGAGTTTTCGCACTTTTTCCCGCTTTGATCATACGCAGAGCCAAACGAATCCGTTCCTTCAAGTTACGGCTATCCATAATAAACGTGAAAGACGAATACTCCGACGTGGAGTAAAACATGCAAACCGCAGAAAAATAAAAGACGACGAGCGCTTTCGGTTAAATAACCATCTTCAAGCCTGAAATGAAAGCTCAGGCTTGAAGATGGTTATTTAACCGAAAGCGCTCGTCGTCTTTTATTTTTCTGCGGCTTGTATGTTTTACTCCACGTCGGAGTATTCGTCTTTCACGTTCATACGCAGAGCCCTTGTCGATCTATTACTGCGAACCTTCAACGGAAGATGAATTTGTCGTCTCCCTCCAATCCCCAAATGAGGAGAATTCCCGCAATTCCTCTTTCGGATCTGTCACCCGACGCTAGTCGATCTCTCACTCTGCAAGCACTCAACGGAAAACGAACTTGTCGATATTCCTTCCATCCCCTGAATCAACAATTTTACTGCAGAATGAGAATTTTTGATTTTTCATTTTGGAGATCATCTGAGGCCATTTCATTTTTTTTTTTTTTTGGACTCGGCGCAAAAATTTATTCCAGAATTGAAAACAACATTTGATGATTACGCAATCTTGGCGAAATTTTGACCCTTTTTGGGTCCATTAACCCGTTTCGGTGCTCCGAAGAATTTTTTTAACATTTTTTTCGGACTCAGTGCGTAATTCCACTTAAAAATCGATTTACAATTCAAAAGTTTGAACGATTTTCCCCCTTGGGGAAATTTTGACCATTTTTGGGCCCAATAACCCATTTTGGTGCTTCTTAGGATTTTGTTACTATTTTTTTCGTTTTTCCCGTCCAAATTCACTTAAGAAACAATAATTTAATTATTAAAATTTTCGAAATTCAGTTCAATACTATAAATTAATTAATTTTCAGACGATTTGGTGAATTTTCGGCACATCCATAACGCAGCTCAGAAAAGTCGTAGAAACTTCGGGTCCGGCTCAAATTAAAGATAAAATTAAGATACCTACAAAATTCGTATATTTAAAGTATACGTCTGACGTTTTGCGTTTTCGCGCTACGACAGATTTAGCCCAAACTACCATCTAACTGGTAACATCTTTCTGGCCCACCCTGTATATGGTCAAATTTCGATCATACTCTGACTGCAATCATACCACCAAAAATTGGAAAAATTCCTCTCGGAAAAATGGGTTCGATCCGAGCTGCGGAGGTGGTAGGGGCAGTTGAAAATTACCACAAATTTGTTGGTGCATTCCAGACTTTCCAATTTACTTCATCCGTCTACCTGAGTCAGATCTGTTTATTCAATCTGTCAATACTAAATGCCGTACCTATGAGGCTAGGTCAAAACGTGAGAAAAATAAGAAAATTTGTTCCCTTCAGAATTTGAAAGCCTCTACTGTCAGGGGAGTTAGAATTGACGTCAGTATTGCTTACCTAATCTGTTGCCCGGACTGTAATATGACGTCACCAGTAACCTTGACCTAATTTAGAGATGTGCAAATATCTGCTATATACTCATATGGGTGCAAGCAGTAGAGTGTTACATTATCAGAAGATGATTTTTGGTTTAAATCATTATAAAAGATGGACTTATACCAAATCAAGTTACATCAATAGACTTTCAAAAATTTTGACTACGTTAAGAAACAAGAGAAATAATTCGTGACAGATGACTAACAACAATATCAACGGAGATTACGAATTCCCTAAGACCATTGCAGAAGGTGCAAAGGGTGCTGAATTTTTTATGTTCTCGCTTTTTTATTTTGTGGTTTCACATACGAATGCACCTAGGGGTACAAATATCGTATCGTTAGTTAGAAAATGAAACGGCCTCTCGTGAGCGGCAAATAGAAATATTTTTCGCTTGGTGACTCAAGAACTGAAACCGCGTTCTTTAGATAAGTTGCCTGACTTTCTTTTTGTGTATGATAATATGTACCTATGTATCTCGAGCTCCAAAAATTTCATTCAAATACTGTAGTGATACAACAAACGTAGATATCTGAGATAAGCATCTTTTTGATATTTTCTCTCGTATGTGCTCCGAGAGGTGTGAACGCGAGAAGCCCTAGGTATGATAAAAATGTTAAGAGTTCATTTTCACAATTCGAACAACAGAACTTGATATTTCAACAGAAAAGTATATATGCATGAGTTTATTCGTATACCGTTAATCAAAACAATGCTTTCGGCTGAAACTTCTAACAATCTTAATATTTGTAAGTGAAACCTTTCACGTTTTTTGATGCGGAAAATGCTTCTTTGGTTGGTAACGTTCACTTAGAAAAAAGTGAAACTACAAAAACGCCATAAGCATTTGTTTTACACAAAATGTACCATCGTCTTTCCATGAAGAGTAATTGAACCCTCTGTAAACTGTGACGCGAATTCGTTCTTTCATTGTATAAAGTACATGACGAATGATAAAAACAAGATAATATTTCAGCGAAATTACGATTACATTACGATGAACATTTCAGTCGAAACATAATTTTCAAAATATCAGGAGATACCGACGTCCAGCAGGGAGAAAATATAATACACGCTGGATTGTGATACTTCTGAGAGAAATATTTACGCTAACTAGTTGAAGTATTGTTTATTAAATTGAAATCAGGCTCAGTATACGCGTCGTTTTCTTTTACTACTCTTTTCTTGATCTTATTATTAGCATAAAAAGTGTGGCTGAAGGCTAGAGGATGGTCGATGAAAACAACTTTTTTGAAATTTTGGTTTCCTTAACGGCAACCCGGCTCTCTAATGAAAATCCGCGAGTCCGAGTTGCCCCCCGTCCACTGATGGACTTACTCAAAACATATTGAAGGTATTTTGACGTTTGGAAGTGATAAAAAAACTACGTACCTGTTGCACTGTCCGTAGAATGTGGGAATATGAGAACGCTATGACGAAAATTGGAATTCCGAGGGCGACTATGAATAAAAAGCTAATATAAGTTATCGCATTTGTTTCTCGACTTTCCCAGTTTATCGAGCAGCTGAAAATCAAAAGATGAATACGTTTTGTGAAATTTAATTGTGTAACGCACTTATCCGCGGTTAATATTTTTAATTGAGCGCCTTCAAAAATGCTAAAGTAGGTATCATTTTTTGTTTTATTAAAGATTGTGGTTTTTATTTAGCTCTAATGACGAACAAATTTTCGGTATTACTCAGTCTCGAGGTTATTTCGAGCATTCGTCGATTATCAAAACATACAAATAGTATTTCAGTAAAATTTATGTACCCACCTTATGTTGGCAGCTTCCTCTTGGTAGGAGCCCCAACCTAAAATAGGAGGCAAAGAAACTAGAAATGAACACAGCCACGTTCCGAATACGTAAAGTCTCGCTTCCAGCCACGTAAAAGAAGATCTATTAGAAAATGGACGACATATGATATGATATCTCTGATATGCTAACAAGCTTAGCGTGTATATAGAACAAATACCTGAAACATTAAACACAACACTGATTGCATCTAAGAAGAAGCTTTAATTTTTCACAAATTTCTAAATCAGTCATTTGTTTAGGATGATAGAGAACGATGAAGCGAATGTATCACTGAGAAAAATTTTGGTGGTACTTTTAACTAAAAAACATAGTAAAGCCGGTCCAGTCGAAGATTATGGTTATAACGACTGAAAAATATAGTTATACTTACGAGAAAAAGTAGTGAATAAAACTAAATATTACTGAAATTGCTCAGTTGTTTTTACTAAAAAATCGTGACTGGACCGGCTTTACTATGTTCTTAGTCAAATTTACTATAGTTTTTTCTCCGTGATAAAGATGAATAAAACTCGTAACAAATCCCTAAAAAGATGAGGGAAATAATTCAAAAAGAAACAGAAAAGAGGTATGCTGTTTCAACCTGTTTGGCATTTCCTCTGCCGAATTTGACTGGTCTAACAAAATCAGGTAAAGTTTGAATTACGATAATGACTAGTCCGCATAACAATCCCATCAGACTTGATTCTTTTTCGAGATTCGTGTACTGCTTTCCTTGTCTTTGAATTGTTCCCTGAGAAAACCTGTTTTTGGATACACAATGGGAAAAAGCTGGAGCCATAAGCTTGACGCAAAACGACTGATGAGTGAAAATAGTTACTCTAAATTTTCTGAACTTGGCTAAAACTGCTTGTAATCGCGGACTCGTCCTCGTTTTCGAGTAAAGTTTATTGACAGTCTTAGGCTCGAGGAGTTCGTCTCTGTCCCCATAAAGACATTCCACAAATTCGCTAATCTCTAAGCTACTCTGATCCCCCTTTACCTGTCCTTAGTTCTATCAACCCTGGACTACGGATCACATGCAGTTACTTCCTTGGATTCTCTCCAAATTTCGCTTATCTGCATCGATTCAGCCCCGATCTACGCCTATTTGCAAAGTCGAACTACAAACCTAATAGCAGATCTTCTCACCTTTGTGCTTCAACTCGCTCACTTCCCAGTCCTCGATATCCTTTTCAACCCCAGCTGGTATCGACTTAACACAATCGTCCACTGAATAGCACCTTTTTCTTAACCATCCCCACCAACTTCTATCGCCTCTTTCTTGTCCTCAACTTTGCCTCCATCGGTCATACCCGAGGGCAGGCCAGAATCATTACCAAACTATGTATACATAAATTACCCAAAAAAATCTACCTATACTTTTGCTGAGCGCCTCACCTTCCTTGAAGTACTAAACTCACATCGCGGCGTCACCTTTCGCTTCACAGACAATTCGATTCAATATTGTAGTTAGTTCTTAAAGACTTTTCGTTCTGTATCATCGCAACTTCATCGAAATCTAGGCCCTCCTCCAACACCCAGAATTAATCCTACCTCTCCCTCCTCCATCGTCCCCTACTTTCGTTACTGCTGCTGACTCCCTATCCATCTTACGCGTTCACACCCTCATAGAATTCTCTTTTATTTATGTCTTGAACTGCATTCCTCATCTGGATGTCTAGCCTCAGCGGAAAAGTCGACGAAGCCGCCAAAGTAGCCACGTGACTACGGCGCATTAAGCCTAGAATTCTCTCCGCTAAATTCGAACTTACTCATTACAACAAACTAATAAGGTACCAGAGGATGGCCCATCGACGAAAACAAAAATTATTTTCATGGCTCTCCTTTCCCCAAGAACACCGGTATTTAATGGAATTCAGCGGTCACAGGAAAATTTGCCGCGAAAAATTCTCCGCGAGAATATTCACCGCAGAGACAGGGTTAAATTCACCGAGGCCAAAAATAACTATCCGCAGCGAAAAAAAAAAATCACATCGCTGAAAAAAAAGTCAATTTCCGCTTATGAGAAATTTCATGAATTAAATGTACAAAAATTACCTCCTTCCTCCATAGGGTCGGTAAAAAATAAACAAAGCACAAAAAAAAAAAAAAAAAAAACAGTGAGTAGCTTTCATTCTTTTAATACGTATTTTTGAACGGATTTGATATTGGTGACGGATTTGACATTGGTGACGTACCTGCAGAGGAATCCTATGTGGATTCCTAATTATTTTTGTACAGCTGATAGGTATGACAACATAATATCAGTTCATTTTTTCCGCTGAATTAGTTTTTCCCATTTTTATCGTTGAAAAAACGTACACTGATCAAAATAATACAATATCATGTTTTGGAGGAAAAAATGAAATGTGGTGAATTTTCTTGCGGTCAATTTTCTTCCGCGGTGAATTATTTGCGGCGAATTTTCATGGAATCGAATTCGGCTCTCCCGCCTCCGCATTGGCCAAACACGCTTTAAGCACGTACACCACCTCTCCAACCTTTGACTGTGGTAACCTGGGCTGCTCTCACATATTTCCGTGTCCCACTCTAATACCATACCTACCAAATATCATCATCTTTTTCGACATTTTTCGGCAATACCCTTCCTTTCATCCGTAGCATCCTCTCAACTAATTTACCTCTAGGATAAGTGCCCTACAGTGAGAAGGGGATAAAAAGTACAGCGGTATTCATGGGATTTCTTCTCACTGTAGGGCACTTATCCTCTCTCAAGGATAAACTTCCCCCCGACGAGTGCAGTGGAGTTCATCGCGCCAGGTGTACAGCTCCTAATTGCTCCGCTGTCTACATCGACCAGACCGGTCGCACCCTGCGCGAACGTTCCTCCGAACGACGCTCTGCTTTCCGACGTAAACTTCTGGGAAAATCTGCTATCGCCAAACATTGCCCCTCTACTAACCACTCCATTGATTCTGTTGAATTCAAGCTCACTAAAGGCCACCTTCTCAACAGACTCGAAGAAGTCGAAATAATTGCCGCAGCTTCCCTCTCAGGCGTTTCTCATTTCGAGTCTCGAGCTATATATGATAGGAGGGGGACTTAGAAGAATTTCAAGTCTCGAGCTATATATAATAGGGGGGGGGGGGGACTTGGAAGAATTTTGACTTTCGAGCTACCGTCCGCCGTCCAACCAAACACTTAGAATAATTTTGAGACTCGAGCTATATATGATAGGAGGGGGACAAGAATTTCAAGTCTCGAGCTATATATGATAGGAGGGGGACTTGGAAGAATTTCAAGTCTCGAGCTATATATAATAGGGGGGGGGGGACTTGGAAGAATTTTGACTTTCGAGCTACCGTCCGCCGTCCAACCAAAAACTTAGAATAATTTTGAGTCTCGAGCTATATATTATAGGAGGGGGACTTAGAAGATTTAGAAGAATTTCGAGTCTCGAGCTATATATGATAGGAGGGGGACTTGGAAGAATTTCAAGTCTCGAGCTATATATAATAGGGGGGGGGGGACTTGGAAGAATTTTGACTTTCGAGCTACCGTCCGCCGTCCAACCAAAAACTTAGAAGAATTTCGAGTCTCGAGCTATATATGATAGGAGGGAGACTTAGAAGAATTTTGAGTCTTGAGCTATATATGATAGAAGGGGGACTTGGAAGAATTTCGAGTCTCGAGCTATATATGAAAGGAGGGGGACTTAGAAGAATTTCGAGTCTCGAGCTATATATAATAGGGGGGGGGGGACTTGGAAGAATTTTGACTTTCGAGCTACCGTCCGCCGTCCGCCGTCCAACCAAAAACTTGGAAAATTTTGAGACTCGAGCTATATATGATAGGAGGGGGACTTAAAGGAATTTCGAGTCTTGAGCTATATATGATAGAAGGGGGACTTAAAAGAATTTCAAGTCTTGAGATGTATATGATAGGAGAGGACTTAGAAGATTTAGAACAATTTCGAGTCTCGAGCTATATATGATAGGAGGGGGACTTAGAAGAATTTCGAACCTCGAACTATATATGATAGGAGGGGGACTTGGAAGAATTTCGAGTCTTGAGCTATATATGATAGAAGGGGGACTTAGTAGAATTTCAAGTCTTGAGATATATATGATAGGAGGAAATGTAGAATGATAATTTCGATTTGAATTATATGACAAGATTATCAACTCAGTTCCACACCACCTGAGAGGTCGAGTTAAGGAATTGCGGGTTCCCCGCTGCTATTGCAACGTCTGCAATGGCTTCTAATTTTTTTATTAAACAATTTCCATACTTTACGTGATTGTAATTTACTTCTACACTAATACTCTGAGTATTCTTTTTTCGCTATCAAGCTCATGACCCTGGTTTGAGGAAGGTACATCCTCAAAAAACGTGATAAAGTCATCAACCTAAGCTAGATTAGGTTAAAATACTTCGAAGAATTTGCCTAGGCTGGGGTTGTAGGGATTTGTTTAAATGAGATTATAGGAATTTTCCTCAGCTAGATTATTAGAAAACTTCGGTTCGCTGAGAGATGTGACCTATTTCACATTGTAGAATACGTATTTTTGTAGATTCGGCATTCGTTTCCAAGGAGGGAAACAGAAGAAATGTGAGATTGACGAGAGCTTGAAGAAGACCTGTTTTTTTTATCTAGAAAAAGATGTCATGAAGTGTAGCCTGTCTCTGATGACGTCATAATCCTAAATTACGTTGGGTTATACGACAAAGGAAAATTTTACCCTCGAGCCATACATGATGATAGAAGGGGAATAAATTTCGACCTTCATACTATATACGGTGGGAAGGGGACTCGAAAAGTTTCTCTCCTATGATAGGATTAGGAATTGAAAAAAATTGGACTCTAAACAACTACTTAAAAATATAATACGAGAGGAATCAGAAAAATTTCGACTTCCGAGTTATGTGGCTTCTCCATTACCATTGCAATTTCCCCCTTTTTCCAGTACGAAGTCAAATAATTCTAAGTGATGATGTCAAATAAGCTCACATTTTGAACGAGGACTGCTAGGTACAAGCTTGCGCGAGAACTCGTAATTGAAACTTGTATCAACTGAACAGAATTGAGGCGACAAAAGAATCCTCCTCGTTGCCTCATCCGTATTAATATTTTTGGGTATAGAAAAAGCTTTGAAACGATTCTCAATGAATACAAATACTTTTCGAGCCTTTTAAGTTTCAGCCCTGAAATATAGATGAATTAAAACTCTTATGATTTAATTAACGAAGGTAGGCCTACATGATAAAATTAAAAGCCCTCGTTTCACGATCAAATGAATATTCAAGAGTGGAAGTAACGCAACGTTTAGCAAAATGAAAATAATCTTAAACCCTTTCATTAACGTCGTTTTAAAAGGAATGTCAATATATGCGGACGAATTTCTTTTGAACGATGTAGGTGGGCCATATGTTTTTTTTTTTTTTTTTTTTTAGGTTAATGCCATGCTACAATCATGTAGCGAATCCAGTCACTGTAAAATATTCCAAGCGTTAAAGAATCGTCTATGAGAAGATACCTAGATAAATTGAACTTACCAAAAAGTGACATAAAAAATCCATATAATACGCAGACTGGTTTTCCGAACATCCAGTCGCCTGACAGCGCGTTTACAAAAGCTATAGGATTTCCGATAACTGCTATACCGGAGTCGGCAAATGCTAAGTTCAACAGAACTAGATTTACCGGGGTGAAAAGCTGAAACCATGATTAAATAATATCGCTATAATCTTGACGTAAAACAAGACATGTAAGAGCTTTTCGTTACTCCAAACACGCGGTATTTCATGCACCGATGGGTACGCACGCCGAATTCGAAAGCACAGGCGTGTACTAGGAGTAGAGTATCGAAAAAACTATGTGTGCTCACTTTGTTGTCTGTGCACACTGTATATATGACTACCAGGTTGACGAACACACCGATTATGGTAATGCTTGCAAGATAAACGGCACATCCGGCATAGATTATTGGCGATACTTTCAACATTGAAGCATTAAACTTTTCCAGATTTTCTGCAAAATAAGTAGAAGAATTCGACTAAATTATTCGGTAATAAGAATTTTATTATTATATTTTTATGGTAATTTTTAATTTTGTTGATGGATTGTGGTACATTGATTTATAATCCAGCAATACTCGTATATTCTTCTCACTTATTCAAATTACTTTGTATATGAGTGATTCTCCCAAAAAGAAACAGAATTTAAGTTTTTTTTTCTGAATTTGTTTTAATTTTTTTTCAGTGGAATATCTGACATATAATTATATTCCTGAGGACATATTAGAGGTTGGTAATACACGAGAACCCCTCCTGCGGGATTGGGGGCGGTCTTGTTCTATTTGTTCATTATGATGGGATGCTACTGTTTGTCTTCAACTTTTCAGATGAAAATGTACAATCATATGGATCTAGAAATTATGGAATTAGATGACTAATGTGTTGGTTACATCGACATGGTCAATGTGGTGGACCTTTAGGCGTAATGTACGCCCCTGTAGATTGAGTTTGAGCGGAGAACAAGTCTTGTCTTAGGGTTGAATCGGGATTTCCCAGAAGGGGTATTGGTTATCGGAGGAAGTGTGTGATCTTCTCCAGGATGGTAACATTACCTGAGTGAAATCTTTCGATGGTGTTCTTTGAAACGGTTCTTGGTGGGATGCTGGGAACTGGTGTCCTTGCGGTGCTGATGTCGCACCAGAGAGTGATTCTCGCGGTGCTGACTCGGGAGAATGATCTTGTTGATGGTACCCGGCCAGGTACAGAATGCTGCTGGCGGTCAAAAAGGCAGTTGTCGACGGACAGGTGGGATGCCGGTCCGGATGATACCAAGGCCTGAATCACAAATCCGATGCTGGGGCCGGCCAACCCCAGATAAGGTGGTAGTGTGAAGGCTCTTCCAGTTGTTTGGACAGTACAGTGGCATTTGGACTTGTTGCTCATTTGAGGTCGGACTAGTAGCCAGCTAAAGTGGTTTTGTGTGTTCCCTGTTCGAGGAAAATTTTGATACGTCAGCTGGTGAAGGTCGACGCAAATAGTATTTTGTGCACTGGTAGTTAAAAGCAGTCATTGATTGTGGTTTTAAGAAAAAGAGCTCACCCTCGATTACTTTCCAGGCTATTGGAAGTTGTCGAAAAAGGGGTTTGAAAACAATACGAAGAAATTAAAAGTAAGTTTATGTACGTTAAGTTGCCTGTAAGGTAGATGTAGGTGCCTGTGTGATGTGGATAGCATACCATTGGAGACGGTAGAAGTATCGAAAGCAGTTTATAATTACTCACTTATTGTAAACAAGCAGAAATTCCCGTCCTTCGGACGGAACACTTATACGTTCCTGACAGAAGCCTGTCATTTCTTAAAGTTCGACGATCCCTCTTCACCTGTCCAACTACTCATTCTGAACTGTTACCCTATCTATTCTCTGATCCCTGCCCCTCCTTGAGAGGCCCTCTCCATTCTTTTTAATATTTTCTTTCATCCTCAATGCTTATCCGGCATGTTCTTTGATTGATACCACACCCTGAAAAATTTTCTCAATTCGCTGGATCTATAAAAATCAAACATTTCCACACCTGCACACATTTACTCTCACTTAACTTGTGACCCTGAACTATATTTATCAACCAATTGTTAACTGTGAACTCATTGTCCGCAGTTTAATTCACTCACCTTCCAATCTACGCTCCCGCACTCTGCCGACATAATTCTCTCCTCTTGAACCTGAATTATTCAATCACCTCAAGTTGAACCATCTACTCCCTACCAACCATCCATTTCTCCATACCTAAACTCTCCCGTAAATATCTGGCTTGATTTAGCTGATCATCTCCATACTCACTACACTATATACCGACAACCCATTAGAAACATTATCCCTAAACCAATTTTCCGACGCATCGGCCCTACTCTACCGACGGATCTAAATTTGGACCCAAAACAGGGTACGGAGTCATAATTAGTCGTTGATTGAAAAATTCTGCCTTCATTTTCACTACCAAACAAAACGCCATATACTCGAGTCTTTATCTCCATTTTCTCACCCCAGCTCAAATATCCATTGTTGACTGACTCTTTTTCATCTCTTCTGGTTATACAGGACTCTTATACAACTAATTCCCCAAATACTCGCATTCATTTACTCCTGCAATCACCATTATCAATTTCTACATCTGTATCCTTCCAGTGGATTCCGAGTCACGTCAACTTCCCGGAACATGACGCCATTGTTTTTGCGACCAAAGTTAACAATAAACCTATAACTCTTTTCTTTCAGTCAATGTATTCGCTTCTGAAGTGAATCAAGCCCTAATTAACAACGATCTAGTCCAACTCTCAGCCTCTGCGTTGAAGCTAGTAACTCCTCCTCCCTTCAGATGCCGCTTCCGAACTCTCATTGTCAATTTTCTTGTATCCCCAGCTCAATTCACTCAGCTTCCAATATATGCATCCGCACTCTGCCGACATAATTCTCTCATCCTTCTTCTTAAGACTGAATTATTCGATCACTTCAAGTTGAACCAGCTACCCCCTATCATATCATCCACTTCCCTGTAGCTAAACCCTCTCCCAAGTATCCGACTCGGTCGAAACTATATACCGACAACTCATTTGGAACATCATCTCAGAACCATTTTTTTCCGAACCACCAAACTTTTTTAAATCTGGACCTAAATTAGGATACGCGTACTCGATCCAAAGAGTCAAAATCAGTTGTTGATTGAAAAATTTTGTCTCCATTCCCTCCAAACTAAACTCCATATACCCTTGTCTTTCTCATCTCCATCTCTCCTCATCCCAGCTCAAATTTCTAGTGTTAACTAAGTCACTTTCATTTTTCCGGGGTATACAGGTCTCTTATTCAACTAATTCCCTAAATCAGCGCTTTCATTTACTCCTGCAATCACCATCATCCACTTCTACATCTGTCTCTTTTATGTGGATTACGGGGAACTATTCAAACACCTCAAATTGAACCATCTACCCCCTGCCATATCATCCACTTCTCCATAGCTAACTCCTTTCCCAGATATCCAAATCAATCTAGCTGATAATCTCTGAACTAACAACACTATAATACACCAACAACTCATTAGGAACATTATCTCTATACCAATTTCACAACCCACCAGCCCCACTGTACCAAACGGATCTAAATATGAATCCAAAATAGAATACAAAAACTCGATCCAAGGAGTCATAATCAGTCGTTGATTGAAAAATTCTGCCTCCATTTTCATTATACCAAACAAAACTCTATGGTATACAGATCTCTATCTCCTCACCCCCAGCTGAAATTTCTACTGCTAACTGACTCACTTAAATCTCTCCTGGCTATATTGAACTCACGTTCAACTAATTCTCAAATCATTCCATTCATTTATTCCTGCAATAACTATCACTCACTTCTACATCTGTCTCCTGGAATTCCGGGTCACATTAACGTCTTGAAATATGACGCAATTGTTTTCGCGAAAATTCCTTTCTATCCAAGAAATTTCTGTCCCTGTACTTACCGCTGCTACTGACCTTAGAAACTATTACCGATCCCTGATATTTGACTCCCGCCATGACTTTTGTAAAACTCGAGTGGGAAGGAGCTGAGAACATCGATTACCAAAAAATCGCGCTACGTCTATCACGAACTCTCTCGTGAACACATACGCGGGTAGTTTTCAAACGCCTTCTTTAATTAATTAAAACTATATTTTAATTTTACGAGCACATCAAAGCTACCATTGAAAAATCAACTGGCCACTAGACTCTGAAACATCTACAACCTTAGCGATTACACACACTACTTTACGATTACACGAACAAAATGTGTCTACCATTCATCCCCCATGGGGTTTTTCGGCGTGAAAAAAAGTCTTATAAACCTTCCCACTCGACATATGAAGCTATTTTCGCGGAGTTTGAGATGAGTCGAGGCGGTAGGAGCTGAGAACATCGATTACCTACAATCGCGCTACGTCTAATAGTACTTTTCCATGGCAATTCACCAACCCGATTTTCAAAATTATATTTGGTTGCCTAGTATGAAAAAACGGAAATTTTTTTTGGTACCAAGAATACACGTACAAAAGCAGTAGCCAATATACGATTAATTTTCAAGCTTTATTTCAACTTTTTCGGTGAACTTTGTTCAATTTTGGATAGGAAAAAACAATCCTCGACATAATTCCCGTATAATGTCAAATTTTCCTCGAATTTCAATGGGTGGGGGTAGAGATTACCTGTTACATGCGATTCCATTTTTCAGCTTTATAATATAAAAAAAAAAAGTAGTGTCATCTCATCATTATTCCTTCGAGATGTAAATAAAAATATTATTCCATGGCAAAAAGGGAGGGAATTACATATAATATGGTTATTTGTCAATACTTCGTACATATTTCGTCCATTAACACGATAAAAGGAAAAATTAATTTTTGTATCAAGAATACACGCGTAGAAGTAGCAACCAATATAGACCTAACTTAAAAGCTTAATTTCAGCTTTAAAACTTCATTTTTCCAAAATTTGTTTAATTATTCTTCTTCTCTGGAACAATAAACGTGTATCAGGAAAATTTCGGGGAAAAGTATTTGGTAGGAGTAGAGATTACCGGCGCCGAAATATACGTTTTGTGTCTTATAATATAGAGATACTATATATTTTTTGTGGTAAGTTTTCATCTAGCAGTACCAACTATCTAATAATAAAGCAGAAAGTTTGTCTGTCCGTCCTCCTGTCCGTTTATAACTCGAGAACTACTGGGCCGATCGCTTTCAAACTTTCAGGATATATTGTCCTCATCCCAGAGCAGCACATAGACTCATAAAAATAAAAATTCGACAGGGAGGTGCTGAGTAATTTCAAAAAAGGGCGAAAACAATGACTTTTTTCAATATAAAAAAACGTGGTGGTGTAGCTTGCCATCGAACGCGTTGTTCCAACGTTACCGTTCAAACGCAGTTATAAAAATTAAGTTATGGTGATAACTCGAGTTTTACTCATTTTTATGAAAAATTGAAGAGAACAAAAATTGTTGCCCCTTTAATTTCCTTTCGAATGAGCCCAATTCCAGATTTTTAGAGGAAATTTTGGAACTATTGGTATTTTGACTGATGCGTATTTAAGATCATTGTGTTTACAGAGATAGAGCATTTAAACCGGTTGCTCTGGATGAATCTACAGAGACTAGTCGAGTTTTACGTATCCAATTTTCGATCTTGAAAGGAGACGTTTATGTAAAATAATTTCTTGAAAATTTGCTCTTCTTTTGTGACGAGTAACTATACATTAGGTAAATATTGTCGTCAGAGTTTGAAACTACCTAAGAAAAGGTACTGGGTTCGAGAAAGAATTAAGAAAATTACATCCGGTTTCTCATATAGGAAACGACTGAGTTCGTCTCATGCCTACACAGACTGATGTAATGCTTCGGGGATATGGCAGGCTTTTTACCTACTGTCCATCTATTTCCTTAATCATTGCGACGGTTCATGAATTAGTCCGTTTTTTGCTGCAATACAGCCCTTACCTGTCAACTCAGCTCTTACCGTTAAAATCGAAATATTTACAAAACACTGATATCTACTCAACACACAGCTGGCGGTCAGGCGCGCCGGAGGCGCGCTGCCAACCGCTAGTAACATAATATTTGATACGGTGAGAGCAACGTTGTCCGAAGCAACCGTGACAATTCAAGAACATCAGCGGATATTTCTCCTACAATAATATAATAGGTGGTTTTGAAAACCGGAAGGAATGGGATAAGATACACTGGGCTCAGGTAGATGCGAGCTCGTTGCAGTTTTGTCATTTCCTATTGTATTGGATGCTGTTCTCAACATCTCTACAGCTAATGAACATTAATACGTGTAAAAAAAAAACTAATAGGGGAAAGTACGCATAGGACACGCGATCAACTAGTACCGGAGAGTGGTACTGGAGAGGGTAGCCTCGTAGTTTGACCGAGGGTGGAATTTAAACTACTTTAGGTGTGTAAAAATCAGTCGACTCGTACTATCGTTGTGGTTAACGCACTAGTGTATTTTACCTAGCGGTTATTTTGATTGAATATTGTTGCCGTTTTGCTATTGTAGCGTCTTTCGGTGGTGTCTCGTGCTTGATTTATACAAAATACGTATTGTATTGGTGAGTTGGTCCACTGAGTATATCTGTAATTTACACTTGTCTGCTCGGTAGATAGGGTTCTGTATTTTATACTAACGTAGGCGTTAATTTTAAGTGAGCAATACTGGGCACACATGGTAGGGATGTGACGATGATTTGGATGTATAATGAAGGGTCCGTTTGTGAATGGAGCCCTGTAGTCGATGTCTAGGTGACGATGGTGATATAGAAGTACATTTGGTTATCCAGGAGGCAGTCAGCCGGTTGTAGGTTGCGTGGAGGCCTTCCGTAGTGGATACCTTCACATGTGGTGAAGGATACTCAGTTGACATTGTGAATGTCTTAGCAGTGCGGATCTTGTTCATGTCTAAGCGGAGAAGTGACGACCCCCGGGGACATCGGGGGCCCGAGTTTCTGGAGGTAGCGCCCTCAGGCTGGCTTGCGGGCCAGGTCACAACTTAGGGAGGTAGGTAGGACGCCAGGGGGAACTGGGCTCATCGGTGGTACCAGCCCACTCTGGGGTCCTGCGTCTCAATGGTTGGCGGGCTCCTTCAGGTGCCGCGACACCGGTCGGGGAATGCCTGGAGTTTGTCTCACAAATCCAAAACGGGGGATGCGCAACCCCTTTGTTGCGGTGGTAGAGAGGCTACTCTGTCCGAGGGGCACTGTGAGGGAGAAGAGCCTTGCGGGGCAAGATTCTGGGAAGTTGTAGTCGCGGCATTGTGGTAAAGTAGTGTTGGTGGGGATCCGTCATTGCAGTTGTTCCGGATCGGAATGTTAAGCGGTCAGACAGGTATCTAACTAGTTTGCGTAGTGGGGCCGGTTTGGAGTTGGGGTCTGGCGCTTGATGACAGTCTTTTCTCTGAGGAAGTATGTGCTCAATGGTTAGGTAGGTTATAGTAGGAGTAGGTTTTGGGTATGCTCAAACGAGATTTTAAACAGATTGCGGGTAGTCCGTCTGGTCATCCAATAGTAATGTGGTACTGGTTACATCCAGACAAGGTATTGTTTATTTACGAATTATGATGGTAGTCTTTACAGACATTGGGTTGCATCTACAAGTTCACAGGCGTGTGAAACTGCCTTGAGGAAAATTTCAGGTTACATTATAGTAAACGAGATCATCCCATCATCATAACTCGCTGATGCGTTTTTCATGAAATTGCAAGTTCATGACAATTGATTTCTGACGAATTTTGTAACTCTCCGTCTAACTGTAGCTTGTCCCGCCTGTATCTACTTCTTTTTATTTCGTCTGATGATGACTTTTTTGTTGAAAGTGCTCGCGCTCATTATTATGTGTTTTACGAGTACAGTAATTTGTACGTTTTGATGTTTTACGTCGATTCATTTTTCATCTTAAAACGAGTCGTGAACTTGAAAACAGAATTAAGAGATATTGGCTCAAGAATTTAGCGAGGAGGTAAGTGGGGCATGAGATGTAAGACACTATAGGTTGCATGGGGGTGCCAAGTTTGTGGACCTCGGGTAGTCCATAAGGGCGAGCAGGCACAGGGTTAGGAATCAGAAGGGACTTCTTCAAAAGAACGTTGACAATGATATGACAAGAATCATTGACCGCCATCCTTACCTCGGCGATGTGGCTGTTAAAGTTGAATTTTGATTTTTAAATTATACGAGTATCTTCCATATTTCGTTCTTATCGCTGCCTCAGTTGTAACATTTTTGATGTTAGTACTGGTCTACTGACCGAAAGTACTTCGCAATATAATTTGTTTGTGATTAAATTTCGCTTCAAAATTTTTCTATTGTTATAGTATTTCTATCTAGGATAACATCAGAAAACGTCGTATGCGCGCGCATATAAAACCGAAGCTTTTGCTCACTACTGAATAATATCATGTAGTACTCGTACTCTGTTCAATACCGGAGGAGGGAGAAAAAGAATTTCTTTATCATTATACTTACAGTACGATTAAGTTGATCAAATTCCTCGACGACTATTGTTTCAGAATACGGTGTCACGCGTTTCAATATTAGGTGTATTGAGTGAATCAAAAGTAGAAGTATTAGGTATTGTAAATTAATTTTTCTCAAGTCAGCTTCGTTATGATGGGCAGTGAAATGACAAACGTAATCGTGAGTAATTAATTCAAAAGTCGTAATCATGTCGCAATTGAGATAATTTCCTTTTTAAACTATGTTTCTTTAAATACAGCTCAGAAATATCGGCTTACTCATTTTAACTACAGTATGGTTATTTTGCGACGAAAACACAAACGCGTTTTCTCATCAAGTAAGTTATAATCATTTTCTTTTAAACTCTTTAAAATAATGAAATCCAAATGTCAATTGCTAAAATATGTAGGTATCTAATCCTGTATACTTATTTATAGAATACCTGTCCCCCATAATAAGCGGCACAAGCTTGTATGATTGTCTACGTACGAGCGTATATAGAATAGGTTTGAACGTATAGAGAACAGAAATTGAAATGCGTTTCAAAATTTGTTTTCTAAAATTGATATGATAAATTATTCACGTAGTTAGAGCGGCTATAGAAACCGCTCGACAATGTAACAGAAATAAGGTACTGAAATCGACATTATGTGTAAGAGACGCTGTCACGTCCAAGAGGACGCTGTAAGATTCCTACGTCTCGCTGTATTTATCAAAACTCTAGAGTTTTCCTACAGTATCCAGTACTGGTCTACATATGACGTTTCCATGCAAAAAAGAATGAAGACTCAAATCACACCGCGTGAAGACTCGATTGAGATGTGTCCTCGAGACCTCGAGTTTCCTAAAACTACAAGGTCTTCTGTACCCCACGCATGACGTTTTCTTCCGAAGGGAACGAAGACTCAGCTAGAAGTTGCGACTTGTTAGCGTCTGAAATTTATTGAACTAAAAATAGATAGACGTTCTACAAGAAATAAACTGAGGATAATAAATTAAAATAAAACCCACAGGTTCTTTAACGAAGTTAAACGAGGGATGGCAGGGAATCTGTTTTATGGGGCAGGTGAGATCTTAAAAATGTAGATAGTGACTTCACAAGGCTGACCTATGACGTCATCGAATTGGGGCGAGGCTTGTGATATCACAAGCCTCGCCCCCAGCTTTATATCATAGGAGAGGGACTTATAAAAAACTCACGGGTTCTTTTGAACGGTGGTAGGGAACCTGTTTTATGGGGCATGTGGGATCTGACAAATGTAGATTGCAGGGTGTCTACTGGTCAAGTAAGTTAAGTAAATCAAGTAAAAGTCAAGTATTTTCATTAACGGTCAAGTAAAAATGATGAAAATGACAAAAAAGTTTGAAGAAATCAAAAATAAGAAAACTAAATTTGAAGCCAGTTTTTTCTTTTAGCGCGGGACCCGCTATCCCTGTTGTTGGGGGTACTACCAGGAAATTTTCGTCCGCGAGCGAGGTTGATGACGTCACGGAGAGCGGGGAGGGACTTGAAAAAATTCCTATCTCCATGCTATATATGATGGGAGGGGGACTTGAAAAAATTCCTATCATATATGGCTCGAGAGTCGAATTTGTTTCTAAGTCCCCCTGCTATCGTATATAGCTCGATAATTGAAATTTTTCCAAGTCCCCCCCCCCATCATATATAGCTCGAGAGTCGAAATGTTTTCTAAGTCCCCTTCCTATCATATATAGCTCGAGAGTCAAAATGTTTTCCAAGT
Source organism: Aspidiotus rigidus (assembly GCA_035079385.1). Taxonomy (NCBI): domain Eukaryota; kingdom Metazoa; phylum Arthropoda; class Insecta; order Hemiptera; family Diaspididae; genus Aspidiotus; species Aspidiotus rigidus. The sequence goes on along the minus strand of JAVHKY010000002.1, from coordinate 1,150,655 downwards.
CCCCTTCCTATCATATATAGCTCGAGAGTCAAAATTTTCCTAAGTTCCTCTTCCATCATATATAGCTCGAGAGTCGAATTTTTTTCAAGTTCTATCATCCTCTCCTATCATGTATGGCTCGAGTTGAAATTTTTCTTTTAAGTCTCTCCTATCATATATAGCTCGGTAGTTGAAATTTTTCCAAGTCCCCCCCCCCCCCATCATATGTGGCTCGAGAGTCGAAATTTTTCCAAGTTTTTTGCTGGACGGTGCACGGCAAATTTCTCAAAAAGTCCCCCATAAAACAGGTTTCCTGTTAAAATTTCGACTCTCAAGCTATATAGTGATAGGAGGGGGGCTTGGAAAAACGACGGCTTCCTTGAAATTGCAGCGGGTTCAGGTTGTCACGTCATGATTTTCAGGACTTGGAAAAACTTCAGGGTCTAGGGGACTCGGGACAGCGGGTTCTCCGCTGCCATTACAGTTTTTTTTCTAGCTTGTTGACCCGCTTATTCGGAAAAAAAAGTCAAGCAAAAGTTGAGTATTTTCAAAATTTCCCTTCAGTAGACACCCTGAGATTGTGACGTCGAAAGCTTGACCTATGACGTTATCAAAATGTGACGTCACATGCCTCGACCCCAAATAGTATATGTTATAGGAGGGGGACTTGAAAAATGCTCGTGTTCCGAGATTTGCCGGTTGGCCGGACGGTGGACGTTTTTTCCGGTTCCCTGTTAATGAGGCTCTTTTGTATTGCAAAACATGAAGATGATCAGCCTGTTAGTACTTAGTGAGGAGGATAATGTGCAATTAAGGTTGCTAAATTATTGTATGCACGAATTGATGTACAAACTCCGCAGGTAATGAGGAGAAATCAGTGAATTAGGCGTCGGCAGTGTAGCTGACAAAGGAGGCTAATACTGGTGATACATAGTAATTGTTATCACATTTTTGTATGACGGCGTATGCGTCTTCATGCATTATATTTGAATATAAAAAAAAATTTCTGACTTTACAACCCCAACTTTTCGGAATTTTTGGACTGCTCTGTTGCGTCGATTAACAGTCGATTTGTAGTCCTCTAGAAATAAACGCTATATCTATAGTCGACCTCAAATCGACGTCGGTCCGGAGTCCATTTCGAGTCACTGCCTTATCTCTATGCGTTCATTAATTTTTATATAAACTGAATATCAAGGTCCCCACTTGCGAAACACGAAATTTTCAATTCTTCTTTTTGGTATTATTTGGTCACCAGAAATACTCTTACTCTTATATTTACCAAAATGCATTACCGAGCAACCCAATAATATTTCTAACGTCTTAACTTTTGATTACTTATATTCCAGCAAATCGCAAATTACACTTGTCAAAGTGGAGAAATCATTGATTTTTTGAACGTGTGTGACGGTAAACCAAATTGTGAAGATCAATCCGATGAAAATTTGTGCGGTACGCATGTGATGAACATATTTCTCATACGATTATTCCCTCAAAAACATTATCATAAAACAATACCTAATCACCTATATTTTACATAATATATGTTTTAGAAAATGAAGCGATCCTCTACTATTATACCTACGATTTCAAAAAACCAAGCAAAAACTATCCGGAATTGTACGATGAACATTTTGTACCGAAAGAATGTTTTAATTTTGGACCTGAAAGCGATATGTATCTTCGCAACGATTGTGATTCGTATCAGGCGTACAAGAAGCTTACATTGGCTGGCATTTATCTAAACAATGAAAGAGAGTTTTCGATGTCTTTACAGAATTTAACGCTGTTAGATCAGCTCCATAAGCTCGAAACTCCCGGAAAATATTTCCCGGGAGCTTTGAACTTCGAAAATATTCAAATTGTGCCTTCGTCAGGCCCTCGACTAAATATTTTTTACAACATTATGTCACCTAAAATCTTGATGGTAAAAACAAGAAATGACACAACCATTTCCACGGAGAAATTAGAGTCTTTTGGTAATCATCTTTTCTTTTCTTCTTCGGATGTATGTCTCTTAATTTAATACACAGTTCCAATGTTTCAGCTGGCAAGAAGATCATAAGTCCCGTATTCGACTGGACGACGTCAAAAGTTTATTACATACACATGAAGGAAGAATTTTTTGGAAATGGACTTGATTTCGAAAATCGTATCAAGGTTTGTGAAGAGAACAGCTTTGAAAATTGTAACGATCTAGTCAACGATCGAAGTCAAGAGTCAATTCTCTTGGCGATCGCTCCTGAGCAGAAGTAAGCATTAGAACGCTCATTGAGTGTCGTTACTTCGAATAATTACTTGTCCCTATTTCTAGACTATATTTACATTCTTTATGAACAGCAAATTCATAATTGGACGTATTGCGATTGTTATGGTGAATGCAAGCCTTGGAAATGAGAAAAGTTCTGGGTGTATAGGTATAGAGTGTAAGTGCGAGGGACAGAGAAAAAGAAAAAGACAAAAGAGGAAATATAATTGATATAGGAACTGACTTTTCTGGAAAAAGAAAAATGTAATCATACAAAAAAATTTCATAGAATAGTAGGAGGAAGAGAGGGGTGGAAAGACGTGAAGAAGATCGAAATACAAGAACCTAAATATTCTGTACCTATTATGAAACAGAAAGAAAGGGGTATAGAAAAGAGGTGGTACCTCATGGATTTATTCGAAAAATAAAAATTAAATGAAGCTAATTTGAACGGATCGAAGAAGGGTGGATGCAGGAAAAGTTTAAAGAGGGAATTTCTTCCAAAGGGGGGGGGGATGTACCAAAATTCTCAAAGAAAGTTATTTGAAAAAGGTATTCGGTAAGATTTACAAATCGTAATAAATATAATAAAAATTAAATAAGTAAAATTGTTGAACACGTGAAGGCGCTTTCGACTTGAAAGTTATTTTCTTCCACTCAAGCTAGGTAAATATCATTACGTAATAAGATTTTATTTGCGAAATTAGCAGTGACTGAGTCAGAACTCAGAGAAGGGAAATATTATATCCAGAGCCCGGATTTTTCGGCGCTAAAAATGAAAAGTTTCGGCACTTAATGTTGCACTTTCGGTATTAAAAAAAATGAAACATACATTCGTTTTCAGTGCTTTTACAAATTTACGATGAGGATTATTCAATTTACGACCAAAATTACGTGATTTCGACCAAAATAAAATTTTCGGGGATTAAACTCATCAGTTATCAATAAAAAATCCTAGCAATTTTTCAATCAAAATATTCAATTTTTCAACTTTGAACTAAAAATAATATTTTCAAAAACTGTCCAATTTTCATCACTGAATTTTAAGTAAAATGAAGCAAATTTTGTCTGGAAGTTTATAGGTAATTTTAGACGATATCTATTTAAGAAAATGGTCATTTTCGGCCTCATTCGGCTTTATAACCCGTTTTTGGAAATTTTCGGCAAAATGAATTTTCTTCCACAGTCTCTCCTACCCCCAATACGTACTTCTATATCATTTTAATGCTTTTCGGACGCACTAAAATGATTCAGCAAATGCCGATAAATCCGGGTTCTGTTCGTATCAAACCAGAATTTTGATTGAAAAAGATTATCAAATAAATTATTTTGTACCCCTATACGTAGAAAACTGTTAGATAATTCTTGAAAATAATTGTCCACCTCCCCTCCTTTCTGGGAAAAGTTCGCACGGGTGCAAATTGAAGACAATTATATGATATGTACTCGTACATATTTTTTTACAGTAGGTAACAATTTTCTCACAATGGACTGTCATTTATTCTGTAGCGGAAGGGCGGATACCTCAGGGCTACTCTATAGAAAATATTAAATTCCCTGCTATAGAACTTCTTGTACCAACAGAAATGTACATATAATTGATTGTCAAATCACCTAATGTTTTGTTTTATAATTTATTTAGAGTCTTATTTTGCATCCAAGAAAATAAGGTGAACGCTCGGTTTCGGCTTCATAAATACCAACTCACCAACGTTTCGGAGTCACTGAGTATAATATCGCAAGATTTTAAATACAAATATTTGAAGTCGCCAAAGTGGTTAACCGTGGACTCAGCGCTACAGCGAGTGTATTGGATGGATTTGTCCCAGAATACAATTTCCATTTATTCTACCGACTTCGATGGAAGGAACTTTCAGGTGAGGCATATCCAGGAAGATTAGGTTGAAAATAGCAGGAAATAGAAATATAATTTATGCTGGCAACAATTTCTTGTGGAGGATTATGCGTGAACTAAAAAATCCACAACGAACAAAAGGTGCATTTACCTTCAAGAGGGAGTTGAAGGGCCCAAAAAGTAAGTTTTTTGGAAATAAATCGGAAATCGTCGGATAGAAAAAGTTTCAAACAAAAATTCTTCCAACTCAAACTGAAAAGTTGGTTCAAAAGTTGAGCGATTTCCAAAAGACGTTTTTTTACATAAATAAACTGTTAAAATGGTGCCGTAGAAAAAATTTTTCTTACTTGTTGAATTTTCTGTAAATTGCATTATTTTATACAAGGAGAAATATCCGTTCTCTGAATGGTACCCTTATACGTGCCTAACACAAGCCTATAATTACTCAAAGTTGGACGATCCCTATTCATCTTCAACTGTTACCCTGTCAATTCTCTGACCTCTGTCTCCCCCTTAAACTTCATCACTTGAATATTTTCTTCCATCTTCAACCCTTATCTTCTATGCACTCTGATTGATACCACGCCATGAGAAACTTTCTTAATTCACTAGATCCACATACATATCTTCTCACTTGACTCGTGACCCTACTGCCCGCACTGTAACACAGAACTATATTTATCAACCAATACGGTCACGAACTCTCTTAACTATTTGTATTCCACTTACTTCAACCCTCCACAATAGTTTCTGATCTTTCCCAACTCGCACCTCAGTGTTGCCAACTTCACCTCTGCATACAGTGTTCGAACATTCCACATAGCTAGAGGCCGTTGCTGGTCATCCGAGTTCTCAGCCGAACTATCTCTCTCTTGTGCGTTCATTGTATCGAGTCCTAATCATACGGCAGTGGTTTCCCGTTGACCTCTGCAGACTTTTCTGTCGGTATGTACTCCATTAGCCTTAAGAGAGCCGACTTCGAACTGCAAGGCAACAGTGTGATGAGTTTTTCGGGGACTTCGAGCCTAGCCTTTGGGGTTCTTTCGATCATACGCAAGGCAGCGGCTTGGCTTTCTGTTAGGGTGGCCTTCCCTGATGTTTGAACGTCTATCTCCATTACTTCTCCTCCGCTCTCCCACTTCACAGGGAGGGATAGTAAGGACCTTTACTGATAACACTTTGGCCGCGTTGGTTGATCGGAGTTTCCTTCTCCTGCGCCCATCCACATTATTCGCCTGCCGACTACGTCGCTCGGCTTAATGGGGTTGCCTCGTGAAGGCTATGGAATTGAGCTTGAGCACAGCAATGGTATCAGGTATGGGTGGCCCCGTAGATTTGAGGATCTTCCATTAACTGGTCCCATTCGACCTCACCTACAAATTCCACGATAAAAAGTTACAGCCAAAAACCTCTAACATGCGTCCCTCGTAACGGTTTCAAAAGGAGAATTTTTCTTCATTTTCAACCCCTCCTATCAACGATTGTTGCACTAATAGGAAGTGAAATTCTTCAAAATCTTTAGTATAAATATTCGTACTGTACGAACAGAGCCTATTCGTCCACAAAAAAGGCTCTCATACAGATTATTGCGTCTGAACCTTGCGTCACAAGTTTTTGTTGAAAATGAAAGAAGTACCCAATTTTACGTATATTTTCTTGTAGAAAATTGTATCTCGCGATTCTACTTACCTATACCATATGTTTTTTTTTTTTTCTCCTCAGAAAGTTGACATTGGTCAAACGATTCCTTTGGAAACATCATCTTTCGCAGTATTTAATAATATTCTGTATTGGCCCGATGAAAAAATGAAAACGATCTAAAAATGTGACGTAAACTCTTGTGATCGTGTCACCGTTTTCAAACGCTATGAAACAGGAAACGAATTCCAAATAAGATATTTATTCATAGATCATCGTCCAACGTCACGCGTGTGAACAAAGTCAATGAAGAGGAGAGGAATTCATTTTCAGGACCTTCATTACCGGTATCTATTCTTAACAGCTTTTTTTTAAGTTTGTGCTTTTGTTTTTTCTACATAAAATAAATTATATTTTTCTTTTTTTTTTTTTCACATAACGTAATTTTGAGAATAAGTACTTAAGATTTATTTTTAGACGGAATTTCTGCCTCGTAGATTGCTGTTTTCAAAATTAGAATTATTATTATTACTCGAGTACTACGTCAAAATTTTCTCATGATTTCATCTTTCAATATTACCTAGATTATGATCCGTAGTTTCTATTTTATCGTTGTCGATAACAGAAATAGTAGATTTAAGAATAAAAATAAAGGAGAAAATGAGCTTTTGTTTACTTTCTTATATTTCAGTTTTTTTACCCCACCTATTTTCGACGCTTTTACTTCTTTTTTGACTTCAAATAAAAAGTAAGCTCAACATTCGCGTGTATCGTGAGGGTAAACCAATACTTTCTTAAAGTCGACTTGAAATTGACTCAACTTGCGCACAATAGGTCTAATCAAACATGCAGCAAAAACATTTGAACAAAAAAATTGTATTTTTTTTAGCAAGGTACCTAATTTGGTTGAAAGTATGAAAGTCGTAAAAATAAAACATATGTCGCAAGATCGGTATAGCATTCCGAATAATTGTTTTGAATGAGTAGGTGGCGAATGTATTCGAAACTCATTTTTATTATACTTTGTACATTATTGGTTTCAGTCCCAGTCGAATATACATGTTTCACATGCAAGGTTTCTCTTTCGCTTATTTCAGCCAAGGCACAAATTGTGTCGGCGAGCCTAGCGACAAACGTTTTCGATTCCTGCCTATTTATATGGAAATTCGAATACATCGGCCGGGCTGTCTGAAAAATCAAGCCGAAGTACAGCATTGAGGGAAAAAAGGGGTACAATAACTAGGGAGGATTGAAGAGTTCAGCAGAATGAAGAGGTCAAGTACTTATGGAAGTTCGATAAATAGCAAGAATAATCCAGAGAGAGGGCGGGTAAAAGATTGGAAGTTTGAAGTTTAAGGAATCAGGCTTTGAAGCCCAAAGGTTCAGAATCTAGTGTGAAGAAGTTCAAGCCACTTTATAGAGGTCAAAAGTAGGGCTCCTGAAAGCTGCGGTGAGACCGTACTTCATAATTTTAAGCTCAACTGATTGGCTGCCATAGTCCTCTTGCCCATACCATATTAATCTCATGTAGGTACATTACTGAGGAAACAGCTCACTTTATATGCAACGCGATGGAAAGATGAAAATTTAGTCTACATGTATAATTTCATGGGAGAGGCCCAGGATAATATGCGGTCGAGAGTAAGGCCAAGAAATTTTGTCAAAGTCTAGAGGATTTATGTAGGGGCTCCGAAGCAAAGTATGAGAGACGAAGGTCATACACGAGCAAAATTTTTGGAGTAATGACAGGTTTTGAAGAGCAGGGGGGGAGGCAGAAAGTGGAAATCATGGTCGATTAAGACTATTTTGTGTCTATCTGTCCAGATACACCGGCAAGTTTTTCATCATTAACACAGACAATGGTCTCCTGTGAGCAGCCAAGTCAGAATGTCGCATTTATCCAGAAAGTTAAAACGGCTCTCCACAAGCGGCGGCATTTATCCATAATTTTTTATGGACAGCGGCGATTGCTTGCGTTGAGCCGTTCTTCTTATGCATTATCTTCACACCGTGCGCATGCAGTGCCCGAGCAATTAAGAAATACATTGAACCAACGCTGTTTTACCAAATACGTCTTAAATTTCATCCTTAAGACATTGCGACAAATTGCCTACTTTTTCTCCAGTCTGAACAATTTCACCGTAATACTAGTCAAAGATAGTCTACGACACGTAATAAAATACTACGAAATACTAGCAGGTACTTAATTAAGGAAATACCTACTGTGAAAATTTTGTCTCGGTAAGGAATAAAGCTCCAACCGGTACCTAATCTAAGAGTCGATGAGAAAGAAAGATATCAATGTACTTAGTAGAATTGATGATAGCAATAGCAGGAAAAAAAGAGCGTGCCTCGTCTTTCCAAGTTCAACGTAAATCTTCATGAAATGGGAACTGGTGTTTATTTATGTATTTATTTATTAAAGTATTAAAATTTAAAGTGCTAGAATTAATTCGGTTCTCCAAATTATGACCAAAGATATCAAACGACGACATACTCAAAGGAGTAAAACAGACGGAGTAATTTAATTGAAGCCACAGAAATACAAAATACACCGGAGCGCTTTCGATTAAAGAACCATTGTCAACGGGTGACATGAAAGCAACTGAACCAACACCGGCCGGCAACAAACACTGCCGAGGAAATCATGACTGAACTAGCGAGTCATCACAATGTGAATCATACTCATAAACTAGTTCAATCAACCCCTCATTAGGTATGTACCTGTGGAGCACATTTAGGTTGTCGTTATTCAGATGGCGAATAATTTCAATATGTTCTAACGCGGTACGCTTGAAAACCGAGGATTATCTATGGAGGAAGGACTCGGATCCCTCTTTGAAACTATGGCCAGTGGTGATAAGATGGTCCGCAAATACCGAATCACCCAATTTCTTCTTTTCCCACACCTTCCTATGCTCGTCTATTCTAATTTTGAGCTGACGTCCAGTCTCACCTATGTAGATTCCATTACAGTCATTACACTCCATTTTGTAAACCCCACTTCTTTCGACCAGTGGGATGGGGTCCTTCAGCTTAACGAACAGACTTTTTACAGTGTCAAGATTGTAATACACTGGGCGAAACCCAAATGGGCGGAGGACACGACCTAACTGGGAAGAGAATTTTCCTAAAAAGGGGAGCCTGATCCAACGTTTTCTACTGTCGGACGCGGATTGCGGGGGAGGGGGGTAGTGGAATCAAGGCTTTTCCGAGTCAATTTTCTATGGACCATCAAGTCAATACCTAAGCTGACTTCATTCACTTTGGCCAAGTGTTTTATAGTCAAAAGCTCCTGTTGAAAAGCGAGGTGACCCAATGGAATACTAGTCAACCGGTGGATATAACTATTAAAGCCGGCAATTTTGTGGGTAACAGGGCAGAAAGATCTACCGTGGACAGTAATATCGGTCGAAGTATCATTTCTATATATGGCGAATTCATGGGCACCTTCTCTATTAGAGATAGTAAGGTCCAAAAAATTTATAGATAAACCACCTACTTCCAACGTGAATTTGATGGAAGGATACAAACTGTTGAGATACCTAAGAAACTCCAAAAGGAGATCTCGGTGACCGGTCCACATGCACAACACATCATCAACATACCTGTGCCAATAATGTATATGACTCAAAAGCCCTTGGCCAGAGGAAAAAAGATCGAGCTCAAATTTAGACATGAAAACCTCCGAAATGAGGGAACCCAGAGGAGGGCCAATAGGGATACCTACCTCCTCTGGAAATTCAAAAAATTTCCCTTCAAATTTGCAAAAATTGGGAGACCAACAAATATTGAGTAAATTGAAAAATTCTACCAGTTCTTCGTGACAGATATTAGATTGGACCGAGGTCTCCCATATGCTACATAGCAGTGGCCCTAGGGATACTCGAAAATAAGCCGACTACGTCAAAAGAGCATAGGGTAGAATCAGGCGGAAGAATGTCATCTTTGAGGAAATAAAACTTGAAAGGACGGAAATTTTAAATTTAGTTCTAATTTTAAGGGCACTGCCGTCTTTAATAATAAACAATGCAGAATAACGCATTGCATATCTGGCTCATCAAGGGGCCAAGCCAATTGGTGTATAAAGCATTGCATATCTAGTTACTTGAAGGGATATCTTTCAGCTTATTTACACCGACCTCCAAGCCGTATATGATATGATAAGACGTTCTGAGTCTTATGGTGTTCGAAGTGTTGCATATCTGGCTTATTGAAGGGACTAAGTCACTTAGTATATGAAACATTGCATATGCAGTTATCTGAAGCGGCTATCTTTCAGGCTAGATGCACTAATCTCCAAGCTATATAATTATGATATGAGAGGGACTTGAAAAATTTTCGAGCTCCGAGCTTTACCGGTCGGCGGACGTTTTTTCCGAAAAATCTCTCGATAAAACAGGTTCGCTATTAATATAATCGAAAGCGTTTTCTCTAAGATGACAGGCCGGCCAAAGCCGAAGATTATGACTGAATCATAGCGCGAGAGTAGATTACCAACGATGTGTCTCTTGTCCGAGATTTACCATTTTAGTTTGAAAAAATACCTAATAACTCAAATTTCAAAGAGTATCGCAAGTTTTAATTCAGTTATCTGTGTGCAGGTTATCATCCATCTCATGAATAAATTCTTTCTATGATGTAGTGATGACCTGTGATAATACTGAATCAATGAAAAATTATAATTCAGAGCATACATGTAAGACTGTACTGTGGTACAGCTCACGAAATACAACAATACTTCTGAGATTGCAGTGATAAACACTGAATCAACAGAAAGTTCACAGTTCCGATTGTGTGCTAACGACATGTCGTAGCTCGGAAGATAACATCAACCGTCCTACTAACTAATATAAGTACGCCTGCCAAACCTCTCTGCGAGTAGCGCAGTCTCCGAGATTGCGACGTGACGGAATTTTACATACACAACGAAGGTGTTTAGGCTAGGAGGTCATGAATATCGTCCATGACTTTTGAGCCTAACTGCCTGAACATGTCATGGCATGTCGCTAAACACTAATAGTATAGGCGATAGAGTGAAAAAAAAAAAAACGAAGTTTGCATTTTGGGGGGTAAAAGGAAACTTTGATGAAAATTGTAGAGTCAGATTCTGGGAACAACATATTAAAAATCCCACTTCCTAAACCCTATGCAAAATTTTCTGTGGCACGTTTTAGCCCCCAAATATGATTCTTTGTCGATAACTCAAAAACTTGAAGAGATAGGAAAAAATTTTCCAATCAAAAATTGTTCCTCGTGAAATTCTACACAAGATACCATATTTGAAAATCATCTAGGCCTATTTGTTGGCCTGAAAAGTTCGCGAGAAGTTCTCAACTTTCAAAAATTTCCCTGTATTTTGTCTATAACACGGAAATAAAGACTTCTAGAACAAATTTTGTATCTGAGAATTGCACCCCTGAATCCTTGTGCCAAAATTTCAGTGGCACGTGGCAGCCCCCAATTTGATTTTTCGCAAATATCTCTGAAAGGGACAAAAATTTTGAATCCAAAAATGTTCCTTGCGAAATTGTACATAAAATAGTATATTGAAACATCACCCTAAGCCTATCTGTTAGGATGAAACGTTTGTGACAAGTGCTCAACCTTCAAAAATTCAGATTTCTACAAAAAATGTATACATCACAAAAGTTATTTGCTACAAATTCATAATTTTTGTCATAACATTTAATGTAAGCTCTTTATGTACAAACTCCAAGTGGAAACTTTGCGAGAAAGGACTATTTCATTTCTTAAATCTAATACCTGATGGTAGGTTCATACAATATTTCATTATAAGTCTCTAATTGTTTCTTCGTCGCTGTCTTCTTCTTCGCTAGGGCTTTCGGAACTCTCGTCCAGGGCATCATTATAAAGTAAGAAAATTTGTTGCGCATAATTTTTGTACTGTGTAAATTTTCTGTAGGAGTCTCCATTTCCGTGTTACAGACCAAAAAAATGGAAATTTCAGAAAGATGAGCGCTTGCCACAAACGTTTCACGCTGACAGATAGGCCTAGGGTGATGTTTCAATATACTATTTTATGTACAATTTCGCCAGGAACATTTTTGGATTCAAAATTTTTGTCCCTTTCTGAGATACTTATTTGCGAAAAATCAAATTGGGGGCTGCAACGTACCGCTGAAAATTTTGCACAAAGATTCGGGGGTGCAATTCTCAGTTACAAAAATTTGTTGCAAATAATTTTGGTCATGTATAAATTTTCTCTAGAAGTCCTTATTTCTGTGTCATAAACAAAAAACTGGGAAATTTTTGAAAGTTGAGAACTTCTCGCGAACTTTTCAGGCCAACAAATAGGCCTTGGATGATTTTCAAATATGGTATCTTATGTAGAATGTCACGAGGAACAATTTTGGATGGGAAAATTTTTTCCTATCTCTTCAAGTTTTTGAGTTATCGACAAAAAATCATATTTGGGGGCTAAAACGTGCCACAGAAAATTTTGCATAGGGTTTAGGGGGTGGGATTTTTAATATGTTGTTCCCAGCACCTGACTCTACAATTTTCATCAAAATTTCCTTTCCCCCCCTCAAAACGCAAACTTCATTCCTCTATCGCCTATACTATAAGTGTTCCTTCCTGCTATAAATATAATAGGTATCCACCCATGCCCAAATCATCCGAGAGTACTATCGCAACATCATAAAATTCGACGTTGTAGAACCTTACGCCTATAAAACAAAGGACAGTCGAATATATCTCAGAATTGAGTTTCAACGCATTGGGTAAGGACTTGAAAATTCAATTTTACGTCGTCTACAAATCAAGAGTAGCGAACATCAGGAATTAATTATAGCAATATTTTTCATATCTATTTTCATAAAAAGAAACTTCTTACGGAAGCTTTGAAGCGTTGTGGTCCGTATCTGATTTGTTGTAGTCGTCAGATTTTTCCATATACCTTGCCTACCTATACATCAACGATTCTACTTATTTTTTATAACCGCTATTATATCACCATGCGCATTTGCAATTTTGCAGTCCAGAATAATTTTTTTTTTTTTTGCCAACACTCAAATTGTATAAGCATAATATTTTAGACACAGTAAGAACCCGCACGTGGATCATGTACTATATCATCTACGCATTACCCTCTAAATTGTAGGTACTAGAAAAATTTCTCGTATATGATTTCAAGGTAAGTAAAAATTTAATTCATCAACTCCTTTTCTTATAGTTTTCGAACATACTTACCTACTAAACATGAAAAATTGTCAAAGTATTGTTATAAAGTATGAGCATACGAATTTCACCTCTTGAGAATTAGTTTCTATGACTTTCCCACCAATCCAAACACTAATGAAATGGGAAAAGTACTTCAATAAAAGAACAAACCTTTTTTTCAAGTAAATATTTGTTTAGTACCACGCTCGTACAGTTTGTTTTATCACTCTATTGCTCTCGCTAATTGATTTAAATATTCTGAAAAAGGCTATCTACTTAATCTATAGAAAAAAAAGAGGATTGAACTTCTTCGAATAAAAACTTTAAAAGTTTCATTATAAATTCATCTGTTATAAAATATCGTCACAAAAGAATAAAAAGCAAAGGAAAACTCGCCCTATCGTTTCAAACACGAAGTGAAGGAATACGTGTATGAATAGGACGGAAAGAGAGCTACTATTGGGTGTTGTAAAGGACAATATTATTACACGTTATCGTCGTTAGTCTTTTTAATTTTTATTATTCGGAGAATTTATCTCCCATTACAGTTTCGTAGTGCGAAAATGAATACACGATATTAATGAGATGAATTTGCTCCGTGTTTATAGGTCAGCAATAAAGGTCATACAGGATTGATAATAAGAGAGTCAAGGTCTGCGATTGAATTTCACGAAGAATAATGACGCAGTCCGTTGGGATTTGGCGTAAGTTCTTCTCAAGAGTGTTGCACTATACTATTACGTATATCGGAATAATATATACAATTTCCTGAGAGAATTATTGCTTCTCGAAAATATGATCGAAATATTGCAGATTGAAATTGGGTTCTTGTTTCGAGAAAGTACGAATAAGTATAGGTATTAAAAATTGAAAATAGGCCGAATGATCAATCTTTCGTGATATAATTTACGATCAGTTATCATTTTGTGGGTTTTCTAAATTATGGAAATATTATGTACAAATTGTTGATACTTCTATGATGGGATCTAAATTCGCCCTTCCCTTCTTGTATAAGGAGGTGGAAAGTCATTCTGATAATCAGTGTGTACAGAAATTCTAATAAATTTCCAATTTATCTCTGTTTTACGGGAGTAGTAATTTTCGTTTCATAATCTAGACTGAGTTGTGTCAATTTAAACTTTTTTTCATGGGGTTAGTTCCCATATTTGGACGCAAAATGTATGAAGTTCGAAAAGTGTTCTGCGGTTTCAGGATTCTTCAAATAGTCATATATTCGAAAAGTTCCTTCTTCTGCGGTGAGCTTTAGATTAGGTAAAAATTTATCTGAGCTCTTGTTTAAAACGATCCAACTCTGAACTCATCAATCGGAAGCGAGAAAAAATATAAGCAATCGTAAATCAAAACAATGGTGACCGGGTATTTCTCTTTGTAGATTTGTTGATAGCGGTGGACATCAGATGGTCGACAAATCGACTGAAATGCTTCTATAATATTATATAAAGAAGAAGTTGTACATAAACTAGATTGCATAATTGCTTAATTAATTTAGAAAGAGAGTGGGAGTACAAAAGCAAAAAAACGAAATGAAACGCGATATTCCTCTCCGCGAAAAACTTTAAATCAGGAATATGTCAATTCAAAATTCTTTGATATAAGTTGGGATTGAGACGAGACCCATACGAACCGACGCCCTCCTCCCTTCATTTTCAGCCCATCAAACGTGTGTATAGCTTCGTATAGGTCATTTAACTTACGTTTTAGTGAGAGGAAGTTCAAGATTTTTCTGAATCTCCAAAGTATGTCAAAGTAACTTATGATGTCATCAGCTCGCGACGTCATTTTTTATCTTGCGATTTTGCTACGCAAATTTTAGAAAAACCCCCAGTCTTATTATGACATACCCATGTCGAAAACTCGCGACTCATTTCGTTCGCTGCTCGTCAGTCTCCCTTATTGACTAGAGATGTGTCTAAAATCTGTTAATTCCGGTAATTGACAAGAATTGACTAATTGCGGTCAAACTTTTTCCGAGCCCTTCCTCAGGCTCGATGATCGACATTCTTCAATTACCCCATCGCATCCTCATATATTTCAGCTCAAAGGTTCTTACCTTCCTTTGTCCCAATCCCCTTCCCTCGAAACCACAGTTGTAGCGTCACATTTTTTTGGACGCACAACAAAAATGCATATAATTGCCCGTTATATCGTCTCAATTGCTATATATGTGATGCGATCTGCGAAACCATAGGATAAGTCGCTAAACAAAATTTTTTGCTACAAGCAAAAATGAAAAAAATATGAAAAATGTTTTTATTTGATTTTCTGGTGGATACTTTCACTTCCACTCAAAAATTTCATCTGGCCAACGTAAGATGCGTAAGATCTTCCAAACTTTCAATCAGTGCAAGTGTTTTCTCTACATTTTCATTTTTAGCACTTTTCAACTTTACCAACTTAGAGACACTGTAGATCAGCGAATTTTAGGTCGATTGACTTCAAACAGGGCTTGAAATGTTTGGGAGAGTCTCGAGAATAAGAAAATATGAAAAACGGACTTTTCATTTTCCGCGACTTATCCTACGGTTTCGCAGATCGCATCACATATGTTCTTAGGCGACTATATCTCGATATTTCCGTATTAACTTTTTTTCTTGATATATTTTAGTGCAGCCTATTGCAATCTGGTATAGCCAGCATATACCGCACCAACCCTCGTATAATATATTCTATTGAAAGAGAAGGCGACAAGTCCGTTTATTCAAACATCTTTGACTATAGTCAGTCTAAATACTATTTTAGGTTCTAAATTAAATCTCCCTCGTTTAAGATCTTTTATTAATGTACGCATGCACACCCACACTGCATGACTGTCCTTGAGGCTGGACCGAACACAGAGAATCTTTCTGCTTGTTTCTGAGAAAAGAAAAGGAAGTTAGTTAAACCGATTATATAAACCCTATTACAGATACAGTTGAGTGTCCAGTTATTTTACGATTGAATTCACCCAATAGTTAATTTTACGATTTCCTAAAAAGATTCTCTCTGTTACCGCCGGACCTTAGGAAATTGTCAATGAGTCCGCAGCAGGGGATGTGCAGGACTGACTTTATGCAGTTCATCTGCCAGATGGTCTGATGGATGCATAGACTAGAGGAAGTCGTAAAAGTCATCTTCTGTTCCTGTATCTTTATAAAAAAAAGTTTTTCTTACTGTTGGTCCCAAACACGTGTGGATTCAAATTCCTCTTTCGGCCACCCTTGATGTTTGGGTCAACTGACTGTTGCTTTTTCGCGGGTTTCTGTACATTGGGGGCGTATATGTGTTGCTATCACTACCAGTATTGTGATAGGTTGATCTACCAAAGATGGCCCTTGTAGTAAGGAAAGCCTAGCCAATCAATAACTCCTTGTCGACTCTTGATTCGATGCTGCTAAGAGAATGGGAGCAGCCAAAGTAGGAAGTCTGCAGAACAGGAGTCGACAAGAGACAGAGTGGCATCCCTGATTTCTTTTCTTTTTGGTTCGACTTGTTCGGGCATAGGTTAGGCTACACTTTCAGCATCTTTCAAGGGGCACTACTCCCCTTGGAAAGCTGTGACGCTACACAGTGCCTCATATATTTAGCCCAAAATCTTTTCAAGTCCTCTTATAGCCTATATTAAATTTTATTATTTTGTAACTGTAGGCTAAAATTTTCTGTAAAACCATGTCCCTAAAATGAGTCAGAGGATTCTCATCAGAGTATTGCAGTGAAAAATTTCAGCTTTGACTTTTTGCTCCGACTTGCGACCTTGAAAAATACGCCTTTGGCTTTCAGCTTACAGAAAAATTGAGCTTCTGGTTAACGAGTTAATTGAGAACCCAAGTTCAAGCCATTCAAGCATGACCCAGTTGAAGCTTTCCGTCCTCTACCGATGTACCAATTCTCCAAATTATCTTCCGTTGGTTTGAGTTGCAGTGTTTGCTGCGACGCTGCACTCTTCCTGTTTGACACGTCGAATGCACCACATTGGTTAACGTTTACCTTTTGGGACAGACTTTTGGATGGCGTTTTGAATTTCATATTTGTGACATGTGCTGCAGAAAAGGTTACATTTTTTCCACAAAGTATGAGGAAAAATCTGCAAACCTACGTTAAAGTTTCAAATTTACAATAGGTAGCATCAAAATTTGATTGTGCTCCGAGAATTCTCAAGTTTTTGGAAAGCTAAAAAATTTGACGTCTTTCGGCTCTTGGCTTAAGAAAGTTCAAATAAAACTGGCTCTTCGCTGCTCTCTTATCAGTAGAAATTGGGCCAGAATTAGCTTCTGGCTTTTGGCTGATGGCTGCAACATTCTGGTTCTCATACGTTTTTTCAAATACTTATTACGCTCTGGGAATCGCAATTCCTCATAGAGTTCGAAGGTCAAAATCTTTCCAAATACCTTGATATTTACAGCTCGATGATCTAATTGTCACCCCCTGCCCCTATTCTACATATCTTGATCGAGATTTTGAAAGAGGAAACCTCTATTCAATGATTCGGAATACAATAGGAGCGCTAGTGGCCATATCTAGAATGCACTAAAAGGTGACTATTAATGTATAGTGTTTGTAAAATCAACTCTACTGCCCTGAATATTGTTTTACATGGAAAAATTAATTCTTTGGAGGACCTCTCTTACATTTTTGCCTTAATTGTACCAATCAGCAAACAGTATTTGCTTGGCCGCTAGACGGCAGATCCTAATTCGAATATTTTTTCATCGCCAGCTTTGCAGATATTTTTCAAAAAAATATTTCCTGACTAAGCTGAAAGACTTGGAAGAATTTTGACTGCGTTTTTCTTGTAAAGAGGCTTTACGTCCTCTATCCTGGACCTCTCTACGTTTTACCTAGACAGATATTTTGATGTTTTGGGAGATGCTTTACGTCCTCTATCCTCGACCTCTCTACGTTTTAGCTAAGACAGTTATTTTGATGTTTTAGGAGATGAACCAAGAGAACTTCACTTCGATTCTAAAATTTTGGAGTAGAAATGGAAGAAAAAAGCAAGAATAGAAAAAGAGGAATCTGATCCCCAAAATAGATCAAAAGATTCCTCCACATTTTCCTAATCACAGTTTTCTGTAGCCCTCACTCCCGAGTTTCTTTAAATTTAATGCTCGATGTTTGAAATGTCCGTCCTTTTATTTTCTCCTAATGTTAGGTCGTTCGGTTTAATGGTCAAAAATGGTCACAACCCGAAAAAATGCTCCCAACACATGCTGTCAATTAAGGAAGAAATAATGAAAGCCAAAATTTTACACTATGAACCGCGCTAGAAGAGCGGAACACTTTCTGGCAAATTTGAAATTTTGGTGTTCACAAATTTTGTTATTTCAAGGACCACATTGTGTTGTGTAGTTGTTCAAACGATGAGGAAAATAAAGAGGTGCTAAAACGTGGTTAAATAGAAGGTGCCAATGACAAAAAGGAAGCAGATGCGAGGACAATTCTTAGTCTCAAAAAGCACAATGTATCTTTTTGTGATTGCAATGTACGATCGCCAACCACTGATATGAAGACTCGTATGGCGAATGACGAGCAAAAAGACGAAGATCAAGAATGTGAGAAATGTGGAGCTCTACTATCAAGACTGAGACGTACGAAATCTTCAGGAAGACAACCAACATCAGTTGGTATGTTAAAGAGACCCGGCTCTCTTTCATTTAACCGACATCAGATTGAAGCAGAAGCAGCTCGACAAGACCAAGTGGGAAAGGTGTGCGCGCTCTCACATCACTATCAATGTCAGGAATACTCAGCACCAGACTCGTCAGTCGTCCTATTCTATCAGAAAATTCAGCGCAGTTGATCAGCAATTCTTTAGTGACTTAATGTGTGGGATGTACGTAAAGTTGAGTTGACGCAGATTGCACAAATCTTAATCACGACACTAAGAGCACATTTCTCACACTCTTGATCTTCTTCGTAATTCTCCATATCGGCTCTAGGATCCCCCCCAAAAAAACTTAATATCGTCAGTGTAGGTACCCATTTTAGGACTAAAAATTGTTCTCAGCTTTGTAATCGTCATCGTCAACTTCCACAAAACCACTCTCAGATCATCAAAATCTTCATCGAATTTGAATCCTCATTCGATACTTTTCAGAACAGGTTGTCAGCATCAATGAAATATAATATAATTCAACTTTGGCTTCAACTTGTTTTGGCTTCTACGTATTTTCGGGTCCTACACACGGAGTATGGGTATTTATAAAGCTCCGTTGTTGGCAATCCACGTACAGTCGACTTATCGGTTGAAATCGTACGTAAAATGATATTTATTTCCAAAAACCTTGTCAGGCTAATTTTATTAGATTACATTTTGTGCTGCATCTAGGAATTTTTCGTGCTCACGATTCCTTCGATAAGAACCTAATTGGTTATAACAATGTAGACCACAAAGAATTGAGTTTTCAATTTTTCAAAGTCAGCGCAAAAGAAAAATATTATCGGATCCGAAATTGCGTATTTCGTAAGATAAATGTGAATCGAATGAACCCACGAATTGGAAAAAAATGTAAGATATTTCTATTCAGAGGAAAAGTTTTTCTGCCTTGTTCTTTCTCCCCCCCCCCTTTATTCTTCCATTTCGACGCTTTTTTTTTTTTTTTTCGAGAATATTCGTACAGATTTCCTCTCAAAATACGTGAGCCGAAGTTAAATAGTGTAATCCACTAGAGCGTCAACTTACTCGCAAGAAAAAAAAAAAGAAAAAAAAAACCAACATTATTGCTACAGAATATTACAAAACAAGTTTCTTCGGCTGCTACAGACTTATAATAAGGAAAATGAAAAGTTATGTCAATAGATTACTAGCGCACGAGCAGGAAAAAAGAGTTTATTGACGGGTGTTCTTTTTCTCCTCTGTTTTCATTTTTATTTTCAGAATGAATGTTTATTCGAATACGTACTTATTGAAGAAGTAATGTGAGCGCATCTTCAAATCACAATTGTTCACTCTTCACTGTCATGTGTATAGACGCTACACATTCGACGGAAATTCACGGTTTCCAATGAAGAAAAATGTCAACCTCCAAAGTTCCGAATGTGAATCAAGTAAAGGTGCGACTGGAAAACTCGACGGTGAATTGACAACGGCGTAGGAGATTTATTGATTACGTGAATGAATATTCCTCGCATGGGAAAGAGGGATAACTAGATTTTACGTATGAAGCGGGTTTTTTAGTACTTGGATTAACTGTTTAAAGCTTTGATAAAATTACGGTTCAGATGACTGAATCGAAGGTCGAAGGTTACGTAAGTCGTCTCGGTACAGCATCGTTGGAAAAGAGTCTGTCTATTTTCAATCGGCCTGCAGCGAGAGCTATTATTTGTGAAGTACTTATGATTTGTTCTCATACACTGCGAGGAGATAGAATGACAAAGTTTAAATCGTATCTCGTGTTGACAAGTACGAGTATATGAGAAAATGCAGTTGATTTGCTACACTTTTAAAGTAAGCTCGAGTTTTCTAGCTGTACACCTATATACATTTTGACATTTATTTTTCATTTCCATTCAGTCTGTAAACTCAGTGAGAGATATCTTTAATTCTGTTTTCAAGTTTACGACACATTTTTAAGATGAAAAAATAAATTACCTAACGCAGACGTAAAACGTCAAAATGTAAAAATTTCGAAAAAAAAAAGATGGTAAGAGATTTTCTTCAGTCCTTCTCCATAGGGAAAGAGAAAATTCATATTTCAGATGTGTGACCCTCGAAGAAATTAAAATTATTCGTCAACGGAATAATCACAACGTCACCACGTTGAACAGGTACATACCTGATGAGAGATTGATTAAATTATTCTATAAGAATGATTCACATTTTGATGACTTGCTAGTTCAATCATGACCTTGTGGGATGTTACTGTTTCTTGTTTGTATTGGGTTCAGTCGCATTCCTGCAAGTAGTTATAAAAGTAGCTTTCTAGGACAAATTTGCTTATTGAAAGGGTTGATTGACGAGGTAGCCTCTCAAAGGGGTTTGAGATCATTAGCATATTACAGGAGTGCCTATTGTTTGTTGGTTTATTGTTTCCATAGCCTGATTGTGGATAGTCAAGTGTTCTCTCGCTTAATGATCCTCTATTCATCACACCTGGCCCTCCCCTTTTTTAGTCTAGGACCAGGGACCAAATTTATTACTATTACTTATAATTTTCTATTGTTCTGCCCCTTTGTTCTACAGTTTTTGAAGCAATTTGACCAAATTTATTTATGTTACATAATTAATGAAATAGAGTTTTCAAAACTGCGAGTCATATTAATCAAGGAGGAAAGGTCACATAGACACGCAACAATTAAATAGATTTATTCACAAAGCATAAATTTATCAAAAAATGGTACAAAAATGAAACAAAAAGGAGAATTTAGAGGTCAAAAGTGATTGAAACGATAAAAAGTTAAAATTAGAAGGATCACAAAGGTCAAAAACAAAAAGGAAAAACAATATTAACTAAAATCGAAGAATTTTTAGATAAGTAAAACGTGAATAAAATTGAGAGCTGCAACCGGTTTCAAACGTAAACGTCCATCATCAGGTATAAACTGAATAGAAATAAAATTAAAAATTGATGAGAAGTCTTAGACAATAATAACTTGAACAAGCTACAACCAGTCAAAAATAAACCCGGTGACATAAGTAGCTGTTAGATCATATGATAGATTAATGCTAATTGATTTCCACATTGGGATTTAAACCTTCACTGAAGGACGCCACTGAAAGGGTGAACAAGAGAACTTATGTATGTTTGTACATTGATTTTCAAACAGCCGTTATTTTTTCAATATCCCATTTATCACTATAATTTTTTTTTTTTGTATCCAAAGTTGATGGATGATATGGATTACACTGCTTTAAAAAATGATATCCGATTAATTATGGTGATCAAAATAACTCCATTTAAAAAATATGGAACAAAAAGGTGGATTTTGTCAGGGCTACCAACTCCAGAACTCAAAGTTTAAGCCCCAATAATTTTCTATCGGTCTCCTCTCCCCCCTGCTGTTTGTCAGTTTTCTACAGTGCTTTGACTTTTATTCATTTTTCTTCAAGAATTTTCTGTTGTTCTCCCCCTTGATTTTATTGGTTTTTACAGTTGTTCATTCGAATTCATTGCTTTTAATTTTCTTTTGATCTCCCCTTGCCTATTAAATAGGGTCCTAAACGCAAGACCGCATGCTAAAAGTTATACAGGGTAGACTAGAAAGATGTTGCCAGTAAAATGGGAGTTTGCGCTAAATCTGTAGTAGCGCAAAAACTCAAAACGTTACATGCATGTACATCAAATCTTCAAAATTTGTATCTCAATACTATCTTTAATTTGCGCCCCTACCCAATTTTCTATGACTTTTTTGTGCCGAGTTATGGACCAAAATGTGCTGAAACTTTGACGCAGGGGCTCCCAAAATCAAGGCATTTATGTTTATGACATGAAGGATCGCGTTATCCATCATTTTCTTTTGATTACACTACTGAACAGCTATCCTGTTACAAAGATTCTATTACGTGATTCTTAGATACTTTTCAACGCTGAACACGAATACGTTGTCCGTTTTTTGCTAGCACGTCACAATTTTTAGTAATCACGATAAATATTCACGTAATCATAACAAATATTCTTATCCACTTGCCGCGCGCTGTCGCGGAATGTAAACGTTTTCAATAGCGACGCTGCTATTGTCGATGTGTTTTGCGACAATGCGCAGTAAGTAAATGAGAACTTTAATTGCGATTACTAAAAATTGTGACGTGGTAGCGAAAAACGGACAACGGATTTGTGTTCAGCGTTGAAAAGTATCTAAGAATTATGTAATAGAATCTTTGTAATAGGATAGCTGTTTAGTAGTGTTATCCAGTGAAATTCAGTGCTGAGTCCAAAAAAGACAAATTTAGAAGAAGTACCACAATTGGTTAATGGGCCCAAAAAAGGTCAAAATTTCCCCAAAATAAAAAATTGCCCAATTATAAAATTTTTTTAATTTTCAAAATAAAATTGAATGCTGAGTCCAAAAAAAATACTGAAATAACTCTACAAAGCTCTAAAAGGGGTGTACGGATCCAAAGAGGGTCAAAATTTCCCCAAGATAAAAAATCGCCAAATTTTTGAAATTTTTCTTGATTCTAAAATGAAATTTAGCGCCAAGTCTGAAAGAAATATTGAAATGACGCTACAAAGCTCTAAGATGGGTGTACGAACCCCAAGAGGGCAAAGATTTCCTCAAAATAAGAGATTTGCCAAATCTTTGAGGTTTTTCTCAATTTTGGAGTACAAATTGTCCTTGAGCCCCCCCCCCCAAAAAAAAATAAAACAAAACGAAACAAAATAACCCTACAAAGCAACAAGAGTGAGGTACCTCCCCAAAGAAGGTCAAATTTCTCCAACCTGAAAAATTTGCCCAATCTTTGAAGATTTCTTGATTCTGGGGTAACAAATAGTCCTTAGTTCAAAAAAAAAAAAAAAAAACGATTTAAAGCAACAAAAGCAATGTATGGACCCATTGAGGGTAAAAATTTCCCCAAAATAAAAAATATTCGCTCAATTTTCAAAGTTCAATTCTCGGGCAAAATTTTTAGTAAACAGGCTTGAGGAGAGTCAAAATTAAAAGAGCGTAAATTTCTGCCCTCTTTGGTCCCGTACATTTAGTCGCTTTGTAGGGTTACTTAGATGATTTTTTCAGACTGAGTCTAAAATTTCACCAGAGAATTAATTGATTAAAATTAGCCATTTTCCTACCTGGGGAAATTTTGACCCTTTTTGGGCCTATTAACCCATTCAGGTACTCGAAAGTATTTTGTGATTATTTTTTCCATTTCCCTCGTAAAATTTTACGCTAGGAACAATAATTTAATTATTGAATTGTTTGAAATTCAGTTCAATACTATAAATTAATTAATTCTCAAGTCCTATTTTGGGAACCCTGGCAAATTGGTGATAATTTTCAGCACATTTTCGTCGATAATTTGACTCAGAAAAATTTTAGAAAGTTGGTTATGGGTACAAATTATAAATAGAAAAATAAGGTATAAATGTGTATATTTAAACTATCCAACATTTTGCATTTTTGCGCTACTACAGATTTAACCCAAACTCCCATTTAACTAGTAAGATCTTTCTGGTCTACCCTATATATGGTCTATGCTCCTTGCTCTAATGAATGATTGTCTCTTGCTCTGGAGATATATACCATTTCTGGCTATATATAAAAGAATACAAACTTTTTTTCAATGAGAGAAAACTCTTAGAAAAAAAAAACAACAAAGGTCAAACTGCTTCAAAAACTGGCATAAATTTGGTCCCTGGTCCTAGACTAAAAGGGGGGGAGGGTGTAATAAATATAGGCTCATTAATGGAGAGAACAATAGACTATCCACAATCAGATTATGGAAACAATAGACCAACATACAATAGGTACCCCTCTATGCTAATGAGCAAAGGAACTGTCAATCAACTTTTTCAATATGCAAATTTGTCCCAGAAAGCTACTCTTATAACTACTCCTGTATTCTTTAAAAATGGTTGTTCAAGCGAAAATGCTCAACGGCTGATTGTGTGCGTGTTTTTTGTGGTTTTTTGTCTCTGGCAATTACTCTTCTTCTTTTAATTACCTAGACTAATTTTTTTCAATCCGCTCAATATTAATATTGTTTATGCGCTACCTACTGTAATACTTGAAATAAGTTTTAAAATAAAATCTTCTGGAATAGAACACAGGAAAAGCTGTGATTCACGGATGAATAGGCAGTGTACTTGCGAAAAGGTTGGTGAGTGGATGATCAGTTTTTGGCATAGTGATAGTGAATCATACGAAAAATCTTTGGAAGTAATCTAATTCATGAATTAAAGGGTAAGGGGTTGCGTTTGTTCATTTCTGAAGTCAGAAGTTGACTCAGTGGAGAGAAATAAGGGTTTTTTATCTACCTACACAATTTTTCCCTTATACCGTATTCAATATAGCAAGAAGGAGATAAAATTTAAAAACTTTGTCACCCAAGCCTAATGCATGTAAACGAATTTTACTCTTGTCATCTTCCATTTTGAATAATCTCAAGGATTCATCATCATGTACACATGTTTATACTAAGACTTTTGATTACAATTTGGCGGTATTCAATATCCCTTTGTTGCCCGTCCACCTATACCAAATCACGCTGTTACTTGAAACGAATGAATTCCTATACTCTATTCTTTTATTATTGGATAAAATAAATTTCATTACTGAAACACAGTTGGTTCTGTCTGACCGAATGTTTCTGCGACGCATATTCCCATTTCGGGGCTTCTTTCGACTCATCTTCTCGCCGTAAATAATTCATCCACGTTGGTGGTTTAAAGCTTCACACAAGCTCTCGAAATATAGAAGAGAGTCGACTGGACGGTCGATAGTCGTAAATCAATTTCTTTTTTCATTCAAAAATACTAATTCATTCGTTCGACAATATCGATCTGATTAAGACGGTATTTTCAAGAATCACTGTTTTTACAGACAATTCGACGGTATGGGATTAAATAAGGTCCTTAAATCCGTCTTTCAAATTTAAATATCCTTTTAATCGTCGTCTCGAATGGTGCTTATAGAATCGGGATCCATAATGAAGACATTCTCACTCGAAGACATTTTTGTAATTTCACCCTCTGTATAGTTTTGATTCGATGACGCGAGCAGCAGCGAAAGGTGAACGCTGATTAGGATATTACAAATCTAATTAAAGATTGCCTCGCGACACCACATTGCCAGTTTTATTCTTATCTCGAGTTAAAAATGCCAATCATGCGTGCGGATTAGTACGTTGATTATCAAATTTCCGTGCTTCGTTCGCAAAATTCTAATTTATTCCGTCTAAAGATGTTAAGTACTGGCACGTGTACAGAAGAACACGACAAAACAATAATTATTCGACGTACTTACTCTCGACCAAAAATACTCCCTATTCTTCTCTAATTTTGACAGCCAGAAATGTAGAGTTCAAACGTAGGTTAGTTTTCTTTCTTTTCATTTTTTAATACTTAACAATATTGTACCGATCATTATTTTCAACGCGTCGCATGCACCGTGTTCGGCTTTTCCATTCACTCGCGTACAAGATACTGTATCGTATTTTCGTTATTACATTTTAGTTTTACCGAATCGTGGTCGAGTGCGAAAATCCAATAAATGAACACCGCAATTGGGACGCGAAAAGTTTACTGTTCACTTCGACACGTCACCGCGACGAGTAATGTGTCTTGAAAGATAAAGTTCCGATGCAACGCCAATAGATCAAAGTTTAATCGCGGTCCTAACACGAGCTCTATCCTCGACAATATATCGACGAGATTATGATGCGTAGAATAATTCATATTTTGGGCTTCGCACGAAAATGTAGGCCAGCCGTGAAATTCTCGAGAAAAAGAAAATTGAATTTCGAAGTTCGGTCTCGGTATTACCGAAACATGATACGCACAATGTTTACTTCAATTGTGAACAAATTTTCTGAAAAATGAGTATAAATTTTAAAATCAGCGTAAGTTACGATATTGAAAATTCATTCCGTGACTGGAAAAGAAGTTTCGAAACTCGATCTTGAAAATAGAAACCTTGAATTTGGATGAGTTCATTGTCAACGTTTTTCAGCAATTGTTAGTTTTATCCTTTTTTTCATTAGACAAATAAGGGAACGTACACAAACTACGTGACCATTTTAGGGGAGAGGGTTGTCAAAACACTCTGTCACGTTACTGTGGGGGGAGGGGTTTTAGAGTTTGGTCACGTGGTTTAATTGTGTGGAAAATTTAGCATTTTTAGAGCTGTAAAATAATTATATTTCTTTAAAATCTTGTCAATAGAGAACGTATTTTTTCTCGAATAGAGCCTTCAAACGAAATTGACTTCATCACATGAATAAAAATTTTCCTCTT
Organism: Aspidiotus rigidus; assembly: GCA_035079385.1. NCBI lineage: Eukaryota > Metazoa > Arthropoda > Insecta > Hemiptera > Diaspididae > Aspidiotus > Aspidiotus rigidus. Next base: position 1,123,861 of record JAVHKY010000002.1, on the reverse strand, counting down.
GAAAGATGCATAATAGTATGATAGTGATCTAAATTATATAGGGCAATAATTATGTTGAAAAAAAAAAATAAAAACAAAAAAAAATTACGTGAAAAAAAGTGTGTGGTGGTTCCAGTATACCGGGTGGGGCAGAAAGATTTTACCAGTTAAATAGGAGTTTACGCTAAATCTGTTGTAGCGCGAAAACGCAAAACCTTAGACGTATAGTTCAAATGTACAAATTTTGTATCTCAATTTTATCTTTAATTTGAGTCAGATTTGAAGTTTCTACGACTTTTTTGAGCCGAGTTATGGACCAAAATGTGACAAAAATTGACCAATTTGCCAAGATTTCCAAAATAAGAAATTAAAAAATCCCCCACTTCCAAGCTTCATAGGATTATTGAGGTATTTTTTTCGGAATCAGCGTTAAATTCCACTTTCAAATTGGATAAACTATGGAAGTTTAAACAATTTTTAATTTTTAAGAATTTTGGCAAATTGTTCAATTTTTGACACATTATGGTCCATAACTCGGCTCAGAAATGTTGTATAAAGTCGAGCAGGGGCGCAAATTGAAGATAAAATTGAGATACAAATTTTGTAGATTTAATGTGTGCATCTAACCTTTCCCGTTTTTGAGCTGGAGTGAATTTTTTTTTTTTTTTTTTTTTAATACACCCTTTATTGTGAAAATAATTAAAAAAAAAATAAAAAAATAAACAAAATAAAAGATAAAGATGAAAATAAAAAGAGAAACATTACAAAATAAGGAAGAGAAAAACAAGATTACAGAAATTCAGAAGGAAGAGAAGAAAAAAAAAATACAAAAATATAAAAATAATACAAAATAATGATAATAAATAAAGAAAGAAGAAAAAAAAAAAAAAAAAACAGGGTGTTGGAGGATGGCAACTAGGCCTTACCTCGTTTAAAAAATTTGTTATGAATTGTCAAATTGTGATGGATTCCGGAAGATGTTTAAGGAAATGAAAGATATGAGGGAAAATGGATAATTCTTCGGATGAGAGAAGGTCAATAGCTCGGAGAGGGGTTGAAAAATTTAAATTCATACATTCTGAATAGAGTTTTTGTCTTAAATTTGGTAATTCTGAGCATTCAAAAAAGTAGTGGTTGATGTCGGCTTTTAAAGGGTTATCTGGATGGAAGAAGCATGCATCAGATTCTATGAGATTTATGCGTTTGAGGTGGACAGGGAGACGATTAAGTTCAAACTCCCATTTAACTGGTAACATCTTTTTGCCCCGCCCGGTATACTACGGATAGTCACGACGGGGGGTAAAAAGTCGGTAAAAATGGATGACGTTCGCAAAGATTTATCAGATTATATATCTGTATACCTACCTACTAAATTCCCGTGGTACAAAGAGCCGTGAGGAACCACTGACGCAATTGCTTTGGCTCTTCGAAAGTATTGTGAAGCCCTTGTTGCACTCAAGACCCGAAATCAGTAAATTCTAGAATTCAGTAGTCAAAACTAGTTTCCTCAAATGATTTCAGTCATGAAGTCACCACTAGTTTTTAACGAGTGAATTCTAGAATAAAGTGGGAGCCTCGACTAATTAGGATGAAAAATGTCGGTGAAATTTTTCACCCTAATCGATAATGACTCGTAAAGAAATATCCTCTCTCATTGGGACCCTCGACGTCAGAACTAGTTCTAACTGGAATAATTTACATTAAACCTAGTTTTTACTAGTGAAAACTAGAATTAACCTGTGTAAAATGGTGTACTGATAGCTGTCAGGCAAAACTAATTTTGAATATGTAAAGTAAAAGGGTAAATCCAATTCACAAAACAAGCTAAAATCTATTCTTAAAAATGTCGGCCATCTTTCCTTTTCCGTGCCTATGAACTGGTGTACTCGTACCACTACAAATTGCTGTTGTGCATGCCTCATTATCTGATTCGGGGACAGCATCCCCTATCCCCCACCGCCTTATAGTGCAACAATGGGACGAGCCGGCTTGACGTATCCGAAACGACGCCAATATTTTTTAGCGAGAAACCCACTCTCTTTTTTTTTTTTTTTTGGGGGGGGGGGGGGGGTATTTTCAGGAAATTTTCGAAGGTTGATGACGTCACGAGAGTGGATGGGACTTGAAAAAATGTTGACTCATTTGCTATGTATGATAGGAGAGGGACTTGAAATAATTTCGACCTCTAAGCTTTGTATGACAGGAGAGCGACTTGGAGACTCTCGAGCTATATACGATAGGAGAGGAACTCGGAATAATTTTGACTTTTGAGCCTTATATGACAGGAGGGGTACTTCGCAAAATGTTGACTCGAGTTATATATGATAGGATTTTCTATACCATATTCTACTTTTTGAAAAACCTTCCGCAGTGGAGTACGAGTCTCGCGTTTTCTCGGCTCGTCGTTCCAAAACTTGCAACGGTATCTTAATTTTCGTTTGTCAGAGCTGCAATGTGAGGTGTCTTCCAGGAAGCTGCTTCCGCTTTCCCGAATCATCCCACACGGCTATGACCGGGTTTTCATCATCAGCTCCACCAAGGCATGAAAGAGAGTGGTATGGGACGTGAAGGCCCAGAACAGAACGTGGGGCCATCAGGCAGTATTTAACCCTACATAGACATGGTCCTGATGCCGGTGTGACCGTCTACACCGGTTGACGGTTTTCTGTCGGGTTTGCCCTTCCCTTATCCTCTGAGCCGATCTGAGAGGGACAGGTGTTTTTTTATAATTTTATAGGGTTTCCTTCTTTACGGTTTAATTTGCCTCGCAGTTTCCTTTTCTTAGTCCTTCTTATTTCAGCACTCACGACCTCACCAAATTCCAGCCAGCTGCAGACAGAGAAGTGATCAATCGCAACCAATACCACGCTACTCAAGTCCAGCGCTCTAGCATCGTCAAGGGTACCCTACAAAATATAGCTCAATTAAGCACCATGCAAGCGCTCACCAAGGGCAATCATCCCAGTTTGTGGATTCAGCAGCGCATCCCAGGGGATATCAGCTCAGGCAGCACATCCGGATCCCAACTACGCGCAAGACAGGTTTCAGGGGGATCATTGTCCGCGAGGAGTGTGATTTCTTTATGACTGATACATCAGCGTCACAATGTGAATAAAACTCTGCCCTAGCACATTGTTCCGCTGATGTGACTCTTTCGCGTGTAGCGTAACGGTAGCAGCACATCATCTCCACTCCTGGATATCACGTAGAGTGGACGTGGCCTAGCAGGCTCTTATTTATCGCTTAAATATAAGTAAATTAATAAAGTATAAGAATCTGGACAGTCAACATGATGTCGGCTTCTGGTAAGAATACAAGTCTGATAGGAAAAAGGTAGATACGGAACTAAAGTCTTTCTACTGAACTAAGAGGTAAAACAGGTAGCCTCATCTCGTCTGGTTACCATTCTTAAATGAAAATTTTGGCAAAAGTCAAATTATCTTGTCAGTCTGTCTAGTCTATATACTGCCCATCTCTTAGTGGTGTAACTAGCCCATAACGAAGTGCGCCTCTTGAATTTACCCATCATTGTTGTCCATGTACAAGAGAGAAGAAGTATAATATCTCTTTTGAGTGGAGTTGAACTATTGAATGAAGAATGTCATGTGCCTCCTTGTCCTTTCTTCCTTTACCCGGCTTGCAAAGAGCGAGAATTAGAGACTGGAAGTAATTCCGGCTCAATGTATTTCTTATGGGATGAACGCCCTCCCATATATTGGCAGAAATTGAGTTTCTAAATTTCAGTATATTGGTGAGTTCAGGACGAATCTGAATGGGCATCTAATTTGAAGTAAGAGATGTGGGAAATGGTTCAAAGAAACTTCAGAAAGTTGGTGAAGGGTAGACAATTGTGTCAAGTAGAAAAAGCTAAGGATGAGAGGCGCAAATAGCCTTCATAGAAATGAAAAAGGTACTCAAAGCTCACGACATGACGTTCGCTTTAAAAATCAGAATCTTGAAATGATATGGCTGGCCGGTGATCCTCTACGAGTGGAAACATGGACCCCGAAAACCAGAAAACTTAATCGGCAGAGGCTTTTGAGCTTTGGTGTTACCGACGGATGCTCAGGATTTCATGGGCAGAAAGGAAGATCAATGCCAAAGTGTTTCAGATGAGAGGAAACTGCTCAGCACAGTCAGACGAAGAAAGATGGAATATTTCGGCCACAAGATATGCGGTCCTAAGTATGCCTACTACAGACCACAATGGTGGGGAAAATAGAGGGGAACGGAGAGTCGAGCGGAAGAGCTTATCTTGGCTGAAGAAGCTTTGTAATTGGACTGGAGGTACGTCGAAGAACTATTTCTTACAGCAGCGGACAGAGATGCCTATGGGAAATTGATGAAAGTGGCCATGGATGAGCCTAGGATCGAGATCGGTCATGGCACTGAAGAAGAAGAAAAGGATGAGAGAAAGTTCGCAATGAGGACGAACTTTCAAAAATGTGTTGCTGAGGTAAGCGTGGGGCTAGAACCAGTCGTACCAAGGATTGGATCCGGTCTAGGAGGTCGAAAGAGATCAGATCTGAGCTACTGATGGAGAGCGAATTTTATGCAATACTGAAGTCATTTTTTAGAGCTTCTTTCTGGCGAAAAAACCGTTATATTCATGCAGAGGCATCAGGAAAGACCTGTATTTGAAGTTTCCCAAGATTTTGGTAAGAGTTGATTTTCATAGACGAGGAAAAATTTTTTGACATGTTCCATGTCTTTTCTCTCGCCGGACCCCCGGACCCCCGGACCCCAATTTTGAAACTCGCGAGTACCCCCCCCCCCCCCCCCCCCCGTCAAGAGAAATCTCTACCCCGTGGGTGGTTCAGAAATTCGCGAGTACACCCCGCGTAATAATAATAAATAATTAATTAATTAATAATTAAATAATTAAATAATTAAATAATTAAATAATTGAATAATTAAATAATTAAATAATTAAATAATTGAATAATTAAATAATTAAATAATTAAATAATCAAATAATTAAATAATTAAATAATTAAATAATTAAATAATTAAATAATTAAATAATTAAATAATTAAATAATTAAATAATTAAATAATTAAATAATTAAATAATCAAATAAATAAATAATTAAATATTTAATATAATTAATAATTAGAAAATTTTCTAAGTCCCTCTTCCTATCATATATGGCTGGATAATCGAAATTTTTCCAAGTCCCCTAAACTTGAATTGTCTCATACCATTCCAATACACAGGGGGCGAACGAGCGGAGCGAGTTTGCGCTACCTCATATTTCTGTTCGCGCTACCTCATATTTCTCATAGAAGACTTATACGACGCCAAGATAGGTAAAGGGGTAAACGAATAATATCTCACGAACACTTGACCTAGTAGAAGCCTAGAATGAAATATTTCAAGATGACTGATAAAATATAAAAGACATGGTACATGATTTTTATTTATTTGGCTATGCCAGAAAATTTTTTCGAGAGTATTTAAAATTTTATTACCTCTTAAAGTCTCTCATTGAACAAATTCTGCGAATTTTTAGTGCCTTGAATTTCTGAGATAAACTACTTATATACGAGTCTGCATAATTAAAAGTATCCCTTATTTCTGGAGTATTACCTACTAAATTTCTAGGAATCCACAAATATTTGATTTTACGTAGATTCGTCAACAATTCGTTATGAAAAGCTATTACGCTACGCTAAGAAGGGAAGCATTCGGGACACTAAGCTGGCTTTAAAGAGGTTAGTAAAAGCGTACAATTACGATGTAGCAAAATTTTCAAAAAAAAAAAAAAAATCTTAATCATTCGCTGAAGGGCTTTTTTGTCGCTTTCCACTGACAAATAAATTTAGATTTGGAATTCTCGAGCCTTTTCCGCCGTAGAAAAATCTCAGCGGATATTAGAAATTGGTAAACGAGTGAGTTTTCCTGTTATTTGTCAGATTATCTTATTTAATGAAAAAATTCCTGAGAAGAAAAAAAGTATCGCACCACGGAACTGAATTCTAAAACTACGTATACGTTTTAACGGATTAATGTTCAGACTATTTGAAGTCGTGTTGACTCCGATTCGTTAAAGACTATTGTGAATTTTCGGAGAGAACGACGAAGAGTATACAAGAGAATATAATAATTTTCTTTTTATCGCCGTAGACGAAAAATTATCTTCTATCTTTCTTCAGATTGAAAAAGAAAAATTTCTCCATTTACGTACCCCGCGATAACATCCGATGCAAACGCTCGAAAAACCTTGTAAGTATAGCGAGTAGTATATACAGATACAATAAGGGAGAAGCACTTCGAGAAGTGAGATTTAAAAGCAATTTTATGTTTTTCCCTTACCTGAAGGGCGGACGCGGATTACCGAAAATTCATAGAAGGTGATTCTATGACGAATATTTTTTCCAGATTGATATCAAATTATTATACGGGTGGAATATTTTGAATATAGCGTCAAACGTCATCTCGGATTCGTTACTACAAAAGTCTCGTAAAGAAAGAAGCAAGTGCAATGTTCTAAAGAGAGAGAGAGAGAGAGAAAAAACGTGTTACGAACGACTTTTTTCATCCAGAAAAGAGAGGGATTAAAATAGGTTATCAAAAAAACATTTTTAATGTCCGCTCTCAGCGCGGTCTTACGTATCTCGCGTTTACGTGAAAAGCATCGCATTATCCCCGATACAAAAACTGGAGAATAATTTAATTTTCTCTAATGACCCTCTCAAAAACGACGGAAGACTTGGCATTCTTCGACGGAGAGTATGTTATCGACTTTGCACGAGGCGGAATTCTCCATTAGTTTCTATTTCGCCCCCAAAAAATGAAGTTAATTTCGTACGACGGGTAACAGCCGAATATGAGTTTGCGGCTATTGTATCTCGAATATAGGTAATTTATTTAACGCGGCATTAATTTCCGTTTCTGTGTTCGATAAACCTCTGCCTCGTCTACCGTCGTTTCAAAATAGCCTTGACCTACCCTCAACTAAATCACCTTTAATCCTGGTTTCGAGCGGGCAAACTCTGCAGACCGTACTTCATTCTGAATTAATCGCTCTGCAATTTCTCGTCACTGCACGGGGTGATAATTCGCGTGTTTACCAAGTGACCATTATGACGGCGAGTAGCTTTGGGAATAATGAACAATATTTTTGGTATCAGATAGTTAAAGTCGAGTACAACAAGAATGGCGTAATTACATGTGCTTTTGAGGTACGATAATCTCGCCAAATTTATAAGATGAGATATTTCGAGTATAAATTTTATCCGGTAAAATTTTTTCTCATCATGTTTATTCAGTCTTGCAACGCTAAGTACGTAGTTTTTAAAAACACATTAGGATGAAAGTTCGTCGAGTATCTCTCTCGCCTTATCTCTTGTTGGCTAGAATAATCCATTCTCAGAGTCCTTAGGGATTTAAGTAGATTTCCAGAGCAAATAAGCTAGCCAGGACCTTCAAAATATTTTTTAGTAGGTGCAGTCCATTCACGTTTTCGAAAAAAAGTTGATTAATTTGATATTTGGACGATCTCGATATGTTGCGACTCTCCTGTTCCCTGTAACTGGTCCAGCGCTTCCTGCTGTGACAGTTTAAATCGCGAGGAAGGGGGGGGGTAAAATCGAGGTATTCCCTCGTAATCATCTTGCAAGCCATGAAATCGATGTCCACTTTGATCTTATTCACTTTGGCCACGTGTTTTGTTGTGAAAAGCAGACTGACTCAGCGGGATGTGAGTCCGTTGATGAATTAAGCTATTAAATGTAGCGATATTGTCAGCAAGAGGACAAAAAGGTGAGCCGTAAATTACAGTATCGGTCAAGAATATTTTTCATAGATGGCGAACTCTCGGACGCCACCTCTTTCTAAGATCGTCAAATCCAGGTAATAATTAATAGACGAACTAGGTACCAACTTTCAGAGTAAATTTCATTGCTCGCTCATAGATACTTGAGAAACTCCAAGAGGAGATCTCGAGGACTAGTCCAGGCACGTAACACATCGTCGCCGTACCTGTACCAATAATATACATGACTCTGAAGAGAAAATGCCGAGCTCGACTTTGGACATGAAGACCTCAGAGATAAGGGAATACTAAGGGGAACCGATGGGAACCCCAACCTCCTCGAGGAACTTGAAAAATTTTTCATTAAATTTGCAGTATAATGTGGGGACCAGCAGATATTAGGCAAATTGAAAAATTCCTCTAATTCTTCATGACAAATACCTGATTCAACGAGCAGGTCAGCCATAGGTTGGATGGCAATAGCATTAGGGATGTTGGGGATAAGTCGACCACATCAAAGGAACATAGGGTCGACCCAGGAGGAAAACCATCAGTAGGCCTATCAGCGAGGAAGCCGAATTTTCCACAGGGTAGAGTGACTCAAAATTAACTCTGGATTTGAGCTAATGGTCCAAGAATTTAGCGAGGGAGTAAGTGGGAAAAGAAACGAAGGAAACTACGAGAAGGGAGGTATGGGGGTTAGGCTCAAGGAAGGCTTTCTTAACGAAGACGTTTTAATAACAAATTCACAACTATTAATAACACGTCTAACTTTTTTTACGTGATTGGGAAAACTGAAGAGGGCATTTTTCTTGGCACCACACTGGTCAAGTACGCTATAGACCATAGAGACATAAGAGGACCACCGTACCATGACAATGGTATTTCCTTTATCAGCCTTTGTGATGATCAAGTCCTTCTTCTTGACCCTCCTCTTCAGCCCTTCAATAACCTCTCTTGCAACATTATTCACACGAGGGAGGTTGTATATATGCTTTGCAGAAATTTTCTTCTTTCTGCTATTTTCAGCTTTAAGATGGAGACATGTTAGCTTTTGTATTTTCTTTTGACATTTTTTATGTCTTCTCCGAAGTTTCCTGAATTCTACCGCTGCATGTTAAGGCTTGGACGTGATTCGAGGCGTCGTGTTGAATGAAGTTGGCTAATCTTTTTTTAGTTGTATACTTATTCTCACCAGATGATGGTCGTCCCGCAACGTCCGAAACCGGTCGTGAATGTTAATTAGTCTCGACATCCTCCCCTTTTTTGACAGTAATTTTGTTTGTTCAAGGGAAAAAAAAAAAAAAAATTAACCACGATTCCAATATTTTTTAATTTAAGCCTATCATTTTTAATTGAAAAACCCTTTTTCAATATTAGTGCTCTACTTACACCTCACGCACTCATTATGAGTTCCGATAATATCATTTTTAACCTTTTAAAACTTTTTTCTTTTTTAAAATTTTACATCCATTTGTTTCCATCTCGACCGTTCCTTGACCAAAAAAAATTTTTTTTCGTTATTTTTAGTGTTTTAGTTTTTGGATTTTAATTTTTTTTTTTAATTTAATTTTTTTTTTTGTGTATTTTATGAGTTTTTGAGTTTTTATATGCTGGTCTGACAATATATAGTGATTTCGAGACTATCTTTGTTATTGTTACGTGCCTATGTGCCATCCAACCCTCAATTATCCTAGACTCTAATCACAAAATTTGCGAGTCCATACTATCTTCGCGAGTTGGCCGCCCCCCTCGAAAGGAATCCTCGACATGATGATGAGGAATCTGCGAGTTTCGCGAATCCTGGTCCCAAAATTTGCGAGTTGCCTTTACCCCCAACAATACTTTATACACTATCTCTTCTCTGCCTTTATGATCAGATATGACGGTCAGCCACGACCCCGAGGCCTCCTCCAACTATGACGTCACCGTGACCCCGAATGATCCTGAAATCTGCGAATTGAATCTACCTCCCTTTACCCTTATAATCTATAAGTGATCTAGAATACGCTTTTATGCTGCTGTATGTTAGGGCTGGTTTCATGAAGGCTAATTAGTAGGCTAGTATAGTTTAGTACATTGTATAGCGCAGTATAACGGTGGCTCTTCGTGAGGGACATCACTTTGGGTTAACGGACCTTGAAAATGCTGGACAGTAGCCTGTTTAGGAATGTTAGGGAACAATATCTTCGCTGATGTATGTAAGGTTTCATCAAGTTCATTTTGGTCGAAATCTTGATAAAATAGCTACTGTTGAGTAGCTGTGACACTCGCAGACGATGTTTCATACTGAGACTGACAATTTCCTTTCGCGATTGTTGGTTTTCGTATTCATTTCGTCCTGATTAATCAAAAAAGGTGGAGACACGAGATCGGAAAAGACGAACTATGCACCGATCTTACACATGAAACCTGAGTTTGCTTGCTCTCCCACTCCAGTTCAATCAATTTCATTCTATCTTCTGCAAATTACTAATACCTATATTGATACAACATATGACGTCGAGGAAGACTATCTTGAGGAAGTTGGGAGGCATGGTAGACTGATCAATCGTCTTTTTCCTGTTATCTGTCTACCAATAGACCAACTAGGGAGAAGCGTAGATTTTGACCTTGTTTAGCTTAGATCTTGGGAATGACTACTACGTGGAGGAGAAGTAGCCTACCCCTTTAAGCTAGTTTACTCCTGTAAAAATGAATATAATCGAAACTAATATTAGGTACGTCTGAAATAATAAATCAACTTAACATAGCATTGTTTTTCAAGATGCTCCGAGACTGCGATCTTGTATACGAGAGTACTTTAGATGGCTGAAGAAAAATTTCGTGATATACGGTAGATGAGCTTGATTGTGGGTTCATCTAAGTATTTTACACGTTTAAACTTTATAAGAAAATTAATACTCATCAAAACTTTTCGGATACCTGAATAGGAAGAACTTGCCAGAATTAGGTAGGAGAGCTTTTCACTAAAAACTTAAGCTCGTTTGCTGTGCGAATGATCACTTTTACTCGTACTATAATTATAGTCTCTTAATTCGAGAGTCTCGAGTCGCGATTGACGATTTTAGTCGATTATTCAAGATGCCAACGTCGAATCGTTTAAACAAGACTAGAAATTCGTGAACGAAATAATGATCATAGGCTCAATAGGAAGTCGAAAATTACGTTTTATGAATATTAAAAGGCAAGAGCGAAGACGAACGAGGAAAATCGGAGCTATGACAATACGAATAGAAGCTGTCGCAATCAGAAGAGCTATAAGTTGTGCAGATAATTATGAAGTCTAACGAAGAATAAAATTCTGTAGTGAGATAACTTCAGTGTTTATACGAACTATAAAATGACAAGGTAGATGATGAACATAGGCCCACGGCTCGAGAATTCTATAGGCCTACTCGTACGTTGAGAGTTACTCACAATTACAAATATTCATTTTTTTCGCATGATTTTCATTCATCTTAGGGTACTCTATTGTATTTAATTTGAAACGTTTGAGACGTTTCACGATTATGTATACTCGTATGTCATGATGCTAAAATTCAAGCCTACACCGACAAACAATACCACCGTCGTCACTTCGAGGAAACTTCTTTCATAAAATATGGTTTCGTGAAGCGCCCATTTTACCATGTTTTTAATTCGATAACTTTACGGTGGCAATGAGGTCTTGTACGTGACTTGTTATCTGAAAAATAAGCTACGAAAAAACGTACCAGTTTCCTGGAATATCGTATGTCAGCAACCCTATACTCGCCGCCGTTTATTCTTTATAAATCTTATACTCTTGGCATGAGTTACGCATCATGAATGTTATCAAAGAGTGTAAATTACGTACGTGTTTTTATCGCTTACGAGATTTTTTTTCTTGCTTTTTCTGTCTCTCTCGCAAACTGATGATTCGCGAAGAAACAATTGTACGTTCATGTGGCAGTTTATGTCCACGTTCATGTCAGCACTTCCCCCCCCCCCTCATATACCATAATATACTCTTCCATTATAATTTATGGGAGTTGAAAACACAATGCATACTTATCATTAGTCATGAGAAAAATTTTGCTAGGAAAATTGCTTCATTTATTTTTTCCTTTGCAGTATACCGTTGTTCTACAATCTCTATTTTTAGCTTCACCTCATTCGGAAGCTTTTTGAAAATTCTAAATGACTGTCTCTGAGACTTCTCTAAAGCTGGGTTCTACTCCGCCGTACCATTTGTTCTTTTCCGCATTTCCTTGTCTTAAAGTATGAGAAAAAATTTTGCACCGTTTAAATGCTTCCACCCCATCCTGATACTGGAAAACCATGACGTAATCTATATTCAATGGAAGGAAGCGGGATTAGGCGCTACTCGAATGACCTATTAATAGTGAGAACAGATTAGGGATGATGAGGTCACTTCTCTGACATTGAACGACCTTGACATACATTAGACAAACCTACCTTGGAACTCACCCTAAATATGGTGGGAGGAGAGTGGTCTAGGAATGAAAGCAATATAGATCGGCATTAATATTCACAATAATATATCCTTTTTCTTAATCGTAACGTTTTGACCGCATAGCGGTAATCTTCAGGCAAAATGGACCATATTAAGTAGTTTGACGTACATTAAAAACTTCAAATAGGGTTGAAAGATATAAAACTTGGAAAGCTTAGAGAAGCAGACAGAAAAAAAGACGTCGCTTGTAAAGAGTTGACAGAATAAGGACCAAAGAAGAGAATAGGAGAGTAATATCGATTTCTTTAAGATAATAACATAAACTTCTGGGGTTCACCCGAATGACGTTACGGTGCATTTTCGCGATTGGGCCCTCGCTAGCACCACAGCTCCTCATATACTTATATTTGGAAGGTCAAATCTTTCAACGTCTCTTAATGTAGCTCAAAAGTCAAAATTTTCAGAGTTCCTAAAGGACCCCAACAGCCAATTCCTTAGAATAAGTGAGAGAGTTCCCGCACGTACTTTTTCGAATAGTGACCGCAATTCTCGGGACCACGAAAATATCTTTTGAAGACAGCCCAATTTCTAAGCGTCTTCTTTCAGCTTGTGGATGGTCGGAATTTCCTCAAGTCTCTGAAGTAAATCTTTTGTGCATTTTACCGAATTATCCCATCACAAGAACTACTGTCGTATGTCTAGCTCCATATTCAAAATTTAAACTTGAAACCTATTTTAAAGAGGGTGAAGGGGGGGGGGGGATCTTTTGAAAATTTTGGCGTCTGTCCGCCGTGTAGCAAGAACTGATCTAACCCAAGAATGGAATTAGATTCGAGAAAAATTTCAACTTTCGAGCCATATTATATGATAGGAGGAGAACTTCAAAAAAATTCGACTTTCAAGATGATAAGAGAGGATCCAGGAAAAATTTAGACTCTTCATGACTCTAATTTTGGATAGAATTCTCAATATTAAAATCAATTCGACCGTACAGGCAGTGTGCATTTTGTCATAAAAATATGAAATTTGGTGTTGAAGTGTACGAAGGTGTAATAAATTATATTAACTAGAGTGCGACGCGGGAAGCCCATTTTTGTACCCCAAGGGGTCCACTTTTTTTTTGGGGGGGGGGCTTCATTTTGGAGTTTATTGTTGCAGAAATTGGAAAGAAATTATGAAAAATATATTAATCATATGATTTGTAGAAAAGATGTATTACAAAATTTTTTTCCTACACGCCCCTCCCATTAGGGGCCTTGGGCTCAAAATTTCACAAAATTGTAAATGTAATCAGAAAAACTTGAAATTTGTTATACAGTTGAAGAAAAAGGTAATGAATAATATTAACAAGAATGCCCCGAAGTGAGTTCATTTTTGTGCCCCTACGGGCCCATTTTTGGGGGGAGGTGCTTATTTTGAACACTATTGTTGCAAATATTGGAAAAAATTTCCATAAAATATATGCATTGGGTGAGTTGTTAACTGCGAGAAATTTTTTTATATACATAGACCCTTTCGTTGAGGGCCTTGAGGCCCAAAATTTCACAGAATCATAAATTTTATCAGAAAAACCTGAAATTTAGTACACAGGTGAAGGAAATTGTAATGAATAATATTAACAAGAATATGCCACAGAATAAATTCATTTTTGTGCCCCTATGAGCCCATTTTTTGGGGGGAGGGGCAAAGGCTTCATCACTTTAAGACTTATTGTTGCAAAACTTGGAAAAAAATTATACATACCCAAATTACTTGGGTGCCATGAATCTAAAAGGTAAATTTTGTGGAGCTTTTAATTTTCAAAATGAAGTAACCGAAAAGCAGGAAATATTCACCGAGTGTCGCATGGGAGGAAAATATATTTTTGATCTTGATTTTGAAGTGCCTTCGTTAATCGAGGAATTGTTGTGTGGTTTTCATATTGAAAGTAAACAATTCCGAGGAAATATTAGACAATATAATTCAGCGCTAGCTTTTGCATCTCTTGGTGCCTCAGTTTCAATAGGTAGTGTACAAAATGTGTCAAGATTTGGGCTTCACTGCTTTAAGATATAGGATATTCTTTCACATTCAAGTAGTAAATTGAGAGAACAAGATGCTCAAAAAATTAAATATTCACTTTATTTTATAGACTTAAGTTTGGCGAATAATGTTCGAAAAAAACGAAATCCAGAATTTGTCTCTCTACATTAAGGCACATGATAATTTTATTCAATAAATCTTTACAATTTGCGTTCTCGTTTGTTTCATAATCTGTCTAAATTAGGCCTAGTGTAATGAAGGCTAAAAACTTACGTACGCATCTGATAAAATTTAGTCGAATTTTGTGGAATTTGGAGCCTATGAGGCCCCATTGGCCGAGTTTAAACATAGAAAAAATTCCTCGCACAATTTTTTTCATACAAATCACCCAATGAATATATTTTTTTTCCAAGTTTGGCAACAATAAGTCTAAAAATAATGAGCCTTTGCCCCCCCCTCGGAAAAATTGGCCCATAGGGGGACAAAAATAAACTTATTCTGTGGCATATTCTTGTTAATATTGTTCATTACAACTTCCTTCACCTGTGTGCTAAATTTCAAGTTTTTCTGATGAAATTTATGATTCTGTGAAATTTTAGGCCTCAAGGCCCCCAATGAAGGGGTCTATGTATAGAAAAAAATTTCTCGCAGAATTTCTTCGAACAACTCACCCAATGCATCATATTTTATAGAAATTTTTTCCAATATTTGCAAAAATAGTGTTCAAAATAAGCATCTCCCCCCCCCAAAAAAAATGAGCCCCCAGGGGCACAAAAATGAACTCACTGCGTGGAAATCGTGTTCATATTATTCATTACCTCTTCCTTCACCTGTACACCAAATTTCAAGTTTTTCTGATTACATTTACAATTTTGTGAAATTTTGGGCCCAAGGCAGGGTGCGTGTAGGAAAAAAAAATGTGTAATACATTTTTTCTACAAATCATATGATTAATATATTTTTCATAATTTCTTTCCAATTTCTGCAACAATAAACTCCAAAATGAAGCCTCCCCCCCAAAAGTGGACCCCTGGTGGCACAAAAATGGACTTTCCGCGTGGCACTCTTGTTAATATCATTTATTACCTATACCTTCATACTCCTCAACACCAAATGTCATGCTTTTATGACAAAATGCACAATTCTCGATATCCAACTCCTTTCATTAGGAAATCTGATCTATGGGATTTTTTCTTTGAAACTATAGGTGATAATAATTCCACAGCAGGGTCTGTGAGACTTGAGGTCGCAGAAAAAAATTGACGCCCAAATAAATATGGTCTTCCTCTTTCTCCAATTGAATGATCTCCTCTATCTCCTTTGCCGCTAACCGCTCGATAGCGATGAGGGTAAGGAACACATCGTAGTCGAGAAACTTTTGTTGCATTTCATGAAAGTCGAGACGACGCGACGTCGACATTCCAAAGCGAGGTACACTGCTGTAGGCCTATTAATAAGTTCAAAACTTTGTACCCTCTAGTTAAAAGTACCAGATATACTTGATTGACCCAGTCTGTCAATGGTACAGTAAAATGTGGACAATACAATTCGAATAAAAGTTTGTTCGTCGAACAGTATATCGTCATTAGTATTCGCGAAACGTCGCGTAATTTTGGGGATGCGGCTGCTCGAACACAATAGCTAATAATAACGGATTGGATAATATAAATTTCTTGCTGCTTTTGAATAGTTTGTTGACGAGACAAGGTCAAGAAAATGAATTTCGATATTCTGATTTGCAGTTATAATACGCAGCGTATCTCGCAGACTTTCCTGATTTCATTCGGCACACATATGTTACGAGTTGACCTCTAGAGACGAAACGTCGGATGGTGCATTTTATGATAGAAATAAACAAATTTGCATGACCGTATCAAAAATTTGTACAGATGTCCAAATAATTACAGGAGCTGGAAGAGGATGTTTCGAAGATATAATAACTTATGATAATTTTCATGGCTCCTGTTTCCTTTTAGAGATATGAAAACATTGGAGAGAAGAAAACAAAAAGTTTTAGGAGAAAAACGATACACTTTTTCAATTCACTTCGAAAACAGTCCGTTGGAAAAAGCATAGCGAATTGTATTCTTCCAAGTTAACGAATGAAGGAATACGACTTGATTTTCAAAAATAATATCATCAATTTCACATGAGCGAAACACCATATCTTTATGCTTTATGCTTAAAAATTGAGGAAGAAAAGGCCCGACGATGTGGATAATTTATTTAAAAAAAAAAAAAAAAAACGAGAAACAAAAGTCGTCTTTATCTTTTTATCCACGCTATATGTCACAAGTGGAAGCTTGTCCTTCTCTCCGCATTCTTCGTTCGTAACCAAACTATGTAGTTACGATAGGTATACCAAAATATCTTTCTCTTTACACTTTTGGGGTTCACCTGTGTTAGTTTTAATTTGTGCTGGATTTACGTATACGAGTATAATATGCGATCGCCGGAATTTACAGCGAGATATTATTTCTCAAATACCCAGCAGTTGGATTTTCAATAAGATTCATTCAGACTGAAAACGAACAAAACTTTCGTACGAGAGTGGACCAAGTTTTTCATATCTTACGAACTTTCAAATTCATCCTGCCACTTTTATCTAACGAAAATTTAAGCGAACTGAAGTATTTCGTATTAAAAATGTCCTTTAATACTGGGACGTACGAACGATATTGAGTGCCTGGGTATAAAATTTCAACAAGATTCTCGTCTCTTTTTTCTTCTTGCTTTACTGTTGTTGAGTGGCCCTTTTCACCGCGTATAACACTTCTCAAATATCAGATCTTCCGCGCTATGCATTTTTAAAAATATTTCAACAGTTTCAAAATACAACATAACCGAAGTGAGGCAACTCCCAATGTCGTTTCGAGATTCTGTCACGTCAAAATTCTCTTCCGGGTGACAGCATTAAACCAATTCTATAAAGACTGTTCCTGAAGAATATTATTGGCCTAGTTGTAATTATTTTCGTCGTAAGTGGGTTATTTGAGCAATTATTAGCGAGAGCAAAATTAACAAAATTAGCCGAAAACGAGTTTTGTTGCGTGAGTAGTATTCGCTCACCTTCCCGAGTGCAACTTTTACCAACATATAAGCAAAAAAGCTTATGGAAAAGAGGTTGCGAGTTGCAAAAAACGTAGTGTTGCCACCAATGTCATTTGTTTACTTCGCTCTGTGACTTGTCTTCACTGCGTATTGAAGGCAAACTGAGTATGAAAATTATTTATCTTACTCTGTGTTTCAATTGGCTCAGAAAAAATCCCTTTACCTCTACTCAAAACAACATTTTTTGGTCATACGTCGTACAAAATTATATATTGTGCCTCGAAAGGAAGGAACCTCTTCGCAAATACCTATACAGGGAGAAAAATTGAATAATTCCCGAAGCTCTGTGCGTAGCCATCGATTTGGAAGTACATGGCAGGATAATTTTGGGCCTTTGATTATACTAACTGTATTTTACACATCGAGGTATAAGTTATCGGAATGCCCGTTCGTGCGTACAATATTCTACCGCCATGGCGAATAACATTCCGATCGCGAGCTCATTAAATTAGTGAGGAAGTCTCACGCATACCGATGTGGTATCTTTATACGCTCAGAGAGAAAACTCCGCATCGCGAATATAAAGACATTTTTTCCTTTTGGGAGCTGAAAAGCTAATTTATTTACGTATACATTTATTATTTGACTCGAACTTTCTGAATTTTCTCGCGTCAACAACAAGGTGTCCCCTGCGACGGGACCGATATCGCTGGTCGACTCTCTTGCGCCTCAAATGCTGACACTCGTTGTCTCATAATTCTGGCGCCATGTAATTCCAACTATTTGACCTACTCGTAAAAGGAAATATGGTTTTTTCGTACGCTGCGGTATCGGTCGATTGACACTGGCTTAAAATTTATTACGTGCCTCGTACGTTCAATGCACTCGCTCACTATCACTGCTATGAAAGTGAGAATAAAACAGGTATTTAAGGTTTTGATGCACGTACCAAATCTCATTAACCTACGAAAATTATGATTTCCGGTTTCTGGCCTTGCGCGTCTGCCGAACTTGATAATTGACCATCGATAACGTAGCAGTCACTGTTGTGGACATATGGTCTAGTCAGCTTTGCTTAATAAGTTGAGAGCTATGTGCGTATAAAAATCGATCACTCATATTTCGTCCCCCTGACATTTTCATTTGGGTCTACCTAGATGCTCGTCCATCTCACGTGTGTCCAATCAACTTGACAGTCTAGCAATGTGAGCTGCTCTCGTTTCTGAGGTGTAAATGAAAATGGTTGTCGTAGGGGAGACAGAGAGAGGTACGACCTAACACTCTCTCTTGAGCATTTTCTACCAAGTAAAGCACTGAATGACAAACGACAGAGGGTTGTGTCTTTTGTAGAAAGTTTGCCATCTATCATAGCTATAATGATGATGATGATTGCTAACTCCAAATCGACTCGTTATTTCGACCGACAATCGATTCAAAGTTGATGTTCCGTCCGATATCGACCGCAAATCGATCAGAAATGACTAGAGTTTGACTCAAAATCCATCACCGCCGACGTTGAGATTGAGTCGACTGCAGGCTGATATATTAGATAAATGTCGACTAAAAATCGACGTCGATTCCATCGGTAAATAATTTGCATTGTTGATATGTCCAAAGTCTACTTTCTTAGCCGGATATACTAGACATAATACAGACCACTGGCTTTCAACTGGTCTTCAGTGGGACCTCTACACTCTCGCAAATAGAAGTAGGCGATTTCTCCCATCAACCAATACAAAACACAAACTCTCTAATCCATTCACTCACCTACCCCAAGTTATTCACTCATTCTAATAATCATATGATTTCCGAAGCTGACACCATTGCTTACCGTTGTCACATCTTCAATATGACTCATAATTATACTCTATGCCTTATAGTTGGACTTATAAGTATTGTAATACGGTTTTCCGCATCGGAATCTTAGCCTTACTTTTTCTTACTCTTGCCTCGCTCGCCGACTCCGATTCTCCCTCCCCCATCAGTAAGCCAATACTCTTACTTACAAATCTCCTCCTTCTCTACATTCCATCTATGGGCTTCTTGTCACCAGCCCAATCACCCAACTCTGATAAAACTCCTCTCCCCCTCGGAGAGATATGAACAATTTTGTCGAAAGACCGGGTCATATTAAATTCCCGGGGTACAAAATGCCGAGCAAGTCGCCCGTAAAACCGGCTACTCGGTCCAGAAAATCCTCAATCCCTTTCTTTAACCATTAAGTTCACCAACCGTCGCTCATCGTATGTATCTGATAGATACTCGGGTAAAATCGGCCTTCCACAACAGTTTACAACATGAGACTACTTTTGGAGAATCGTCACAGTTTTGCATTGGAGAAGAAATTGGCGTAGTATGACGTCATCAGTGACCTTGACCAGATGGAGGCTGTATATAATACAGAGGAGGAACTGTAGCCTGTCACACATTAAGAAGCCTCAAGAATACTATACTAGTTTGGATTCTGTCATTAGGTTTTGTTACAATGAGGTCATCAACGATTTCCCCAATCAAAGGACTTACAAAAAATTTATCCTGGGTGTGAGTGGTCCCGTCAGCTAGGTAGCCTAATGTACAGTATATTAGGCTTGGACTAAGCTAAGGAAGTGTATAGATGGTGAGGAACGACAGTTAGCCGGGCATACAGAATACTAGGCTTATACTGAGGTAATCAAAAAACTCATCACGGCCCAGATATATGTAAAAACGCACGTTATTATTTTTGTGTTAGTAGCGTTGCATTAAAACTCGCAGATAAAAGTACGAGTCACGAGTATATGAGCAGTCGTCCGTCATAACGCCGGTGCCTCTCGATCTAGTGTTTTTGTACCCATGCAGACTAGTGATAGTTGGTTGTTTCGGTCACCACTGAGCTACTATTAAGTGGGGTAAAAATAATTGTTCGTACGACGAACCACTCAGTCTCACAGATCAAAAGCGATAAGGTCGGTAAATCTAATTTTACATGGTAGATATATCGATTTCATCGATTTGTTCGGTCTACAAGGAGCTAACGAGTGGAGCGAGAGAACTTATCAGTGTGGCCTGATATGCAGTATACCAGGCTTGAATCAGACCAATCAATATTGGGAAAAAGAGAGGCAGGCGACCCGTCAGCTAGTTAGCCTCATAAAATGATACACTACATTTCTTCGGAGGGGACACGTTAGCGTTCTGCCGTAAATTTTTTTGAAACGACTTTTTTGCTCGGGCGCAAAAAAAAGTATTATGTTTCATCTCTCCTATCGGTTTTTGGGGCAGGCCATAGGTTGTGTAAGGCTCGTTCTTGTAAGAACATCGAGATAGACGAAGAAAAAAATCTCATTGAATTATGTCGCCTCCTGATCAAAAATCGCCTTTGGACCAAAAGTCGACGTCAATTTTGCCTAGATTTGAGTCTGCCCAATCGATCCAAGAGAACTGGAGAATGACTCAAAATAATCTATCGACTCATTATCGACGCCGAAATTGAGTGTGCCGGTAAAGACGAGGTTCCTTGAAAATCTTCAAAGTCTTTATGATGATGTCATCAGATTATGACGTCACCGGCAAATTTAGGTCAACGCCATACGTATTTACCTACTCTATCTTGGACTAAGGCACATTGATCCGTTGTTGTATCAGTCATATTCGTCTATCGAATACAATCGGTTTTACATATGTCAATATATCGAATAACATAATCGATTTAGTTCCTAGTAATGAAGCTAATATACTGTATGTTGGATATAGTACATTGAAGGCTACGGATATAGGTCCCAAAGTATCGAAAGTCCAAATTTTTTCAAATCTCTATAATTCGACTATACATCCATAAGTCATCGAATATAATCGATGTGATTTATCAATCCAACTTATTGGTAAATTGACGGGTCAATCGCGCTCTTAGTCTAGTATACCGTATACTAAAATGAGTGCGTTGTAATCAATGACGTCATAGGGACTTATTATACTAAATCGATTTTACATATTATATCGACTATATCGATATATCGAATATAATTATATAACTGTTTGACCTTTATTTTGTGTAAATCGATTTTCCATATCGATTATATCGATATATCGAATATTATTATGTTACTAACTTCCATTTTATGAGCAAATTGACAGCTAATTCGCAGAGGCTTAGTATAGGGCTAATGTAGTCCATGCTAGGCCTGAGGAACTCGAACTCGTGGATTTCTGGATCGTACCGAAGGCTCCTCGCAAATTCAGAAGTCCATTAACGGGGAGGGGGAAATTTGGACTCGAGGATTTCCAATGAAGGGTGAGGTGGTGGTAAACACATTAAAATGTCAAAAAGCTACAAAGGATTAATTCTCGGTATCTTTCATGCATGGCCGTGGAAAAACTTCAAATTACGAACTGACGGGATTAAAACTTGAGTCTCTCTTCTGCGAGTCTAACATCAAACACTTTGCGAAGAAATGGTATTGTATCCTTCCCTAGTGGATCTACTTTGAGATTAATCCTACTATACTTACCGAATACCAAAATATGCATACCGATAGTGGAGGGTAGGAACGATAATATCAAGGATCAATTCGATGTAAACTTACGGTCGACACCCTGACTCAATATTCACTTCTTTCGAAGTCTTGATTGAAATTGTGTCGATATAATGTTTAAATTGATTGACGCAGGCTGATTTGTCGATCTTTCGAATTTTCATTCGACCTAAGATTATTTGTTCGATTGCGTCGATTACCAATTTATCCGCACGCACTACTTTAAAAATATCAGTTTGCTGACTCCAAATCAACCTCAAAGTGACATCAATCTAAACTTCGCAGACAGAATGCGTAGTCATTATGATAAGGGTGATTAAGAATCTCAACAATTTCCGCGTCAGTTTTTAGTCGACCAAAAATCGACTCATTTTTGACCTGGATTAAATTTCGTACCAGTTGCAGGTCTTTTGCCAATAAACGATGTATAGATGACAGAAAGTTGACGTCGATTTTCAGTCTACATTGATTTAATTGTCGGAGATCGACTCAATTTTGACGTCAACTAAGAGTCGGTGATGTGCGAACAAATGATTTTGGTTGACCTCCAGCCATTTTGAGTTGATTCGTGGTCTACGTTGAATGGATTTAGGCCTAAATCGACTCACAGTTCTGATCAGAATAATGAGTCGATTTGGAGTCGATGATGCAAAAGATTGATTTTAGTTGACTTTCAGATATTTTGGGTCGATTTGCGATCGACGTTGAGTGGATTTAGGCGTAAATAGACTCAGAGTTGACTTCTGGTTGAAGTAACGAGCAGGGTTACGGTAAGGGGGTTTCTTGAAAGTGAACCTTCAAAACGTTTTTGGAGGGGCCTTTTTCCCCCTCTTCTTCTTTTTTTTTGTTTGTAAAATTTTTTTTGGGAGGGTTGGTGAGAACCTTATTTTTAGTGGGGTTTCCTCAGAGACTAAAGGGGGTCACAGCACCACTGAGCACGAGTCGATCTAGAGTCGATTCGACGTCGATTTGGAGTCGCCGTAGTTCGTCGGGTATTTCTAAGCAGAGGGCACATTTCGATCCTTAATTATATACATGTTCGGTTATCAAGATTGAGAAGTCCACAATAAAATAGATCCCTTACTTGCTTCGATCGACGTAATTAACAAAAAAAAAAAACTCTACGGCAGTGAAAAAAATGTGCTGCTTGTTTATTATATTGTATAATTTCTTTGTGAATACGTTTACTCTAAAATTTCTCGGCCATTTCGCCCTTCGTCTGACGCAGCTTTACTCAACGAACGCGCTAACAAAATATAAGCACATAGCAGCTCCATTGGTGCAAACATCCGACAGAATATCCCGTTTCGCGACCATGCAATTCCCTAGAAAAAACTTTCAAGGTGATACAATAAGCTTCTTGTCTGTTCGTACGCCTTCTCTCAAAAGAAAGAACAGAAAATGAACATCTCGAGAAAGCACAAAATTGTATAGTTGTATACTGTTTGAAATTAGTTTTAGTAACAAAAAAAATCTGCTCCTTCCAATACCATGCGCTTACATCTCGAAAAAAAAATTCGTCCAGACGAAAGAGTGCAGCGCTGTGAAAATTATTACCCTAGTTAATGGGTAATAATGGTTTCTTAAAGTGGAATCCCACATCTTTGAATCATTGATTTAAAGGTACCTAATGAAATTGTATAATCGTATCGTACACGTGTAAATTAATTATCTCTTCATTTTGACCTTTTTACTGTTAAAAGTCACCCGCGAGGGTGAGCTCGTGTTTCATGCTACGCATCACTGATGGTTCTTGATTAATATTCTACTCTGCTAGACAGTGCGAAAGCAACAAGTTTCCAAGGAGTTGAAGTAGGTACGTACTTGATTTAATTCAGTAGGACGTTTTATTCCGTTAAATGAAAATTGTACTGAGTATTTCATTTTGACTGCCTACTAGTGAAATGAATATGAACAGATATGATTGATAAGTTATAACTGATCCATAAGAGAGAGGTGTGTAAATTTTGAAAAACTCATCACTTTGACGCGAGTGAATTCCCGACGAAGAAGGGCAATAATTTCAATTCTCAAAAACATTGTAATAGTAACTACCTTTTTTTCATGTGGGTTACATATTTTTTTTCTGTCAAAAGAAATAAAGTCGCTAATTCAAAATTGCGAATGGACCGTACATCTCTTATACGTCCGACTGACGCAAACAACACTGAATACATTAAATAACTCATAACCAAGAAGCGAAATGCGATAAGTTTTGTATCGAAAAAGTCGTAAATATATGTGTACAAGTCGAAAAGCGATAAAATCTCCTAGCGTAGACATAAAGAATGACAGAAATTTCATTAATTTTTGTACGCACACCAGCTCCATTTTGAGTTTCTTTGCTCAACGTTTCGCTGATGTGAAGCGTGTCACCATCTTCGGAAGAAAAAGATAAAGACCTGCGACACGTTTCAAGGAAAAAATATCGAACTCGAATATGGTTGTGTGTGCTTTACGTGGTTTCCTTCCTCGTCCATGCAAACAGGAAAGAATATTATATGGTTTTGTAAACAATTTCAACCACTGGTGTCGCAGCTATTTTTCGACGTTTTTATTCGCGTTTTTTTCTTTTCTGCGAAATGTCGGCGAAAAAGGTTTTATGAAGTGCCACAAAGAGATGTTTTTTTTTTTACAATTCAAATTGATGCGCGCGTTTCGTAATTAAGTGGAATTTGGTTAAGCTCGTGCGTATAACTTTATAACGCCGTGCAATTTTCGGTGCTGGTAGCGCACGCGCTCCACCATGAATTGAAGAGTGATTTACCTACTCGTAAGCTTGTGTTCGTCTTGGCTTTTCTTTTGCCAACAATAATGGTCGAGATAGCTTTGGAGGGTGTACAGTGGAACTTCTCTCTTCTTCTTCTTCAAAATGGAAACTTTGGCACCTAATCGAGACCGTTTGATTGCTTGAGTACGAACGCCAGTGACTGGGTAAAATCTAGTTCTGTCGGTGGTTCACCCTCTCCTATCGGTACCCTGCAGAAGTCAAGCTTCTGTACGCTGGCTCGGAATAGATCGGAGACCCTACTTTGCACTCCGAAGGAGGAAGGGGCCTTTGTCCCGTCATTCAACTACAGTAGTTGATCACACTTTGTCAGGCATAGAGCACAAAATGTTGGCGTACGCTACCGGCATCCATTTTTCTTTCAAAACCAGTTTTAAAAACTTCCTTCATGTCAAAACAAATGTGTGGAAGCATTGAAATTCACGACCCTTTATATTGGCTCGAGAGAAAAGGAATGTTACAAATGAGCGCAATCAAACTGACTATTTTCAGTATCATAAAGAATTTAAGCTCTCAAAATATGATGGGAAGTGAAGCGGATTCTACATCATAATCAACTCTGACACGCACACAATGTAGCTCATATCATATTTACAAAATTTCGTTGCAAGGTACACTGGACGTGAATTCCAGGAGCAAATCCACTCAAGAGGAGGAGAAACTTGAACTTCTTTCTGTTGTCTAAATTTCGAAATCTTTTGGCTATTATTCTGAAAATTTTGTAAGTGTCTACTCAGAAAAGCTCACGGAACCAGATAGGGTTGCAGTGAGGGGGATTTCTTGAAGGGGGACCTTTCTTCCCCTTTTCTTCTTTTTTTTTCTCTTGTGCAATTTTTTTTTGGAGGGGGCAAGAATTTTATTTTCAGGGGAGGGGCTCCTACAGAGACTAAAGGGAGTCACCGCACCACTGGAACCAGATCTTTGCTACTCCACTCATCTGTCAGGATAACACAAAACTCAGACCACATTTAGAAAAACTGTCACTGTTTTATTTCTATGCCGTCATTGATGACGTCATCAATTGATTTGACCTAATTCAGAAATTTGAAAAATTTCCTTCTCAGGGCGTAGTGTGACGTTATTAGTGAACTCGACTGATAGATCCTATATATATACTATATACAGGGGGAGGAAAGCAAGTTAGCCCAACATACTGTATATGAAACCCCTATAGTTTGCTACATAATTACATTAGTTCGAATGTCTGTCATAATTTTTTTACTATGACGTCATCAATGGCCTTGATTAAGGGACTTGGAAAAATTTTGACCGGTGAGTAAACAAAGAATAATAATTACTGGCGGGTTAAAGGAGGCCTGACCTACTGTATTTGAGGCCTCTATATACAAATTAATACTCAGGCCTGGGAGAAGCACAAGCGCAGTGGTCCACCTGCTCAATGGTCAGCCTAACATATAGTTCATAAGACACATTGGGTAGGATTTACCGGTGGAGAGGCAAAAGAACGGAAAAAATGAGCCAGTCAGCAGAAATACTAGTGGAGGGACGTCAAAATAACTTAGATCAAACTGAGCAATACTGGACAGAGGTGAGATGACAAAACTCAGAGCGGGAGAGCAAGTATGTAGTGTTGCACTACGTGTCTCTGAAGAAGACATGTTTCTTATGCCTCAACTCATTCCATGGTGTTTCAAGATCATCTCCCACCCGTTCAAAAAAAGGAAACTTCATATTATTTGGCCGGAGAACTACATACACCCAAAACGACAACCAAAATAGCAGGATTTAAAAATATAACTGAAATTGATCAGCCCAGGAATAAAGATGAAAATGTAGCGGTATATTTAGATGATATGTAAAGAAAAAATTGAAAGGCCAGGAGTGGATTCTGTTAAAAGATGCGAAATTGGCTAGCTGTCTGGAAATATTAAACATCCAGTGTCAGAAAAGCTGTTGTGCTGACGTTTTTGTGACATAACTTAGCTCCTAAATTGACTTTTTGGAAATATTTCGAAAAGTTGAGGTCCTAGAAAAAAAATTTCAAACAAAAAATGATCCAAATTTTCTTAGTCTGCAGTTGGCCTGAAACCATCATTGAAAGTAGTTAGATTTCCAGTATTTCATGAAACCTAACGACTTGCAAAATACAATTCCCCCTTCAAAGCGCTTACCTTACATTGCGGTCTCTATATTAGTGGAAATTTCAATTATACTCTAATTATTATGAGAATCCTCTGACAAGACCGAGTCAGATTTTCAATTACGTCATTACGTATTCACTTGCCTTATAAGCAAGTTTGAAGTGAAGAATCTTCAAAATATAGGGAAAAAGTACACGCAAGGCTATTGCGTTTTATAGAGAGAATTGAAATTACTTCACGGCTAGTTAGATTGCACAAGAAATTTATAGTTTACGATTTCGTGATATTTGCGGAACCAATTGAAGATTTCACCTCTTGCAATAACGAGTTCAGACGCGCCACATAAGCAGCTTATACCAAACCAAATACGTTATTCCAACGGAAATTTTACAAAGATCGCGTTTCTTGTTACAAAAACTGTTTTTCAGGGCTTTAAATGTTTGAAATATTTCCGAAAAATCGATTTCTTGGGACTGAAACTTGACACAAAAAAGTTGGTACAGATTTTTTTTCTGAAATATGGTCTAATTTTTTATAGAAATTTTCTTTTGACTGGACTATCTGTAGATGAACAATCGACTTGATTTTGCAGTATTCGATTAACAACAATTTTTTTTTTTTCATTGTCGTCGGAATTTCGTCTCGATCCCAACAACCGAAATCCGAGTCATAGAATCAATCCTAGCTCTCTTTGCTCCTTCATCACAGACCTTCCTTGTTGCTCCTGACTTCCTATCTGTCTCAAAATCAATTTCCAACGTTCACTCTACTCGTCCATTCGTTCCTCATAAGCTTTTCCCCTATCACGTATTGAATCCTCAGCTTCATGGAGTGGATAGTCAAGAAGAAATCGACGAAGGGGACTACTGCGCATCAATTCACGGATTCTCTTCATTAAATCAGACGTCACCCATTACATCCAACTTTATTGGAAAACCAGTTGATCGTCCACTGCTGAAAGCAAGTTTCGCAGAATAAATTAGTACAAATGAAACCATCATCCTTTTCATAGCCCTTCCACCAAGAGTACCACCCACACCCCGAAATTCACCTCACTAGTCTCCAAATTGGCCATACGCTCGACTCTCACCCATTTCCTCTTTGCAACCCAGACTCCTCTCGTCGGTCAGTCCCATATTCGCGTGCCCTGCCTTGGTACGCTTTTACCATACCAACCAAACCTCTTCATCCTTTTCAACAACTATCGATAATAACCTCCCTTTTCATAAGTCCTTTCCTATTACCACCCTCATCCACTCAACTTTTCCACCAAGCTCATAACCCTATTGTAACTAAAAACTTGTAAAGGAAAATCTTCACCCTTTGCCTGCCTCTATTTTTTTGACATGTTTCATGTTTTTTCCTAAGTTTCCTGAATCCTAGCCCCTAATTCCAAAATCTATGAGTTCACATCAACCCGCGAGTTTGCCCCAACCCCTTAATAATCCCGTATCCCTTCTTTTTGACGTCATGAGGCATGACTCCGAGGCCCTCTTTAGCTATGACGTCATCAGCTGGTGGCGTCATCAACCGTGATCCCGAGCTCGGTTCCATGAAGACTAATAGTAAGCCTACTATAGTTTGGTACAGCGGTGCTCAACCTACGGCCCGCGAGCCCGTAAAAAGAAATAAAAAAATAAGGAGAAAAGAGAAAAAAAAAAAGGAAAAAGGGGAAAAATAAAAATGGGAGGAAACTTGATGATTAAGAAGTGACAATATTTGGAACTTTTAATGGGTAGGGGATATAAAAATGTGTTCCTTCTTTTCCATATTTTTGCTGACCTGATAATTACCTATTAAGAAATAATGAACATTTTACCGTTTTTTTGTGGCCCGCGAGAATTTTCAACTCATTCTATGTGGCCCCATGTCCAAAAGACACAAAATACACAAAAACACGCAGGTTGAGCGCAGCTGGTTTAGTACACTGTACAGTCCATTAAGGAGTGGTGCCTCAATTTTGAAATCGACAAGTATGACGTCATCAGCCGTGACCTTGAGGCCTGATATAAGGGAGACTCGAGCAGTATTCCTTCGAAATTCATAATTCACTTTCAAGGGGAGTAAAGGATCCCAAAAATAGAAGAGGGTGAAGAGGAGAGAGAGAGCCTAAGCGATGAATTTATGAATGCTGATCACGTCGCAGGCAGCCGTCATATATGGTTCCAACGTCACGACCTAATGAGGTCACTAATGCAGATATCCATGTGAAGGCGAACGAACGGAGCCAGTGAGCCCTCCGTGGACTAGATAAGAGTGCACTGCGCCCATATCAATCCGAGAACGGGAGTGAATGACCGGAGCAAATGTGTCCCCGAGGAGTCAGATAGCTTATCTTACAGTAAACCATGCCTGTATTAGTCCAAGAACGGGGACGTGCGACTCTATAAGAAAAATTCACAAGCTAGCCCATGGTTTCATCATAAGACAGACGTGGCCTTGGGATAAAACTGAGAGGTTACTTACTCGTAGAATGAAAAATAATCTTTATTTATTTGCCTCTGCCACGACATCTCTCTATTTTTTGTTTTTTCTTCTCCCCTTCATTTTTCAAGACCAACTCAAATTTTCCAAGTCTGACCTTTATTGGAGTATTTGAAAATAAAAAGAGGCTTTTCCCGCACTAAATTTTATTTAAACGTACAACGTTTCGATCGACTAGCGATCTTTTTCAAGTACCAGGTCAGTTTTTGTCGGACTCGATGAGAAATACTTTTGTACTACAATATTTTCATCATAGGGGGTGTGGTTTGCGGGAAAAATAGAGAAAAAAAATACTGATTTTTATCGGACGTTCAACCCTCTGGGAGAAGAAACTTCAAACTTACTGGTTAAGAACTCTCACTATTTCCGAAAATTTGAAAAATAAAATATTTGCTGGAGATATTTGCACCAGCCTGATATGACTGGGCTATGCCAATTTTTCGACCAAAACTGACGGAATTTGAGAATCAAATTTTACGCCGAATTTGAGTATTTTTCTTACGCGATAATTTCCCAATTCGGAGCAAAATTCACCAGCTTTTCTTTCTCAGGGTTCAATAGGACAAGAACGATAAATGTGCTCTCTAGAGGTGCATTTACCGAACTTCGTGCATCTTCTTTGTGATGTCATAAAACAACATAGGTATCATTTTCAAGAATTTCTGAAAGGTCTGTCATGGGGGGAATGTGGATTTTACGTCCAGTTTTCTCCCGTGCATGGTAACGGAACCACGCGAAAGCTTGTCCTATAGCCACGACATACGCTGTTTTTTGCAGGAAAGAATATGCACCAAGTTCAATGCACGCACCTCTTAAAGGCACATTGACCAATCCTGCTGTATCTTTCATACAATTTGAGAGACGATATTCAAAAAACTAGTCATTATCCGATCCCGTTTCAGGATTTTTGGAAAAATAAATTCCAATGCTTCTGCGCTGATGATCGTAGTTGCTTATAAAAGAAAAACAAACAAACAAACAAAAACGAATACCAACAATTAATTTTGTGTATTGTGTCTGTACGATGATTCGATAAACCGTCGACAATAATTGGCCACTTGAATCAGTTTTACATCCTCAATCCCACGCGTAAAATATTAAATCTGGCGGAGCTGTAGAATGAACGCAGAAGAAAATCGCAATAGAAGAAGGAAAATATGTAGTTCGCCGAGTCGTGAGATAGAATCATTTACTACTTTCAGAAAGGAATATGGCTTGAAAACGAGATAAAAACTCTCAGCGCAATTATCTCGAGATTAAAGTTTGTCAGCTGAAGCTTCTTTCGTTGTTGTGTTTAGAACTTGGATTTTCATTTCCAACATTAGGACTTTTTTTTTTGTATGATTTTTTTTTTCTATCGAAACAGGTGTACACATAATTCACTATTAAATCATAAGAACTAAAGCGGTGCTTCCTCAAAAATGCTTTAAATTATTCTTCACGATTCGTCGAAAAGAAAAAAAAAAAAATCCACAATCCACCAAAAACATTGAATATTTTCTTACGAGATATCTAATAACTGTGGCGGTATCCAACGAGACAAAATATTAATCGCAAAAATTTCTAAAGCTCGTCGAAAAATAGTGAATAATTTTTGTACGATTACCTATGCTTCCCATGTAACTATGATGCTCTTCGACGATCTCCATGTGCGGTCGTAATGAAAGTCATATTCAAAAGCACTACGACATAGTAAAATGAAGAAAAAGCGAAAGAAATAAAAATAAAAACTCTCCATACGGGATCACCAAAAATTTTTTTTTCTTTACAAATTTTCACGTCGAAATCGAAAGACCACGGAATTTGGAATTTTTTACGTGATCGAAACGGAAACGAAAGTTTTTACGTAATTCGTACGACATGGATGTTCGCGAGTGCGAGAGAACGCTCTAGGTAGTATCTGCCAACCCGAAACGAAGTCGACTGAAGGGTGAAGTCGAGATCGACAAACGACGACGAGATACTACGCGTAAGACACCGCAGTCGAGTGTTCGAGTCTGGTCGGGCAAGCGTATTGACTCCAGAATACATTCTTATTCTCGTCTGATCTTATCGTATAGCTACCGAACGCGTAATGCTTTTCCTTATTGTAGCTTTGTACATTCGAGTAGCTTGGCTGTGGAAATGTCTCGACTGCAGTAAAATCGTAAAAGTCCACCTGTTGTACGTTTCCCGCGTGAAAGTACAAGAGTTCGTAAGTACTGTAGTTTTCCGGCGATGAATTTTCGTCCCAAAAGTGTGCTTTTGGATTCTGTAAAATGGGCAACTCCCTCGATTCTTTATATAAGGTTTTATGTTAGGAGAAAAAAAAATTAATAAATAAATAACGAAGGTGTTAGACCGGTACGTGATATTACGTGTACATTAGGTATCAGTTTCGATGGTTTACGATTATTATTGTCCGAGAAAAATTACAAATTTTGGCGTTCTTTTATTTTTTGTTCTGATTTTGAATTCGAAATTAATTTCGAGAAAAATTTTGTAATTGAGAAAATATTTGTAAGTCATCTATGGTTTGGTATTTCAAAGCTTTCAAGCGAACAATTCTTTATCAGCGAATTGTTGCTGTAACGACGCAGAAGGGAATAAATATGGGAATTAGCGGGGAACCCGCTAGCTCTTTTGTTTAGGGCAGGCGTGGGCAACCTTTTTCACATCACGGACCGCATTCGTGAAAATTTGTAACTTTTCATGATCCGGCGGGCCGCACATCAAGAAATTCTCGTTGTTAGAATCAAAAAATGTAAAATTTTACACGAATTATTTCCAATATTTTTGGATAAATTTAGTATACAAAAAAACGTGAACTGATTATTTATTAGTTACTAGATGAGAAACTTAAGCTCATCAAAATTTGGGGTCAGGTGAGTATGTTTCAAACGCATCAAAACAGTCAAATGCTAGAGTGGTTGAGAACCCTTTCGTCGTTGGCGCAATGGAAGTGCCTGAAGAGTACCAAATGGAACTAATAGATCTGAAAGCCGATTTTTCTCTGCTCACTTTGTTTTCAGAGACCCCTTTGCGAGAATTTTGCCTGGTATTAAATATATTCCAACATAAGGACCTTTGCTTTCTTTGGGTCTATATTTGTATGTGAAAATGCTTTCTCGCTCATGAAAAATACAAAAACTCCGGAAAGAAGCAAGCTGAATGATGAGCATTTGACTGCTTTGATGCGTTTGCAGCATACCTACTCACTTGACCCCAAATTCTGATGAGATTGCCTATGAATTGCAAAGACAAGTTTCTCACTACTAACTAATAAATAATCAGTTCACGTTTGTTTGTACACTAAATGTATCCAAAAATATTGGAAATAATTCGTGTAAAATTTTACATTTTTTGATTCGAACAACGAAAATTTCTTCATTTTTTCGTATTTTGGTATTCGTATCGCGGGCCACAGAAAAAGCTTCCGCGGGCCGCATGCGGCCCGCGGGCCGCGGGTTGCCCATGCCTGGTTTAGGGGGTATTTACAGAAAATGAGCGCGAGCGCATTCAATTGTGAAGTCATTATATTCGGGACTTGGAAAAATTTCGAGTCTCGAGCTGTACATGACAGGGGGGGGGGGACTTACAAAAATTTCCTCTCTCGAGCTATAATAGGAGGAGGGATTTAGAAAAATTCCCACTCTCTAGCTATAGTTTTTTTGTGGTGCTGTTTTACGTTGACAAATGCCTTTTTCTTTTCGTGCAGTTTAATATATTCCCCTTTGACTTTTCTTCCCAGAGGGAAAATTCCTTGCAATTTTATTATTATACTCAACAGGGACTTAACATCCCCGTCTTCCGCGAAAGTAGTCTTCCTTGGGTCGTGGCTGACCGGACGTACGGACAACAGGTCCATGTATTTGGAGATGGGATTGAAACTGAGCCAAATTCTCGCACTCGCTCCGGCCCTTTGTTATTCACTTTTTTGACTCCTCATCCTCTCTACTTTGAAGGACAAAAAGTTGAGTTTAGTCAGAATAGGACATCATTAATAAGTCTAGTTTGTAAATAAGAGGAAGGAAAAATAAATAACAAAAATTAGATGCCATTGCAGGAGTGCAATTTCTGAGTTCCCTTCTCCATCATTATATAGAACTAGAGGGTCAGCATTTCAAGTTCCACTCCCATATACGTCCCTTCCCTACCATGTGTAGGTCGGAAGTCAAAATTCTATCAAATCCCTTTCTTATCATATACAGCTCGAGAGTCGAAATTTTACCAAGTCCCTCTACTACCATTTGAACGCGCTGAAATTTTACCATATATAGCTCGTTAGTCGAAATTTAATTAAGCCCCCCCCCCTCATTGTGCTCGAGAGTCAAAATTATTCTAAGTCCCCTTCCTATCATCTATAGCTTCAGAGACGAAATTTTTCCCGAGAATTTTTCCAAGTCCCCCTCCCATCATATAAAGCTTAAAGCCTGAAGTTTTTCTAAGTCTCGAAAATGATGACAACTTGAACGTGCTGCAATTTCAAGGAAACCGTCGTTTTAACATGTTTCATGTCTTAACGCTGACCTGAAGCACCACCCTAATTCCGAAATTTGCGTCCGCACGTCCGTACGTCCGCAAAACCATGACCTTGACACTTGGAAGAATTTCTGCTCTGACCCTCCCACCCTAATTCCAAAATTTGCGTCCGTATGTTCGTAAGTCCATCTGGCCTTTTCTTGTATACTACCTCTATTATACTATGTACCTATATGTATACGTACAGGCCTATACTAACAAGACTTATTTACAGTATACTAGACCTATGCTTTGACCTCCCCCTTCCGTCTGTTTTTGACATGTTTCATGTCTTTTATACTAGGTTTATACTAGTCTTATACAGCTTAGTACACTAGGCTTCATTAGCCCTAATATATGTACATTATACTAGCCTTGTGCACTAGCTAAGCTATACTATTTGACATTTTATACTGGGCTTATACTAACTAGGTATACTAGCTTCATACTAGGTTTAGGCTTCTTTTATACTAGGCTTGGGAGGTCTGTATTAGTAGTTTATACTAGCTGTATTATACCAGGTTTAAGCCTAGTGAATAATACACTGCATGAAGTATAGAGAAAGGGAACCTGGAAAATTTTCCTGGAAATCAGTGGACAAACCTGTGTACCACCCTTGTCCCCCAAATCCGCTCATTCGCCCCACGAAAGCCAATAGCCTAAAATATTGCATATCAGACTAACGCTAAACAAAGAAAGGGGGTGATTGCCCAAAATATTTCATATGAATCTTTTGCTAAAGCAGGAAAGGGGAGAACGAGCGGAGTGAGTGAGCCCTACGAAGCCCATAGCCCAAAATATTTTTCTTAAGAATGTAGACAATAGCTGTATTGGCTTTTTCAGAAGCGTCACAAAAGGCGTGTAGTTCAATGAAAGTAGGGGCAAAAGTGAAGTAATCTCTCACAAGCGCTTGACCTAGTAGAAGCCTAGACCAGAATATTTCAAGATGACTGCTAAAATATAAGAAGGGGGGCGTCGTAACCATTGATTAAAGACTATCGACGTCATCCACGCTTTTGCATTTCGAAGAATAGGGAAGTGGTAGTTCATTAACATTTTTGAGCACCGTGGTTTTGCACTTTTCCCTATCACAAGAAGCGGTTCTTTTTTACCTGTCAAACTGGCACAACATAGCACACTAATGCGATCTTTTGCAAGTTTACAACCTTTGGTTTTTTCATCTTTGGAAGCGTACGTCGTTTCAGGGAGAGCGCGATAATACAGGCCGGTCTCGTCGGCATTGTAGATATCATCCAGCGAGAACTGTGACACTAATCGAGGCCATTCTTCTGACAACCATACATCTGCCCCTTCCACATCAGCATCACCAACTTCACCCGTTGGTTTTTTATAAACAATATTTTCTCGTTTTGCCCATCGTCTAAACCAGCCTTATTGTCTTTTCCGAGCTTTAAAGCTAAATCCTCGGCCTTCTCGCGCAGTATTGGACCACTAAGACGGACATCTTTTTCGCGCGCATGTTTGAACCATTTAACAAGCGCAACCTCCATTTCTTCATCTTTTCCGCCTCGCTTTCTTTTACGCGAAATATTTTCATTTGTTAAATAAGCGTTCTCTAAACTCACCCTGTCTTTCAAAAGTTTATTCAGCAATGGCTGAGAAATTCCGATTCTTGTCGCAGCTTCTCGCTGAGACATCTTCGGTAACTGATTATCCTGCTCTAAGAGATCAACTTTATTTTTGACGCTTAAATCACGACGTAATGGAGTTGGTTGGGAAGCCATAAACGCATGCACATGGACTAACTATCGGTAACGAACAAGAACTAATAACGAAATATTGAAAAGATAAGCCTCGCGACGTCTTATTGCATTTTCGAGAGACCTGACATTGCATGTACATACAAATTTTGCATACATTATCTCTTTTTTTCTTCATTTCTAACGGTATTATACGTGTTTTTCCTGAATATTCGATCATAAAAAAATGCGTTTGATAACACTATGCGATTAAATTTAGCCCAGGAAATTGGGACCAAAGGATTTTGATCACATTACCCAGCTGATTCTATTAAGCGCATTAATAATAAGCGGATTTTACTGTAGTTCGACAGTCCTCTTCTATCATATGTATAGAAAAAAATATCTTACAATACACTATTTTTCCTTTTTATCAGGGTACATTGTCTCCTAAAACAGAAACTGACTCGTAGATTCCGTATCAAAGTAGTATCTGGTGGGAATATGCATTTGGTTGAGGCTGCTTTCAGTACGACCTGAGGCAAAAACGATATCACTCGGCCAAAAAGGAAACGCGGCAGGTCGGACGAAGCAAAGTACCTACGTGCGCTTATTAATTATTCAACAAAGGTAAATTTTTGTTATTAGGATTTTTTAGTTTTCCAATTTATTTCTTAATTTCGAAAAATTTGCCGAACGCCGTGCTCCGTGTGATGTTCGGC
The DNA here is from genome assembly GCA_035079385.1 of Aspidiotus rigidus. Taxonomy (NCBI): domain Eukaryota; kingdom Metazoa; phylum Arthropoda; class Insecta; order Hemiptera; family Diaspididae; genus Aspidiotus; species Aspidiotus rigidus. Next base: position 1,087,807 of record JAVHKY010000002.1, on the reverse strand, counting down.
GTAAACTGACCTACCCTAATAAAGGACTTGGGCTCGGAAAAATTTCGACTTTTAAGCCGCAATATATGACAGAAAAGGAACTTCGAAGAGAATTTTGACCTTTGAGCCATAATAATATATGACAGCGAAGGGACTTTCGATAGTCAATACCAAAACCAATTTGACTCATTCAACAGGTTTCCTGCAATAAGTTGGAGGGTTTCTAAATCCTCGTTTACCTTCGTTGAGAAAGTCGTAGTTTTTTTTATATGTATAGTACAAAGGTCAACATTTTCAAGTCCGCTTCCCATCATCACATATAGCTTCAGAGTCGAAATTTCCCCAAGTCCCACTCTCATCATCATATATATGGCAAGAGAGTCAAAATTTTAACAGGGATGCCCGTTGTATGGAGCGTTTTTCAAAATATTTGCCGTACGCCGAGCCCCGTACGCCATGCGCGATGCGATGTCCCGCGTAAACTGACCTATTCTAATGAAAGGTTTGGTCCTGAAAAAATTTTTACTTCCGCGCCTTAATATATGACAGAAAAGGGACTTCCCGGAAAATTTCGACCTTTGAGCCATAGTATTTGATAGAAAGAGCGACTAAGAAAAATATACAGGGGTAGGATCAACTAAGTAGTCTAAACATACAGTGTATGAGACCTTAGTTTACTATACTAGTACTCAAGGCGAGCGTATGAGGCTTGCATGTCCGCTGAGGATTAGCCCAACAAACAGAACTAAGAATATTATGGGCTAAGAATTTGGGTGTCATTTATCGGCACGAGAAAGAAATGAGGGAATCACGAGAAAAAGATGGACTGTAGCAGAATTTTAAAGTGGTGACCGAGAAAATAAATGTTTCACGAGAAAAAAAAAGATTGATCTCCAAATAAATTAAATTGCACGAGACGTAATTCTATTGAACGATATATCAAATGTTGCACGATTTAAAAATACAAATTTGACGAGTTAAAAAAATATTTCCCGGAACTACTTCTCACGAGAAAATAATATAAACATTATATATAAGAAAAAAATGGAAAAAATTAGATTTATTCTTACTGGTTTCAAGTAAACATCACAATTTTGTACGACATGAAAGAAGCACATGAGACGAACGTCCGGGGGACCGAAAACTGCGACAAATCCGTTTGTTATAGCGTCACTACCGTCAGCTAAAAGAATGGATGGAACCCACTCCAGGTTGGAATTATGCAAAGCGCGAAAGAGGAACGTGAAGTCCGCTGTTGTTTCTCCTTTTGTCACCGCCACAGCATAAGGGTGGAATACCCGATTAGCGTCACTTGTACCAATGAGTAAGACCGGATAACCCTGCCATGTCACCTTATGACTTGCGTCCGTTTGGACCATTGCCGATTGACAGCACAGAGAAAGTAATCGCGGGGTACGCTCTTATCTAAATGTTTCACCTGTACGGACAAGCCGTATGTTAGGAGGGTGAATAGCAATGATTCAACCCGTGATCAATGCTATAAGCACTATTTATTTGTGATGATGACAATATTAATTACATTATACGCTGACTCATAATCTTTTCTCGTGGTCACCTATTTACATCTCGTGAAAAACTCGTCTCGGTATATCACTTTTTAAAATCGGTCCTTTACTAAATTTTCTCGTGTATTTCTTTCTCGTTAAAAATTTATTTATTCTCGTGCAATTTAATATTCTCCTAAGAATTTCTGGTGGGAAGAAAGAGACAAAGAATGAGCTCGTGAGCTACTTAACTCAATAGACAAAATACAAGAATATCATAATAAGTAAAACATACTGAAGGTGGGGCGCAGGGAACCTTTTCTATAGGTGAAAGTGGTTTTGGTATTCAGAATTAACCGAATCGATGCGTTCTTGCAATTTATGGTTATTCATATATTTCATTTTTGCGCAAATGTCTTCAATACCACCTCAGACCAAATTTTGTGAAATTTCGTTTTTATTCGGATTGCGACTCCACCACAAAAAAGTTGGAAGATTACATACACGTAACGATCAAATGGGTTGTACAGTCCAGAATTAAATTAGGTCCCTCTGCCGTCATATTATGGCTCAAAAGTCGAAATTTTCTCAAGTCCCCCTTCTATCAGATATTATGGCTCGAAAGTCAAAATTTTCCTTCATTAGGGTAGGTCTGTTTTTGCCGAACATCGCGCACTGCCAACGGCAAGTCTTTCGGGAGACCCCCCGTGAAACAGGTTCGCATATCCCTGTTAAAATTTTGACTTTGCGACCATATATGATAGGAAGGGGACTTGGAAAATAAATAAACACACGAATAAATAAATAAATAAATAAATAAATAAATAAATAAATAAATAAATAAATAAATAAATAAATAAATAAATAAATAAATAAAAATTAAAATAAAATAGAATAATTAATAAATAAATTAATTAATTGATTAAATAAAGAAGCAAAATTTTTCTAAGTCCAGTTTGGCCGCACGTCGCACGTTGGACGACAGACAGTAAATTTTCCACAAAAAAAAAAAAAAAAAACAAAGAACCAGTTCCCTGTTAAAACGACTACTTCCTTAACAAAGTTAAACAAGGAACGCAGGGAACTTGTTCTACAGGTCAAATTAGTTTTGGTATTCAGAGTTGCTTTGTTGTACAACGCAAGGGCGCGTTTTGTTCTCTAGAATTAGGTTGCGCGCATGCACGCATTTTGTACTGGTTATCCATAATTAAGAAGAAGACTTGTTTGAGAACTCTTCCGCCTTCTCTCATATACTATGACTAAAAGTCCTCCTTCAATTATGTACAAGTGGTTGTTTGAGGTGAAGCACTTCCCTACAATAAGGGATATTTTGACAAACAAAGATGAGGTCCATGGCCGTGAGCAGTTTGTTATGCCTCGTTGGTAGGAGGATCTTCGGATTGTCGTAAGATATAGGATTGGTTTTGACCTACTTTTTGAAAAAATTGTCGAGTTCTGACCCATGAGGCTGGGTAAGACGTTATTGCAAAAGGACATGATCTTCGATTCAGGGCTGTCGTCCCCAAAGTCTCTGGTTTTTTTTCAAACAAGAAACCTGTTCTCTATTTCTTTTTTTTTTTTTTTATCGATAAATTTGCGATACGCTGTGCGCCGAGTAATCTCCGGCGAAAATGACCAACCCTAATCAAAAGAATTTGGACGACAAGATGGGAATACTCCGAAGAGGAGTAAAAACTGTAAAACTTGAGACTCTTCAAGATTTCAATTTGAATTTTTCAATACCAAAACCAATTTGATCTGTAGAACGGGGTTTCTATGTTTCTCGTTTCTTTTTTTTTTTTGACTTAAAAAAGTAGGACAGTTGTTAGGCCTATGCCTCCACTGAACAATATATTTTGATGGATGGTACATAAAAGAAAAAGAATTATTATTGAAATTGATTTATTTTTCAATAATGCCGGTATTTTAATGTTTTGATTGAATATTTTATTCATTCTTCAATTTGGAAGTGGACACACTAGATTAAAAACCTCCTTATTAAATGATCAAAATTACTAGATACAAAAATATTTATACACCCACCATATGTTCGGGTACAGAATTTCAAATTTCTTATAATAAATCACAGAGTATTTTCGACGAGGAAACTATCTAAATCGAATTTCCATTCTACCCTGCAAAAATGCTTATTTTAAGTGCTTACAGTTTTCCAAAGCTAATTATACAATCAAGTTATGTAATCGGAATTCTCTCATTATAAGAAATTAAATCAAAGTTTTGGAAAAATTTTAACATGTATACAGGCGCCTACCCACGTGAAAGTTTTTACAAAAGCGTAAAAGGGAGAAGGCAAATTCCATTGTGATTTTTGATTAGATTAAAATTTCTGCATATTATTATTATTATTACGCCATGAAAGGAAAATGAAAATACACTTATAAATATTTTACACGAACACACAAAAATAAATACTGATGGTAACTGAGAACATTGAAGCATTTGTAAGATAAAATATCTCGACTAACAAGTGTACAGTAGACTCGAAATTGACACGTACGCGTTATCGCGATGGTAAAAATAAGATAATAATTTAATTAATAATAATCTATCTTTAACGAATTATAACCGGTATAGGTAGTATTGTGAATCGTTCAGTCTATGCAGACTCGGATTAAGGCTCCATTGTACTTTGCGCACTCTTAAAGAAGTATGTACACATAAGCATTTTTTCGACATTCATTTTTTAAAAAAGGATGTACAGTCCTTTTTCTTAAAAATTGTACCATCTTGACTTTAAATTCCTGCGGTGAGCTACTCTACTTATCGCAGTTTCATAGGTAGATCCTCTTCTTTCCGAGTCTGAGTTAACGTACGCTTATAATTAATACGCTGGACCAACTTGAGTTGTGGTAGTTTTATTGTCGTCACTTGCACCATCAGACAGTAATTTTGTCCGTTTGTAATACACGAATATCGCCATACCGAAAAGGAGGAAACCAATTACAATGAGCACATATCTACCTTTATTGACGATCTTTATAGGCCGTATAAGTAAATTTCGAACTGTGGCGCATATAGTGTCGTTCAGTTCGACGCCCTGTAAATAATGAAAAATAATAGTATCGTATCAATTCACTGACCTGCTATGGGATTTGAAGAAATTTTACGCGGAGTGTGAGCTAAGAAAATAAGACTGATGTATGAAAAGTTACGACTGTCCACTTTTCTCAAAGGTACCATCCATAACCGAGATATTTAGTAAGAGCAGTCGTGTTCTCTTCTTTTACTCATCCTACGTATGAGTATATGAACTAGACGGTATCCGAGGCCCTTCGGATTTGCAGCGCGTCGTCGAAAAACGGTATGACATGAAGGAACCACGTTTAAGCAATTAGACGTACTCCTTGGGCATAACCTGATGCTATCAAATAACTACTAATTGACTTTTCCCCGCCGATTATCGATCATTCTTCTTTGTGTGATATTCGCAACATGTCACCGGTAACTCCGACCACAATGTAGTCAAAGTAGCCTACCTCAGTTTCTTTATCTAACGGACAAAAACTTTACACTGTTCTTACAGAGTGCTGCCAACCCTTATTATAATTATAATATAGTCAAAGACAAGGCCTTAGTCCTTAGTCTATTAGACTACTTTAGATGTACTCAAGTCTGGGAGGCGAACGAGCGTAGTAGGCTGCATCTCCGCTGGTTAGCCCATCATACAGTACTAAGCATATTCTGGGCTTCAAACTACTGATGGAAAAAAAAAATACGAGAGAGAGAGAGAGAGAGAGAGAGAGAGAGAGAGAGAGAGAGAGAGAGAGAGAGAGAGAGAGAGAGAGAGACGATAATTATAATGAGTAGGAAATACTGGAGGTGGGACGTTCCTGATAACCGAGGTAGGTACATCAACAATTGATAATGGTCGGTAGAACTGAACTCTACATTATCGATAAAATTTGAGACTTGCTCGGTCTAGCAGAGGCGAGTGAGCTTGTCCAAGTAGATTAAGAAAAGAAGCAGAAATCGCTCATGTAAAAGTTATATATTCCATGGACATATCTGTTCACAAACCAAAAATCGGACCGAAAATAAAAAGGAAAAGTGGCTTCGGTTACCCTATTTAGAGTGCGATTCCGATCGCCTAGCTATCGTGTTACGTCGTTATGGCTACAGGGACAGATTTTATCCTCTAACTCGAACCCGCGACCTTTCCCTTTTGAAAGATGGCATCCCGGCTTCCCAATCTCCGGGCATCTACCTTCTGGAATGCGGTTGTGGTGACTCCTACGTCGGGCAAACGGGCAGATCAATCTCTACGAGACTTGCTGAACATTGTTGGGACTTCAAGAAGTTAGTGCAGAAACCGTCCGCAGTCTCCTCCTTACTCTCTCCCTCCCAATAGAGAGTACAGACAACACTTCAGCCATGGCCCAACATTGTTTTGCTAAAAACCATCCTTTCGAAGAAGTAAAAGCCTCGTTACTATAGTCTGTTCCAAATAAGACCAGCAAAAACCTATGGACGATGCGGTATCACAGGGGAAGAGGGAAGTCCGAAATTCACACCGAACGCTTAGCGCAGGCGTCTGTGATTGGTTGTAAGAACGACGCGTGGAAGCATAGTGTACATTTTTCAGTGTGGTCTGCCCGGAGGTTTTTGCTGGTCTTATTTGGAACAGACTATACACCGTCGTGAGAAAAGTAACCGTATGAACCGTTTAGAAGAATTCTACACTATCGACAAATTAATCACTCTACATCAAGGCGGTTCCAACCTGCTCAATAATCTAGACGCAGTATTTGTCAATTCATTCATCCGTTATAATTTAAATCATGATGTGTAATCCTCGTTCTCTTAACCTGTATGATCATTGTACCTACTTCGATATGCCCTCTTCAGTTTACAACCTGATGATGAACAGCAAGGACTGTTCGAAACTGCGTTGTTCATTATTTTTAATATACCGGTATTAGGTCAAACCGTATAATTGTGAACACGGGCTAATTGTGAACAATGTCAGCCTGCAGCTTGCAGTTGCAGTTTCGAGTGCGCTGATGACGCCATCTTGTAGGCCAATCCTACAGCTTTACAGTCCACAGAAAAAAAAATGCAGAATTGACATACCAGAGCAGGAAAAACGTTATCATTTTTATCTCTCAAAAATCAAAATATTTCTTGTTCTTCAATTTCCACATTTTTAGATTCTAACATTCCTTCAAATTAATGTTCAATTTTGTTCCAAGTTTATGGTGTTCAGATATATTTTATGATGACTGTAATTAAAACTCCAAAAACATACAATCATATGCGTCTCCTTAGATGAGTGTTCACAATTAGACGACCGTATTTTTAGTTCTAGGGGTAATTGTGAACATACGTGTTTTAAATGTATTTTTAGGTTTAGGGGTAATTGTGGACATCCCATACATCCCATAAGAAATACACTATGTTCACAATTACCCAGAATTGGGGGGGTAATTGTGAATATTGGGTGTGTAATGGTGAACATACTGTAGCCTTTGACCTATTGACTCAAAAGTAATGTTCTGGTCATGTATCAGTAGTTGAGAGTATTACCTTTCAATCCATACTAAGAAATCTTGAATCGCATCTCAGTGAGGCGCACAATATTACTTCAAAAAAATGCAATTTTCAAAAAGTTGATTTTTATTCACAATTCGCCGGTTTGACCTTAACTTTTACGTGAGCGATTTCTGCTTCTTTTCTTAATCATGTTAACACGTATACAAGAAGACAATATTCTACTTGTCCAAGTAGCGTAATGCCGTAGCCGTGGTAATAAATAGTGGGGCTTGAATCTAGCTAAGAAATACTTGGGAAAGAAACGAAATGTAGCGAGCACACCAAATGCTACACTGCACTACTTGTCTTTGGAGAAGACCTGTTAGCTTCTGCCTTAGGTTTTAATTGAGACGGGTCACAGCTTTGTGGAGCCAATGGAGATTATATTTTTGTAGAAAGCTGAGGATTAAAGCGTGATGGAGCTAGTTTGTAGGAAATCGGTCCGAGAGGTCAATTAAAAAGAACAAGTAGGAATTTATCTTTCTTCATATTGTTCGAATTCCTACATTTGAGTTTTCTAGTTTTCTTTTGCGTGTCAATTACGATGATAAATAGCGAATAATACTGCATTCAGCAGAATACGAAGTACCCAATTTATTTTTCATCGTATTGATGGTATTAAATTCTTTTATTGGACAATCACGGTCTATTAGCAAGGAAACATCTGGTTTGAAAGGTATGAGTCCGCCTTGGTACGTATCGAGCTGTAATATCTTCATTTTGACCTCAACCTGGACCTACATTCAAAACCTAGTCAGATTCCCTTGATTTTCAAGCCCGAGATCAGCAGCCAGGACCTATGCTTCTTCAATCGGAGTATTTATGTATTTTTCCAATTCAGGTTAGCTAAACTGAATTCCACCAGTCGAAAATGATGAGATCAAGGTGGTTGAGATATCATTTACAAACCTAAGAGAAATTCAGATAGATACTCACTTCGTCTAGCCACACGACAGGGAACAGAATTTTTTCAGATGGTAGATCTTTCATTATCGAAATTTTGGAAATATTGAACAACCAAATATTGAACTGTAACCGTCTGTGACCTTCTACTGGATTCCCAGTAATCTGAAACGTGAACAGAAAATATGAAGAATATCAGACAAGTTAGGTAGGATTAATCGACCCAGTTACGTAATTTATTTTTATTCGGGTCACACAGAATGAGGAAGGCGCCATTCAATAAGATGAAAACTATTGCGTACAAGAAATAAGTTATATCATATGGAAATATTATTGGCATTTAGAATGATTTCAGTCAAACCCTTGTTCAGGCAGACCAGTTGAACCATTGTCGACTGCAAATCTATGCCGATCTGACGTCAAGTCGACCCATTATTTCATTAAGTGGTTGACAAAAATTCGACGTCGATTTTCCGTCGAATACTTCCCCACCACAAACGACTGCAAATCGACTCATCCGTTTTAACCTGAGTCCTGTAATCGACGTAGAAATCAAGTTGATCATGAGTGAACAGAATTTAATGAACTTCAATTCAACGTCGACAAGCAGTCGATTTGGGAAGTCAATTTTGAATGGATACCGATATAGTGTTATGCCTACCTACTTTGAATTAATGTCAAAATGTAGTCGATTTAAAGCACCCAAGTTTTCGTTCACCTTACATCAACGTCGATATGGACTCGATTTCGTGGTTCAACCGTTGACCGATAGCTCGCTTCTCAAAAATATAGTAAGTTAATACCTCCAATACGGTAACTTATATACGAGTAGTGAAGCCACAGAAACAAACAGGTCGTTATAGAGTCGAAAACAAGTCGACATCATTAAACAAAATTCAAATTTTTTGTCGACTGGAAATCGACGTCGATTTCGAGTCGGTTTTTTTTGAATTTTTTATCGACCGAAGTCGATTGTATTTTGACGCCCACAATGATTTGGCCCACAGTCGATTTTTGGTCTACTTTACGGCCTAATTAAATCGACTCGAAATCGATTTCGATTTCAAGTCGATTCCAAGTCAATAATGAAAATATAAATTGTAGTCGACCGGAAATCGGACATTTGTTGCCGTCGACATCGCGTGCGCGAATTGTTCACATTTCACTCACATTGATCATATTTTTGGTAGGTAGCCTAAGAATCGACGTCGAAATGCAGTCAACATGATATTGGACAAAATTCTTCCAGAGTCGACGATATATCGACTTCAAATCGACGTTATCATGCAGTCGATTCACCTTTAAAATCGACTGTATTTTCATGAATATCGGTTAAGATGTCAATTTCACGTAGAATTTCTGTCGACTTTGAGTCGACATTGATTGCCTATGACTCGAAATCGACCCTTAATCGACGGTCGAAATGGTTCAACGGGAAGCCAGTAATAAACTTTAAAATTAAGAGACGGAGAGCTATGTCTATATACTCCTATATACTCGAAGGTGACATTCTAATAATGTTTTCTCTAATTGAGAATATCGTGATATGCGGTACCGGTAGTCTATCTACAGAGAGAAGGCGTCTATTTCGCTCTTACATTTTTTTTTTTTTTTTCCACTATGAAAGCATCACGAAGTGTTCGCAGGGAACTGTCTGGAATTTTCCGACTAATTGAATTGATTGAAAATTTTCTAGGTTTTAATTTTATTTCTCGAGAACTTTCTTCTATTCAAATTCTAAAAATTTCTATTAAACAAGTTTAAGCTACAATTACAAACAACGCAGAACCAATTATGTATAAGATAAATCGCGAGCGCTTTCGGTCCAACAACCGTATTTAGCCAGCAAAAGTGAAGAAGCTACCTACCGGTTCAAACGTTGAATAAATTCCATGTTTTGCAAAACTTGGATCGTATCCCGAAACCATGTTTAGGTAATCTTCATGACAGTCAAGGCAGTGAGGTAATGTAGCGATTAAAGGTGCTCCTGAAAAAAGTTGATTTTTTTCCTTGTCAGTCGAGTAGTAAAGTAATTATACGAGTTACATTAAGTTGAATATTGTTCCCGAAATAGTTGAAGAGGTGTCTTCGTTTTTATTAAGTTGTCGAAATGTTGCGTTCACAACTAATCAATTATTCGTAGTTTAGGTAAATGAGCTAAAAAAGTAGGAGGGATAGATAGATATGATTCCAATCAGAGGTTTATATTAGACAGCCTAACATACAGTGTCAGTATAAGTACCACGGGGAGGAAAAGCGTCAGACCACGCAGCACAGGACCAGATGACGTCACAGGTTTTGAATTATGGAGCACCTGAAGACATTTTATGTGACCTCACAGCTGAATGTGTTGCGTGGTTTGTTTTCGAAGGAATAGTGTCGGTGCTCGATGTTGGTTGGTAAGTTCTTCTAGATTTTGCTTACTCGCGTTCACATGTGGACTGCAGGCAGTGGCGGGCGCACCAACGTGGATTATTGTTCGACCAAAGTGAGTAGGGGGTTTCTATGGACCAGAAATAGCAGCACAGGACAAATTGACGTCACAAGTTTTGACAAGCAGCTGAAGATATGGCTGTGACGTGACAATTGAATGTGTTGCATGGTTTGTTCTTGAAGAAGTAGTGGACCGCTCGACATTGATTAGTTGGTTTTAGCATTTATCTTATATGCTTTTAAGATTGGGACTGCTCTTGGAAAAACCGTCACGAAAAATCGTATCGGTTTTTGTCACCCTCTGTTCAAGACAATCGGCATCATTGGTTGCATGGGGGATTGGGGGTCCGTGACAATCACCTGCCCCATCGTATAATAATACCGTCGTCCGATAGGTAGCAGTTTTATCGCCCAGACCGGCACCCGGATGCCACTGGCGCGTGGTATTCTTGGACCATCACGTCGCTTTGCTAATGTCATACATTGTATACTTCCGGTCCATACGACAATATTCGAATTTGAATCAACCGAGTAAGGATATTACTTTATTATACTTATTGTAGCCCAGTATACTGTATGTTAGGAGACTAATGGAAGTAGTCAAGGTCAATATTATAGCCCAATATATAGGCACAGTATACTAGAGTAGGGAAGGTCAAACTTTTTTCAATAGTGGGTCAAGGTCACTGATGACGTAATCAAGCGTGGCAAAAAACATGATGATTTTTTGTGACGCTTCTTTGTAACAATTTTTGTCTGAGTGGCCCCGGCAAAAAACTTTCAGAAAACCGTAATCAAACCGGGACGGTTTTTTGTAACAGATTTCTTTAAAAGCCAGCTGAATTCAGGCGAAAAGCAAATTTCATAAGGTCGTAAGTTTAAGCCAAAAGCAAAGCTGGAATTTTTGGTTGAAATATTCTGAGTCTGTAACCCAAAGATCGAACAATGTCACTTATATGCACAAAATAGAATACATGAATTAGAATCTCAAGTGTCATCGTTCGATCTTTGGAATAATCAAAATATCAACAAATGAATTTCCAACTTGTAAAAATATTCCAAATTCTAGACATTTCTTCGAAAATGATGACGTCGCAAAGGCGGGTGTGGATGCGCTCGCAGTCGTTTCCTGAGGATGTCCCCCAACAAAAGTAATAGCGAGTTCTCCGCTATAAAACCTTTGATCGGAATCAGATCCATCTCCAAAGCTGTAGTTTGCCCAGACTAAATTACGTACGAATTTGTGAGCATACCGGTGCACTTCGTCAAATCGAAAGTGCCTTTCTTCAAACACGTATTCTCAGTTGGGCAAAAACATTTCAAGTCGGGATCGGTTGACATGTCACCGAGGTCGGCCGTGTACATAAGCCCTGGAATTCCTTTGTAAACTTTAGGCTCTTTGAAATATGTTTTTAGCGATCTGCAATCCAGAACATTCATGTTAGTTCGAATGCGCAAAGGTACGAATGAAGGATTAGGAATTATTTTCAATTTTAGGGTTTCAAAAATTCTCACGAGTAGCTACAAAATATAATAAAAATGAGGGGAAGGGAAGTTGGAAAGAGTTCTACTTGTAACCCATACAATAATTTAAACATATGTAATACGAAAAAAAAAAGGAGAGAAAGTTGGAAAAATTTCGACCATCGTGCAAAGTGTGGTCCCGATGGGGTTGGGGTCTCTTATTTATAGCCTAAAATCTTTAATTTTTTTTGAGATATCTACGGCAGCAGTTTCTGAAAGAAATTCCTGTTCTCTAAATCGATCAAAATAAAAGTCCAAAAATCCTCGTGAAAAAAAAAAAGCTCCTAGGCAGACTACTTTTCTATAAATTCAGACTTTGACAGAAAAATAGAAGAACCTGCCTACCGGCAGACTTCGGCTCCAAAACCCCAAACATCCGGTGGTTGTTCTTTGCTCATGAATGGAGGGAATATGGTCGTGTCCGTCCCTTTTATTTGGTTACACGTTTCCCCGGACCAGAACTCCATTTTTGGTTTACCGTTGTATAAAACGACCTGGCCCACCTCTTGTACATCCTTCATGCCTCGTTTCACAGTTAATGTGTTTTCGTTAGCTGTTGCATTCACCTAGAAAAAAAATTATGACCACCGTCGTACAAAATATGGATCATACGAAGTGCCGCGTACTCGCAAATCTTCTTACCGTGCCGAAAACAGAGAATTTGAATGTGCCGTCTTCCTGCGGTACAAGTCCTTTTGGATTGGCTCGAATTTGATCGCATACAGAGTTGGCTGCAAATTCTTTGGCTTTAGTACAGTTTACAGTCACTCCGTCGAAGAGAATTTCGCGAGCAGTCGTCTTGAAGAATATCGATCCTGGATTACCGAACAAATGTGGAATCGCTTTATTTATCATGCTTAGAGCGGATGGTTTTTGTTCCAAAACAATTTGCGCCAGGCTCTAAGGAAACAAATTCGTTCAATGAGAACACGGTTTCGAGTATTTAAGAATTCAAATTGTGCAAAATGTTTGACAACTGGCGTTTGAACGTACCATTATCAAGATATGAGGTAGTATCAGTGGCTCATCCCCTGTTAGAGGTTTTGTTTCTTCTGCGTCGAAATAAAATGTATTTATCATGTTATAAGTTATAGTATCTTCACTTGGATTGTCTTCAAGATTGACTTTGCCCTTCCATTCTCTAAGAAAGAAACAAAAGAAGAAAACAAATACGTAGCTATTGATATTTTAAGCAATGACGGTATCTCCTCGATACCTATCTTTGGACATATTTTATTGAAAATAGATTTCATCGAAGAACATACGGATGAGCGTTTTCAAAACAAAAACCAAAATTAAACCCAACTCCTACGAAGCAAGAGTGGACGAAAAATGAGGCATAGCGAGGAGTACAGGATGAACGGTGACCCGGCGAGGGATCGAAAAGTGGGAACTAGGGTTGAAAATAAAATTCAAAAAATCGAGAATTAGGTCAATTGCTTCTGTGGACTAAACAAATTTCGAGTTCCTCGACCAAAATCGAGTCCTGCGTTCGCTTTTGCTGACTTCTGCTGGATGGATGACATTCCACCATTGATCTCATTGCTTAGTTGTCGGCCGTCCCTAAAAATCATTCCATCGAGAGATTTTACCGTTCCACTGACTCTTTTTCCAACAATTGTTAATCATCTTGATTTGTATTACCACTGGTCCTGGACTCATGTGCTTCTTTCATTTTTCGTATATTCTTACATCCAGGTTCTTATTTTCAGTTCTGTTTTCTCATCATCAAACAGCCTCATGTGTGCCATTATTGAAGAGGTATGTTCTGTTCGATACGTATTCGTAAGTTTAGTTGCCTAGACAATTCGTGTAGGAGAACATTCGAGACTACGTTTGAATCCGAAGTCCCAACGAAAGAACAAATTACTAGATTTTGGTCTAGAATCAGTATAACTTTTTTTTTTCTCCTAAAATCAAATGAACATAATTCCATTTTCTTTCACAAATAAAGCAAGTTATCTGTTTTCTCCCCTATTTTGAAATTCACGTCAGCTTGGAACGCTACAATATTGTGACGACCATCATAACTCTGCGAGCGAGTAGTACAGTAATGACCCGCTTCTGTTGAATAAAATCATCTTATGGTATTATTTAAGGCTCATAAATCAAGAGTAGAAGAAAGAAGACCTAAAGACAAAGTCAAAGAGAGGAAAAAAGAATCAGAAAATAAAAATTGGAAAGATAAAAAAAAAAATGTACGCAGTGAATTCCAAGGAAGAGTGTATAAAAATGAGAAAAAATATGACTAAGAATGAAGATCGTAGTCATTCTTCCTCCCTATCTATAGAGATTTATGGCGTATGTTTACATAATAAAGTATCGTGTATACTTTCTTCTTTTTTTTTTACCTATAAAAGAACGGACCAACTTCTTGAACGCGTGGTTTTGCGCCTTTGTAAATTTCATCGGGATTCGTTACATTCCACAAATATATTTTGAAATCGATAGCCAATGGTATATTTGTCCACATTGCTCGAGCTTCAGAACCCTTTTTGAGTTGCTTCGACTGAAAAAGAAAAGTAACAGTGATGAGATGAACATGAGAATGAATTTTGAAAACTATGATATCTTTTTAACAATTTATACTTTTCTCGTTTCACACGTTAAACTTAATTCCGAACGAAGTACTACGAGAATCGACTAATTGATCTCTTCGAGTAATTTATTTCCGTATCGAAGCAGTTCAACGAGTACACAATATTCGTTTTCAAGATTTTTTTTTTCGGAGGAACCTCGAAACGCGTATTTCAAAATACAAGAATCGATCTTCGTTTTTGTTCCACTTGTGTGTCATTATCAATCGTATTCGAGTAAAATGAGTAACAGCGCTGAAATATTTCGTACACAAGCAGAGATGACGATAAATGAAAGAATTTTTCGTTTTTGTTACTCGTGAACGATCAGATTTCGTTTCATTTCGTATGCCATCCCTGTACCGAGTCGAATTTTTCAAGAATCAATCGTAGGAAAAGCTGGATTCCTATACGAATATCCAGGGGCGTAGGGAGGGGGGGCGTGGGGGGTGTCTCACCCCTCCACAAGTTATTGCAGTCGGCAAAAAGCGAAGCAGTCGACTTTGATTTTTGCCGCCCCTGAGCCTGAGTCGGCATTTTCATAAATTCGAGTCGGCACTTCCACACATTCACCCCCCCCCCCCACATAAATGGTCCTCGCTAAGTCATTGCGAATATCTGAATACACCTCGTTCAACTAACTGTTTTGTATCATTTCGACGTGATTTCCGATCACATTGTGAACTGAAATTACAGCAAATTGATCTTTCTGAGTAATGCGTTGGTATTTTCATGAAAATAAATAGCCTCTTACACTAGTTTGTTGTTTTTAATTCCAGAATAAATTGAAAGAAGAATTAGCGAACTTACACACTACGATAAAAAGTATGGGCGCTTCCATTTGGAATCTCACAAAAGATGTTCAGGTAAATTAATTATATTCTATTAAAATCTATGTAGGGTTTTTAAAAAACGTTAATGTCATATTTCTTTTTTTTTAGTTCTTGAAAAGTATTACCGCTTTCATTTACATTGGGGAAGCTGCAAAACCCATACGCAACTTCATAAACAGCATCGATACAAATCCGGCTGAAAAACAAGCATTCGAAGAAAGTTGTAATTTTAGTGAAATCGATTACTTGGCCTTAAGAGAACAATCTCAAGTTTACCCGGAAGCCCGGAATATGGTGTGTCACGTTAATGATAAGTGCATAGATAAATTTAGTCAAGAGGAGGTAGGGAGATGTTTTAAGACTTTAAACTTGGATCAATCACAAATTTTTTAGGGGCTACGACGTCGTGCGCCGATATATCATTACATACCCGTTGAACATTTCTATTGCGGCAGAATTGTGAATGCGTATACGCGGCCTCCACTACACCAATACACACGCAAATACTCATATAAATGTATGTGTGTTGTAGCTGCAGAAAAGTTGTAACATCACTTTTTCTCGCACCCCCACAATCACACTCTTCTCGCGTATACAAGTGTAGTGGTGGTACAGTTGTACAAACACTATTTTGCGCGCCCCTAGTTTGCCTCTAATTGACGCCTAACTCGCGTACACATGTGTAGTGGTGGTACAGTTGTATGAACACTATTTTGCGCGCCCCTAATTTGCCACTAATTGACGAATGACTGACGTATACATTTCTAGTGGTATTTTGGCGGCATAACTTCTCTTATACGCGCTTCTAACTTGCGTATAATTGACAAATATCTTGCGTACAAAGAAGATGAAGCAGGAGCTCTTTTAGAGTACAATTTTTTTCATTTAAATTGATTATTTTGTCGTCTCAAACAGTAATGTTTCTTGGAAGGTTGTATCTTCAATTTTTTCAAGCCTCAAGGCAGAAAAAACATCTATTTGGCCCAGGAGTCAGAATTTTTTTCATGTTTTATACATTCATTCAACTTGGAACTGGAAGTCGAATTTTCCAAAGCTACTCTTCTCATACAAGAACCATCTGTACAAAGGGCGTCAGTAAAGAAAAATTTATCACAGAAAAATCATTTTAAAAAAATGGACAACCAAATTCAGTTTGAAATTTTAGCTCAAAATATCTCCGCAACAACGAGTTCAAGCAAAAAAATTATAAGATTAAAAATTGAAGAACGTCTCTTCTTCTACTTATAAGATGCATAATCACAGTTTGGATACATTCAGTAACAAAGTAGAGATTCTTAGGAATATGCCTGCAGACGCCCTTATTGCTGAGATGAAAACAATCATGGTTAAAAAAAACAACGGTTTCCTTAACAAAGTCGAACGAGGAGCGCAGGGAACCTGTTTTATGGGGGAAAGGGTGTTGATATTGAGACTGATTCTAAATTGAAATCTTGAAGGTTTTTAAAATTTGTTAAAATCTCCCTCCTATTGTATACAACTCGAAAGTCGAAATTTTTCGAAGTCCCCCTCCTATAGTTCGACAATCGAATTTTTACAAGTTTTTGGATCGACGGCGCACGTCGTTTTTTCCGACCCCCCTATAAAACAGATCCCCTGTTAGACAAAATGTCATATGAGAGATAGTTTATGATCTAAAACACACAAAAATTAGGTCTCCGCAGAAAGAGCGTCTGTCACACGGACGCAATTTATACAGATGGGTCCTCGCATATTGTGTAATATGAATGTTCATAGATAGGCCAGCAAAAAATTTTCCCGATTACAACTGATACATATATTTGAAATTCAAATATTTATAGATCCAAAGGTCGTGTCTGGCTAGTAAAGACCACTCCCTTGCTGTTCCCTACATGCCCACAGCTCTGACTAGTGTCTTGGGCGAACTTGGAAATGAAACACCATTTCAATTCCTCGGATCAAACATGTCCTCTCTCCTAACCAATACGATTTTCGAATAGATTAAAATGTCCCCGTCTCATCAGACTTCAATCTACAAATAGATGGAGCCCTTTTCGCCAACTGATTAAAAAGCTTGTATGAAAAAAAAAAAAAAAGAATCTCAAGACGTGTCAAGAATTTTCCTATCACCCCACTCAAACTTAACTCCACCATCCACGACAACTTCAAAAAAACCGCTTCCGGAACGCTATCTCACTCCGAGACTCACCCTTTAACCTGGGAACTAGCCATCGTGTTCCATATTTTAAAAACCTACAAACGTTCCTCCCTCCCCTTATACTACCATTGCATCGCCCTAACCTCCATTCTACGTAAACTCTTTAAAAAAATCCCCAGCAAAAATGTTATTTTGGTTTCTCGAACCTAGTGGTATCTGGTCTCCCTGACAATACAGTACTTTACAAGCCATCTCCGACTTTAACCTCCAAATTGAAGGATGATTACATAATATCTATCCTCTTGACACTGTATTCTATGATCTTTAGGAAAGGTACCCTCGTTTGGCCACACTATATTTTCTTCTAAATTATTTGAGGTAGGCCTCCGTGGCAATTTACCCTCCCTTCTCCAGTCCTTTCTTCGTGATGGATCCTTATCAGTTCAAATTCAAAACCACTAGTTTTCTTTCCACTCCATTTCAAATGACGTCTCCTAGTGAGAAGTTTAGAGTGTTCCTCTCTTCCTAATTCTCACCAGAGATCCAACAAACTGTGTCCCTCCCCCGACTACTTTTTCCAGATTATTCCAATATCTCCCTCACTTCCTCAAACCGTAAACGAGCTACACGTCTACTCCAACTCACCCTCGTTCAGGTCTCCTTCTGGAACTCGGATCGTGGATTTCGTTTTTCTAACAGAAAACCGTTTCACTTATATTCCATAAAAGTCATTTACGTATTTTCTCTCCCCTCCAACTCCTCCTCCAGAACTTCCAGATTAGCTCCTAATCCTCCACTAAATTTCGTGGCCTTAACCTTCGACACCAAATTCTCCTGGACTCCCCTCATCACACTTCTAAGAGCTGAATGCCTAAATGTCTAAATTCACTGAATGTCCTTGAATATCTATCCCATACTCGCATTGCTTGCAGTCGCAAGCTCCCTTTTCAACTACACAATTCTCTAATCCCTTCTCAAGTGGACGACGGGCTCCAATCTAGAGGCGGGCTAATAATTTTCTCTTAAAATTACGGCGGGAACAATACAATCTGTTAACTACGATTAGCATTCGGTGCTCTGTATAGTGTATACCAGCCCTACAACCAGCCTGTGCGTCGAGGCTGGTATTCCGATTCTCCAAAATTCCGCTTAATTATCTCTTACCGCCAATTTGATTGCGTCTACGGCCCAGTTCCCCCAACTCTCTATTTTCTCTCCTCCCTTCGCTCCCAATCCCTTATTTTTTTCTTCAGCATCTCATCCAGACTACGTCTCAAGTTGGACGCCTTTCTCCCTATCTACTTATCCCCCTCTCCCTGGGCATCTCAACGTATAATATTCGCCTCGACCTGCCTGACTAACTGAAATTGCCGAACACAATCTGCATTAGATACATAAAAAAAGCAACTATTCTCAATGATTTTTCCTTCACAACCTGTACTTTACAGATGAATCCAAATCGAGTTCCAAAACTAGCTACGCCTTCTCTATATCAATGGAGAAATCACGCTCTTCTGTACAAGAAACTCGGCCTCCATATATCTTTCTGGACTATTTGCCATCTATTCCTGCCTCGGTCACCTCTACCTTTTCCTTTCTCCCCTGAAAACCTCAACATCTTCTCCATCTTCAAATGCTCTTCTCTGAATTCCTGGTGTCTTACTGGCCTCCCGGAACACGACACAGTCAATCTAGAAGCTAAGTGAGCCCAGCTCTGCTGCTCAATCATTAATCTCTACCCTTTTCTGGCTCACTTCTAATCTCACTATCATTCTCAAATCATCTCATCATGACATAATCTTCGGTCCTCTCAACTCCACAGTAAACTTTGTTTACTTGAAAAATCCCGGATCCTCTAGTCCTCTTCAATTTGTTCCTAACGCCATGAAGAAATAGACGTAGCGCCACTAAGAATTAAGCCCAACCGTCTATAACACACTCCTTTCTTCTCCTTGGGCTCTCTGCTCCACATTCATGCCAATACTGCCATGTTGAGAAATGATTTGGTCCCATTTTCAACAGGGAACTTATTCCTTCAGACGGGGATAGTTATTTCGCGGAAAAGTCCGGCGTCCGCTGTCCACCGACAAGCAACCTCATATCTATAGCTTGAAGGTCAACATTTTACCAAGTCTCTCTGCTCCCCTCCTATCATAGAGCGTGATGTGATTTTACCCCCCCCCCCCCCCCCCCATAGATGCACGAGGGCTTTGGCTTACCGAGGCAAGAGCCCTATAAAGTAGAAGATATACAGATTTATTATATATCTAGTGAATTGAATAAATGTTTAATAGAGTACGCGCACTGTTCAGCCAATTCCAGGAAATTTTCAGTGTCACATAAGTAGTACAGAATTTTGGATAAACAAGCGCTCAAGTCCAGTTTATTGAGCAGTTTCTAGAATGGATATTAGCATTTAAATGTGCCAAAAAATTGAGAACAATTCATTCCATTGAAAAATATAAGAGGGATGATATTGACGATGGATTATTTCATACTTGTCACCGTAATTACAACCTCATTTTTCCGCCAATAATTCATCAGTTGGCGCGTAAAATCTTACTTGTACCGCGAGTAGAATATAGGCATCTCTGACTCCGTTCATTTTAACAAGACTCTTTAAGACGTCCGCCAAATCGAAGCGATTTCTTCGGCTGAAACGATAGCAAATTCTGAGCACTCGACGAACTTGAAATAATCAGAAATGACATTCCCATTGTAAATGAGGTAAGTCTGGCATGCGTTTCAACTGTGTATAGGCTGCACACTCGACATTAATCATTATCTTGATTCATCAACCACACCACTCATGTCTCGATATCACTCTTCTTAACACTATAGACATTTCTCATCATTTAATCGGGGATTATAAATATTTCTCGTTAGTTGATACTCATATTTGTTAAACCAAATTCTCTCCCACTCGCTTCTAATTGAAATTTTCTTATCTCGAACACGGATAGGTACCTCATTTTGTATGCAGTCCTCGCTTATAAGAATTATAAATTCTCTTGTTATTCAACTCAATAACTTACTCCTCGAGCTCTCATTACACTGATTTTCAATACGAAATTTCACCCTCTAAAATCTAAATATGTCTCGATAATCTCTCCACCGGTGAAACGATTACTCATATTTTTATTCGTTGAAACAATAATCGTTATTATTCCAAGTCAGAAATATACGCTCATATAATATTTATTGTATAATATCTTCTTTCCTACCTACGTATAATTCTCGAGATTCTATTTCATTATTGTCGTAAACAAGTTTAAGAATAATATAGCACGACGGTTCGTTATATTTTTGAAACAGATTGTAAAGTAGTATTATGGGACTCGACGCGGGCGTCATTCGACGCACGTTGAATGCCTCTAATTACTGTAATCATTTTCTACCCTCGATGACGATTTAATAATCTTTTCGTTGAAAAGAAAACAACGATAAAGACGAAGAAAAGGAGAAGGAAAATAAAAGAGCGTCGTGTCTATTTAAAGGATGAAAAATTCTTCACCCTGCCGATGAGTGCGTTGTACAAATTTCAAGAATTCGCTTTTCTTACCTTTATTAATTAAAACCTATATATATTAAACACTGATCTTCAAAGTAAAAATATTTCATTTTAGTAGAAAAGAAGTCATAGAAAATTGAATTTTTGTACGTCTTCGTGGGTATAATTCGTAGGCTTCTCAGATAGGAATGTACGTCGAAAATGTCTTTCATCTTTGGGTGATTTTAAAATTAAATTTTTTTCTTTCATACAAAGATATTATTGAAATATTTCGAGATAAATCCTCACGACAAAATTAGATCTACTATGCAGTTTACAATGAAGAGTACGTTTTAATACCGAGAACGAAAATACCGCACGCTCCTTCTTAGTTTCATTTACTTATCATTTTTACGCGACTTCTAACGGGTACGGCCCGTAAAGATTTATATATTTTCAATTAAACCGTAGATTACAATAAAATTATTCAAATGCTTTCTGCTAAACAGCCATCGACGGGAGTGAAGTTCAACTGCCAGATAATACAGCAAAGAGATAATAAAAAAACTAAAGAAGAAGGGAAATTATTCGTCGCGATCCTGTCGATTAATAGATCTTCCGGTACATGCCAGTTCAAAAGTTAATAATTGTGGTGGTTTTCGTGTCGAATAGTCTCGATACTTTCAAGAGCGACGCGTCTCCGGTAAGAGTTTTCTTTATGAAGAAGGGCTTCATTTCCTCCTGCGTGCCCAACTTCAATGAGATACGTCGCACAAGCTGAAAGCTGATTTCTCGGGTCGACGGCTTACGTACGCCTCCACGTATTCATTTATCCTCTTATAGAGCTGACGACAAGTCTCCTCCACATACACAGCCCCTTGCATTCACGACAGCACAGTTTATATACACACCGCTGGATTCACATTTGAGTGTAAGATCTTTATTCTTACACAATATGTAGTTTCATGAGCGTGGTGGTAGGGTAGTAAACCGGCATAAGATTTAAATTTTTAATAATATGGCTAAGAGTCGATGTCACTTTACCCATGTACGGTAATCTAGCCCACCTCATTTTCTTTTTAATAGTGGAGAGGGTTCGACTCATGGAAGTAGTGGCTAGACTAATATCTTTCGGACCATAGCATCGACGTTGATATCAATTTTGTTTGTGCGGAGAAGGTCTTTTATTCTAGCCAATTCCTCTTCGAACGATTGTGGAGACAGAGGAAAAGTTACCAGATGGTTTAGAGAACAGTAAGTAGAGCCATTTATTGTGAGGTCAGTGGACGTCGGTTTTCGGTAGATCCCAAATTCAAATTCACCACGTTCTGTAGATATTCTCAGGTTCAACGCGAAAGGTTCAATTTCATCTCCTACAACACTCATGTTCGGCAGGTAGTGGACGACAGTACTTATATCATCGAGCGCTCGTCCACCATGAAGTCTATTCTCGTCCCAAATCCATCTGCCACCTCGGCTTTATGAGTTGCCCAAGGTCCACAAGGAAGTTACACCAATGCGACCTGTAGTATCGACGTTGATCACGACGCCTACCTATAAGTTGGCAAAGTACTTTGATGGCTTACTTAAATCTTGTACCAATTTTGTATCCAAATATTCAGTTCAGAATTCACTTAAATTAATCCGTAATATCAAGGAGGTACATCCTTCCAGCGATTCCGTTCTCGTTTCATTGACGTCGTCGGATTGTTTCCCAATATTCCTCTTCTACATGCTATCGATCGTGTATGGGAGCTTATGAGAGAGGCCAATATCCCTCCACAATTTTCCTCTGACTTCTTCCTCCTCTTGAACAAATGTCTCTTTCCTAACATATGTCAATTTGATGGGAAAATATACAAGTTAGTCTCCTGAGGCATAGGTATCCTCTTTTGGATCCACCACATCTGAGGTATTTATGGCTCGTCTCGAAAATGAGATATTCTCCTCTGGATATGAGCTTCGTAGTCACGTTCTGTTTTGGTGACCTTACGTTGACGACGTGCTATGCGTTTGGAATGGACCGGTCAACCTTCTCAATGACCTTTTGTCATTCTTCAATTCTGAATATCCTTCCATACAATTTACAATAGAGGTTAGAGGAAAATCGATTAATTTCTTGGACCCGAGTATATCTACAGAACGTGGTGAATCCGAATTTGGTGTCCATCGACCTCACGATAAATGGCTCTTCATACTGTTCTCTGAACCATAAACTTGCCGTATTTAATAGTCTTGTAACTTTTCCTCTGACTCCACAATCGTTTGAAGAAGAATTAGCTAGAATAAAACACCTTCCCCGCACCAACAAAATTAATATCAACGTCGATGCACAAAATTTCGAGTTTGGCCTTTATCTGAAAAATTTGGTCCGAAATTGTCTTCAACTTCTTTGAGACAAAGACAACACAAATAGGAAAATTAGCCATCTGTTTTTTATTGGCCAATTCGAAAAAATGATAGAAAAATTTTGATCATGAGCTGTGGGACTTCGCAGAAGTTTGTTGTCAGGGAAGACGGGTTATTTAAAGAAAAGGAAGGAAAAATAAATGGAGTATCATCCTTAGATGGAGACATTATCAGTCTTAGAGATTTAGGCTTGAACTTTTGGATTTGGAGAACGGACATAACCGAGTAAGATGATGAAATCGGACAGCCTTAGCTCCAATCTTCATTAAGGCTTTGAAATTACATGATGGAACTTCTAAATTTCAAATTTTGAACCCTCCGTGCGGGCGACGGGGATATTGGAGAACATGCTAATTCCATCGAAAGAGGTCAGTATGGAGTGGACTGGAAATCCTATTGGCTGAAGTTTTGAAGCGAGCTCGATGGAATTGGTTATAGTGTAACGTGGTTTAAATTCGCAAGTTGCGCGAAACCAGAGTGCTAGAAATTTGGCGAGCTTGTAGCTAGGGTCTGTGTAGAAGGCTACAATAGGCCGTATTGGATGTCCGTCTTTATGTAACTTTAGCTGGCCGTACAGTCTAGGCATTGAGGGATTCATGTGAAGAAGGAACGACCGTTTTTCTGGAAGAATAAAGTTTGCGTTTTTTATGGCGAAGCGAACAGTAGCATTGAAATCTTTGAACAGTGACGCTATGCGAATAGTTCCAGAAGACCTAAGAAATTCCAGAATTTTTTGCTCATATTGTGCCTTCGGCATAATGATTAATGTCTCGCCTTTGTCCGCTTTGACGAGAGCCAAGTTTTGTTCTGAACGGTGTCGTTTCAAGGAGAAATAGGTTTGGGCGAGGGAAGAGGTTGGACGTTGCAGTTGAGCGATCGACGTTTTTATGAGGTCTCGGGTTCTGTCGGTGTTCAGCCGGCAGTCACCTCGTATTCCGACAGCGAGGTCTGAGATCAGAGTCATTTTAATCTTGGAATTCCCTGTAGAAGAAGGAGGAATTGCGAATTTCTTACCCCGTTGGAGGAGTTGCATCTCAGCTGTGGGGAGCTGGACGTTAGATAAATTGACGACGGCTGGAGCAAATCGTGAGGTGTCGATCACTGTATCGGTCCTGGAAGTCTTCTTCTGGACGAGGCTCTTTAGTTTATGAAGCTTTTTGCGCCGAAGGAGATGGTAAGCGAATTAAACGAATCCGTTCCTTCAAGTTACGGCTATCCATAATAAACAAGAAAGAGGAATACTCCGACGTGGAGTAAAACATGCAAACCGCAGAAAAAATGAAAAGACGACGAGCACTTTTGGTTAAACAACCATCTTCAAGCCTGAAATGAAAGCAACTGACGAACAAAAGAGAAGAACGAGGTATTAAGATCGTCCAAACGAGAAATCACGGTGTGAGTCATAAACCAGTTCGATCAGGCCATCTTCCGGAATGTACGAATTGAGTACAGTGATACCGTCAGTGTTGAGATGACGAATTATCTCTATATTCTCGAGGGCGATACACTTACGGTAGGAATTCTCCTTATGGAGGAGCTTTTCGGATCCCTCGCGGAAGCTGTGGCCACTGTTTATTAAGTGATCGGCGAAAGCTGACTCCCCCAAGTGTCCCTTCTTCCAAGACTTCAGGTGCTCAGCTACTCGAACTTTCATTTGGCGGCTGGTCTCACCAATATAAAAGCCTCCGCAATCCTCACACTCCAAATTATACACACCACTCCTCTCATCGACAGGTATGGGGTCCTTCAGTCTCACAAACAACCTCTTGACTGTGGTAGGGTTGTAAAGCGCAGGTCTGAAGCCAAACGGGCGAAGGGCGTGAGGCTGTTATAAAAACTCCTGCTTTGAAAAAAGCCCTCCTTGTTCCTAACCCTACACCCCCCCCCTCTTGTACGGGCTGCTCAAAGTGCATAAGAACAATACCCCGATGCAACCCGTTGTTTCCTTCGTCTCCTCTCCTACCTACCTCCTTGCAAAATTCCTTGACCGTTGGTTCAAAAATCGTATTGATTTTGAATCCCCTCATTCGGTCTTGAATTCGGCCTCTTTAACTGACGTCCTCAAGGATGTAAGCCTTCCCCCGGGAACGACCATCTGCTCGTTTGATGTTGTTGGTTTGTTCCCGAATATTCACTATCCAGCGTATGGGTGAGTTACTCGTCAAAGCCAACATTCCTCATAATGAACTTCACGAATTCTTCGATCTTCTTAATACTTGCTGGTCCCCTAACTACTGTAAATTTGAAGGGAAATTTTTCGAGTTCCCTGACGAAGTAGGGATCCCCATTGGATCACCAATAGGCTCTCTCATATCCGAAATCTTCATGTCTACGTTTGAACTTGACCTCTTTTCCTCGAACCAGGTGTTACTTAATCATATTCACTATTGGCACAGGTACGTTGATGACGTTCTATGTACCTGGACTGGTCACCCAGATCTCCTTGGTGAGTTTCTGAGGTATCTCAATTCCTGGTACCCTTCCATCAAATTTACGTTGGAAATAGGGGTATTTTCCATTAACTTTTTGGATTCATCGATCTCTATAATAGACGGTATCCATAAGTTTGGAATTTACAGGAAAGATACTACGATCGATGTTTTAGTCTACGGTGGTTCGTTCGGTCCTGTTGCTCACAAGATGGCTGCTTTTCATAGCCTAGTTCACAGACTGACTCGTATTCCTTTGAGTCAGTCTGCATTCAATAAAGAGTTAATCACAATAAAACACCTGGCCAGAGTGAATGGGGTCAATGTCGATGTTGACGTGATGGTTCGGAGGAAAGTTACGAGGGGCCTCCTGGATTCCACCACCTCCCTCCCCCGAGACACGATCCGTGATCGCCGTTTGCGTTGGATCAGTCTCCCTTTCTTGGGGAAGTTCTCCCAGCAATTGGGTCGGGCCCTTCGCCCGTTTGGCTTCAGACCCACGTTTTACAACCCTACCACAGTCAAGAGGTTGTTTGTGAGACTGAAGGACCCCATACCTGTCGATGAGAGGAGTGGTGTGTATAAGTTGGAGTGTGAGGATTGTGGAGGCTTTTATATTGGTGAGACCAGCCGCCAAATGAAAGTTCGAGTAGCTGAGCACCTGAAGTCTTGGAAGAAGGGACACTTGGGGGAGTCAGCTTTCGCCGATCACTTAATAGAACAGTGGCCACAGCTTCCGCGAGGGATCCGAAAAGCTCCTCCATAAGGAGAATTCCTACCGTAAGCGTATCGCCCTCGAGAATATAGAGATACTTCGTCATCTCAACACTGACGGTATCACTGTACTCAATTCGTACATTCCGGAAGATGGCCTGATCGAACTGGTTTATGACTCACACCGTGATTTCTTGTTTGGACGGTCTTAATACCTCGTTCTTCTCTTTTGTTCGTCAGTTGCTTTCATTTCAGGCTTGAAGATGGTTGTTTAACCGAAAGCGCTCGTCGTCTTTTCATTTTTTCTGCGGTTTGCATGTTTTACTCCACGTCGGAGTATTCCTCTTTCTTGTTTATTTGAGATGGTAAGCCTTGGTTTGTCTGAAGTTAGTCGTCCGTTGTAGTTTTAGAAAATCCTCAGGAGGGAGAAGGAGCGAAAGACGTTGGGCGGAGCGGTGAGGAACCTACCCAAAAATTTCTCGATCTACCCTTTGACCTGACCCGAAATTTAAATTCTGGGCCCCATCTTCTCAGCCATCCACCTCTTTATAATCCTCAGCTCATCTGACAATCAACAGGCTTCAGATTAGCATACTTCGGCCAAAATTCCTGGAGCTACCGCTGACAAAATAAGGAGGTGAACTAGTAAAGCCAGCATAATTATAGTTATTTCCCATCCCTCTTTCTGAGGATACTAATGATAAAATGCGACTGCTAAACGACTTAGAGAACTAAAAACTAATTACTTCATTATGAGGAGCGCTTTGAAAGGGAATAATTTTGGAGGAGGGTGTGGTTGTGAAAACGAAGCATTTAGAGACTACTTTTAAAAATTTTCTCGATAAAACATGTCGAATCGCAGACCTAATACTTATGAAAAGAAGGGGGATCGTTGATTCAAAATCAGAAGAGCAGTATGCGGCAAGCGTTCCTTCGTTCGTGGATCGACTCTCACTATTGAACGGTAGAACGCGATACTTGGTGAACAGAGAATCGTCTGGACAATCGCGAGAGTGAAAATATTTCGAAAATATAGATGAATATTTTGAAAATGTAGATGGAGCGATTCTCACAATTACGAGTAGGGAAGCGCGAGAAGAGTTCATTCAATTGATGCGTGGGATTTGAAAATATTTCGCTCTATCGTATCACACCCTCTCAGTCGAAACCCACCTTCAACTCAGTCGTCGCTCGCTCATTAAAGGAATAAAATATTTGTATAAAAAGATAAAATCGTAATTACGTGAAGGTGGTATGAAAAAATAATATTTTTGAAGAGCCCATAGTCGAATAGTGCAGTAGCAGGAAATACCCATTCATAAACAGCCAAGAAAAGATCCCATTGCTTCTTGATATTCAAGTTTTCCATATCTGCTCTCTCTCCGATATAGGTGTAATGAAAAAAGAAATGCAATTTCGAAAAAATGTAGCTACGTATCGGTCGTTAAATTTTCTCTCGTCGTTCGTTTCAGTCTTCATTTCTATATACAATAGTGTATTTTTTCCTCTTCGTTCGCGTTAATTTGCGCACATTTTTCTTCTCCTCGTAAACTCATATGCGTTAAGTTAAACTTGTTTTCTCCTCGTTTTACCGAGAATATTATAATGAACCTAGAATCACGTGGAGTCGTTCTTTCTTTTTTCTCTCTCCCTCTCTCTCTTTCGCGAGCAGGTCATTTTTCAACACCCTCTTTATTTTAACGTAAGATACGTAAATTCTCAATTTTAGACCGACGATAATGTTTTTCGCAGGTATGAGGGAGACAGCTTATTGACTTTGATGGAAATTATTTTGTGTGTCAACAATATTACAAAGTAAACAAAACTTTGCCAAACGACGCGATCCGATGCGTGCGTGTGTGCGGGACTGTGCATTCTTCTCGGAATACCTTCCAACCGCTGCACGATACGTTATGGATTAGGAGACGTTTACGGCCGTAATTCAAAATTTTTAAAAAGCTTACTGCAAATAACATGTGTATTTGGCCGTATCTGCGGACGTAAACTGGCTCATCGCTCTTCCCAAGTAATGAATATCAATTTTTTAAAATAAACTGGCGCTGTCTTGCGAGTATTTCACCGATCCTTTTTTTTCTTTAATATCGTACTCTGAGACGTGTCTCATATTTCGTTCTGAGCGATACGAGGCATTCAAAAAGGATGAATGTAAATCAAAAATCAATATCTTTTTGGTTTTTTTATTCATTCGAGAGATAAATTTAAATTAACTAATTATTCTGAGAGCTTTGTCCTGAGGGACAGACAGCCTCTTCTTTTTCCAGTAGCTGGAAATCATTTCATTCGGTTCCCATTCACTACCTAGGAATTTATTTAAAATAAATGAATGAAATTAAGTACTAGTGGCCCGCTTCGTACTTCCTCGCCGTTATTCGATATTTGCCCAGTTGTAAGGGCTCAAGAGATTTTGGGTATTTGAAAACTATTTCTGGCGTTGGTAACTGCATCACTATCGTACGAATTTCAAACGATGAAGTCGTCGTTTTTCAAAAGACTCGATATCGAAAGCTTCGTGCTTCTAAAATAATTACAAAGTTAATCAAAATTCAAAAACTTCGATGGAATGAGAATACACAAAAAAGTTCATTAGCGAGTTATATCAATCGTCTCCTCGTGAGTACGAGCCATGATATTAAATAAATGGGTTGTAGAGGTACAGGCACGTAACAGTTTTTTAATCATAATGCACAGAGAGAATTTATTTAAACCACAAAATTGCGAAATAAGACAAATTTACTTCACCTTTTTCCAACTTTTTCTAATTTTTCGACCTGAATATGACTCTAAATTTTGCTCTTGTTTTTTGACCTGTTTGTTTTTTTTTCTAAACCTTTTTCCAAATTTTATTTCTCTAATTGTGTCTTATTTTGCGATTTTGTAGTTTAAATTAATTGTCTCTGTGCATTGTGATAAAAAAACTGTTACGGGTCTGTACCTCTACTAATAATTTAATTCTCTTTCTGGAGCCCAATTCTATAGAGAAGTATCCAACTGGGTTGAGAGGGTGAAGAGGTGCGTAATTAGTTTGCATAGAACTTGACGATGGTGATTCTGTGAGAATAGAGAGTGTATCATCGACAGGCGGAGAAAAAATCGACTGAAACATACAAAAGAAGTACTTGAGCTCCAGGAAACGAAAAGGAGCAGGAGTAGAAGGAGGAAGGAGAGTCGAAAATATAAGTGATAACCGGATTATAGTAGAAGGAGAAAAGTTAGGCAGGGTAACGAGTTCTCGATCACCAGATGTTAACATTTCCAACTCCTCGCATTTACTCGTGAGCTATAGTCTAAAATATCTCAAGAGTACTGATTGGCTTGCGAGAGTACTTTCGGGCGTTAACCCGTAATCAGTTGTATCGTTACTGGAGAACAAGGCGAGAGATACTCGAAGAGTGAACTCAATAAATTTTTTCATAAACCGTAGAGATCACAGATAGCCGGTTAAGAAATCATTATCTAGCGAGACAGGAAACCAACTAACCAAACGACTGAACTGGCAAGTTATCATGATGTGAATCATACTTATAAGCTAGTTCAATCAAAGTACCTGTTGAGCACAAAAACTTTGTCGCTATCACATGACGGATTATTTCGATATACTCGAGCGCAATGTATTGAAAATATGAATCTTCTCTGTAGAGGAGGACTTTGGACCCCTCTCTGGAACTGACCATTAGTCCGCCAATACTAATTTACCTATATTCTTTTTCTCTCAGGCTTTCTTGTGTTCGGCCATTGTTATTTTGAGCTAGCGACCAGTCTCGCCGATGTAAACTACGTATAATCGCTATATTCCCCCTTCTAAACACCACTCCTAGGGCCCTTGAGCTTGTATTAAGCTCGTAAAACGCAGGACGAAAGACAAAGGGGTGGAGCCCAGGACTCGAGGAACCTATTCGAGCGCTTTCTACCATCTCGGTTCAAATCGCGAGGGAGGATTGTACAATCGAGGCATTTCCTCGTAATCTTCAATGTTGTCAAAATTGACCTCATTCACTTTGGCCAAGTGTTCTATTGTCAACAATTCCTTGTGGAAAGCGGACAGTCCGCTAATGGCTAAAGTTATTAAATGTAGCGATCTTGTCAACAACAGGACAAAAAGATAAGCCGTGGATTACAGTATCGGTCAAGTATATTTTCCATAGATGGTAAACTCATGGACGCCGTCTCTTTCAGGACTCGTGAAACCTAGGTAATTAATAGACGAACTCCAGAGTAAATTTTGTGGAAGGGTATCGCTCGCTTAGATGCTTGAGAAAAAGATCTCAAGAAAAAAACACATCGTCGATGGAATGAACCTGACTCCAAACCCCGCGGCCCGGAGAGAAAAGATCGAGCTCGACTTTGTTTTAGACTGTTCCTGCTGCAGGCTTCTCTCCTCTTTGCCTTCTCAATGACTATCCGTTCCCAGAGTTTTCTCCTCTTTGTGCGATTCTCTACGGCCATGACTTCAAATATTCCTTCTTTCATTGCAGTGTTGGCCAAAAAACTCACGGGTTCTTTAACGGAGTCAAATGAGGAGTGGTAGGGAACCAGTTTTATAGGGGATCTATGATGTCATCAGATTGTGAAATCACAAGGCTGACCTATGACGTCATCAAATCGGGACGTCACAGATCCGCACGTGTGATAGGAGGAAGACTTGTAAAAATTTCGACCTCCGAGCTCTACAGGGTCCGCCAAAAAGATGTTAAAACTTAAATGGGTTGAAACTAAATTCGTTGTCGCTGAACATTGTTCCCTTTGAACTCAGTTTTGATACTATTCTGGTATTTCTGGATCAGATTCTTCTTTAGTTCTTGGCATCCATCCTCTGCAATATGAATCAATTTTTTGTGTGAGGTCGAACTTCCTCACTATCACTACCTTTTTGCCTTTGTCCGCCTTTGTCAAGATTAGGTTTTTCTGTTGAACCTTCTTCTGTAGATTTATGACCTTCTTCTACATTACTTGCGTTCTGTCATTGGCTCCTTGATGTCCAACAGTTCTTTTCTTATTCTGGTTTCAGATGCAGTTTGTGGCCATGTTTTCGATCTTATGTTGTGTTAATTTCTGTGGCTTTTTGTACTTGATGCCGTTTTGTTTTTGTAGCCAATTCCATGTTACAATAAAAGAACCCCAATGTTTGAGCTCTTGTTCTTTCGTAGCAATATAACGTAGCATCCGAAGGTTCTCTTGTAAGTTGAATAATAAACTAGAACTGCACTACAAAGTACAAGACTGGCACTATTAACCACTGTTTTTTTATTGAGAATTAAAACTGCAAACATTTCGGTAGACTAGCTACCATCATCAGTGCAGAAACGAAAATCACAGTTCGTTTCTGCACTGATGATGGTAGCTAGTCTACCGAAACGTTTGCAGTTTTAATTCTCAATAAAAAAACAGTGGTTAATATGCCAGTCTTGTACTTTGTAATATAATATTTTTAACCACGAAAAAATCTTTCTATTCATTAGAACTGTACTCTTGTGATCTTTTTAATCTTCAATGCTCATCGTACTTAAAATGACTCCTGATGATAGTCCTTGGTAGCTACATGCATAAGCCTGGTGGTTAGGAGCTCTGGATGCAAAAGTGATATATTGTGCACACAGGAAGGGTCACGTGGCACGCAACCAATTATATATTTCTATCCAATAATTAAAATTTATTTTCTTCTTTCAGAAGTCAAATGATCCAAGTCCTCTTCCCCAAAAATTTAACTTCAAAGTTTTTCCAAGTTTAGTATCTGTAGCTCCAAGGTTGAAACTTCTTCTTTTGAAAGGTTACCGGTATTAGGGAAAAATACTTTCAGGCTCTGGTCTACTTCAGGAGCTGGAAAAATTCTGACAAGTTATTCATATCGGGGGACTCAAAAACAAGTTTTTCAAATGATTAGGGCCGTTCAACTGTATTGAACACCTCACTGCACACTGGAACTAAGAGGAGATTTTAATTTCGTATCTCATACTGTTCGTGCACAATGATGACACCAACACAGGAAAATCGCAAGAATAGTAATAGACGAACTGACAACTCAAATACGTGGACAATGTTCAGTCAAGTGGCCCTAGGCCAATTTTTTGGTTCTATTTGTTGGCTATAAAGCGTAGAAAATGCAAAACAATCGTCCATAGGTTATCGACTCTTCAAAGAGAACACTCGCCTTTGACCGCAAGACTAAACAACAACAAAAACGAAAAGTACACAATTTCACATCATTACCGAAAACTTGCGCCTACTTCCTTGTCTGACAGGTATCGCCACGTTCAAACTATACTTGTATTGTTTACTTACTTAAGATTTATCGGTGAATTTTATAATAAGGCAAAATCCAACAAGGCGTTCATTTTTAATCGTGATAAAGAACGGTCACGCGTTCAAAACGTCAATCAAATTTTGTAACCTTGTTGGATTTTTATATAGTCGCCGTCTTCTAAATCCGGAAGCTTTTTTAGTGTTTTTTTTTTTTTTTTTTCAGCTATTTATGCGGTGCCATTATAATAACAAAAATAGCTCTTGAGCCTCCGCCACTGCATCGTGATTTTTTAAAGACTTAAAGCAAAGTGACATAATTGTTGGTTCGCCTCTCTTTGTGAATCTCAGCATAAGAGAAAAATTTTCTTTAATAACGATGATTATTCGTACAAAATTACCGTGGAGAGCTTTTGACGCCTTTAGTAGCCCTTCAGAGAGCTAGAGAGTACAACAAGTATTTATCTAGAAAAATAAATTTTTCAACTACCACAATTTTATGGTTATTAATTCTACTTGGCAGTGCGTAAAACTATACGTGAATAGAGGTTGAAGTGAGGAGAGATTGGTGGGGACCAGCGGGCTCAGTGGCGTCGGTTCTGTAATGCAAAGGTCCGAACTTCGATGAGCATTAGCTGTAACAAGTTCATTCACAAACGCTCACTCCGAAGATCGTGTTACATGCTGACGTCATTCACCCTATCAACACGTCACAGCATTGAGTCGTGTAAAATCCAGGTGTGGGGTCAGAACGCTCAAACGGGCTTATGTATGAGAGGGAATGGCTGTGGATTTGGTTTAGTGTCGTATAGACGCAGATAATCGGCTAAACCAGCCCACCCCCTCTCTCGTATATGTTGCGCAGGAAAATTATGGAAAAATGAGGATGCTACAGGCCTAGCTAATGACGCTTAATTCGTCACCCTCTAAAGCCGGACTTAGTCACCGTGGGTAGCGTAGACCTTATGGTATTGGTTATGAGGCTTTCGGCCAAATTTGGCGCAATTAAGGCTGCTATTATTCTGGATTGTTTACTGAAGATAAGGATACTTGGAAGATATTCGAGGTCTCAGCGATTGTTCCGAATATGGATACATCTCTGGGCAATATTATCCTTGAGGTAACGCTGTCCGATATCAGAATAAGTGGAGGGACATGTAAAAGTACAGATCTATAGATCTAAAAACATTTCAACTTTGTACGCCACGAGGGAAGGTCAGGAGGCACATATTAATGGAGACGGTTGGGAGAGCCCGTAGAAATCTCAATTTCTCAACCTTATAGGTTGCTCATCTTATTTGGAGACAGAGTGAGGAATCTAGAGAACCGAACGGATCTGATTTTTCCAATCTTCTTCCTATCATATACTGTGCTTTGCAACTCGGGAATTCTTCGAAAACCCTCCCATAAAACAGGTTCCCTGTCTGGAAACTTCAAATTCTGTTTCTTTATCAATGCGAACTTAATTATACGAGTTAAAACATTATAGGGGCGCGAAATACGGCGAGCAATTTACTTATGGTGGCTTTACCCGCTCTCATTGTTGCTGGAAATACATACATTCCCAAACATTTCCACATCTGAAAACTCAATCTGACCTAAATTTAGCGTGTCGAAACAATACTTGGCTGCGTTGTAATTTTCATGGAGAGGGTCATTATGGTGTCGGAGGATAGAGAAAAATTTCGACCAAAAAGCATGTAAGGGATTAATGACTGATCTGGAAGAGAGCGTGACGTTAACAAGGTCCATCAGAGTGTGACGTCATCAAGAGATTCAAAAAATTAGAAGCCATTGCAGACGTTGCAATGGCAGCGCAATTCCTTAACTCGACCTCTCAGGTGGTGTGGAACTGAGTTGATAATCTTGTCATATAATTCAAATCGAAATTATCATTTTACATTCCCTCCTATCATATATAGCTCGAGACTCGAAATTCTTCGAAGTCCCCCTCCTATCATATAGCTCGAGACTCGAAATTCTTCTAAATCTTCTGATTCCCCCTCCTATCATATATAGCTCGAGACTTGAAATTCTTCTAAGTCCCCCTTCTATCATATATAGCTCAAGACTCGAAATTCTTCCAGGTCCCCCTCCTATCATGTATAGCTCGAGTCTCAAAATTTTTCTAAGTTTTTGGTTAGACGGCGGACGGTAGCTCGGAAGCCACAATTCTTCCAAGTCCCCCTCCTATCATATATAGTTCGAGGCTCGAAATTCTTCTAAATCTTCCAAGTCCCTCTCCTATCATACACAGCTCGAGACTTGAAATTCTTCCAAGTCCCCCTTCTATCATATATAGCTCGAAAGTCACGATTCCTCCAAGTCCCCCTCCTATCATCTAAATCTCAAGACTTGAAATTCTTCTAAGTCCCCCTCCTATCATATATAGCTCGAGTATCAAAATTTTTCTAAGTTTTTGGTTGGACGGCGGACGGTAGCTCGGAAGCCACAATTCTTCCAGTCCCCCTCCTATCATATATAGTTCGAGGCTCGAAATTCTTCTAAATCTTCCAAGTCCCTCTCCTATCATACACAGCTCGAGACTTGAAATTCTTCCAAGTCCCCCTCCTATCATATAAATCTCAAGACTTGAAATTCTTCGAAGTCCCCCTCCTATCATATATAGCTCGAGTATCAAAATTTTTCTAAGTTTTTGGTTGGACGGCGGACGGTAGCTCGAAAGTCAAAATTCTTCCAAGTCCCCCACCTATCATATATAGCTCGAGAGTCGAAATTCTTCTAAGTCCCCCTTCTATCATATATAGCTCGGAAGTCACAATTCTTCTAAGTCCCCCTCCTATCATATATAGCTCGAGACTCAAAATTCTTCCAAGTCCCGCTCCTTTCATATATAGCTCGAGACTCGAAATTCTTATAAGTCCCCCTCCTATCATATATAGCTCGAGATTCGAAATTCTTCTAAGTCCCGTAACCTAACCTAACCTAACCTGCGGACGCGGACGTTTTCTGAGGATGTAATCTCCTAACAAAATGGATAGCGGGTTCCCCGCTAAAAAATTTCGAATAACTATTGCAGTCTGGAGGAGACCAAAAGAAGTAGGGAGGGTGGAAATAGTTCACTGAGAAAGGACGTGACCTCGGCAGGGGACGTCGAAAATTAAAGTCGACTTTTGGAGTCAATGAAATTTGTCCGAACAAAAATTGACCTATAGAAAAAGGAACACTGAAAATTGACCGACAGAAAATTGTGATTGCTGAAAAATGAACGTACGAAATTCGAACTTGGCGAAATTTGGACATTACGGAATTTAGATATTACAAATTTTAGTGTTAGAAAAAAAATAAATTATGGAAAATTGAAATATTGTAAATTGGAGAAGTTGATAAGTGAGATTGTGAGAGAATTTGACCTTGCCTGAGATGACGAGTAATTTTGTCAAGTACAAAAGATTAAACGAAACGCGTTACCTATTTCATATTTTATGGTGGTATTATCATCATCCTCCTTCCTGTGTACGCGTGTGATAGAATTACAACAGTAGTTAATACACACGAGTATATCATTCAGTGACAGGAACTTTCGATTTCTATTATCATTTTCAACGTCCTGGGTTTATTCGAGCTTATCGAGAGTACATTTACGAGTGACACGAAGTTCAATTTTTTTTTAACACTGTAAAATTTCGTTATTGGCTAATTTCTCGAACAACTTTTTTCGCACTGATAATTTTCATGTGGATAACTTTCGTCATTGCTTAATTTCTCAAGTGACTTTTATTTTGATGTTTTTTTTTTTTATCTGTTGGTCAATTTTATACGCCTGGACAAATTTCCTGACACCGACTTTTGAGCAATGGAGGGGATGTTTAGGCTGAATAAGAAGAAAGTCGAGGGAAGACGAATGAGATTTAGAAAATTGTTCAAAGTTTGAGGTCTGACCTACTTTAGACGGTTCACCAATGATCATCGCGGGTACCCGAGGAATTATGGAAGAAAAAAAAGGACTACTTAAGAGTAAGTAATGAAAGAGGAATTTAAAAATCTCAACTTCTGAGGTATACCTATATAAAGAGGAAAACTTAAAAAAATTTTGAGTCAATTCAGAATCCTGAACAAAAGAAGAAATGAAATTCCAGAAGGTGAGTGGCGTCCCTGCTCGTTTCAATTGACGTAGTTAAAGGAACCAACCTGGGCAGCTGAAAAAGCTACGAGTTCTGGATCCCTTCTTTACGTGGCTTAAAAGTCAGAATTCCTTCTATCCATATTTAGGATACAATTTTGTTACTGTTGTCAAATTGGAAGGGAGGTGACAATTTTCTTCCCATATCTAAGTCGTGAAGGGGCTACCTTCGATCAATATCGATTGATACTTCAAATTATTACGATCTGACATGTAATGAGAATTAAGTTTTTGAAGAACTCGCTGAACTCTGATATTGGCTACTGCATCTAATTTAAAAGTAGATACATGACACTTACGTAAACTACTATGACATGTCAGCAATATTTAAAAAGTTCATTATATTGCTTTCGGTTTAGCTAAAAAAATTACTTAATTCTATAATTCCTAATTTGGAGAAGATACAAAAAATGTCTGGTTCAAAAGCTATTGGCTTATTTTCATATATAGACTTGATTCAAAAAATTGAAACAACAGTTACAGACGTGCACAATAATGCCTGTATCTGTTCACGACGTTCATTGCACACTCTCCACGGAAGAAAACTTGAAAAAAAAGAGGGTACGTGATCAACCCATATTTTCTGTATAGGCTGATCATGAGGTATTTTACCGAGTAAGTCTAAAGCCAAGACACAAGTTTTGAACGACGACTATCGAAGATCATCCTCGAAGCTATCGTCGCTAATTTACGAGTAGCTACCACCATTACTTAATAGTTGACGGAGGAAAATTAGTGACATATAATTATATCAAGTTGGTAATTAGCTCACCTGGATGATTTTCGATCGAAGAAGGTTAGGAAAGGCGAACCAGCCGACAACTATGCCCAAAAAAATGAGAAGTACGCCGACGACAATGTACACCGTCGGCCTGGCCATTTTTCACAAAATGGAAAACGTACGTACTGTCCGAACGAACAAAAATTTCCATCAAGACTGAGACGATACATGCCCGTTTTCATTTGGAGACAGTTTAGAAGTTCAACTTCGATACCTTCTTTCAAGGTCTTTAACATTGCGTGGAATATTAAAGTCTTCTGTTATTCGTGTTTACCTGCATTATCGTAGCAAAAGTAAGAAAAAATAACCTTACTCAGTAGAGCTTATACATTATTTAAAGAGAAGGTGTTTAACGCGTAGTGGCTTACAATATTATAGCCGGTTATCATACCTACTGCCCCTCAACCGTAACGTGGGAGGGTTATTATGACTTATTTTTCATTCCTATAACCACGTCAGATTGGCATAGTCGTATTAGCTGAAACTCAATTGCTATGGCATTAGCAAATTCTCACTTATTCGAGATGCACACGAATTCCCACAGGCATTCGTTGACTAATCGCTACACTTTCGTCTCGCGATGAATTGTTTCTTTTTTTTTTTCGCCTTTCTTAGGAGACTGTTGCTTGAGGCGATATCTCCCATTGCAATTTTTTTCTGTTTTTCATTGTCTTTTTCATCCAATTTTTCGCTCGAATAAAATAAATAAGGAAAAAATTCACCTCTCTTTGCCCTCGCATTTGGAACACTGTGAGAACCTATGGATCTATCAGGTGGCTCCCATTCACGTCGCTTCACTATTGATGTACCACAGTGACAATTTCTTCAGGTCCTTAATTAGATCAGGACATACACCCTATTTAGCAAAAGATTTTCGTTTACACTCCTGGTGAATTTTCAAGGCTACAGAAAGACAATAACTCTTTATAAATGTTATTATTATCACATACCAGTGAAAATGAATCACGAGACGATATATTTTGTGGCTTCAAAATGCGCCTTAGATAGATAGGGAGTAATACAAATTAAACGAAGTCTTGCCAATAATATTTAATTAATTGGCCTCGCAAAAAAAGAAATTAGTATTTTTATAATCAGACTACATTCTTCGTAACTAATTGAGCTATACTTATATGTCATCACATTGAGAAAGTTTTTAAAAATTTTGAATACCTATAATCTTCAAATTTTCTTCCGGTGACGTTAATTGAACAGAAATTCTAAAATAAGGTACTCGTCCAGGTCGATCGAAAAGAAAGAAAATATAAATTTTTCTTGGGTCAAGGAAAAAATTCGAGGACGTGAGATCAACTGTGAGTTGAAAAATGTATATAAAATGGAGGTAACGCTTCACATTTACTTGACTACTTGCACTACATAAATACTGTTAAATAATGAATACACAAGGTGATAGGTATTCCTTTTTTTTTCTCTCTCATTGTTAACCTAGTGTTGCTCTCTTTCGCTAGGTGCATTTCATGCGAAGAAAAGATACCTATTTGATTTCGATACAATGAAAGAATAATGATGAAAATTCGTTTCCACTATTCATGAGTGGTATTTAAGTGTAAATAAAACGATCGAGGTAAAAGTGAAGGAAGAAACGAGTCTGAAGGATTTTCAATATTTAGAAACCGAAGAGATGGAATACGCGTCACGAGGTTTCGATATTGACGAAACAAAATATTTATTATAAAAAGAAAATATGAGGATATCAGTACACACGGTTCTACCTACAGCTATATTGTAAGATTTTTTTTTTTTTCCTTCTCTCCCGTAGTTTGCAGCTTTCTGTCCCCTTTCAATCATCAATGGTTAACGCTGACCCAAAATCGATCGCTCATCTCGTTCCATCGACTCGTCATCGAGTTGAAATTGAGTCGACTGTTGGTATTGAATTTATGTCGATTGAAAATCGACGTCGAATACAGTGAGATTCAGGATCTTTGCGCCCCAAGCATTTGAAAGAATTTGCGTACTCTCGGGCCGGACTTGAAAAATTTAACAGGGAGCCTGTTTTATGAAAGATTGTTTAAGAAATTCACCGTGCGTCGTGCGCCGTCCGGCGGAAAACTTTGAAAAATTTCCATTCTCAGGCTATATATGATAGAAGAGGGACTCAGAAGAATTTCAGATCTCGAGCTATACATGAATTATTACTTTTTTTTATTTATAAGTACATTATTTATTTGGTAGGGTGCCATAACTAGACTTGTAGTCCAATTATGGTAATTAGTATGTCAAGTTGGAGGAATACTGAGCGCGCGAGCACACAGGCTGGGGTGTTTGATGACGAGGAACTCTTGTACCCCGAAGGTAACCAGCCAGCGTGGGCTGTGTGAGGCCTTCAGTGGTGTGGTGAATATCTCATATATGGTGAGATGTACTTAAGTGGCATCGTGGATATCTTAGCAGTGTGGATATTGTTTGTGTCTAAGCTGGGATGTGACAAACCCCGGGGACATATGGGTCCAAGTTGCGGAGGATAGTGCCTTCGGGCTGACCTGCGAGTCAGACAGAGTTGTGAGTCTTTGGGCGACAACTTGGGAAGGAAGATAGAATGCCATGGGAAACTAGGCTTAGCTGTGGCACCCAACCCACTTTGAAGCCTGGTGTCTCGATGGTTAAAAGACTTATTCAGGTGTGGCGATACCGGGTTGGGAATGCCTGGAGTTTGTTTCACAAATCCAAAACAGGGGTGTGACCGACCTCTTGTTGCGGTTGTAGAGAGGTTGCTCTGTCCAAGGAGTACTGCGAGGGAGATGAGCCTCGTGAGGCAAGACTCTGGGAACTCATAGCCGCGGCATTGTGGTGAGCAGTGTTGGCGGGGATTTGTTATTGCAGTTGTTTCCGAAAAGAAGTTGTAAGATGGTCAGACAGTTATCTAACTAATTCGACAGTCGGTCCTTAGAGTCGATGGTACCCAATTTGGTGTTGGAGTCCGACACTTGGCGTTTGTGCTAACAGTCTCTGCCCTTGTGGTGTGTGTGTGGGTGCATACTACTTAGATAGGTTAATTATGAGTATATTTCAATAGGCTCAAACGAAATTTTAAAACAGTTCACAGGTAATTCAGAATGTGGTCCAGCTGGTAATCCTGCAGAAAATCAGCATCGGTTGAATCCTGACAAGATATATATCATTGATGGAATATGATTGGTTTGGTGAATCATTGGGACAGAAGGACACCCAGTCTAACTTGAGTTGTATTCTCGTACTGTTGGGCGCACTCTAGCGCTGTGATGTAAATTTTTAGGTTACAGTTCTAACAACAACTACATTTGCTCACCAGCAATACCAACACTACCAGCAACACCAAGACAACAACCACCACCACCAACAACAATCATATCTGCTCACCAGCAACACAAACACTTCCTTCAACACCACCACAAAAAAATCAACATTAACATCAACATGAAATTATAAAAAAGCTTTGCTCGCACAATATAAATAATTTACAAAACTGTACGAAAATCATTGACGTTTCAACGTGCTGAGACGTCTTCTTCGGAACGAGATCCCATTCTCCAAAAAATTTGAACTCATCTACAAAATCCCTAGTTCTGATTGCCCCCTTTCATACGTTGGCGAGACTCTCCAGTACCTCGACCGGAGAATATCACAACACAAAAGAGATGAAAAGAAAAATAGTGATAATACTGCCCTAGCTTGCCATTCTTCTAATAAAAACTACAAATTTGACTTTGGAAAAACTTGTATTTCAGCCTATGAATCGAATACTTGTAGAAGAAGAATTTGTGAGTGCATCGAAATTATCAAAAATAGTACGGTAAATTTTAAACGTTACACGCAGAAACTAAAATCGACCTACTCTACAGTTTTAATTACTCATACTTCCTGATTTTTCTTATTTTTTTTCTCTCTTTCGAGAGCGTGTCGTTCTTGTACTTTTTATGTTTAGTTTTACTCATCTCGTTCCAAAGAAGATGTCTCAGCACGTTGAAACGTCAACGATTTTCGATTTTCGTACAGTTTTGTACATTATTTATATTGTGCGAGCAAAGCTTTCTTATAATTTCATTTTAATATAGAATCTCTGCACGAATAAAATTTATCTTATTAACATCAAGATCATCAACAACAACACTAAGAGCAATATCAATAATACCAACACTAACAACAACACCAAGAACAATACTGCTACCAACAGCAGCACCACAACCGACAACAACAACACCAACAATAATGCCAAGAACAATATCAACACCACCAACAACACCATGAACAACATTGACAATACCAATACAAAATGTTACCTACAACACTAACAATAACACTAAGAACAACACCAACAAAAATCAACAACAACAACAACAGACTAAAGCCACCAACAACACCAACACCACCATTAACAACAATACCTAGAACAACGTCAAGAACAACACCGGCACCAAGAACAACATCAACAATGCAATACCAACACCAAACATCACCAACAATAACACCAAGAACAACAAGGCCACCAATAGCAATACCATTGACTATATACACTTCGTAAGCAGATGTACAAACCTTTTGTTAAAAGAGTTGTCGTTTCGTTGGAAACTGCTACCTGAGTGCGCTGGGTGTTAACCGTTGGTGCAAAGGAAAGAGAACATACATCCCTCTCTGTTACACCCACGTCTTAACACCTGGCGCGATCTGTTATTTGCTTCCAACGTGCGTCCGAAAACCGACAACATTTTAACAATAGGTTTGTACGTCTGCTTACGAAGTGTATATAGTCAATGGCAATACTACCAACAACAATGACACTAACATCACAAACACCTATTCTCTCTCCTAAGAAAGTGTCAACATTTTCTCAGACCTCCTTCATCTTGCCAGATAGCGACCCGTAGCTCTATAAAACGTTTCTGGGAAATTATTTAAAAAAATCCTTATAACAAAAGACTTCCTTGGTTCCCAGAATTACACAGCCTCCCCAGGTCCTTCTAATATTGGTTCCAAAAATTAGAAGCCATTGCAGACGTTGCAATGGCAGCGGGGAACCCGCAATTCCTTAACTCGACCTCTCAGGTGGTGTGGAACTGAGTTGATAATCTTGTCATATAATTCAAATCGAAATTATCATTCTACATTCCCTCCTATCATATATAGCTCGAAAGTCACGATTCTTCCAAGTTCCCCTCCTATCATATATATCTCAAGACTTGAAATCCTTCTAAGTCCCCCTTCTATCATATATAGCTCGAGTCTCAAAATTTTTCCAAGTTTTTGGTTGGACGGCGGACGGTAGCTCGAAAGTCAAAATTCTTCCAAGTCCCCCCCCCCCTATTATATATATCTCAACACTTGAAATCCTTCTAAGTCCCCGTTCTATCATATATAGCTCGAGTCTCAAAATTTTTCCAAGTTTTTGGTTGGACGGCGGACGGTAGCTCGAAAGTCAAAATTCTTCCAAGTCCCCCCGCCCCCTATTATATATAGCTCGAGTCTCAAAATTTTTCCAAGTTTTTGGTTGGACGGCGGACGGTAGCTCGAAAGTCAAAATTCTTCCAAGTCCCCCCGCCCCCTATTATATATAGCTCGAGTCTCAAAATTTTTCCAAGTTTTTGGTTGGACGGCGGACGGTAGCTCGAAAGTCAAAATTCTTCCAAGTCCCCCCCCCCCTATTATATATATCTCAACACTTGAAATCCTTCTAAGTCCCCCTTCTATCATATATAGCTCAAGACTCGAAATTCTTCTAAGTCCCCCTCCTATCATATATAGCTCGAGTCTCAAAATTTTTCCAAGTTTTTGGTTGGACGGCGGACGGTAGCTCGAAAGTCAAAATTCTTCCAAGTCCCCCCGCCCCCTATTATATATAGCTCGAGTCTCAACATTTTTCCAAGTTTTTGGTTGGACGGCGGACGGTAGCTCGAAAGTCAAAATTCTTCCAAGTCCCCCCCCCCCCCCTATTATATATAGCTCGAGACTTGAAATTCTTCCAAGTCCCCCTCCTATCATATATAGCTCAAGACTCGAAATTCTTCTAAGTCCCCCTCCTATCATATATAGCTCGAGTCTCAAAATTTTTCTGAGTTTTTGGTTGGACGGCGGACGGTAACTCGAAAGTCAAAATTCTTCCAAGTCCCCCTCCTATCATATATATCTCAACACTTGAAATCCTTCTAAGTCCCCCTTCTATCATATATAGCTCAAGACTCGAAATTCTTCTAAGTCCCCCTCCTATCGTATATAGCTCCAGTCTCAAAATTTTTCTAAGTTTTTGGTTGGACGGCGGACGGTAGCTCGAAAGTCAAAATTCTTCCAAGTCCCCCCCCCCTATTATATATAGCTCGAGACTTGAAATTCTTCCAAGTCCCCCTCCTATCATATATAGCTCGAGACTTGAAATTCTTCTAACCCCCTCCTATCATATATAGCTCGAGACTCGAAATTCTTCTAAGCCCCCCTCCTTTCATATATAGCTCGAGACTCGAAATTCTTCTGAGTCCCCCTCCTATCATATATAGCTCGAGACTCGAAATTCTTCCAAGTCCCGTAACCTAACCTAACCTTAAGTTACTAACTTCGCGGACGCGAACGTTTT
Organism: Aspidiotus rigidus; assembly: GCA_035079385.1. Taxonomy (NCBI): domain Eukaryota; kingdom Metazoa; phylum Arthropoda; class Insecta; order Hemiptera; family Diaspididae; genus Aspidiotus; species Aspidiotus rigidus. The sequence goes on along the minus strand of JAVHKY010000002.1, from coordinate 1,043,583 downwards.
CTGAGGATGTAATCTCCTAACAAAATGGATAGCGGGTTCCCCGCTAAAACCAAGCACCCATACAAGTCCTAGTTGAGCCCCCCCCCCCCCCCGGTCCCAAATCAATAATGAGCAAAACTCAGCAAATATAGTTTTTATTCTGTCTTTTGTCTAAAGGATGAATGTCGTCCTAAGATTTGCGTCTCGAAAATGACGTTGTGAAAAAATTTCAAACTCCTTCCTTTAGTTTATCGATGTGTTTATTCGTAGGTACCGTACCGACGGCTAAAAAGGTTATTCGTAGGTACCATGAAAAATATGAAATACTACTATGTACTGTATTTGTAATTCTACACTTTAAAGGCGTTTTGCGTGAAACCTGCGTTTATGGATAAGCTCTGTCTCTGCCGAGCAAGTCACATGTGTGAAGAAACGTACGGAAGAGCCAGACTGAACATGAATGAATCTACAGAGTGACTAACAATGTATTTTGTTGATTCAAATACATTCATACTGTTTACTTTTGTATCGCTACTGATTGTGAACAGATGCAATGAATTCCTTCAGCACTTTTGGGAAAGAGTTTGCTAATTATGAAGTATTTCTCAGTGAATTTCATAAGTTTTGTAAGCAGAATCACCAACCCTTTATTGTGACGACCAATAACAAGAAACAGGTAACCCTTCACTGCCGACATGGTATTGAGCGCGCATCAAGCAGCACAGGTAAACGAACTAATCTACGATACAATTACCTAGCATGTACAGCAAAAATAACATGCTTCAAGCCCGCCAATTCATCAATTGTTAGAATAACATCCGTTAATGTGGTACACAATCACGAGATTAGTGAAAAAGCGTTCGGGGTGTGCGATGTAGACGAAAATAAAAAGGGCGTCATAGCTGACCTACATGATGCAAATTGCAAGGTGAGCCAGATTTCGCGAGTAATACAGAATAAATTCGATAAAAGTCTCTCCACGCAAAAGGAAAAGCCATCAACTGCGCATTCGAGCACGCTGCAAATCACATAACAGAAGGATCTGGTGTGGCAGAGGGCTCTTCTATTGTTCCCCCTCCACCTCCACCCACTGATGTAACGGGGATGGAAGAAAAGAATCTAGAGGAAGAAAATAGGGTGGCAGAGGGCTCCTCAAAGAGCAAGTACCGAAACTTGCAGTTTAAAACGAAAATCAAAGCCAGAGGACGACCAAAACGTGCGGTCCGTCAGCTCTGTGCATTCAATAAGTCGGCTGCGGATAGAACTTCCAAACCATTGCCACAGATACGGAAACGTAAATTGGTGCAAGAAAACGAATCGAGTAAACCAAAAAGACGACGCCGATCTGATAAGTGTTCCGTTTGCCATGATCTCCTGAACAATGACGGCATCATAACTGAATGCTGCTCTGTTCACGTGCATGAAGAGTGTATCGTGGACCTAGATACCTGCCCATCTTGCCACTCATAAGTGCGTAGTATTCATGTATTTGTAATTATTTCCGAAGTATTTGATTTGCAGAAATGATCTCATGTTAAGCTTCTTACTGTAATTAAAGTTTTTAATAGTACCTACGAATAACCTTTTTAGCCGTCGGTACGGTACCTACGAATAACCTCAACCTTAGTTTATAGGCTGAATGATCATAAAAGCTGCTTCTACAAAGTTGTGCAAGCAGCTTCTATGCCTTCCTCTGTGGTATAGTAGGCGATATATGAACGAGAGACAAAGGAGACCTGACCAAGCTAGTAGATACCAACAGACGGGAATGAGAACTAGATGAAAAGTTTCTCGTATTCATCTATTTTTCATAAATTTCGTAATTTTTTCAGTTTTTCAGGGCAACGCGGGTCCTGACGCCCCCAGGACAGGTGTCAAAATTCTCTTTGACCCCCTCTATTCTTCTTATTAGGTCCGGTTTCTCTTTCACTAAACGGATCAGTATATATTGGCAAAAGAAGAATAATATATCTATGATTTGATGAGTTTTCTGGAAGAGGAAATCTCTTAGAAGCTTTATTTGATTTCAAGAGATCTTCCCAAAAAATATATGTGCGCCTACATCTCAATGAGTCCCGGAACGAAGTCCTTGTAACAAATTGCCTACAATCCAAACATAAAACGTCTCTTTCTTGGATCCTACCGCAATTCAATGCACGTGGCCTCGCCCAAATGCCCATGTATAGCCCACCTGACTGAATTCTTAGTCATCGTGAACAATCTGCTCAAGTTCAGCTAATTCATCATTTTCAAATAAATATCGCAAACGAACATTGGACCTATAAATCATTCAACAATATCTCGCTTTTACTTTACGTCACTATACAATCAAACCCGGATACGTAACACTAGTACCAAATTGAAAATTAACTTCAGAACAATTCCATCACAAGGCAAATAACTTTTATTAATTTCCCGAAAACTTCACCTCTAAGCTGTCGTTTAGAAGAACTGACCCGGAATAATCTCAAAAACTGATCCTACATCAAAAAGCGAAAGCTGCTCCAAATTTCGAGTTGGTCTGCGGAAATAGCGAATAAAAAACTTTTCTTATACAGATCCAAGTTATAATATGTAAAGAAAAAAATTGTTTGAGAACTTTCAGAACTGAAAGAAGAGAGAGCTACGAAATGCGACACAATGCCTTCTTTTTTGCAGATTAAGCGATAATCCCTACGTTTAATTCGAAAACGAAAGTCCATTATAAAGTTTCCTTCGCTCAAGAAACGAACGGAATCTCGACGTATTTCAGTAGAAATGTCGCGAGTAAACAATAAAATACAGTCGGATAGTTAAATGTGTGGTTTATACGTGTACTTCCGCACAGGCGTTTGTAATTCGCTCTATAAATAAGAAGGAAAGCCTTCTATCAAGTGAGTAAAGTTTGAAATTCTCCACGGAGCATCATATAATACCCTGTAAAATTCTGAATGCCGATATAGTGCCAAAAAATTTGAAAAATTCAATTTGTATACGTGGTGTTTATATTTTTAGGAACTTAAAATAAACTAAGCTGATTATAAAAAAGAGGTACGATTTCAATGGCTCATGATCATTATTCATTCATCGTTTTCCTTGGGGTATTGACGTAAATACCTACCGTATCATAATATTAATAATGTAAATAAGAAAAGGTCACGTCCAAGGTAAACAATCAACCTCGCATTCTTCTCCGTAGGTGGGCTCTCCGATGAGATTGAAGAGATCAAAGAACGCACGCATTCTTGCAACCATTTTCTGTTGGTAATGTTGCACTAAACTCGCAGGTAGAATCACGAGTTGCAAGCATTATAAACTGCATAGTGTCCTTACGCTGGTGATTATTAAAGACTTACCATTTTTGTTTGCGTGTACACGCACTGTACACAAGCGTGTAAAAGGCACCTCTGAAAGGTACTATTTAAAGTAGCGTTAGATCAAGTTTGCATGACAAAACTCTGAATGTTACATACACACATGTGAAAAGAGCAACTTGCGAAAGTTCGGCCATCTAGCAGTATTATATCAGGAAGGAACTTGAAAAAATCTCGACCCTCGAGCTGCACATACACTCGTATATGCGTAAGAGAACGGAGATTGGGAAAAATTATGAGTTCGAATTTATAAATAAGAAGAGCGGGATTAGAAGAAAATTTTATTTTAGGGCTTTTTAAACGGGAACAGGACTAGAAAAGTTCTAACCGTTGAGATCTGTGAGACTTGAAAGAACTTCAATAGGGCTTTTCCATGTCGGCGCATTGCATACGTATTCTCCTACGTTTTATCGAAATGGTAGTATTTTTAGCATTTCTCTTATGGGTGTTGCTGGATTGCATACTCATTTTCATCGTGGAGTAGTTTGCCATAAGAGCAATGTTAGAAATACTACCATTTCGATAACACGTAGGAGAATACGTATGCAATGCGCCGACATGGAAAAGCCCTATTCTCAAACTATGTGACTTTCTCCTACCCCAAACACAAATCTTATAAAATAACGAAAGACACAATATTTATACGTTCGGGGGTAATATTAAAGGGGGGGGGGGGTTGTTGGTAAATGAAAAACTCAAGCGAAAAATTTGATCACCTCGTCGGGATCCGAACCCGTTCGGATCCCGACGAGGTGATCAAATTTTTCGCTTGAGTTTTTCATTTACCAACAACCCCCGGTTCTGTGGGAAATGCGAAAGGGGGGGAATAGCTAGAGTGGCTTTGCTGCAGTAGAAGGCGTGCTGAAAACTCAATCTGAGGAAATATCGAGACGTACAAGAGACATAAAATATATTTATTTAATTAAGAGGATAAATCGAATAATTATAAGTCCGAAACGTGTCTGAATGTGTACCATGGTCGTCATCGACGGATCATCGGGAATCTAACGGACAGAGAATAAAACATCTATCCGTCAGTCTCGCGAACGAGAGTAAGTCGATTAGAAATAAAAGAAGATTGAGGTCGTGGATCGTACAAGTCCTTAGCGGGTCGAACCAGAATAATAAGAAGAGTCGAATTGTCTAAGAATAAGTACTTACATCGATTGGAACCATCATGAATTGCTGAGTCGGCGTCTGCTGATCCGACATCGTATCGCAAATGTTTGTCATTGTTTATACGTAACTCGTAATCGAAATTCGTAGACAGTGGAAAAGGATTAATGAGAGAGTTTGAAGAGAGATATTGAAAATGGGTTGATTTTTCATTGCTATGGATTTCGTTATTTGTTTATCAGTCGGCTATTGCCGCAGCGATGAAACTTCAACTCCGGGAAGGAGTTGAAGTCGAAAATTGCAGATTTTCGACACCCCCTCCTCTTATAAAATAAGTTTCTTGCCCTTATGAGACATTCGAATTTTTTTCAAATCCTTCCTCATACATTTCGCACAAAAGTAGGCATTTTTTCGAAACCTTTCGAAATTCAACATTCTCTCAAGTCTCTCTATTGTGAGTCTTTTTTTTTTTTTTTTTTTATTATTTTAATTAACGAGCTACTAGCAGCCTGCCTTCAAGGCTATGAGCTCGGCTAGATTGTGTGATTATATGCGTGAGAGGAAGTTGGCTTGTTGTAAAAAGTTGAATATGTTAGGGATGGAGGGAAAGAGATCTGAAAGTGCTTCTGTATGGTTGTGGGGGATGGATAAGGAATTACGGAGTTGGGTCAAGTTGGGGCAGCAGAAGATGTGTTGAACGGATAGGGGGTATTCAGATTCGCAGTGAGGGCATGAGAGAGGCATAAGATGAGAGATGAGATGGGTGTGAGTGAGTCTGGTGTGACCGATTCTGAGACGGGTGATGACTATTTCTTCTCTGCGTGTTGACAGATTTGAAGAGTCCCATGCAATGGGAATATTTTTAATTTGGGTTAGTTTGTTTGAGTGTGATTTGAGATCAGACCAATGAGTGAACCATGCTTGAGTGATGATTTTGTTGATGTGTTTGGAGAGATCTGAGCGTGAGGGGAGAAAAGAGCGGTTGACTGATGGGTTATGGGTTGCTAGTTTGGCTGCTTCGTCGACATTTTCGTTTCCTGGGATACCCTTGTGACCACGTACCCAGATGAAGAATAATGGGATGGGGATGGTATGGAAGGTGTTAATGAGAGTGTGTATACGACTTATGCGTGGGTGGGAGGAAGTGAGGTTGGATATGGCGTCGAGTGATGATAGGGAGTCGGAAATGACTAAAAATGGATTGAGAGGAAAACGGGAGGGTAGGTTGGTGAGGATGTGTTCTAAACAGCTAAAGATTGCTTGTAGTTCAGTGGTAAAGACGGATGCGGTGTTGCGGTGTCGGTGAGAGACTGTGATGTGATCTATTGAGTAAGCAAAGCCGGTTTTGTTTTGATATTTAGATCCATCGGTGAAACATAGTATAGGGTTGTGAAAGTTGTTAAGGATTTTGTGGTGTTCTTCGCGAGAAGTTGAAAGACGAGGGAGGCGTTTTAGGTCGCGAATGATTTTGGGTGGAAGAAAGAGCCAAGGAGGGGTTGAGGGAACGATGTGGTTAAGGGGCGTGCTAGTTGGAGTTCTAGGTTGGAACGTAGATTGGTCGAGGAATTTTGGTTATGATGAGGGGGGAATATGCGATGGTGGACGGGGGTTTGTGGATATTGTAGGACAGTTGTGAGGAAGTTGGTTGTCAGTTTGAGGCGTCGATAGTGAAGTAGGGGGAAGCCAGTGTCTGCACAGAGGCTTTCAGCGGGACTGGTTCGGAATGCTCCAGTAGCTATTCTGAGTGAAGAATTTTGGATGGTGTCGAGTAGTTTTAAATGAGAGGGAGGGGCGAGACCGTAAATGGGTGATCCATAATCGAGGATGGATCGGATTAAGCTCTGGTAGAGGTGGAGAAGGTTTTTTCGGTTACAACCTTCTTTAGGGTGGGAGAGGAATTTTAGGACATTGAGTGCTCGAATGCATTTTGATTTAGTTAGTTTGATATGGGGGATCCAAGAGTGACGGTTGTGGAAATTGAGGCCAGAACTTTAGTAGTTTTGACTTGTGGGATCGGGTAGTTAGCTATTGTGAGAGGAGGAAATTTAATAGTTTTCTGGCGAAAATGACGAGTTTGGTTTTGGGGTAAGAAATGCGGAATTCTAGGAGGGAAAGCCAAGCGTATACTTTATTGATTGTTTTTTGTAGCAGACGATGGGCGCGAGTTGTGTTAGTGGAACGTAAATGGATGCTTAGGTCATCAGAGAATAGGAGGGTTTGAATTGGAGATTTTATGATTTTTGTTATGTTGTTGATGGCGATGAGAAAGAGGGTGCCGCTAATTGGGGATCCTTGGGGGATTGTGAGTCTTTCACAAAGCTAGAAAGCAGTATTGTACGATCTGACACCACCCTCAAATAAGAAAACAAAACTGACTGAACGGAGGATCGTTTATTAAAATAATCATACGAAACAACCTAGAAGAGAATTTCGTATTCATAAAACAATATGTAACCGTTGGTAACGAGCAAAATATTAAATACTCTCGAAGAGTCGCGTATATATATTTCATTTCCGGAGATGATGATGGTGTTTCTCTCTCTCCTTCATAGTTTAGTGATAGTAGCTCGAGTAGAGCGTTGGAGCGTGATAAACTGGAGCGTGAGCAAGAACCGGAGCGTGAGCGTACACTGGATGATTGATTGTGAAAGACGAGTATGAAGTGGCTCCATGGACCGGAGCATGAGCTACGACTGCTGGAGCATGATATACCGATGGAGCAACAACGGCTGGAGCGTGTGAGTAGTAAGCTGTTGGAGCGTGGTAACCTAATAAGTAGAAAATATCACCGAGTGAATAGATTTACTCAATCGTTGAGGACATATTATTTGATATACGAGTAGTACTTACTCGAGTATACAACGGGTGCGAGACCTCGTTTTTCTTTGTTAGCACCTTCAGGGACTGGGCTTCCTTGCGCGATGCAAGTCAAAGCGACCAAGACGATGCAAGCGAGAGTTACCTAGGAACAAAAAAAAAAAAAGGCTTGAGCGTTTACTTTGTACTGGCAAAACAAATTGACAACATTAATTACTAATGTATTTTATTTTACGTGTCGAATGCCGAAATATGTGTAGTTATGATGAGCATGAAGTTTTCAATCTCTCTCTTACAGAGTAATATTTTCGTGAGTTCTCTCAAATTGAACACAAAGCGGCCTAGAGGATTTCCAATGGGAGGAAAGAAAAACAGCAAGAAAACAAGAGTAATACGAACTTGCCTACCTGATTTCCCAATAGAATTAAAAATAAGAATCCTCGATGAACAAAAAATACAAATAATATAGGCTGAGGCGTTTGAGAAGATTGAAAAAGAAAAGTTCTTTTAATATTCTGAATTTTAAACGGTAAGCACTCGATTTAATCCATCCGATTGTACTGTATGGAAGATTACGATATACGCGATTCTATTTCGACAGCAGCATTGTTGTCGTGAAGGAGAAAAATATTTAATCAGTTCTCAATAGCTTGAGCTGAGAATAAACTCATACAGATGAGGGTATACTCGAAGCTTTAATGATCAACAACACGTCATTTTTCGAATTTCCTCATTTTTAATAAGCTCTTATACTAAAGAGAGAATTCGGAAAAACTGCGAATTGAAATGTGTTTCTCCCTCTGAAGGAGAAAAGAAAGGAAGGACCCAATATTACACTAATTTTATCCACCGAGAAATTTCTATACATTTTAATATTTATTTTTACTTCCTAATAAAAAGTTTACGATTGTACTTTTCGCTTGACCTGAGATTCACCTGTAAATAGATTTTTTCGCTTAATTTTTCGTTAGCGTGCTCCCGTCTGTGCATAAACGAGAAAGAGAGGCAAAAATTTAGTAATCCTTATTAAATAAATAAATTAAAAATAACTCGAAAAGCGAGTTAAATAAATACTTTTTATAGTTTGGTAAGGCATTTTGAAATAATGAAAGAGAGAGAGAAAAAAAAAACATTGTTGACTTTTTATTAGCATTTTTGTTCTCTTCTTCTTCCGTGAAGATAACTATTAAAAAGTTTGCAAAAGTGGTATTGTAGAAATCTCGCCTCTTATTTTATGCTTCGAAACTTTCAATTAATTTTTCATGATTTTTTTTTTTCATTTACGTAGATTAAATAAAATTAGTACAGTTAAAATGAGAGGGAAAAAATATTTTAAGATCGTACGATAAAATAAATGCCTAGATTTCGGCGCGTTTTCTACATCTGTTCTATATTATATTGGTACGAAGTTGTCAATTGTGGTTTGTGTTAATTCTGTTGGAGCCCTTAATAATAATAGTCTTTATTGAATTATTGTTTTTTTCCCCCGACAATGAAACATAAAGCTGCACAACTCAGTACAACTGATACGAAACTTTATTGTAACGACGCCACTGTCCCTCAAATGATATTGTCGTGTCTCTCGGAATCAAATTCTTTATTCTATGCTGCTGTCGACATATTTGACGTCAAAACTTAATGGAAATATACTTTTTTTCTTCTCGTTGCGGTACCACCCTCTCTTTTCCGAAAAATGAAATTTTTGACATTTACCTACCCTATTTTCCGCGACTGTCTATTGAGACCTTAAAGTAGAAATTCACATTTCCGGTACCTAGATGAGAATTGGAAATCTTACGAATCTCCTTTTCGTCTACGAACAACGATTAAACATTCACGAGAGAATTTCCTCCTCTTGTGACTTTTTTTTTAACAGATCAGGGCTCTCAAAGTCGCGATCTATATTATAGATATCGTCGCGTTAGTACAAAATTTAAAAATATCGACACGTTCATTTTGCTGATCAAGAAACTTTTCTGAAGGAGTAAAAAATCTTACGCGACTGAAATCATAATCTTTTTTTGTCTCTCTCTCTCTTTTTATGGTTCGGAAAATAAGTTTGTCAACATGTGAAATTACTCGTAAATAAGGGGGGAGGGAGAGAAACAAAGAAAGTAAAATACAAGCAAAAAGGTAAATGAAAGATAGAAAAAGAAAAAACCCTCCGATACAGACAAAAGTGGAAACAATTTGGTTTCGATGTCTTCCGTTCATTAATTTGTAAGGAATCCTCTTCTCGAGACTGAGAAATATCTAATTTCCTCAAAAATAGTGAATCGATATTCCTATACTTATTGACTCCTTCGACCAGCACAGACAAGAAATTTCACGATACGCTGGCTAATTTTGATAATCTGCGATATCAAACTCTTGACGCTAATTTATTATAGTCTTCATAATTTAAGCGACTCTGACGAATGAATCGCAAATATATCTGCCTTTTGAATGTACTTCTATGGAAACCCTCAAAGCTCAGTACATCGGGTCTTTGAATATTGCCGCGACTAGAACTTATTCAAGAAAATTTGTTCTGCGAGTGTATTTAAATAAAGCCCCTGTAAATAATTTTGCGGATGAAATTTTCTTTCTTCTTCTCAAATTAGCCCATTAGGGCTGCTCTTGCTAGTCTGCTTTAACCAAGGGCTTCAGGACTAAAAGCGGTCTCACGACGAACGGAGCGTTCTGATTGGTTGATGTGAAGGCTACGAAAGGGCTTCGCAGTCCTAATTACCTTCATCGGGTTCTCAGACTGGTTTCAGTTGAGCTTCAAATTGAGGCTATTTGTAAAAACAGTTGATAAATCTCATCAATTCTCATCTAACATTTTTCAGTTTCTGTCTCACAATTTTTGCACATCCGAATCTTTCTGACGACCCGTGTCACAACTCTTCTACCTCAGGATGAACATTATTTTATCTTCAATTAAGACTGACCCTCAATGAACCCTTCTCTTCAAATTTCTTCCATACTTTATCCTGATTACATGATTCTCCATCAATCAACTATCCGCTCTTAGGTTGCAAATTTACCATTTCCGTCACAGTCACTGCAGTCATCCGATGGTAAACTATGTCTAGCTGGTGGCTCTCAAACCAATCGCGAAACTGTAAATTCTGTATAAGCTAGCAGGTTCTACTGCCTTCCTTCGACAGTTTATGAGCTGAACTCGTCTCGACCTGCCCTGCGCAGTGCGCACCTCATCAAATTATCTACTACTCGGATTCTCTTTTCTTCACTCATCTCCTGATAGACCCAACGCGGATCTCATTTTTTCCACTCTCGCCATAGTACACCCAATCAGATCTGTATACTGAGCTTTCATCGCTATCAATCAAGGTTCTTACGTATTAAGTATTTTGTATTTGGGACGATACAGACTTTCTGAAACATGATCCAGCTGATACAGCAACTAAAAGTCAACTGTATCTCTAAAAGTCATCAATATCAGTTCTCTGTAAAATTTTGTTTTCATTTGTTCACGACGTTTGCCCACAAAGTGAACAAAGTTTGCCCAAGAGAGCTCGAGACACGGGCGTCATCGAAATTCACAGTTTAGGGTTCGCCTAACGCAGTTAACCGAGTGGTGAATCTGCAACACTCAACAATTTACGTAGTGTACAACTGTTTGCAGAGCTTGACGCGCACTCAATATGTTAGGCGAACCTAAACTATAAATTTGGATGATGCCCGTATTCGTTAATATATCCAAGACGACCTCTGTTTACTCTGTGCGTTTGCCACAGTGTTGCCAGCCTAGCAGATTTCAGTGTATTGCAGCACTGCCGTACAAAGTAGAATGGACGTATCTGCATACTCACAATCTGCAGAAAAGAAATCCTTCAAGCCTGGAGAAAATACCCCTTTTCGCTGATCGTCAATATGCAGATACGTCCATTCTATTTTGTATGGCAGAGCCGAAAATTTCAGCTTTGGCTTTTGGTTTTCGGAAAAATTTAGCTGAATCTCAGCTGATTTTAGATCAATGATATGAAGGAATGTGAGTGCGGATGAAACGATCAGGAGAATTGGGACTTTATCACACTTGTTGAAGTCATCTATTCTCCGGTTTGTGATCATCTCTATTGGAGGCTTGTATGCTGAACGTCTGAACAGCTGAACTGAACCAGATCCAAGTTTTCCTATCTATGTTAATTCTTTGGTAAAACTAGTCTGGCCTAAAGAGTGGAGCTGAACTTGAAATTTTAACACTCAAGCAGTACTTTTACTCATTTTGCGAGAATCAAGCAAGCTAAAAAAAAAAAAGACTGAAAAAATTTGACTTGAATTTAATTTTAGGAGAAGATATTTCCGAACGATTGAATATCTCCTTCTCTTTCAACGTGTTTCTCTAAATTCACGTCTCTTTATTCAGAATCGCTGTTTGCTAGCATGAAACGTTAGAAGCGCCTATAATAAGATCCAATATAATTATGCATTTGTTTTCTTCAGAACTCCGTTTTTTTCTTGAGCCAAGAATAATTTTATCAGAATTTACATTCAGATTCAGCTTAGACCTTGTAATGGTAAACCTGAGCCTGAGTATGGAAAAGTATTCTTCCAAAGAAGATTTGAGGCCTAGGAAAGATTTCTACGTGTTAACTGTTACTTTTATTCTGAGAGAAAGAAAAAAAAAAAAAAAAAAGATTCATGTAAAACAAAGTTATATGGCCAGAGATCTGTTAATGGTACAGTGAACAAAATTCGATTCCATTGGAGCAAAAGTAGGTTTAGTACCTATAGCACATCGCTTTTTTATTTTATACATTCTGGTATTTAAGTGCTCGTGTGAATATTAAATGATACCTAAAGTTCATCTTTGACGTCGAAAGTAAAATTTTTCCTCAATATCATAAATATAAGAGTTGGCCCCTAATATCACCTAAATGATACGAATAATGAAAACTGGAAAAAAAAACTACGTTTAGTTGGCTAGGCTAGTACTGGACTGCAATGGTATGAAGGTTAGTCCAAACATTGAAGAACAATTTCAAGACCCTCGCCATACTTAATAGAAATTTTAGAGATGAAAAATAATGTGAAGAGAAGTCTCTTGTGTCCTAATATTTCTATTTTCAGAAAACTTTATTGCTAAAACCACTTGACCAGATAACAATAGATTGTTGGAGAAAACAAAACCTCATTTTTTTTTTTTGAAATAAGACTTGGAAGGAACCCAAATTTAAAAATCTTGTCCCTATTGTGGATTTGAATAGGATTACAAGTTCGTTATTCGAAAACGAGGAATTCCGATAATACAAACAATAGTCCTTTGTAATTGATTCTAGATACCAGGCAATTCTATTTTCTTCATTCTAGAATACTCGCACAATGATAATTGACGGAATGATGGGCTTTAATTTAAAAAAAAATATTTTTTTGAGAATGTGTCGCCAATCTTTCACTAAGGATTTGAGTAAAGAAAATAATCAGAAATATTTAATTTGCCTAAGATGGTTAAATTCGTAGGTAGTATGGAACTTTTTGCTCTAAAACTTCACTCTGACTCATCCTGCTTGATCTTGTCTACATAGGTACTTAATTGAATTTTCAATCCGTTTCAAAGGTCTGTTATTATACGCTTAATTTATAACGCAAAATACAGCGCTGAAAAGATCCCAAATTGCGACTTCATCTCAATTTCATTAATGTAATCGTATTTCTCTCAGCTGCCATTCATATCTACACGGTACAGCATTCTCTACTTACTAAATACTAAAATTGAAAACTTATCGAGATACGCGCGTACGTATATGTCTGAAAAATGATGTTAAGCGTAGATACCAAATTTTAAATCAAGTTTAAACTACAAAGTGATTCATCTGCTAACTAATTTATTTTCCCATTATTCGAGATAAAATTTTGTACTTAAAAAAAAAAAAAAAAACCCATTCTCTGAGAATGCTATAACTCGACCTCTAGTAAAACTTTGTGAAAGAATTCCATTCTAAGCGACTGCTGTTTCGAATAGAAAAGCAGAAGATAAGAGGAATTCATTCAATCATCAACAAAATGAAGAAACGAGCCACCGAAGTACGCGATTAAAAAGCTGTACGAATGTAAATTTGTTGAAAAAAGTTCGAAATAAAGTTCATTTAGCGGAACACCACGCCGATGCTAATTGAAAATGAAACGCGCCTCAATTGTTGCCTACTAAGACAACCGCGAGGGGGAGAAAAAATTAACAAAATTAAAAAATAAACCGTTAGGCGAATTACGTAAATTAAAAAATAAAGCTTACTCACTTTAGCGAACATGATGAAGTTTTTTATTTTTTGTTGTTTGGAAATTTGGCGGATGCCTATTTAAAACTTTTGCAGTTGAATGCACACGAGGTAAAAGCTCGAACTGACTTGCGACGATGAGTTCGATATTGATTTATATACTCGCGAATTACGCGAAGTACGACTGGAGCCCAAGGAGATGGTAAGGCTCTCGCTATTTATGGATTTATTACAACAGTTCACCTCTAATATGGTCATTACCAGTTCGCGAGTATGACAATTTGCAATACTTCACAATAATCGTAATTATGAACGTTACAAGTGATATTTTAAAAACATTTTTGTAATGAAATTTGATCGGCTCGGTCGACTCTGTCATAAACTAATAGCAAGTTTTTTTTTTTTTCATATCTTTGATTTCTTTCTGTCCGCAAGTCGCGACGGCTGTTTATCTTTGTCGTTTTTTATTTATCGCGTTTTATTCTTTTTCTCTCTTTCTTCTCGACAAAGTTAGCCAAGCAAAGGTTGAATGATCGACTGACATAATGAACAACTGACATTGCTAGGTTCTACATATCGGTATTGTCACAATCGTCACTCATTCGTAGTACAGACCAGTTGTGAATTTCAGTCAACCTCTCTTCTTGTTTATGGTGTTATAATTCATTTTAGTAGGTACTCTCTTATCTATGGCATATCCAGGTTCGTAAGTAATCTTGAGAAACGTTGATGTGATTTCTTAAAATTAGAACCATTTTTATCTGTGCTAATTCGTGTCTAGCAACTCATCACTTACCAACCTCTGAAATGATAAACATTCGATAAATAGGACTGCCACTCCTAACAGTTTGATGTCTAACACACAATTAGATTCAGCTCAATATCATAACTCAACAAAGTAAAATTTTCCGAAGAGGTCAAGAACGAGAATATCCGATTCTGAGAATTCGATGCCGTTATTCCTGATTCCCTTAGTTTCTCCTGCAATCTCAACGTTTAATTGCCGCGGCTCGTTGCGAAGCGCGACACACCTTTTCGTAATACTACCCTTCAGTGTTCGACGCGCTTCGCAACAAGCCGCCACAACTAAACATGAAGATTGCAAATGATAACGAGGGAATCACGAAAAACGAATAAAGGTATCGAATTCACTTTCAGAATCGGATATTCTCGTTCTTGATCTCTTCAAAAAATTGAGTTGTGTATCCTGCTATTTGTATCTGTACCGGTATCTTTTCAACCAGCTCCACTCTTAGCCTGTTGGCAAAGTCAGCGTAATTGTTGTCTTAAGACATTAATGTCGAATCTCCTCACCACCAACCTTCAGTTCTCTTGGTCCCCAGTCTAGTGTCATCATACAAATCGAGGAACGTAAGTAAGGCAATCAATGATTCTTGTCATATCATTGTCGAGGTTCTTTTGAAGAAGCCCCCTTTGATTCCTCACCTTGTGCCTCTCAGCCTTTATGGATTGTTTAGACTCCATAAACAGTACGCCCATGTAACCTGTGGTGTTGCACATCTCATCCCTCACTTACCTCCTCGCTAAATTCTCGAACCAATGGTTTGAATCGAGAATCTATCTCAACAATCCTTATTTCATCCTTCATTCCATCGCATTGGATCGAGATATGGTTTCTCTCCCCAATTTGATACTCACGTCTTTCAACATTGTGGCTTTATCTCCCAACATTCCTAAGCCAGCCACTGTCTAGGGGCAAGAGCCATATGTTTGAAGTATCAATTCTCACTATGGAGGAAGACTTCCGAACCCGTTTTACAGCTTTGACCACTTTCAATTAAATGATCGGCGACGGCTGACTCACCCATTTTCTCTTCCTCCTTGCTTTTTCATGTTCGGTACCTTTGATTTGGAGTTGGCGGCTAGTTGTTCCATATAGACTCCAGGGCAATCCCTAGAAGCTACTCTACATACGACACTCCTCTCAGCCATTTTAACAAATATTGAAAAATCTGTCCGGAATCCAAAGGGGCGGAGGATGAGATCCCTCCTCACGGATTCTCTAACAGAGTCATGAGGGGTGGCAGAGCACTTGTTTTAAGGGGCACGTGGGATCTGAAAAATGTTGACATACCAGACTTACGACGTCATTAAATTCTGACTTCAGAGGCCCAGACTTTGGAGCTATATATATTAAGGGGTACGTTCTGAGTCTTATGGTGTATGAAGCGTTGCATATCGGCTCGTTGAAGGGCCAAGTCAATTAGTGTATGAATCATTGCATATCTAGTTACTCGAAGGGGCTGTCTCTCAGGCTATGTTCACCGACAACCAAGTTATGTATGATAGAAGGGGGACTTCAAAAAAAATTTTCGAGCTCCGAGCTATGGACAGCCGGACGGCGGACGGACGTTTTTTCGGCTTAAAAAAAGTGGTTCGATCTGACGTCACGCCCTTCATTCCCGTCAGATCAGGACAAAATGACGACCCGTAGATCACGATATCGGTCGATGTATTTTTCCTAATACATACCTAACTCATAGACGCCACGCCGTCTCTACCGGAGATGGTTATGTCCAAGAAGGTGATAGAGGAACCACCAACTTTCAATATTAATTTTATGGAGGGATATAGGCTATTGAAATATGAAAGAAACTCACCGAAGAGATCTGCAGGGTCGGTCCACGCATATTTGTCAATGTACCTGCGTCAATAATGATAGACGTGACTCAAAAAGAAGCTCAAATTTGGACATGATAGCCTCTGAAATTAGAGAACCCAACGGGAATCCAATAGGGATCCAAAGTTCCTCAGGGAACTCAAAAAATTAGGCGTCCAACAAACATTCAGAAGGTCAAAAAATTCCTACAATTCCTCACCAAGAAGCACCAGATTTAACGATTAAGTGGTGGTCTTGTGGATGTTTGGCAACAAACCAAGAACGTCAAACGAACATAAAGCTGAACGCCCTTCAACTTATCGGCCAGAGAGCCCGAGTTCTTCACTGAGTGAGGAGAGTCGAACTCAACTCAACTTGGCTGTCATTTATAATCGCAGGACAATAAAATCATCAGCGCAGTCTTCTTCCCTAGCCATGGTCTTTGAACTCAGGAGGGAGGCAATTTTTCGATTTTTCTTTTCTTTTAATTCCAGCTCGACGACGCGACAATAATCCTTAACGAATTCCATGAATGAATGAAACTCACCAGGATGAAATGGACCAAAGAGCCGTGAATGAACCAAGAGATTGGATCTTGTGGTAACGTTGAGCTGTGAAGCTCCCCATGCCACCTTCTCAATAATTTCGATCTGTTCCACAGTAATGGCCGTCGGTAGAAAACGTCCCATTTTTGCATTAATTAAATTTGTTTTTTTGTGTTCTATATTCCACCTTCTCAATTCCAAAAATGATCTTCATTCATTTGACTTCGCCAGAAAGTCTTTTCACATTTCGGTCTTCTTCAGCTCCGTTCACATCGACGATTTCGAAGAAAGGACTCGGGAGTTTTGCAAAAGCATCCTCTTCTTAAAAAACTGGGAGGTATGAAAAATGAACTTACTTTTTGCTCGCCAGCAGAAGGCCGTTCTTACTGTACTATAGCAAACCACATCATATATTGGAAGCGTTATGTAGACGACATCCTACTCCTTTGGAATGGTACGGCTAACTCCTTCCAAAATTTGATCACTACGCTTAATAATAATTACCATTCTATTAAATTTACTGCTGAGTATGGAGGTAAAGAAATTCCCTTTCTTGACATCAAAGTATCTGTTATGGACAATACTCATACTTTTGGCATCTACAGGAAGCCTACGAGCTCTGATACTTTCATTAACCAAACTTCCTATTGTCCTGCTGCCCATAAGTATGCCGCTTTTCATTCCCTTATCTATCGCCTTGTTACCCTCCCTCTTTCTAACTCTGAGTTCAATAAAGAACTTTCTATTATCCACCAGCTTGCCGCTGCCAATGGCTTACACAATCTGGATATTCATAAATTGGTGAGAAAGAAACTCAGAAAAAGAACCCTTGATTCTACCACTGCCCTCCCCCGCCAACTGCATGATCGGAAGAAGAAACGGTGGTTCCGTTTGCCCTTCCTGGGTGATCTTTCGTCTAAAATTTCCAAAGTTCTGCAACCTCATGGCTTTCAAGCGGCTTTTTACACCATCCATTCTACCTTGGCGCTCCTCTGTAATCGCAAGGATCCTATCCTTCGCCAAGACAAGAGTGGTGTCTACATTCTCCCTTGTCACAACTGTGATTCCGTTTACATAGGCGAGACTGGCAGACAACTTCGCACTAGAATACACGAACACCTCGATCATAAATCTTCTAATTCGCCCTTCTATAATCACCTTACCACCCATAGGCATATGTTTCGTGTTGGCACCGAAAGACTTCTCCACTTGGAAGATTCTTCCCGTAGGCCCTAGCTCTTGAAACTCTTGAATCTGCCAGGTATACTAAAGCGGGTTTCAACGTCCTCAATTATTCTCAACCGAGCCATGGCGTTATTTCTTGCCTTTTCCCCACTGATCTTACCTGATTTTATTATTTTATTTCATTTTATTTATTTTGATTTATTTTTAATTTATTTTGTTTATTTGTTTTAATTAATTTATTTATTTTATTTATTTAATTTTTAATTTCGATGTTTCCTCTGTTGTGCATTCTGACTCATTTTTACTTTTCCTCGTTCTACCCGTTGATTTTAGTATTTCTTTATCTCCTTTTGTCCATTATTTTCTCGTTTTTACTTGTTTTCTCATCTTTCTGATATCGCTTTATGTAGTTTTTGCACTCATTATTTTTCTTAGTTCAGTTTGTTCGCTCGTCAATGGCTCACGCCGAAAACGCTCGCGCAGTACACTTTATACGGGAATTGTATTTTTATTTCATCTGAATTCGCATAAATATCATATTTTCCTTTTTATAGTTTCCTTAGCGTTATTCTACAAGGTCAGCCAAAAATAGTTCCTAAAAATTTCGAACTTACGAGTCAATATCAATAAGTTACCTAAATGACCAGACAAGCCTTGAAATGCATGAATTCGTACGTTTTTAGAGATATTTTAATCTGAAAAATTGTCTCTAGCTTTTCAAGAGTCTCTTATAAATTGGATAGAGGCGTTTCATGCTGAAAACAAAATAAAGAAAATAAAAAATGGCATCGGCCATAGAAACACTGAGTAATAAATCGTCATTTGAAAACCCAAATCAAGAATATTTATTTGAGCGGTATTCAGAAAAATTTCCAGCTCAGAGAACTTCGGTGATATATCAAAGAAAAATTTTTTTCCGTGCCTTTCAACTTCCTTTTATTCGAGGAAAAACGCGTCTTTATCGAAATCTTACAGAAGATAATATAACGATGGGTCGATGGGTTTCTCGTGTAAAAGCAATTCTTTTGAGTTGGAAAAAAAAATCTTATTGCAGCATCGACAGATTTGACAGCCTCTATACGTAATTATAGCCCAATAATATTAGTTCGGTTATTAATTTTTTTTTTTTTTTTCATTTTTTCTTATTTCAACATTTTGTCCCACGTTTTTCTTTCTATTTGATGTTCAAAGCAGGCAAGTGAAGTATCAATCGACATGAGCGATTATATTATTTTTTTCCCCTCTCCGAACACTTACTTTTCAAGAGCCGTAAGATTTTCTCCGATACTACTGACACGTTTGTACAAGTATCGCAGTTTGCGCGTTAAATTTCTCTCTTCCTAAACAGTTGTATATGGTTGAAAATGAATAACGTCATAGGCTGGCTCTTATACGTAGTCACAAACTCATGTACGAAATCGGGATGCACAGGTATGCTGCCGGAAAACTACTTGAAGATTACGTTATACACGACATGTACTTGTAAGTACCATCGAGACATTTTTTCTCTGTAATATGAACTAAATTCCATTGCGATGTTGACTTTTTTTTTTTCTTCTTCTTCTCTCTGTTGCGATTTTATCGGATTAGTAGACTGTGTATAGACCCATACAAATATGCTGTTTAGTGCATGTTGTTATAACATCCATGAGTCAGCATCTTAGAATCCAGAGCCTCTGCCAGACGATAATGTATGATTTTGAAGAGTACCGGTACAGTGTGTATTAATAGGTGCGTGGAAGTTTACTAACAATTTAAAACAAAATGGATTTTTTTGAAGGAGGCGACATTGTTGAATACGAACTTTACCTGTAGTTGGCACGAAAAAAGTCAAACTATGCAGTCTGGATGCAAGTTTTAGATTTGACGGAAGGAGAGGGCCACCATGCAGCGCCAAATTAGAATCTAAATTTTCCGACCATGGCCGCCCTATAAAGAAAGGCCAAAATATGCAGATTTGGCAATTATGAAAAAGGCTGTTATCAGTAGTTTGATTCTGTAATAAGTATATTTACGCACACGTAACGGCGTTTAGCTTGCATTCTTATGAAGGAAAGAGATTTAGGAACCTAATAAGAGGTAGGCTATGCACTCACTAAACCTAAAAATCTGAAATTATCTCATTCATCGCATTCGTTTCCAGAAGGAATTGGTCCATCTGTCCAGTAGAGTCTGACCGCACAGTTAGGTATCATCTACATCTCTAGCCCAGTGTTTGATCGAGTTTCAGATCCCATCGCTAGTCCTTCATCTTAACTGTAGAACTTGTTATTGAATCGGAAGTAGTTCCGGTTCACAATTTCCTCTACTATTTTGACGTATACTTCAGCCGTCCAGGGTTTTCAATGGTATCTGTTATTTCGCGGCAGGGTGAGAAGTTCCTTTTGTGATATGGTGACAAATATGTGTAAGAATATCGACTGATCGTTCGCCGGTGCTCTAAGTCTTTACGGCATTCCGTTTTCCCGATATCTTAACGCACGCACAAAACGTGAAATCAATTGAGGACTATCTACTACTATTATCTACCTTATAAAACATGCAGCTACCGAACCTGGCTGCGAGTATCGATGCAACGCTACCAACACGAAAATTCGTGAGAACAGTAAAGCGTTCTTACATATGTTTGTGCAGTGGATGTGTGGGCCTGTCTCGCCTGAATGCTGGAGAGGACAAAACGGATCACAGAATCAACTCCATTCTATAGGACGAGGGTGACGACGATGCGATGATATACACATAGGAGTTGATGAAGCACATGACAACTCAGATGATGTACAGGAGTCGTGATAACCTCCCAACCTGTAAAACCTCAATAAATAGGCGGGTCAACTGGGCTTGGACAACTGTTCCCATCAATGACGAACGCTTTTAGTTGGACAGGTAGGGCGCGGGAAGGAGAGGCATGCAACAGAACGTCACTGGATGTAGACACTATATGGGTCAATTTATCATCATTCAAGTTATAAATACTAGTACGTATATCGCAAATATAACTTGTAGCAGTCTGATAAGGAATACATGCCTCCACCACGTACGTATGGACTGAGGTACCCTAAAAACGTGAAATATGTCGACATGGGTTGTCCTACAAAAATAATGAATGTTAAGCGCGTTTTCTATGTATTGTTACCAATGGATATTTTTCGGGTCTTCTTCAACAGATATTCTCTAGATCTTCTACAATGCGAGGCGCTATTGACTACGCCAAGGAGCGGGGTTTAAGTAATCCCTGAGAGTCCCACCAACCACCACCTTTCTCCTCCTTAAGTTTATCGTGACGGATTAAACGAGAGCCGATATCACACTCGGCTATTCTGACGCACACCACAAGTATTGGCGACCCAATACTCGTCAGTCGTGATGATCTTCTCTGGACCAAGAATCTGCCGGATCGTTATTTCCTGAACGACCGTCAACGATCGTCAATAGACAATACTATAGGCGATATAGGCAATAGATACACCGTGAGAGCTGGCGACCAAACACTCACGATGATCTTTGCTAGTTCGCTGGAACTGGAAACTGCTGTATAAACCATATACGTTCAGCACCCTAGTCGGCGACCGAACTATAGTCCATTCCAGTTGAGAGTGTCAGTAAATCGATGGCAATGCGGTATCAGTGGCATGAAGAGAATTGCGAAATTCGCATTGAGTGCGTCGAGCAGCACGACGCTTCTCGTCTCTCATTGGCCGTGAAATTGACGCACCAGAACTCACACGTTGTGGTCGCCTTTTGAATTACTGACACTCTTAACTGGAATGGACTATAGAGAACTGCTGGCGACCAAACAGTTACTGAATCCATAACGCGTTCTTCTTATATGATACGGAGTCGTGCCGTGTTGTGTACACCTCGGTGTATTTTGGATAGGTATCGCGATATACTAAGGCGTGCGCTACAATAGCGCAACATTTTGTGCAACATGCAACAATATTTCAAACATGTTTGAATTTTATCGGCCAGTTTCATGCAACTGGTGCTCTGGTTGGCTATTTTTGTTTCAATCATGTTGCTTGTTGCACGTTGCACGAAATGTTGCGCTATTGTAGGGCACACCTAAAATAACGCGTCGTTCTGATTGGCTAGATACTTTGCGAAATCACTTCTCGTTCTAAATCTCAAGCGATACTCTCATTGGCTCCTTAATACACAGTTCGTTCGGTATAATAGATCATATGTTCCGGCGATCAGGGTTGCCAGATTTGGCCCTTTAGCCCAGATTTGGTCCTTTTTGATAATTTTGAAAAAAAAACTGGGCTTTTTTGGTCCTTTCCATTTTCCCGGGCTTTTCCTGGACCTTTTTTAATTTTTCAAGAAAAACATGTTTTTTTTTTTTTTCAAGAAAAACATATTTTTTCTGAAAAAAAAAAAATTTTCTAAATCAGAAAAACATTCCGCTCCGGAGTCGGTTTATCGTGTTTCGTCCTTTTTTTTTTTTGGTCCTAAAAAAATCTGACATTTGGTACATTTTAGCGTTCCTCATCTGGCAACCCTGGATCAGTTGACAACTCAACGCGCATTGTATTGCACAGATGAATGTACTTCACTACTCCTATTTACGAGGCAAATTGTGTCATCATAATAGTATTTAGTCCAACCAAACTAGAAACTTACGGGTTTCTTTAACGGAGTTGAACGAGGGGTGGCAGCGAACCTGTTTTATGGGGCACGCAGAATCTGAAAAATGTTGACTTACCAGATCTATGACGTCATGAAATTGTGACCCGGACTTTGTAGCTATATAAAAGGAGAGAGGCTAAGGAAAATTCCGACCTCCAAGCTGCTGAAGGACGTTCTGAGTCTTATGGTGTTTGAAGTATTGCATATCTGGCTCATTGAAGGGTCCAAGACAATTGGTGTATGAAGCATTACATATATCTAGTTACTCGAAGGGGCTATCTTTCAGGCTATATACAGCGACTACCAAGCAATATATGACAGGAGGGGGACTTGGAAAATTTTCGAGCTCCAAGCTTTGCCGGCCGGCCGGACAGCGGACGACGGATGTTTCTCCCGAAAAGCTGTCCGATAAAACGGGTTCCCTGTTGACATGTAGCTGGCTCTATCCTCCAATGTAGACTTTCTTGTTCATATTTGTCGGAAATGATCTTCACAAGAACTCCAGGAAGTTGACCAACTGAAGGTGTGGTGCTTCTTCCACAAAAGGGTCGAACGTCATATGAAAATAGTTTCTTTCGATTTTTCTCCCGAATCACGAAATTTACGGTGAAAATACCTCAGTACAAAAACGATCTTCATCAAATTTCCAATAAAAAAGTATTCTTGTCATTTTTTGATTAACGCAATTAAAATTGAATAAATACGCCCTCAAAATGACCCCTGCAAGACAACTATTCAAATGGAAAAGAGTGAAAACGCCGAAAAACGTTTTTTTTTTTTTAATTTATCTCGTAAACCGTGCATCCTCAAAAAATACATGAGTACAAAAAATTTCCAAGGAGATGCATTTGCGATAATTTTTATTTAGCGCAATATGACGGAAATAATGCGCGCCAAATTCCGGCACGCATTATTTCCGTCATATTACGCTAATTAAATATTATCTCAAGTGCATCCCCTTGAAAATTTTACGTAGATCAATTTTTACTAAGGTATTTTTTTTGTAGGATGCATGGTTTACGAGATAAATTGAAAAAAACAAAACGCGTTTTTCAGCCTTTTCACACTTTTCTATTAAAATAGCTGTCTCGCGGGAATCATTTGAGGGCGTATTTACTCGATTTTCACTGCGTGAATCAAAAACTAACAAGAATACATTTTTATTGTAAATTTGATGGGGATTGTTTTTGCACTGGGGTGTTTCCATTGTAGGTTGCGTGATTCGCGAGCAAAATCTAAGAAAACCATTTTTGTCAGACGTTTGGCTTTTTTGAGGAAGCAGCATCACACTTTCAGGTGGTGAACTTCCTGGAGTTCTTGAGAAGATCATTTTCGACACCTGTACACAAGAAAATCTATAATGGAGAATAGTGCCAGGTTCGTCATTTTTAATGTCTAATTTGACTGGACTAATTAGGCAATTATAACTTCAAAAAATTAGCGAAAAACGTAACATTCGACTATTTAAATGGACTTTCTAGTCCAACAGTGAAATAGTCTATCTTGTAGGGAATTGAAGAAAGTTTTTCTCCAAGCTAAACAGAACTCAAGATATTGACGAGAAACTGATTTCAGTGAGAAAGAACGTTCTACAGCTTCGCGAGCCATACAGTGAGGGATCTCGACTTTTAGTATTTTATTTCGAATACCAAATCTGAGACATGTCCGTCAAATCTAGAACTTGCACCTGAATCATGATGACCGATGTTTTTGTCTACTGTATTATTAATTTCTGTTGATATTTTCTTTGAAAGGTCATAGGACAGTGGATTAGCCAGCTTGGATCTTCATATTATTGAAAATAACAAATTCAGATTGTCATCTCTGTTCTTTATTGATAATATGTATAGGTAAATCACTGTTCTTTGTGTTTTCTTCTGTGCATAATTATCTGTTAGAATCCTAATAGTGAGTCATGACAACACGTTTTTTAATCTCGAGAATAATTTTTAAATACAAATTCAGATTTTTATCCCTCTCGTACATTCTGATACGGGACCAACCAATAGGTTTCTATTTGAAAATGTACACAGAATGATAAAAAACTTCTCCATCTACCAATTTTTTAGTATATTTTTTTTGACAAACCCGTAAAATTTTGAGTTCCAATCCTTCAAGTAAACTTAAAAATTATTTGAACCCATGAACCTTTCATAGAGGTGGGCTTCGAGGAAAATTGAGATTCAAACTCTTTAGCTAGAACTACGTTATAACTATGGAGTCTTAAGCCGAAGTTCTGCTCTAGGCGTAAAAACATGGTAACATAAGTTAGATCCAGAGTAAGATTCTTGGCTCAGACTCTTCATGTTAAGATTCTTTTTCTCACAATAAACTAGGTTCAAGCTCGATGGTTAATTGATTGTCAAGAAAAAATACAAATTAGTGAAGGAGGTCAATATACGAGGGTGACTACAAGGAGATAAAGGAGGGACTCGTGAACACTGAAAAAATATTTTAAAAAATATTCTACTACTCTAATTATAGCACTAACGTACAGCAAGACAGCGCCTAGCATAAGCACTAGATTGCAAAAGATGGGAGGAACTCTTTTACCTACTATACATTTTACTGACCTACCAAGGAGGGCGCGTACAAATATTATGCGTCCTTAGAATAGATATCACATAATGGCACTTTGCCTTTATTAAAAACAAAACTATGTATCTAGTGGATCGATAAGTTTTTGAATCATTCGGGATTTGGATTCACAAAAAACCGCGATCAATAATATCCTTCAGAACATTGATCAAAGCTGTCGTACCCATTTTTTCGCTCTCCTCCGTGAAAACATCGTCTAGAATTTTAGGTGGGATTCGAGCGCGCACTGAGTTTTTATACTTTTCTGGCAATATTTCCTTCGGAGTAGTATTTCTGATATCATCCGTAATCATATAAGGAAGGAAGTACGAGGCAACAAAATACGATACGATCGCTGTCCTTTTAAATTCCTCCACAATCGCTTCTTTCGACGGCACTTTCGTTGAAGGAAAGGTACTTTGAAGAACTTCGTAGTACTCATCTATCAAATCATCCCAATGCTCATTTCTCATTTTTTGATCGGCGTTGAAATATAACACCAATGTTATATCTATCGCCGGCGATGCGAATCTCCAACTCGCCATATCGACCATTTTAAGATCGATAGGCTTTCCGTTGTCGTCATATTTAAAAAGTACGTTATTTCTCAAGTAATCGCCGTGACACAAAACATGAGTGGGATTGTTTTTGTCTCCGTCCTTGTACACCGTCCGGAAAATATTGTCACATTTTTCGATCATATCAAGTACACTCTCTCGCTTCGAACAATAATCAGGATCATTCAGTATGGGTTCCGTGCTTCTTGGTAGGAAACGGGCTAAACTACCGTATTGCTTCAAAATGTGACCGTTTGTTTCCACCATGTAGCGAGTTAACTCGTACAACTCCTTAGGGTTTTGTTCTCGAGCGCGATAAGAATACGCGTGAAACTCGCCGAGTTTTCTCAACATCAAGCTTAAATGATCGTAGTCAAGAAAGGATCTCCTTAGCGAAGGCAAATAACCTTTGGCTTGTAAATTCTCGAACACTATTACCGCTTCGTCGGAGCTAACGTTGTACTGTAAAACACTACCGTAGTAGGTTGAAAACAAACGTCGTATATCTTCGCCAAAAGTTGCAAAAAACGGTTGTATTCTCGTGAAGAAGAAAATTTCGTTGAAGAATGCAAGCATGGAGAATTTCTTTGAAAATATAATCGAAGGTGTTACCTTTAGGACGAGGTGATTCGAATACGCTACCGTCCCGTCACTGCGACAATATGAAATACGGCCAAATCGCGCCCTCGATTGAAAACCACTGGACCAATTGAAATCACCGGTATCAGTTTCGAAATCGACGGAAGTGCAATTTTCTCCGAACAACTTATTGTATTCAGTTAGAGTATTTCGTAAGACGCACTCAATCAACGGATCCATTGTAGAGAACTGCCTGAGCCTGTGATCAAACTGAGTAGGAAAACGTACCTTACGTAGCACTGTCTATTAATTCACTGATACTTATTCCGCTAGTTCCTATACGTCATCAGATGCAATATTACTTTATTGAAGGAAAAACAGTATTATATCAGTCGTTTTATATTATTCTCATACAGTCAGATAATGATTATCAGATCACACTAACCTTTGACTAAGCCTACAAAAAACTCCGACTTTAACCTCTTACGTAATCTTGTGACTGCAATTTCTATACATTACTTTTATGTTGTAGACATTCGTTCGAATGAAGATGGAAAACTTCATTTGCGGGGTAGTTAGAGATACTATTTTTTTCTTTCGTTCGTACTTTAGTCGTTTTTATACTATGACCCGCCCTGACCGTTTAGTTATAGCAGAATGTACCTATTTGTACATGTTTCTAACACCAACAACATCTGCTACAGAGGAGCCGATTATTCTACTACACAGCATACAATGTTCTGTCAATAAAGAGTCATAATACCTGCTGCAAAAGGCATTATACTACACATATTGGTCTGCAGAAAAAGCTGTTTTCTCTGCATGTATACAGACAGTAGCTATCAAATAAGTACCAGCTAGAGTATGAAGCATACAGAATACTCCGAAGGGAGAGTAAACACTACATAACCGCAGAAAATTGAAACGACGAGCGCTTTCCGTTAATAAACCATCTTCAGGACTGAAATGAAAGCAACTGACAAACGGAGGAGAGAAACAAGGTATTAAGATTGGCCAAACGAAAAATCTCGGTGCGAATCATAGACCAGTTCAATCAGGCCATCTTCCGGAATGTACTATACTTAAGTACAGTAATGCCATCGGTGTTAAGATGACGCATTATCTCTATATGCTCGTGGGCGATGCGTTTACGGGAGGAGTTCTCCTTATGGAGGAGCTTTTCCGATCCCTCACGGAAGCTGTAGCTGCTGTTTATTAGACGATCAGCAAAAGCTGACTCCCCTAAGTTTCCCTTGTTCCAAGACTTCAGGTGCTCAGCTACTCTAACCCTCATTTGGCGGCTGGTCTCACCAATATAAAAGCCTCCACAATCCCTACATTCCAACTTATAAGCACCACTCCTCTCATCAACGGGTATGGGGTCCTTCAGCGTCACAAACCACCCCCTGACTGTGGTAGGGTTGTAAAACGCGGGTCTGAAGCCAAATGGGCGAAGGGTCCGACCTAATTGGAGGGAGAACTTCCCCAGGAAGGGGAGACTGATCCAACGCATACGACGATCATGGATCGTGTCTCGGGGGAGGGAGGTGGGAGAATCACAGGCGCGCACCGAAGGGGGGGGGGCTAGGGGGCTGAAGCCCCCCCCCCTAGGCTCGGTGAAACAAATCTATTTTACAGCATTAGAACGAAGTTGAAAACATCTTTTTTAAATCTAAAGTAAAGAGAGTTAAATTTTGAAACTAATATGAATCATGCACTGTATGAAGAGATTAACTGATTGACCGTTAGTAGAAAGAAGAGGTGAGTAATAATAAACGTGTGTGCGTCAAGTGGGCACGTGGTGAGAACATAATACTGGTATTTTGCGAATTGAATTCATGAATTGACCTAATGCTATAAATTGCTGATTAAAAATTACACGAATCTGCATGCACGCAAAGCTTGCTAAAAGAATCTTCAGTATCAACTGACATCTGTCATTCAACGATCAACCTGTCTTCTGCCAATCTGCCATTATTCTGCAGTACTTTTAATCTTACATCGTGAAGTGTCTCTTTTATCAAAAAAAGTTGTGATAAATGGATATTCGAAATTTTTTTATGGCCAAAAGACCTCGAATGGATATCGAGAGTACATCCGAAAGCGATACTGAACATTCTCATGAGGAAGACGATACTGTCGATACATCAGGTAGGTACAAATGTAATGAAGTTATTGAAGGGGGAGCATCAATTTTTATGGACGTATCATTGCTCAGAAAGTTGGTAAAGAGTAACGAAGAAAAATTGAGTGCCCTAAAGAATGTTTGGGGTCCCCCCGAAAATTTTGATTTTCCTGTATCGAAAACAGGTACTCAAAATAGTCGTTTCAATTACTCGTGGCTCAAATCATATAAATGGTTGTCGTATTCCAAATTGGAAGATAGCGCTTATTGTATAGCGTGTGTTCTTTTCGCCCCACGAGAAGTTACGAGAAGTAGTCAGAAACTTGGCTCGTTAGTCATGACTGGATTTAAGAATTGGAAAAAAGCTACCGAACGTTTTCAAGATCATGAAAACCAGGATTATCATAAAACTGTGTTTTTAAAGAGCAATAATGTAAAGATATAGCGAGTGGAAAATTGGTACCAGTGGATCAAAGTGTTGATGTTGGTAGAAAAAGACAAGCCATTGAGAATCGAGCGAAAATTAAACCAGTGATTGAGACTGTAATATTGTGTGGGAGACGAAATATTGCTCTCCGGGGACACGAAGACTCGGACTCTTCGATCTTGAGAAACCCCCCTCCAAAAATGAAGGCAATTTCCGAGCTTTACTGCGAGCGCGAATTGATGCGGGAGATGAAGTTTTAAGGCACCATTTTACAACTTGCGGACGAAATGCTACCTACATCAGCTGGAGGACTCAGAATGAAATTATTGACGCGTGCGATGAAATTTTGAAGCAAAAAATAGCAGATAAAGTGAAAGGAGCTCTTTTTTTTAGCGTTTTGGCTGATGAAACGATTGACGTGTCATGTGTTGAACAACTTACTATGAGTTTACGTTACGTATTGAAGGAAGATTCAAATAGGTATGAATCAAGAATGCTCCTCGTGACTTTCCTCCGGACCATCACGTCAACATCGACATTGACCCCATTCACTCTGGCCAGGTGTTTTATTGTGAGTAATTCTTTCTTGAAGGCAGACTGACTCAAAGGGATACGAGTCAGTTTGTGAACTAGGCTATTAAAGGCAGCCATCTTATGAGCAACAGGACAGAATGAACCTCCGTGGAGTAAAACATCGGTCGCAGTATCTTTCCTGTAAATTCCAAACTCATGGATACCATCTATTATAAAGATTGATAAATCCAAAAAGTTAATGGAAAATACCCCTATTTCCGACGTAAATTTTATAGAAGGGTACCAGGAATTAAGATGCCTCAGAAACTCACCAAGGAGATCTGGGGGACCAGTCCAGGTGCATAGAACGTCATTAACGTACATGCGCCAGTAGTGAATATGATTAAGTAACACCTGGTTCGAGGAAAAGAGGTCAATTTCAAACTTAGACATGAAAATTTCGGAGATGAGAGAGCCTAAAGGTGATCCAAAGGGGATCCCTACTTCATCAGGGAACTCGAAAAATTTCCCTTCGAATTTACAATAGTTGAGGGACCAGCAAAGATTCAGGAGATCGAAAAAGTCTTAAAACTCTTTGTGAGGAATATTGGCTTTGATAAGTAGCGCACCCATACGCTGGATAGTAGCAGCCTCAGGAATATTCTGGAACAAACCAACAACATCAAACGAGCAGATGGTCATTCCCGGGGGAAACTTGCACCCTTCAGGACGTCAGTTAAAGAGGCCGAATTCAAGACCGAGTGAGGAGATTCAAAATCAATACGATATTTGAACTAACTGTCCACGAATTTGGCAAGGAGGTAAGGAGAGGAGATGAATGAAACTACGGGTCGCATCAGGGTATTATTCTTATGCACTTTAGGCAGCCCGTAAAGGAGGGGAAGAAGGTTTTTTTTTCAAAGCTGGAGTTTTGATAATAGCCTCACACTTGTTGATGCCACTCCTAACTTCTTTAACATGCTTAGAGAAGCTGAAATCCTCACTGTCTTTAGCACCACACTGCTGGAGCACTTCGTGGACCTTAGAATCATAGGTGAATTTCTCCATCACCACAACAGCATAGTCCTTGTCAGCCTGAGTGATGATTAAATCTCCCTCCTTAATCTTCCTCTTTAAACCTTGGATCACTCCTCCCAATTCGCCACGCATGCGAAGGAGGAGGTTATTGCGGACGATTTCAGCACAGACTTTCTGGGTATTAAAACCAGGGTCAATTTCAACTGCAAGATCCACAACAACATTCGCCAAAGTCTCATCCTTCTTGACGGAAAATAGACTAAGTTTCAAACCTTTCCCAATGAGAGCTGTTTCGTCACTATCATTATTTATGGGGGGATTTCTGAACGACAACACCGTCACTAACCCCTTCCTCAACCACATAAACGTTATCATTCATTACGCAGGACAACTTCCTATTTTTCTTCTCCTTCAAGTTCACCTCAAACTTCCGACACTTTTCACTGACGTCACGCATAAAGTAATCAAACTCGAAGGGGAGGAGCATACCGGAGAGTCTCGAATGGACCAAAAGGTTTAACCTCGTCCTGATATTACATTTACCATGCCGTCTCCGCAATTCCGTTCTTATCCACTTCTCCCTCATATAATTTTCCAGTTTCTTGGTCGTGACCTTACAATCGGAGTAGAACCGGAATTTTACGAACTTGGGTCTCAAAAGCAACACCAAACACCGACGAAGAAACCTCATATGAGAAGAAAACGAAGCGCGTTGCTTCCGAAATTTGTTCACAGACTGACTCGTATCCCTTTGAGTCAGGCTGCCTTCAAGAAAGAATTACTCACAATAAAACACCTGGCTAGACAGAATGGGGTCAATTTCGATGTTGACGTGATGGTTCGGAGAAAAGTTATGAGGAGCATTCTTGATTCCACCACCTCCCTCCCTCGAGACACGGTCCGTGATCGTCGTATGCGTTCGATCAGTCTCCCTTTCCTGGGGAAGTTCTCCCTCCAATCGGGTCGGTCTCTCCACCCATTTAGCTTCAGACCCACGTTTTACAACCCTACCCTAGTCAAAGGGTTGTTTGTGAGGCTGAAGGACCCCATACCCGTTGATGAGAGGAGTGGTGCTTATAAGTTGGAATGTAGGGATTGTGGAGGCTTTTATATTGGTGAGACCAGCCGCCAAATGAGGGTTAGAGTAGCTGAGCACCTGAAGTCTTGGAACAAGGGAAACTTAGGGGAGTCAGCTTTTGCTGATCGTCTAATAAACAGCAGCTACAGCTTCCGTGAGGGATCGGAAAAGCTCTTCCATAAGGAGAACGTCGAACACTCAGATAGAATTTCAGTTTGCAGAAACCTGGTTTCGGGTGTTGATTGAGCTTATGGATCAGCCCTGCATGCCAGGCTTTGTCGAAAGCTGCACTTAGTTCCAGGAAGACAACTGGCGCGTATTCTTTATTCTCCAGAGTCTGCATGGATGATTGGACCACGCGATGAATCTGCCCTATCATAGTGTACTTTTCACGAAAGTCAAACTGTATGTCTGGTAGGAGACTTTTCTTTTTAACGACTGCGTGAAGTCGTTGCAGGATAACTGTTTCGTAGATCTTGGCTGGACTTGGTAACAGTGCCTGTAGTATTCTGGCTCTCCTTCAGGTTTGTCTGAATTGAGGATGACAATCATCTTGGCTGTATTCCAACAGCGAGGAAGGTGTCACTGTCGGATGGGAGCGTTAATAAGCACGGTGAGCTATACTATACCCTTAGATCAAACGCGAGGCGATCGACGTTCTCTCACCTCGAGCTTACAACAGAAAAATTGTTTTGGTATCATTTTCTTTCATGAGCATAAGACAACGAAAATTTTCGCGTATTCTGCCGCTTAGATTAAACGCGGGGCGATCGCTGTTCCCTCACCGATAGCTCACAACAGCAAACGCGATCTTCTTGTTGTATTACTTTGATCATAAATCCCAATTTTCGAACTATTGTCCCAATATCTTCGGAGAAAATTCTTCCACTTCACACAAGTGCACGGTTCTCACTAATACGGTTTGTACCGCTGCGACTTGAGAAAAAAGAAAAATACATTTTAAAGTAGAGAATGTCAGGCGTGCCCCAAACATCGACAATTGATTTCCCGCGGTCTATCACGGTGGCAGTGATAGTTTACCCCGCTATTGACAAGAAAACCATGGCAATTCACCAAATATTGATTCTTTTGGGAATGTTCCACCCAATCCACCAAGAACTCTGATAATAAAGTATGTGTTGTACTGGAAGGCATGACGCATCAAGTGAATGAATTTCCTCAGGTGTTGGCCCCTATTTTTGTTGTTAAATGAATTTAAAGTTTTGTAAATGCTAGAAACCGAGGAAAATATGGATAATTTTTTTTTGGAAAAATACCATGGATGCATGTCTACATTTTCTAAAATGTCTCCAAGTTTCATCACTCTGCGATCATTATTGCCTTAGATACAGCCATAATATGGATTTTAGGTCTAAAAATGGCTCCGCAGCCCATATGGATGAGCAGATGGGTCCCAGTTTCTTCATTGGGAACCACATTTCCACATACATTTGGAACATCTTACGACCAAGGCCATTTTCCCCCTTACCCGGCTGAAGCCTTTGCCCTGCTCCGAGTGGCGTCCAGCAAAAACTGACCTACTCCAATTTGGCGTCTCGCCGTCCGGTGTCCGGCAAAAACTGACCTATGTCGTCATCAGGTCGTGACGTCACAGGGACGGAAGTCGAAATTTTTCCAAAGTCCCTTACCTATCATGATTGTAATATGGCTTGAATGTCAAAATGTTTCAAGTTCTTTTATGGCAGCGGACATGGAAAAGTTTCGAACTTCGAGCCACAATATAAAACAGAAGAGAAATTTCGACTTTCAAGCCATAATGTATGATTGGAGTAGGATTTCGAAAAATGTTGACTTTCAAGCTCAATACACCATGATAGAAGGCACTAAAAAAAATTTAGACTCTTCAAGATTTCAATTTCAATTTGAATTTCCAATACTAAAACCGGAACAGGTTCTCTGCGTTTCTCGTTTAACTTCGTTAAAGAAGCAATCGTTTTTTTCCCCCAGCTTGAAAGTCGAAATTTTTCCGAGTGCCCCTCCTATTATGTATAGCTCGGAGATCCAAATTTTCCAAGTCCCACCTTTTGCCGGACGGTGCCGGCGCCCGTCATTTCTCTCCAATTTACCCCTCAGGTTCACTGTTGAAATTCAACGATTTTCTTGATTTTCAATCATACTGGAAGTAGATTTCCATAAGAAGGCTCAGTAATTCTGTAGTTGGAAAAAATATCCGTATTTACCTACGTACCTTGCAAAGAGAAATTCATTTGAAATTAAAAATTACATTATTAGGGTGGAAACGAAACAAAAGAGAAAATACGAAAAATATCGTTCCTCTTGAGTCTTTTTTCAGATTATTAAATACCTGGTACATAAGCACACACAAAAAAAATCTATTTATTTCCACATTTTACTTCCTCTAGATGTTTAAAGCCTATATTTATTTTATTTTTTTTTCTTCGTTTTTGCGAGATAGAAGAATTTAGGCCGTATTTTCGCTTTTTCGTCTCGCTAAATGAATTTTTCGAATACCTACTCATCTTGTTTTCAACGTCGTACCTTTGAAGTTGACTTATCATTTTTTGGAACCACATATTTTGGCTTGTGTAGAAAATTAAATTACGCCTTGATAGAAAGTTTTTTTTTATTTGGTAACGCTGCTTCAGTTATAATCATCTATGACTACCTTACAAAATAATTTTGCTCCGACACACTTCGCGAATATTACGCTGTATAAAAGTGGTTAAAAGTTTTTTTTTTTTTCGTCAAAGAAAAAAATAATGAACGAAACAAAAATAAAACTTTTGTTCATCGATCGACAAAAATAGTTGATAAAGAGTGGCCAAATTTACATAAACCAAGCCATATTATTTTGTTTCTTTCTCGTCGGGAAAAGTGTTGGACGCCTTCTAAACCGCAACCCGACCCACACATCTGTTTTCCATCGCGTAACGCTCAAACTTTCATTTTCACGGCCACTTAAACAGGGTGAGCGACGAGGTGTCGTCGTATATCGATGCGGAAAAGTTTTCCTATTTGATATTTTTTTTTGAAAATCGTTTCCGGAAAAACAAAAACATGTCAGATAGGTCGCATAAATCGTCGCTTTACGATGTTAGAAATTCGGTTTACACCTTGATTTTCGCGTTAGCACGTTATATGTGTTACGAGGTACAATCCGACCTCTACTACATGAGGCGACAAAAATAGGGGAAAAAAAATAATAAATAAAATTACGACACGGTAAAAGCAAAATAGAAAGCCCAATAGATAAACTTAACGGTAACATTCGAGATGGCACCTCGTCATTGGAGGGTTTTGATCAGGATCAACAAAAAAAAAAAAGGCATCTATAATTTTTATTGCTCGGTGATCTTTAAAATTTACGGTATCGAAACACATTACGATCCTTCATTTCAGTTGCGTCCGTATAACCGCGAATTCAATTTCAGCGTTCATCCTTTCATAACGTTGGCAGCAATCTCTTGTATACGTCTACAGGCAGGGTGGGCGCGGAAGTGGCCTGTTTCTGTTTGCTGTGGTATAACTGCTGTTTGTAGAAGTTTCCTTGTTGTATATAATTTTCCGATTGCCGATTATACTGCTGACTATTCAACTCGTTTTGACGTTGGTTATAATTTGCTGCAGGTAACTCGTTTTGACGTTGGTGATAATTAGCTGTAGGTAATTCATTTTGATGCTGATTAAAATTTGATGTAGGCACTTCATTTTGACGTAGGTGATAGCTTGCTGTAGGATCCGGGTGGTAGACTATGGGAACAGGTGAAGGACTCTCTGGTTGAATATTGTTAATGTTGTTATTTTCGTTTCTGGTCACAGGGCTCGTCCTACTAGTGTATCTCGGCACCGTCTCCACCTGCCGGCGACTCTGTTCCAGGAAAAATGGTATTTTCTTCACAATTGCTCGGAACCCATTATCCTTGTCCGATGTGTACTCGACAATCCTTAGAGAACCGTCCGCCTCCAACATGTTGTAAGCGCCCCGTACAAAGTCACCGTCTCTATGCTCCCATTGACTTTTAATGTCCAACGTGTACGGATCGAATACCGAATATCCGTACTTGTAGAGTGGTTTGACCTGTAAACAAACAGAATTTTGTGAAAGGTCAAGAATTAGCATAAAGATTTGATTTTTTGAACATGGATGTGTCTTAGAGCTGGGTGTCTATCTGGAATTCGCGTCACGAAATTATGACGTCACGAATTGATGTTATCATGAGTGACCTTGACCTACTTTCGCAGCATACAGCGAAGGAGGCTATGTGCTAACGCACAGTGAAGTTGTTGCTTTCAAAGTCCAAACTTTCTTTAACTAGTGAATCGGCTAAGTGATCTATACTGGACTACATAGCGACATAGGAGACGAGGGCGTCATGTTATTGCATTCTGGATTCTAAATTGATACGTCCTGGTAAATGTTGATATATATCAACATGACTGATAAGGCTGGATTGGTCTTTTCTCGATTTTAAATTAGCATAAATTAAGTATCTGAAGATATCACAGATATTCTCATGCGATTCAATGTATTTCCCGGAGGCCCCAACATTCGTGACGTCATGTCCGTCCATGACAACTGCTTGTGAAATCATCAGCACATTCTCGGGATCACTCATTCCGCTCGCAATCCCTGCCACCCTTCGTTTAACTCCGTTAAACAAGCCGTGAGTTTTGTCAATATTTTTCTAAGTCTCCCTCCTATCATATTTTGCTTAGGGAGCTGGATTTTTGACGTCACAAACTGATGACGCCATAGACCAGTTTTTGAAAGGGAACTTGTTAACAGGGAACCTGTTTTATGGGAGGCTATTTGAGAAATCTGCCGTGCGCCGTGCGCCGTCCGCCGTCCAGCGAAAAACTTAGAAAAATTTCGACCCTCGAGCCATATATGATAGGAGAGGGACTTAGAAAAATTTC
Organism: Aspidiotus rigidus; assembly: GCA_035079385.1. Classification (NCBI taxonomy): domain Eukaryota; kingdom Metazoa; phylum Arthropoda; class Insecta; order Hemiptera; family Diaspididae; genus Aspidiotus; species Aspidiotus rigidus. Next base: position 1,007,328 of record JAVHKY010000002.1, on the reverse strand, counting down.
GACTCTCGAGCTATATATGATAGGAGAACTTAGAAAAAATTTCGACTCTCGAGCTATAGATGATAGAAGGGGGGACTTGGAAAAAATTCGACTCTCACGCCATATGTGATAGGAGCGGGACTTAGAAAAATTTCGACTCTCGAGCTATAGATGATAGGAGGGGGACTTGGAAAAAATTCGACTCTCGCGCCATATGTGATAGGACAGGGGCTTAGAAAAATTTCGACTCTCGAGCTATAGATGATAGGAGGGGGACTTGGAAAAAATTCGACTCTCGCGCCATATGTGATAGGAGAGGGACTTGGAAAAATTTCGACTCTCGAGCTATATATGATAGGAGGGGGACTTGGAAAAATTTCGACTGTCGAGCTACATATGATAGGAGGGGGACTTAGAGAAATTTCGACTCTCGAGCTATATATGATAGGAGGGGGACTTAGAAGAATTTCGACTCTCGAGCTATATATGATAGAAGAGGGACTTAGAAAAATTTCGACGCTCGAGCTATATAATATGATAGGAGGGGTTCTCCAAATCTAGGCTTCCTTGAATTTTCAATACCAAATCTCATTCGAATCATAAAACAGGTTCCCTGCGTTCCTCGTTTAACTTCGTTAAGGAAGCCGTCATTTTTTTATCGGAGGGGGGGCGGAAAAAACGTCCGGCAAAACTCGGATCTCGAGAATTTTTCAAGTCCTTCTCCTATCATATAAAGCTTCAGAAGCAGGCCCTGTGACATCACAGTTTGATGAAGTCATAGGTCAGCCTTATGACGTCACCATCTGATGACGTCATAGTTTATCTACTATCTCCTGTCATATAATCTTTGGAGGCAGAGCCTGTGATGTCACAGTTCGATGACGTCATAGGTCAGTCTTGTGACGTTACAATCTGATGACAAAATGAATAAGTTTTTCATGTTCCCCTCCTATTATATTTATATATAGCTTGGCTCCAATGTCCGGCCTGTGTTGTCACAATTTAATAACGTCATATGTCAGCCTTGCGACGTCACAATCTATATTTTTCAGATCCCACGTATCCCTTAAAACAGGTTCCCTACCCACCCTTGTTTTTTTTTAAAATCCCCTGCCATCATGTATAACTTGGTGTGGGGCATGTGACGTCACAGTTTGATTGGTAGGCTTTGTGCCGTCACAATCTGATTACGTCATAAATCAATTTTTCAAGTTCCCCTCCTATTATATTTGCGTATAGCCCCAAAGTCTGGGACTATGTCGTCACAATTTTATGACATCATAGTTTATTCAAGTACCTCTCCGATCATTTACAGCTTCGGAGGCGGAGTTTGTGCTGTCACAGTTTGATGACATCATAGGACAGTCTTGTGACGTCACAATCTGATGACGTCATAAATTAGTTTTTCATGTTCCCCTCTTATTATATTTGTGTATAGCTTAGCTCCAACGTCGGCCCTGTGATGTCACAATTTAATAACGTCATATGTCAGTCTTGTGACGTCACAATCTATATGTTGCAGATCCCACGTGCCTCTTGAAACAGGTTCCTGCCAAGCCTTGTTTTCTAAATCCTCTTGCCATACATATGTAGCTTTGTGACGTCACAGTTTGACGATGTCATTGGTAGGCTTCAAGCCGTCACAATCTGATGACGTAATAGAGTTGTTTTTCAAGTTCCCCTCCAGTTATATTTGCATATAACCTCAAAGTCCAGGTCTGTGACGTCACAATATACATTTTTCGATCCCACATGCGTCTTGAAACAGATTTCCTGCCACCCCTCTTTTTTCAAGTCCCCCTGCTCTCATATATAGCTTGAGGGGTGGGGCCTAAGAGGTCAGAATTTGATGACGCAGTAGGTCAGCCTTGTGACGTCACAATCTGATGACGTCATAGATAGATCAATTTTCTTTCGAGTTCTCCTCCCATTTTATATAGCTTACAATTTGATGATGTCATAGTTCATATTTGTGACGTCACAATCTACATTCTTCAGACACCATGTGCCCCATAAAACAGATTTCCCACCATCCCTCGTTTAATTCGTTTAATGGACACGTGAGTTTTTTTGGAATTACGGGCTAAGATTCAGGAGACTTTAGGAGGGACATGCTTTGGGGGGGTAACTCGCAAGGGTAATGTAAACTCGCAGACTTTGGAATTAGGTACTAGGATTCAGGAAACTTCAGGAAAGACATGAAACATGTCGAAATTTCGGTCAAGATTTTTTCAAATCTAATACCCCTCTATGTAATTTGAATGGAGGACTTGTAAAAATGTCAAAAAAAAAGACGGCTTCTTTAACGATGTTAAACAGCTGTTGGGTCGAATTGCTTTCAGTAGTGATGATTGAAATTGAAATCTTGAAAATCTGAAAGTTTTCCGAGTCTAGTGTATAATTATGATAGGAGAGGGACTTGAACCATCTCCCCTAGAACAGGTTCCTATTGAAATTTCGACCTTCCAAACTATATATGATAGGAGAAAATTTCGACTTCCAAGCTAGTCCCTGATAACAAGGGGACTTGAAAAAATTTTAATCCTCGAGCTGTCTACAATAGAAGGGAGACTTGGAAATACAGAACGACGGTTCCTTTAGAGAAGTAAAACGGAGAACGTAGGGAACCTGTTCTTTGGGTTGAATTAGTTTTGGTATTATGGCTCGAAGGTCGACATTTTTTTCCAAGTCCCCTGCAGTAATGTATGATAGGAGGAGGACTTCGGAAAAGGTTGAAATTTCCCAAAGTCCCTCTCCTATTACCTATATATTATGGCGTGAAAGTCGAAATTTTTCCAAGTCCACATCCTTTATGAGGGTAGGTCAATTTTCAACGGAGGGTACACGCTAAATTATTCGAAATTACCCCCTATAAAACAGGTTTTCTGTCAAAGTTTCAACGTCCGAGCCCCTGCCAAGGTGATTGATCAATTTACCAGCATTGTATGTGGATGCCAGATCAACAGACACTCATGAGCCTCTGAACTAGGTTGCAACTCTCGATGATATGTTGCCAGGAGAAGAGGAAGAAGACAATTGATAATACCAGCCGAGTTGTGGAGCAGGACATCCCCTCTCCCTTCTCTAAGGCAGTCTTTTCAAAGGCCATAAAGAGGAGAGCCAATCGATCAAGACCCCTCTCTCCTATTTCCTGAGATAGTCTGATTATGGTCTTATGAATCAATATACCAGTTGGACATATATGCAGAAGAAGACAGTTGATAATAAAATTAGTTTCGGTGGCCAAGACCTCCCCTCCTCCTTAGTTCGCCAAAAGTTCAGGATCTAGGCCAGAGTAAGAGTATGAAGTACGTTGAAAGCGTCAAACATCTTGGTACAAAACAGCCACTACAGACTATTGAAACACATAGAGGTCAAGACCTCAATAGGAGGAGTCTGAGTTATGAACCTGATATCCAGGAAAGAGATATTTTTGACTTTGATCTCACAGAAGGTGTCCAAGCCTCGTACCCTCATCTCCATTCAACATACGACTCTCGTTTAGAAATAATTAGCCTCACTTTCTATAATAGACTTAGCCGTCATGACTCACCCTTTAGAAATGAGTCGTAATTTAGTCACTGTCACCTGAAGGTCATTCTTCAATTGAAAACACTCTAAAATTACTTATACGATTTTATTTAAGTCCTCAGCATGTGAATTTCACTCTCTTGGTTTTCACGTCATTTTAATACACAATGGCAAGAGAATGGTAATAAAAGTTTTACAACTTTCTGTACCGTGAATTTTCCGTACTCGTTTAATTTCTTGTACTAGTCACTCATTTACGTTACCGAAGCTAACTGAAAAACCTTGTTGGATGTTTTCAAAATGTCAGTAGTTTGTACGCAAAAGAGCGTCAACCTCATATGTGGACGTTCTATAATAACTTCACTTTTTGATATGACAAATCTGTATTTCTGCGAAAGTTTTTTTTTTTTCACAACTGCGACCGAATTGAATTTCATCCAACGCTTTGGCCAGTCCATGGTAAACGTAATAACGTTGGCAAAATATTGCGTTAAGTTTGCTTTATCGGTGAACATGTTTGGACTGAAGAATGCTACGAGTATCTCTAGCTGCGGTTTACCGTTCATACCGCCAGTATGAAAGAATAGGAAAATACAAGTGTATCGGTCAAATCCATGAAAGGTCAGTCGCAAGCAATTACGTATATAGACTATCTTACAGATACGTGTTTCCGAAGGGGAACAAATGAGTTACATACTCTCATATCGATATAGAATATTACGTTACTTGATCGGTGTTGGTCTTAGAGATGACGAAGAGTACCGGTACTCGTATGGTAGGACACAAAATCTCCATACTCTAGTTCTGAGTCCACGAGAAGATGATGACGCGCGACCTTCGCGAGACAATGCATCTTCTCAACGCGTTATACACATTTATCATACACTGCTCTCGCGAATATTATTAACAATGGAAAAACGGTAGATATGGAACAACTGTTACAGTACGCACGAAAAACAAACTGGTTTTCTCTAACGCATTAATTAGGGCATGTTCTTGACCTATTGTCGGGGCTAGCTACGTGTGCTCGTAGAAAATTTTAAAAATTTCGCTGATTTATCGTTTTCTGAATTTCAATCGCGTCTAACGTACCTACATGAGAGATCATCAACTCCCGGGTAATTTTTCTACCGTCGTATCTAAATTAGCTTCGAGATATACTGAAAAATAGCAGCAAATACTATTATTTTTATTAATTAGCAACGAACGTTCTCATGTACTGTTTGTAAGTCTTGTTATAGAGAAACCTTGAATAAGGTATACGGTCTGGGTCGGTCATTAAAATTTTTTCATCGTCTACGAAAAGGATGAGTGTGCATTCTTCAGAATTTAGACTTAAGGTTATCGAAGAGGAAATGTGATCAGGGAGATGAGAACCTCGCACGCGCACAGCCAATAATTAATGGTCTGTATTGTCAGTAAAACCGTATCATCTTCCTAGTAGGAAGTAATTCTATACACAATCATTTTTTAAATTCGCACCGATATATCAACAGAAATAATGTTAGCTCGAAAACGGAGTTGTTATTCTCGAAGCATTTGCATTCAGGTATCGTGAAATTTTGCAAGACAGTCGTGGTAACGAGGGTACTCAAAGGAGTAACACGAAAGAAGATGCAAAAGACCGCACGATAATTGAGAACACGAGCGCTTTCGGCGAATGAGCCATTTTCGAAGTGTCACCACCAACGAGAACAAGCGACATCAAACGAGATCATGACCGAAGCTACGAGTCATCGAAATGTAAATTATTCCCGTAGACTAATTCGATCAATTCTCCTTCAGGAATGTACCTGTTCAAAACGGTAACGCCACTATTATTCCGATATTGGAGGATTTCTATTTCCTTAAGGGCCAGACGTTTAAAGTAAGTTACGAATTTTCCCCACGAAGGAGGACTTCGGATACCTCCTTAAAATTGTGACCACTTTCGATCAACTGATCAGCAAAGGCTGACTCCCCTACTTTCTCTTCCTTCCAAGCTTTTTTGGGTTCGTCAACTCTAATTTGGAGCTGACGGCTGGTCATCCCTATACAGACACTAGGGCAATCTCCACAAGCCACCCTAAAAACCCCACCTCTATCGGCCACTGGGATAAGGTCCTTTAGTTTGACGAAGAGGCTCTTAACAGTGTTAGCATTATAGAAAGCTGGCCGAAAACCGAAGGGGCGGAGGACACGGCCCAACTGCGATGAAAACTTGTCCAGAAACAAGAGCTTAATCCACCGTCTCTCACCATCTTGGCGCGAATCCCGGGGGAGGGGTGGTCGCACAGTCAAGGCATTTCCTTGTGAGCCCCCGCCGAACCATACGGTCAACATCGACCCTGGCCTGATTGACTCTAGCCAGGTGCTTTATAGTCATCAATTCTTTCTGGAAAGCGGCTTGACTCAATGGGATATAAATCAAGCGATGTAATAGGCTATTAAAAGTAGCAACTTTGTGGCCAACAGGTATATCGGTCGACGTGTTCTTCCAAATTGATGGATGCCGTTAGTGACGGAAATAGACAAGTCCAAAAAGTTTATAACGGAGCCACCAACTTCCAGTGTACATTTTATGGAAGGGTAAAGGCTGTTTAATAATCAAGAAACTCACCAAGGAGTTCTGTTGGACCGGTCCACGCACACGAAACGTCGTCAACGTACCTGTGCCAATAGTGTATATGACTCACAAACACCTGGCGTGAAGAGAACAGGTCGCCCTCAAATTTAGACAAAAACGTATCGATTCTAATAGGCATTGTTCTTCAAACCATAAAAGAGAACACAGCCGACTGCCATCTATGAAATAGTTATACTGGCTGACTTTGAGCTATATTTTCTTGCACACTCTTTCACGTACTCGCTTGACACTTGCTCACCATTCTTCTTCAACTCCTTCTACCATCAACGGAGTAAGACATTAATCGTTACTGGAAGTTTGATAAGTTTTGTGGAAAAACTCGAGAGGAAACTATCTGCATGATAATGAACCGCCTCTCGTAAAATGGTAATTCGACAAAAATAGCCAATTTCCATGGTATCAATTACTCACAGAGGCTATTCGCGATTATTCAACGCGTATCGATTTTGTTCACAATCATAATCCTCCGAACGCATCGCGGATACTCGGAGTAAGAGTGATGCCGCGGAACTTTGAAATATTTTCGTACTCCTTGGACTTGTAAAATTTTTCATTTTCAACTGTTGGACTTGGAATTATTTTCCAACTGTTGGACTTTGACATATTTTCATACTTCTTGGACTTGAAAATATTTGTTGGACTTCGAAATATTTTCAACCGTTGGACTTGGAATTAATTTTCAATTGTTGGACTTTGGAATATTTTCATACTTCTTGGACTTGTAAGTAAAATTTTTCATTTTCGATTGTCTCCCACAGTTGAAAATATTACAAAGTCCAAGAATTGAAAATGAAAAATTTTACAAGTCCAAGAAGTATGAAAATATTTCAAAGTCCAATAATTGAAAAATAATTCCAAGTCCAACAGTTGAAAATATTATTGAAAATAATGGAAAATTTTTCAAGTCCAACAGTTGAAATAATTCTAAGTCCAACACTTAAAAATATTTTGAAGTCCCACAATTCAAAAATAATTCCAAGGTAACAGTTGAAAATATTTTGAAGTCCAACAATTGAAAATATTTCCAAGTCCCACAATTCAAAAATAATTCCAAGTCCAACACTTGAAAATATTTCATAGTCCAACATTTGAAAATATTATTGAAAATGAAAAATTTCACAAGTTCAACAGTTGAAAATATTTCAAAGACCCACAATATGAAAATAATTCCAAGTCCAACAGTTGAAAATATTTTCAAGTCCGAGAATTGAAAATGAAAAATTTTACAAGTTTAAGAGTTGAAAATATTTTAAAAGTCCCACAATTTGAAAATAATTCCCCCAAGAATTGAAAATGAAAAATTTTACAAATCCAAGAAGTACGAAAATATTTCAAAGTCCAACAATTGAAAAATAATTCTAAGTCGAACACGTTGAAAATATTATAGAAAATGGAAAATTTTTCAAGTTCAACAGTTGAAATAATTCCAAGTCCAACACTTGAAAATATTTCAAAGTCCAACAGTTGAAAATATTTCAAAGTCCCACAATTCAAATATAATTCCAAGTCCAACACATGAAAATATTTCAAAGACCCACAATACGAAAATAATTCCAAGTCCAACAGTTGAAAATATTTTCAAGTCCAAGAATTGAAAATGAAAAATTTTACAAATCCAAGAAGTACGAAAATATTTCAAAGTCCAACAGTTGAAAAATAATTCTAAGTCGAACACGTTGAAAATATTATAGAAAATGAAAAATTTTTCAAGTCCAACAGTTGAAATAATTCCAAGTCCAACACTTGAAAATATTTCAAAGTCTAACAGTTGAAAATATTTCCCGAGTCCAAGAATTGAAAATCAAAAATTTTACATGTCCAACAGTTGAAATAATTAATTAATTCCAAGTCCAACACTTGAAAATATTTCATAGTCCAACCATTGAAAAATAATTTCAAGTCCAACAGTTGAAAATATTTCAAAATTATTTTCCAACTGTTGGACTTTGACATATTTTCATACTTCTTGGACTTGTAAGTAAAATTTTTCATTTTTGATTGTCTCCCACAGTTGAAAATATTACAAAGTTCAAGAATTGAAAATGAAAAATTTTACTAGTCCAAGAAGTATGAAAATATTTCAAAGTCCAATAATTGAAAAATAATTCTAAATCCAACAGTTGAAAATATTATTGGAAATGGAAAATGTTTCAAGTTTAACAGTTGAAAATATTTCAAAGACCCACAATATGAAAATAATTCCAAGTCCAACAGTTGAAATAATTCCAAGTCCAACACTTGAAAATATTTCAAAGTCCAACAGTTGAAAATGAAAAATTTTACAAGTCCAACAGTTGAAATAATTAATTAATTCCAAGTCCAACAGTTGAAAATATTTCAAAATTATTTTCCAACTGTTGGACTTTGACATATTTTCATACTTCTTGGACTTGTAAGTAAAATTTTTCATTTTTGATTGTCTCCCACAGTTGAAAATATTACAAAGTCCAAGAATTGAAAATGAAAAATTTTACTAGTCCAAGAAGTATGAAAATATTTCAAAGTCCAATAATTGAAAAATAATTCTAAATCCAACAGTTGAAAATATTATTAGAAATGGAAAATGTTTCAAGTCCAACAGTTGAAAAATAATTCTAAGTCGAACACGTTGAAAATATTATAGAAAATGGAAAATTTTTCAAGTTCAACAGTTGAAATAATTCCAAGTCCAACACTTGAAAATATTTCAAAGTCCAACAGTTGAAAATATTTCCAAGTCCCACAATTCAAATATAATTCCAAGTCCAACAATTCATATAATTCCAAGTCCAACAATTCAAAAATAATTCCAAGTCCAACACATGAAAATATTTCAAAGACCCACAATACAAAAATAATTGCAAGTCCAACAGTTGAAAATATTTTCAAGTCCAAGAATTGAAAATGAAAAATTTTACAAGTTTAAGAGTTGAAAATATTTTAAAAGTCCCACAATTTGAAAATAATTCCCCCAAGAATTGAAAATGAAAAATTTTACAAATCCAAGAAGTACGAAAATATTTCAAAGTCCAACAATTGAAAAATAATTCTAAGTCGAACACGTTGAAAATATTATAGAAAATGAAAAATTTTTCAAGTCCAACAGTTGAAATAATTCCAAGCCCAACACTTGAAAATATTTCAAAGTCCAATAGTTGAAAATATTTCCAAGTCCCACAATTCAAATATAATTCCAAGTCCAACAATTCAAATATAAATCCAAGTCCAACAATTCAAAAATAATTCCAAGTCCAACACATGAAAATATTTCAAAGTCTAACCATTGAAAAATAATTTCAAGTCCAACAGTTGAAAATATTTCCAAGTCCAAGAATTGAAAATGAAAAATTTTACAAGTTTAAGAGTTGAAAATATTTTAAAAGTCCCACAATTCGAAAATAATTCCCCCAAGAATTGAAAATGAAAAATTTTACAAATCCAAGAAGTACAAAAATATTTCAAAGTCCCGCGGCATCACTCTTACTCCGAGTATCCGCCATGCGTTTGGAGCAGTTCGGAGGATTATGATTGTGAACAAAATCGATACGCCGTAAATAATAGGAGGCTATTCAGCTCAATTCGTTATTCAAGAGAAAAGAGGTGAAAACTAGAAAAATTTGGTGCTGCCCTAAAGATGTGATCTATTGTATTTGCAATTCATTTAGCGCTGCACCACGAGGAGGCGAACTGGTTTACAGTCCAAAAGCCGAAAAATGGGGAAATGAAGTCGTCAAAATTCCAAATTCAGAACACTGTCACAATTCTGAGTTCAAATATATATGTTTCTACAATTGTCTATCAAAACGAAACTACCACATCTTCCAACAATATGCGTCCAGGTACAACTGCGCAACATTGTACGAGGAATGCTTCTCATCTTCTTCAAAATTGTAATTTTTGCGTGCAACCATGTAAGATCTCTCGATTACTTGCGCGTGCGCACATGTGAAGGATACACATAATTTTCTAGGTAACCTAGCCCAATTCGTCCATTTGATACACATTCTACACAAATAAAAAATCTATTTCGTTGAACTTCACCTGCGAGTTTGAGTGCAACCACACATGCTCGTTATCCCCACAATTTGGAATATCAAGTTTTTACTACTAGGTACCAGTGTCGTTTTGGCGCGGCCAGAGAGGTCCACAAAGGTTTACGAGGCCGACGACAAAATTCTTGAAAGCTTGACCATAAGAGTTGGGCGCCCCCGACGAGCTGATTACCCAGCCTAAAAACTGTGATCAAGCACGAAATTGGCAAATAGTCCTAATTGGAAAAGAGGTGTTCCCGGTGTCATTTGCCAGAAAATCACAAATAGTCCCGCAAATAATCAAAATCGGAAAATAGGCGTTGGCGGTGTCATATGCGCCACAAAATCGTAAAAGGATCTGCAAATAGTACAGACAAAAAAGAGGCGTTTCCCCTGTTATTTCCCACAAAATCGCAAAAGGTCATGTAAATAGTACAGATCGGAAAAGGTTATTTTTCTCACAATTACAAAAGGTCCTGCATTTAGTTCAAATTGGAAAAGAGGCGTTTGCGAAATCATATGCCACAAAATCGCATAGTCTCGCAAATAGCACAGATTAAAATAGAGACGTTTGTGGTGTCATTCGCCACAAAATCACAAATAGTTCCACAAATAGCACAGAATAAATCAGGATGCCGTTGCAAGTTTTGCAACGATGAGAGGGGAACCCGCAAGACTCTTATACCACTGCGGAAGGCCTAACTCCTTCAATGAGCCTGATATGCAACACCATAAGACTCAAAACGCCCTTACAAGGTACTCCATAAAACAGGTCCTCTGAGTCCCTTCGTCTCTTCGATCATATTAGCCTCGAGAGTCGGAATTTTTCCAAGTCCCCCCTCCCCTTTTTGTGACGTCATCAACCTCGGACCGCTAAAAATTTCCACCCCCAACAAAAGGGATAGCGGGTTCTCCGCTAAAAAAAGAGCGTTCGCAGTGTCATTTGCCAAAAAATTGAAAAGGTCCCGGAAATAGTCAGAACTAGAAAAGAGCATTAGGAGTGTCAGTTACCACGAAATTAAAAGGTTCTGCATTTTGTCCAAACTGCAAAAAAGGCCTTTTCGGTGTCATTTGCTACAAAATTACAAATAGTTCCGTAAATAGTACAGATCAAAAGAGAGCCGTTTGCGGTGTCATTAGCCACAAAATTACAAAAGGTCCGGCATTTAGTTCAAATCGCAAGAGAGGCGTTTGTGGTATAATTTGCCACAAAATCGCCAATAGTGACGAAAATAGAATAGATTGAGACAGAAGCGTCTGCAGTGTCATTTGCCACAAAATTGGAAATACGTAGTCTGGCAAATAGTCGAAGTTGAAAAATAGGCGTTTGCAAAGTCATTTGCCAAAAGACTGCAAATAGTCCCGCAAATAGCACAGACCAAAAAAGAGGCGTTTTAGGCGTTATTTACCACAAAATCAAAAAAGGTCCGGCAGATAGTCTAAATTAGAAAAGAGGCGTTTGCGGTGTCATTTGCCACAAAATTACAAATTGTACTGTATTTAGTCCAGGTGTTTACGGTGTCATTTGCCAATAGTCTCACAAATAGTACACATAAAAAAAAAGGGACATTCGCTGCATGTATACCACAAAATTGTAAATAGTTCCACAAACAGCACATAATGAAAAATAGGCGTTTATAGTGTCATTTGCCAAAAATTTGCAAGAGGTCCTGTGAATATTTCAAAACTGAAAAGAGCGTTTGCGGTGTAATTTGCCAGAAAGTCGCAAAATACCCCGCAAACTACGTCATATCAGAAAAGGGGCGTTTGCGGGGTGCGTCATTTACCAGAACATCGCAAAAGATCCTGTAGATAGTCATGACCAGAAAAGAGGAGTTTGCTGTGTCACTTGCGGTAAAAGCCCAAATATTCCCGCAAATAGTACAGATTAAAAAAGAGTCGTTTGCGCTTCCATTCACCACAAAAGCCAAATGGTCCCCCAAATAGTCAAAACCTGAAAAGCGGCGGTAGTAGTGTCTTTTTCCACAAAATTACGAAACGCCCTGCACTTAGTTCAAATCAAAAAAAGGGCGTTCGCGGTGTCATTTTCCTCACAATTACAAAAGGTTGTGCATTTATTTCAAATCGCAAAAGAGGGTTTGTGGTATCATTTGCCACAAAATCGCAAATAGTGCCGAAAATAGCACAAAATTTAAAAAAAAGTAGTCTGCGGTGTCTTTTGCCACAAACTCGCAAAAAAGGACAGATTAAAAATAAGGGTTTGAGGCGTCATTTACCACAAAATCATAAATAGTCGCGCAAATACCACAGATCAAAAAAGAGGCGTTCGCGGCGTCATTTGTCACAAAATTGAAAAATAATTCCGCAAACAGTCGAAATTGGAAAAGCGGCTTTTGCCGTATCAATTGCCATAAGATCCCCAATGGTCCCGTAAATAGCACAGATCAAAAACGAGGCGTTTGCGGTATCATTTTCCTCACAATCACAAAAAGTTCTGCATTCAGTTCAAGTCGCAAAAGAGGCGTTTGCGGTGTCGTTAATCACAAAATCGCCAATAGTGCCAAAAATATCGCAGATTAAGAAAGAAGCGTCTGCGGTGTCATTTACCGAAAAATCACAAATAGTCTGTGGTACGCGAGATTTTCAAACTGGGCCAAGGATGAAAGAGCCTGAATTCTCACTTGAGCAATTACTTCTGAAGTAATGAAGTTTGGCTTAAAATTATGAGAACAGTTAACACTTCAACCACCCTCTACGGGCCAGTTTTACCAAAAAACATGACGGTCGAGATGGAACCAATAAGCGCTCGATTTTGGCTACTAAGTTTAGTCACGATCTTGGCTTAAACTCTGATTAATTGGATTAATTGAGTCGGTAAAACGGACCCTAAGAATCATAAATTCTTGCGTCCCTGTATGGATTCCCGTGTATTCGAGTGAAATGTCACCAGTTTTGGTTAGGGCGTGAATCATGATATCAGTGGACAAGTTTCACAAGCTAAAGATAGGTCAGCTCGCGGTCTAGACGTGAAAGCACGAACGTTGCAGTAAATGCGTCGTTCTCAAATACCATTTTAGTCTTTGTATCCAAAGAGAACCTGGTATTCCTTTATAATAGTTATGCAGTATTTATTCTTCATCCAACATAAACACTCACACAGTCCGATCTTACGTAAATATGTAATAATTTCGTCTTTCCTATGCCATTCAAAATTGTATGAAAACTGTCTAACATACGTGTGTAGGTTGAAATTCTTCGTAATAATATTTGTCCGGCTCCATCGCTAGAAATTCCAATTAATCGAGTTCTTGCGGGGCACTCACTCGTGAACGAGATGAAAAGCCCGGGTCGCGTATGAAATAACTGAGCACACCGTTTGTCTTCCCCTCTGAGCCCAAATTCTTAGGATTGTTCGTTTTAGATGGGATATTGGACGAAAAATTGTCATTCTGTAAACTGCCATGGAACAATACGACTTGGCAAAAAAAAATAATAGGACGATTGTTTTCAAGCAATTTTAATCACTGTCGAAATATACATTCGAATTCACACCTGCGCAGTGTTTCTTTAAGTCGTCGAATGCAATCGTCCGATTTTTTTGTGCATATCGGGTCACAAATGTTACACATTTGAGTTAGAATTGTACTGCATTTTGTAACGCGAATGTAATATCGATACGAGTTACACCAGACAATTATAAGATTGCGACCAGAAAATCACAACGATTGCTATTATTTAACAGAAAAAAAAGAACTATTCTTTTCCCATGACGAGGCATATTCTCGGGTAACGCATCCGAATGGTCCATATACTTATATTCATTTAGTAGAGAGAAGAAAAAAAAAAAAATGTATAGAAGAAACTTGTTGGCCTACAATATTCGGTCGGTTAACGCAGAATGTCAATTTTATGCTCGACGTATGCAGAGCGAGTGCTGTGTAAAGGATTTGCGAGAGAGGCGACATATTATTAAAATTATTTTGTCTCATTTCGAAGCCAAACAGCGTTCATTTCCTCATGCACGAAGAGCACGCGTATCAGCCGACATCGTGTATCATTGTTCGAAAATTCGTTATTTCGAACGGTCAAATCCTGTTTACATAATGTTCACGAGGTACTCTTATGCTGTTTCTGTTAAAGGTATTGCTCCCGCGGTTCCAAGTATCAGATAATATACTTCCGTTTTCGAGTACGATCGAATTATGACTGAGCGAACTGTATGACTGTGGCGACCATTAATGAAAATTTTCATTTCCATCGAGTCTCTGTAATTGTCCACTGGGTTTCGTTCGTCCGACTAAAAGTCACCGTGTTTGGCTGATGGGGTGACGTAACGATAACGATATTGTGATATTTCATTCAATTTACCCCGCCTACAGTTTTACTGGCGTACGACTTACTAATAGAGCAACATGAGTAATGCTGATTTGTACGAAAAAAAATAATAATAGTAATGTATGAAAAGCTAAACCAATTATATAAAATTTTCCAGCGTAATACCCGCTTGTCTGCACGTACGATCGGGCTCATATCGTCACTGCGCATTTCGATGGCCTAAACGATTATCCTCTGGATCTATTGACATTGAGAGAGATATACAGGACAATTTGAGCGTGTGCTAGCAATCATCTCGAAGATTCCTTGAACCACAAAAATTAGTTCTCGCTGCTCCAATTCTTTCGGATAAGAATCTTGGAAAGCCCAGAAAATTTCTTAGATACCTCACATTCGGTCTATCTTCCTTCCTCTTCACATTACAGTACCTAAAATTGACGGAACAAATTTCACCTTTTAGACATAGTTTCGAAATAACGCGAGGCGTGATTCCATCTAATTGCTCGATTATAATTCCAGCTTCGCTTTTTTTTTTACCATTTAATTATTATTTAAAGATAAATTTTCACGCCGAATGACCGATTAAATAATGAAATTATTCACCGCGATAGGTACTTTAGCAGCCAATTATCGAAATTATAAATATAATTCTATTTTTTACTGTCGATAAAAAGTAATTTGATTGATGTTACATTTTTCCGCGTATCACTGTAGGTATTGAGAAGATTGTGCGAGAAAACGCGAAATACTTTTTAGTCGTGATAAAAATTCTCTCTTTCTTTTTTATTTTATTTTTACGAGCACTAGAGCTGCACGAGGGCTATTGGCTCGGCGTTACAAAAGTTATGAAAGTAATATTATACATAACACATAACAAAGGGAGGTTTTAAGGAAGTTGGTAGAGTAAGGAAAAGTGAGGAAGGATAAGAGGATGGAATAATTATAATGTCGAGTGTAACTGCTTCAGGTAATGGTGTGTAAAAGTTTACAATGTGTGTATGTAGAAGGTTGTAGAGGTATAGTCGATGTATGTGTTCAGATGTGAGCGTAAAAGTCAGTTTGTCTTAGGTAATGTAGGGTATTCGAAATGAGGTCCTGGTTGTTTTTGAGTGCTTGGGTGAGTGAAGAGGGGATATCCGAAGAAGAGCGAAGGAGTAAAAGTCTGGGGCATGAAAAAAAGTGTTCCACTGTTAATTTGTCTCTTTGACAGTGGGGACATGAGGGAGGACTGATGAGGTGGGTGTGAGTAATTTTTGTGTGACCAATTCTGAGACGAGAGAGAATTACTTCTTCTCTTCTTGTGTTTTGAATGGAGGATACCCAAGGAATCGGGGTTTTTTTGATACTGAGAAGTTTATTATTTGTTTGATTTTCCCAAACAGTGTTCCATGGTTGTGTGATGAGAGAACGATAGTAATTTTTGTAATCTAGGGTTGGTAGGGGTGAATTATCAGTTATTTGACTGGGGGAGGTAGCTTGTTTAGCGGCTTGATGAACTGCGTCGTGGTCGGTGAAATTGGTGTGTCCAGGGATCCATATGAAGATAATTTGAGAGTTGATTGTTTCCAAAGTGTGTAGTGTGAGAAAGATGCGTTGGATTATAGGGTTAGAGTTGTATGCGTCTAAGAAAGTGAGTCGGTGAGAATAATGAATTTACCGTTTGGGGGTAGTTGAGAGAGGTGAGAAAGGCAGGAAAAAATGGCCATCAGTTCGGCTGTAAAAATAGAGGCTATATTTCGGATGCGATGAGAAGATATTTCCCCGTCGATGGAGTATGCGTAAGCTGCTTTAGTAGATGTTTTCGACCCATCGGTGAGGCAAAGTGAATGGTCAGGGTATTCTTGAAGTAGTTTGTTGATATGTTGGGTAAAACCAGATTTGTCAGATTTTGGGATTTCTGTGAGATCTAGGCGTATTTTAGGTTGAGAGAAGGTCCAAGGGGGGAAGGTTGTGTATATGGGTTCTAGGGGATGTGCTATGAACGGTTTGTTGATCAGGTGATTGAATTGAAGGCGAATATGTTTGGTGGAGGATTGGTTGTGATTGTGGTGAAAGATTCGGTTAAAGATTTGAAGTTGTGGGAATTGTGCTACAGAGGATAAGAAGTTGGAGGTTAGGATGAGCCTTCGAAAGTGAAGGGGAGGATCTGGGGCTTCTGCACATAGGCTAAGTTTGGGGCTGGTGCGATAAGCTCCCAGGGCAATCCTGAGAGAAGATGTCTGGATGGGGTCGAGTAAGGCAAGGACGGTTTTTTTTCGCTGTGTTGTAGATCGGGGAACCGTAATCTAATTTTGAGCGAATACGACTTTTGTACAGAAGAAGGAGTAACTTTCTGTTGCAGCCTTTAGATGGATGAGATATGTATTTTATTATGTTTAGAGCGCGTGTGCATTTGGCTTTGAGGGTTTTAATGTGGGGGGCCCAGGTAAGTTTTTGGTCAAAATGTAAGCCGAGAAGTTTGCCGTAGTTACGAGATGGGATTTGGAAGTTTTGTAGAATTAGAGGAGGTAAGGAGGGGATAGGATTTCTTTTTATGAAAATAACTGAGTAGGTTTTCGAGGAAGAAAATCTGAATCCTCTTTTTGATGTCCATGTAGTGATTGAGTTAAGGGTATCCTGTAGGAGTCTGTGGGCTCTTTGCGGATTTGCTGAACGGATAGTGATGTTATAGTCATCAGCGAAAAGACGCTGGGTGAGGGGGGGGTTTACACATTTGGTCATATCATTTATTGCTATCAGAAAAAGTAAGACACTGAAGACTATTTTGGACCGAACGGGGGGGGGGGGGGGGTTATGTTATTGATTCTTACTAGAAGGGTTCTGTCGTTGAGAAAAGTTTGTAGGATGTTAGGGAGGTGGCCTCGGAGACCAATTTCGTAAAGTTCGGTAGAGATGAGGTGTCTCCATACCCGGGGAAAGGCCTCTTGGAGATCAAAGAAGATAGAGTATAGGGAGGATTTGTTATTGGTGACACCGTTGATTTGAGATTGGAGATCATAAAGGGGTTGTATAGTGTTCCGTCCTTTTCTGAAAGCCATATTGGAAGGGAAAAATTCTCTCGTTCATGTGAAAATGAATGAAATAAAATAGACCTTCGTGACTGATTTTTCAAAATCATTTTCTCGGAAAAATACAAATATTTCAGATGCTCAATCTCTGAGAAATTCTCCAACAGAGAATCTCGGAAAAATCTCGGCCGTACGCCGATTTTTCGGCAAATTGTGGTCCAAAGAGGTGGTAGGGGCGGAGGCTGTGATCTACCTACGGAAATAGAAAAATTCCGACCATCAAACTACGAATATTTTGATTGAACACGGTGTGATAAGTTACGGTACGAACCATGATTATTTATTTATTTATTGCAGACCGCACAAACTTTAAAACTTTAAACGTACCTACAAATGGTACAAATTAAAATTAAAAGTAAGCACGAGCTTAGCTTTCGGCAAAACTGCCATTTTCAAGTGATAGAATAAGAGTGAACGGAGGAGTACAACGACGCGACGCTGAGGAAACAGGAAAGCACACGAAAGAGGAAGAGTAGGACACACGAGGGAGCAAGACAAAACACGAAAGGAGGATGAGGTCATCAATACACGTAAAACTGAGAACACAGGGACAAACGAAACCGAAATAATAAGGAGAGAAAAAAAAAATCATAACGCTAAGACAATTTAAGGGAGACGAAAACAAATAAAATGAAATAAAATAAAATAAAATAATAGAATAATAAATGAAAGTCAAGAAACACGAAAAAATTATAAGAAATAAAAATAGAATAAAAGTTGAAACTGAACACAACTGAATCACGACAAGTAAACCAAAAAGAGACAAACGTAAACAAAAGTTAGGATAAAAAAAAGCAAAAAGAAATAAAAGGAAAACAAAACGGTCAAAACTAAAGAGAAAAAGTCGAAGCTAAAAAAAAAGGGGGGTAAAAAAGGAGGGTAAAAAAGGAGGAAAAAGTCGAAACATAAGGTTGATAAATAAAGTTAGTGAATAGTAAATAGAAAGAGATGAACTATATTATGGATAAAAGGACAATCGGGTATGTACTGGTTAAGTAAGAAGACATCAGGATCAGCACCATGTAAGGTCTCAAGAGCGATACGGTTGCGGTACGAATTTTCGAAGTGGAGGAAGGTCTCACTCTCCCTCACAAAGGAGTGACCAGACTCAAGGAGATGAGCGGCAAATATAGATTTCTTGGGGAGTTTTTTAGCAACAGCGTCAACATACTCAGAAATTCTGATGTCGAACTGCCTCTCCGTCTCACCGATGTAAACAGTCGGGCAATCGGAACAGTGCAACCTATAGACACCACTTTTTTGGAAATCCAAGATCGGGTCTTTTTGACGGCACAATAGGGTGCCCAATTTATTGACGCTGTAATAAGGAGGGCGGAGTCCTATGGGGCGGAGAATGCGATTCAGATCCTTGGAAAGCCTCCCAAGGAAGGGGAGGCGTATCCACTTCTCTTTGGGCATCGCAGGGTTGCGGGGAAAAGAAGTGGTGGCGTCCAGAGCTGCCAAAAATTAGAGGTGGAAGCCAGAAATTTTTAGACTGCAGAACCTTTAACTATCTCTTCAGTAGCATGGAACCAGAGCCGCCTCTGGGAGCTCGACTGGAAGTCAAGAAGAAGCGGAGCACCTTCTATGGCCTCTTTAGCCTTATAATTGGCCTAGAGCGCTACTATAGTCATGCGACGTATTAACAGGGGACCTGTTCTATGGGGGGTTATTTTGAAAAATTTGCCACGCACCGTGGCGTCCAGAAGAAACTGACCTACACGAAATTTTTTCAAGTTCCCACCTCACATAATTATATAGTTCGATGGTTGAAATTTTCACTAGTCCAACATCTCTATGTGGCTCAAAATTTGATCAATTCCCTAGGTATTTCCAAGTCCCCCTTCTGTAGTTTGGTTAGGTTAGGTTTTGTCCTCCTATCAGTTCTGCTAGCTGGCCGGCAGGACGGTCATCGGCGGATAACGGAAAAACTTCCGAGCATATATAGTAGGAGGGTACTCAGAAAATTTTGGAGTCGTCTGGAGTCAACCTTCAACAGAGAACCTGTTTTGTCGTTTTTTTCGGAAAAAACGTCCGCATCCGTCGTCCGGCCAGCTGGGAACTAAAAAATTGTATGAATGCCCTCTCGCCCTATCATATTATATATCTCGGTGGCCGACATTTTTCCAAGTCCCATTCCTATCATATATAGCTTGGAGCATCCGGGGCCTGTGCCGTCACAGTTTGATGTTCCAAGTCCCCTTACTATCATATATAGCTTGAGTATGGAGGCTATGACGTCGCAGTTTGATGATGTCATAGGTCAGCCTTGTAACATTTCTATCTGATGACGTCATAGATCAGTTTTTCCAAGTTCCCCTCCTATTATATATAGGATGGATGGTATCCTCGTAGGTACGAGCCATATTGAATTGAATGATGGAGACACTGAGGCACGTAACATATACAGCTCTAAAGTCCGAGCCCGTGACGTCAGAATTTAATGTTCAAAGTCCCCCTCCCTCTATCACAACTAGCTCTAAAGTCTGGATCAGTTACATCACAATTTGATGACGTCATAGATCACCCTTGTGACGACACAATCTGACAACGTCCCTCTCCTATCATACATAGCTTGGGTGTGGGGCATGTGATGACGTCATAGGTCACCCTTGTGGTTTTCTTTCGAGTTCCCTTCGTTTTAACACAGCTCCATAGTTCGTGTCAGTGACGTCACATACCACCCTTCGTTCAACTCCGTTAAAACACCCGTGAGTTTTTTAATTTCAATTCTCAATAATAAAACCAATCCGATCCATAGAACAGGTTTCATGTGTTCCTCGTTCAACTCCGTTAAGGAAACCATACTTTTTCATGTTTAAATACGAGCACCTATAAACACACAGAGCCACGGGCGTTGGAAATTAAAATGTTACTTATGACGACTCTTCCAAGAAATCTTAGCTTCCAAAACAACCAGGGGCCTAATCTCGAGGTTTAAACTTGGCTCTGGAACGAGACCCAGGACACTGAAGCCAAATTTTACCTTCCGACTCTGGAAAACTCAGAACGAAACTGCTTTAATATCATTTCTGGAAGCCGGATCACCCTCTCTACCAAAAGTTGAGCAGTGATGATCCCTACAATGAGAATCGATTGTGATTCAGAAATACATACTGAGGATAAAGCCTATATTCGTGCTGAATTTCTGGAGTAAAGCAACATCCTAAATTCTGAATGGGTGTGGCATATTCCAAAAAAGTGGGGCGAATCTCCATAGCAGTTCTTGTTCCAATGTCCAATCTAATTAATGCGATTTCTCGATGGCACGTAATTTATTATAGAGGAACAGTACTAACCGTCGGGTATTCTTCAACGTAGTCGACTTCGTTCTGTCTCTCCCTGACTGCTGGCTCCCTCAGTCTCGGCACTTTCCTCAAAGGAGCAGTGTCCACTTGTTGCTTAGGCGCTGATGGCATGTAATTCGCGTCAATAATTATGGCTTCTAAAGATTTGAAAGATACGGCAACCAAAATAAGCTGAAACGAATGCAAAAATGAATTAACTCTCGTACACTAATTTCGAGTGCACGTATAACAGTTTATGCATAGCTTATTTACACACTTCGGTATGAAGAGTGCAACAGACTTTGCACACCTCACGTAAACGCTATTAACCCGAACGACATCAAAAGAGCTCCGCACTCGAAATTACGGGTAGATACGTGAGTGGTCGAGCGCCACGCGTAATTCACTCTCTTGCCAGCCCTCGAAACAATTTTTTTCCAAGTTTACATAAAATAATTATTTAGTCAAATGAATGTCTTTTGTATCAAATCGCACGTGCGATTGCCGCGGCGATGCTTAATTGTAATTTTACGAGTAAAAATTGAAGTACTCCACTCGACGCCCGAGGCACGTATTATAATTCGAGATATTAACGTGAGCAAGTATCCGTTTCGAAACGTCGTGGTAAAAATTTATATCGATCAAAAGATGAGGTAAGGAGGCGAGACGCATATATGCATTCATCGAAAACAACAAATGGTGCAGACAATTCCTTTTTCTCGAGGATTTCTATACTTTTTTTCCCCTCCTTTAAAGTGATTAATGAAAAGAAGAAAGGATTGAGTACTGGTTGCGAGACTAATGACGTACGTAAGAAGTATACCTTGAATTACGTAGAACGTTCTCGCTTGTAGCACACGTTCATCAATGATTGGAACTTTGGTAACCTGCTAGCATGAGTGTCTCCGTAAACGTGTGAATACATAAATAAGTGAACGGGCCTTTAATCTTGAAAAATTTCGCACGCGCGTTCTCCTATTTCGCGTATAGTAAACACGAGTCTGTAATTGGACTAGTGGCATTTTAATTTGGACTCGCCTATTGTTGGCTTTTTTTTTTCTTCAACGTTAGATTTCGTTATAGTATATATTTGTATGTCTCATTAGAACGTTAAATATTATACAGCATACGATATATAGAGCGATATTAATTAAAAAATTGTACCAGCGAGAAAATATATAAGTCGAAACGATTGAATAATAAGAACTTATGTAGAGTATAATGTGAGTTCGATAAAATATGTGTGTACAACGTGGTAGTGATTTACTTTCTACCGTATAGGTTAAATCGGGAGTGGTGTTAATAGTCTCAGCAATATGATCAAATCAGCAGCATGTGAACCGAGACGGCTTGTTCAAGTAGTATTTCATAGAAGATATGAAAGTTTTGATTTTCCGCTGGACTAATAAGTATATTGACCTGTATGACTTTCTAGCTTATTCCAATGATAATGATGAATCTGTTTTTTGCTCTTCATTGTAGAGTGATTATGCCAAAGATGAGCCACTTGATGAAGGTAAATCGCGACTATGGTTTCGAGATATGCCAGCATCCTATCAGCCGGTGACAACGCTGCCGTCCTAAGGAAGAAAGCAGTTACTCAGATTTCTGACCTATTGACTTTTTGGTATCGTTGGAAAGGTCTTTGATCACTATGCAGAAGCGCAGTCAATAATTAATAGACGATGAGATATATAAGAAACTAAGTCACTGCGTGTGAAATTACATGAGAAATAAATTACTCACACAAACCAGTAACTAAGGAATTAGAGTTGACTGCGTTTTCAGTTTGTACAGCATACAAAAATTCAACTAAAAAAAAAACACCTACTACCTTCGCTGCCTTCAATTTATTTTACATCAATATGGGTGTATGAGAATCAACATGAATAAGAAGTTGAGCAACAAAGAAAGAAGTCAGGCTGAGAAGACGCTACGTATATGACCTCATATATTCTTCAAGTCCTTTAGGTAGGGTGGGGCCTTTCGGCACAGCAAGTGGTAGCTGTAGGGAAGAGGCACCAAAGTTAGATGTGGAGCCAGAGATGAGTTTCGTTCTTCCAATAGGCGTCTAGGTATTCTTTGAGATGTTCACGTAAAGATCCACCAGGCTTCTCGAGGACCCTTGTGGGTAGAGGGCGACAGTATCGCTATCTAGAGGTGTTTTGATGCCGTCATGAAGACTTTAAATGTTTTTTGGTTACCGTGTCATTTACGGGGATCAATGGCATATTGAAATGAAAATCGTTGATTTCCTATGCTTCTTCATTAAGTTTCAACCTCAATGAGTACAACGCTGTTAGTCCATTCTACAATTATCAGTACTGAGCAACATGTGCAGCTCAGAATCTTCAAAAGGGACCCGAAAATTCGTCCAGCGATGACCTCCTACAAAGAGGCTAAGTATGGACTTCTTTCCTCTATCTTCAGTTTCCAACACACTAGACTTCTTGAGAGGATACCCAAAGGAGTAAAACGAAAAAAATGTAACTTTTGTAGTATTATTAAATTTTCTGGCATAGCCAAATAAATGAAAATCATGTTCCATGTCTTTTATATTTTATCAGTCATCATGAAATATTTCAGTCTAGGCTTTTACTAGGTCAAGTGTTCGTGAGATATTATTCGTTTACCCCTTTACCTATCTTGGCGTCGTATAAGTCTTCTATGAGAAATACGAGGTAGCGCGAACTCGCTCCGCTCGTTCGCCCCCCGTCTCGCTGTTGTATTGGAATGGTATGTGACATTTCAAGTCTAGGGGACTTGGAAAAATTTTGACTATCCAGCCTTTATTTATTTAATTATTCAATTATTTAATTATTTAATTATTGAATATTATTTATTTATTTATTTATTTATTTATTTATTTATTATTAATTCTTGTACTAGGTCAAGTGTTCTTGAGATATTATTCGTTTACCCCTTTACCTATCTTGGCGTCGTATAAGTCTTGTATGAGAAATATTTTGAGGTAATTATGGGTGTTCTATATTTTGAGGTATCAACTTTCGGTGGGGCGAACGAGCGATCTCGCTGTTGTATTGGAATGGTATGAGAAAATTCAAGTCTTTTTTGAGAAATATAAGGTAGCGCGAACTCGCTCCGCTCGTTCGCCCCCTGTCTCGCTGTTGTATTGGAATGGTGTGAGACAATTCAAGCCTAAGGGACCCCTCTAATTATTAATTATATTAATTATTTAATTATTCATTTATTTAATTATTTAATTATTTAATTATTTAATTATTTAATTATTTAATTATCTAATTATTTAATTATCTAATTATTTAATTATTTAATTATTTAATTATTTTATTATTTATTTATTTATTTATTAAATTATTTAATTATATTAATTATTTAATTATTAATTAATTAATTAATTATTTATTATTATTACGCGGGGTGTACTCGCGAATTTCTGAATCACCCACGGAGTAGAGATTTCTCTTGACGGGGGGAGGGGGGAGGGGGTGGGTGTACTCGCGAGTTTCAAAATCGGGGTCCGGCGAGAGAAAAGACATGGAACATGTCAAAAAATGCGAAGGACCGCACGAAATTGAAAACACTGAGCGCTTTCGGCTAATCAGCCATTTTCGAAGTATAGAAAGCAATTGAACACAACACCAACAAGAACAGGCGACATCAAACGGATTCATGACCGAAGCTACGAGTCATCGAAATGTGAATCATTCCCGTAGACTAATTCGATCAATCCTTCTTCAGGAATGTACCTGTTCTAAACGGTAACGCCACTATTATTCCGATGTTGGAGGATTTCTATTTCCTTAAGGGCTAGACGTTTAAAGTACGAATTTTCCCCACGAAGGAGGACTTCGGACCCCTCCTTGAAATTGTGACCACTTTCGATCAAGTGATCAGCAAAGGCTGACTCCCCTACTTTCCGTTTCTTCCAAGTTTTTTTGTGTTCGTCAACTCTAATTTGGAACTGACGGCTGGTCATCCCTATACAGATACTAGGGCAATCTCCACAAGCCACCCTATAAACCCCGCCTCTCTCGGCCACTAGGATAGGGTCCTTTAGATTGACGAAGAGGCTCTTAAGCTCTTAACAGTGTTAGCATTATAGAGAGCTGGCCGAAAACCGAAGGGGCGGAGGATAGGCCCAACTGCGATGAAAACTTGCCCAGAAACAAGAGCTTAATCCACCGTCTCCTACCATTTTGGTGTGAATCCCGGGGGAGGGAGGTCGTAGAGTCAAGGCAGGACTTCGGACCCCTCCTTAAAATTGTGACCACTTTCCATCAAGTGATCAGCAAAGGCTGACTCCCCTGCTTTCCCTTTCTTCCAAGCTTTTTTGTGTTCGTCAACTCTAATTTGGAGCTGACGGCTGGTCATCCCTATACAGATACTAGCGCGATCTCCACAAGCCAGCCTATAAACTCCTCGACCACTGGAATAGGGTCCTTTAATTTCACAAAAAGACTCTTAACAGTAGTGCGATTACAGAAGGCCGTCCGAAAACCGAAGAGGCAGAGAACACGATTCAGCTCCGACTAAAACTTGCCTACAAGCGGGAGCTTAATCCACCGTTTCCTACCATCGTGGTGCAAACTCCGGGGGAGGAAGTTGTAGAGTCAAGGTATTTCCTTGTAAGCCTCCTACGAACCATAAGGTCAGTGTCAACCCTGACCTGATTCACTCTAGCCAGATGCTTTATAATCATGTTGGTGTTGGGTTCAGTTGCTTTATATACTTCGAGAATGGCTGATTAGCCGAAAGCGCTCAGTGTTTTCAATTTTGTGCGGTTCTTTGCATATACTTTTGTTTCACTCCTTGAGTATCCGTAATTTTTCACAAAAACGCATCGATTCTAACACTGGACTTCCTTTATTATTCTCAGCATTTCTCCGAATTCTTGAGTCCCTCAACTTCTTCTATCTCAAAACTTACTTCTAACAATTTGGAGCTCTTACGACATTCGTCAGAAACCCGGACTCTTCCAGCGCAACTCCCAAGCCACACAGAATCTTCACTGGACCAGCTGCATACTGTACGACTCTTTCGCTAATTATACATCCTCTACCACTACGGTCTCATCCACTGATTTGACATTCGAACTAGGCGATCAAATTCTCAACTTCCTAAATACCGCGGTCCCTTTGGTGCATTCTAAAGATCCCTGCGTATCCCACCAAACTGAGGGCTGTGGACATTGTGACAATGACTTTTAAAAAAGTCTTCTGATGAAGAATACGATTTTTATACGAAACTATATGGGAGATATTGATGACGATACTGCAGATTTTACTGTTGCTATAGGCATTGCTTACATGATTTCTTTGAATTCTATGATTTTTTGTTATATGGGACAGCAGAAAAGCAACGACAGTAACAGAGCGTCGAAGAGTTCCATCGTCTTCGAAAGTTTTAAAAATTCTGATCTAGAATATACCATAAACCTTCTTTCGCAAATGATTCAATACACGGCCTTTCACTCTAAGATACAGGATCTCTGTTCTATTCCTAAAGACAAAGGAGATTTCGAGGATGAACGTCACACGTCGCACCTTCAAGGTTCTCATTTCCAAAAAAAATTTCGATTTTATACGTCGACGAGCCATCAGCAACAATTTTTTCCAAGCTCCTCTCTCGACCATCATCTCTTGCTATGTCACCTGAGGAGGAGACAATTCTACGTTTATCTAATCTTCTCTCCGCTTGGCTGCCATATCTAGTGAACTCGGCTTCATTCCCGAGTAACGTTGAGTTTGAGTCATCCCTTAGCGTTGGAGGATCCAGTTCTTCTGGCGATGAAAAATATGCCGCGGCTGTATATGAAATCCGCTGCTACAACGGCTCTCCAACGCCATTTACCTTAATGGCAGAGGAATAAAAAGGCGTCAAAACGACTCTCCTTCCTCCGTTGTCGTCAAACTTCCAATCCAGACGGGTCAAATAACTTGAAAAGTTGGAATCAGTAGCTCTTAGTCATCGAGAATATTTCACCCTTCTCAACCGTCCCCTTTTTGATTTCTACAACTCTCCTTATCACTTACATTTTCGTCCCCTCTTTTCCTCTTCTCCCTCCTCCTTTTTATCCTTTTTAACCCAGTTATCTACTAGTTACTTCGTTCTCCACCTGTCTTGTCTATGACTTACTCGCTTGCATTGAAACCGGTTGCGAATTCCTTTCTTTCTCCAACGTGCAAGTAGCTAACAGTAGACGATCTCTGAGACAGTATTTTCAAGAGAGTCACAAATTGGGCTGTGCGATTGAAGTAGTACTAGACAACTTCAAAACTGATCATAACTCAATCAAATACTTCATTTAGGGACGATAATTTTTTTTCCTAATCTCTACG
Organism: Aspidiotus rigidus; assembly: GCA_035079385.1. Classification (NCBI taxonomy): domain Eukaryota; kingdom Metazoa; phylum Arthropoda; class Insecta; order Hemiptera; family Diaspididae; genus Aspidiotus; species Aspidiotus rigidus. The sequence goes on along the minus strand of JAVHKY010000002.1, from coordinate 980,208 downwards.
AAGAAGGATGTGAGGTCACCAGAAGAACTTGTGAAAATTTCGACTGACGAACGGAAAGGACATTTCTGGAAGATGACGGCGTAACGTTAGAGAAGGGACTCCACGGAAAAGGAGCGTGACATCATCGAGAATACTTGCATGGATTTTTATAGGTACTAAGGAGAAGAGAGGGGCGAATGAATGATCTGCCGTACAAAAAATAATTGACGTAAATCACGAGTAACAATTTGCAAAATAGGATCTTCGGTCTGAGATGTATGTTATTTTTCAAGTTTTTGAAAAAATGAGCGTTGCTATCCTAGAAGTAACTTAATTATCGAATTGTTCATCGAAAAGAGCTTCGAAAACTCGTCAGTGTCCAACTATTTTTTCAAAGAAGAAAGATCCTAAGATACTATTATCGTGTTCCAGAATGTACTACATACGTCAATTATTTTTTGTACGGCAGAGATGCGTAAGATCGTCAGGGAATGACGTCATAGCTTCACATAAGAGAAGAGGAACTTTGATAAATTTCAACCACAGAGCGAAGGAAGGACATGGTACCGCAATTTCAAGGATGGTATTCAAGAAATTGAGAAAATTTCAAGTCGCTATAGTTATAAGTATAGCAGGAAGGACCCTTAAAATTTTTGATTTCTTCTCGAGGGCAGAAGAGAGAGTTAGCTGGGTCGTTAAGGCTTGATCAGACAGACATCGTGGGTCTCCTATTGTTATCACCCTGAAGACAATGACCCGTAAACGCCTCAAAAATACTCCTCTTTACGACCAAAATCCGCGTCTACCAAATATGTAAGACTCCCTTGAATCCAGAGTAGTTTTAAGAAACCTTTGATTTAAACCTCGCCGGAAAAGACAACAACATGCTCCACTTTCTCATCCATTCACTTCACAAGAAGATTCACTTCCATGGCCTAGTCCTAGAGCCTTACCTACACGTACAATAATATACAAATTATTTCAACTACCCAAAAAATCTACAATTTACTACTTCCTCTTTCTAAAAATACTTGACTCTTCCCAACACTAATCTTCGTTTTATGAATGGATCAAAAATTAAAAACCAAGTCGGTTTCGCGTTTCAATTGGTAACAATCTGGGTGATACCGAATTCAGTCCCAAACTATCTTTTTTAGCCGCATTGAGTCCCGTAGTGTCGGGGGTAAAAAAAGGGAATGTCATCATGTGTCGGCGGTACACAACCGAATTGAGTCCCGAGTTCACGAATGATTCTCATTTCCTTTCTGCGTAAGCGTTTCTTCAACTTACGAATATCGATGATTTTGGCATAGGTGTCGCATTGGACCTCAAGAAGAGTATCTATGAGAATGATAATATTGGGGTATGCAGCGTAGAAGGAACCGAACAATTCCGAGGGTTCAAACTCCAAGGCGAAATCGATCATTTCATTCACAATAATACGTCGAAAGACTGTTTCATAGGCTTCAATCGTCGTATTCGTCAGAAGACAAAATACTAGAAAAACATAAGCGTTGTACTTAAATTCATGAACTGTAAAAAGCTAGGATCAAGTTGCCTGCAGCAGAGGACGAAGGAAATTCCATTCCATCGTATTTTTGCGAAAATTATTCATTCAATGATAAACATTGAGTTACCTACAGCAGAAGACGAAGGAAAATGAACAAATTCATTTATCTTCTCAGACTTAGTACGGCCGACACTTCAGGACCCAATTCGGACTCTACCTTTTTCTACCCCCGAGACTATGGGACTCAATTTGGATATTAATTTATCGTCTCCTCTCCCTTTGGGACTCAATTCGGCTATCAAAAACAGGTACCCCCCGCTCCCGGGACTCAATTCGGTTACGCCCCAAAATCATTCCTTATCGACACCGCAACTCCGTACACATTTCAACAGCCGAAGCCCAAGCCATCTTTCAATCCATTTAGAAACAATATTAGCCCTCTCTTTTCCACCGAACCGCCTTCTTATGATCGCCACTGACTCCTTATCCGCCTAACGGCAATTCACAATGTACACTCTACACTAGTGTTTCTCAACCTTCCTTATATCGCGGCACATTTCTCCATGAGACGATATCACTGCGACACAGTATTTCCAGAACTTCAAATTGTATATTGAAAAATTTTGTGCGTTTTGAAATTTTCGTTCTCTACTGATTTCCTCCTCCTAATTTCAGGATTTGTGGCCTGAGGCCTCACCCCTCTTTCTCTATACTGCGGTTCCGGGAAACAAGAGCTCTGATTTTCCGCCGGGACACAAGAAAATTTTGCCAGCAATATACGCAAAAGTGTCTGGATATTTCTTGCATTTACTGGAAACCCTCTGTGTTCTTATAATTCCGAAATTTATGAGGAAACACGAAATATAATCTGTATTTTTGGCCAAGTCGCAGAAAGCTCTTGATTTTTAAGACACTGAGTGCAGGTTTGGACTCAAGTTTAAGTAATTATAACTGGAACTGACATCATTCAAAATGAAACACATCGGTCCGATAGTGCTTATGATTACTTTTTCGAGCAAATAAAAAATTGGCAATTCTTTTGATCAAAATTTTGCGGCACACCGGTTGAGAAACGCTGCTCTTCACACTCACTTGTCTCAAGCATCAATTCTCTCCTCATAACCTTGTCGTCCATGCATTACGACACAACTTCCATCTGGGTACCCAAACATACAGGGATCATAAGAAAGCCGGTTTATCCGCCAAAACCGGTACAAAACTTTCACTAATCAACTCTCGTCTTCTTCCCACTAAAAATGATCTCACCCACACCATTCACCTCAAATCGTGTCACACTCTGGCAAAATCAAATCTCATGAAATAAATCAGCCCATATAAAACCATTACCATTCGTGTGGGCTTCATCACACCAAGAATCCCGCTGTCACAAATTCTATACCTTACACGTCTCCAAATTGATTACACGCCACTCACACACAATTAACGCTTTCCGCTCTCATGCAAACTTTGTAACCTCGACTCTGCCCTCAGAGTCAACCACATTTTCGAATGCTTATCTTTAGTTTCTCTCCGCTACATCCACCAAATTTCACCATTTATCGAGACAACTCTCGCCGATGATCTCCCATCCATCCAAATCATCTAAAAGCAACAAATTACATCCAACCCATCTAAAATCGATTCACTATCAAGCTCACAACCCGACTGCAGTTGAGTGCGCAGTTAAGAGCCTTTAAGACAAAAATTGCGCGTCCAGTCTTTAAGATGTGCACAAATGAGGCAAGGTCAGTTTGGTACGGAGCCAGCTTTTTCCTTAGAAGTCGTGATACTTAAGATCGCCCACATTCATCAAATACTTCCCCAACATCTTCTTCAAAACAGGCCGGAAAAAATTCACAATACGACTACAAGAAATGGAAAGGATTTTTGAATAAACACGGGAGAACGGTTTTCAGTCAATATACTATTAAATTTAGTAAAATGGAATTTCAAAAATTCTAAAAATATTTCGACACGCGAACCGACTTCATTCACTCCTGATAGGCAGGCTTATTTTCCTCGTTTTCTTTTACAAAACTCTTTTTTTTTTTTATTATGAAATTTTCATGTACACACCCTCCGTCAAATTCCGTTTTTGTGACAAGTAGGATATTTTTTTGAAAACGAGTCTGGTTAAATTATATCAGAGATACTGATACATATCGTATAACATCAAAAACGAGAATGTTCTTATACGAGGCCATACCCTGCCGCGAAGTAGTATCGATTTTCAACCAGTTAAAAGCATAAAAACCTCTATTCGTTTTCATTTTCCACCCCTTTATTAATGTGGATTCGAATACCTTGTCGAGCACATAAATGTAAACGTAACGTTAACATCATTCGAAAGCAGTCAATAATTCAACGAGTTCGCAAGAGGGTCTGAAATTAATAATTTTCTTTTTCCTTTATTTTCACGGTCGTCGCGTAATGAAACGCGAGTCGGACGTATTCGATTTTTTTTATTTTGGAAGAAAAAAGCTAAAAATAAAAATTTTCAAGTTCATTTATCTTATATACGAAAAAGGGTATACACTACAGTGACGCTTACCGTAATAAATATCATTTTTGTTCGTGTTAAAATTCAACACCACCGAAATACACCATATAACGTTTATTTTTATTTTTATTTATTCGTTTATCGAAGAAAAAAATCGAAAACAAAGATCGCGAATAACGGAGTAAAAGTAAAAGTCCCGCAAGGTACGACGAAAATATTCGCGCGTATGTTCGCACCATAAGATTCGGAGATTGTCAATAAAGTATTTTCCAACGGAAAGCGTTATTTTGTTATTCGCCGTACGTAATGTCCGGACGGAAAAAACGGGGGACACCAGACACAATTGAAATGGTCGTCGGAGGAGGTGGTCGGTGGTAGCGATTACGATGATCGATGTTGGTCGGAGTGTCTTGAATAATCTTTTAGAGAAAGTAAAAAGTATAACGACGAGACCAAAGAGAGAGAGAGAGAGCGAAAAAAAAGGGTCTGTGTGCTCGCGCTTTGCGACATGGCGAGCAACAGATAGATGCCCTAGACTCAGTGACACACGCGGCTTCAAACGTACGTTTATGCAAATTGGTCAATTATGAGTTCGGTATACATCGTCGCTGCCACACAAATAGCTATATAATGTGAAAAAAGACGCGCTTTCTTCCGATATACAACGAAAGTGTCGTCTTCGTCGTCATTTTTTAATCTGGACGCATTATTAATAATTTCGTAACCGATCTTCGACGTTTTACGCAATTACCCTAGAGGACCGAGTCACCTATTCGTAGACGTTGGACACAGTATCGGTACTTCAATTGGGTACCATAAGGTCCGCCGAGATCGACAATACGTAGTGTGCATCTCGAGAGCTACCTTTCAAAATCTATCGTTAATCTCTCGCGCTTCACGAATCCGCTCTATTCATTCCGAGTGCTTTTATCAAAATGACTCGTTAATGAACGAGGTTGGAAGCTTTTGAGACGATTGATGTTCGTTCGTCAAATAATAAACAACGACCGTAGTACGTTATCGACGTATTCATTACGACGTCTACTAGACGATTTTGCGGTAATTACTGGATAATACTCTTTCTTACCAAGATATTCAATTACTTACAACGGAGAGTAGACGATTCCACTGCGTTCGAAAACGAGAAAAATAAAAAAGAAACAGTAGAGGAATTGAACATTTTAATCTTATTTTATCCAATTTTTATATAAATTGAAGAAAGGCAGGGAGAAAGAATTAGAAAGATTTTTCTTCAACAGATGAAAATCATTATAAAAAATAAGAGGTTCCTATAATTTTAGCCAGGGTATCAGCTTTGTGTCGCCCATCAATCATACGTAGGAGCGGATGATTCTACAAAGACAATTTTTGAGAAAAAAAAAGGAAGAAGGATTGTCATTTTCAGATACAATTTTTTCGGGTTTTTACCATCAAATTGATTACTTATGTATACTCGTAATCAAGATATAATCTCAATTAATTACAGTAGACGCCGCTTATTGTGATCGCATCGGGACCGTCTAGAAATGATAACATTATCCAAATGATAACACAAACCGAAGGGGGATTTTTTTTTATAAATTTGCAGTTTTGAAGCAGCAATTTGCTGACTAATTTTGCCAAACGCGTCGTACTATTGAAAGATTTCGATTTTATCTTTCATACTCAAATCACTTCTTTTACTAACAGGTTTATTACACGAGCTTGAAGCCATCAGAACACTTTTCAAACAATCATACTGTTAAGAGGTTTAACTCGGTTTTATTCAATTTGTGGATAAAAAGGCTGCACTGAGCTTATCGGATTTTATCATTCAACTTTGAAACTTGTATATCTCGTGTAGTATAGTAGTTGTTGTCGTTGATATCTCGTCTTGTCGATTATTGTCGTAGAATGTAAAAACCTTTTCACTTGTCGTTTGTTTGTGAATAAAATTCGATTAATTCGTCGATGGATATTATTCTTATATTTTCATGGTCCTCCGGGTGTTTATCTAATTGAGAATATTTTGTGATTGTTTCGAGTCGTACTTAAATTGGTCCGTTCGTCGATCGGCGATTGCTTTTCGTCGTCACTTTGCATAACTTTGCGTCGTTTTCGTGTTGTGTCCTGAATCGGTGGTGTTATCGCCGTTATGGAAAGCCTGCAAAAACGGCGCCGTTTGTTAAAATTGAACTTACAAAGATGCAAGGAAGCTATGCACAGTATCATAAATCGTAAGGAAATCGATTTTGAAGGTATTTCTCGCCTCGAATCCTTGTTAGAGGAAGAATATCGTCCTCTGAAAGAAGACTTTCGAAAGCTACTGTTTGAATTGAACGAACAGGTAGACGAAGCCACTGAGGAAGGCTTTAAGCTAACCGAACAGCTGTTGAAAGAAACAGATGATTGTCGCGATACGTCGGCCTACGTTTCGAGTAAGATAAAACATTTTCTTAAAAATATTAATAAAGAAGTTAGTCGACAGTCGTTATTGTCGGCACCCGACCCTGGGCAGTCGGCGGGATCGAAGTCTAACGATAGTCAGCCGAAACTCAAGCGAATTAATGTACCTACGTTCGATGGAAATTTACAGCAATTTTATAATTTTAGGAGCCTATTCGAAAATTTGGTGCATAATAATGAGGACTTGTCGAATGTACAGAGGCTGTATTATCTGAAAGAAGCGTTAATTGGGCCAGCGCATGCCATTGTTAAGGACTGCGAACTGGCTGACGCTGCTTACCCCGAAGCTTGGTCGGATTTCTTGTCTCGTTACGATAATCGTCGCGCAATCATTCGAGATTATTTTCGTGAGCTTAAAAATATCACACCAATAAAAAGTGAGTTGCAGATTCGCAGTGTGATCGATTCGGTAAACAGTATCATTCGTGGGCTCAAAGCCGCCGGTGAGCCGGTGGAGGGAACTTTTTCGAAGTACGTAGCTTACCACATTAGTTCGATTCTCGATCCAATTACAGCGAGGGATTGGGAGAATTCGCTGAATACATGTAGCTCGTTTCCAACCTTCGGGGAGTTGAATAAATTTTTACAGGCGCGTACATTTGTCGTTGAGGAAAGAAACAAAGACGTCGGTTCGCAACTTCCCATAAAGGAGGGTAGAAAATCAGGTGCCGAGAAGAAAACGTTTCTGGTAACCAAATTAGCCTGTGTCGTTTGTAGAGCGGAACACCGTCTGGTTGATTGTAAACAGTTCTTGTGTTTGTCACCTCGTGATCGGTTTAATACTGTCAAGAAAAATTCACTTTGTTTGAATTGTTTTAATCGAAACCACACTTCAAGTCAGTGTACCCGTTCGGGGTGTAAGGCTTGCAATCGTAAACATCATAGTCTTTTGCATTTTGAAGCAAAACCGGCTGTCACTGCACTGCCTGCAGCACCAAATGCACCGCTCACAGCGTCGGGGACGTCATCTTCGGCTCAGCCGACTCCGCCGGCTGATAACGCATCTAGTTTGTCGTGCTATGAAGCGCCAAATTCAAAGTCATTTATATTGTTGCCTACTGCTGTCGTTAATTTTGGGTGCAATAGTATTCATGGAACCACTCGTATACTTCTCGATAATTGCTCACAACGAACACTTTTTTCTGACGCGTTCATTCGCAGGTTTCGGTTGCCGACTTATCAATCGGATAGTGGTCCTATTACAGGTATCGGTGGCGGTGTAAGTCCGTCATTTGACGCGGCCATAAGATTATTTTCTCGTTACGAGGATTTTGAATTGCGAGTTGAGGGAAATGTGGTTCCTCAGTCTGCTCTTAGCTACAACGTACATCAATTGTCTACTGGTTCACTTTGGCCGCAAATTAAAAATCTCGAATTGGCTGATCCTGCGTTTCAAAATTCATTTGTTGACATCTTGAACGTTGATATGATCGTTGGTGCAGCATTTTACGAGCGTTGCGTCATGGATGAGTTGAAAATTATCGAGGGAACCTTTTTGCGTCGTTCTCATTTTGGCTGGCTGCTAGCGGGTCCGGTCAATCAACCTCAGACATCAAATTTTGTTGGTACTACAAGCAATCTTGTTTGCGGTCACGCGACTCAGGAAGTTGATTCAATTCTTGAGCGCTTCTGGAAAGTTGAGGAAATTCCTATAGAGAAACCATATCTTTCTGTCGAGGAGGAAGAGTGCAATCGGCATTTCGAATCTACATATCGTCGTGATCCTGAAACGGGTCAATTTATTGTTCGCCTACCTTTCAACGAGAGTCGTGATTCTTTGATTAATAACTTCTCTAGGGCTCTTGCTAGTTTCTCTCGGATAGAAAAAATGTTGAACTCCGCTGCTGAAGAGATCAAAAGTCTGTATGTTGATTTTATGCGGGAGTATCAAGAACTTAACCACATGTCGCTTGTGTCGCTGGATGATAAAACAGAAATTGCCTATTACTGCCCACATCGAGCTGTCATTCGCCCTGATAGTGAAACCACAAAACTTCGAGTAGTGTTCAATGCGTCGGCCAAAACTCGGTCTGGTCTTTCGTTGAATGATACATTAATGAAAGGGCCGTTATTACAACAGGAGCTGTTTGACAGCCTTCTGGAGTTTCGTCGTCATGTGGTCGCCTTTATGGCAGACATCGCTAAGATGTACCGATGCATTGAGGTGGATCCTGCTGATCGCCGTTTTCAGCGGATTGTCTGGCGTGAAAATTCGTCGGTGCCGTTGAGGGAATTCGAACTCAACACGCTCACTTATGGAACTAAATCGGCGTCGTTCATTGCCACAAAGTGTTTGGCTGTTATTGCCGAGGAACTGCGCAGGTCTAATCCCTCGTCACTCGCTGCTGATTTTATTTCTAAGGGATTTTATATGGACGACCAGTTGGCACTACAGCATGAAATTCATACAGCGTTAGCTGCTGCGAAATTTCCATTGCGAAAATACAAGTCAAATTCATCCGAATTTTTGCGGAATATTAGTCGGCTGAATATGGGAGATGCTAGTTGCTCGGCCTTCAATTTTTCGGAGAATTCTTCAGTTCTTGGGTTGGTGTGGGAACCAACTACGGACACCTTTGCGGTAAGGGTCAGCACTCGTGTATTAGGTGATGTTTTAACTAAACGCATCATTTTGTCTGAGCTGTCTCGTGTATTTGATCCATTGGGATTCTTGTCGCCTGTCACTATTCGGGCAAAGATTATTATGCAGCTCATCTGGAAAGAGAAGTTGGACTGGGATACACCATTGCCGGAATCGTTATCGCGGCTTTGTTATAGTTATTTATCAGAGATTCCCCAGCTGAGTCAGATACAAATCAATCGTCGCTACTCATCAATTGTTTCGTCAGCTTCTGATCAACTTATTGGTTTTTGCGATGCGAGTCAGTCGGCTTATTGCGCGGTTATTTATTTTCGTCGTTTGTCCACCAACAACCCTGCGGAAGTTGAATCGTACATCGTTTGTTCTAAGACACGCGTTGCTCCAGTGAGGACGCTAACGGTGCCAAAACTGGAACTTCAAGCGGCTTTCTTGTTGGCCTCATTATTGGATAGAGTGGCGGCCAAACTTGGTGTCGACCCATCAAGCGTTTTTGCGTTTAGCGATTCAACTGTAGTCTTGGATTGGCTGAGAAAGTCGCCTGCTGAGCTGAAAATGTTTGAAAGCAACCGAGTGTCAAAAATTCAGTCAATGGTCTGCTCTCATTGGGCACATGTAGGAACGCGGGATAATCCTGCGGATCAAGCCACAGTTCGTCGGAGTTATGGTTTTTTGGACCCTCGCATTTGTCGTCAAGTGATTTTATATTACCTGAGTCGTCGATATTTCCTAGTGTAGAATCGTCGTGTTTGATTGCAAACAGTGATAGAAATGTGAAACCGTCGTTGTTTGTTGATAAATTTTCAAGCTACCGAAAGCTTGTGAACACTGTCGCGTATATATTTCGTTGGAAACGTCTTGCTCTTGACCGGGATAACCCTGTCGTTAAATCAATCTCGTTTGTGGAGTTCACACGCGCTCATTTCGTAGTTGTCCGGGTCGTGCAAATGTCATTTTTTCTCGCTGATATTAATTTGTTGCAGGAAAATCAACCTGTTCGAAAACAGAGCTCATTAGCAAAGTTGGATCCATTTTTGGACCAGCATGGGGTAATGCGGGTTGGTGGTCGGTTGGAAAAATCATCGTTCTCCTCCGATAAACGTCATCCAGTCATCCTGCCTGCAAAATCACATTTTTCTCTGATCCTTATCAGTCACCTGCACACCAAATATTTTCATGCTGGGCGTAAATTTCTCGAATCGTATTTATCGTCTCAATATTGGATCATTGGTGGACGCACAAACTTGATCAAAAAAGTTTTGAGAACCTGCATTCATTGTCGTCGTATTTGTGCCAAAGTTCGTCATCAGTTAATGGGTCAACTGCCGGAACCGCGAGTTTCCATTACTCGCCCTTTCAAATATACGGGTGTTGATCTTGGCGGACACTTTGACTGTAAATGTGTTGGACATCGCACCACTAGGAAATATAAAATATATCTCGCCTTATTTGTTTGTTTGGTCACCCGTGCAGTCCACTTGGAGATCGTGTCGAACCTCTCTGCCCATGGTTTCATTGAGTGCCTGCAACGCTTCATTTCCCGTAGAGGCATACCGGTGCAAATGCACTCGGACAACGCAACCAATTTTGTTGGGGCTAGCAATTTTTTCATTGATAATCAAGAGGAGTTCACATCATTTGCAACTTCGGAAAATTTCGCGTGGCATTTCATACCGCCAAGCACTCCTCATCATGGCGGTATGTGGGAAGCGGGAATCAAGATCGCAAAGAAATTTCTGTTGAATGCAACCAAGGGTAGTGTACTAACCTTTGAGCAATACGCCACCTTTTTCGCTCGTGTGGAGGCGGTTATGAATTCTCGGCCACTGTGCTACTCACAAAATATTGGGCAGGCCGCCGAGGTGCTTACGCCGGCGCACTTTCTAATTGGCGAAACGTTTTCCGCAATCCCAACGGTTGAGACCAATGATATTCCTCTCCCTCAACGATTTCGACTCATTCGGGATCAGCTGCAGTCGTTTTGGCGTTGCTGGTCGAAGGATTATATAAATCAGCTCCAATGTCGCCACAAGTGGAAGCAGCCTCAGCCCAACTTGGGGGTTGGTCAAATAGTGTTGGTAAAGGAACCCAGCGCCGGGCACCCATTAAATTGGCCATTGGGCCTGATTACAGAGGTCTATCCGGGTACTGACGGGCTGGTGAGGGTGGCAGACGTCAGGATGCGGAATAAAATATTTCGTCGTTCCATCTGTAAATTGATCACATTACCAATTGAAACCTAAAATTTTAATGTGAATTTGTTGTTTTTGTCGTTTTTTTTTCTTTATTTTTGTCGTTTTTTCCCCTCTTTGTTGTCGTCGAAATGTATTTTTGTTGTTGTCGAAATGTATTTACCACCCCTCTTGTGGGGGGATTGTTAAGAGGTTTAACTCGGTTTTATTCAATTTGTGGATAAAAAGGCTGCACTGAGCTTATCGGATTTTATCATTCAACTTTGAAACTTGTATATCTCGTGTAGTATAGTAGTTGTTGTCGTTGATATCTCGTCTTGTCGATTATTGTCGTAGAATGTAAAAACCTTTTCACTTGTCGTTTGTTTGTGAATAAAATTCAATTAATTCGTCGATGGATATTATTCTTATATTTTCACATACTTCATGAAAACGGCGATAAGACTGACAAGAACGTATGCAACAAGAGAAAGCAGTGCTGAACTGTATTGTGAGTGCATATTTTTGCAGAAAATTGAACAAAGTAGGCCTAAAATGGGATGTTTTTTGATAACATTAACCGACCTGTCGATTACATAAAGCGATAGTTTTACTGTACGTTTAGATACGGGAGATCGGGACCAAGCAAATTTGATCACATAAGCCGATTGATAACACTAACTGGGATCACAATAAGCGGCGTCTACTGTAATTGATGGAAGGAAGTCAGACACAAATAAAATTCTGTTTGCCACGTTGGTGGAAATAGCATGGTAATCCGATAGTACATCTGAAATCTACGTCGATAAAAGTTCCACCACGGTGGCCAGACATGGCCTTACAAATCCATGTGTCACTCCAGTGCAGTGAAAATAACTTCAAAGTCTTCTACAAAAATTGGCGGCCAAATTGGTGGAAATTCCACCAACGTAGCCGTACAGATCCCTTTAAGACTACAGTGGAAGCGAGCTCCATTTCCCCAACTACCCCCATGGCGGAATTTTGAGTCGTGACTAATGCCATGGTTTGTTCATATTTTGTTCAATTTTGTTCAACAAATTTTAAATTTTGTTCACTTGTCGTTTCTCCGCTATAGCCATTTCAAATGTGGGAGGCTGGAGAAATGCAGCCACCCACCTTCGCATTTTGGATTCAAATCCATGTAATAATTTTGTTCACATTTTGTTCAATATTGTTCAACAAATTTTAAACTTTGTTCACTCGTCGTTTCCCCGCTACATCCATTTCAAATTTTGGGTTCAAATCCATGTGATAATTTTGTTCACATTTTGTTCAATTTTGTTCAGGAAACTTTAGATTTTATTCACCCATCATTTCTCCGCTACATACATTCAACATTTTGGGGTCTAAGGGTATATGTTACAGTTAAAACCCGAAATCAGTAAATTCTAAAATTCACTAGTCAAAACTAGTTGCCACAAATGACTTTAGTCAGAACTAGTTTCGACTAGTTAACTCTAGAATTTACCGTGACCCTCAGCGTTGGAGCTAGTCTTAACTTAAATATTTCAGGTAAAACTAGTTTTTACTAGTGAAAACTAGAATTGACTAGTAAAAAGTGAAATAGAGAAGAAATTATGATTGTCAGGGAAAACTAGTTTTAACTAGTGAAAACAAGAAGGGTGAATCCAATCAGTAAAATGAATTTCTTCCCTAGTACAACTGTAATTGCATTTTTATCAAGGGTGTTGGAGGCATATTTTTTTTAAAGGTCTCCGGAACGAATACAGAAAATGACTCTCCGACTCCGGTTGCCTCCAGTGGACACGTTTGGAGGCGTCTTCTGACCTCCAAAGTATGTCTCTGGAAGTACCTCAAAATACCTCCAGCGCAATTACTGAGATTGGAGAAAATGCCTCCGGAGGCACTGTCGAAGAAACCAAAGACGTCTTTGGAGACGCCTCCGAAGGCACTTGTAACGTTGATCAGTGTGACCAGATGTAGCATATTGGCTTACCAGCGTTGCTAGATGACAGATGATACTCACAAAGTGTATTTAAAACTTTGGCTTTTCTCCGAACCGAGCAGCGCTAGCATCAAAGTGGCTGAATGAGGGTTCGAGGAATAGAATACTGTTGAAAAAAGTGCCTCCTAAAGGATCTTTGGAAGCACCTCCAAGCCTCTAGGTGGAAGCAACGTACCTCCGGAGGCAAAATGCTCCAGCCTCCAACATCTTAGTTTAAATCCTCACCATCTTCGCCTCATTGGAGGCGGAGGCAAGGTACCTCCAGAGACAAAATGCCTCCAGCCCCAACATCCTTGAATTTTTATTTTTCACAAAGCTTGTTTGTACTTGGATGGTATGCGTCAATTAGTCACTGTTAGATCTGCTCTTGTAACGTTTATAGACCGACGAATTCGTATGATGTACGGTTTAATGTGTGAATTAAGGAAGAAAAATCTAGAACTTTTTCGTATATTTCATTCCAGTGTGAGCTACTTATCCTCAAAGTTGAGCAGAACTACCAAATATCTATCAATTTGGCCGAAGTATGTCTGGAAATACCATCACCTTTTGAACTCGAACAATTTCAATTCATTTCAGTTATAACTAGAATTTACTGATGAATTCAAACAATCTTTTTATTCTAGAATTAACTAGTCAAAACTAGTTCTGACTAAAGTCATTTGTGGCAACTAGTTTTGACTAGTGAATTTTAGAATTTACTGATTTCGGGTTTTAACTGTAACATATACACCTTCCGGTTTCACGCGAAAGAGGGAATGATAAATCTCGACGATAGCTCGCGGTGAGAGAATCGTCATACCCCCCTGTTTGATACAGACTAGGGAATTCATAAAAATCCCCCCGGTTTCACACGAAGGAGGCAATCATACCTCGAAGCCCATCTGTCGTCATGGATGAGCTTGCGGTGAACAATGTAATAGGCCCTTGTGTTCAACAGAGGTCGACGAATCCGCGAAAATCTTCCCGGCGTCACACAAAAGAGGGAGTGATAGCTCGAAGCTCATTGTTCGTCATAAGCTCTCGGTAAGAGATATGTCATGCCCCGTGTTTGATACAGGCAGGGGAATCCGCAAAAATCTTCCCGGTTTCACGCGAAGGAAGACATGATAGAGCTCGACGCTCATTTTTTGTCATGAGCTCGCGGTGAGAGACCAGTTGGAGCCCTGTGTTCGGTCTAATTGGGTGAGTACGAGAAAGTTCTCGTTGTTTCAGGCAATGGAGAAAAACATATCGCGAAGATCGCGTCCCAGTGTGACCTCGCAAGAAGAGAATTGTAACAGCCCCGGGTGAATTCAAGAAAATTCTCGTTTGGTCAGCCAGTGCAGAGAAGGATATCCCGAGACCGTCATTTGTTAAGCTTCCCGTGAAAGAACGATCAAGTCCCTGCCTTTGATCCTTCACGTGTCTTCACGCAAAATTTTACAGATTCACCCACCTTTATTGAACAGGGGGCCCTACCCGATCTCCCACCGCGAGCTCATGACCGAAGACAGACTTTAGAGTAACCTTGCCACCTTTGCGTCAAACAACGAGATTTTTTTGAATTCGCCCGTCCTATTACGAGGCCTATTCAATCTCTCACCGCGAGCTCATAACGAAAGACGAGCTTCCCTCGCGTGAACGTACGAGAATTTTCTCGCATTCACCTGCCACTATCGAACACGGGGCCTTGGTCGTTCTCTTACCGCGGATGTAATAGAAAACGAAGTCGCCGGTATCATTCTCTCCCTCGCCCAAAACAACAGGAGTTTTTGCGGAAGCACCTGCCTCCCGGGCGTTCGTCTTCCTCAATCAAAGATAGCTGATCGCTCATCACCAGCAAGACCGAATTTGTGGTATCCTCCCATTGCCTGAATCAAGGAGTTTTTGCACTTTGGCCCGCTTCGTTCATAGGTGGGGCGTCAGTTGATCTCTTATCGCAAGTATGCAACAGAAGACCAACTTTGCGTTCTTTGACTGGAAGAACGAGATTTTTCGCACTTTTTCCCGCTTTGATCATACGCAGAGCCCTTGTCGATCTCTCACTGCGAACCTTCAACGGAAGATGAATTTGTCGTCTCCCTCCAATCCCCAAATAAAGAGAATTTCCGCAATTTTCTCTTTCGGATCTGTCACCCGATGCTAGTCGATCTCTCACTCCGCGAGCACTCAACGGCAGACGAACTTGTCAACATTCCTTCGATTCCTGAATCAACAATTTTATTGCAGAATGAGAAAAATTGTTGATTTTTCATATTGGAGATCATCTAGGGCCATTTCAGTATTATTCTCGGACATGACGCTAAATTTTACTTCAGAATTGAAAACAACTTTTGAAGATTACGCAATTTTTCATCTTGGAGGAATTTTGATTCTCTTTGAGCCCCTCATCCCATTTTGGTGCTTCGAGGAATTTTTCAAGCATTTTTTTCGGACTCAGCGCAAAATGCCACTTGAAAATCAAATTAAAATTTGAAAGTTTGAACGATTTTCCAATTTGGGAAAATTTCGGCCCTTTCTGGTGCTTTGAAGAACTGTTTAAACATTTTTTTCGAACTCAGCGCGAAATTCCACTTAAAAAACGAATTACAATTTAAAAGTTTGAACGATTTTCCAACTTGGGGGAATTTTGATCCTTTTTGGGCCTATCAACCCATTTTGGTGCTTCTTAGGATTTTGTTACTATTTTTCTCGCTTTCCCCGTCCAAATTCAACTAAGAAACAATAATTTGATTATTAAAATTTTCAAAATTCAGCTCAATACTGTAAATTAATTAATTTTCAACCCCTATTTTGGGAACCCTGGCGATTTGGTAAATTTTCGGCACATTTTGGTCCATAACTCGGCAGAAACTTCGGATGTGGCTCAAATTGGAGATAAAATTCAGATACAAAATTCGTAAATTTAAACTATACGTCTAATGTTTTTCGTTTTTGCGCTACGACAGATTTAGCGCAAACACCCATTTAACTGGTAACATTTTTCTGGTCCACCCTGTATACATTTCCTTAGGCCCCCAAATTTGAAATGGATGTAGCGGGGAAACGACGAGTGAGCAAAATTTAATATTTATTGAATGTGATGGGCTGTAAAGGTGAAGAATTGGAAAAAACTACTAAGTTCACTTTGACACGAAAATAAAATATTTAATTAAACAGAGTATCGTGGAGACGTTGTAATTTGGGTGAGAATGAGAAGTGGAATAATCTTAGGTCGAAAATTGATTTACGAGGTAACTGCGTATTTGTCGCGATACAAAGAAAATAGCTGATGAAATCTCTAGTGGCCTATTAGTAATTGAGTACATCTTATTCATATTGTCCATGTATTAATGTGAGTCAGAATTAACGAGTGTGTGTTTATGAATAACGGTAAAACGGAAAATATATTGACGGACGGATATAATATACGCGAAAATTTAGCTTCTACGATTTACGAACAATTCTACAATACGAGGGATACGTGACGTCGAATCGCGTCGACGTCACAGTACCCCTCTCGCTAAAAGCAAAAAGAAAGAAAAAGAAAATGACATGACGTGTTACCTCGTAAGAGACGAAAGATGGGATACAAGAGAACTAAAAAGACAAAGGGGTAGGTGTTATTGGATGTGTTTATAACATAAATTAACTGTATACATGATTATCGAAAGAAGAGTGTAGCAAAGAAAACGAACAGAAGAGGAGAGAAAAACGAAAAAGAAAGAGATGTGTGTGTATAACAAATGTGTAAATAAGTATGTAGGTATAGATATATGTATATAGGAACAGCTTAATAATTACGATATAGGAATATAATTTACACGTGTGGACATGCGATACAAGAAAAGAAAATAACGAATTGAAGATAAGCGAAAATTAAATATACGAAAGTAAATTAACTCGAGGATGTGGCTGTTTTGCTGACTTCGGCGGTGGTTGCCGTTATTTGGTCGTAGAATACTAATAGCGTTGTGGGACGGGATCGGATGGCAAAGTTGTGTGTCCAATTACGAATTTTTAGGCACTGCTGAGTATGAATAGTATGTTCCTGGAAATTCTGCTGACTGAGGTAACTTTGACCCAAAAAAGCGATTGGCTGGAAGGCACAAAAGTGGGCGGTCGTTGTGGTGATATTGAAACAATTAAATCGGGAAATTGAGTCGGCTTGTCACTCTCCGTTTCATCATTGTGACTTTCGCTATGCTATTGAAGTCGTAAGGTTGCGAAGAAGACTATTCGATATATTAGTGCGGAAATTTTTGTAGCCACTTCGTGTTTAATGGATCGTGGGTTTGAAATGATAGCAGCCATGGCTGCTGAAATGCTACGGAAAGTGGCATATCTGCAATGTTCGTACGCATATTTGGAACAAAGATACCGGGCGATTGCGGATGAATTGGCCTACCGCCAAATATGGCACCGGTGTGACTGCTGCGCAGGCCGGTGCCATGAGGGCCAGTTGTTGGCCCGGGCCGTGTATGAGGCATCAACGGCCACGCACCGGGAACCGGAACCTATGTCGATTTCGAGCTCGGAAGGAGGTGCAGAGGACCGCGCGAATGAGAACCAAGGCACGGCCGCAGTTGGTGACGATAGTACTGTGGAAACGGGCGTGGAGTCTGGAAACGACGAGGAGCCACCGGCGCAGTTGCCACCGCGTTCGCCGCCGAGATTGGGCGGGCTAGTTACGCGCACTGAACGTGGCACCTGGGTATGGTACGTATTGCTGTTGATTTGAAATGATTAATATGGTATTGTAACTGTGGGGATGGATTTACGTGAGGTGGATAGGGGGTAGGATATCTTGGATAGAGGGGATGGAATGGGTGACTATTTGACGAAAGGAGATGATGTATAGAAGGATGATCAAGAAAAAAATAATAGCAAAAAGTATTGTGAAGACGATGTCCGTGAGAAAACGTGAGCCGTAAAGTGTATTCGTAGTGTATTGTAACGAAATGTTGCGTAAGTCTTTTTCGAATTCGCCAACGGTCTTCATATGTATAGTAGGTACAGATATTTTCCAGTCGGGGTTGATAGGGTTTAGATTGCTGTCATAGTTGTGTAATGTGTGTAAACCGTTGCCTATTTCTTGAGGAGGTAATCGAGTCCATTGTGCCGGAATTATACGTAGAATGTTGTGGGAGGTCAGTTCGTCGGTTTGAAAACACGGAACAGCTGTGTCAACGAGTACGATGTGCGTAATATGATGTTGTTTTTCTATTATTCTGCTCGTACAACGAATGCGTACGTATGACGCGCCGATTGTTGATAAAGACGGGTTCAGCTGTTGTTCCGTATTATTGTCGAATAGAATATACGTATTAGATGACGGGTTTGAAATGACGTATTCTCGGTAGTTGACGTGATGTATTGATGGTAAGGTAGTAGCCTGATATGTTGTAGGCGTACAAGTAAATTGGCAGAATGAATTGAGTGTCGAGATGTTAGACTTGGAGAAAAGAGACTTGATACATGCAGCGTTTTGATCGAATACTATTGGTGTTAGTCTGCATAACTGTTCGTCTTCGCGACAATGACGTAAACCATTTCCTGAGATGATTTGTACAGAATCTGTTTCTGTGTTTCTTACTAAAAGGGATTTTTGCAACTGAATTTTACATACTTCTGCGCCGTTCTGATAGTCGAGCGGTATCGGTTCGTGTAACTCAAAGTGTTGAGGTTCATTAATTACGGGAATTTTGACGGAAAACGTGAGCTGATTGTCATGAATTTGACATCTAGTTAGCCTAGTGGAATAATATTTTTCAATATGTTCGAGTGGGATAGCTAAAAAAAGATTATGCTTCTGAAGAGAACTTGCGAGTTTTAGTAGAGTGTCTTTCAGGATGGCTTGTGTGACCGAGTTCTCTGGTAAAAGTTCTGCCTTACAACGTTGTGTTATTTCTTTGAAATGAAGGATTTGCAAAAAAAGTTGAGCGATAAGAATTTCGCGAGCGTAAGCGGTGTCTTCTGTTCTTAACAATTTAAGGAATAAAGCCGAAAGTCTGAAGGATGTTTTATTTGCGATGTCTTCGAGATTTGTGCGAAATTCCAATAAATGTCGATGTTGTTCTATGACAGTTTCCTTTAATGTGTTGTATTGAGCTGCTAAAGTCTGAGTATTTTTCTCTATATCTGTAAGGTCGCTTAACAATGCCGTATTACAACAAAATTGGTAAAGTTCTCCTAAAAACTGTATGCCACGTTTTGGTCTCTGAATTTGTACGTTGATATGCGAGTCGTGAAGTGTAGCGATCCACTCAGTAAGAAAAGCCTGCCGTAAATTTTGGACCGCTTCTTCTTGCCATATGTTCCTTCCGTCGTATTTTATATGAGGAAATGCTGTAGCTACCTGGTTATGTACTTCGGATAGTTGGCTAGGTATTTTTTCGGTAAATAAAATGGGTACAGCGTGTGAATAGAAGGTGGTGTCACTTTGTATTTTCCGAAAAAGAACTCCGTTAGATAAACGTATGATTTCGCCAGTAGTTAGCGTAACAATACTCAAGCATATCATTCCAATGATTTTCTCCATAATTCTATGTTATTCGAACGTTCTGATAAATACGCGCGTGGCCGGATGGCCGTCCTGCACATAAACCAAATTGTATTGTTACTTGGGGGGAACGAAGGTAGCAGGAGAAAATTTATTTTTTAAGCGCTTTTTATTTATTTTTTCGGAAAACAAAAGGAAGAATGTGAAACCCAAGTATTATGTAAAGGACGGCCTGGCCATATTTGAATCAGTAGTTCGGTATAAAAAATTTCTTTTCTCAAATTTTATCATCATCAATTAAATTCTTTTGTCATTCATCAACTTATTATTTTCTATTTTGTTTCTTTTCGTATGTTGAAAAAAGGTTTTCGATACGTACGTTTTTTTTTTTTTTTTTTTTTTTTTTTTTTTTTTTTTTTTTTTTTTTTTTTTTAAATTAGATTATTTGGCTTGCGTATTTGTCGTCAGCTTTAGTAGTATTTGAATCTACTAATTGTCTATCGTAATATTTACGGAGTCTTGTGATATGGACAGTATGTCTTCCTCTGTCCGGATGGTCAATGGTGATAGATGAAGGCCCTAAGACTTTGGTGACTGTAAACGGACCTGTGAATCTTTTGTCCATTTTTTGGGGGGAGGGTGTCTTGAGCATTACTTTGTCGCCTTCCTGAATCGTCCACTCTTTTCTACCTTTATTATAATAATGAGAATATTTATCAAAATTTTTCTTCAAAATTTCTGGAATTTTCCTACGAATCTCTAGTAAAGCCTGAATTTCGTCTTCTCTACTGTCGTTATTTACGGGAATGCCGTACTTGTTGTGGAGGAAGTGATCTCTACATCCGAACATTAGATAGAACGGGCTTACTCCTAAAGAAGGGTGAACAGCAGTATTATAGGCTCTAGCTACATATTTGGCGTTGCGGCCAATGGTTTTCTTGATCTGTGGATCATCCAATAAAGCTCTGACAGCGTGTCCTACCCACGAATTTGATCTCTCAATTTGACCATTCGTGCTAGGTGAGTACGTGAGCGCATGAGTGAGTCTGATTCCATTGTCTTCGCAATATGCTTGTAGTTCTTTACTGGTGAAATAAGTTGCATTATCGCTAAATAATTCTGTAATTGGTGGATAGGACGTGATGATGTCGTCTAGCATTTTTACAATTTCCGAGGTATTTACTGTTCTTAAAGCTCTGATGAACATATATTTGGAGTACTCGTCAATCATTGTTAGTAGAAAAACTTGTTTTCCGTTGATGGTTAGCGGGCCTAAAACATCCGTACATAATTTCTGCATGAGACGTGGATTTTTCTTCGTGTGCGACATTAATCCGAATTTTTGGCGTGGTACTTTGTATTCCTGACATGCCTTGCAGGATTTCACGTATTCACCGACGTCTTTTCGCATTTCGGCCCAATAAACCGTGTTAGAAAGTTTCAGGAACGTGCGAGTTTCGCCCATGTGATTGCCTTTCTGTAAACCATCGTGAACATCGTAGAGGAATTTCTTCTGTAGCGATTTGGGAACGACGGGGAGTAAAAGTTTCTGGTTTCTATTAAATTTTTTGAAACACAAAACTTTATTTTGGTCTAATGCATGTCTGCGTGCATATTTGTGCAACTCATGTTTTTCTACATCAGAAAATGAGTCGTCCAGTGGGATTCCAAGTAGAATATACTTAATACCTCGCAGATCTTTTTGGGCTTCTTGTTCTTGGACAAAAGTGGAGGGGGGTAAATCATCTGTGATTAGATGAATTTTTTCAAATTCAGATCCGCGAGAGAGAAGATCGGGAATGAAGTTTTCTTTGCCCTTTATGTGTTCAAATGTGACGTTAAATTGATTTATAACATCTACGATTCGACGCACACGGGCGGGGTTGAGGAGGGTCATGTCGGAAATACGGAGGTGGGTTAAATTAGCGTGGTCCGTTAAGATGTGGACCGGTTTCATGTAAAGAAATTGACGAAAATGCTTAAGTGCTTTAGAAATAGCGATGAGTTCGAGGTCGTAAGTGGCTAAATGCCGCTTGCGTTGGGGCATTTTTTCTGAGAAGAACGCTACAGGTTTAACTTCCAGTGTGTGAGGGTGTTGTTGACTTAATACAGCTCCAATAGCATAACTACTAGCATCTGTCTGGAGAAAAGTTTTCCAGCGGGGATTGAAAATCTGAAGGATGGGTTTTGACGTGATATGTTTTTTGAGAGTCTGAAAGGCTTCCTCACATTCATCCGTCCATTTGATGGGACGTTTCCCGTCTTTAGCTCCTGCGTTACGTAATAAATTCATGATGGGCTGGGCAGTAATAGCGAATTTGGGCATGTATTTTCGATAGAAGCTAAACGAACTGATGATGCTTCGGACATCTTTCACGGTCTTGGGGGGCTTTATATTTAGGAATGCTTCGATATCTTTAAAAGCGGGGCGAATTGTTCCTTTTTGGATTTCGTTACCGAGTAGCACAACCTTGGGATAAAAAAAATCGCATTTAAGTGTATTTAATTTGAATTGGAATTTCTCTAATCTCGACAAGACAGTTTCGAGCATTTTAATGTGAGCTTGGAAAGAGTCACCATACACGCAAATATCGTCTATATAAACAGTCATACCACGGAATAGGATGTCTTCGAAAATATCATGCATCGCGCTTGTTACACATTGACTGCTATTGATGAATCCCATAGGCATTTTGCAATATTGATATTGTGTGCTAATCGAATCGAATCGGAACGCAGTATATTTGCGACTACTTTCGTGAAGGGGGAATTGGTAGTAACCGTATGCTAAGTCCATTTTAGAAAAAATAGACGCATTCAAAAGAGCTTCGATGATAGCTTCGATACGTACGACGGATGTTGAGTCACTGACAATGTGTTTATTCAGAGCTGAAAAATCTGTAAGAAGTCTAGGCTTACCATCGGATTTTGTTTTAATAAAGGCTGGTGATGAATATTCGGAACGAGTTTTTTCTATAATATTAGCCTTTTCTAGGTCTTGCAAAAATTTCCTAGCTATTTCTCTTTCATATTGCGACGCTTTATAAGGACGGATGTTAACTGGGATATCATCTTTCAACCGAATTTTATAAGGTAGTGTGTCGGCTGTAGGAGTATCCTCCGTTTTGGTCGTAAAAATGTGACGATATCGATATAGAAGATGAAGAGCCTGTTTGCGTTCGGCGAGGGGAAGGTCTTTATTAATAATAATTTGGACGCCATCAAGATCTGTAATTTCTTCATTACCTAAAAATTGGGGAGGTTTTTCGTTGTTTATGTGTGACGTAGATACGGCGTGAATTACTTCTGGTCTGTCTTGAATTTTTCCTATGCGTATGCCCTTATGAATTTTGACAGGCACCGAACGAGCGTTAGATATTTTAATATTCCTTCCATTATTATTATCGACTTCGATGAAAGTTCCGTTTGCTATGACGTGCTGGCTAGTACATACGTTGTCGAAGAAGGATGGTATGGAAAAAATGGTCTCACCTTTTGCTGGGATAACAATATCTTTTTGGACTACGATGTTATCGTCAGAGATAGAAAAAATATTATCTATATTTTGGTTTTTAATATCGAGATCACGAATATATTCTTCATCCATTTTGATTGTTAACCCATTACGAAATTTGATCTTAGCTTGTTCACAATCTATTACTACTCCGTGCTTTCGCAGAAATCTCATTCCGAGGATCATATTCGTTGATAATTCATCTACTATTACCATAGGTTCGTAAAATTTTTGACCTTGTATTTCAAAACGCACGTATGTACTTCCTATGTATCGTAAGGGATTGGACAACGACGCTGCATAAATTTTATACGAATGATCTTGTATTTTGCTACCTGGAGGAACCATGCTTTGATGAATAATGTTAGGATTACTTCCCGTGTCTATAACTCCAGAACTAGCTGTCTCTTTATTCTCAACAAATATCGGTGTTTGCAAATTAAAATTAGATGCGCTCAATATAATTTCTTTGGAAAATTTTTTCTCGTTACAAATCTCACTTTGTGGAACGGGAGGTTCTAATTCGGAGTTATAAAAACGTTCCTTACTTTCAAAAAATTCTGGATGTCCGTAAAAATAATCAAAGCGGTTCTTGGTTTTGATCTGAAAATAATTAGGAGCATTTCGTGTTCGCTGAGTCGTTGTCCATCTCACTCGTTTTTTTGTTCGCTCGAAGTCTGTGTATTCGATCGTGGGTTAGGCGTGCCTCGTCGTGGTTGATTATTTTGCATCGGCGGCCTCCAAGGGCGGCCGCGATTAAAGCCAGAATATTGATTGAAGGCTCTATTGTTTAAATTACTGTAACAGTCCCTAGAAAAATGACCTCTACGATAACACCTGAAGCAAGTTATATTCGGCGTCTGCGCAGGCCCGCGCCAATTTCTTGGTTGCCTTATTGTGTTGAAATTTCTAGGCTGATAAGAATTATAAGGATTAGGATTCCTATTATAAAAATATCCGGGAAATGACTGTGGAATTTGATTAGTATTATTATTTTGTGGAGGGAAATAGTTATATGGATTGTTGGGGAACAAGGGTGGGATTTGAGGAGCACTATTATTTTGTGGAATGAATTGGATTGTTTCTTTGGATTCCTCTTTTTTTTCTGGAATAGATTCAGCCGTATTCTTGGTCTTACTTATCTCGGTTTTGATTTCCTTTAGTGCGAGCAAAATGTCGGAGTCCTCGTCCTTATATCTTTCAAAATTCTTTTGTATACGTTGGAGATTTTTTAATAAATCCTCAACTGTGTCTATGTCCCTATGCAGGATTTCTGTCTTGAATTTTGGGATTAGACCGTGACAGACTTTACTGATGATTGCCTGCGCTGACATTCTGGGATTAATTTTCTTGCAGATTCTGATCATTTTAGTAGCATACGCACTCACATCTTCCTTAGCGGTCATGTTAGTCTGGCTGGCGAGGTGACTCCAGTCGTCTTCGTCTTTCTCATATTTGTTTCTTAAAGCTTGTGTGATCGTATTCCAGTCAAGTGGCCTGTTCGGATTTAATACCTCGTGGATGAAATAATCGTATGCCCCATTTTTTAGATATTTAATGTACTCTCTGATCTTAATGTCGTCGTCCCATTTGTTAATTAAGGCTATCTTTGTAAAGTTTTCGATGTGTTCGTCGATATCCTCGTGCTGTGTCCCTGAGAAATCACGAAATGGTATAGGTTTAGATGATTTCGATTTAACAGTTTTTATCAACTCGTCGATCTTATCCATGTTTGGCTCCTGGTGGCTAACTCGAGGTACTGGAATGATCGATGCTAGCGGGTCGGGAGAGTTATCGTCGGATCGTTCAGTATTGTTATTAGTTTCAGTTTCAGTTTGTGGTCTTGTTCCTTTATTAGTTCGAAGGGGGCTGTTTTGTAAATGTTGAATTCGCTCGTAAAATAACTGAACGCAGTGTTTTGCCCTTTCTAAATTAATTGTAATATCGCGATTGTCGTCGTTACGTGCTGCGTGAAATTCTTCGTTTAAGTAGGCTACTATTTCAATTTTATTAACAAGTTCTCTTTTTAAAGCTTTGCGTTTGTTATCTAATGGTCCGCTCTCGTTGACGTTGTGTTTTATGATAAGGTTGTCGAGGTTAAGTTGGAAGATTTGAGCTATGAGATCACATTCGGAGGTTCTAAGTTGTGAGAAGAAGGCGCTCATTGGGATTTTATAGGAATGAAAACTACTGTATTATGAGTTATTAGAAAAGGAAAAATACCATATTAATAATGCTAATAAAAAAAAACTGTACCGTTGTTTGTTGCAGGAAGAGCTATAGCGATGTTGTGAAAGATCCGAAGTAGTCACTCGATAGTTACCGTTAATATTTAAGAAAAATTTGTAATATCTTTTGTTTTTTTTTTTTTTTTGATTTTTGTAAATAATAATTTTGTGTTTCTCGAAAACGGCACTATTTTCACACGAGATGATGCGAAGCGGAACGAAAATGTAAAAAAATAATACGAAAACGAGAACGTTTATGATACGACGTGCACGTAATTGTGGTACGCGATGATTTGTTGAAGAAATTAATACGATACGATTCGAATGGACATGCAAAAAAAAATCACGAAATGTCGGTATATGAAAACTCACGAAAGCTGTTCGATACGGCGCGAAATAAAATAAAAAAAAATAAAAAACTCGATGATTGAATAAATTTTTGTTCGGGCGCCACTTTGTGATGGGCTGTAAAGGTGAAGAATTGGAAAAAACTACTAAGTTCACTTTGACACGAAAATAAAATATTTAATTAAACAGAGTATCGTGGAGACGTTGTAATTTGGGTGAGAATGAGAAGTGGAATAATCTTAGGTCGAAAATTGATTTACGAGGTAACTGCGTATTTGTCGCGATACAAAGAAAATAGCTGATGAAATCTCTAGTGGCCTATTAGTAATTGAGTACATCTTATTCATATTGTCCATGTATTAATGTGAGTCAGAATTAACGAGTGTGTGTTTATGAATAACGGTAAAACGGAAAATATATTGACGGACGGATATAATATACGCGAAAATTTAGCTTCTACGATTTACGAACAATTCTACAATACGAGGGATACGTGACGTCGAATCGCGTCGACGTCACATTGAATAAAATTGAACAAAATTATCACATGGATTTGAACCCAAAATTCGGAGATGGGGGGGGCTGCATTTCTTTAGCCCCAAATTTGAATTGCTGTAGCGGGGAAACGACGAGTGAACAAAATTGAACAAAATATGAACAAAATTATAGCATTAGTTGCGACTCAAAATTCCGTTATGGGGGGGGGGGGGGGGAATGGAGCTGTGGAAGCTGAAACAGCTTAAAGATTTTTAATATAATAAATTAGGCAGCCACGTCGATAAATGTTCCACCAACGCGTGGCGCTAGACATGGTCATATAAATCCATTCGCCACTCGAGTGGAAATAGCTCGGAAATCCTCTGATAAACTCCAGTGGAAATGGTAAAAGCTCAAAGATTCATAATTATTATACATTTGACAGTCACGTTGATAGAAGTTGAACTAATATACCAGACATGGACACACAAATCTATTTGCTACTCCAGTGGAATCAGCTTGGAAGTCAATTAACAAACTTGTCAGCGAAATTGATAGAAATTCCTCTAACGTGGCCATTCAGATCCATCCAACACTCAGCGGAAGTAGCTCAAAGGTTCATAATTATGATACATCAACGTGGCCAAGCATGGTTCTACAGATCCATTTGCCACTCCGGTGGAAATAACTTGGAACTCCTCCAATGAACTTGACAAATTCCACCAATGAGGCTCCGTTAGCCGCTTCAGTGGAAATTGTGGGAAAATCATTTTTTTTTTTCTTACATCCAACCAAAAAATAATTATTGAAAAAAACAAAAAAAAAAAAAAAACCTAAAAAAAAACTCCGATATACCAATGCGTTGTGAGTGAGGACTGGAGCCGAGTTTGAATTCATGTAATAACAGGGGTGGATTCACGGGGGGGACAAGGGGAACGTTCCTCCCCAAAACCTCCAAAAAAGACTGAAATTGTCTAATTTGACAATATTTTTCAAACGAAGGAATATCCCCCCCCCCCAACAACAAAAAAAAATGTACCCGTAAATCCGCGCCTGTAATAAGGGAGTATGATTTCAACGCTGCACTCTCTAAAGTTTATAATAAAGAGTAAAATCATAAAATATATTTAAAAAAAAAAAAGGTTGGAAAGAGGACTACTGGGGATGGTGGTTATTTCCCTGTAATCATGGACCAAAGGTGGAGTGCTGGACATGCCCTGCGGATGAACACTTGCTTCTATTCTAGCTATAGAGTAAGATGTTAACCAATAACACATAATTCATAATTGTAGCCATGTATCTAACACTAAGTACCATAGTAATTATTTGTACGCCTCTACCCCATCTTTTAGGGAATAATAGAGGAGTCCCCCCAGTAATTGTACTCCCCCCAACCTACTTTTTCTCCTCCCAGCTGCCTTGAAATCACTGTTTAGATCAATTCAGGACAACTGAGGGGATGATTAATAGCCGAAGTACGATAGGGGGACCCGTCCAGTGCATAAGTCAACTCGACAAGTCTCTGCGGGCGACTCTTGAGTACGGAAGCACATAGATATAAATAACACCTAAGATGATAAAAACCCCTTGCAAATAGCGATCTCCCTGCAAGGGCTAGTTTCTAATATTGTCTTTTCCGCGTCAATAAACTCGCCCCAGGAAGTAAGTTTCCACAAAAAAAAAAAAAAAAAATGGTTGGTGCTTTGGCTACTGGGCCTCACCTCTAAGAAAAAACGGAAAAATTGTTTTGAATTTAAATGTTGATGGAAGGAGGTAGGTTAGAAATAAATATTTGAAAATGTGTGAGAAAATTGAAGGGTGCTCGGATGATAGGAGGTCGGCGGCTCTGAGAGGCGTAGAGAATTGTAGATTGATGGCTTCTGAGTATGATATTTGTCTAATGTTGAATATTTCTGAACATTCGAAAAGATAATAATTGGTGTCGCCTTTAAAAGGATTGTCTGGATGAAGGGGACATAGATCAGATTCGGAAAGATTTAAACGTTTTTGGTGAGCGGGGAGTCGATTGTGTCCAAAATGAAGACGGCTGAGTTCAACTATAAGCAAATGGAAGACAATGAGGTAGCTGAAAATCCCTTTGCACCACAGTAAAAATAGCTGTAATACCCACTTCGATAGACATTTCAGTGACGTGGCTGGACGTGGCTATACTGGGTGGTCCAAAAAGATATTCCCAGTTAAATGGGGATTTCTATCTTCAACTTTGTGCCTCTCAGCAACTTTTTATGACTTTTCTGAGCCGAGTTATGGACCACAATGCGCCAAAAATTGACCACTTTACCAGAATTCTGTGAAATAGTTCAAACTTCCTTATTTTACTTGACTTGAAAGTGAAATTTAACGCTGATACTGAGAATAATACTTAAATAACCATATTATGAAGCTTGAAAATAGGAGAATTTTCAGTTGTGAGGTTGAGGGTACGTGCCTCAGTATTCACCCTCAACCTCATAACATGGCTCGTACCTTTGAGGACATCGTCAGTATTACGGAATTTTCAGTTTCTTATTTCGGAAATCTTGGTCAATTTTTGGCACATTTTGGTCCATAAATCGGCTCAGAAAAGTTGTAGAATGTCGAGTGGAGGCGCAAATTGAAGATAAAATTAAGATACAAATTTCGTTGATTTGAAGTTCACGTTCAACGTTTCTCGTTTTTGCGCTGCAACAAATTTAATCCAAATCCCCATTTAAGTTTCAACATTTTTCTGGACTACCCAATTTGTACATCCATTTGCCACTTCAATGGAAATAGCTTGGAAGTCATGTAAATTACGTGACAACCACGTCGATAGGGCACAGTGCCTGTTGCAACTTTGTCTGTCTACCTCCTCATATGGCAGGGATAAAACCCAAACAAAAACTATTAATGTATGAAGGATTTGAGCGGCAGAGCCGATGAGTGATTTTGACTTCCTCTTTACAGCCAACAAACGCCACATATTTTGTACCTTGTGACGCTACCGCGTAGTTTTATTCAAATTTTCTTTTATGAATCACAACATAATCAGTCATTTATTAGGGCAAGTAAACATTTTTTTTTTCGTTCAGTTATTTCTTTTTTTGAATCTGAAAATACGCATGCAAAAACATGTGCTTACGGATTTGGTATAAGTTGAGAAAATGTGAAAAATTGTTTACTTGCGGAATTTTTTTCCCGTGAATGATGATGTGCTATCAAATTCGAATGGTGTGTTTTTGGACTTTTAAAAAATTAGCTAAAATATTGCACGATCGAAAAATTTTCATAGTTGTTTATGTGTATGTAACAAAAATTTTGATAGTCATTACAAAGGCCTAAATTCAACTTCTTTTTTTTTTTTTTAATTTTAGAGGTAAAAGCAAATTCTCACGTCATAATGAAAGCACTAGGTACATTTGAAAAATATAAAATAGATTGCCCATTTTGAGAGAATAATAAAGTAGGCACCTAAGTAGGTTGATGATTATTGACGCGGAATTTGATTTCCCATCTCGAAAGAAACTTGGCCGAAATACAAGGAAAAAATTTGCTGTTTGAGAACGAGAATACGACTGTATCTTTAATATTGTTCTTTTCCACAACGTTCCCATATTATTCGATGTGAGTGAACTTTCTGCGCGCGTAGTCAGCTCTTAGAAAAAGGAAATAAAGTTATAAAAGATTTGAATAGACCGTTTGAAAATATTTCCAGTCAATAACCTTGCACGTTTTTCGTCTCCCTTATGTCGTTGAAATTCCATCTACTTCCTAAGACTTCGCATTATTACAGAAAATTTCATTCAAATCTATTTTTCAGGGTGCCGAAATGGCTGTGAGCCTTAGTGTTTACGGTATGCTACAGAAAAACCATTAAATTTTAATTATTTTATTTGTACGTTAATCTTGCGTAAAGTGCTAAAGTTCAAAATTGTCTCTGGGTGGGAAAGAGAAACGCTGAAACAAAAAATGCTTAAGAGGTATGCTTGTCAAAGGATCCACAAAGTAGAACTTATAGAGCTTACGGAAAATGACAATCCCTGCTGCGTATTCTAGTATCTAAATCACCTTGGTGACTTTTGGTAAACTTTAATACATAATTTATTTTGAGGACACCAGTAATCTGAATCTCAACGTTGATGATTCTGCTACCCACTCGAACGCTGTTTGCTCTATAGCAACTCTAGTTGTTGAGGACTCGTTTGGGCGGCAGAAAAGCAATGTCTTCATATTTGCTAAACATGTTTGCTACTTCAAACAGTGGTGGTGGGAAGATCTATCTCAACTAATTGCTTACCGACCTCTATCAAACGATTTACCCATACGTCTATCTCTCAGAGACGGTATGAAGCCACTAGTGAAAACTGCACAAAGATTTCAGCAGGCTTAAAATCATGTTTTGATTATCTGACAAATTTGATGTAAAACAACTTTGCGGGATGGCCTCACCTTTCTAAGTCACTCAAACACCCACGAAAAACCGTCACGAGAACCTATCACCAAGAACCGTCACGGTTTTCTGGCCAGGACTATTCCTGAGAAAATTGAAATCGTTTCTTTATCACGCTAAATGACGTTATCAGTGACCTTCACCCACTGTAGGGACTGGAAAAATTTCGATCTTCGCTACATCCATTATTACTAGAATTGACATACAACACAGTAGACTATACTAAACCTATACTAGGCGCCTGATCTCGTAGATAGTTCGCTGATACTGGGCCTACCATAACCTTGTACTAGTCTGAAAGCAACGATTGCGTCCATCAGCTATTCAAGCTGGTTAGCATGATAAATAATAGACGAAGTCTCCGACGGTTTTTTGACTGAGACCACTGCTAGGAAAATCGTCACGAAAAACCGTCATGTCTTTCTAGGGTTTCCACTATATACTCTGATCTGTGTCACCGACTTTTTTAATAATCTTTACTCATGTATGTCTGAATCCCGACCTCTTTGGTTAAGATCAACAAAATTTGACGGTATCGAAATATGCTAAAGAGACGATGATGGATTGGTCAGGTATCCAGGTTCACCCCATACAGCTGGCTGAAACTTTCCAACATTTTAAACGTAGTTACAACGAAAAAATGTGCGTATTTTAGAACTCTTGGAATATAATTCGTTCTCAAAATATACGTATACGAATTTCGAGAACTACCGATAAAATATAATACGACGCGCGGTCACGTGTAATAAACTTTTACCAAAAGATGAATTGTTTTCAACCGCGTACAAATAAACAGAAAATATAAGGGCACGTACCCGGCAGCACATATACACTTATGTTGGTTTCAGAATCTTTCACGGTGACTGATTTCAACTCTCGTCTCCGAACGCTGCGAGTATTAAATATTTGAAACTTCGAGATTAGCGTGAACGAGAAACTCGAAAACTCTTTAAACCCTTCACGTCTTGGAAAGTTTTAATCAATTTTACAAAGCGCATTTTTATCCCAAAAATGAAAACGAACTTTCTGACAGAACCTTTATTTGCTTTATAACTTTCTTGCAAAAGGGTCAATTCTTCTCGAAATACTTTACAGTCACCTTGATACTGCGCTCGTACTTTTCGATCACCTGAGTCCATAATGAGGATGAATATTACAGTTAAATTGCCAAATTTGTGGCATGTGCACATAAAAGGAGTTTGATGACTGATTCCTTTTGTAGAACGTATTTAGAACGAATTAGGCTTGGGTACCACTTTTCCAGCACCTCCCTCTCGCAGGAACCACCGCCTCTTTTGAAATTGCGTGTATCTCTTCTTCTATGAGTTTTACATAAAAAAATTTCAGACAAACATTGTTCCTTCAAGACTGTTCTACGTTTCTATCAATTATGGATAAGTCATTTAAAGCCACCTCTGGGGCGCACATTCATTAGGAAAATGTGTTCCAAAAATACATCAAATTTTGATCATTTGTCTTCATAGCAAAAACTATTGATGACAGTATACAAACAAATTTCAAACTATTGGAATAAACATGAACTGTAGAAGGTATTTTTCTAGAAGTATTTTTGACACTGAGTACTATACCATTTACAGTTTTTTGTCTTATGGAAATATGTGGTTCAATATTGCTTATGGAATATGTAGTTCAGCATTGCTCATGGAATATGTGGTACAGTATCGCATATGGAATACGGTCAGTATTGCTTCTGGAATATATAGTTCACTATTGCTTATGGAATATATGGCTCAACATTGCTTCTGGAATATATGGTTCAACATCGATTACGGAATATGTGATTCACCATTGCATATGGAATATGTGGTTCAGCATTGCTTATGAAATATCTGGTTCAGCATTGCTCATGGAATATGTGGTTCAGTATTGCTTATGGAATATGTGGTCCAACATTGCTTATGGAATATGTGGTTCAGTATTGCTCATGGAATATGTGGTTCACCATTGCTTATGGAATATGTAGTCCAACATTGCTTATGGAATATGTGGTTCAGTATTGCTTATGGAATATATGGTTCAGTATTGCTCATGGAATTTGTGGTTCAGCATTGCTTCTGAAATATATGGTTCACCATTGCTTATGGAATATGTGGTTCAGCATTGCTTATGGAATATGTGGTTCAGTATTGCTTATGGAATATGTGGTCCAACATTACTTATGGAATATGTGGTTCAGTATTGCTCATGGAATATGTGGTTCACCATTGCTTATGGAATATGTGGTTCAGTATTGCTTATGGAATGTATGGTTCAGTATTGCTAATGGAATTTATTGTTCAGCATTTCTTATGAAATATATGGTTCACCATTGCTTATGGAATATGTGGTTCAGCATTGCTTATGGAATATGTGGTCCAACATTGCTTATGGAATATGTGGTTCAGTATTGCTCATGGAATATGTGGTCCAACATTGCTTATGGAATATGTGGTTCTGTAATGCTTATGGAATGTATGGTTCAATATTGCTCATGGGATTTATTGTTCAGCATTTCTTATGAAATATATGGTTCACCATCGCTTATGGAATATGTGGTTCAGCATTGCTTATGGAATATGTGGTTCAGTATTGCTTATGGAATATGTGGTCCAACATTGCTTATGGAATATGTGGTTCAGTATTGCTCATGGAATATGTGGTTCACCATTGCTTATGGAATATGTGGTTTGGTATTGCTCATGGAATATGTGGTCCAGCATTGCCTATGGAACATGTGGTTCAGCATCGCTTATGGAATATGTGGTTCAGTATTGCTTATGGAGTATGTGGTCCAACATTGGTTATGGAATATGTGGTTCAGTATTGCTTATGGATTATGTGGTTCAGTATTGCTTATGGAATGTATGGTTCAGTATTGCTCATGGAATTTGTTGTTCAGCATTGCTTATGGAATATGTGGTGCAACATTGCTTATGGAATATGTGGTTCAGTATTGCTCATGGAATATGTGGTTCACCATTGCTTATGGAATATGTGGTCCAACATTGCTTATGGAATATGTGGTTCAGTATTGCTTAAGGAATGTATGGTTCAGTATTGCTCATGGAATTTGTTGTTCAGCATTGCTCATGAAATATATGGTTCACCATTGCTTATGGAATATGTGGTTCAGAATTGCTTATGGAATATGTGTTTCAGCATTGCTCACGGAATATGTGGTTCAGAATTGATCATGGAATAAATGGTTCAGTATTGGTCATGGAATATATGGTTCAGGATTGCTCATGGAATATATAGTTAACCATTGCTTAGGGAATACCGTCAAATGGGGCAGCAGCGGGAATGAATAGAAACAAAATGACGTCACTTGATAAAACTATGGGGGTATGCAATACTGATCGGGGTACACAAGCGAAACTAGGTGGAATTTGTTTGTACTTGATAAACGCAATGATAGAATATCACTCTCTATGTAAACGAGTGCGATCTAAGAGAAGAGAGTGTGATCAACGTGCACCTTATTATTTTGCGAGATTTCAAGTTCTGTATTGTTTGCTGGATATCTGGACCAGTCTGTTGCCGGCTAAATGCTAAAACTTTGTAGCAGCAGTTTGAAGGTTCCTTTGTTGTGAACATATCTTGTAAGTATGATTTAAAATTATTAGAAGTGTCTACAAATAAATTAGTGCAAAAAAATCGAATCATTCTATCATATTCGAATACTTGCGGGTGAATAGAAACACCAGTTTTGAGATTCTTGTTGGTTCCCAGAAATAATTTGATCTGAATTTAATGATTAATCGGTTGGTCTCAGTATGGTCCGTAATTATAAGCAAGATCCCTGTGCAAAAAAACACTATAAAACCGATAAAAAAGTATTACATCAAGCTATATCCGGTGTTATATCAAAAAAATTATCTTTTCGAGAAGCAACTAAAAAGTACGGTGAGTACCAGTATTATGAGCAGTTAATTGCATTGACTTGAGTGATTTAATCTTACTGTAGGTACAGGATAGTATCTAGAAAATTTTCATCTAGGTACCTACTGTACGTAGTAATTTTATGAAAGATTTGGTCGTTTTCTATCTACTTCCGTATTGCTTCCAGACATCCATTATTCCGTAATCTACAGAGCTGTCAATAAAGAAAAAAAAGGACTGGATCTAAGGGAGGGCAATGTGCCCTATCCGAAAAAGAAGAAGAAGAAATCGTAAGGTGCCTCGAGATTGCGTCGGAATGGGGTTATCCCATCGACCCCTTTGATCTGCGGGTGATTATTCGAATGTATTTGGAACGCGTCTCAAAAAAAATCAAACAATTCCGTGATAATATGCCGGGTACGTTGTCAAGATATTGAGGCTTACCTACTATTTTACATAATATTCAGTCTAGATTTCATTATATTCTATCCTAATGTTCACATATTTCAGGGAAGGATTTTGTTTCCAGTTTTCTGAAGCGCCACCGCGATCGTTTGGCTTATCGATTATGTCAAAATCTCAAACGATCGCGAGCAAAAGTTAGCCGGAAACAAGTGATGGAATATTTGGATAATTTGGAGAAAGAGCTGGATGGTATCCCAGCTACACATATAGTCAATTATGACGAGACAAACCTGTCCGACGATCCGGGTAGAAAAAGATGCATCGTGAAACGTACCCTCAAACATCCAGAACGAGTAATTAATTCGTCTAAAACTGCCACCTCCATTATGTATGCGGGAAGTGCCAGTGGTATCATACTTCCGACACAGGTTGTATATATATCGAAAGAATGTTTGTTACCTAGTTGGAGGATGAATGGACCCCGCCAAACACGTTACTGCCGGACAGTATCAGGATGGTTCGATGGTGTTTGTTTCCTCGACTGGATTGAAGAGATCGCTATCCCGTACTTTTCGCAGTTCCCGAAAGAGGAAAAGAAAATTCTCATTGGAGATAATCTAAGCTCCCACCTTTCCGAAGAAGCGATCAAATTGTGTGCTGAAATGAACATCAACTTCATTTTCCTGTTGCCTAATTCTACGGATAAACTACAGCCCTTGGACGTCGCGTTCTTTCATCCACTGAAAGATTGTTGGAGACGACTACTGACCAGTTGGAAAATGACATTGGAGGGTCAAAAAGAAAGTACGTTGCCGAAGAGTACATTTCCAAGGATGCTCAAACAACTGAATGGCGAAATTTTTAAAAACTCTGAATGTAACATAAAGGCTGGCTTTAGAGCTTGCGGAATCTATCCGTTTGATCGCGAACCAGTTTTAAAGCATTTTCCGGAGGAAGAGGAAGAATCTGCTGAAATTAAAAAACC
Source organism: Aspidiotus rigidus (assembly GCA_035079385.1). Lineage (NCBI taxonomy): Eukaryota > Metazoa > Arthropoda > Insecta > Hemiptera > Diaspididae > Aspidiotus > Aspidiotus rigidus. The sequence continues at coordinate 944,286 of JAVHKY010000002.1, read as the reverse complement.
CATTGAATCGTCTTTTACACAATTTATAAAAGACTGTCGATACTCCACAACTCCTCATTCGTCTGAAGGGAATCCCACTGCAAATCAAAAACGGAAAATGAATAGTAAAATGCGCGTCCCCGCTGGGAAAACTGTGACCGCTTTAGACCTTGAAGAATTAGACAAAATCATTCCCGATCGTGAACCAGTTCGACCTAAGCAAAAAAAGAAGTCGAATGTCGCAGCCGGAGGGCCAAAAAAAAAGCTAGACCTTGAAACCCGTCCTCAGTCAGAACCATTGTCAACAACACAATTGTTTCCGGAACTACAACTAGAATCAGTGCCAGTAGCTGATCAATATCCGCCTGTTGAAGAACTGAACGAACTTGTTCCCGATTGTGCACCAGTACTAGTCCCACCCAAACGAAAAACGAAGTCAACTGTTAAAGCTGGAGGGACGAAAAAAAAAAAAGAGCTCGTGAAACAGGTGTTGAGTCAAGACCAGTATCGTCAACACAATTGCTGCCAGATCTAGAATCCAAATCAGTGCCCGTTGCTGATCAACATCCATCTGATGATTTGACTGAAGCTGAAACACTAATGCCGGACTCGGTTCCTGTAAATCTATCTGACGTGAGTTTTCTTTTCCACCATCACCTGTCTCACAAAACTACTTACCTACTTATTTACTTGATTGTCTACGTACTTATGTTTTAGGTGGACAGCGGCGACTTTGTGGTTGTAAAGTACGAGTTTGAAACGTCGATATCGGCACCCAAAAAGTCGAAGAAATGTCCCAAAAAAAGTACCTCAAACTTCAGATTGTACATTGGACAAGTCACTTATGTGTTTGCCAATAAAATTCAAGTGAAGTACATGCGTCCTTTCCGTTCAAGCAAAACAGTTTTTCACTTCCCTACTATTCAGGATATTGACTATATTAAAATTACAGAGATAGTCCGTAGGTATATGGCTCAATATTGCTTATGGAATATGTGGTTCACCATTGCTCATGGAATATGTGGTTCAGCATTGCTTATGGAATATGTGGTTCAGTATTGATCATGGAGGAGTTTGGATAGATAACGTGTAGTGCGAAGACGTATACACCGTGTTCAACTGCGGATACCTATACTGTGAGAAATAGTTGGGCGTGTTTTTTCGTGCTTAATTCGGTAATACCGTTCGGTGTAGCGTAACATATCTAGTTTGCCAATAGCAACCCTTTTATAAAAAAAAAAAAAAAAAAAAAAAAATCTAATATAAAACCGTGTAGTGTCAACCGCGTAAAACAACTATTATAACGAGATGAATAACGACGAGCTTTTCGAGAAGTTCAAACAACTTCACGATTCAGGCTTGAAAAAAATTTCAGAAGAACTGGACAAAACAAGAAAGGAAATACGTCGAAAGAATGAAGAATTCGAGTCAGAACTGGTTCATTTGCAAAGAGAAAACATCGAACTCAAGCAGAAACTGTCTAATCTGGAGAAGTACACCAGAAAGGATAACATTATTATCAGTGGAATAGATGAAACAGAGAACGAATCCGAAGAAAGCTTAATTGAAAACACGAATAAAATAGCCGATAAACTGGGAGTGAAAATGAACCCTTACGATTACTGCGATATACATCGATTACCAACGAACGACAACACCCGCCCACCACCGGTCGTAGTGAGACTAAACAATAGATTCAAGAAAAGGGAACTTATCAAAAAATCGAAGGAATTAAGACTGAAAGATATATGTGATGCGGTGCGCGAAACCCTAGGATAAGTCGGAAATTTTTTTCCTCAAAATTCACCACCAAAAAACCCCCTAGATCCTCCCGAATCGTTTAAGACCAAAACCAGCCCGATCCGATAAGTTTTCACTGTTATCAGATCGGGCTGGTTTTGGTCTTTAACGATTCGGGAGGATCTAGGGGGTTTTTTGGTAGTGAATTTAGTGGAAAAAAATTTCCGACTTATCCTAGGGTTTCGCGCATCGCATCACATATATATAAACTGCCAGCTAACCCCCGAGTTGCAGATATTGAAAATGAGAGCAATCGAGTTTCGTAACAATGGACTAATAAAATACGTATGGGTGACAATCGGCGGCGAAGTAAGAATACGAATAACGGAGGATAGCAGAGCGCTAACGCTGACCAACGAAGAAACCCTGGAGGAAATCGTAAGAAGGGATCACGATACGAAGAAGGGGAGCAGGGAACTAACTACGAGCAGCCAACCAGAAACATCGCACCAGAATCAACCGCTCAACATCAACCACGATCCACGCGACAACCAAAGGCGAACAGAACAACCTAAAGCCAAGTTCAATAAGAGAAAGCAGCAAAACCTGGATAAGTTCTTCGACAGATATCCGATCCGCGAAAACCGTGGACCATCAAATCGCTATAGATCTAGAGAATACTAACAAACATGTAAAGGTAAGCCGTCGCCTACGCCAAACTCCTCTAAAATTAACATAGTAAATATAAATAATAGTCATAAAAATATTGTTAGCTATAATAGAAAAGAGAAAGAAATTATAAATGATAGTGTTAGCAACTTAATTAACATGAGTAACGAAGAAAAGGCCCCAATCCGGAATGCGGGCACCGTGGGGCGCTTAGTCCGCTTTAACCCGTCACACTTTTCCACCTTAAGAAGTCGTGTGAGAACCTTCCCCCCCACACAAAAGAACCACATAGACGTAAATACTGAACTGAAAATTATGTACTTAAACTGTCAAGGGCTTGCAAATGAGGAACGCTTGTACGAATTAGAAAATGCTTTAAAAAATGTCAACTACGACATAATAGGCTTATCGGCTTATGACATAATAGGCTTATCGGCTTATCGGAAATAAAAAGAAATGGTGAAGGATTTGTCAAGAGAGTAAATAATAATATCTTTTACTTCTATGGTAATACTGCAGGATATAGAGGGGTAGGCTTCTATATCAAAGCACAAATATCGAAAAGAATAAAAGAAATAAAAGGTATTTCAGAGAGAATAGCAGTACCAAGACTGAAAATAGATAATAAAACTAACCTAGCAATAATACAGGTATATGCACCCACACATTGTGCGTGCCAGGGGGGGCATCGCAGCTTGGCGGTTGCCAAAGCAACTTGGCAGTTGCCGAGTAGAAGAGGGGGTTCGCGTAGGAGATTCCTCCTCCACTGAAGTTATACCCGAAAGGGTCGATTCCGGTGTTGGAGGAAACAATATTAAATGCATACGCAACCCGCACCTACTCCATTATGGATGACGGGCGGTGCTGCACATGCGACACACAAGCGAATATGCACCCACATTAGATCAGGAAGAGGAAACAGAAAAATTCTACACCTTATTGGCTAAAACCTACGAAACAGAGAAGGAATATTATACAATTTTGATGGGTGATATGAACGCAAAAGTGGGAAACAACAGTGGGGCAACCAAAAGCATAGGTAAATTTACACTAGGTTCTACCAATAAAAATGGAGAAAAATTGATTAATCTTATGGTAGAATATAACCTCAAACTAACTGCATCATTTTTCAAGAAAAAACCAAAAAGAAAATGGACATGGCGTTCCCCAGATAGTCGAACCCGAAACGAGATAGACCACTTCTTGATAAACGACCTAAGAATTGTTAAAAATATAGACATCCTATCCACATTCGTATTCTCCTCAGACCACCGTATAGGAAGGTGCCTAATAAAAATACATAAGAGAGCAAGATATAAAAACCACTGTAAAAAGGATGCCCAGAACCAGGTAAAATATATAATACCAGCACACAAAATAATGGAGGCAAAAGACATATTTGAAAGTGAAATGAGTAAAGGAGATATGAGTGGCAAGAACGTACATGAAATGTACAATAAGTTAGAGGGAGCCCTAAAGTCAGTACTCAAACAAATAGGATCAAATAAAAATAATATCAAAACGGATGACAAACTGAGTAAGGAAACAAAGGACTTGATAGAGAGGAGAGCAAAGATGAGAATCAGAACATGCAACTCAATAGCGAAGAAAATAGAAATGGTAGAGTTGAACAAACTAATAAGAAAACAAATAAGACAAGATATAAAGGAATACGACAGGGAAATAACTGTAAGTATATTAAAAGAAAGTATGTCTACCAAGAAAGTACGAAAAGCGATAAACCAACAAAGGTATATCCTACCAAAAATAAAGAGAGAGGATGGCTCCCTGACCCACTGTCACGACGAAATAATTGAAGTAGTGACAAAATTCTATAAGAATCTATACAGCGAAAAAAGAGTAAAAAGCGAAACATATGAGAATGAAAAATGGAAAAAACTCGTAACAAATGAGGATAAAGTCCCAGAACTGATGATAAGTGAGGTCAAAAAAGCAATAAAGAATCTAAAACCCGACAAGATGACGTGCTCAGGAGACTTTGATATAACAACAATAAAGATACTTACTGATATAATTGTAAATCCGCTCACAAATGTACTGAACACAGCCCTTCGGGAAGCATCAATCCCAAAGCAATGGTGTACTTCGGAAATGATAATTCTATTTAAAAAAGGAGACAGAACAGATATAAACAACTACCGTCCTATAAGTCTATCCTCACTTATGTACAAGATCTATATGAAAGTCATTAAGAATAGGATATACAACATACTAGACTTGCAACAAACAAGAGACCAAGCGGGCTTCAGGAAAAATTTCTCGACAGTAGACCACATACTCACCCTAGATCAAATTATAGAAAAAACAAACGAACATAACATGGAAGTACACCTTATGTTTATAGACTTCAATAAAGCATTTGACTCGATATCTCATAATAGTGCATGGGAAACGCTTGCCAGCCAGGGAGTTCATAGAGGATACATAGAAGTAATTCATAATGCCTACAGAATATCAAAAACATACATAAAGCTAGACAAGAAAGGAGTGGAATTTAGTATAGGAAAAGGAGTCAAACAGGGCGATCCTTTATCATCGGACATCTTCAATGCAGTCCTAGAATCGGTCTTTAGAAACCTAAAGTGGGAGGGGAAAGGTCTCAAAATAAATGGAGAATATATAAATAACTTAAGATTTGCAGACGATATAGTGCTAATAGGAACAAACTTGAAGGAAATCAGAGAAATGGCGATCCAGTTGAAATTAGAATGCGAAAAGGTGGGGTTAACCATGATCATGACTAAAACAAAAATAATGTCAAACAGGCAAGAAGTAGAAACTGTGCTAATAGGAGACACACCAGTTGGGGTAGTAACAGAGTATAAGTACTTGGGGAGAATCCTATGATTTGAAAGCCGAATGCAAAAAGAAATAAGAGCAAGAGTGACAAACGCATGGAAAGCATTTTTGGGTCTCAAAGAAATCATGTGCGGAAATATCAACATTAATACCAAAGTAAAAATATTAGAAAGCAACATTATGCCGGTACTGACTTACGGGGCCCAAACTTGGTCAGTAACCAATGAACAAACGTCCAGACTAAAAAGAACACAATATGCCATGCTAAGAAAAATTCTACAGATCAAACTCAAAGACAAAATTAAAATATCTGAAATAAAAGAAAGAACCCTATCAAAAGACATAGGATATACCTGTAAAAAATTAAAAATGAAGTACGCGGGGCATATGGCTAGAGGCAACAATCAAAAATGGAACTACCTAGCGACAACATGGATCCCCCTAGGAAATAGGAGAAAAAAAGGAAGACCACCAACCAGATGGGTGGACGAAATCTTAAAAACGACTGGTCCCCAATGGACAAGTGTGTCCCAAAATAGGAAAAGGTGGAAAAGGGTGACGGAGGCTCATGCCCAGAAATGGGCAGATTAGGCAACGGCTTACCTAATCAGAGTTGTAATAATAATAATAATAATAATAATAATAATTGATCATGGAATATAATTATGGTTCAGGATTGCTCATGGAATATGTAGTTAACCATGGCTTAGGGAATATATGGCTCAAAATTGATTATGGAATATGTGGTTCACCATTGCTCATGGAATATATGGTTCAACATTGCAATGTTTATGGAATATGTGGTTCAGTATTGCTCATGGAATATGTGGTTCAGTATTGCTTATGGAATATATGGTTCAGGATTGCTCATGGAATATGTAGTTAACCATTGCTTAGGGAATATATGGCTCAACATTGCTTATGGAATATGTGGTTCACCATTGCTTATGGAATATATGGTTCAACATTGCTTATCGAATATGTGGTTCACCATAGCTCCCGGAATATATAATTCAGCATTGCTCATGGAATATGTGGTTCAGTATTGCTCACGGAATATGTTTTTCAGCATTGCTCATGGAATATGTGGTTCAGTATTGCTTATGGAATATATGGTTCAGTATTGCTTACGGAATATGTGGTTCAGTATTGATCATGGATATATGGTTCAGGATTGCTAATGGAATATGTGGTTCAGCATTGCTTATGGAATATGTGGTTCAGTATTGCTTAAGAAATATGTGGTTCAGTATTGCTCATGGAATATGTGGTTCAGCATTACTCATGGAATATGTGGTTCTGTATTGCTCAACAGAAATATTATCTTGGTGGCTACGAGCGAACATGATGAAGAAATGAAGAAATACTTTATAAGAAATATACAGCACATAACAACAAGAAACGAGAAATTCTTTAATGAAATTATTCTCGAGAACACGACCGGTTTTGGAAGTATTAAAACGACCATCTTCAGGTATGAACTGGACACGCCAAAATGTCGAAAGAAGGTAGAAAAGCTCAAAGGTTAGACATGACTAATGCTAACAAAAGGTGTAGTAACATGAAAGTAGTGATTAAGGAATGGGTTAGTAATAGTACAAAGATCATTTGAAACAGTTTTATTATCAGAAATAGCCTGCAGAACAGAAGTTTCTTCCAACCGATGTAAGGAACGTCCCTTATCGGATAAGCTTGAAAACAACGTTCTCAAATCCATGATTTTGGTGAATGCAATGCTGGGCCACCGCAGACTCAACAGAAAGAGCTTCCAAAGGAGAGTTACCCCCGGCCAGGAGTTTCATTGCATTGGTGTAGTCTAGACGATGCTCCATGATCCTTTGGCGCAGAGTACGACCTGTTTGGCCGTAGTAGGAAAGGTTGCAGAGCTCACAATGAGCTTCGTAAATACCCGATTTTCTAAGGGGAGAAACGCCCCTTCAAGGTCAGGACGTTCCTCATCGAATCCTAACGAGCTTAAATGCTCTCATTCCTCAATCCGAAATTTCTTCCTTGTCAACAAAAGTGAGGGCGCGCCAAATTAATTCCCACAATATTTTCCATAATCAGAAACTCAACAAGTTGAAGAAGCTCACTGTTCCAAAAGAAGAAAAACGAGAGCGGCCGGAATCCAACAAGTGCTTTTCGTCTTCTTGACAGTGAAAGATTTCCCAGATACTGGTCCGTTCTTCACGTTCTATAGTTGTTGGATTGTTGCCTCTATCACAAAGGATGTGGTTATGAGTACAATAGATGAGAATGTCACAACTCTGCGATATTGCAAGACGGACGATACGTACAAGTGTTCTTTCCGAAACATTTCTTTGTATAAATTGTCTTTTCTTCCACCCACAAAAGTTTACATATTTTTATGCATAAAAAAGAAATCTGCCGAAAAAATCGTTCACCAATGTGTATATTGTTATAATGAATATTATCGCTCTTTAGACGTACGCGTAATGCATTCTTGAATACGTATGGAATATATAAATTATACGAACACTATAATATGTATACCTATCTCTGTCGTCTTCAGGCGCTATATCTCTAGCGCTCAAGAAGCTCAGCAGCGATAACATTATCCTCTTTCCTACATAAGTTTACTCCGTTCTACAAAAAAAACCTCGTAGTGAGCCTAGATCAAAGGACTTTGATGACATCGCTTTAAACTTTATTTGACTTCGAGACAAATCGACGTTTTAATTTTATAGTATACCAAGATTCTTTCGTTTTTCATCAATTCAAATATTTTCTATACCTGTATAAGCGTTCAGTCACGCGCAGAATACCACAGACGATAGACAAAGATTAAGCGATTATCCATTACATTATTTTTTTCCCCTCTTCTCCCGTACTATATCAAAGAGAAACACTTCTACATCGCCTTACAGATCGTCACCGTCATCTCATACTTAGGTATAGATATCTATTATACGTAATAAAGACGTATGCTATACTGCATTAGCATACGAAAGCTATGCAATACGGTCTACGCGGGACAATAACTTTGTTTTCTGAAAGACGAGAAAATGCGTTATACGAATATATTATTATATGCCAATTTAAAACGCACGACGCTACTGTTCATTTATGTAACACTCGTAAGTCGGTTTCCGAATAATGAAATAATAAGACGTGGAGGTCTAGTATAGGAATTGAATCCATCAGGGTACTAATCATCATAAATGCAGCCATGCATTGAATCTTCAGTTTTCAAGTTGGAAATATAGAACGGGGAATTGTCTAAATTTAATATTTTAGAAATTATATACGAGACTCGTACATGGCAAAAATACCTGAATTTCTTCTAAATCACGTCTCGAGAAGACACCAAGGTTTCTCCTCTTCTGATGTGACCTAGTTATAGGGCACCTCCATCAAGGACTCACGTATATAATAATTTTCTCACATGTACTTCAGAATAGAGCAAATTGACAAAATCATACCTTATGACTGTGACTAACTCGAAAGAGAACCAGCATAGCTCTCGTTTCAAAGTGGGTTGTATACTCAACTGAGTACAAAATTACAAGAAACCACCAGGAATTTTATACAGTCACAGCCACCGAGCGCTTCCGGTTAAGCAACCATCTTAAACGTGAACGAAAAAAAGCGACTGAACTCTATTTCGACGAAAACAGAGGAAATCATGACGAGGTCATGATTGAAGCAGCGAGTCATCAAAATTTGGATCATTCTCGTAGAATCAATTCCTTATCAGGAATACACACCTGTTTATTCCGACGACGGATAACTTCAATATTTTTGAGGGCCACGCGTTCAAGGTACGAATTATCCCGATGGAGGGGACTTCAGGCCCCTCTAAACCTATCAAATGATCGGCGAAGGCTGACTCACGCAAGTTACCTTTCTCCCACGCGCCTTTTTACAGCCGGCCACTCTAATTTGAATTTGGAGGCCAGACATACCTATATAGACTCCAGCTAGGGCAATCATTGCAGGCTACGCTATATAAGCCACTCCCCTCGGCCACAAGCATGGGGTTCTTTAATTTAACAAATAAACTTTTAACTGTACGTATTGAGGTAAAATTACCGAATAAGGGCCAGTAAGATTAGGCAGGGAGAGGGTGTTTCCCCCCTTAAGGATGTGTTAGAATGAGTAACGTTGTAATGTAACACTGGCCCTTATTCGGTAATTTAACCTGTATTGGGATTGTGAAAGGCCGGCAGGAATCCAAAAGGGCGGAGGGCACGACCCAGCTGCAAGGAATACTTACCCAGAAAAGGGAGGCTGATCCAACGTATCAGGGTGCTAATCCCAAGGGCAGGAGGTAATGGAGCCGAGGCACTTTTTAGTAAGCCTCTTTCGGACCATAAGGTAAATGTCCGACTTGACCCGATTCACTCTGGCCAAGTGAATTTCTCATGGAAAGCAACGTGACTCAAAGGAATACGAGTCAGTCGATGAATTAAGTTTTTGAAAGAAGCAATCTTGCGGGCAACAGGACAGAAGGACCACAATATCGGTCGAAGTTTGTTTCCTGTATGTACAAACTCATGGACGCAATCTCTAATAGAGATGGATAAATCCAAAAAGTTTATAGAAAAACCACCAACTTTCAAAGTGAATTTTATGGAAGGATATCGGTGATTTAAGTATGCAAGAAACTCAATCAGGAGTTTTGCAGGACTGGTCCACGCACACAAAATAATATACAAACTCTCTTATTCTTTTTTTGGTCGATTCAAACCATTCTGGGTAAAGAAAAAGCTCTTAGGAAGCAGAGACACTTGCCTATGCTCAAAGTGTGACAATGCGAAATGAATGTGCCATCAGTTATATTATCTCGAAATTATTGGGGATAAAAATTTAGATGGTTTGATTGAGAATGCAATATTCTGTCCTGATGTTACTGAGAGCTGCCGTATGGGACAGTGTAGCAACTGCATTGGAAATGTAGTCAAATTGTCAGAATTTTGTGGTGATGAAGAATGTTGGTATGAAAGTTGGAAAACGAAAAATAATTTAGGTGCAGATGACAAGAAACACCATAATAACATGAAGGAAAAAATTTCTGTCAGTAAGCTCGATTTGGTCTGGTTATTTTTAGACACTGTCTTGCCGCCTCATATCCGACATAAAGACATAGGTAAACATCAGAAAGACGTAATGAAAAAATTGAAAGAGCAATTAACAAACGTGGATGTTCTAGTGAATGTGGATTATGCCGAGAATTATTCATGTAAATATGCTGAGGAAACTCGAGTGATCCATTTCGGTGGAAACAGAAATCAAGTTTCTTTGCATACGTGTGTCTTGTACTATAGTATAATTATGCAGCAAAATCGCAATGCATAATTTCTCCTAACCTAAATCATGGTCCCTGTGCAGTTTTCAACCACATGCGAGCTATGTTGCCAGTCTTCCTACATTTAAAATCATTCACGTGGAATTCCTCAGAAGTCGGCCATGGCCGAGGGCCAGATGATAGAGTGGGCGCAAGGTAGAAATATAAGGGTGACTTTCAGTTGCTTATGGCCACGACGTTTCCAATTTCCAACAATTTCAGGAATGTGTTGTAGAGATTCAAGGAATCAAAATTATCTCTGTACCTTCCGTAACAGATCAAGAGTTAGCAAAGAAAATGAAAGAAGTCGAAACGCCAGCGAAAGGTGGGCTTACATTCTTGGCCTCTCATAATTCATGAAATTTACTTTTTTTAATGAAAATTTTTTGATTATTTTTTCCTCGTAGATACAATGAATGTAAGACAAATAAAGGGGTTCCACACTACGCCCCTTGATTCAAGGTTGAATCCTACTACGGTGCTTAGTGATTTTGAGAAAGCGTTGCTAAAAGCCTTACGTAACGTATTCCCAAACGAGACATTACAAGGGTGTCTCTTCCATTTCGACCAGTGCATTTACCGCGCTATTCAAAATAATGGCTTGAAAAAACGGTACGATACAGACGCAATTTTCGCGTTGAAAATGCGTTATTTGTCGGCGCTCGCATTCGTCCCCGTAGGTGATGTTATTCGCGTGTTCGAGCATCTCGTAGATAGTAATCATTTTCCAGAGGAGGCTGAGGACGTTATTCAATATTTTGAAGATGAGTGGATTGAGAGATTGAGAAGCCGACAAAGTCGGAAGCCTCCATCATACCCGCTTTCTTTGTGGAATTGTTACGATGCCACTCTCGAGGGAATAACAACTTTATCCAGACAAAATTTTACATCTCTAAAAATTCCCTTCTTATGAGAATTTCCCATTTTCATATTTAATTTTATTTCAATTCCATTTTATTAATGTTCAATTTTAAACGATTAATTATTAAATTATTTACAATAAATTTAATTTTATTAATTTCTTTAATTTTTAATTTATCAAATCAATTTATTTATTGCCCTGTGTATACTGGACGTGACTCAAAAACACCCGGCTTGAAGAGAACACACCAATCTAAGATTTAGACATAAGCACTTCTAAAATAAGAGAACCCAATGGAGAACCTATAAGGATCCCCACTTCCTCGAAGAACTAGAAAAATTTCACAAAGTTAGGGGAGCAACATTGAAGGTCGAAAATTCTACCAATTCCTCATAAGAGGCATCAGATTTATGAGCTTGTGGAGTTTATTTGTCTCGTGAATTCATTTTTCATTTCATCAGTCAAAGAAAAAAGGTTGAAAGTCCTGAACTGGCTGATCGAGAGCTTATGGACGCACTGGAATACCGATTGAGAGAAATGCGGTTCTTGGCTGGAGAAACTGATCAGAATTACGATTAAAAAGCAAGTCGCCCGTATGTTGGATAGCCACGGCCTTGGGGATGTGAGGGTCTAATCTAACAACATCATAGGAACATAAATTCGATCCCACAGGAAGACTAGGGAACCCGAGTTCTTTACTGCGTAGGGAGATTCAAACTCGGCACGACATTCAAACTAACGATTTATAAATTGAGTTGGGGATCAAGTGCGTGAAGGTATGAACAAAACAACCGGCCGCATAAGTGTATCCTTTTTATGTGCCTTAGACAATCGATAAAGGAGCGGGGAACGAGATTAGGTTCCAAGATGGCTTTCTTTGTCAACTATTCATGAGATTTCTAACCTCTTTGACAAAATTGGAAAAACAAAAGAGGGCGTTTTCGTTGGTCCTCTGAGTACGTCATAAACCTCGGAGACACTACAGGACTCCTCCATAACTGCGACGGCATTACCCTCATCAGTCTTTGTTACGATTACCCCCTCCTCCCTGACCCTCTTCTCCAAGTCTTTGTTCAAATCTCTCGTAGCATTACTTATGACAGACTGGTAAATTTTTTAGAAAAATGCCTTGCTAGAAGCATTTTGTGTAACAATTGAGTAAATGATGGTTCTAAAATATTTTGGACCCGCTGAATACAAAAATCGTTGTTACTTTTTGAATTGACCCCCGGAAGGACCTGAAAAGGGGGGGAAGGGGTAAAAAATTCAGTTTTTCTCAGTTTCTGCGGAAAGTATGCGTCTGAGGGGAAAAATACCTCAGTAAAAAAATGTTCCACACAAAATTTCCTATCGGATAAGATTCATACATTTTAGGCTAGCGCGTCAGAGTTGCCAGAGAGGAGAGCGCAAATATAATATGAACATGAAAATACTTACTTTATCATTATTTTAGCCGAACACATACGCAGTTCTGAGGTGATGTACACTTACTGCTCTTGCCTCCGGAGGCGAGAGCCCCTATGCAATTGCAAAAAAAAAGAAATAAAAAAAGTTCTCACCGGAAAAATGTGTTGTGACGTATATAGTTTGATTAATACTGCCCGTATTACATATTCTGAGTCACCTATGATTTTATTTTTGCATACCATTTTCAAATTTCTCTACAGTCTTTAAGGAAGTTTCTTCTCGATACTTCCTTAATCGTAATACCTACCGTATGTACTAATATTAAGTCTCTGATATTCCAGATCAGAGTGGAACAAAGATGCATATCTCTTGGTTTCCATATCTTGACATAGAAAAAATCAAGATCTCTTGAGCTCTACATCTTGGTAGGAAAAGAAGCTCCAGATCTTTTGAAAAAAATTGAAAAATAAATTTCCGTCACGATGAATTAGAAAAAAAAACCAAGAGACCCGGATGCTAAGGCGCATGGCGACTCAGTCTTGTTTTTTTTTCTCTCGTTCTCTTTTTTTTCGCGATTGCATAGAGGCTCCAGCCTTGCCACAGGCAGGAGCCCCAAAAATGTAGTTCATAGGTTTTGTTCCTCTGATGATTTAGGAAGTGACCTACAAAACGTCAGGCCTTCTCTCTTTTTTGTTTTTGATCTGTGGACGGCAGAGCCGTTAAAGTCTGATAAATATTTTTAACAGAATGATACTCGTTGATGTTGACAATGTAAATACCCAATTATATCATTAGTGAATTTATGAGTGCAGTTATATGAAAAATTACTGCTTACTTAGTGAGGTTGTAGTCACATTGCAGTATCTTTCTGTTAAAATAACTTACAAAACAGAATCGGTAAGCAAGCAAACCTCCTGCGCATCACTTTTGCTAACTGCTTACTCGGTTATTGCTTACTTACCTCTCCCGTTCTGTAATCTACTATAAAAAATGTTTGTTGCTTGACTGTAATTAGAATTTTACAATCAAAGTTTTAAGGTAGGTTGCATGTGCGTCTGTGTGTGAGAGCAAAATCTCGGTACAATTTCTAATTATAGTCCCATTTGTTTTTTTATGAGTACAACTTTCGCAATATTTCTTACAGTGTTATTTATAATGACTACAGGGCTTTTCATACTTGTTTGCCTCATTACCCTAGAACAGAACTATCTTAAGTCTAATGTCCGATAATTTATATTAAATTATCCCGTCATAAGACCAACGTAGATGGAGACTGGGAAAATATTGCGGATGTTATTTTAACATACAGTTTCAAGAGAAAAAAAAAAATCCCAATTTTGGGCACTTATAAAGATAGATACTTGAAAAAATTTTTCTTCTTGATATCTTATTACAATAACGACGTTATGAGGTAGTTGTTATTTACAAAGTGGGATTATACAGTCTAGAAAAAAATAGAAGCTCGATACAAACAAAATTTAGGACAAAGGCTTTTCTGCTGAAATTTGTTCCTTGCGGGACGAGGGGTTTAGGGGTGGTGAACGTTTACAGTATGTACAGACTACCCCAAGGAACAAATTTCAGCAGAAAAACCTTTGTCCCGAATTTTGTTTGTAATGAAGTATAATGTTCAGAAAAATAGATTACGGAGTTATTGGCAATTTTTTATGATTGAAACGCATTCTAATGGAAAATAGTTATTTTACGGAAATTGCAAGTATTGTAGGTATTAAGCTTGAATTATTATTCTTGATAATTGGGAGCACTGGTTGAGAGTGAAAAAGGTCATAATTGCGATGATTTTGGTATAATTCATAATTTCTATTCCGAATGTGTGCAGTACAGTGTACATATCACCTCAGAACTGCGTATGTGTTCGAATATAAGTTTTTTCATTTTCATAATATATTATATTTGCGCTCTCCTCTCTGGCAACTCTGACGCGCTAGCCTAAAATGTATGAATCTTATCCGATAGGAAATTTTGTGTGGAATATTTTTTTACTGAGGTATTTTTCCCCTCAGACGCATACTTTCCGCAGAAACTGAGAAAAACTGAATTTTTTACCCCTTCCCCCCCTTTTCAGGTCCTTCTGGGGGTCAATTCAAAAAGTAACAACGATTTTCGTATTCAGCGGGTCCGAAACATTCAAGAACCATCGTTTACTCAATTGTTACACGAGGTGCTTCTAGCAAGGCGTTTTTCTAAAAAATTTACCAGTCTATGATGGGAAGGGGGATATTGCAGACCAATTTATCGAATTTTTCAACCGATAACATAATTTTGTATCGCAAAACGTCAAAGGTTGTCGCACTTACTCGACTGTCCGAATTTACTTTTACACAGGTTGTAGGCTTCAATAAGAACCCAATATTCGAAAATACCTACTGATTTTCATAAAAGCCCAATCAAAAAGGATTTTTCAGAATTATGTGGAGAATGGTTCCCGAATCATACTGTAGAGTACTTATTTAGCGTTCTTAGTGAAGGTTGTGGAACTCACCTCGCGGAATCGGAAGAGACCGCGACCATGCCGTGTAACGGTAATAAAATCACACGATATCGGCTTGTTGTTTCTTACCTACTGGCACGTAGGTATATGAAATTTGCAAAATATCACACTCGAGTCTATTTTATGCCATTATCTTTCGGCACATACACTGGTAGACTATGTAGAAATCATTATAGCGTTAGTTTGTAACGTCCTACTGTTCAAATTACTTCTCGAGCTATGCCTTCGTCTGCCTCGCTCGCCGATGAAATAATAACGAGCACATCATCTATTAGAAATTTTTATCATTGTGAACGAAATAAATATTTAATTTCTTCGACGTACCTTTCTGTTCCCGAATATAACGTTTGCCGAATTGATTTTTTAATGATATCGTTCTGCAAGATCGTCCTCGTGCGCAACATCAGATGTGACGGAATTCTTAGCCCGAGCTGCTCGACGTGGACCGTACCGTACGAAGCCCTTTTTCATCAATTCTGACTGCTATGCATGACTCGCAACCCATCTTGAAGCTTCATTAAGTACGTAATAAATTCGATCTTTGGAATAAAGGATGCAGCAAAATAAGAATGGTCAGTGTGCCTCAGAAAGGTGAACGTACCAAAGAAACACGACTTTTTTGAGTGGTGCGTAGCGTCATGGGTACTTACATTCAGTTTACTTCCGGGCACTGCAACGAAACAACGCGAACGTAAAAGGGTTCCACAATGCTGGCCCAAACGTGTTTGGGACCTAATTGTCTGCGTACGATGATATGATTTCAATTGCAGTACAGAATTTGACGACTTCGCCTCGAAGTTTCTTGCATAGTTACTCAAGTAAGCATCAACCAGACTCTCTAGTAGATGGATGACATTAGTGCAGCACACCTCCGACTGTGTACTCATGGACACTTTCATGCTGAAGTCCAGTAAGTGACAGAGAGGAACTTTCTCAGGAAATTATGAATAAAATTGATGAAAGGTTTTAAATTCATACAAGAATTTCTGAGACGCTCGAATATTTTGGAACAGATCGTGAGGCCAAAAGATGTTACCAATTAAATGGGAGTTTGCGTTACATCTGTCGTAACGCAAAAACGCAAAACGTTGGATGTATACTTCAAATCTACGAAATTCGCATCTCAATTTTATCTTCAATTTGTGTCAAATACGAAGTTCTTACGTCTTCTCTGAGCCGAGTTATGGACCAAAATGTGCCGAAAATTCAACAATTTGCCAGGGTTCCCAAAACAGGGCTTGAAAATTAATTAATTTACAGTATTGAGCTGAATTTCGAACATTCCGATTATTAAATTACTGTTCCTGAAGCGAAATTTTACGGGGAAAACGAAAAAAATAGTCACAAAATACTGCGAAGCACAAAAATGGGTTAATGAGCCCAAAAAGGGTCAAAATATCCCGAAGTTGGAAAATCGCTAATTTTATTCAATTCTTCAGTAAAATTTTGCGCTGAGTTCGAAAAAATCATCCAAATCACCCTACGAAGCTTCAAAATGGATGTACGGGCCCGAAGAGGGTCAAAATTTCCACAAATAAAAAAATTGTATGATCTTCGAAAATTTTGTGGAATTCTGAAGTAAAATTTCGTGCTGAGTCCGAAAAAATCACCCAAATCACCTACGAAGCTTCAAAATGGATACGGGCTCAAAGAGGGTGAAAATTTCCCCAGAAAATTTTGTACAATTTACTAGTGAAATTTCGTGCTGAGTCCGGAAAAATGACCCGAAAATTATCTAACAAAGCTCCAAATTCAGTGAAAGGGTCCCAAGAGGTTCCAAGTTGAAAGATCGCTCAAATTTTCATATTTTATTCGATTCTCTTGCAAAATTAAGCTTAGGTCGACGAAGGCCCTAAGTATGATTGAAGCTGGTGGAAGACTCGTTGCTTCAGACGATGAGGGAAGGCATGGAACCAAGAGGCTTGTCTTCCTTTGTAAACTTGCAATGAAAAATTAGCCAGAGTGCCTCTATCGATGAAAGCGGGCAAGAGTGTGATCATTCTTGTTGTGTCAGTCGAAAGAGTGAATTTTCAGGAAAGATCGTCGTCCATTGTAAACTGACGGTGAAAAAATAGCTACGGTGCCTAAAAATGATTCATTTTACAGTATTTAAATGAATTTTGAGCATTTTAAAAATTAAATTGATGTTACTCGAAGGAAACGCAGCGTAGAGTTGAAAAAATATAATTGAAACATTTTGAAAAGCACCAAAATGGGTTGATGGGCTCAAAAAGGATAAAAATTTCCCAAAAGCAAAAAATCGCTCGAACTTGTAGACTTTACTCAATTCTTAGGCGAAATTTAGCGTAGATCCGGAAAAATTATTTAAAAATTCTGAACAGCACCCAAATGGTTCAATGGGACCAACAACATTTCTTCAAAACAGGAAATTGTTCAGGTTTTCGAAAAAAAAGAACGTGTCCAAAACTAAGCAAACAATTCTTCTGTTGTATTCTGGCTGTGGAAGATCAGTTAAGGCAATATATTTGATCGAAGAAGGCAATTTGTGAAGTTTCTCATAGTTCCATGGGATGGAGGAAACAATATTGAGAAGCTTCTCTGTTGATAGCTAGCAGCGAAAAATTGGCCGAAGTCCCTACCTGAATCAAAAGGGGAAAATGTGCCCAAATTCTCGTTTTGTTGGCTTCTAGGGAGAATGTGACGGAAAGGCTAGTTTACTGTTGAATGCTCCCGGAAAGAAGTCGGTGAATGCCTTGCAGGCAAACATTCAGGTACTCGTTGTTTTCGCGACAATGGAAGGTACAGAAAGGACAGTACCGAGCAGCACTCGCGGTGAGAGATCAGGTGAAGCCCTGCGTATGATCGGGGTGGGCCAATGCACAACGATTCCTCGATATTCCAAACGAAGATGGTTGTGCTACAAAAAAGATTGTCTTCCAATATGAACTTGTGGAGAGAGATTGGCTAGGTTCTCGCGTGCAAATGAAGCGGGCAAATGCACATGAGAAGCTCGTTGTTTCTGGCGGAGAATAAAATATGATCAAGACGATCGTCCTCTGTCGGTCGCTTGCGGTGAGAGATCAGCTACTGGCCCGTGTAAGGGTAAAGTGGGCAAGTGCACGTGAGTAACTTGTTGTGTTGGACTACTGGAATATGACTGAGAACATCATCCTCTGTTGGTCGCTTACGGTCAGAGATCGGCTACAACCCCGTGTATGGTCAAGGCGGGCAGGTGCACGAGGAGAATGAAATATGACCAAGAAGATCGTCCTCTGTTGATCGCTCGCGGTGAGAGATTGGCTACACCCCCGCGTATGGTTGAGGCGGGAAAGTGCACGAAAGTAGCTCGTTGTTTCAGGCGGTGAATGGATTATGACCGAAAAGATCGTCATCCGTTGTTGAGTTGTGGTGAGAGATCGGTTAAAGCACCACATATGATCGAAACGAGCACTTTAGCCGATCTCTCACCACAAACTTAGACCAGAGGATGATCTTCTCGGGGACTTTCCTGCCATCGCCTAGAATAACGAGGAATTCTCATCCAACTCTGACCATACGTGGGACTTTAGCCGATCTCTCATCGCGAACTAACAACAGAGGACGATCTTCTTGACAACATTCCTTTCACAGTTGGGAATAACGAGGAGTTGGCTGTCTTGCATTTACCCACTCTGATCGGACGCGGAAACCTGGCTAATATCGGACAGTAAGTACAAGAAGACAGAAGATGAGTTCGCGGAATTTTTTACAATTTTTTAAAAACTTGACTTTAGATTTTCCTAGAGAATTGAGTGATGTTTGAAATTCTGAACAATTTTTCATCTTGGGGAAATTTTGATCCTTTTTTGCGCCCATTGACCCATTTTGTTGCTTTCCAGTGTTTTTTAATAATTTTTTTCCGGACTCTACGCAGAATCTCGCTTGGGAATTAGGTAGTTTGAATGTTTGAGCAATTTTTTGCTTCGGGGATTTATTTCCCTTTTTGGAACCATTCACCCCGAGAATAGCCAATTTCTTACTGCGAGTTCAAAACGGAAGACGATCTTCCTGAAAATTCCTTCTATCCGCTGGCACAACAACAATGATCGCACGCTTACCCGCTTTCATAGATTAAGAGGCATTGTAGCCCGAGTTCAATACGGAAAACAATTTTCCCTAAGAATTCACTTTCGCGGCTGGCACAACGAGAGTGATTGCACTCTTACCTGTTTCCATCGCTAGGGGCACCATAGCCAATTTTTCACCGCGAGTTCACAACAGAAAATAAGCTTCTTGATACCACACTCTCTATCGCCTGAAACAACGAGAGTTTTCGCCGCGCCTTCCACCCACTATGATCATATGCGGGCCTTATTCGATTATCACGCGAGTACTCCTTCCACTCAAACCTTGATTTCACAAGTTAATCGATTAAATTTGAAAGTTGGAGCAATTTTCCAGCTTGGGGGAATTTTGACCTTCTTTGGGCCCGTACATCCATTTTGAAGCTTCGTAGGGTGATTTGGGTTGTTTTTTCAGACTCAGCGCGAAATTTTACTTCGGAGTTGTACAGAATTTCAAAGATCAAACAATTTTTTAAAACAGAATCATTGTTTTCTTTTGATAATTAAACACTTTGGGAACCCCTGCAGCAAAATTTCGGCACATTGTGGTCCATACCTCGGCTCAGAAAAGTCGTAGAAACTTCGTATTTGGCGCAAATTAAAGATAAAATTGAGATGCGAATTTCGTAGATTTCAAGTATGCATCTAACGTTTCGCGTTTTTGCGCTACGACAGACTTGACGCAAACTCCCATTTAACTGGTAACATTTTTTGGCCTCACCCTGTATACGGCCGATCTGGCTTTTATTTCTTTCAATCCGTCTTTGAAATAAAGGGAAAGATCCTCTGTATTAGGTCTACCACCAAGGACAATCATGTGGTGTTGGTGGTAAACCAGCTCACAGAGGGTGATTTTATTTAAAACATCCTAAAATGGGACTTCAAATTACTAGAGCGAATAGCTGCAGACACACGTGTTTGAATCAGCAGGTTTGCATGAAATGTCTCACGAATTAGTGTAGTGTGGCGCTATACCAGATTGTAGAGGATCGCACTTAAACGTATACGAAACAAACCAACTCCCGATGAGAAAAAATATATTACCATCTCGTAATTGATTGTACGACAATCATTTTACGTAGAATATTTTCTCGTACATACAAAAAATGTGACGCTACATATTGTACCGTCAATTCTGAAAATAACTCCTAGTTATTTTTATTTCCAGGAAACGAGTCATTTTCGAAATACAACGCGACGTCTTCATTAGCGCTAATACCCACTGTAATTTGTGCATTGAATTTATTGAGTATAGGTCTATATCACTAACAACATTTGAGAAGTAGCATTTAGAATCTTATTTTAGTCGTTATCTTCATACTCGCTGCGATGAAATACGTAGTTTTCACCATCTTTTTGGCTGTATTGAAGGGTAAGTGTAAATGTATAATAATTTTTTGGTTTATATCTGGTCTCGGGTATTTTGAACAACGAGTAAGTATCTAAACTAGATACAAAAAATTCTTGTCCAATATTTTCAGTACGCACAGGCTATGTGAAAATTTTTCTTTCGATCCCACGACGTTGTCACTTACTCGGATGATGGTACCAGGTGAGGACAAAATATGTTACCGATTGAATGGAACTTCTGTTCTAGCGCAGAAACACAAAACGTTAGATGTATTAAACGAATCCGTTCCTTAAGGTTACGGCTATCCATCATAAACGAAAAAACGAATACACTACAGGGAGAGTAAACAAATGCAAACCGCAGAAAATAAAATAAAAACGAAGGGAGCGCTTTCGGTTAAACAACCATCTTCAAACCTGAAATGAAAGCAACTGACGAACGAATGAGAAGGAAGAGGTATTAAGATCGTCCGAACGAGAAATCACGGTGTGAATCATAAACCTGTTCGATCAAGCCATCTTCCGGAATATACGAGTTGAGTATAGTGATACCGTCAGTGTTGAGGTGACGCAGTATCTCTATATTCTCGAGGGCGATACGTTTACGGTAGGAATTCTCCTTATGGAGGAGCTTTTCGGATCCCTCGCGGAAACTGTGGCCACTGTTAATCAAATGATCAGCGAAAGCTGACTCCCCTAAGCGTCCCTTCTTCCAAGACTTCAGGTGCTCAGCTACTCTAACTTTCATCTGGCGGCTGGTCTCACCAATATAAAAGCCTCCACAATCCTCACATTCCATCTTATAAACACCACTCCTTTCATCAACCGGTATGGGATCCTTCAGTCTCACAAACAACCTCTTGACTGTGGTGAGGTTGTAAAACGCGGGTCTGAAACCAAACGGGCGAAGGGCCCGACCCAATTGCTGGGAGAAATTCCCCAGGAATGGGAGACTGATCCAACGCAAACGGCGATCACGGATCGTGTCTCGGGGGAGGGAGGTGGTGGAATCAAGAAGGCTCCTCGTAACTTTCCTCCGAACCATCACGTCAACGTCGACATTGACTCCATTCACTCTAGCCAGGTGTTTTATGGTAAGTAATTCTTTCTTAAAAGCAGATTGACTCAACGGAATACGAGTCAGTCTGTGAACTAGGCTATGAAAAGCAGCCATCTTATGAGCAACAGGACCGAACGAACCACCGTGGACTAAAACATCGGTCGTAGTATCTTTCCTGTAAATTCCAAACTTATGGATACCGTCTATTATAGAGATCGATAAATCCAAAAAGTTGATGGAAAATACCCCTATTTCCAACGTAAATTTGATGGAAGGGTACCAGGAATTGAGATACCTCAGAAACTCACCAAGGAGATCTGGGTGACCAGTCCAGGTACATAGAACGTCATCAACGTACCTGTGCCAGTAGTGAATATGATTAAGTAACACCTGGTTCGAGGAAAAGAGGTCAAGTTCAAACTTAGACATGAAAACTTCGGAGATAAGAGAGCCTAGAGGTGATCCAATAGGGATCCCTACTTCCTCAGGGAACTCGAAAAATTTCCCTTCAAATTTACAGAAGTTAGGGGACCAGCAAGTATTCAGGAGATCAAAAAATTCCTGAAGCTCCCTCCCTTCGTTTTTATTTTCTGCGGTTTGCATTTGTTTACTCTCCCTGTAGTGTATTCGTTTTTTCGTTTACGTTAGATGTATATTATACTGTCTTCAAACCTATAAAATTTGTACCTCCATTTCATCTTCAATTTGCGCCTAAAACGAGGTTTTTTGGTCTCTTCTAAGCCGAGTAATTGGCCAAAATGCGTCCAAAATGTCCTCCGAGTATATTTTAGTCCATTGCCTTCTCGGTTTAGACCAAACATAAAAACTTCACTCTGACTGGACTCAAATTGTGAATGAAATCGAAACAAAAACTTTGTGCTCTTTGATACCGTCTGAATTTTTCATTTTTGTACCAAACTAAATTTAGACAATTTCCATCTAACTGGTAACATCATTTTGCCTCACGCAGTATACTCAAAAATCTAGGTTCGGTATAAAAATGAATTTTCAAACAAAATACACCCTCTGTAACACATAATTTTCATGTAGGCTATAAAATTCCTGCGCTACAAATTCTTCCTTCATGCGTCGATGTGTCAGACAGGTTTATGTTTTTTTGTGAAGTTTTCCACCTTCTTCTAGTTAGATCTATAGAAGAACTGCAGGTTCTCTATTCAAATATACACGTAGCCTCCAGCTTAATACAGACTGCTGAGCATGTCAATGTTCACTCTTACATGGCCGTTTCCCAGTCCAGAGGGTTGACATTCTTGCGGCGCCATTGGACTATTTTGAATTGAGCAGAACTCGCTGGTACATATATTCATTCAGATATCGTCCATTAAACGGCCACAATGACTCACAGTGACATCCCTGTCATTACAAAAACCATTTGACTATTCTTAAAACACATTTATTTTGTTGGTCTTGATTCTGCTGGAGTATTTTATAGAAGAGTTGTCACCAATTACAGCATGTGTTAGTTTAGAATTAGTAGAGGCGTACGTGGATGGCTGATTTTTTTGGCTTTCTTGATCAATGCTGAAATCATCTTGGGTTGGCTGATGAGGTACATACGCGAAGAGGTGACAACTTTTCCAAAAGGGAATTGGCAAAGTACCAGGACATACGTCATGGGAATCAAAGGCAAGTAGATAAAGTACCAAATCGAAATGACCAAAAGGTCTTTTTTTACGATGAGGTTATTGCAAGCCAAGGTAGCTGTATAAAGGGCAATATATCAGAGAGCTCTGCTTAATTCTGAATAGCCTGATGCTGCTGCAAAAACGCAAATGTCCTTTAAAGCAGTGTTTCTCAACCGACGTGCCGTAAGCCCACCTCAGGGGTACCACAAGATTTTGATCAAAAACATAAAGTAATATGAACTAGAAGAACAATTGCTAGTTTTTTCAATTTACTGGAAAAAGCAATCATAAGGACAATCTGACCAATATGTTCCAGCTTTTGAATAATGTCAATTCCAGCCCGTAATTTCTTACACCTCAGTCTAAACCTGACTGAATTTCATGAAAATCAAAAACTTTCTGCGACCTGGCAAAAAGTACAGATTGTATTACCGTACACGTTTCCACGCCAATTTTTGAATTAAGAGAGCACAGGGTGTTCTTTGGTGAATCCAAGAAACATCCAGATTCTTTTGCTTAAATAATGGTGGCAGAACTCAAAATTTTCTCAAGTTCCGGCAGAAGATCAGAGCTTCCATTTCCCACAACGGCAGGATAAGGAAAGAAGGCTATGGGTTCTTATGGTCTTCTTGTATGGCCACAATCCTGAAATTGGAAGGAGGAAATCATTCGAGACATGAAAATATTGAAATGCAGAAAAATTTTGGATACAATTTGGAGTTTTGAAAATGCTGTACCGCAGGTATATTGTGGCTGTGTAAGAGTGAATATCAATATGTTTGGAAATCTGTGTTATCTGCCCTGTACCTCAGTACATACAACAGAATACTGATCACATTGTACAACACAGCGTGGTAAACACTGTTACATTAATTTCGAAGGAATTTTCACAAAAATTCTGCCGAAGCTTTTCTACAGATTTGTAAGCAGTTATCTTGTAGTTTTTATAATGATAGTGTATTTTCATCCAATCTGTTTTGAATTATTATGTTTGAATAATGAAGCGTATAATTTATTATTTTGTGTAGAGTCATATCCACTGAACCCGGAAATTCTTAAGGTGAGTATTTTTCAAATCATTATTTTTTGGTATAATGATTTAATTGAACCTAAGAAAAAAGGGAAGTGATGGAGAGTCTCCATGGAATTGCATACAGTTGGCTGTATTTTAAACATTGTTCTTTCATGACAAAAAAAAAAAAAAAAGACCAAGAGTTGAAGCAAAATATTATACAGTAACAAAATTTAGTCTACTACCAAGAAAAAAAAAATATATATATTTTTAATACTGCAGAATATTTTATATGCAAAAAAAATTCCTGGCCTAGCATTTTGAGTCATAAAATAAGTAATAATGGGATAAAAATTATAAACAATAGAATAAATTATAGTTCAGTGATAACAAGTATGTCATCATCAGAATATAAAAATGTTGACTGAATGAAGCACTCAACGCAATGTAAATCACACAATCAGCACCTTTGAGGACTTGTTTTAGAAGATTATATCATCAATAAGGAGGTACACTTATTCAGTTGAAACCTGAATTTATTGTAGAAGGGGAAGGTACAGAAAACTTTAATTATCAATATACGTTTCATTACTATGGATGTAGCGGACAAAATTATAGTTGGGGTGGTTTTTGTAACTTGAGGTTTAGATATTCTTCAAATTCTTATTATAAAGTGGAGTAGTATTCCACTATCATTAACATATTTGAAGGATTTTCCGGCATGCAAAAAAAAAAAAAAAGAAAAGTGCACGCAATATCGACACTAACAATAAAAAATACAGATAAATGCAATGGGAGAGGAAATTTCACGCAACAAAAATTTATTGCACGCAAAAATTTAAAATATGTTAAATTGGTGAAAATAGAAGATGAAATGTTGCCATATTGATAATGCTTTTCAAAACTGTAATTTTATTAACTAAATTGTTGTTATTGGGGAAAAAATTGTTCATGAACCAGAAAAAAAAAAATTAAAAATCAAGAGTAAGTAAGGATAATGATGATAATAGTAATATAATAACAATTATGAAAATTATTACTGGGTGAGGGAAGCTCTCTTTGCTTTTGCCGGTCGTCCTCTCTTGACTTTTTGATCCAGGAGTTCCATTTTTCAAGATTGACTTGTAATTCCGAGTAATCATAAAAAATATCGAAAATTCACGCATTTTTGTGTCAACAACAATTGATTATGAGATGTTTGATAACATGAAAATATTACTTTTTGAAAAGATACAGTGTTTACACTGCAATCGTCATGATTCGTTGAGATTCAATCTTAAATAATTGAGGAGCTTTCTGTCAAAAGGGCGTGTCGGGCGGACGCCCTTTTTTGGAAATTTGTAATTTTTGAATTCCCTATGACTAGGGCAAGTAAAAATATTTTTTTTCAATCTCAAAATAGGTGGAAATAATGTGCTAATAAATTTTTTTTCAAGAAAACGTCATTTTGAGTTCAAGGAATTCTAAAAATCAATTAAATAAAAGAAATATTTAAAAAGTACGTTATTTTGAGTACAAAAAATTATAAAAATCAATTAAATAAAAGAAATATTAAAAAAGACTTTTATTGCAGTAGATGAACACATGCATGTGCAGGTTGTTGAACAAAAAACTTTGCCTATTATTTCCAAAAATGTCCAAAATTTCACAATAAGTTGCGAGAAATCGAGTGAAAATTAGCTTTTAGGGAAAACATGGAAATATGTGAAAATATTTTTTTTCCCCCACAAAATATGAACAAATATGTGCTATCAAATTTCAGTGGGTTACCCAAGGTGTGCTGAAACGGATGATTTTCAAACTATTTACCTGATAGCTAGCAGCGAAAAAAATATGTGAAAAATATTTTTACTTGCCCTATTCATGATTTGTTACTTTGCGTTTTTCCCCCTATTTTGAATTGCGTGCCACGTTTTGTAGGAAATGAAAACTTTGAGCAAAATTTTTTTTCTACAAAAAATTGCCAAAAATGAGTGGAGGTGCCAAATTTGGTGTAAATGCCAAAAAATTGTCAAAAATTACACTTTCCTAAAAAATCGAGAAAAATTTGAAAATGACTCGGCAAAAATGCAAAAAAATTGAAAAATGAAAAGAAGTGAAAGAAGGCGTGATTGTAGAGTGGATATGACGCAAAAGAAGGTAGTACATATAACACCTAGTAGTGCTGTACAACCAAAAATTTATGTAAGATATTATTTTTTTACATGTTCGACGTGTAAAAATTTTTTATGCAACCAGGGATTGCTGTAACATCCTTTTTTAAACATTATTTTCCAGTGTGGAAAAATTTTTTAAATCACGTTTTTATATCATTTGCCAAAAACTGCCGAAATCGTTAGGTGTGAGTGCCAAAAAAATTCATTTTCAATGCCGAGAAATCCGGGCATCGTACATTACATACAAGTCAAAACTACCAAGAGAATGAATGAAAATGAAAGTTGAAGTGTTGATCTCTGCCCCATTAGAACCTTGAACAGAACCCACAAAATCACAACTTGACATTAAAATACGTTTTGACTTTTCTTATCTGTAAATGTGTGCACCAATGGTTAATTACTAATGATAACTACCAATATCACATTTTTTTTTTTTTTTTTAGTACGAGCAATACATGACGGATTTTGAGGCCACAGGTCGACGAATAAAGCAAGAAGCTAAGGAACAAGTGAGTTTCCAAAATAATTTTGATTAGATTACCTAGCCTGAAGTATAAGTACAGTACATTAGTACTCAACCTATTGTGATTAGGATACCTCCAATAGGGTCTTTCTATAAGCCCATAAGCTAGTCCAAGATATCGACTCCTGATGACGCCGTGGTTTTCACTCCCTTCAAAGACAAAATCAAGCCATTTCAAATAGAAGATATGAAACATATACATAATTTTACCTGACGCCTCAGGACACTTTTTTTCCTAATATTTTATGTGCAAACAGACCTGTGACGATAAAATTTTGAATACTCTATCGTTGGCTTAGTGGCTCAGTGGCGGAGCGGTACGAACACGGCCTTGTAACCTAAAGGTCCGCGGTTCGGTACCAGCTTCGAGCGAGCGTTAACAGTAGCAGGTTATTTCTCGAACAATCACTTCCAACATCGTGCTATCTGTTAACGTCACTGAGCCGATCAACCTGTATCAGCAACGAGTCGGATAATCTAGAAGTGGGGATTACCGGCGGTATCTAAACGCTCGAACAGGCCTGTGCGATAGACGGGAAGCTGTGGATCTGGTTCAGCGTCGTGAAGACGCGGTTAACCGGCTAAACCAGCAACCCCTATCTCACGCACATGCGAGGTAAATAAATAATAAGATAAAGAGTGTGTAATAATAACGCAGCATTTCGTCACCTTCCCAAGCCGGACTAGGGCACCGTGGGAAGCGTAGTCCTAATACACCGCACCATAGAAATTCATAGATTGTGGTGTGAGGCCGTTGGCCAAAATTGGCGTAAGTGAGGCTGTTATTATTATTATTATTATTATTATTATTATTATCGTTGGCTTAAATATAGGCTTTAAAATGGTTATAAGTTCATGATAATATTTTAATGGGGAAACTATAATTGTACGGCAAAATAGAGTGTCAGTACGACAACTTCTCTACGACAAAATAGAGTGTCCATACGACAGTTTATTAATTGAAATACGCCAGATCATATGCGACAATTTAACGTGTTAGAACGACAATTTATCAGTACTTGTACGACTCTAAAAAGTGTAGCCAGACAAAAGGGCGGATTTCACCGAATTTGTTCGCTTCAAGTGCAAGATATGGAAGATCAGCATGGCCAGTGGGTGCACTTGTCCCATGTTCAGCAAATCCTACACGTGCAAGCACTACCTGGGAATGAAAATCCGTCTCAAATTGGTGGTACCTCCCTTAGAAGCAAAATTAATACCACTTGGTCAAAAACATGTAAAAGGGGGGCAGCTTTAGCGAAGCAGGCTTTACTTATTCAGTAACTTTTTTTAAATGTTTATTAATTGATAAGTACATTTATTTGTTACATTTCTGTATGAATTAGGTCTGGCGATGTTCCGAAGTTTTTTTGTCGTTCTGGATGAATTACGCGAAGCATCTTTTTAATCGTGAAAATTCAATTTTTTGCCGTACCCAAGTTGGTGTACAATAATATTACTAGTCGTATAAGTCTACATTTTGTCGTGATTACATTCATTTGTCGCAATACATAAATTTCTTTTTTTTTGTGGTTAGTCAATTTATGCTGGCGTACAACCTATTATTTTTGTCGTACT
This sequence comes from Aspidiotus rigidus, assembly GCA_035079385.1. Taxonomy (NCBI): domain Eukaryota; kingdom Metazoa; phylum Arthropoda; class Insecta; order Hemiptera; family Diaspididae; genus Aspidiotus; species Aspidiotus rigidus. Next base: position 915,600 of record JAVHKY010000002.1, on the reverse strand, counting down.
GACACTCTATTCTGCCGTAGCATTGAATGCCACCCTATTTTAATTACATTCTATATTTAATAGATCTAATTTGTATATTTCATTATCATTTGTTTCTATACTCTTCCTCTGTTTTCACTAGAAAGTGGACGGATCAATTCTGAAACGCGAGAGCAGTAACAGTGAGTAAAAAGTAATTTTCTACAATAAGTACATCAGATGGTCTGAAAAATTGATAGCTGATATAAATACGTATTCACAGTAGAGATAAGATTAATTTACTGGAGTAAATGGAATCATTATGGAAAATTTTTTAAATTTTACTCGATGGAAGAATACTATCAAAATTAATTTTCTTTCTACATATTAAAGAGTGTGATAAATTATAACGCTCAATTAAAATATGAAAAATTAGTTCTAAAATTGACTCAATAGATACACATTTGGATTTTTCATACCAGCCAAATTTTTACTTCTTCTTCATGTTTTATCAAAAATAACAAGATTTTCTCATGAAAAATACCAGGATTGACCCTTTCAAGGAAAACATTCTTCAAACTTCTACAGAAATAGCTAGAAAATTTAAAATTCTCCCCCATCTCTCTTTCTTGACCTAGAATACGGATATATAACCAAGTATAACCGGTATAGTTTGAAGAAGAGCTCCTTCTCTTCCGAGCCTGGCATACGCGTAGTCTGCTTCTAGGGGCCACCTTTCATATCATGTGAAAAATATTCCATGTCCCGTCCTACCGTTATCGCTCGAAAATTAAAAACTTTTTAATCCCTAAATTAGGTTGGTAAGGTTACTCATGACGTCATGGCTCGCAAAATTTTAGAATGACCGACAGCCTTAAGACATTGATGGAACTTGTGAATTGCGTGTCCGCAGCAGCTATCCTGCCTACCCTTCAACTGCATGATAATCCTATTGTTGTGTGATATAAATGAATAATTGATGTCCTTCTATCAACTTGTCATGCATTGCGCAAACTTTGTTGTAACCTTCGTCGATCAATCATATCTACTGCTACATTGTGATTACCTCTTCCATCATGACCAAGTTGTGCCATCAATGATCGCTGTCTACGCGTAGACCGCCTTCTGGTCTAAATTATGATTATTTTATTTAATTTTTTAAAAAATGACCGATGATTCATAGTTCTGAAATTTGCTACATTGAGCTATAGGAGGAGATTAGAACGTGGTTCATGCTACTTCATGTTTAAGGCGTTAAGAGACCAAGGGATCCCAGGAAATTACATAAAAATAATACAAGACATGTATCGCGAAACAAGAGCACGAATTAAAACCGACGTAGAGGGGGAATATTTTGAAATAACAAAGGGGGTAGCTCAAGGGGACCCACTACCACCAATACTATTCAACTGCGCGCTCGAGCAGATATTTAGGAAACTGAACTGGGAGAATAGAGGTGTAAACGTAAACGGGGAGAGTATTTCAAACCTGAGGTTCGCGGATGACGTAATTCTTATATCTAACTCGGAGGAAGAACAGAAGACGGAGGGGGAGGAGTCGGGGTTAATGATTAGTATTAAAAAGACAAAGAAATTAATAAATCGTGAAAGTTTAGCCAAAGCAATAATATATGGGCAGGAAGTAGGGACTTCATAGGACGAGACATATCTAGGTCAGTTGATATCAATGGAAGATTGCACGAAGAAAGAAATCTAAAGAAGGATAACAAAAGCATGGAACAAATTTTGGTCACTAAAAAAAATATTCACGAGTCCTTTCAAAAACAACCAAAAAAGTGAAATATTCAACATGTGCGTAAGTCCCTCCTTGCAACTACCCAAAACGCAATGGAAAGACCAATTTTCAGGCACAGAATAAAAGACCGTATAAAAATAACCGATATCAAAAAGAGCCTACCCAATAATAACAACATGGTTAGATATATCAGAAGAATGAAGTGGAGATGGGCGGGGCATGTGGCGCGGATGAGGGACGACAGGTGGGCAATAAAACAACCTTCTGGTACCTTTCGCTGTACAAGAGGAGAAGAGGCCATCAACGTACGAGGTGGTACGATGATATTAAAGGGGTTTTAAGGGGGAAAAACTTTCAAAAAATTGCAAGAAATAGAAAGGAGTGGGAACGACTGCAGGAAACCTTTGCTCTCTATGGGCCGACGATCTTCAATTAGTTACTTATTATGTACTATAATTGTAACCATGAAAATCGTCAATAAAGGGGATTTTATTTTATTTTATTTGAATGCACTCAAACCAAGGTCTCTAAATGTCTGTTGATGGTATTACAATGTAAACACACCCACTCAGATTGTTTAGATTCGCTTCTCAACGTCACGGAACGTTTTGAAGGACCCTCAGATCATGATTTTTAACTTCTTAAACTACTCTCGTGACACCGTCGGTTGTAAGAGTAAAGCCGTTCCAGAGACAAGGTACAGATGAGCGATATAACTTTTAGCAAGTTGCGCACAACTTTCCTTATATATCTCTTCTCGAAGTAGTTTCTGGCCCGAACAAGATGTATGAAGATAGCATATTACGTTTCATATTACACTGTACACCTCCAAATCACATTTTCTCCTTTGTTCTCACTAATAGGGAGAAAGAGGTGATTTTGTCTAGTTCAAGAATATGGTGGGTTGGTGATGCATGGGAAATCTCTCGAGTTCATTATCATCACCAGCGTTCATTTAACCTTATAATGAATGAAACTATTCACTTCTGATGTGTTTGCGGTTCAATGAAAAGCCTGGGTGTTACTGCAGTAAGACTTGCAGACGTACAAGTCAAGATTCGATTATTATTGTACTGGGCTAATAGTCGTTGTCCCATGTGAACATGCCTTATCCAATTCAGCACATACTAATTATCTTATCTCCACACTGGCTAATTTTTATGTAATCAACTCATTGATAACGATTTCGAAGACCTAATCTGTTGCTCGATAATATATAAGAAAGAACTCCTGTTTCACGAGGAAACCCCATCAGCTCACAAGTATTGACTCTATTCCTCTATTTTTGGAACTTTTCACCAGTGATAAACGTTGGAAAGAACCATTCCGTTCAATCTGTTCTAATGGTGTGTACCGGAAATTACGCTTCATCGCCAATAGCGAAGGCAGTTTTCGAAGATCTAGCAAAAAAGAAAGGCGTCGATTCCGAGTGGCGATGCGATAGCGCTGGCTTAGATCTGTGCGCCGACAAAACTATGAGTGAGCAAGCCGAGGAGAAATTGAAAGAACACGGGATTGAGCCAGGCAATCATACGTGCCGACAGGTGACTGAGGAGGACTTGAACGCGTACGATTACGTATTAGCCATGGATAAGGAAAATCTTAAAGATTTACGCGGTATAGCGCTGGCAGGATTTACTGCAAAATTAGAATTACTCCCGTCTTACGATCCCCGAAATGCAAAAATAATAAAACATCCGGACCTGTTTTCTCCCACGTTTGCGTACGAAGAGATTTTTCAAATCGCGAATAGATCTTGTAATGCGTTTCTGGATAAACATTCGAATATCCCCTCAAAAACCTAGATGTGACTAATTCAAGATTAATTCGTAGAATATAGGCACTGCTTATTGTGCTGATGGAGGAATGATTACAAATTTTTACAAAAGTTTTATTATTTTCGATGCTCGATCTGAGATCAGTTTTTAAATTTTAAGGAGGTGAAGTATGAGTATATTATTTTACTGAATTCTGCTGATTTGGAATATTCGGAGCCATCCCAAAGGCAACGTTTTTTTCTTAATGTAGTATGAAAATAACTCTGAAGACGATCTTTCCTGAGTTAATCCAGTTTGATTTAGGAATTCCTCTAGAACAACTCGAAACAAAGATTATGCTGATTAACAGAAAAAACAAATGGTGCTGGTCTCTCTGATATATGCAATTTTTTAATCTGGCAGGCAACACTAGTTTCCTATTGTAAGCATGAGATTCATCGAATCCGTCAGTTTTGCTCCATTTAAATGAGTCCTCGTGGGTACGATCCATGTTTTGAATAATGTGGTGCAAAATACTCTCCACTATTCAAATTGTGCTCCACTTTTTAAGTTCATCATTAGTCTTCCATGCAGGTAGGTATGTAATGATATCAACTTATTCACACTCATGGAGAATTAGATAGGGTTAAGAGAGGTGAGATTGAGTGTCTCAATTTACTCTTCTTGCAATGTTCTCCCAATCAGAAAAATGGACAAATACAGTCCCAAAAAGTCTGTTGACCTCTCCCAGCTTTGAAAAAGAACTCACCACTATCAGACACATTGCTAAAATGAACTACATAAACCTCGACATCTCATCCCTTGTCAGGAGAAAAATGATCAAAAATATACTCCAATACACCATCAATTTGAGTACTCCTCAGGAGAAGACAAGGAGAAAGAAACCTGTCCTCTCCTCATCTCTGACATCGCTGAAATTCTTGGGTGTATTAATCTGAGGTCAGTCTATTACCCTTAACTCCAAATTGATTCTCCCCCCTTATCTAAATGTTGTGTGTACCTCTTAAGGTGCCGCGATGACCCAGCTGTACATGTCGGGGCACGTAAGCGTGCTTTCAGAGTGCGGAGCAATGACCACATCAGCGTCTACTCCAACAACAACTCGACAAAAAGCCAGTTCGCGAAGCATCTTCCGGGAAACACCTGGCATATGAAACAATACTTCACAATGAAAATAAATATAGAAGAAAAATCGCCCTCGAAGAAATTGCGACGGCTTGCGAAACCGTGTTGTGGATGTAGACCAGTTGATGACTAAGGTTTTCCTCGACCGTGACGTCAGCGTCCTAACTGACCCAAAGAAGAAAGAAAGAAAAAAGTCATTGCAATACAGCCAGTCGTCGGTGTCCGGGCCGATCCTAAGAACGATAAAATAATTTTGAGGTGAGACGTTCGGAATGGTAGATTTTGAATATGACGTCATGAGACAGCCAGCGCTACAAGGATGGAGCAATGCACTATCAACACAACCAAAAGTCTTACATCTCAAAAACCAAACTATCATCCCATAACTACATTCACTGAAGCTCATAAAATATATTATTCAAAGAAATACTGACGACCGTTCATTTTAAATACAACTTTAGTACTGCTAATTTTGACAAGCATAAATTATAATGTCTTTTGGGAGGGGTTGTACGGCAAAATTGGTGTATTTTAAATACTAGTTTTAATTAAGTTGAACTTACCCAGTCAATAAAGAGATTTATAATTTGAATAAAAGAAAAGAAACGTACAAAATCTGAGCTGGAGGGGGACAAAGAAAAGTTTTGACTTTTTTCTGATTTTTCAGCTGATTTTGAATATTTAAGTAGCATAGTGTCGAAAGGTAATTATGTTTTGTTTGGCTCAATAGTGACATAAACATCCGCAAGGCTTAGAGTGGGATTTTTTTGGGATAGGTCACATAATATTAATGGCTGCGGTATACATCTTTTTGTGGTCGACTGTCAGCTGCAAGCTGCAAGCCGCCCTACTTACAATTGTTTTATTTCATTTTACTTTCAATTGGTAATTTAGCAGTAGCTGTCGTGAGAATATTTTTTAGCCGAGTAAGTTGCCTATAAGTCTCCTCCGAGATTTACTAATCTGTGACATCACAAGATCCTAGACTGCTTGGCTAACAGACGCGTCAGGCGAGTCAAAAACTTCTTTTAATTTTCAGATCCGTCGAACTTCTCTCTCTTAAATGCATAAGTGATGAACATTTTCCTATTCAGACTGTTTTCTTCGTTTTGGATTCATGCAGTTCTTTTTCAATTCCAGTCACTGTCAATCTCGAAGACGAAGAAAACTTCGTAAAAAAGTACGGAAGTGAGTATCTTCTCGTCCGCAGGTAATTTTTAGTCTGTTATCGTTTATTAAGAGCTGAAAAGTAATTAGAGTTTTCTGAATCTATTCATCTCCTTACTTTTCTCGAATGGTAATTAGTGATTGGGAGTGCCCATACTGCACTGGCTCTGTATTTCTCACATATTCGTATTCGGTTGATCAACTGGGTAATCACCTTGTGTGGAATTATGATGTGTATCGGAGAACGACAGCGGTTTGGAGTAGGCTTACAGAGCATAATGAAAGTTGTTGAACTGAGTAATTATAGGAATGCGAAGAGTAAATACCCAGGAAAAGATAGGAATGGGTGACGCGGAGTTTGGTCCAATTTTGAGACGAGAGGAAATAATGGCTTTTCTAAGCGGAACTTTCTGTTTGAAGAAGCCGAGGGGATATTTTTAATCAATGTGAGTCCATTATTAGCAGAGCCCGGATTTATCGGCTTTTGCCAAATAATTTGTGGGTGTCCGAAAAGCAGGGGTATCATTAATGAGTACGTTTTGCGGGAAATGGAAGCTCTGGGCAAAATTTTTTCTGCCGAAAATTGATGAAAATGAGTGCGGTGCCAAATTTGGTGTAAATGCCGAAAAGTTGCCGAAAATTACACTTTCTTCAAAAATCGAGAAAAATTCGAAAATGAACTGGAAAAAAATACAAAAAAATCAAGAGAAAAATTGAACAATCTTAAGAATGGAAAAAAGACAGAAGAAATTGAAAAATGAAAAAAAGTACAAGAGAGCGGATATGACGCAAGAGAACGTAGAAAAACACCTAGTAGAGCACTAAAGCCAACAATTTATGTACCTAAGATCTTATTTTTCGAAATAATAAATTTTTTATACAACCAGAAATTGCAGTAATATCCTTCTTATAACATTTCCAGTGTGAAAAATTTTTTAAATGACGTTTTTATTTCACTTGCCGAAATTTGCCAAAATCGTTAGGTATGAGTGCTGAAAAAATGAATTTTTAATGCCGAGAAATTCGGGCTCTGATTATTAGTATAATTTTTTGAAAGGTCATACAAAACAGCAGGATTAGAGACGGTAGTATGGGTGGGGTTTTTGGCCGTATGATAAACCAAATTGTGTGCAAAATTTTTTTTACCGAAAATTGCCGAAAATGAGTGGAATGCCGAATTTGGTGTAAATGCCGAAAAGTTGCCGAAAATTACACTTCCTTCAAAAATCGAGAAAAATTCGAAAATGAACTGGCAAAAATACAAAAAAATCAAGAGAAAAATTAAATAATCTTAAAAATGGAAAAAAGACAAAAGAAATAGAAAAATAACAGAAAAATTGAAAAATGAAAAAGAGTACAAGAGAAGAGAACGTAGAAAAACACCTAGTGGTGCAGTACAACCAAAAATTTATGTACCTAAGATCTTATTTTTTAACATGTAAATTTTTTATACAACCAGAAATTGCTGTAACATCCTTTTTTTAACATCTCCAGTGTGAACAATTTTTTAAATGACGTTTTTATTTCACTTGCCGAAATTTGCCAAAATCGTTAGGTATGAGTGCTGAAAAAATTAATTTTTAATGCCGAGAAATTCGGGCTCTGATTATTAGTATGATTTTTTGAAAGGTCATCCAAAACAGTAGGATTAGAGACGGTAATATGGGTGGGGTTTTTGGCTGAATGATAAACCAAATCGTGTTCCAAAAAGTCCATGGTGACTATATCCAAATAAATGATACTCTCTATTCGATGGATGGGAGATATGAAAAACGACAAATTAGATATACAGAAATCTTGAGTCGGTCTATAAGATGGCCGGGAAATCTCTGGGGAAGTTGCGAGAGATAAGGGCGGATAGCGTTTAATTCAACTGTGAATACCGGACCATACGTAGTTTTAACGCAATGGGTAAGCTTAACAAATCTGGCTTTCGAACCACCAGCGTGATTGGAAAATTCTGATTACGATCCCTCTAATTACTTTTCGATGGACGTGGTTTTGGAATCCTCACAATTGAGCCCCCATTGGCTGGAGTGAATGACCTTCAGCAATCGAGGACTTGACGGGGTGACAGATTCAGTTTAAGATCGTAATAAAGATGAGAGAGAGAGAGAGAGAGAGAGAGAGAGAGAGAGAGAGAGAGAGAGAGAGAGAGAGAGAGAGAAAGAGAGGAAAAAGTAATCATGTGAAACTTGAAAAATTTGGAAGAATCAACTTCTATGAGAATGGGACTTGAAAAATGTCGAATTAGGAACTCTTCAGGAAAGTCGTTTTCCGAGTGACATCACTATGATAAAGTTCATTGATTCCTAAAGGAATAGTTTTCCTATTTTTCTCAATAAATGCGATCATGAAAACAGTGGGTTTAATAGGTGACTTATTTTATAGAGAATTATTCGGGAAAAACGTCTGTCGTTTGGAGTCTTTTTTATTTTTATTTTTTTTCTCTCTCTCTCTCGACAACAACAACAACAACAACAAATTTACATATCCCCAACTAAATAGTAAGTGGAATACACGTCAACGTCATCCTCAGTTTTTCATTCAAAAATATCATTAAAACTTATACTACGAGTAATACCTTGAACTTAATATCAAAGTCAAGTTAAAATAATGAACTGTCACGATTTTCAGCTGACCGAATGACCTCTGGTCGATGGGAACCGATCTGCGACTTTCCCAGCGGAAGTGAAAAATTCAGGGCGATAGCTGAGGCGGCACACCGAGTTTCAGGTTTTCAACAGTTAAACGTGAGTTTTGGCATTCTAGAGTCAAGATGGTTGGATTTCCACGATAAGGAGAAATACCATTCTATTAAAATAGACGTACTAGTTTACGCCGATGATAAAAATGTAAAAAGAGATACCCGAATTCCGTATTATTTTTATGTAACTAAAGGTCTAAAACCAGATTGTGTTTTTTATCTAGAAAAAGAGGATTTGAAAGAGTCACGACTAACTCTTGGAAAGCACGTATGTGGAGTTCCTATAGGTACACTTTCTTCATGAGTTTTTGCTTATGTTACACCTGCTATAAATATATTTAATGAAATAAAATGATTTTTTTTTTTTTTTCATAATAAGTTGGGAAATATGCCAACATTAACAAGGTTAATTAAGATTTAAGATGTAGTTGAAATGATCGGTCGTATTTCTTTGGATACTCTTCATAATAGAGAAAATAACGACAAAAAAAAAAAAAAAATGGTATTGAAAGGTTGAAACTATTTTGGAAGGTAACATAAATCGTCTACTTCAAACTCTAGTATACAAATCAGCCCAAGAAGAAAGAAGTGAGAGAACTTTAGGGCATCTTACCATCGTATACTATAGATTATATCATCAGACTACATACGCGTATTCTTACTTAAGGAGGAGGAGAACTCTTCAAACACTTACTTATCCAGAGGGAAAATTCTTAGTAATTTTTTCTTTGTATGTGAGCTGATTAAGGAAAAAAAAAAAAAAAAACAATCCCTGTCATGAACAGATAAGAAAATTTCTATTTGTATTTATTGAAAATTGAATAATATTCTTTTTTGCGTGCAAGGCGTTCTTCTTTTAATTTAACTTGTATTCATACGAGGAGGTCCCCACGAAATTGTAAATTTCATCATCATCATTGAACCACAAGGCATAGGTAAAGCTGCTTGTAGTTGAGTCTTGAGATTCGCGGGACGACATTCATATCCTCTTTGCTAGTCTTCCTCTGCTCGTTTTACCCTACGGTGTATACCTCCATACTTTCTTCGGTGATCGATCGTCTGCCATCCTTTTCACATGGTTCCTCCAGTTTTTTCGGTAGCTTCTAATCCTTTTTATGATTGGTTCGGCGTTTAATTCTTTGGACTTCGCTTTCTGTCCAGCCGAGTGTAGCCTGCCATCGTGCTCATAAATTTCATTTCTGCTGGTTATAAAATTGGATGTTTATTAGATATATAGGATAATTCGCATAAATTATAATTCGTTTCTACTCTTCTTCTGTTTTCTGCAGAAGATGGACGGGCTGGTTATGAAACTCGAGAGCCGTAAGTAAAAAGTCCTTTCCACAACACATCAGGTGAACTAGAAAATTGACATGAAAAGATTTTTTTCCGTAGTAGGTGAAAAAAAAAAAAAAAAAAAAAATTCAAAAATTCAAAAATTTGGCAAAATTGACGACTGGTGTCTCAGTAACAGGATATCTTTGCAGCAATATAAATCAAAACATTTAGACAATTTTTCAACTTTACTCGGTAGAAGAATACAGTCATTACCTAAATATAGATTGAGTTTCCACGAAAAGAGCGTCCAATTTTAGCGTAGGATGCTAGAATGATGCCCATTATGACACTCGGGCCGTTTTTGTGATATAATATCACTGAATCACAACTACCGATGACTTTAAAAAGTCAAAATACAAAAATTTCGATAGGTGTCTAATTGTTGGCTTAAACGCCGCAACTGCAATACAATATACTTAGAAATCTAAATCTGCGATGAAAAATAAATTTCAAATGAAATATTCCTAATAATACTGCATAAGTATGATGAAAATTGTGAGCATACAATTTTCGGGTATTCTAATTTTCCTACATTCTTGCCCATTTCCTCCTCTATGCCTCAGCGTTACAAAGCTTTCTAGCCTCTCAATTGTGAAAAAAGACCACATACAAAAAGATCTTTCATGGAAGATGCTGTCAATATCTAAATTTTCTCTTTTTAAAAATTTGGTAAACATAAAATGTTTATGTCCTGGACCTTTCCAAGTCCAACTCTCGAAAATCAAAACCATGAAGCTTTTTTTTGAAAGCCTTTGCTCGCAAACAGACAGCACAAATTCGCGGACACGTGGATGTGGAAAATGTACTCAAATTCTGGGAGGCACCCACCGAGATGATAGAGGTCGCCCTACAAGATCAAAAATACGTGAGGCGTGAAGAAAACAAAGATATATTCATTAGAACAAGAGCAGGCTACATAGGTATTTATTTAAATATTATGGTTCTAGCAGTAAACTTGCGCCCATTATCGAACTGGAGAAGGTACGGGCACCAAATTACAAAAATATATAAAGTAATTCTCTAGCAAAGGCTCCTCCAGCTGTTTTATATAAAAATCTACAGTGTCCACTTGCGCTCGTTCGTTGAGGGGTAGATCCAAGATAAGGCGGACAGTTAAACCACGCGCACATTCCCTCTTAGCTTTCTTGCGGCACATCTCTCATAGGCAGCTACGCATTCCTATAAGTGTATTGCAGTCAAGAGTATATTTGGATAATATTGTTGAACTTGTTTATGGGTTTTTTGTTTCTCCTTTATACTATTGTGCACGTTACAAATAATTTTAGTAAAGTTGCTCACAAGGGCCATACTCCTAAGCTGCCCCCGCGTTTCCATCTAACTTTCTGGACTCCAGTTACATCCACTATTTTGGAGCATGATGATAGCGTGTAACTTTCGTTACGGCTATTTCAGTTGTTCTGCAAAAAGCTTCAGTTCCTGGTTCCGCAGTCCGATGCTATTCCATATCACTCATTACGGGCAGTGATTTCGCACAAGTAATAAACCGACTAAAACGCAGAACTTCTCCAGATGTTAATCTTGATTCATCTTGTAAATTATATCATTCAATCTCAAACTCCCACCTCTTCATTACCATCTCATTTACAGGCGAAAAAAAAAAAAAACAACAAAAAATTAGTATTGAAGAAAATGTAAAAAAAAAAGGTCCTTCAAACTTTTTTTGGATTGTTTCTCCTCCCAAAGTAATCGTCTGGATCCGCGCCTGCATTTACTCATTAGTATGAGGTTAAGTGCTCTGAAAAAGTAGTCCTAACGTTATTTTGTTGTTCTATTTATCAATTAGGTCAAAATGAAAAAACTCGAAGAGAATCGGAAGAAAAAAAATTTTCGGCAGATCTTCACTCATTGGCATCAGGTGAGGAGTGCATTTTCAGAAAAACTGTAAAAAAGTAGGCTTGACGTTATTTCATTCCATACTATTCACAAATTAGGTCAAAATGAAACAGAATCGGAAGAAAAACAATTACTGGCAGATCTAGAGCATATGAAAATGACATCAATAGTCGCAAAAGAAGAGAATGATCGTAAGAAAATGACCGAAACCACTCCAGCCCCGGCTGAAAAAGGGGAGCGAATATCGGATTGGGAGCGTTTCCCATCAACTACTGCAGTCACAGCAAGAGGTACGTTACAAATTCTACAGAAACCTGAATAGCCTTATCTTAAATGGTATTCCTAATCGATAATAGAGGATGGGCTATTCAAGTCTCAACTCACATCAGCGACTTAGGGTTGCAAATGGATCATTCATTATTCACTATTTGAGCATTTTGAACCTGTTGTAGTCTGACTCTGAAATATTGCGCGCAGATTTTTCATCATCACTTTCTGTATGATCATTACGTCATTAGCAATATTGAGCATGCTGTACTCAGAAGACCAGCGGACATAAACAGTATGCTGCTCAATCCTCCACTTTCTATCTCTAAATATTTTAGAACAAATGCGTCTCTAGGTTATTTTTTCTTTTTATCTTGCACTTTGCAAGTTGAGCGATGGTGAACTTTTTCACACAATACGAATGGTTTAATACGTTATTTTTCATTTTTCAGCAACGTACCCATTCTCAGCTCGATCACAATCGTTAGAAGAACTCTTTCAGATGAATACAACAACAGGAACCCCTTTCCAATTTTCCGAATTTAAGCACGCTCTTCCCGAGCAGTTGGCGAAGAGTGCGAGTCTTGCAAAGTGGGCAAATAATCCATTTTCTCGCTCACAAGGATAAATATGCGAAAATTCATAGAGACATCTTTCACGGGACGTCAAAAAGCCTCATCTGCTTCATTCAAATGTTATTTCAAATTTTTTTATTTTTCAACGTGCATTTTTAGTTGCCAATACAGAAAATCATTCATCCGAGAATCACACTTACAGAATACTATTTACTGTCTATCTTGATCACAAGTAAACTCAGGCTTAATGTACGTATATAAATGAGAAGGAAAAATATTTTGATGAGAACACATGCGGTGGAAATAGCAATATTTAGAAAATTAAACGATATGAAGGTCAAAATTAGTAGGCAATAACCAATTTTTGTACGCTTTGGTGGGGCACATATCGAGAGAAATTGAAAGAAGGAGGACTTAAAAATTTAGGAGATGGATTTATGACGAGGAAGGAAAAAGGGGAGGAAACAATTAGCCAGGATGGCCATTCAAGGTGATTTAAATACGAAGGCTGGATAATAATCTCAAATGTAGTGCAAGCTAAAAGAAGTTTATGCCTGAAATGTGTGACCCATCTCAAAAGAAGTATTATTGTTATTGAAGACTTGGATGAATAGGAATGTGAAACCCACAATTAGGAGATCGTGGACGTGTGTGAGGGAAGGTACCACTCGATTGATCACAGAAAGCGTGTTGGCCTACGGTTGTTTCTCGCGTAACCGAAGATAATCAAATATTTGTATCGATTTGACTTGAATAGTTTATTATAATCACACTTCAATTCTCTAATTATTTGTAAATTACTTTTTTCTAGTCTTATAAATTATTCAAATTGAATCTTAACTATAAAATAAAATCGAAGACTTTCACTCGTTTGTTGTTATTGCGTTTTATTTCGTCACGTAATCGACTAGATACCAGCTACATCTCATACTCTGCTCTTACCAGCGGTGCGGAGGAAATATTTCTCAAATTGACGTCGATTTCGAGTCAACCACTCGCAGCATTCTGTCTGTTCGGTGACTTCACTACTCGCAGACAGAACTTGCGGTCATAATCATACGGTGACTGCCATTCGGAATCCCAATTACACTTGACCAGCGTAGCAATGGTGAAAGTCAATTTTGAAATTCACCAGTGATCGACTTATTTTTGATCTAGCGGATTTTGCGCACTTAAAATACAATCAAGTCTTCTACCAATGGATGACTTACGATTGATCCGCAACTGATACCCATTTTTAGTCGACATATTTCCAAAACGGATCCCGTGAATGCCGGAAAATTGGCTACAACGGACAAATTTAGTCTCTAACGTGGGTCAGAGCCGCCATCCGTTCGAATACCCCAATTCAGAACTCGACACAGTTTCCCACATTGTACAGTCATATACAGAAATTGGAGGTTGAAAAATTTCAAAGTTACACAGAGATTAAGGGCAAAATCTCAATCGAGTCCCCGTGCCCGCTCCATTTGGCGCGGACCATTTGGCACGCGACTGAACTTGACGCCGCATTCAGTTTGACGCGGAAGTAATTTTTAATGAGTTCCTGCAAGTTTAATGAGCTGCAATTCTTATGACGCGGCGTTCAAAGTGCTTGATTGAACTTGATGTTAGGTTTTATAGATAACCACTTTGTTGATAGACATAGGAAGTAATGAGACAGTATTTGTTCAGTTCTGTTTGATGTTGAGATTGATTGTGTCGTACGTTCGTGTTGTCAGTTCTTGTGCATTGTGAATTTTATTTTAGTCGTAGTTCAAAAAATTTCTTCGAATTTTGTTCAACAATATGGAGCTGGTATCGGAAAGAGGTCGGGAGAAATTAAGTTACCGAGGATTCCTCTTTGTATTCGATAAATTCAGTACCGATAAAATTACACGTTTTTGGCGCTGCGAATTTAAGAATTCGTGTAAAGCACGTCTTCACGAAAAGAATGGAGCTATTACGTGGGAGAAAAGTATTCATACTCATCAGGCAAATCCCTGCAAGGTGGAAGCGTTTCGCGCGGTTGGTGCTATGAAGCGGCGAGCTGCAGAGACGGAGGAGTCGACAACATCGGTCATTACCAGCGAACTAGGAGCCGTGAGTGAGGCGTCGCAAGGAGCTCTTCCTACTGTTCCAGCTATGAAACAACAAGTTCGCCACAAGCGAAGAACACTACGTAAAGCTCCTCCGAACCCGACGAAGCTTTCAGAGCTTGTTATTCCTGACGATTACACGAAGTACTGCCCATCACCTGGGCTGACAGAAAATTTTATTATGTACGATTCCGGACCTTCGGAAGATACAGTTCTTATTTTCGGCAGACCGCGAGCAAAGGATGTCTTGAGTGCGTGCGATGTTTGGTACGGCGACGGTACATTTGATATAACTCCTAAGTTGTTTTACCAACTGTTTGTCATTTTTGGTGAAAGATTTGGTATGTGTCACCCCCTATTCTATGCACTTCTACCGAGTGCTACATACCGGAAAATGTTCGAAGCTATTCGGTCCATGGTTGTAGAAAATTCACCTCGTTTATTTTCGTGCGGCTACGAGATGGCTATAATAAAGGAAGTGCGTTCCCTTTTTCCATGGAGTACTATTGCCGGCTGTTTGTTTCATTTTTCACAGAACGTACAAAAACATGTACGAGCAGCTCATCTACAGACACTGTATGAGAACGATGTGAATTTTAATCTTCATACAAGAATGATAATAGCTCTGGCCTTTGTCCCTCCAGAAAATGTTGCTGATGCTTTCGACGAACTCGCGGAGTACGTGGTTTCAGACTTAGAGCCCACTTTGAATTACATAGAGGATAATTACATCGGGCGCCGCGCAAGGCGTGGTAGGAAGCAATCGCGTTTCGACAGAACTTGGTGGAACGTCTATCAGAGGACGCTGGACGGCGATCCTTGTACAAATAACCGTGCAGAAGCGGCGCACCACAAGCTGCAGGGTGAGTTCAATTGCAGCCATCCGACAATTTGGGCATTCATAAGTACCTTACGCAAGAGTCAGCTCCTACGTGACGTCGAATACACGAAGGCTGAACAAGGCGCTCCTCCCCCCCCCCCCTCAAGAAGCCAAAGTATGACTCTGTTGTGAAAGAATTCGTGCTATTGTCCAAGACTATGAAAATAGATCATATATTGAGTACTTGAGAGCATTAGCTCATAATTTGTAATTTATTCTATTATTGCATTAAAATTTGTAATAATTTGTTTTCTGTTCAATTTGCTTAATTTCTTGGTGTCTTTGGCGCCAAATCGTCCGCGCCAAACCATAGGGAATCCGAGTCCCTGCTCCAATTCCTACGGCAGGTTAGAAATAACTGCAGAATAACGTGGGTCTTTTTGAAAATTTTTGGGTTCCTGCTGGTTCACCTTAATAAAGGAATTAGACTTGAAAGGGTTTCATACATCGAGTCATATTACAATAGGTGAACTTGAAAAAATTTCAGCCATTGAAAGAGTCGGACTTGAAAAATTGCAATTCACATTGAAAAAATTTTGAATATCGAGCAAAATTGTGACAGGAGAGGACTCAAAAAAATTCAAACACTTCTGGACTCCAATTTTGAATTCATTTCTCATTATCAAAACCAATTGACCTTATAGAATAGGTTTCCTGCATTCCTCGTTCAACTTTGTAAAGGGAGCCAGCCGTCGTTTATTCGCCTCAATCACGGTATATTTTGGGTAGTTCAGAAGTTGCCGTTAGGAGCTGAAGTAATCATCCGTGGTGCAGAGACGAAGTGCCGGGATTTCTGAGAATTAGACCAGAAAATAAATGTTGTACAAATACAAGCAGGAGAACGACAAAAAGGGGGTTGGGGTTGGACAATATGAAGATAAAAAATGGGTGAGGTGATTGTGACCACTTCTGGGGCTTGAGAGGATGTTATGTCGGCAGGTTCTGTCGAAGGTAGTTTAGGGAAGGATCTCCGTAAAATTAAGGACAAAGTGCACAACTTGACTCATTCGGTGGAGTTCCCATAAGTCTTAAAAGGGGAAAAAAATAGTAAATAGTAAGTATCAGAACGCTCCTCCGTAGGCAACCTGACGTTATAGAAGTAGGCACACCCACCAAAGTAACGAAATTAAGTCTTCTTATCGCTAATCAAAACAGAGATGTATCGATAATAATTCCAATTAAGACCTTAACCCTGGTCTTCGTGCACATGTACGTCCATTGTTTTCTACCGATATTCAGTCGTCTATACAAAGACCATTCTTAATGCTGAAATAAAATTATGGGATGCTTCTCCATTCTCAATTATTATGTCTCCTTTTTCTAGTTCTGAACACAAGAACGCAACAACTACAAAACGCTGCATTTCTGCAAGTTCTAACACCTCAATTGAAAGCGTTGGATGCGATATTCGTTAAATATGGTTTCAAAAATGAAACAAGCTTGCGGTTAGCAGGAGGAACTGTTCGGTAAGAGGCTCATTTTCATGGGTACCTATCTTATTCTGTAATGTTATAGACGTAGAAATAAGATCTATTGGATTGTTCAGGGATATACTGAACAACCAAGCACCGAAGGATGTAGATCTTGCTACAACCGCTACTCCTGAAGAGATGAAAAATATGTTCATAACTGAAGGTGTTCGCATGTTCTATAGTAGAGGAGAAAAACGAGCGACGATCAGCGCTCGAGTAAATGAGAAAGAAAATTTTCAGGTAAAGTCTTTTTTTCGAACTTTTAACGGAATTCTGACGTAATTCTGATAAAAAGGTTGATATTTAACTTCCAGATTTCAACTTTACGAGATAAAATAAGTATTGGCGGTGTGATTGACAACAGTTCATTCACAAAAGATTGGTTCTTAGATGCTAAACAAAGAGATTTTACCATTAATGCTATGTATCTAGGTAATATCGAAGGGAACGTACAGTCCGTGAACGATTAGTTGGCGGTTAACGCGCGGGAAAAACGCATTCCTGACAGCCGCCAACTAACCGCTCGCGACAGTAGTTGGTATAGATTTTTGGTGATTGTATTAAATTTGGTGTGTTTTCAGATCTAGAAGGAAATCTGTACGATTATTTCAACGGCTATGAAGATTTGAAAAATAACCGAGTGGTGTTCATTGGGCAAGCTGATAAGCGTATCATAGACGAACCTATACTCATTCTGCGCTATTTCAAGTGAATTAGTTAACTTCGTAGCATCGAGGATATAATTCTGCTGCTGTTTAATCGATTTTTCTTCAATGGTATAGAGTTTTTGCGAGAATAGCAAAACGGGGCAGTCACGATGACCACGACGAAAATGTGTTACGCGCCATTCGCGATAACGCAGCATGCTTGGATAGAATGAAAAACGATCGGGTCTGGTACGACTTGGGACAAATATTCACCGGAAATTTTGTGAACGAAATTGTACAGCTGATGCAGAAATTAGGGCTCTTGCCACGTCTAGGTAATTAACAACGAGAGTCAAATGAACAGGCGTGGATTCAAAAGGGGAGGAACAAGAAGTGCGAGGCCACCCATGATTTTCTCACTAACAGGGAATCAAATTCTGACCATCGAGGTAAACATACTAGACCCCATAATACATAAGTATAACAGTTTTGATCGTCGAGTTACATTTAAATGAATGGAGAGGAAGGAGGTGGACTCGGAGGCTATTTGGCTGTACGGAGAGCGTAAGAGATGAATTTGGATCCTGGGAAGAGGCCTCTAATCTAGTATGAAGACTTGGAGAAATCAGGAAGACTAGAAAAATCCGTTGCTATTGTCGAGCTCTTGTTAAGCGTTCTATATCTCCGATTTATTTAGAGATACATTATCCATGATTTAATTTTTCGCGGAAGGGAAAATCCCTGGTAACTTTTATATGAATTTTGAAGGTCTCGGTCAAGATCCTGCTGATTTGGATATCAAGTTTTTCGAATCCGTGTGCGGGAATACTAAAAAATACTCGTTCAAACCCATAACAATGGTGGCAGCGTTACTGAAGAAGGATGATCAAGTTTGTATAGTTTTTGAGTCGGAAGTCCATTTTTATATCTTGTGGAAATACAGGAGACTCGAGCATGCATAGGTACATTTTGTTCTCTCTTCATTTGTCTTTTGCCCCTGGTATTTTTAGGACCTGGCACTGGGTCTTCAACGACCTTGACCTTGTCTGATAGGCCTGGAAAATCCATACAACCCCTTACAGGTGTGGTAGGCTAAAGAGGCAACGAGATAGCACTCTCTAGGCTAGTCCGATCAATTGCCTTTCCCCACATCTATCCTAATTATATAAATATGTCAATATTGAGCAGAGTTCTTTGGGATTATTTCGAATTGGACGCCATCCGCGTCTTTCCAAAATGAAAAACCCAACAAAATTTCAAGATTTAGTATGTGAACATCGTGAAACAATATGATTTAAAGTCCTCCAAAGATGGTAGGATTTGAACAATTTTTTTATGTGAGATTGTAGGTAAGCTAAGAACAGCTCCAAAATGGGATAAAATTCCGAGATATGTAGTTTAAAATTAATTTTCTGCATTTCTTAGGATGAATTCCCTTGTTTTTTTTTTTTTAAATTGGACATAAATTTTAGATAAAATCAATGAAATTTCAAACACTGTCACTAGAAGTCTGTTTCTTTTCACAGAATTTATTCGGAAGAACCACACATCACTAAAACTTCAATTTACATTATAATTGTATAGTCTATCTTTCAGGTAAAGACTTTTCACCGTCGTATGGGATTATCTGATTTCGAGAAAAAAATTGCATATTTCATCATAAAATATAAGAACATCACATATCCCGAAGAAAACGAAGAATGTTTCAAGTAACTATAAAAATATAATATTACTGAGTGTATGTGAATCGTTTCTGTGAATTTAAACGTCAACGTTTTCGTCATTTGAGTGGTTGGTCCTAAATCTAAAGATTACATTAGTGTACCTCAAAGTTTTTTATCCTACTTCTATCAACTTTCCGCGTCTGTAGCCTTCCAACAATATTTTCCACGAACAGAATAATTCGTGACAGTAAGAGTAACTGTCCAGAACGCGTCTAATAACGAGATAAGAATGAAATCAAAATTATGAAACCTACTCAATTTTTCAACCCTAGATATTTTCAAAGGATGGTAATACTATCTTCAGCCGGCACAACCGCAAGTCAAGGAGCTACGCGTGCGTGTGTTATTGAGTTTTTGAAACTTGCCGACAGAGAAACCGTGGTTAATCGGCTCACCGAATGGAAAATACCTGAATTACAAGTCAATATCACTATGTTGAAGGAAAAGGGTATCGTCTCCGAAAACCGAATCGGAAAGTTCATGAAGGTACTGAGAGAAAAATGGTTCGATAATGCGTTCGTACTCAGTGATGATATGATCACCAGATCAGCGAACGAATCTCGGAATTAAAATGATGATCTCTTAAGTACATCATAGCCCAGACGTACAGGTGTTGTGAGAGAAATCTTATCAATGCCGTAGGTAAATGAATTAATTTATGATAGCTGAGAGCACTATGTTATCCTTCATTCAAAATAAGATTCGAGAAAAAAGAAAAGCCGGTACTAATTTATTTTTTTAAAATTGGTTGAAAAAAATCATTCAATCATTTTTGGTGAATCAATTGTAAGACTTTCAGAAAATCTATTCAAAAATAAGCTGTTCACCTTTATTATTATAACTTTTTTTTTAGAATTTGATGTGTTTATTTTGAAAAAACCTTCACTTTTTTTAATACAAGTATAACGTCATCAATAGGGGAGACACGTCATCAAAGATTTCGACCTGATTGAATGGGGAACTTGAAAAATTTAACACAAGGCGTCGTGTGACGTCATCAGTAAACATGATCTGATTCAGCCTGTATATGTGAAGAGGCGGGATAAGCTAGTTAGTCTCGGGGAAACTGAATCCATTTCAGCAGACCTGGGGGTCAAAATTTGATGAATTGGGAGTCTTACAAATTAAGAGTACCTATGAAAAACATGTCCGAAATTTCAACACTCAGAAAATAGGTAACATAAGTATTATAATTGACTTCCTATATTCAATAGCCCTCCTTAAAAGAGCCCTAAATTAAACGGATTTATTCCTCCAAATTACGGTTGTCCATAACGACGAGAAAGGAATACTCCGAAGAGGAGTAAAAACTACAAAGACCGCAGAAAATGAATAAAGCCGAGCGCTTTTGGTTCATAAACCATCATCGGACTTAAATGAAAGCAACTGACAAGAACGGAGAAGAAACCTCGGATCATTAAGGTTGATCGAACGAGGGTTCATAACGTGAGTCATAGACGAGGCCAATCAAGCCATCTTCCGGAATGTACGTGTTTAGCACAGTAATATCATCAGTATTGAGATGACGAGTTATTTCTATGTGCTCGAGGGCAACCCGTTTAAAGTATGAATTCTCCTTATGGAGGAGACTTGCGGATCCCTCACGAAAGCTATGACCGCTGTTGATCAAGTGATCGGCAAATGCTCATTCTCTCAAACGTCCCTTTTCCAGGCCTCCAAGTGTTTGTCTAATCTCACCTTCATCTGGCAGCCGGTTTCACCAATATAAAAACCTCTACAATCCCTGCATTCCAATTTATAAACACCACTCCTTTCATCCGCAGGTATACGGTCCTTTAACTTAACGAACAACCCTTTGACGGTAAGGGGGTTGTGATAGGCCGGTCTGAAACCGAACGGGCGAAGGGATTGACCCAATTCGGTAAAGAACCTCCCTAGAAAAGGGAGACTAGTCCATCGCAATCTCCGATCACGGATCATGTTTCGGGGGAGGGAGGTGGTGGAATCGAGGCTCTTCCTCGTAATTTTCTTCCGAACCATCGCCTCAACATCAACATTGAAACTATTCACTCTACCAGGTGTTTTATAGTCGCCAACTCTCTTTTGAAATCAGCCTGACTCAAAGGAAAGCGAGTCAATCTGTGGGCTAAACTGTTAAAAGCTGCTAACTTATGAGCAACAGGACAGAATGACGCTCCGCGGACTAAAATATCGGTCGTAGTATCTTTTCTGTATTATTCCAAACTCATGGATCCCATCTCTAACTGAGACCGACAAATCCAAAAAGTTGATCGTAGAGCCACCAACTTCCAATGTAAGTTTTATGGAAGGGTATAATGAATTGAGATACTTCAGAAACTCACCAATGAGATATGGATGACCAGTCCACGTACAGAGAACGTCATCAACGTCCCTGTGCCAGTAGTGTATATGATTGAGTAACACCTGGCCGAGGAGAAGAGGTCAAGTTCAAACTGCGACATAAATACTTCAGAGATGAGGGAGCCCAAAGGTGATCCCTATTTCATCAGGGAACTCGAAAAATTTCCCTTCGAATTTGCAAAAATTCCAGGACCAACAGATATTTAAAAGATTTAAACATTCTTGGGATTCATTATGAGGGATATTGGAGTTGACCAATAACTGGCCCATACGCTGCATGGTGGCAGCTCCAGGGATATTTTGGAACAGACCCACGACATCAAACGAACAAAGGGTCGCGCACGGAGGCAGTTTTACATCCTTGAGAGCATCAGCCAAGGACACCGAATTCAAAACCGAATGGGGAGACTCATATTCAACACGGTTTTTGAACCAACGGTCCAGGAATTTGGCAAGGAGGTAAGTGGGGGAGGAAACGAATGAGACCACAGGCCGCATCGGGGTGTTCCTTTTGTGTACTCTAGACAACCCATAAAGAAGAGGAGGCGGCGTAGGGTTGGAAAGAAGGAGAGCTTTTTTCATAACTGGGGTTCTAATAATAACCTCACAATTATTAATGACACTCCTGACTTCTTTGACGTAGCCAGGGAAATTGAGATTCTTGTTCTCTTTAGCTCCACATTGTTGAAGCACTTCATGAACCTTGGCAACGTATGAAGATTTTTCCATCACCACGACGGCATTATACTTGTCTGCCTGAGTGACAATAGGATCTTCCTCATTAATCTTTTCCTGTAGACCCTTGATCACTCTTCCCATGACATTATTCATGCGGGGGAGGGGGGTAATATGGACGAATTCAGCACAGACTTTTTGGGTATTAACCCCAGGACCAATTTTCACGGTGAGGTCAGCGCATTCTTGGGGGGAGTTAAACTAAACTTCAACCCATTCTCCAGGAGGGCTGTTTCCTCAATATTGAACAATACCTGACTGTTGTTTATAAGGGGGGGGGGCACTTTTAAACACCCTCTTGCAATTGTAGCGGACTGAAAAATTTTCACATGGGTCATGCCTATACTCAAATTGTAGAAAATTTTATAAAGAATAATTTAAAACTGAGGTAATCGAGATCGTTCTTTGTATAAGAGTGCGATTTATCGGCACATCGAAAAGGAATATTTCAGTAGCCTGCAAACATTGGAGCAATAAGGAAGGGTGAGAGAGCACAGTAACAGATGAACACTTGAGGTGCATAATGGATCACAGAATCAAGGGTATTTATATTCAGTACATGTGATGACAGGCAAATTGCTGATAAACAGAGTTTGATGCGACACCATATTGGGATTACTTGTCTGTACTTGTAGAAATATTCACAGCAGCTGTGAAACTGTTCTCCAAGAAACGGGAAGCAGAAGGAGTCACTAAATATATATACTTTACTGACAAAGGATCATTAAGAATAGTGACTCGTACAAAAAAGCCCCTAGGCACCACTCCCCGTGGCAACCAACGCAGGGACATGGGTTGAGCACACACATTGAGAGAAAGTTTGCCAGTCCATCAGTTTTTTCCACTCCGCACTTACATTCGTATGAAAATGATCCACCGTCAGAAATCCACAGAGAGTGTTAAGAATATATCATTCGAGAAGTGCTTGTACCTATGGGCACTTTCTTACAAGTGACGTTTTGCAGAAAGATGGCACAGAAGGAAGTGTCGCAACGAATTTTCTTGAATAGGTGTACACGCAAAATTTCATACTTCTACCCACCATTTGCCTCTAATTTTTGCGTCCCGCCAGCACTGACATGATTGTGTAGACAATGTAATCAGTGTAAAAATGAAAAGTTATTTTCAGAATATGACGTCTGCGATTGGCGTTTGAGTTTAGTACCGGTACGCGATGTACGTATTTACTACATGAGGATGTACTAGACCAATGTTTGAGGAGTGCATTCAGGATCAAGTAGAGGGAACTTCTCTCGACTTTCCTACATTGGGCTACAGACCAATCGCCCAAACTGAAGCGACAATCACGATTTACAATGTTTTGGTAGCTTTGCATCTTATTGATCATTCTCAAACCGAATTGTATTCTGAACGTATTCGGTAGAATAATACGCGCAGGATTCTTTCCAATCGACTAAAATTGGCAACCCCTCAATCGTAAATACGCCACTGAGAATTGATGTCATATTTCAGAAAGTTTGGGTTATATTGTCTATGTTCGTTCTCTCCCTTTCTTTTCTTCTGCACAAAACCAGGACTATCTTATCCCCACTCCGCTCTAACTGAAGATCGGAGGCGAGAAGAGCTCGAGAAATTTGAAAACCCTTTCCTTTTATGATATGAAGAATGAAAATATGGGGGGAAAAAAGTCTTCTTAGTACAATTATCTTGAAAATTCCATATTTCGTGGTTCAGTTCCATTGAATTTCTCCTGTAGTCTTGAACCCCTTTCCTTAATTTTCCTCATTGAGGTCAGCATATGCGGAGAGAAACCTTCTATTACTTTCATTGAGGGCACATAATCGTCCATGGCCACATACCTAAGATGCCAATGAAGTCTTCGATAATCTTGACCTACTGATGAGACTCAACAAATTTTTAACCTTGAACCAAAGAAGAACTTGTAAAAATTAAGTATCTAGACTAGAGGTCTAATCAATTGTCTAAAAAGACTACAAATTTCTTACTCGCACTCTTTTCATGACCACCTCTTCCCCTCGTCAACTGCATGACGTGCTACAATAACAACGATCCTTTTACTGTTCACTCATCTGTGCATGCACTTCTAGATTACACAGGAGGCAAAAGTAAGTACATAACTAGGATTTCGTTTCTTGTTACTTATAATAACTTACCATGACGAGGTTCTGTTAAATGTTCCCGAGTTGCCTTTTATAGTCTCTTTTCGATATTTCATCATTATAAGAGTAATTCTCTCGCCAATTTCTCAGCTGCGAAGTGTAAACCTCATTGGCGTCTCTATCCGAATCAAAGAATTTATTAAACATTAAAACTACGCAAATCAAAGAAAAATGAGTTGTTGTTCTCTTTGCCCGATGAAATTTCCACAAAACACAAAATGCACATGCACAATGTATTTGTGAACAAAGACTATGGAAAATTACTATATAAGTTTTACAGTCGAAATTAATTCGTACACTTCTTTAATTCAACTGAAAGCTTTCATTTACTCGTACATGTGATTACTTTCCATATTCTCGAAAATTAGAAAATCGTTGGAAGCTAGCGCACAATATGCAAGAATCAAATTTAATATCTATCTCAATTTACACAAGATACGTGCGTAATTATGAAATAATAAAGGTAAAACGGTGATGAAGCAGGTTGAAGGAACGTTTTCAAAACGTCTGCGCAGATTTTCTTTCTCTACCTTATCATTCGAATGAAATGGTGCGTCGTGCTCTACAAACAGTAGTGTCATGCCGACGTCAACATGTCAGCCTTCAAGAATTTCGATCGACAAACTTTCATACAACGCGACATTGCAGATAGTATAAACCAAGATATTAAAATAATATTACACTAACGTTGTATATTTTTTCATAATAAAAGCGCGTTTTCCTCAACACAACCATTTTAAAAAGTTCCTTCGACGAGACGTCTTTATCAATTTTCGCACTCGAAGAAATTTTCTCATTTTGATTAGAATAAACTCGCGAAATGTTTGAACAAAAAATACGTAATTCAATTATTATTTGTATTTATTCATGCTGTATATAAGGTACATACCTATCTTGAAAACGGAAATATTTCGCAGAAATATTATTAATAATGGGTCAGTAAATATTATATAGTTAGCGTAGCTAACTATTTCAAAATTTGTTTCTCATTCTTTCGGCGATTTGTTACATTTCATTGTATAAAACACGCCACAATTTCACCGGTCGAATTTCAATTTATTCGCCGCTTATACAACTTGAATCAGGGGAAGATCTTGTTAGATATACGAGTATTTTTCTAAAAATGAAATTTTTCTTGTTATTTCATATTTGTTTTTGCTCTCCCTCCACCTTTCTCTTCGCAAACATTCACTATTATTCCACAAACCCTGAAAACGAACAGAAAGCTGAAAACTATTCGAAACAATTTTATGTACCGGTAATGGAAAAATAATAAATCTGATGAAGACATTGTTCTGTGAATGACCTTTGTATTTGCCCTAGGCCCGCTTCTTCATTCTACTGCCCCCCTCAAATATTAAAGATTTTCCTAGACCCTTGAGACAAACTAAAATAATTTGCTAGTTTCGGTGAACTAAAATCACGGCGTTCGCCTCTTCGGTCTCAAACCTTTAGCCGAAATCCTCACACCACCCTTGATACCAGCAACGTCTTTTCTTTGTACAACTCTTCAATATCTATCGAGTAAACTAGTTCAAGCCATTAGAAAATTTTTTAGAAATGCAACCTTAGAGACCAGATGAAAGCTACGGCTCCCTGCTGAAAAATCTAAATCTCGACTCTGTCATTCTTGTCTTCTCTATCTGTACTGAAACACTTACGCTCCGCCATATCAGCTGGGATTAATAATTTTAATTCAAAACCTACGAAAAATAATTACTCTCTAACCGTATTCTACTGTCTTAAACATACCCTTCAAAAAAATAATTTTCCAATTTCTCAAATAATCCAACAACGTTCATTTCCCGCTCAATTTGGCTATCTCACCAGGTAGCATCATCTGCTCCACATTCTGGAGAAAGGTCTATCACTGTAACGGGCTTTCTCGCACCACTCGCTTGCCTGAACAGGCTAATTATAGACCTATGACGTCATACTATACACCGCGCCTTCTCACTCCCTCTCTTTCTCTGGCCCAAATTTACTACATATTAAGAGTATGTTGGACTAGGTCGCCGAGATAAATTTAGTCTAATTAGAGGCTCATTTAAGGTCAAAATTTTCTAAAATTCCGAAAGTGAAGACCAGATTAATTTATAAAAATTTTATTAATACCTACAAAAATAATATGATACTCTGTTTAATTATAATAATTTTATTAATAATAATACAAATATCTTATTGAGGCAGAATAGTCATTACTATTTTATTGCTGCTATCCCTTGAATCAGAAATAATATTATACATTTAATTTGAGGAAATTGATTTACCTATTGATAATATTTTAGTTGATTGGTTTTTTCCAATGCAATTATAATTTTAAAATTATCATTTTTTCACTTAATTATTTTACATCAAGAAATCATGTAATCCTTTGGATTTAAATGATAATATTGACGAAATTAATTTAAATCCTTCATTTAATTCTAAAGATATATGAATATTACCTAATAATATTTTTATATATTTTTTCATTTATTAATATAATTTTACCATTAAAAATAAATAATCCAGATAATTTTAATCACGATTTTAATCGAATAATAATATTTAAAACTCCTAATCATATTGAACCAGAATGATATTAGTAAATCTTATCTTCAAATAATAATAAGTTATTAGGTTTATTCATAAAAATGAAACCAGTTATTTTTTTCTACCAAATTTGAATGAATCAAAAATTTTTAATAATAAATTTATTTCGATTAGAAAAGTTTTTACATATACTTATTTTAATTATATTAATAATTTTATTCAATTTCTTTTATTGGTTCTAAACCATCTAAAGAACTTTATATTAAAATTGTAATTGATTAATGATTATTTATTGTTTAGTATTATTTTGTGCGGTTTTGTGAAGTTTTGTATGATACTGTATCTAATTAAACACGTCCCGCAACGTCGTTTCTCGTATTAATCAAATTGAATTGATCTTATTATTTTTCGTTCAATTAATAAAAAAAAATCCCAATCATTATTATTGATAAAATTAAAATTAATAATTTTATTTATTATTTCATTTATTTTTAAATTCTAAATTTAAATTATAATCACATTTAATTTTTGAATTCAATAACTACGTTCCAACTTATTGAATAATTTTGAATTGACGGGCAGTAAGTACATATTAAAATTAAAATTCAATTTTAATATAATTTTAAATTTCATTTTAAATCTTCACAATTAAATTTTTTAATAATTAATAATTTTACTAAATACATTGGAACCAATTTAAATTTATTTATTTATTTTTTTTTTACGAGCAATGCAGCTGCGCTAAGGGCTATTTGCTCGGCAGATAGTTCTGCTTTTACAAAAACCGAGTATTTAATAAAGTAGAAAAATTGAAAACAAAATACATGTAAAAGAATTGAGATGAAATTAAAATACTGTATAAAGGAAAACAAAAATATTCCCTCTTTTTTTTTTTTTTTTTTTGGTCATCGTTTGGAGTTGAACGTGGTTGTAAAAGTCAGTAGATCGTAAGTAAGTTAGAGTTGAGTCAATTGTTTCGGAGTTGTTATTGAGAGTTTGTTGTATATTAATAGAAATGTTGAGGGAAGATCGGAGAGGTTGTAAAGTCGGGCAAGAGAAAAAGTGTTCAACTGTTAGATTGTCTTCGAGACAGTGCGGACATGATGGTGGGCCAAGGTTTGCTAGAAGGTGAATATAAGAAAGACGAGTGTGTCCTATTCTCAGTCGAGCTAAGATGACTTCCTCTCGTCTAGAATGTCTGTGGGATGAGGACCAAGAAGAGGGATTGGTTTTAATTTTTCTCAATTTGTTGTCAGTTAAATTTTTCCAAGAGGAAAGCCAAAGTTGGGAAATTAAGGAAGTGTAATATACTTTTAGGTCTTTTGCCGGTGAGGAATAGGGTCCGTTATTTTAGGAAGAGATGTTGCTTGTTTGGCTGCTTTATCTACTGAGTCGTGATGTGGAAAGTCAACGTGTCCAGGAATCCAAGCCAGAGTGATGTGAGAGTTTATTAATTTCGTAGTGTGGAGAGCCAAAAATATACGTTGAATTAAGGGGTTAGTTGAGAAAGGATCCGCAATGGCTTGTAGAGACGAGAGGGAGTCAGTCAAATTGATTAAAATAATATTGATTTATTATAAATTAGATTTTTAATAAATAAAATTATTTTTCATTATTATTCTTAATGACCATACATGAATAAAATTAATTGTGCATTTTCTGTTTAATAAACAGACTCCTTTAATAAATCATTACTGCCAAATCGATTAATTTCAAATAATAATCCTTAATATAAATTTATATTTAACAATGTTTTATGGATGACTACTAGCTGGCGGCGCGCCTGACTGCCAGCCGCGTGTGCAGTAGGTATCCGTGTTTTGCAGAAACATACTTGAATTTTAGAGATACTTTGCGTCTCGAAGAATCGCTTTGCTAGCTTTCTACATTTTTGTCATAATTTTCGTGACAATTTTCCAATAATGATCTCAATCTTAAAAGCGTATATAAAATGCTAAAATCTTTTCTCACAACAAATCATTTGAAACCAAATTCCAAAATGTTTCCAGCATCTTCTAAATATCTAACTCCCTTTTGGATATTCGGTGTAACGTGAACTACTTCGCGGATTACAATTTAATTTCGTTTCTTTCTTGCAAAATTTTGAAGTTCCTAACGCACAGAAAACAAGAACAATTGGTCAATCTACGTCTACAGTAGAAGAGTAAATACTGATTCAAAAGATCAAATGTAATTTAAAGATGGCTACTGAGATGACATCTTAAGGCATATAGTGGAGGTGGCTTCCATAAAAAAAGTACCTAAATTCAATCCCAACTTGACCGAAGTACTCTAGTCCGGAGACGAAAGTTGTCTCAGCCGTATTTGTAAGGTATAAACTTGGAGATACACGATAATGAGCTAGTGGAAGTTTTGACGATTTAGTACTGTAAAGTATCCATCTTTTTGTGCGTGTAAATTGGTTTGTGCAAATCGAATACGTATAGTTATCTTTCTCTTTCCATATTTCTCTGTCTCTTTCCTATATTTCTTTCCTTCCTTTTTTCCTTTCTATGGTTTTTCCCATCATAAAATATTATGTATTTGATGATTATTCTCGTTTTATCCTGTTCCTATTTCTTACCACTTGAGTTCATGACCATATTTGGTCATGAATTTAGGTGCTGCTTTCCTATTCGTCTATTCCCATATCTTGAGATGGAGGGAGCAAGCTATCTTATCGTTTTATTCGAAGTTTCGCTCGCTGCACGAATACTTCAGTTAGGTTTGCAGACCATGCGGAGACCCCACATCCTGCACCGAGTTGTGACCATCGTCGGGCCTACTCCATATTTTTCTTGTATGTGGGTGGGTTTTCTGAATATCGAACTTAGCTGTGGAATTACCTGGGGAGGCGGAGTCATTTCATACCTTGTCCAACTTTGAGCCATTCTCATGTGAGAATGTAGGGTTTCCATTTTCTTTCTACAATAGTTTTTTCTTGTTCTTGTTTTTTTGGTTTTTCTAAATTTTCTTTTTTTAGTTGGTCGTTGTTTTACTTTTTTTTGTCTTGGATTGACCATCCACGTTCGATAGCCAGTTCTTCTCTTCTTCCCCCACTGGGATTACCGTAGGTGTGTAGATGAGAACGTAGTCTATCTCCCTACGAAGAGTCACAGTGCCCATTCGGTCATATAAAGTTCATCATTAGTCCAATAGTCTTGAATCAGGGACAGTTCGTTCCTTATCTAGTGAATCCATTCTCGACCCATCTTGAGATTGCTCATGTTCCACCACTGCTTAGCTCGTTACGGCCAGAGGACGCCTCGAGATAGAGATATTCTCCTAATTGTGTCGAGTTCGTGAGACACTACGGTAGAAGCAGCTTTTCTTCTTTTTCGATTTCTTGTCTAAATTTACCCCCATAAGTAAAGTAAGAAGAAACCTCCATCTCGACGTCGGTGCTACGGGAGATCACTCTTCTGAGGGACAGCTGTAAGTCGGTTTATGTCGGTGTGGACAGTAAAGGGATACACCGCAGTACAAGATTAATTGTGCGTTATTTTGCTACTGCTAGTCTGCTTAACATATCTTACACGTGTACTAGGCTACCTTAGTAGCCGCTAGTGGCACAGGGTAGGTATGGTACATTTTATGAGAGTTTAAAATGAGAATGGACTGGTAGTATATCCACAAGAAAAAGAGTGAAAACATACGACATTGATATATCACTGGTACAAAAATTGAATCATCACATTATTAATGTGTCACTCAGACTAGATGAATCCATGAATATTAAGCTTCGCAACGTAGTTATCTGAAACATCAAGAAGCGCTGAAAAATCGGACAGCACGTGCTAATACGATCAAATTGAAACTACAGGTAGGTACTTACCGGAACATTTTTTATACGATATCTATATAACGCTATGGAATGATCGCGAAGCAGTTGTGCATGTATTGTGGCACACTGAATTCATGAAACATAGGTTAGATTGTAGGTACGATGTTTCAAAATTTATTTGAAGACAACTTTTGCAAGATGATCGATGTTGCCTTCGTTTGAAATCAAAATGCACTGAGAAAAAATTATCGTAAATTTGACTAAGGAGTTTCGTAAATTCCGATCTAGACGTGTTTTTTTTTTTTTTTTTTGTCGAAATGACGGGTCATTTTTCGGCAATATTTACTGTAACTTAGATAATTTTATTTTATTTACCAACTTTTTGCGTGCGTACATATTTTTCAGTCATTACGATCAATTATTCGACAGGACCGGTTTACTATATTTATAGTTGAAGGTACGACCAAAATTTTCCTCAGTCTGACGATTTACGAATATCATTGCATCCATAGCAATTTTGTTGCAACCTAGGTACATAATCTGTACCGGTTACAATCTCAAGTAGTTTCTAGATATAAATATTGTGTATGACCCGTTTTGATAGATACTATTATATTTACCGGTGCTGACATTAGATATTTTCATGATCTGGATTAATCGTTTGTACCGTTCTTGAATGATGAGTTTTTGGAGGATGAGGAGATTACCGCATACAGGTGAGTAAATTTCCAATAATGGGTGTACCTACTTGAAGTAATTTTTTGATTTCTTATAACTAGAGACCGGATTCCTCGGCATTTGGCACTTTTTTTGTATGAAGGGCGAATACAATCTGATTAAAAATGAGCACGAATCATAGTGAGAGGAAGCAGGAGTGAAAAAGATTTTTTGCCGAAATTTGCCGAAAGTGTAATAAATGCCGCATTTCCTAAAAAAGCCAAAATGGTGTCGAAAATGCCTATTTTTGAGGTAAATTCTAAAAAATTAATGTCTCTAGCACACATAACGTCATCCCAATGAATAGATCCTGTTGTTCTCAGCTCATTTACAAATGCACCACTCACATCCGTCGACCTAGAACGTTCGTTCTCGAAACTAAAATATATCCTGAGTGACCGGCGTCACAATTTTCATACTGACACTGTTGAGAAGCACCTAATAGTGATGCACAACCAGAAATTAAAAAAAAAAATTTTCATCTCATCATCGGTAAAAATAAACGATGTGGTTATTCGGAGGTACTGTACCGCCGCAGAAAAAATTATTCGGAGGTACTCTATAATTTAGGAAAAATCATGTAATAAAAGGTATTAGGTACTCACGATGATATCAGTGAACTCGGGGGCCTATTCACATTAGATGTTGACAATACTACCTGAGACCTGCTGAAACGTGAATAGGTACCTGTACTACTTACACATAGTGCATCTTACAAAGTTTTCTATTAGAGAATGAAGCAATCTTTCAATCAGTTCTACACTTGCTTATTATAACGTATTTTAGTCCTGAACTTGCGGTTATTATTATGGCTAATACGAGTAATATCTTTGAAGTAGGAAAAGAATTCAGTAATTACGAAGATTTTTCGCGAGCCTTCTATGATTTTTGCCAGACCAATTACCAACCACTGACCATTGTGACCAATAATAAGAAGCAAGTGAC
Source organism: Aspidiotus rigidus (assembly GCA_035079385.1). Classification (NCBI taxonomy): domain Eukaryota; kingdom Metazoa; phylum Arthropoda; class Insecta; order Hemiptera; family Diaspididae; genus Aspidiotus; species Aspidiotus rigidus. The sequence continues at coordinate 883,075 of JAVHKY010000002.1, read as the reverse complement.
TATTCTCTGTCGGCATGGTAGGAAGCGCAGTTCCTGTAGTACAGGTAAGCGACCTCATCAGAGTTATAATTTCTTGTCCTGTGGAGCGAAAATCACATGTTATAAGCCGAGTAGTTCGACCAAAGTCAGAGTAACTTCCGTAAATCTTGAGCATAATCATGAAGTGAGTGCAGCTACTTTCTCGTCGGCAGAAATTGGTGAACAAGAGGCCGAAGTCATTGCCGATCTTCGCGAGGCAAACTGCAAAATTAGCGAAATTTCTAGAGTGGTGAAAAATAAATTCGATAAGACCGTGTCCAAACAGAAAATTCGTAATTTGATACGTAAAATGTCTCCCGCTCAACCCGACGATTGCAGTGCGCTTCAAAAGTTTCTGGAAGGTGTCGAAGAAGAGAGGGGTACTGTTGACTACACACTTGACGTTGATGGGCAAGTTTCTATGCTCTTTGTGTCATCCTACAAAATGCGCAAATTTTTTCTCGAGTCGTCTTGTACAGCGATCCAAGTTGACACATCTTTCGACTTTGATACATCAAAATATAAGGTGTGTACGTTCTGTTACCTGAATGTAACAACCAATAAAAGTGAATTATGCGCGTTAGCGTTTCTTGCGCAGGAGACAGCTACAACTTTCAAGTTGGCATTTCAGTGCTTCAAATCCATCTGTTCTCAGTTACCTGCCATATTCTTAGTTGACAAAGACTTCACTGAAATAACCGTTCTGAAAGAAGTATTCGTAGATGCCACCATTTTATTGTGTAACTTCCACGTGATCAAATATCTCAAAAATTTGATTTCTACTGCACTGGTGACTGTTGAAAGGAAGAGTGATCTGATGGACAAATTTAAACGTGCAATGTATGCTACATCGCAAGACGATTATGAGGAAAGAAAGAATACGTTTCTGGTATCTGCGCAAGATGTCCAAGTCCGAGCGAATAAGCAGTACGTTTCATTGAAGGATCAATTCCTGAATAACTGGGACTCATGTCAGGAGATGTGGGTTGCTTTTCATCGAAAGAAGTTGCCGACGCTTGGCGATAATACTAACAATCGGGTAGAGAGGTCCTTCTGGACGTTGAAATTGAGCATCCAAACAAAATTTCCATCTCTTCCCTCGATCCAGATGAGTGTAATTCACCTTGTTTCTTTCTGCGAGGAGCGAGTTACTGAAGCTGTAAACCAAGCTAATTTCAAGTCTCTGAAAATCTATGATCCTGATCCCGAGATCAGTGCTTTAAACGAAGAAGCATCCCTAATGCTGAATTCACGTGGCTGTATACTGTACCATAAAAGTCTGAAAGCGCTGCAAATACATCGGGAGAAACTGTCCATTGAAGCTGACGGCATTCTCGAAAGGTTCAGTGCAGATGATGAGAAACTCTATATTTCTACCTACACGAAGTGTGACTGCACATTTCATTGCCAAAACCAAACTCCGTGTCGGCACATTCTTTTCAAGAGGCAGCAGGCTCACCTATCCAGTTTTGAACTGTCACTTTTTCACCCACGATACCATAAGAACGGCGATCACTTGTCACCTCCACCTCCGGTTTCCCGTCCAGAAATACAACCGGAGGAGTGCATCGATACCGTACCAGTACTGAGCAGTCGAAAGAAATATAACAAGATATTCCCTGTATGTCATAGTCTTGCAAGTCTCAACGCAAGTCACGGCACAAACCAATTCCACGAGTATTTACTGGCAATGAAAAGTCTTGAAGAAGTAGTAAGACGTGGAGGAAAGTTACAGTTTCCAACTGAACAAGAGACGATTGCTCAAGAAATGGAGTATTATCAGGAACCAGTGCCACATGAGGAAGGAGAGGAAGGTAGTGAATCTCAAATTATTTTTCCAGCCGTCTCACCTCCTCCCGATGATACTGGGACCAGTAGATTTGCAGACCTCAAATTCAAGTCAAAACTGAAAGCCCGCGGAAGACCGAAACGCAGCGTGCGTCAACTTGTCTCGTTCAATAGATCAGTTGCAGACCGAGGCTCGCAGATTCAGCAGAAGAAGCAGCGAAAACGAAAGAATACGGAGTCTCTTGATAGACGAAGCCACTTAAAGAAGAAGAAGCTATGTGATCAAAAGTGTCCTGCATGTGATATGCCCGTAAATCACGGTGACGTCGATGTCATTACAACAGCGTGCTGTTCTACTTTAATTCATGACGACTGCTTAGTGGACTTTGAAATGTGTCCTGACTGCGAGAAGTAGTATGTCTATACGTACTTGAAATTTTTTGTAAGTAACCTACCTAGGTAATATTTCGTATATCTCTCAAATATGTATATATAAGTACCTCAAACGTTTAAATTTTATAAAGTACATGATTTTTCCTAAATAATAGAGTACCTCCGAATAATTTTTTCTACGGCGGTACAGTACCTCCGAATAACTCCATCCAAAAATAAATTCGATTTTTCATGTATTTCAATCATTTTTATTACTTTTTTGTGACCTTTTTTCTTATGCGCCGAAAATTGCCGAAAAATTGAATTTTGATGGCGAAAATGAATTTTTTAGCTGCCGAGAATCCGGTCTCTACTCATAATAGTGTATGGGAAACGCTTGCCAGCCAGGGCGTTCATAAAAGATACATAGAAGTAATTCATAATGCCTACAGACTATCAAAAACATACATGAAGCTAGACAAAAAAGGAGTAAAATTTAGTATAGGAAAAGGAGTCAAACAGGGCGACCCTTCATCATCGGACATCTTCAATGCAGTCCTAGAATCGGTCTTTAGAAACCTAAAGTGGGAGGGGAAAGGTCTCACAATAAATGGAGAATATATAAATAACTTAAGATTTGCAGACGATATAGTGCTAATAGGAACAAACTTGAAGGAAATCAGAGAAATGGCGAACGAGTTAAAATTAGAATGCGAAAAGGTGGGGTTAACCATGAACATGACTAAAACAAAAATAATGTCAAACAGTCAAGAAGTAGAAACTGTGCTAATAGGAGACACACCAGTTGGGGTAGTAACAGAGTATAAGTACTTGGGGAGAATCCTATCATTTGAAAGCCGAATGCAAAAAGAAATAAGAGCAAGAGTGACAAACGCATGGAGAGCATTTTGGGGTCTCAAAGAAGTCATGTACGGAAGTATCAACATTAATAACAAAGTAAAAATATTAGAAAGCAACATTATGCCGGTATCAACTTACGGGGCCCAAACTTGGTCAGTAACCAATGAACAAACGTCCAGACTAAAAAGAACACAATATGCCATGCTAAGAAAAATTCTACAGATCAAACTCAAAGACAAAATTAAAATATCTGAAATAAAAGAAAGAACCCTATCAAAAGACATAGGATATATCTGTAAAAAATTAAAAATGAAGTACGCGGGGCATATGGCTAAAGGCAACAATCAAAAATGGAACTACCTTGGCGCAACATGGATCCCCCTAGGAAATAGGAGAAAAAAAGGAAGACCACCAACCAGATGGGTGGACGAAATCTTAAAAACGACTGGTCCCCAATGGACAAGTGTGTCACAAAACAGAAAAAGGTGGAAAAGGGTGACGGAGGCTCATGCCCAGAAATGGGCAGATTAGGCGACGGCTTACCTAATCAGAGTTGTAATAATAATAATAAAGGGCAAGATTAGTGTAATACAAACTACATAACGAAATAAAGCCTGACATATACATGTAGCCATCCTGGATATGAATCACACACTTCCTGGGGCCCCCCACTTTCTGCACATGTTACAAAATATAATAATTTTTATTCTTTCTTTCATTCTTCTTTTTTACAGTGCGCTTCATAATTTTCTGTAATTTATTGATCTGTTTGAATGCTAACTTAAACGATACAACTTCAAATGAAGAACAGAATTTTGGTGACAATAATCCTTCATTAAAGAGACATTATGACATGATATTCGATCTAATTGAAAAATCTATTTTCGGAGAAAAGATTATAAGATTAGAAGACAAAGAACTACCAATACAAGTAATTGGTTGCGTACCCGGTGATCAAATGATCGTCGCTAGCTTCCCAATTCACAAGCGATCAAAAATAATATCGGGACCGGATGACGTATGCTCAGCAGAAATAGATGTAGGTGCTATAATCGACTTCATAAATGCTCGTTCTAGATTAAAACAATTCGATAGCGTTCTGGGAAAGCTGTATAGTACCGATGCCGGATACGTGAGAGGGTAAGAAAGATTTGTTTTAAAGTGTCTACACCTAGGACAAATTGAAAGAAATCTGAATATTATAGGTATTGAAGGTAGTTACCACTTTTTCTCGTTACCCATTATAATTTTTTTTCAATTTCAGCTTCACAGAGTTGTATGGTCATGAGGGCGTTAAAATAGGAATATATTTAATAGATGATTGCAGTGATGAAAGTTTGGCTATGGATATCCTTAGCTATGTGAAATATTGGACTCACAATTACAAACAAATACACAAAAATGTACGTACTTTCAGCAATTACGGCAGGACAAGTACTGATACTTAGTTGCCTTACTACAGTCCACTCTCGATTTAACGAAGGCCAAGGGAGCAAGGAAAAAATTCGTTAAATCGAGTTTTCGTTAAAACAAAAGAAGAGAAAAGAAAATTCGTTAAATTGCGTTAAATGGAATTTCCTAATTTGTCAAAGTTGACGTCTTGTACTTCAAACGCAATTTTTTACAAATTTAGTTGAAATTTCTTCAAAATATTCGTTTTATTTTCGTCAAAATTGGTTCAATTTTCTTTCTATTCATTCGGATTTTTGTCAAATTTGTCATGGTTGAAGTTTTGTATTTTTAATACTTGGTTTTCAAGAAAAACTGGTTGAATTTTTCTCAAACTTGATCGCAATTTTGTCAAAATTGATCTAATTTTCTTCAAATTTTGTTAGATTTTTGTCGAAATTCGTCAAAATTGCCTGCACATTAAATTTCGTTAAATCGAGTACAAATTTTTCGTTATAATGAGTTTTTCTCAAGGGAACAGAGTTTTATTTCGTTAAATCGCGTTTTTCGTTAAATCAACGTTCGTTAAATCGAGAGTCGACTGTATACGAGTATGTATAACAGATTAGTTTTACTAAAATAATGATGCAGAATGTATATAAGTAGATCTTGTAAATAGTTTATAATCATTTGTTCATACTCGTAGATTACGTTTTTAGTAATTTGATTGTTTTTTGAATACACAGCAGACAAATCCTTGTTTACTGCATCCATCAAATGAAAAAAATTTTATACTGGGATTTTTTTCGTCATTTCCAAGTAGAAGTTTTAATTCTACCTTTGCGTCTTATGGACAGTTTGACCTGTACACTGCAGAATCGACCATCACGACTACAAAGCGAGAAGTTCAACATTTTTCATTTGAAACTTTCAAAGACAGTTACATCGTTTGCAGCATTCTCAGACATTTTGAATGGACACGCGTTGGCCTCGTGTATGGTAAAAGCCAACAGTTGTATAGTTTATCATTATTTTGAGGATTAAAACTCCGCAAAATATGAAACTTCAAAAAAGTTTTTTCCAAACATTAGTTTGTTAAATTCCTCAGTCTTCTCTTATACCTCCATGCTTTTCTAGGTATACCTCTACCTTCTTTGATTGATATCACTACTAAAAGTGATAAATTCTTCTTCACCAAAGCTCCACTCCTGATGTACCTTTCATAATTTAAAATCAGACTTACCATAATTTAAGCGTTTATTTGTTCAAAATTCAACCATTTTCCCTCCTGTTTCAGTGCGTAGTTCTAATTTTTTTTCTCTCTCGTGCCTCTTCTTCTCTTCGGCTTAGGCTTACTTTTGTTTTTATTTTCGTTCAGATACCCGATCCTACATCAATCATTTCATCAATAAGTTCGCCGAAATCGCTGGATTCTTCAATATTTGTACATACAAATTGACTTTGGACAATGCCGAAGACGATACAACAAATTTGAAGCAACATGAAGATTTTTTTCGTAAACTAATGTTGGAAGAAATAAATGTATTCGTGATATTTTGTCCCAGATCTTGGGTGTTCCAAGATTTAGTACGTATGATTGAAAACATATCTCGTGAAAGCGGCTCCTCTGAAAAAATATTTATTACCGGGTTAGTGCTATTTACTTCTCTGTTTCTTTTCTAGAGAGAGAGAGAGAGAGAGAGAGAGAGAGAGAGAGAGAGAGAGAGAGAGAGAGAGAGAGAGAGAGAGGAAAAGACGTGTTCAACTGTTAAAGTTTCTTCCTGACAGTAAGAACAAGATAGGGGAACCAGAAGATCAGGATTGATGAGATAGGAGTGAGTGATTTTTTTTGTGTGGCCGATTCGTAGTCCAGTAAGGGACACTTCTTCTCTTCTATGATTTCTAATAAATGTGAACGAAAGTGAGGCACTCTGTTTGCTACTGAGGAGCTTATTGAGAGTTTGATTTTTCCAGAGATTTGTCTATTTTTCTAGGAGGAGAAAACGGTAATAGTTTTTGTAATCTGAGACAGGTATGGGTGAGTTGTCAGTTATTTTGGGAACGGATGTTGCTTGTTTGGCAGCTACGTCGACTGAGTCGTGGTCGGGTGGATTTATGTGACTGAGGATCCACATGAAAGTGACGCAGATGTTGATAGATTTCAGTGAGTGGTATCAAGAAGAGAATTGAGTGAAGAAAGACAGTCGGTGAGGAGGAGGAGTTTGTTGTTGAGTGGAAGTTGTACGATGTGAGGGAGGTAGGAGATCATAGCCATTAATTCTGCGGTGAAGATAGGGGAAATGTTGCGAATTCGGTGGGAAGTGAGATGCCCATCTATGAAGTGTGCGCAGGTGGTTCTATTTAATTTTTTGGATCCGTCGATAAGGCAGATTTTGCACATAACGTGCTCTCCTATTTGTAATTATTTAAAAAAATGAAATACGATTAATTTTTAGAGCAGACTCATTACCACCAGACATAGAGTTGATGCAAACATCCAACTTTCTCGTTTTTGACAATGAAGCACAGCAAGTCGGGAATGATTCCATATATGACGGAAAATCAAAATTGATACAGGAATATCTTATGAAGAATGAAACACTAAATTCTACATATGAGAAGTATTGGTCAAAGGAATTCGAATGCAATTTTCCAGAAAATGAATTCGCGTTCGTCCAGAATGAAACATCAAATGACAAAGGTACCTAAAGTTAAGTTCATATGATGACGACCGCGTGACAGGAAATATCTCATTCTTGAAATAGGATGTGCTGGAAGGGCTGGTCTAATAATTTTCTGGAGGAAAAAGATCTACTTAGTGGCCGAGTCAATATCTCAGAATCCAAAATGGTTTTAAATTTAGACCGAAAATTAATAAATTTCGTGCTAGAGAGTATATGTACTCTATAAGTGAACACATTACATCGAGTAGATCGTACTCTTTGGCCCAGCTTTTGTTGATCTTAAACCTTCAGTCTCCGCTTAGCTTATGCGTTAAAATTTAGCCTAAGCTTGTAACACGCGACCGTCTTCCCTCGCCCATGCTTAGATCGAGCCTGTAGATTTTGGCTAGTTTCACTCCTTCGCAGTAACCTTTCTACCTCCCGCGGTAATGCATTGAAAACCAATTCGCACAGCCTCTTTAATGAGCCAGATATGTAATGCTTCAAACACCATGAGTCTCTCTCCTATCATATATATAGCTCATGAGTCATAAGAATACTGTTGATGTCATCGTCCTGAACAAGTATGGAAGAAGATGACGGATTCATTTTTGATAAACTCATCTTCTATAGAATAAACTGGTTGAGAAGAGTAACCTTATCATGAGGTTGAGACGCGTGGTTACGTTATTCTTCCCATACCATTATTTGATTTCAAAAACTATGCATATGCTACTCTCACCTACTATGTCTACACCCTTTAGTCTTCCTTCCATCTCCTCTAAAAGTGATAAATCTCATCGATACGAATTCTGTATCATTTCTTTATTCCACTTCCAATCCCTGCGCTATACATTTCTATAACGAATTCGGCTTTATAATACTTTTCTCGGTTAGTGTGAACAATGCGTCTGTCTTTTAACAGGGAACTTGTTCTGTGGGGGTTTTCGAAAAATTTGCCATGCGCCTATATCAAAACTACTGTACCCACAGTATATATCATGCGTGTACGATATTTTCATAACTACCTCCCTAAAATCGTTTCTTTTTTTTATAGAAAACGGCGAAGAATTTCCAGATTCTCGTGTATCATCAGATCTAAAATGTAGACGTACCTTTCTCTCAAAATTGGATGAAATAGTCTATGAATATGCACATAACTTATGCTTATACCATCAGAACAAAACAGCATGTTCAAATACTTTAGAGAAAATACTAGTAAGTTTATTGTCGAGTATTTTTTTGATGTGAATTAGATTAGGCACTATCAAGCGATACTCCTCTTACCATCAATCTGTAACCTCTCCTCTTGAAGGATTTTGTTTTTTCTTTAATCTACATGCATGTAGTAGAAGAATAAGTCAAAGTACGTGAACGACTTTTGTAGATGCAGTTAAGTACTGACAATTCTTGGTTGACGTCGATGTACACAATAAAACTGAATATACCTGGTAATATTCCAATTGGAAATGGCACCTGGGATAATACAACAAGACGTATTATTTTCCAAACACAACCAGATGCAACGAATATTATTCGTTCCGTGAAATCCAAATGTTCGACCACGTCATTGTGTAAATTTGGACAAAAAGAAGTGAGGCTATACCTACTCTTGACTGATTGATTTTTCGTAGTAATTATAATAATTCGAATTATTTGTTATGCATGTAATATGATGAGGCAGAAAATATCGTCAATAAATACATTTTGCTGCTTGGTATGTGAAGACTGTCAATCCAATCAAATAGTAATCTGGAACGAATGCCTACCTTGTCTACCTGAGGAATGGCCAAATGAGAATCGAACAGGTATTATGGGGTTCGCGCAGAGCTGCGGAACAACGGCGCAACGATCCTTTTGCATTAATTGCTTTTCGTCCCGCGAGGCGAAGGCCGACACTATTGAAATCACTTTCTTTCCCTCATTCTCATGATTTGATTAACACGTCGAGAGGGTGAATCAAAAACTGATGTTTTAGATGAGAGCCACGTAGTAGACTTTACTCAACAAACCGCTCCAAATTCTCAGGATTTCTCATAATTTGTGGAGTCCAACTTGTATGTTAGGCTGGCTCACCCACACGCTCTTCTTGGAGTAGTGTAGCATAGCACATGAATTCTAGGACGTGTATATTTCTTGTTCCTTTCTCTATTACATGAAGCTAAAAACCTCGATGGCCTATCGTCTTTTTACGGAAATTTAATAAGTAGTATACTGCAGAGAAACGTCTATAAAATTTGCTACCACCATTGAATGAAGAAAACTCAACATAAATTGCGTCATTGCTCTCTCTCGTTCTCTATTCTTTTCTTTTCTTCTTTCTCTCTTTCTTTTTAGGTTTCTATTTATCCTTTCATTTTTTCAATATTCTTGTTTGTTTTCGCCCACCAAACCTGATATACCGGTAAGCCCTAATTCAGAATGAAAAGAAAATTTAAATACAATATAATAATATCATTTGTTTACAGTATGCATACGGAAGAAGATATATCCTCTTCAATGGGACAACCTAGAAATTGTAATTTGCGTTACTTATTCAACGATTATAATCCTGATGGTGGCGACGACATTATGGATTTTTATAAAAAATCGTGATACGCCCGTGGTCAAAGCATCGACCCGAGAATTGAGTTTCATTATGCTGGTCGCAATGATCGCCGTAGAGAGTGCAATATTCATCTTTATGAGCAGACCAGAAAAGCCTCGTTGCGACACAATCCACTTAGTTTCTTCACTCAGTTTTGGTACTATATACGCTGGTCTTTTCGTAAGAACAGTTCGAATAGCAAGACTTCTCGCCATGTCTAAGAACGAATTTCCGCAACTAAATATGAAATGTATGTCTACCAAGTCTCAGGTAATGTACTCATTTTGGTCCAGGCTTTGCAACGAAGATCTTTGTGGCATTCCATGCTCGTTATTTTCAAAAAATACAAAAACTCACGGGTTCTTCAACGGAGTTGAACGAGGGGTGGCAGGGAACCTGTTGTGAGGGGCACGTAGGATCTGGAAAATGTAGATTGTAACGTCACAGGCCCGGACTATGAGCTATATACAGTAGGAGGGAACTTATCTTGTTTACTACTGACTCCCTTTTATATGTTTGCTGTATGCTGACTTCAGTATGTACCCATAGATGATACCCGGCAGTATCGGAACATCACACGAATTTATAGTGGTGATCAAAGCCCTCATTTTTGTATTTCTATTAGAAATCGTTTCTTTTACCAACGACCTAAATTGGATGCTCATTTTAGAAGACCAAATTAAGCGGGTTGTTGCAGAGAATCTGTTCTATTTGAGGAATTACAACCAGGAATTGTTGAAAGATTGAGCCCACTATGAAATGAAATACATTCGTGCTACTTGGACAATAATTTTTTCTCTATATTTAGGTGGCTATAACGGTGAATGTAATCATTGTCGAGTTAATATTAGTTCTTCTGATGTTGTACAATGCAAAACCTTTGCTGAGCACATACCGTGATTACATAGATCCGAAAGAGAGTCTAGCACCAATGATGACTCCAGTTTGTCGATACGATTTGAACAGCTTCGCGTATAATTTTTCTTTCGTTTTCGGACTCATTGCATTGTGCACTGGGTGCGCCGTATGGGTTCGAAAAGTGCCGGACAATTTTAACGAGACAAAATATATAGGATTTTGTATGTACGCTACCTGTCTAACTTGGACCGCGTTTGGGTTCACCTTATTTGGTCAACACAATTACGAAGTAAATATCGTGAAGCTTAATTCGTGACTAAATTCTTTCATATATAAATTTTTATTTTTTTCTCACATTTTTAGGTTCTCGCTTTGTACGCGTGTTTTTCGACGAATAACTTGTTGGCGTTGATTTTTCTATTTTTTCCAAAATTGTACATCATCATTTTTAAACCGGAAAAGAATCACAGAAGATATTTCAATACATCATCGGAAAATATGCGGGTACATAAGAAGTCATCGAGAAAAACGAAAGTTTTACTGAAAAATCTGGACAAGACAAAGAATTAGGTATTGAAATTTTTCAAAGCATCAACAAGTTGAAATCAGGAAATGGGCTGTATCTTAGAACAATTTGATCTCCTTTAAAAATTCATGGGGAGAAAAGGCGTCATGAGGAAGAGAAATTATTCTGCCTAGGTTCAGTGCGTTTCTTACGTCTGTGACGAAAAAAAGGGGGGAAAAACGTTTTCTTGAACAACTATTCTGCATGTAGAATTCTCGTGGAGCTTCTTGGCTACTTCTTTACATTTTCCTTCTTCTCATCATTCTTCTCCCTTCCTAATTGTTCTTTGGTAGCGAGAGGAGAGGAGAGAAAGATCCTCCCTGAAGATTTCTCAAATCAAGTCAAATTTCCTTTCACCTCTGTAGGACTACTTTATTTTTGATGCCGGAGAACTAAATAAGCTGATACAATATCAAAAAAGATAATATACTCATATCGTATTTTTTTACCGTCTTCGAAGTATACAAGTAAGCAGGTACATGTAAACAATTAAAGCAGCCTTTCAGTGACAGTTACCACATCAAGTACAGAATAGAAATAAACAAAAAATATTATGTAACACTACAGAAAAAATTGAAATTTTTTGAAATTCTCCGGTCCGGGAATAACTGATTCTAAAAGTATTTTTCATGCTGAAAATGATGCCGTTTTCCGTCTCTTGCGATTGGCTCAATTTTTTTGCATCAAATCTACGTTTACTCGGCGGGGATCGTCGAGCAACACACGAAAATTTTTTTACTAGAATACTATACAGCTAACGATACATTCTGCGACGAACCGCTGCGAGTAAACATAGACGTAACAAAAAAAAATCAAGCTGATCTCAAGAAATGGAAAACGGCATCGTATTCAGCATAAAAAATACTTCTAAAATCAATTATTCCCGCGCCGGAGATTTTCAAAACATTCTAATTTATTGGGTAAGGTAATCATTGAAAAATTGGCTATATTCTTCTTCCTTTCTCATTACCCCCCCCCCACTACCTCCAAATGGTAAGTTCCTTTTCCTCACTTTCCACTTTACACACCATTCTAGACATGTACAGGACTCACACTCTTATTCAATGCATTAAGCCCATATGACTCAAGAAACACCCATACCATGATCATGTATAGATCCCTGGTCACATAAATCTACGTGAACCAGATGCAGTCGACAGAGATGCCAAAAACGCCACCTACTTGGCTAAAATGACTGACTACAACCTTTTACCTGTCTCTGACTACAAAAACCACTACCGTTCTCTCATTGTTCAAAAATGGGAATTATTTTGGAAACACCAGACGCCCAACAAACTTTTCAACAATTAACGAGCCTCGGTACCCTGGTCCATCCCATCTCGATCAGAACCCCTACGCGAAAAGAAGTTATTGGAGATAGAAACGGTTCTTCATCGTCTGATGCGGCCCTTCTTTTCACATGAAGTTGAGTCGTATTTTACAGTACACAGTCATTAATTTCTCATTACAGTTATTGGCATTTCTAAGGTACGCATGCTAAATCAAACATTTGGATGAATACAAACTTCATCAGCAACTGCGGAACGCTTCTTCTCGTATTCCAGTATGGTTGTGAGAGCCAAGCGATTTTACAATTTTAAACTTTTTGAGATGGTCACTGAAAAGTAAATAATAATAATAATAATAATTAGCCTTTATTATAATTATACAACCGAAAAAAAATTATAAGTTACATTACATTTTTTTGGCCCGTGTGCCGGGCATAGGCCTCCCTCAGCCTGTACCACTCATGCCTGTCGTAAGCCACTCTATGGTATATCTTGTTCCCTCCCAAGAATTTTATTATGTCGTCGTCCCACCTGATTTTTTGTTTTCCTTTTTTCCTCCCTTCCTTCAAAAACCAATTTTTAATTTTGTAAGTCCATCGCTCTTCGTTCTGCCTTGATATGTGACCAGCCCAATCCCATTTAATCCTTTTTGCTGCATATAAAAAGTCATTTCTATTTTTCATTTTTTTATGTATTTTTATCATACTTATTTTGTCTTTTAGTTTTATACCCATTATTGACCTTTCCATTGCGTTTTGCGTCGTTCTTATTTTTTGTTCGTCTTTCTTTGTTGTAGCCCAAGTCTGTGCACCGTAGGTAACTGTTGGTAGTACGCAGCTATTCATTATTTTTATTTTATCATTTATTGGGAAAGGGCCTTTCATTATGTGTTTTAAAGACCAAAATTTCTTCCAGGCAAGGGTTATTCTACGTTCAATCTCCTCTGTAGTTCTCTCTTCCATCTCTATGTTTTGTCCCAAGTATATGATTTTATTTACCTCTTCTATCTCCTGTTTATCTATCATTATTTTTGTTTTATCATTCCCTTTACTTAATATTTTTGTTTTGTTAATATTCATATTTAACCCTTTCTTTTTTCCTTCTTCGTTTAGTGTTTGGATCATTTCATTTAATTCTTGTTTTGATTTTGCTATAAGGATTACATCGTCAGCATACCTTAAATTGTTCAAATATTTGCCATTTATGTTAATCCCTTTCCCCACCCAATTCATCTCTCTAAAAACGCTCTCTAAAACACAGTTGAATAACAAAGCCGATAAGGGGTCACCCTGTCTTACTCCTTTCTTTATTCTGAAATATTTCCCCGTCTTATCTGTTTTAACACTAGCCTCTAATTTTCGGTACATCTCTTTTATTATTTCGATATATCTTACTTCAACACCCTGTTCCTCCAGCGACTTCATTACACAGTCATGTTTTACCGAGTCGAATGCCTTTGTATAGTCTATAAAAGCTAGGTATAGTTCTCTATTATATTCTATGCACTTCTCTATCGTTTGGTTTATTACAAATAAGTTGTCTATTGTAGAAAAATTCCTTCTAAAACCAGCTTGTTCCATCGGTTGTTGGATTTCCAATATATTCCTTATTCTGTTGGTAATTACTTTTGCAAAAACTTTTGCAGGAGCAGATCCTAGGCTTAGGGGTCTATAATTTTCGATATTGTGTATATCACCTTTTTTATATAGTATTATTATATCTGTCAAGCACCAATCTTTTGGAATCTTTATTTCCTGTATTATTAGATTGTATAATTCTGCTAGGTATTTTATAATGATTTTTCCTCCATATTTAATATGCTCATTCAAGATATTATCAGACCCTGTTGCCTTCTCACTTTTTAATCCTTTCACCACTTGTTCTACTTCTTCCTCTGTGATATGTGGGATATTAGGTGGATTTTCTCTCATTTCTGAATTTTCTAAATCATTGTCAGGATCTTCGTACAATTGTTGATAGAATTCTGTGGCTATATTATTTATTCCTATTCTGTCATAGATTTTTCTTCCCTTCTTGTCTTTAAGATATGATATCCAGTTCTTTCCTATAACTAGATTTTTCCTTATCTTCTTTGTACTCCCTGTATTTTCTAATACTTCGCTTATCATTTTATTTCTTTTTTGATCATTGTATGTTCTCAGTTTCCTTTTGATTATCTTACACACTAGGTTTAGCTCTATTCTCTCTTTCTTAGTTGTTGTGTTTTTCCTTTTTATCTCTTCTCTTTTCCTAATTAACTCTGTTATTTCTTTTGGCAAACCTTCTTTTTCTTTATCATTACTATCTCTTTCCTTGATTGCTTTTTCTGACGCTCTTTTCATCCATTTATTTATTGTTGAGTTCATATTTTCTATTGTTAGCTCTATTTCTTGTTCCTTTTCTGATTCCTCACTCAGCTTTTTAATGTATAATTGCTCGTCCTTTTTTTCTAATCTTTGCTGGTTCTTATTGCTTGTTGCATATCGCCATCTATTGAGTCGAGTTATTTTACACTTTATCATTCTATGATCAGATTGGTGATTAATTCCACCTACCACATCAAAATCTTCTATCTCATTTGCCTGAATCGGTGCTAACATATAATCAATTTGAGTTTTATACTCGCGATTTGGAGAGATCCAAGTCCACATCTTTCCTTTTCTCTTTTTAAATAGTGTGTTAATAACTTTAAGTTCGTGTTCTTGACAAAATCGAATCAATTTCCACCCTCTTTTATTTCTTTCTCCATAATTATATTTTCCCATCGTACTTTCTTCACCTTCCCTTCTTTTTCCCACTTGACTATTAAAGTCCCCCATGATCAGTAGTTTACTTTTTTTGTTTACTTTTTGCTCTTTTATTACCTCGCTCAGTTTTTCATAGAATTCATCACTTATACATTCTTCTGCTGAAGATGTGGGTGCATAAACTTGAATTATTGTAATTATATTGTCTTTTCCTAGATCAACTTTTATTGTTGCTAGTCTATCGTTTATACCTTTGAATATTGATACTTTTTCTTTCCATTCTTTCCCAATTATAAATCCCACCCCTTTTTGGCCTTTATCAATTCCTATGTAGCAGAATAGGTTCCCGTTCTTTGTTTCAATAATTTTTTCTCCTTCCCATCTGACTTCGGATACTCCTAGAATATCTATTTTTCTTTCTTTCATTTCTTTCTCTAATTCTGTTAGATCATCATTATTTTTTAAAGTTCTCACGTTCATCGAGGCTATTTTTATTGCTTTCTCTTTTTTACTATCTCTTCTTGCTAAATTTCTTACTTCCTCTTGCAAATTCTTATAGTTTTTATCATTTTTTGTTCTTTGTAGGGCTTTTTCATTAGGCAGTAAATTTTCTTTTTTACGTTTGTTTCTACAATTTCCATTCCCAGGGCTCATTCTTGTTTCAAATCCTATATCTATTTTTAAATCTAAATCTAAATCTAAATTTATTCCTGTACCTGTTCTTCTATTGCTTTTATTTGTGGCAGAGGGGAGTGGTCTTACGTACCCTTGCGGACCAGGCATGACTGGGTACAGCACTGAAAAGTAGCATAGTTATATTCTTTCCCTTAGTGTTAATTGTTCCTTTTTCAACTTATTTTTATCTCCTTTTTCTTTTTTTTTCTCTCTTTCATTCTATCTCGTAAGTTTGTGACAGATACCGGTAGGATGCTTACGCTATAGCGTTATTTGTGATTATATTCTGCGCGATATCCTTGATGACGCCCTTTCTTTAGTTTTCTCTTCTGATTTATTTATTTATTTATTCATCTTTTTAGTTTTTCATTTTCCTATTATAAGTCATTTATCGAGCTAGTTAACATTTTCATAAATATTCATCAAAGATATTAAAGAATTAGTTTTGGGCTAGTTGAGAACCTTTATTTTCTTGTACAAAGGTAATCTAAATTGCACCCGGTGGTATTTTTACCTGGTAATTTGATGATGTATTTTGCACACGTGTAATATGCACGCACATTTTCCGTCCTATCTGTAAGTGATCGACCCTCAAAGACATTCCTCCAAAAATTAATTTATGACAAACTATGCCATGAATTAACGTGAAATTTTGAATATTGATGGTCGATAGTACAACAAAAAACAAGATTCAATTAGGTTTTCTTGCCAGTGTTGCCAATTGGCGCATACAAATAATCGTCCGGGAACTTTTTTGACAATCGTATCGATCTAAGTAAGGCTCGACTTTGTATAGGGAGGTGAAGGGTACTATAAAGTCTAGTATAACATTAGTATACTTCACTCTCAGTATACAAATAGTATAAACGGCAAAGGACAAACAGCGTTCGAGGAGGGAGGTGTCGAAATCCTCGATTATTTACATCATCGATTATTCGACTTAGCCTAAATAGGCTAAACCATTTCTTTTCTCGACCTCCTTTCCATTAAAAATAAACGGCGTCTTATTACAATGATTACTAAGCAATTTATCAACTACGATACCCTTCCGATATTTTGATTGGTCACAAACCGTAAATTTCGCAACAAGTAGGAAGTATATCCACGAAGTAGTTTATCAAATTTAGAGAATGGAAATGGAAGAAATAGTTGTCACCCTAAACGAAGCGATCGATTTGGTAAGTACTGATTTATGATCCTTTTGTAAACGTACCGAATTCTTACCAACTCTAAAAGAATTCTACGAGATCATTGTCGTGTACCTCTAAATTTACATCCTTCAAATACGACTCAGACAACTTTCGTCTTCGTTGAGGACAGCTTTGGTCAAGTCGAGATTGAATCTATTTGAAAGCAACCTCCACTAAGCGCCTCTGACTCTTCTTTAGTAACCATCTTTAGATTACGTTAAGATCTCTCTGAATTAGTATTTACTCTACCAGACGTAGACTGACGGACTGCCTTTGTTTTCTGTCCGTTAGGAACTTCAAGATAAACGTTGCGGAATTATTGACACTGCATCGCACATAGTTTTAACAAAATTAATTCGTTGTATGGATTTAGATTTATAATTAATTATGTTAATTAAATTAATATTTGTTGACCTAAAACCGATTTTCTTTCTTGAACTCCCTAAAACTTGTTGTGATTCCCCTGCTAGGTCAAGTCTTCGTACGATACACGGCACACCGCGAGATACAAATCACAACAGGAGGCATAGAAAGCCTAGACCTAGTTTAAAGCTAGGTTTTGAAGCCTTTTATTCTAGCATACTGTATAAAATTATATCGATCAAGCATAAGCCTAGCATAAAGCTATAGTAGGAAGACCTAAAGAGTATGCGAGGTTTATACTAGCTAAGCTGTAGCCTAGTAGAAGCCTAGACTTGTTTAGGCCTGGTATAAAGAAGCGTAGACCTAGTATAAGCATAGTATAACTTCAGTGCACAGGTCTAGTATAAACTGGACCGGGTGAACTCGCAGGAAAAATGAAAAATTTGACGAATGGTTTATATTTAAACAATGAAACGTGCCAAGCACTTTTGATGATCAGGCAACTACGGATATGAGAACAGTACTCACCTTGAGAACTTTCATTTGTTAAGAGATCACAGTAACTCAGAATTGTTTGAGCGAGTCCTCCCCCCCTCAAAATTTTTCTAGAAAATATCGACTTGGGATCAGGCTCCAAGTTTCTTCTACTGCTCAAGATTTTCGACGCAATGAGTAAGTACCTATTTAAGTTTTCGGGTATACATATAGAATAGGTACGGTAGCAGCTATACTCCAATTCGATTAATTCTTTTAGGCGACGAAACTATTTCGAAAGCATCAAATTATGAACGAGAACAATATTTGAATATCAATTTGCCAACAATAAATTTCTGCATAATCATAACCCCACTTCACCATTACGACTTCTCGATTATTACTCACCTATATATCAGCAAACAGTAACCTATTGGCTCTAATTAGCACTTCTATAAGATTTAGTCCAGTGAACAAAGCTGATTTCCTTATATCATTTTGTCGAGTCCAAATTCGATCAATAAGGATAATGAATGATAACTAGCATACCTACGCGCTAATTCCACACGAGGTAATTTTGTAACACGGCACGTATTTATATTTAACAAAGCTACGAATACCCGTCGTCTATTCGATCAGCTACCGATTTTACATCATCAAAATAATGTTAGTACTCGGTAAACCGTGTAATTGTTTCGTAAGACGAAAAATTTATTTACTCTTGATTTCTTTAATGAAGTACGTTGAACCTCATTCGTGATACTCGTACGAAGCTCAACTCCAATTTTACCCCATGTTTTGAAAACAGTACAAAATTAAGTATGAATCACTCAAAATGCTGCATCACCATTGCCAAGGTATTATAATATGAGTAAGGTTTTAATCTCTATAAATAACCTGAAACACGATTCTTATACGAATTCGCTTGGCATTTTGGAAAAAATATAAAAGATTGATTGAATCGAGATTCTAAAGAAGAAATATAAGATTCGTGGGAAGTACTTGGCTGTTATAGAAACTAATCACCTCATCTGCGCATCCACTTCCGGCGAGTCTATAATTTTAATTTTTTCAATCGTCGAAAAATCTTCTAAATTCCGTCCTCGTTGCTCTCTCTGCGAAGCCAAGACGTTTTAGCAGTTTGACCAACAATTTCCAAGAATCTAAATCTTGACAATTTTATTCGCCCAATTCATCTCATAAGCGCGCCCAGGAGTGAAATGATTTTTCAAGAGTTTCAACCACTAATAAGAACTATGTATCCAAAGACGATTGAGGCCTTCAAGAAGTGGTTTGGTGGTCCAATCAAGATAACAAAAACCTTCTACCGAGACGTTACCGAGCTGCCTAACCTAAATCACCACCCTGATGCGGAGGTGACAGCTGAAATGGAAAGCAAAAATCCACTTACATCATGATAGTAAAGCTGGTCCTAACTCGCTGCATCCCAGTCATCAACTTGACAATTGATTTCGCAAGAGCGGATATAGCTTCAGACGTCAAGGATAACAATATTTGCCACATTTTGTGACGGGCTTGAAAATCTTTGAAGGTAAGAGGAGCCAACCCTCTTGCTTTTCCATGTGGGTGTGAAGAATTCAAATTTGATGTTGCTCAGACTACTTTGGTATTAATTTTTGGCAGAGAAAAAATCAATCATCATTGGCAGAAAGATAAAGGTAAACATCTGCAGCTCTAAGAGCTTGCCAATCTCAAACTATCATATTTTTAATCCCTGCTATGCGAGTGTACTAGTTCCCAAACAGGATGAGTACTTCGACGATTTTTTTCCCCCTTTTTAGAACAATATTAACACTCGAATACAAGAAGTCGATGCTGTATCAGATCTCGTGAACAATAATTTTTTTGCTTGATTGATTATATAGTTGCGATATACCGTACATGATAAAATACCGTCTAAACATGCATTCCAGTAAAACAAACCAGCATGGATGAAACCACAGAAGCGCGACTCAGATTGCACGAATTATAGCGTAAACTCTCCGATCCACATTATCGGTTTAGCAGCACTTTTTGATGACTTCAAACAAACCTGTGCGTTTGCTTAATATAAACGTAGTCGTCGTCAAGAGCTGACGTTCAGTAGTATTTTCATTGTGGTGATTTATTGTTATTTTCGTTCTGTCGAACAAACTTTGACACATAAACCGACCATTGTGTAATCACAGTAGAGAAATGAGCCAGGTTAGTGTTTTATTTAAGCTATTAAAAAAAAAATGCTTTTCCGCAACAGCGTTTCTACATTGATGCTATCTGTAGGCTACTCTCCCTTTTTGAATTGATAAATTTTTTGACCATTCAAGAAAAAAAAGTTCAGTACTACACGTAATTCAAGAAGTCTCACTTTATGATTACAACGATAAAGTAATTCGATAGTAAATTTAATATACAAAATTTATCAATTTTCGATTTATATTTCGTTTAAATATGACATTATTTACGAGCCTTGTGTATGTGAACTCGAATGCATTTGAATATTTATAGTTATATAAATATGATGTGTGAATATTATATAAGCTAAATGAAGGTAAAGAACTAAGAAGATTCCAAGTATTCATAAGGATTATTTTCTAGAGAGTATCTACGAGTAGGTCGACAGAAATAATTTGGAAAGCAAAAGAACAATAGGAGTCGTGCTCTCCGAATTGAGGTCAGGAAAACGGTTATGAGAGCAAGTAAGATACGTCGCAAGAATCTCCTCTTGCTCCTCCTCCTCCCCAGAGTTACTGTCAGCAGCAGGCCTCTCGCGACCATTATGTCGGAATGGGCGGTTAACCAAAGCAGCGCATTTTAAAGGGCGGCAAAATTGTGGGGAAAAAAAATTAGAAAACCAGAAAAAAGTATGGGGAAGAAAGAAATTAATAAATGAAAACGAAGTTTGGTATGATTCCAGAACTACCATTTAGGTATCGAAGACAAATGATTTTCTACCACGAAAAATATACGCCCACGCAAAAAGAGTAGACTTTTTATACGTATGAATCTTTTTAAGAACCTCTTCAAGACCCCAAACAAAAATTCAAGGTTGAATGCTTCTACTTCGTGCTTGATTCTGCGATCAATTCCATTGAAGAAAGATTTGACCAACTGAAGGATCATAATGATGTTTTTCTTGTCAACTTTTTATACAATATTGGAAGGAAGGATCGATATTCAGCGGAGCAACTTCTGAAAGAATGTACAAATTTGGAATCCGCACTATCTGCTGATGATAATTCAGACATCGATGCGAAGGAATCATTTAGGGAATTGCGAGTGCTTCGAGAAGTTGTTGCTCCTGGAACCTCGCCATAGAAAGTCTTGCAAAGATAACTTCACTCCCATTACCAGTATTGCTCTCCGAATCCTCTGTAACTGTTGCTTCAGGTGAACGAAGTTTTTCAAAATTGAGAAAAAACTATTCGAGGTCAACAATGTCCCAGACCATATCACTTGAGAGTACTCTTGTAAAAAAGCTAGGTTTTAAAACTACATTGGAAAGGAGAAATGAAAGCGCGAAAAATCAACTTTCTGTAATTTAATATTGAACAAAGTAATAAAGTTTTTTTTCTAGTGATTTCCTAATCGAGTGGATACAGTAACGTAAGACGAACTATTTTAGGGGCGTCTGAAAGAAGTATTGCTCAGGGCGGCAGATTAGCTTGTAACCGCCCTGGTCAGCAGATCGAAATAATTAGTAGCCTATCTCATTGCCCCGTCAACCGCATCATGTCTCGAGGATTCTAAGAATCGGAGAGGATGAAAATGATAACATGCTTAGATTTGTGCAGCGGGATTCAAAAGGGATGGCAAGGAGGAGAGTAAATCAGCATAGAATAAGGTAACAAAGGATTTCCACAAATTAAGAAGTAAAAACTCTTTCTAGATGATAACACAATATGTATGAGATATTATGGAGGCAGTTTTACTATTCAATTTGAAACCGTCTTGTTGAGAAGATTTCTGATGCTTTGGCTATGAAGGGTGCCATTCGATGATGACAGAAGATTTGCACATTTAGGATGTATACTTGAGAAGAGGTAGTGATCCAGGATTTCTTTAAAGTAAGTTCACATTGAAGAAGGTTACGTTATTCGAAGATACACGGGAGCTGAGCCGCTGGTTATCATTAAAAAGGAGGTGTGTAAACTGATAGCTCCTGAACTGAGAAAATAATTCCGACATTTTTCTAAATACATTGTGTAAAAATGCTACTTTACTTGAGTTTCAACATAGCCCATTCTATATGCAATTGAGAGCTTGGAATAGAAAATAGAGCAAAACAAAGATTAAGGGTTGAGTAAGTTTGAGTTGCAAATACCGCAGAAATTAAAATCACACAACAAGCGAGCGCTTTTGGATCAACAACCATCATCAGACTTGACGTGAAAGCAACGAGCTCAACAATCAGGACTGAACTAGTAAGTCGTCATTAAGTGAATCGTGATCTAATGCAATCAACCTTTCATCAGGAATGTACGTCTTAGGCGAATTATTTCCATGCACAAGCGCGAAGCTTCTAAAGTACGAATTCTCCCTGAGGAGGAAGACTTAATTAAGAGGTACACAAAGGCCAATTCTCCGACGTTTCTATTTTTTCAAGCTTTCTTATACCCAGCTACTCTAATTTTGAACTGGAGACTAGTCTCTTCTATGTACACACCTTGACAGTCTCTTCATTTCACCTTTTACACGCCCCTCCTCTTAACCAGCGCAACAAGGTCCTCGAACTTGATAAAGAGTCACTTTAGAGTGACAGGATTTTAAACAGCCGGGCGAAAACCAAAGAGGCAAAGGACACGGCCCAACTGTAGGGAAAACTTTTTCAGCAATAGTCTGATATGCAACGCTTCTTGCTACCACAGTTCAATTCACGAAGAAGGGAGGAAATGGAACCGAGATATTTTTTCATTATCTTTTGACGAACCATCAGATGATGTCCATACCTCATTCACTTTGGCTAGGGGGGGGGGGGGGGGGGGTAGCAATCTTGCAGGTAACAGGACAAAATGGACTACAATATAGGTAGGCCGAAATATCTTTTCTATAGATCCCAGATTCATGAAGACGATCCCTCAAATCTCATTACTTTACTGAGGAACCACCGAATTTTGAAGTAAATTTTATGGGAGGGTATTGCGCATTAAGCCACGCAAGAAGCTCTCTATAGAGATTTAGGGGACTGGTCCAAATACACGAAAATCGGATCGACTCGAAAAGAAATTTCTTGAGCCCTGATGGTATGTCAGAATAACTACTCTGGTTACCTTCTTCGTGTAAATAGAGATTGTTATAAGGTCGATAAAAATCACTATGTCATATTTATGATACCTTCAGCATGGTTTACTTAAATTTTCTTGAATTTATTTATGTTTCATACCTCGTTTAATACTTGCATTAGATCAAAACTCAAAGTCTGTGAATGCAACAACTCGTTTTGTTAGAATGCAAAACTTTGAAAAAAAGAAAAAATGAAGGAGCTTTTCGGTGCTAATGAAATTATTAATGTAATAATGATCAAATCAAACTTGATGTTCTCCTAAATATAACAAAACTCATTGGAAACAGTCATGATCTGCATATTATGAGACACTAAGAAAATTTTTTCCACGCGCTCAAACTGCGATCATGAAGGAGAAAGATATTTCACTTTTTTTCGAAAGTCGGTAAATCATTCAAAAGATAACATGTAAGACAATCTCTAATTCGTAATCATAGATTTAAAATCTCACTCTTCGATTAAAGAAACTATCCCCATCAAAAAAGCAAATCGAAGTTGCATATATTTTATTGAAGAGAACTTATACAATTTTCAATTCTTCAGAATACAGCAGATATTCGAGATTCAATTGCTCATACCAATATTTTGCAACCGAGATGTGCCGCAAGCCCACCTTGAGTGTGCCGCGAGATTTTGATCAAAAACCTAAATTAACACGGACTGGAAACAAAATTGTCAATTTTTTCTATTTGTTGAAAAAGTAATCAGGAGCACTATCTGACCGATGTGTTCCAGCTTTTGAATAATATCAATTCCAGTTATAATTTCCAACACTTGAATTTAAGCCTTCACTGAATGTCATAAAAATCAAAAATTTTCTGCGACGTTAAAACATATCCACAAATTTCGGCATTCCAAGAGCCCAGAGGGTTCTCCAGTGTATATGCGCGACACACCCAGACCCTTTTGCACGTATATATTGGAGGCAGAACTCAAAATTTTCTCGAATTCTGGCGGAAGATCTAAGTTTCCCTTTTCCAGAACTGCAGTATAGGAAAAGAGGGCTTATGACTCATATGGCCATATTGTACGATCACAAACCCTGGAAAAGGAAATCAGTAGAAACATGAAAAAGTCGAAACGCAGAAAAATTTTGGATACACTTTGAAGTTTTTGGAAATGCTGTGTCGTTGTACTATCCTCTCATAGAAAAATATGCCGCGATGTAAGAAAGGTTGAGAAATACTGGCTTATACGAAATTAGATGGTCCAAAAACGTTAGTTTTGTCAATCGCTGTCAGGTTCCAAAAAGTAGGATTCGTTTCGACATTTTTTTTTACTGAAAATATGATAAATGTACTTTCATACTAATGAATTGAACTCTGAATTGGTAAGAAACGACAATATTGTTCACACAACCTTCTGAACATACGATTTTTTTAAATTTATTTTCTGTTATGTGTGTTTTTAAAAATTTTAATTAGCGATTTTTTTTTCTTCTTTTTTGTAGAGGTTGATGCTTGCGCGGAAGATACTCTTGACGTTCGTGCCGATATTTATTTTGATAGTCGAAAATGTATCCGAACATGCTGAGCCAGATTATTACGTAAGAGCGTAGTATCGATACCTATCAAAAGAAAAGGAAAGAAAAAAAAACAGTGTACTCTATAAGTATAGTTAGCCTGAATTTGATCGAACTAAGGAATTTTATAACCGTAACCTGTGTAGTCGTGTAGTTATCGAGCTGCGTGGTGACTGTGAAAATGGGATATGACTACACTCCAGCGTAGTGAGAGAACCCAAATAAACGCGTCACGACTTGACGTAATTGAGTTTTTCGTCACCGATTCTCACACTTGATTGGAGCTGCTAACCGATAGCGATAATTATCAACTAATTTATTCAGACGAATTAAATGCTTTAGAAGTAGGCTCTTAATGTACTTACGTCGGTTATGTCTGCCCCGTCATGCTCCATTTACATTAAGGGCGATACGAAGGTGGATATGTCGGTCGAATACATTGATCCGTCAAATTAGCGGTGAAAATCAAGCCACCAGGGAATGCAATACGTGTACAATGCGGATTTTATCTCGTACGAAGGGATGTAAACCCAATACTTCTAAGGAAAAAGAACGCACAAGTTTCGATCTCCGAGACTCTAATCATATAATTCAGGGATCATAATTTTCCGAGTGGAACCACGATTTGCTAGACGAACGACTAACATATTTTTTTAAATAACCTCCCATGGAATAGGTTTTCAGTAAAGGGAAGAGGCGGAAAAAAAGGAAGAGAACAGCTTTTGCTATTTTTTCTCAATCATTGAAGCGAGGAAGGATTTTTCTATTTCAATTCCGATAGTCGATAGTGCAGTAAAAAGTCGTTAATTCTCCATTTTATAATTTTCAGGCACCTCCACGATACAAATTCGACTATTCAGTACACGATCCAGACTCCGGAGATGTCAAAAGCCACTGGGAATCTCGAGATGGAGACGAAGTCGTCGGAGCTTACACGGTTCACGATCCGGATGGCAATATAAGGGTAGTTAAATACCGTGCAGATCCAGACAATGGATTCAATGCACACGTTAGTAAAGAAGAGGGTGAGTGGGGTGGTCGTGAAAGTGATGGAGGAGGTGGTGGAGTCGACTACGATCACGATCCTTCCTCATATAATCCTTTCTAGAATATCTAATTACGTACTTATTTCACTCGAATTTTATAATCATCGACTGCGTACTTCTTCATTTTAAGAATATCTCACTTAAATATAATTATTGTGTAAGTTCGAGAAATATGAACAAATTTTCTGACGGAAAAGAAAAGTTCATCCATGTGAAAAAAGAAATCGGTATTCAGTTCCTGAATTTATTATTATTTTTGAATCACCTTATTTGTTAAGATCGTTACGAAAATACTGTGTTATATTATTTTTACGATGATTATGTCATAATATTATTATTCTTATTTTATAATACGTATCGTACCGGCACTCCGTAGATTCGATTAATGTGATAAGTTGATAAACTTCTTTTTTTCAAAATGATTTCGAAATAAATGTATTCGTAAGGAGCCTATAGGGTCTTATTCTGTCCGCTCTAAAATAGGGCTAAGGAGGAAAATTGAAAGAGTACATTTGTCCGTGAGAAGAAAAGTGAATTTTCAGACGAAAAAAATTATGCCTAAAGTTTCATTTAAAAAGATTCCGCCCACGAAGAAATAACTTATGAAAATGTAGGCAGGTATTTCACTTCCACAGTTTCGAAGAAGACGCACGCATACGAAGATACAAAGGGATTTATTGGTGATGCTTTGATGTCAAAGAGTGTTGTAAAGATTTTTATAGAATTAGAGCCAGCAGGAGTTGGCCCACACGATACGAATACTATTACGACACCAGACGGATGAAAAAGGTTGTTCAAATTCTCGTTCCTTGTTTCTGTTTGAAAGAAATTTTTGTCGGATACAAGATTTAAGTACTTTCTGGCTCCAGATCTCACAATTCTAAGGCGACGTTTTGACTGTAAGAGCTTGTCTTTGTCGAGCCCACGATACTGAAATTCAAAATATGAGATTACAAGAAACGCGGGTAGATATTCATACATGTACAAGACAATGAATCACGTCTTACCTCTCGGAAAACAGAATTCAGACAATAATATAGATTGCCGCTCATTCTGACGCACGGCACATGAAGACCAAGATCACCAGACAGACGTGGGTCTACTCATTTGTACGCACTCGGAGTGTGTGAGACCCTGGTGAGTCCGTATTTGTACGGATTTTTGGGCTTGTACGGATTTCTGTACCTCACAAGAAAAATGCTATAGTACGTTCCAAATAAGAGTGCCCGCTTTTGATAAGCAATCGCCCATATGCGCTGTTGTCAAAAGCGGGCACTCTTATTTGGAACGTACTATAGGTAGCTAGTTTCTGGTGTCATTCGAGCACTAATGCATGGCGGTACTAATCTAGGCACCCAACTAGATTGGTTTTTGTGTGATTTTTTCATAAAACTTTCCTTTTTTGTAGATTATAAATGTGAATCCTCTAGTCCGGGGACCAGTTTGATCTGAAAGATTATTACGCAGAAAAAAATGACAGAGAAGAAATCGATGAAAATATTTTTTCCGCAGAATCATGGTTCTTGGCTGCTTAACATCACCTTTTTACCGATTCCAGATATTACAGAAGTGCCGTAGTCAAACGACTTGAATACTGGGAGCTGAAACAATAGAAAGTTCAGAAATTCAGGAAATGGAGTAAGGCGTACCTGAACACTCTTTAACAGAAGAATAAAATGCTTCAAGGGTATACTCCGAAGAGCAAACGAAAGAAACACTGCAAAAACCGCAAAATTTTTAAAACACACGAGCGCTTTCAGCTAAACAGTCATTCTAAAGAGACGGAAGGCAACTGAACCCAACACCAACAAGAAAAAGCAACATCGAAGGAGATCAT
This sequence comes from Aspidiotus rigidus, assembly GCA_035079385.1. Classification (NCBI taxonomy): domain Eukaryota; kingdom Metazoa; phylum Arthropoda; class Insecta; order Hemiptera; family Diaspididae; genus Aspidiotus; species Aspidiotus rigidus. The sequence goes on along the minus strand of JAVHKY010000002.1, from coordinate 855,550 downwards.
GACTGAACCGGCGAATCATCCAAATGGGAATCATCCTCATAGATACTGATTCAATCAATCCCTCCTCAGGAATATACCTGTTCAACACGATAACGTCTTTATTACTCCGGTGTCTAAAAATTTCAATTTCCTCCAGAGCCATTCGTTTGAAGTAAAAATTTTCCCTATAAAGGAAGACTTCGGACCCCTCTTTGAAACTATGGCCTTTATCGATTAAATGGTCAGCAAAGGCCGACTCACCCTCTTTTCTTTTAATTCATACTTTTTTGTGTTCATTGACTCTAATTTGAATTTGACGGCTAGTCATACCTATATAAACACTCGGGTAATCACCACAGGCTACCCTATAAACACCCCCCCCCTCTCAAGCATTGGAATGGGGTCTTTTAATTTGACAAATAAGCTCTTGACCGTATTTGTATTGTAAAAAACCGGTCGAAAGCCAAAGGGACGGAGGACACGGCACAACCCCGAAGAAAACTTTCCCAGGAACGGTAGCCTGACCCACCGTTTCCTACTATCAAGGTGCGAATTCCGGGGGAGGGTGGTCGTAGAGTCGAGACTTTTTCTTGTAAGCCTCCTACTAACCATAACATCAGCGTGCAACTTGACTTGATTCACACAGGCGAGGTGCGTTTTATAGTCATGAGTACCTTTTGGAACGCGGCCTGACTCAAGGGGATGTGGGTCAAACGAAATATTAGAGGGCAACAGGTACGAAAGACGACTCGTGGATAGCGACATCGGTCGATGTATCTTTTCGGTAAATCCCGAATTCATGGACACCGTCAATGACGGAAATAGTTAAGTCCAAAAAGTTTATAGAAGAGCCACCAACTTCCAGTGTAAATTTGATGGAAGGGTATCGGCTATTTAAATGAGCAAGAAACTCATTAAGGAGTTCTTCAAGACCAGTCCATGCACATAAGATGTCGTCAACGTACCTCTACCAATAGAAAACGTTGCCCAAAACCACCCAGCCCAAAGAGAATAAGTCAAGCTCAAATTTGGACATGAACACCTCCGATATGAGAGAACTTGAAGGGGATCCAATACGGATCCCCACCTCTTCGGGAAACTCAAAAAACTTCCCATCAAATTTACAAAAGTTAGAGGACCAACAGATTTTCAATAGGTCAAAAAATTCACTTATTTCCTCATGGGAGGCACCAGATTTAACAAGCAAGTCTCCTATCCGTTGGATAGTAATAGCCTTAGGTACGTTAGGAAATAGCCCAACAACATCGAAGGAGCATAAAATCCTTCAATTTGTCTGTCCGGATGCCCGAGTTCAAAACTGAATAGGGAGACTCCAACTCCATTCGAGATTTAAATCACCGGTCTAAGAATTTAGCGAGAGAGTAGATCGGGGAGGAAACAAACGAGACGACCGGCCACATTGGGATATTTCCTTTATGCACTTTGGGCAACCCATAAAGGAGGGGAGGAACGGGTAAGGTTCCAGAATAGCCTTCTTTGTTAGAGGGCTCTTAATGATGACTTTACTATCAATAATGAGACTCCTGACTTCATTGACAAACTTAGGAAAACTGAATAGGGCATTCTCCTGAGCCCCACATTGAGCAAGTACGTCGTAAACCTTGGAGATATAAGAGGATTTTTCCATAAGTATGGCGGCATTCCCATCGTCAGCCTTTGTAATAATTAGACTCTCCTCCTTAATCTTCCTCCTCAAACCTTGATCAGATCACTCCCCGCATTACTTATACCGGGGAGGGAAGTGCTGCGGACCATTTCAGCACATTTTTCTGGATATTAACTCCAGGGCCGATTTTCACCGTTAGATCGGCCACAACATTGGCCAATGTCTCCAGATTTTCAAGAGGGGGTAGCCCAAATTTCAGTTTTTTTCCAAAAGGGTTACCTTATCACGATTGAACTCAGTTTTACTATGATTTATGACGCGTGGCTGGAACTGATGGATAAATAGCATCGTCAACACGGTCTATTTCACTAACTTTGGACCTGGAGGGAGGCCAGTTTACGATTTTTCTTAGCTTTTAATTTTTGCTGAAATTTGCAAAAATCTTTATTAACGGACTGAATAAATGCATCGAACTCACCAGGATTAAGTAAACCAGGAAGCCGGGACTGAACCAGTAGATTTAGCCTAGTGGTAACATTCATCCCACCTTCACAACTCCATTCGGATCCATTTTTCGGTCATGAAATTCTCCTACTTTTTAGTCGTGGACTTACAATCAGAATAAAACCGAAATTTGACGAACTTTGGTCTCAGGTCAAATTAAAGACACTTACGCAAGAACCAAATATGGGAACAATAAGAACAAGTTTTTCTTCCGTGAAGAACCAATGAAGAGCTCGTTGTGCAAAAACTCACCTGAAAAGTTCTGTTATATTTGTGGTGAATATGCATTAAAGAAAGAACGATGGCCAATTGACTCAAGTAAATTGTTACAAGAAAGTTATAGAAACCAAGATAAGTCATAATAGATATTTTTAAAAATTAATAAATCAAAATACTTCTCCAACATTGGAAAATAGAAAATAAAATCAAGACCATGATGCGATACGTCAGAAGCTCGGGATTCACTCTCGTTTCCCATGCACGAAACTTCCCAATTTCCCTCTTACATATTTTCGAAATGTCAAACTAGAATTTATTTGTTTATTCATTTATTTTCTAGTGTACGAAACAACGAGACGAAAATATTTACAAAAACATTTTTTTATAATAATGTGTAGCCCAAAGTTATAGAAGGGATAAGGTATATTTTGGTACATCGATTTTCATATTTTTAAGTTCGTTGATATTTCAAAAACCATGTCGTAGGTACGAAATACTTACTCTTCGATTTATTCTATTATCTACCTCTGAATAAAGTATTTACATCAATTGGGCGCTATTTCCTCTTTATTCAGCAGAAAAAAAAAAAGAACAAATATTGCTCCCGGGCAGTCGAGATTATATTTTACCCTTTGACGTGCGTTCTCGATGCTGCCTCAACATAAAACATGCACGAAGAAGCAACAAAACCTGGAAGTTATTCTATTTTTCTCTTCCACGGGGAAAATGACGGCAAATATTCGCTCGGCTACGAATCGAGTTTCGCAGTTCTTATACGATGAAGGGTTCAAGTGAACATAATGTCAAATACAAGACAATAAATTTTCATCTTCGCCCTAGTAATATTTTTTTTTCCAAACGGAGACGATTCCTCATTTTCTAGGTCGATGAATAATTGAAAAATTCTTCAATCGTTCTCGCACTTAGATTGTCTTGGTCGATTCTAAGATATCCCAACATTCAATGGCCTTCATCTTCATTTGACGAGAGCAAGTAAAGCACAAAATATAAATTAGACAGTAAAGCAAAATATATTGAATTACACTCGTAGATAACTTGAATCAAACATTACTAGGTTTAATAATAGACGTACGCATGAATCAAACTTGGATCTAAGATTTTTGGGCTCCGAAATCGGCGAATGGTGGAGACCGCACAAATTCGTTTATAAATGGTCTTCTTTTTTTCTATGGCCATTGAACAACGCGGTAGATGGAAATCTTACGTAGCCCTCAAGGCTCTCTCTCCAACTTCAAGTTCTCTTTTAACGACTCTAAAAAGTTAGTCCAGAGCTCGTCAAGCTATTGACAACATAACAGTGGACGACTCACCAGAGAGAGACCAAGATTAAGGCATCGAGGAACAACACAGTGGTTACCATGATCGATCTTCGAGGAGCTCCAAATGTATGTTGCTTCATTCACATGCACACTTGTTGAGAAGTAGAGTCAAATAGTGAATAATGAGCGGAAAGACGATCGATCAAACAATGAAAACCAAATTCTAGAATAAGTTATAGAAATACACATAGAAACGACTGATCTGATTATTCTGCTTGTTTGTCATACATATCTCAAAGGCAACGAGACGACAAATAATATTATAAAAATAACGGCGTAACGTACAATAACGATTTAACGGAATGAGTCACTCTACAAACGTCCGGAAAACAAATGACTGTTCAGAGTTGAAGAAGGTGAATCTTGAGTCACACAGGTAAGGAACAAGTCAAAAGCCAGCCAGAAGACGTTTGTGATAGGAAAAAGAAACAATAGAGAAAGAGAGAGATGAGATTAGTAGGCGTAAGTGACCGATTCTAAGATAAGTTTGTTAAAGAGACATTAGAGGTTGGACCAGTAGATTAGCCAGAATGATGTATTTGTATAATGAAAGTCTGTCAGTGCCGTCAAATACATACCTAGGCAAACATACTGACATCAAAGTCGAGATCTAAAATAGGAAGACTTGCAGATTTAATTTACCAAGCACACTAGCTACTCATTCAGAATTTTTTTGTTTATTCGGTGTTAGCACGTACAATACAAGTAAACTTATATGGAGTGACACTGAAGTAGATTTATTAGAGGCATTGAAGGGTTCGGACTTCGATAAAATTAATAAAACCGTTCTACATAATACTAAATATTCATATATTCATTTCACTAACTTGTACCCAATTTGTACAAGACGCTTATAAATTTTCTCAACGTTTCGAAAAGAGAAGTCGCTAAAATGCAAAACTAGTTAAAAATTTTGCATGCGCCCATAAATAACGACAGCGACGTGGATAATTTTGATGAATGAAAACGTCTCGTACGAGTATTTCTGTAACTGCAAAGGATTGTTTGAAAACAATTGTTAGCGTTTGTATCTCGTTAGAACTTTATACTCAACCTCCACCTCTGAATGTCTATTTTATTTTTGCAAGGTCAGGCGGTCGGGTTCAAGCATTTTTTATGAACTAAAACAAGTTATTTTCAGGGACCCAAGTCGACTCTCCTGTCCAACATTGGCCATAGATGAAGATTTTATTTTCAATTATTCATTTACCGGTATATAGGTTTGTAATAATGTTTGGAATTCAATCAACTGAATATCGAATTAATGAGAGTTTATAATCGTAAAAATAACAACTACAACTAAATTTTGGTAATAATTAATACACCCAATTAAATTTGCGTACTGAAATCGTCATATCGCGTGAAAATACGTAGTAAAAAATAAATTACCAAATAATTTTTTTTGCGAGATACACAAAAAACTTAAATTCAAACTTGCAACAGAATATTATAAAGTGTGTCGAAGTTTAATTTAATGTTTACGTTTGCGCTTCTACTTTCGAATAAACTCTCATATGAGAATGGACCTCCCGAAAAACTTTTCTCATACAGACAACCGTACAAGGTCATCGGCTAAAACAGTCCAATTAGAAGAAATTGCATGCTTTGGTTTCAAGTTCGGTGCATTCCTCGAAAGTACGAACTATTGAATTGGGGGGGGGGGGGGGGGGGGTAAAATATAGATTACACAGGCACGTAACAGTTTTCAACGTAAATTAAGTGGCAACAGAAAATTCTCCTCAATTCAGTGGCTCGTACTTTCGAAGAATACACCAAACTTATCAATCATGCTAGTACAGTAAATCTCCTCTCTCTCAATACGAAAGTTTCAAAGAAACTGACGAGAATCAGGTACCACATATTTTTTCGTCAAAACGTGTTTCCACTTTAATCTAAAACCAGTTCTCGTTTCTTATAAAATAAATTCCTCCACCTTCTTTCGATGGGAATGACTAGAAGTTGGCTCTTGAGGAAATGGCTCGACTCTGAATGGCAAGAAGACCCTTACCACAGACCTAATTAACAGGGGATACGAACGCCTCAGGTTCCTACTCCCTCTACCAGATTACCAACGCACCCTCCCTTCGGTTCAAGATACGATTGATCATATCTTGGTCACTTGATGCACCTCCAGAAACTCTCAAAACTTGAGAAGCTAGTCACTAAACAATGTAAGAACACCAACTCTCCTACCCCATCAAATACGCTCCACCACTGTTGAACCTATCGCAAGTGAACTTTCCACCACCTCTTCTACAAAAAGGCCAGAAATTTGCAATCCAACCTGTGGAAAAAAGCGAGCACATCAAGAAAACAATCCTCGCAAACATATCCACCGGCCTCCACTCCGATATGCGCTTGAATGCACCGCACCGTACTTTAAAAACCTTATCAGCGACTGAACTTCACGCAGCTTCCTATGCCAACACACAATTACAACACTTTCCGGACGATCGACTGAAGGATCACAACCTCAACCTCATAAGAGCTGATAAAGGCGAAACTAGCGTTATTCTAGACCGAAACTACTATGATACAAAGATATTGGACTTCCTCCACAGACTAGTGCTACTGTCATGCCACCCGCTACTGTTTCATTTCAACACTAAGCGTTTATAGAGAAACATTGTTTTTTTGAATTCAATAGAATATTCTCGAAAAATGGTTGCTTTAATGAAGACATTTCACATAACAAAAGTTTTCCTCCATAAAATTTCCTTTCTAGCTTAACTTTTACAGATCTTCACCACGAGTAGCGACACAGTATTCGTAGGTCGATATTTCTCGTATTCATCGTATTTCAACTGACCAGCTTGGCATGAGAAAACTGTCCAAAGGAATTGTCTTGTTGCAGGACAATGCCTGGCCTCATACTGCGAGGCTCATCCAATCACTGGTGAACAACTTGAAGTTGGATACGTTCGACCACCCTCCATACTCCCCAGACCTTGCGCCCTCGAACTTCCACGCGTTCCCCGACCTTTAGAAGCAGCTCAGCGGGCAGCGTTTTGAGAGAGATGAGAAATTGAAAAATGCCGTTTCGATTTTTTTCAGCAAAACGAACTTCATAAATTTCTTCAGAGTCGTCCATTCTCTGTTGAAGATCGTACTAGTGATAAATCAGTTTTGAAACAACAATCTCCAGCCAAGAGCAGTTTCAAGTCGTCCTATATTGTCAAAGACTCACAGGTTACTTGTGTTCTGTGCCAAAAAAGGAACTCGTCCAATTTATCGATGCGCTAGTTTTCTATCAAAATCTCCTCGTGGTCGCAACGAATTCGTGAATAAAAACTCAATCTCTCGTCTTCGAAGCGGAAAATTAAGTACTTGAACGGTCAAATTGAAATCTTGCAAAATCAACAGAGCGCCGAAGTCGAGCTTAAAAGTCTATCTGAAGGGGCTATTTTAGGAACAACTTGATCACCAGTCGATGATAATTTCGGTATTTTTGTATAGAAGCAACACTCGTCGAACAGCTCTATCAACTATTTCTCGCGTTTTTGATCCCCTCAGTCTCTTATATCCAATCCTAGTTCAAGGAAAAATACTACTACAAGACTTCTGGAGAGACGGTCAAGGATCGGACCATAATATTGTCTCGAATTAGCTACAAATATGGTGGGAGCCGAAAAATTGCTTACTTTTGATGACGAAAAAGTTGAGTCTTTTGCTGTTAAAGAAAGATTCAAATGGATTTTTATTCCTGCTCGCTCTCCCGATTTCGGTAGCTTGTGGAAGGCCGCTGTCAAAAGCTCCAAGCGTCATCTTATAACAGTGACAAAACGGCAAGCTTTAACCATCGTTGAATATCTAACAACGTTCACTCGTATAGAACGAATACTAAATTCCAGACCTTTATGCTACCGTTCGGATCCTGGCCAAGGATCCGAGATTATAACACCTGCACATTTTTTGATCGGCGATTCATTACTATCTCTACCAACTGTAGATCAAGATAATACTCCACTATCGCGTAGATCACAGTTAATTCGCACTCAAATCAATCGATTTTGGATTATTTGGTCAAAAGATTATATCAACCAACTCCAGCAAAGGTCGCGCTGGCAGACGAGGAGCAGAAATTTAGTTCAAAATCAACTTGTTATTGTAAAGTCGGAAGGTCCTCAACCTTTCCAGTGGTCAATTGGGCGAGTCCAAAAAGTGTATCCTGATCCGGATGGAGATGTCAGAGTTGTTGACGTTCGGTTCAGGGGTATACCGTAAAAAAGAGGACAATATCTCCCATTGTTCCACTTGATGTCTTGTGAAAAAAACATTTTAAGTCGTAAATACTGTTATCAAAAAAAGGAAGGAATAATTTCACATTGTACTGTGCCGGCATAGAAAAACTCATCACGCGTGCCACGATCGTAACGGGGATTATGTTGAAAAATAATTATAGCCTGAAGAAACAAACAAAATTTTTTGACATTTTTTGAGCCACCTCTCGCTGATAATTACATTTGGAACAGCCCTCATAGTATCATGTTATTGTACCGTTATTATCTGTGGTATCAAAATGAAAGTTCGAGGTCAAGACATATCTAAGCAGTCGCATATCCTCAGTATTAAGAACATCTAGAAGGTGAGTATTTTCTAATCCTTCATCATCTCCGATTTAGGCTTACAATTGCACAATTTTAGACCTACCATGCCCTTCATAGACGCATTTTCGTCCGAATGGATCACGTTTCTTTGTCATTGATAATATGAATTGATCAGCTACCTGAATTGATCTACGTTGCTTGCCATTAGCAATATGTGATGTAAAAAATTTATAATTTCCACTAGCAGAAATATTATTGTTTTGATTGAAGCAAGACTGTTGCAAATTGTGAAGTCTTTTCCTGCAACGCGCCTCCCTAGGCAACCGTACTTACATCTACAATAAATTTAAGAATGTAACTTTCAGTGTCTCTCCTACTCGCAGAGATCCTGCGCAGGCATAAGTATTATATACTACCCAAAACTACTGTAAAATTGGCTCAGAATAAACAAAGTATCAGTATTTAATCGTTCATTTATTTACGGATTGAAATAACTGGCCAAGCAACACTTCGCTCAAGGTAGGTTACAACTAATCCGCAACATGGCGCAAAGAAAAAGTTTTTGTCGAGTTTTTCGCATTGTCTTCACAAATGCCAAGTTATGTGGTGTCGTTTTGTCGTAGTGGTTACCGACCATTGAAGAAGAAATAAGCGACCCAGACCTTTTAGAAGCCACATTTCCTCAAGCCAAAAATGAGACTCTTTCCTTTCTTAGCTTTGATATAGTCACCTGCATTCTTCTTCTCCATCAAAATTGCAGGTATTGTTTCTAAAAATTACGATTCTTGAGCTCTTCACCAATGTAAGAGAGAGAGGAGGGAATTGAAAAAATTTGTTCTTCAAATCAACGGGAGTTCATATATTGTGAAACTTTACTTAACACACTTGTCAATTAGCTCCCCACGGGGAGGCAATTGAGAAATTTGAAATTTTTTCAGCGTAGGTCGATAATTTACATTCTCAAGAACCCATTTCTGCTCTTAACTCATTTTCGAAAAAATGTCGCTTATGTAATGTGTGCACGAGGCCATCGATATTTACAATTCAGCCGACGGTAAATCTGCTGCTGTATTTTCAGTCAATCTTTAATTTATCACTCAATAAAATATGGGCTGTGTGTCTACAATGACGAATAGCTGGCGCCAGGGGAAGAAGCAATTCAAAGAAAAGATCGAGCATTAACAAGGAAAGATTCCGTTTGCTCACTACACTTTGATCCAAATCTTATTGAACTCACATCGACCAAAGTTCAGATGCCAGACATCACTGAACATTCCTGTTCTTATAAACGAAAATTTATCACGTTAAAAGCTTCCTACAATTTTTCCTCACTATCCGAAGTATTGTAACTCAACACGGAAGGAGCCCATCAGGAAGTTACCATCAAAACGTACATGTCTTAAGGTGAGTGACAGAAATTATAATTTTTCTTATGGACTCTCTCACCTTAGGTACCGTATCTTCTAATTGTACTAGTGATGTCAGTTATTCTTTCTCATGACGGTTGTGGTTAAAAATGTTAACGAATTTTAAAATGTAATGAAGATGCGTTGAATACGATCGACTGGAAAGAACTCGACTTGTGAGATTTGTCATGTGAAGGTTCTGGGGACAAGGAGACATTATGTTTCTTGGTGAATGTGATACTTAGTTGAAAGCGAGAGTTATGATAATGGATTAATATTTGGCAACCAGAAGTATTAAAATGCCAAGGAGATTGGAGGCTTTTGAAGTCACAATTTTTCTGCAGGTTGTACTCCCATTATTACATTTCATGCAGTCCCCCTCTTGTACTTTATTCTGGCTTTAGTATGGTATTTTAACCTAAGTACAGTACACGTATCTACTCTTTCGACTATTTTAACATAACTAATCAGCGGAGAATATCATTCAATAGGAGACTAATACTCAGTCTTCTAATTTGCCATCCACAGTGACAAAGGTTACACACTGTGTCATTGTTTCAAATAATTCAGCACTAATATAGGTGAAAACATTTTCCACCATTTCCGTTTGTTCGACGCATATCATAAGAGTCAATTATTTCTTCAAGACAAATAAACACATGGTTTTGGATGATACTTTTGAAAATTCTAAGCCTCGTCAATTGAATAAATATTAACATTACGAGTAGCAAAAGAAAAAACGTTTTCGATTCACAATAGTTAAAAAGAGAACAAAAGAAAACCTTCATTTAAAATAAGTATTGTAGCCACTGTACTTTTCCCGCGACATTGACAATGAATTATTCGAATGGGAGTACAATGTAACGTACGTAGTACAGAAAATACTGGCGATGTGATTAATTAAAACGCACTCTGAAGGCTAATCGTGACACGTGGTTATGCCAAAGAGTGCACCACGAATTACGAGTAGCAACCATCAGATGTAGACACGATTAAAATGTACTCCTATCATAATGTTCGGCTCTTACTTTCTCTGTCAACTCCGTTCTCGCACTACGTTTTCCATAAGAATGCAGATATACGTCTTGAAATCTAACCCTCTTATTCTCTCATTATTAGAAGGAAAAAAATGAACTCAAAGACCGTATTCATTCAACTTCTTGTATCATTTCATTCTTTCAAACGTCTAGACACATTTTGGACGAGTCATCAAAAAAACCAACACAGTGTACTATTTTACAATATTCCCCAAAAGTTGTAGCTGAATTCTCGTAATAAGAATCAGTACAAATGTTCAAGTTTTTAAGTCCATTTTCGCTTTCATTTTATAAGTTATTTATGGTTCTGTGTGTTAAAAAAGCTGCTCATCTCTCATCACCTTTTCGTAACTTGTAGTAGGTCTACCTTGTCTCATCAACCCTAGAAAGTTTTCCCTAACGAAGAAATAAGTGGAACGGATGAGGTAACACGATGGAATTGAAGGGGATGACTAGAAAACCTGGACAAGAAGCAACAAGCAAGAAGTACTCCAGAAACCATCCAGATCTTGGGGCCCCGCGGAACTGGTCGAGTCACGTTGTTGAAGGGTACTTACGCCAATTCTGTACACGCCGTCTGCAAGTTGAGGTGATAACTGCCAGTACAGAACTAAAGGCAGACAAAGAAGCGGCTTACTCCCAAAGTAAAGACAACGAAGGAAATTGAGACGAAAGAGAGCTTCGGTTCCGCATCAGGTGACCTCATTGTATCATTGTTTCAATGGTGGCATGTCGCTTTTCGACAGTCCCGACGCAAAGGGGCGAGGCGAGGGCCAGTAGGACATTTTGAACAAAGAAGGATTTTCAAATAGTGAATGAAGAAGCGGAGGGCGGCGGGAAACAGTCAGGGCTTGTGACCGTCGGTCAAAGGACACTAATTCTTCATCCCCCTCGAGTATGCGAATTCTAGATAGCAGGTTAATGTCAAAGCCGAAGGAAAGAAGCTAGTTGGGAGCCTAATCCATCGCAATTTCTTTCGGATCATAGTACGGGGAGTGATGTAGTAGAGTCGAGGCATTTACTAGTGAGCTCCCTACGCACCATCGCGTCTATGTCCAACTGAATCTCGTTCACTCTGGCCAGACATTTCCTTTCTGAAGGCAGTTCGACTTGGAGGAATTTCTATAAGTCTATGGACTTAGCTGTTACACCAAGCATATTTATAGGCCACTGAGCAGAATGACAACCCCTGGACTAAAATATCGGTCGACGTATATTTTCTATAAGTCTCAAACTCATGGCCCTCGTATTTTTGGAGGCTGTGAGATCCAAGAAGTTTATCAAGGAGCCACCGACTTCCAAGGTAAATTTTAAGGGTATTGCTTATTTAGATAGCGAAGTCCTCGGTGACCAGTACATGGCACGTCATCTATATGTACGTATCTGCTAGCAGAAGATGTTATTCAGTAAAGGATGGCCAGAGGAGAAGAGATCAGATTTAAACTCGGACATAAATACCTCCGATCAGGAATATACCTGTTTACAACGGTGACGTCTTCACCATTCCCATAATGAATAATTTCAATATTTCTGAGGGCCACACGTTTAAAATACAAATTCTCCCTATGGAAGAGGACTTCGGACCCCTCTTTAAACCTGTGACCACTTTCGATAAAATTATCAGCGAAGGCCGACTCGCCCGAGTTACCTTTCTCCCATACATTTTAATGCTTGGCCACTCTAATTTGATATTGACAGTCAGTCACCCCCTTTTAGACTCCATGGCAATCATTGTAGGCCAGGCGCTTCCACCAGCGCCAAGTTCCAAAGCAGTGAAGGGAGTGGCGAGTTCGTTGATGCGCAGGCAGACATTAACTGTGCCCCGGACGCGACTCCACGTAAGCTTAAAGGTATTTTAATTTCTGTAGTTAGACCAACGTCCCTAGGACCTCTTCTATCGTGGATCTTTGATTAGTTGTAGAAGCCGTACAAATTGAAGACCATTGTCTATAACCCAATTCAATTCTCGAAGACCTAGTATTCAACACGGATAATTGGGATATCCCAAGGAGCAATAGCAGGCTTTCCCCCCTTGTTCGTTACGTTGCCCAGAAACCGCAGTGCCATGCATGGAATGCAGGGATTGGACAATACAAAGTATCTTCCCCATCGTTCAGTGGGATGGTAGCGCCCACAAATGCTACCTCACCGATGATGACGCAAGTACCTGCTGTTGCAGCACAGACCATACGCACAGTGGACACGACAGATTCCACGGCCCCAATCGATGTTTTGGAACCATCAATATACGCGGAATACATGGTGGGTGAGAACATAAGTTCGAGGCAGTTGGCCACGGTCCTGGGCGGCAGATTACACTTTACCGACCCAAATGTCCATGCTGCGCTTAGCCGCTTCTTTACGGTGGCGATGACGAGGTACGCTAATTATGCTTGGTACGCCAAGCATCATCTATGTATGTCACTCATCTCGGCCATAGGAATGGATCCGTCGTAAGGTTCCTTTCAAACAGTTAAGCAGTGCAGAGATTCTTGATTTTTCCGTGTTAACAGAAACAGATTTGAAGATTTTTTTTCCCGGTACCCATCACGTACTTAGCTGAGCTTATGGACGAGGATACAGGAACGATGAAAGTAGTATTCCTCAAAGAAACGGTGAAGGATGGCGCCGTATTGAAACTTGAAATTCCTTCTAGGCACATTTCAAGAAAAGTTTATCGCTGTTTTATAAAATATAAGCCGTCAATTATTAATTTATATGGCTTTGTTGGCCACGTCTGTGAATGCGCCAATGGTTTGAGAATTATTGGATGCTGTTCACATGTAGCGGCTGCCATTTATTATTTATCTCATGGGCGGTACTTGTCCAAAATTATTTGTCCGGCGGCCATCCTCACCAAAATATTTCAAAGAGATGAAATTCAGAGCGACGAAGATTAATATAAAATGGTATTTTGTATGACATTTTAGTTATCTTGATTCTACGAGTACCACAGTCAGCCTAAGATGTGAAAAATAAGTAAAAGAGATGAGTAATATTTCAACATTTACTGCGCTGGAATTTTTTGTACATTTTTACCGAATTGTAGGCTTGAATTTGTATGGAGAATATTCTTATTTAGAACACAAACATTAAAAATATAGATGACTCGGAATTTCCTCAGTTTTACATTGTCTGGAGAATTTTTTGTTTATTTTTATCAAATCGCACGGCATCGATGATTTTATGTCAGAAATAACTTTGTACAGCACATGAATTCTTAAAATCAGGAACTTACCCCTTTTCCCAAATATTGATTCTCTCCAGTTAGCGCTGTCTCCTTCGTGTGACGATGACTGGAGAATTTTTGGATTATTTTTATCAAACACTACGGAAAGTTAATCTTTTACTGCACGCGAACTTTGAAAATCGAAAGGTTATCGCTTTCTCCAGGATAAAATAATAAATATTGCTCCAGTTTCTGCTCTTTTCTCATTTTTTTGTTGACTGGAGAATTTTAAGATTATTTTTATCGAACTGTACGACTGATTTTATGTCAGAATTAATCTTACACTGGACGCAAATTATAAAAATCAGGAAGTTATTGCTTTCTTCATGATAAAATAATGATTATTTCTTCATTTTCCGCTATTTTCTCAGTTTTTCGTTCGCTGAAGAATTTGGAGACCTAGTTTTTTGAATTCTACAGATGATTTTACATAGGATTCAATCGATGTTAATATTCTGATACGAAATGAAACTTTTTTTTTTTAAAGAGAGAAAAGATTACCTATTGAACAGTTACGGACTGACGCGACTGTATCGAGTCGGTGACGACTCGCGAGTAGAGTAACGATGCAACGCGCGTTGAGTTGTGTGCCGCGTAGCGTTGCGCGTCGTGTAACCCCGCAAGACCGGTATGCGTAGCTCCCGGATCGAATCGCTTCAATTTTAACAATGTTCCACCAATCAGAAAATTCTATATAAAAGTGGAGTTATGAATAGCAGTGTCCTCTTCAACATATAAAAATTTTGTGGTCGCACATTCAAGTTCACGGGTGGAAATGCTATTTTAAAGATTTAAAAACGTGATTTCATATCAAAAAATTGTTCCAAAAATTCTGAAAAAATTCTGTAGGATTGCTCTCTAGACTATCAACTTTCATTCAAAAAATGATTGGATTCCGTTCGATATAACTGGAGTTAGAATTTTAAACGTAAAAAACTATGATATTTGGCTTATATCCTGGGAGGAAATGAAGATGGCGGCCCAATAAACGGTATAAATGTTTTTTTCTTAGCTCCACAAACATTTCCCAACACCTATTTTCGAAATTCGGCTCGGGGGCCAAATCACCTATTTCACCCGTTTATACTTTTTGAGTGATTACTATACAAACTCGATTACTGCACATTATCATTATTAGGTGATGCTCCGCGAATTTATAGCATTGTTTCACGAATAAATAATTTCGTTTGCATTTTTGTTGTGAAATCAGATGAAAAAATGCATTTAGACTGCAATTTGAATACCATCTTATAATTTAGAACCATGTAAGAAGCCGTATCTATTAAGGTAACGAAGAAAAAGAGATCAACAATGATCAACTGTACTGCGCTAGTCGCAGTGAAGAGCTTTCATACTCTCAAAAATTATCATTCCGAAGTCGCAGCATATGAACAGGTATTTTCACTTTTTTTTACTTTCATTCATTTCTCAAAGAGTTTGATCACGCTGGTGGAATAAATGCTCATCGTACGTTTGAAATACTTGACCGTATTTATAATCAACTTTCAGATAACACTAGGCAACAATTAAAAATTTTCAAAAAATTTCTAATTGTTGCCTAGTGTAATTGGAAAGACTGGATATTGTCAAAATCACATGTTTACACGGCAACTGTGCGCTAAATCATGGCCGGTAGACTAAATCTGTCAACGCTGTAATCAGCCTCCTCATATAGACAATTCAGGTTGCGTGCGGTAAAGCGTTACAGTACCGCACTTCGTCCGCTACCACGACTTTTCATTTTCAAAAGATGGTCGTTTGATTACAAGTGAACGGATTTCAATGAGAGTACCCGCAAAAAATAGAAAAATGTTTGTTCTTTGATTTGAGTTCTCTTCACTTTTTCTTTAAAATGCCCCGTATTTGACAAAAAATCGATTATTTGAGTATTTCACATAAGAGTGCGTGTAAACGTCAGCCCCCTGGCGTTGTTGTCATTTATCAGGCTAGCCAACTGAATCGAGTCCGTCAAATATTTTCTCTGAATAGCGACAGCCACGAATTAAGGAAAGTTTGAATGGACACGTACGAATCGTGCTCTCATCTCATACGCACACTGACAAGGCTCACCGCCGTTCACGGATTATCAAGAGACACTGGCGCAAAGACGCGCGCTCGGCTGCTTACGTACTCGTGACTCGCACTTCTATCTGCGAGTTTCAGTTCGACATTACTTACACAAAATTGTCGCGAGAATGGCTTGCGCTCTCACATATACGTGTAGGAAAGGTCGAAGGAGGTTGAAAAAATTTCAACCATCGTGCTGACATATCGTTGAATTTGGGACGATATTGACCTTGAAACTTATGATTTCAAGGAGGCAAATTCTAAACATACTTCGCGACCAATGGATCTGAAGACTTCACAAAAGCTGTGCGATGGTTCAGTAGAATATAACAATTTTCATTTACTCGAATTTCGTTCCATTATTTGACATTGCAGATGGAAATCACCATCTCCAGTCAGTGCAGGACATAATAAATAGGTAGAGTAGATTTACTCGACCGCCGATAATGACGCGTGAAAATTGTCGCACGAGATTTTACTCGACTTCGACTTTTTTTGATGCTAACTAGCGATGAAGCATAGAAGCGAGGTACCCGTTTTAATTCCGGTTACGTGCTACAATAGCGTAACTATCGATACGTTAAAATCGTATCGCGCTCGCATTCATTCGAGGTCGAGATGTCGAGATTACGTAGGAACAATAATACACTTAACCGACGAAAATAAATTACGTTTACAATGGAATACCTATTTTTTGTTTTATTTCGGTTTTTAACAAAGAATACACATACACCATAATAAGTGAACGTATATCTGCATGCACGTCGATTCACGCTGTCGTAGTACGTTTTATAGTGCGATACAAAATAGCTTTACTCTCTAGTAATGTATAAAGGAAGGAACGCGCAAGGATAATCGTAGATTTAAAAAAAAAAAAAAAAAGGGGAAAAAAAATTAATTAACTTATTACTCGTAATTACGATCGTGTGCATGCATTCGTATATATATGCCGCGTTACTGTAAATCGTTTATCGCGTTTTTATTATGAGTACCTATTTGCGGAAGTTCTTTGCACACGTTCTTCCAAGTGAGGTTGAGCGCATTTAATTTTAATATCGTACGATTCGTTCTACGTCTATACGTAGGTGAGTGAATTTTTGTTCAACTTTTCCTTGGGAAAAAATTAAATGTACACTGATTGCAATTTACCCGCCGGTGACCAAGAACAAGGGGAACATGATATGCGGAGGAGATTCTGCAAACACGATAGATATGCGTCACGGGGGGAAAAGGGAACAGCCTAAAGTCGGCACTTATACGACATCTACACCTAACATATCCCACATAAGTAACTGAAATTTCATATTCAAATGTAATACGTGAAAATTAACATTTACACGGCAAAGACAGTCTGCAGCATCATATCTCTGAAAGTTGTCTAGCTCCAGGGGCAAAATAGTACGACATTGAAATATTCTTCAGGGTTTTTGTATTTGAAATTGATTTCAAAAATTTTTAGAGCGTTGGAGAATAATCCCTTGAAATTCTTGATTAACGTAGTTACTTCTTGCCTTCATACTTTCCTGGCGGTAGTACTACGTAATTTATTTCAACCTTTGCAATTTCTCCATTTTGTTCACGCTCTAGGACGTAATGACCGCGTAGGTACCCACAGGAGAAATTACGGCTTAGCTGTGTATGTTTTCCGGTGCGGAATACAGTAGACTTCAGTGAGACACCTTTCAATAAAAGACTTATCGATGGCAATACGATTAAGAATCATGTAAAACCCAATTGTGCACGACAAATATTGTATGAGTTCGTTGACCCAAATATAAGGTACACCCACCGAGTAATGACCCACTCTAAGGGCTTTAGAAAATACTTTGAGACGGGTTTCTTTAGCTTGCTAGGCCCAATATACAGTATAACTGAACCTATCATACAGGGCTCGTATACTAGACTTGACTGCTATAGCCTCCATTATACAGGCTAGGAAATACCGACGGAGTGAACATCAGCTAACTAGTGACTGGGACGCATATTCTTAGCTCTTCTTCTAGAATAATAATACTATCATGGCCTACGTCAGTAAGTTGACATCAATTGTATCTGTATATTAGTACAATCGATATCAATACATCGAAACAAACAAAGCAACAGCCTAAACGCCTACAGCGTCGGTGGAACTTGTTCTTAGACTTACGCTGCTGTATTGTATATCAAAGGAGCCCTCTTGACACTCGTATACGTGGCAACAAAATCGTGTCATCAATAAGCACCAGCCACGGCCGACTTTAATTCTAGCCCGGCGTGGTGATTTACTTGACAACAGCGCAGTAGGTGAAACGTAACACAGGCGTATATGGGAGTTGGACAAAATATTGAAAATATCTAGAAAAATATAGATTTTCATAAAAAATTTGAGAGATTGAAAGTTGTCGCCCTTAAAATTTTATAACTAAAAGGGTTGACTTGAATTTTTCGCGAGAAAGGCATTTTAAATGTAAAATTTTCAGTTGTCGGTTTTACTATTCCGACCTGTAATTAAAGTCGGCCGTGCACCAGCACTGTGACGCTCAGCTGCTCATGATGCGCAATGCTCGCAACTTGTAATTCTTTATCTGCGAGTTCAGTGCAACGCCACCTACACAAAATAATAGACATAATGCGCGCTTTCTCACATCTATAACGACAACTTCGTATTTGTATAATACATATTAAACCCTGTCAAATGGAAACCCCATAAGTCGAGATTTTCGCAAAATGGGGTCTAAGTGGTTTCAAAATGTAAAAAAAATGAGGAAGGTGAATGTGAAAACCGCGTAAGTCGGAAATGCACTGTAGCGCTCCTATTAACGTTTCAAAATATTAATAAAACCGCGTATCTCCCAATTAACTTTGAAATACCATAAGAATCTGACAATGAGCAGCTGTTACATACTTAATGATGACGACGATAAATATTCATCACACAATTCAAATATATTCATTTGTTGTATAAGAAAGATTCCCAGGCTCACAATCAACCCCGAGATTGCTTCAATTGCAAAATTACTGCATCTACAAAATCAGGTCAACACGATTGAAGCGCGCGGTATTTTTTCTGGTCCCTCTTTCTAATTTCGTCATGTTTTTCTACATTTCGTGCAAAATCCGTAAAAGTATACTACGACTGCGAGTTGTTCCAAGTTTAATGCAAAATGGAAAAAGACTGAAAAATGTCGACCTCAGAGCTACAGATATGAAGGCACAGGAAGCAGCTGGACTAGACAAGAGAAATCGAAAGAAAGCTCCACAATACTTGAAAAAGTAAACTGGAGGGCAATTTGCAAGAACCGCAGAAAATAAAAATAAAAGAAGCCGCGAGCGCGCTTTCGGTTAAACAACCATTCTCAAGCGTAGATAAAAAGCGACTCGACGAGATGGGAAAAGAGAACAATCACAACGACGGAGGAGAAGAAATCATGATTGAACTAGCGAAGTATGAGACTGTGAGCCATAGTCGTAAACTAGCTCGACCAACCCCTCGTCCGGAATGTAGCTGTTGAGTAGATTTATATCATCGCTATTAAGATGACGAATAATTTCAATGTTTTCCAGAGCACGGCGTTTGAAGTAAGCCTTTTCTCTGTGGAGGAGGGTTTCTGACCCCTCCCTGAAACCATGACCACTAGTTATAAGGTGGTCAGCAAATGCGGATTCGCCCAAATGCTTTTTTTCCCAATCTTTTAGGTGTTCAGCCACTCTAATTTTAATTTGACGACTAGTCTCGCCTACATATATCCCATTACAGTCCCTGCAAGCTATGCTATAAACTCCGCTCTTTTCAAGGGGCGGGATAGGGTCCTTTGACCTGAATAGTAGCCCTTTTACCGTCGTAGGATTATAAAACACCGGACGGAAACCAAAGGGCGGAGGGCGCGACTCAATTTCGAAGAAAATTTGCCCAAGAAGGGAAGTTTAATGAAACGGGTCCTACTATCGACAGAAGAGTCGCGGGGGAGGGAGGTAGTTGAATCAAGGCAATTCCGCGTGATCTTCCTCCGGACCATAAGGTCAATGTCCACGTTGACCTCATTCACTCTAGCCAAGTATTTTATAATATTGAGTTCTTTTTGGAAAGCTGCCTGGTTCAGCGGGATGCGGGTTAGCCGATGAATAAAGCTATTAAACGCCGCGAACTTATGAGAAACAGGGCAGAATGACGAGCCGTGGACGAAAATGTAGATCGAAGTATCTTTTCTACATTGAAAACTCGTGGACTCCATCTCTAACTGAGATGGTGAGATCCAAGAAGTTAATATTTGAACCTCCCAACCTCTAGGGTAAATTTGATGGAGGGATATTGAACGTTAAGATACTTAAGAAACTCACCAAGGAGATCTTGGGGACCGGTCCACGCACATAGAACGTCATCTACATACCTGTACCAATAATGGACGTAATCTAGGAATACTTGGCATGAAGTGAAGAGGTCAGCCTCAAATTTGGACATGAAGGTCTCCGACACAAGGGAACCCAAAGGGGATCCGATAGGAATGCCAACCTCTTCTGGGAACTCGTAGAATTTCCCATGAAACTTGCAAAATTAGAAGACCACTATACATTAAGTAAATTAAAGAATTCTTGCAACTCTTCATCAGGAGTATTGAAACGAACGAGGAGGTTACCCATATGTTGCATGGCGACAGTTCTCGGTATGTTGGGGAAGAGGCCGTCAACGTCAAAAGAGCATAGAGTGGTGCCCGGAGGAAGTAAAAGGTCTTTAAGTTTATCGGCTAAGGAAACAGAATTTTTAATCGAGTAAGTAGACTCGTACTCAATGCGAGATTTAAACCATCTATCCAAATATTTAGCGAGAGAGTAAGCGGGGGAGGAGACATAAGACACAACAGGACGCATCGGAGTATCCTTTTTGTGTATCTTAGGCAGCCCATAGAGGAGGGGGGCACCGGATTCGGTTCAAGCAGGCATTTTTTAGTCGAGGGTTTGCTTATTAGGACAGAACTCCCATTAATAACCTTCCTAACCTCTTCAACGTACTTAGGGAAATTGAAGTCAGTATTTTCAATGGCCCTACATTGGTAAAGCACTTCTTCAACTTTGGTAACGTAGGTTGACTTCTCCATAACGACTATAGAATTCCCTTTATCAGCCTTCGTGAGCAATGAATCCTCCTCCTTGAGCTTCCTCCTCAAACCCTTGATCACCTCCCTCACAGTGCCATTCATGCACGGAAGTGGAGTGTTACGGACCAAATCAGCACACGTTTTTTGAGTGTTAACTCCGGGACCGATCTTGACAGCTAAGTCAGCGACGACGTTCGCAAAGGCGTCGGCATTATTGGGAGGGGGGGAGAGAGGCTAAATTTCAAACCTTTCTCCAACAGAGTAGTCTCGTCGCGAGTGAATTCTATACGACTGCAATTTATGATGCGAGGCTGAAATTTCTGAACACCAGCATCTATAACATCACCCTTGAAAGATGTAGCCTTGGAGGCTAAAAGGGAGGAAATTTTTTTTATTTTTCTTAGCCTTGAGGTTAGCCTCAAAATTGCGGCACGGATCGTTAACGGATATAATAAAACGATCTAACTCACATGGATGGAGCAATTCGGAGAGTCTGGAATGCACCAAAAGATTCAGCCTGGTAGTGATGTTAAGTTAGCCGTACCATCTCCGAAGTTCGGATCTGATCCTTTAGGAAGTTGGACAGGGTGGGTGGGGGCTCATGGGGACAGGCAACGCAATATTATTATTATCATTATTTTTTGTTTTTTTTTTTTCCTATTATTACTATTATTATTATTACTTTTTTTTTCTTTTTTTTTTAATTATTAGATATGTTCATTAATATTAATATTATTAATAGGTATGTTATCATAAGTGGTGTCACCTGTAATTGGTCCGTGGACTGTTGGTGGCACCACTGAAAAATAAACTATAAAATAAAATAAATAAATAAAAAGCCGTAAGAGCCAAATCTCTAACAAATAGATGATTTTTCAAAAAATCATCTCTAGCATTGGAAAGAGTACAAAAATTTCACATTAGTATCACCACATTCTAAAAGACTACAAAAATTTTAACCGATGTTGAATTCATTGAAAACTTTCAAAACGCTCTCCTGAAAAATCTATGTTTGGCACTATGCCCGTATCTGGCATGAAGCCCACGATAATAATTAAGGAGAATATAACGAGAAACAATTTGAATCAGTTACACCTTTCATTGATATAGATAATACAAATTCAGCGACAGAAAAATGTGAGACCAACAAATAATACCTGATGCCATTTCTAGACATTATACATTCTTTAAATTTTTAATTCACCTAGAATACAAGATGCTGCACGACCGATTGACCGCGGATCAATTTTTCACATTTGATTTATCGTGATCGTTCAGTTAGGTAAACAAAGGTACCTACGTAACTTGAATGATACGCAATCTTACTTAAGTGTACTTCTATCATTCATTATGAATCGCGCCGCAACCAAGAAAATCATCTCGAATATGTTAATCATTTATAACTCGGTGAAAAAATTCTTGGAAAAAAATCGCACGAAGAAATCTCTAAGGTACCTACGGTACGCGCAAATTTAATATACGTTCTCCTCTTTTGATTTATGTGCGGTGAAAAAAGCATTACTGCATTGTCTTTTCGAGATCGCACTTTGACTAACTACGAACTCTCTTATTATTTTGTATCTAGAAAGTCGAAAAAGGTAAAAATATTTAGCTTCGGTATATTGTGCAGTCAGACGAATGCTTTCAATTCAGCGTCCAAGTTCTCATCTCGAATCCCAGCAAATTTATTACGATGCGTCAAATATTACGAGATAGATGGAGAGAAAATTGAAGTTTGAGGTAACCGTCATCATTAGACGTGATCGGAATGAAATTTGGTCGAGCTAATGAACATCAGATAGGTTTATCGAATACGTTTTTGCTAGAGAGGTTGAAAAAATGATTTTAACTAATAGGTTCATTTGCGGTCATTGTTACCAGAATGATTCGATCGTGTGAGGTTTGTGGTTCGGTATAAAGCATTGACGAGTTCATAGACAGAGGCCAGCAATTTCAGATTATAAGACGAACGAAATTTTTATGGGAACCTTATAAAATGTCCTTACATTCTTCCGAGCGAGGGTGATCATAGTTTATGATCACCGACGACGTATTTATGCGGATGTTTTTCAAAGTCACATAGATAAATGATGCACTCGAACATTGATGTACTTCAACCGAAATTTACACCGGGTATCTCGTAAGACGAATACCGGAACGTAGGAACGATTGTACCCGAAACTTTGATCTTTGAGAATTTAAATTCGCGCGGATGATAATTTAATATTGACTCGATTTTTTTTTCAAGTATTCCATACTCAATAAGTCGGAAAGAAAATTCAATGCAGCATGTACAGATTGCAATACCTTGAAATACCTTATATCTTTCTTCAGATTTATGAGATGAAAAAAGAATATTGAATAATAGAATAGGTAACATCAGGAACTGATGAGAAGAATAATCTAGATACTTTGGGATCGTTTCAAAACTTAGAAGATGTAAGTACCGCTAAATTATTTCAGCATTTTGGCCTTGCCTATTATATTTACCAATATTCAGCAAAGTATGTATCGTAGCGAGATTTCTGAATCATAGTTCTACCCACCAACTTCTAGCTCATCAATCGTAATTGGTAACCTGACTGAGAGGCGAAAGAAAACGAGCGTGGCGAGTATGTTAGCTTGAAATACAGAATACTAGGCTGGGAGAGCGAAGCGTAACCCTGCAGGATAGTTTGATCACTTGTCTTCATCTTTTTCTACTTCTTCTGGTTAGTCCAACATACATTCTGTCAAAAAGTACAATCTGGAAATATCTCTTATTAAAATCAGAGATGACTTTCAAGCTAGTTTGACCAATTGATCCACTAGGCTAACCGCCATCTACTTTTACTTCTTCATCTAAGTACAACATTGAACTCACACTACCCTGCAGATGATCTAAGAATAGAGAGGACGATTTTGTCTTACATCTCCTCATCTCAGGACAGTGCGTCACCAGAGAAGAATGTCAGGGTGATCGTTTACAGGCTTTCTATATCATCATTTTCACTGCGGCATTGCATTCGCCCGAACACCGAATTCTCAATCGGTCTCATGGTCAGTTGATATTTTTTGTTAAAATCAGGTGATCGTTTAGTTCTCGTCTTTATAAGCAACAGGTCAAAAGGCAACCTATACTCAAACCAAATAATAAGATGTGTAAGCAACAACCAGTCTGGTTACTCAGTTGCTGTTGCTTGTTGCCTGCTATGTAGCGGAGCTTTTACCATGTAAAAAACCCCGCTTTACAGATCTTGACTCGCGTAACAGCAAAATCAACTGACGATCGTTCGTTGCAGATCCGTTATTGTAGATGTAATGATTGGATAATCTGATAGTAGTGAAGACGCCTTTGGGCTTACACAAATAGATAGAGCAAAATTGTTTGTACATACGAACTCAAAGCTGAGAGATTTTTAGAAGTACACAAGCAAGGCTGAGAATTCAACCTGCTGATGGCGTCATAAGGTATGCGTGACCTCGACCTAATTCAGAGGAAGAGTGCAAGAATTTACGAGCATTTTTCAGCTACTGCAAAAACCAATTGGGCTACCATATCAAGTATAGCCAGGAATTCAAATACTTCACAGGGGGGGAAGATGAAGAAAGAGAAAATAAATGAAGATTGTCTACTAGAAGTGACCTCGTTTGTATTCTCCACTACAGCGCTAACACAACCGCGTAAAAAAATCAAGTCCCACTATTTTCCAAGCCGCGTCGAGTTGTTCCGCTCAGCACGCCCTAGTTTTTTCCTACAAATTTTGTACAGCGCTTATGAAGTTTGGCTAATCCATACACTAGATAGTCAAAGGCTCGTTCGCCCCTTCGTGGATACCAACACTGGAGACGTCATTAGCTTATGACGTCATAACCATCGATGAAGACTGCCTGTGACATTATCAGCATTCATAACATCAGCAGCTTGGACTCTCTCTCGGGATCACTCACTCCGCTCGTAAGCCTCCCAATAGTCATCATCATACTAGCAGTTTGAGAGGGAAACACAAGAACGTAACAGTAAGAAATGTTGAGAACGACAATTACCACAATGAGTCTTTTTGCAAATTCTCTTCGCACATTTACTCTTTGTAGTATTTGTCGGTTGTCGTTCACTTACTCATTGTGGTAATTGTCGTTCTCAATATGTCAGGCCGTAACTTGCAGGAACGAATCGATTCAAGTAAGAAATGTTTTTTGACATGTTTCATGTCTTTTCTGACACCCCATACACTGTTGGAAAATTGCGAGTACCACCCCCCTCCCCCCAATAATGGACTTGGAAAATTTTTCGAGAAAAATTTTTATACCCGGGTGGTGATTGAGAAATCTGCGAGTACGACCTCACCCCTCTTCGTTTCAGGCTAGTTTAGTATAAATGCTGTATGTTAAGGTTAGAGGAAGAAGAAGAAGACCCGCGTTCGCCCCACAAAAGCCGATAGCCCAAATTATTTTATCTCTATTTCTCATACCACACTTATACGACACAACTGATCCTGATTAGGAAAATTGCGGTCAGAGCCCTGAAGAAAAAATTATCGGAAAGTGCCCACATTTTATTTAGAATTGTTCTTAAGAATATAGGTAAACAAAATATTACAGTACTTCCACTAGAATTACTTGTGTTCGTACAGTTATTCCTTATCTTTTCCAAAAAATTGGTATAAACTATGAAAAAAAAGCTCAACACAGGCATACACTTGAATTCTGTATTCTGGCTTTAAAACTGATATTGTCATCGACTTTCTTTTTTTTTTTTTTTTTTTTTTTTTTTTAGCTTTCAGAAAATGGAAACTTTAGCTGCTGCCAATATTCGCCAGTAGTAAAGTTATAATTCATTAAATAGTTTGTAACAAAATTTGAAAGGAACATCGTCAGTTGGCGGTAGTGGTAGACCTACGCTGCCGCCGCTGCAGCTGCGTGATAATACAGTCCTTAATGACAAGAGTGAATAGAATTTGAGATATTAAGAAGTTGATCAGTAGACTGGCTGTTCTCCTGAATAGGAATCACATACTGAATTTTGTAGATATTATATTGCAAAATCAACTTCAAACTTAGATTTAGCGATCCAAAAAAAAAAAAAAAATGTTTTGAAGTTTTTATTTGAAAAATTTATTCCTGGACCAGCGATCGAGATGTTACGAAACATAGAATGACTCTCATTTTCATGAGAAATGTTTCCTTCTCAGAAAAATTGTTTTTCTCTAAAGAAAACATGTTATTTTTTTGTGAAAAATATGTTTGTTGACACTGAACAGTAAAATTACTGTCAAATTTAGATTCAGTGGTCTACAAAATGAAAAAAGGATTGTTTCACAAAATTTCACAACAAAAGATGTTTTTTAATTGGAAAACATATGAAAAACATGTTTGTTACAGTTTGGTAGCAAAATTTTTGCCAAATTAAGATTCAAAGTATCCAATACAGGATTGAGTAAAATACTAACATTTCCACAAAAAAAAACAAAAAACATGGTTTTTGCTAAAAAAAAAAAAAAAAAAAGGTTTTTTTTTGTACAAAATATCTTTGTTATTGTTTGGTAGCAAAGATTTGGCCAAAAATTAGGATTCAATGATCCAATACATAAGTAAAACACATTTTCACAAGAAAAAAAAAAAAAAAAAACCTTCAAAAAACATTTTTTTTTCTTTGTGAAAAACATTTCTGTTACCGTTTAGTAGCAAAATTTCTGCACAATTTTGAATCAGTGATCCAAAACATGACCAAAATAATAACATTTTCACGAAAAAAATGAAAAACATATATTTGTTCCTTGAAAAAACATGTTTTTTTGGTGAAAAACATGTTCGTTGAAGCTGCATGATAAAACTGCTACCATATTCGGATTTTGCGACCCAAAAAACACGTATAGTCGAAATCCTGAAGTTTTGGCCGCAAAAAATTATTTCTGGACCAGTGTGCGACACCAAGAAAAAAATTGCTACGTATTTAGGCTGAAGATTTCATTGTAATATCTAATATATGAATCTTCAGTTGCTTTCCAAATTCAATCGCGACAACTACCTACTAATTCAAATTAATACAGTAACATGACGGAAAAATAAAAATTTTCACTCACGGCCGCATCCAAATTTAACGTAAAAGAAATCAGTTCGGACTGGTGTGGCGAAGGATGCCAAGCCAAAGGGGGCTATTGGCACGAGACCTGCCCTCTTGTCAAGAGATTCCCTTCGACCTGGTATCAGAGAAGTTTTGATCGGTGCAGAAGGCCTTACATCAATGAAAATGGATCAATCCTTCGCTACATTTCAAAATTTATTGTTTCCATTTTTGGCCATCAAAATTTTTTACAATAAGCTTATGCAAAAAGATCGACACAAATTACCGAGTAATTGAACTGAAGACGTCCCTAAAGTTGAAAAAACAAGAAGAAGAAGTATCCAATTGAACAAGCGCAGAATGACCAATTCATGAGCGAGAACCAGGATATCAATTTGTTTGCTAATAACCGGCGAGATGCTCAATGAAAGGACACTGGCAAGAATTAATCAATTCTTACGCGCAGAATAGTGACAAAAATAAGAAAAGTCCAAAAAAAGCCACTAAAAACCCAAAATAACGACGCGCCGATTCAGAGCCAAAGTAAATACAAAATTTTTGTAGAAAAAGTTCACGTTATTTCTCATTCTCGTCATCTTCCTCAATCTAAGACTTCTTATCTGTTGCTTGACCGGGATTCGATATCAAACTTATATTCTCGTGGCGATAAGAATCATCGGGCAATCCTTGCCTCTAAATTTTTTAGTCAAACACATTAGGCTTATTACAAGATAGAAAATTTTACAAATCCTCAATAAAGGGCACGGTCGCAATGTCTCTCGAATTAACCTTATTTGACTTACTAGTGAGGCAGAGTTCGAAACCATATGCAGCTCCTGTTCCAAGGTCGATATTTTTCCAGGTAGAAACGCCGGATGGTCAAAGCCTTGCGACTGGGAGAAACGTTTTGATGTTTCAGTACTCGCAGATGAAGTAAGCTGAATTCAGGTCACGCAGATTTTGAAACTAGGGCTCCAATTTAGGAGTAGAGCACAGAAAAGAAGTGGACTCCATAAACTCACTTATGAAAACTGAAGACGTAAAATTGAACAATTCACACAAAAAATGAATTTCCCGAATTACTGATGTCACGAGAAATCACGTAGGAATTGACTCCCTTCACTCTCCACTCGTTCCTTCAAAATCACACATCCAAGGTTGGCTTTATAACTCCGAGAACACTTTCTGTCAGCTTGAACCTCATCACATTTATATCTGTGGAATCGCTTCTTGAAAAAGGGGCTCACTCACAAGGAGAGCTGCACGTCGTAAACGTTTCTTCACACAATGGAAGACCATTCGACGTATGGGGGAACTACATTTTAAATTTTCATCAAAAAATTTAAATCTGAGCATCGTACCATCATCCTGATGTGTCAATGATAGCTGAAGGTCAATTATCGTTAGGATGAAATAATCGAACCCTTGTAATATAAAATCATTCAAGTACCCAAAGCTCCCTTATGCAGGGACTCGGGATGTATCTTTTTCGAACCATGTATGGTAATTCAAAACTTTATTAGGTATACTATTATCGATTCAGAAGCACTTAGTAGTCTGAAATACATGAATATACACAGTGAGCTGAAGACATACCAGCGAAAATGGAGGCGATTCAAGTATTTTTTTATTTTTACGATCATTTAACCACTTTTATTATATTAATAAATTCGTATTCAGATATGGATACACAATATTTACCATTACGTAAAACTGGATCACGAGATTGTTTACATTTTGCGAAGTTAGTATGATGGAGAAGAACGAAAAAAAAAAAAAAAAAATCGTTCAACATCGTAATATTCGTTAATAGCGATGAGAAGATTAGACTGAAATGGAGCGCCATGCCGGGTCGCATGACATTGACAAGTTTCCCGCACTCGTAGGCTACCCATGCGTATGCGGAATTCGCGTATACCGTGCAGTCATCCAGTGCACGCTGTCGGATACTCTTATTCGCTTCACGGATCGCATTCTGCTCATCCAAAGTGAGCCTCGATAGAAATATACGCGAGTACGAAGGCTGCTGCTTGTATTCGAGTCATGTCGACACTTCGTACTGTTCGAATTCGATAGTTGGTGGTCATCGTGATTACGTGCGCGTTCCAATCGACGAATTGGTGCCGTTAAAGCATTATTCGGGCTTTTTTTTTTCGTAATCGTACATCGTGACAATGCGTTCTTAAACAGTTCACCAAAAGGAGGTTCTCTCATTCGCGGAAAATAACTACAAACTGGTGAGTAGGTATTCTTTTGTCGCGAGATTTTGTTGGAGACTTCAATAGCCGGTTAAGCGCAAGTCGAATTCAGCGTCAGAGTTCGCGAAAATCATCTATCGGAGCGCCTTTGAGTTCGATCATAAAGTGTCAGTTTTCAAGTACATAATGGATTTTATACGATGTACGAATTTTATTGCGCTAGTATTACACGATTAATTGGAAAGATAAATCCTCGGCCTCAAGAATATCGGCGGGGAAGGTGCAAGATAAGTTCGAGTTTACGATCGCATCCGAAAGTCGTAAATAAAGGGCAGTGTAATGAAGTTTAGAATAAGTGTTGTATAGTTAATTAATTGGAACTGGGATAGAGAGCCGGGTTTATTGAACTGCACGTACGTGCAAAAAGTTACGCGTGCAGTATCTCAATACACGTTATCGTCGATCAAAACTTTCTTACTAACGTGCTACGAATTGTTTTTTGAAGACGAAGAATAAACGGCACTTATTACGGGCTTCCATTACGTAAATTTCAATATAGAATATTTTTCGGTCCGGAGGAGTGACATATAGGGAAGATTGAAAATAAAAACGTATTTCGTGCACATCTCGTGAAAGTAATGCGAGCTCCTGAGACACGATACTTATTTATTAAATGAATATCATGCGCCATTTTATTAGAGACCTAAAACTATGAAATACTTCCTACAATTAAATAGAGTACAGAAAATCTTCATAACTTATCAGCGGGCGAGAAAACCACGAGCAAGACTCATCCACGATAGTAAAAATAACTCAAATTAGAGAACCAAGAGAAGGAAGTTGCAACATAAGTGGGGTTAATATTACGAAAGGAAAAATTTTGGGAAACACAGTATTTTCTTTCTAAGTGTGTGTAATTGTTTTATCTCTTCGTTTTCGACATCGAATCGTAATTTCCCAACACTCGAAAACGGCTAGAGGACTGGTTGACGAAGAAACTGCTAAATATGGTACAGCCGTCAGGAAAAAGTTCATCTGATGACGGTGCAGCCTGAGCAAGTATTGGTATATTCTACACTAAAGTGGCAAGGAGGACGACTGAGCAGACTTACGCCACATATAAGTGGATACGACAGGCTTATTCAGTTAGCCTATTTCTAGCACCAACTAGGCTAAAGGATGCAGTCCATTTGATGCTTGATAGAAAACATACTCCATTTGTGAACAGCAAGGAAGACGAATGACGCGCTTAAAATTTCATAAACATGAAAAAAAAATAGAATTTGTACCGCCATAAGAGACGATTTGAAGCGGGACTTAGATATGGTCATGACCCGAGGATTAAGGTTCGAAGCCGTGAAATTCAAGTGTTTTCCTCAATAGAGCGGATTGGAGAGGATGAAAGGTAATTTTTTGGAGTGCGATTGTATTAGAGAGGTACAATTGCCTTTTCTTTCGACATCTTTCGAAATACCGCCTATGCTGGGCTAATCATCCACCAACATTCGCTACACCATACCTCCCACAAAAGCGGAGCTTATGCGGCCATGGCCCACAGGTTGGCTATCCTTCTTTTGACTCCCCGCAATTTTAAAACTTCGGCTTCCTTAACGAAGTTGAACGAGGAACGCAGGGAACCTGTTTTATGATGAGAATTCAAGGAAGCCCAGACCTAGATAAAGCTAGTATAAAGAAGGCCTAAACCTACTATAAGCCTAGTGTAATATAGTTTGAGAGTTTTAATTTTTCTCAAATCTCGAGCTATAGATGATAGGAGGAGAACTTGGAAAAATTCCTATCATATATGGCTCGAGAGTCGAAATTTTTCCAAGTTTTTTGTTGGACAGCGGACAGCGTACGGCAAATTTCTCAAAAAGCCCCCCATAGAACAGGTTCCCTGTTAACAAGAGCTTTATGCAAACTAGTAATCAAACATAAGTGGCAACTCTTATAATCTAATAGAACATATCTTTGTACCCGCCACGGGAAAGAAAAATTCATAACATAATCTATCTACTCGATAGTCCGTTTTCACTACCGCTGAAGCAAGAATTTGAGGACCGGGTACAACTTCTCTGTCGTAAAACTTGGCGAAGACTTCGACTTGTTCGTCCAACCCGCCACTTTCAAAATACTATCCGTCATTACCCCGCTGCGTCGGGCTGCCGACGTTCCAGCATGTCGAGTCGAGTGCGGCAGAAAGTGAGGATCGACTCCACTGTCTACCAAAATTTCCTTAACCCATCTCGCAACCGTCTGTTTTAAGACCGGTTTGTGAAGCGGTTTTTAGGAAATAAACAACCTCGTTTAGCTTCCTCTTTCACCGCGTCGCCTGTAAATTTAAAGAGAAATTGAAACTTCCAGTCATAAACGTTGCAGATTTGGATGTAATTGAAAGTGAGATTTGAGAAAATGCTGTTGATGAAAATACATACCGGAAGGAACTTGTAAGCATAGACTGGATATTCATTACAATATTGTAATGTATCTAATGACTTATATTTTTCATACTGTAGATGAAATATTTACATTTTATCACTTGAGGCGTAGATGCTAGTAAAGATAATGTAGACACCATACAATCATTGATATTAACTGAGATATTTGAGAAAAAGTAAGCCTTCCTATCATATATGGCTCGAGTGTCAAAATTTTTACAAGTTTTTTGTAGGACGGCGGACGGCGAATTTCTCAAAAAGCCCCCCATAGAACAAGTCCCCTGTTGAAAAAAAATTGATATCTCCCACATCGAGTCTTCTAAAAACATTAATAACGGTGTTCAAAAACTATTTCGCAGAAGGAAAAAGGTCGTTGTCGCGCCTCCCTGCAGGACCAAGACTGCAGTAGAGATGGTACGTGGAGGGTTCGGACCCCTTGTTTGGGTCACCTCTCCCAAAAATTCAAAAATTGTTCAAGAGTCATGGCTACAGGACTGCTTTCTATAGTTCTCGCTCGTTTAATCAAAGAATTCAGCCCTCCCTCCCTCCCTACAAAGAACAGGAATTCGTGGGATCAGTTGTGGCGACTGTAATGCAGTGTCCGTAGGTAGGTCAGACGGGTCGTTATTAATGAGCAGCCCCATAGGCCCGCTTTCGCTCGCCACATCCTCTCCACGGGCTACTCCCTCGCAAATATCAAAGTTTCTTTCTTCACAGCTTGCCAAAAGGCAGAGTTTTCAACAAATTAGAGAAGTTGGAGTTTATTAAACTGCGAATAATCATGATTTGTTTGCCACTTTCGCGACTTACACTCTCGAGTTAGGACGTGAATGAATGATGACGCTACCTTTCCGACTTCTCTTGCATCTTGTAAGGCAGTTCTTTGGCCAATTGCGATTTGTACCTGATGACGGAATGTTAGTATTTCGAAACCGGTCGTCACAACCCTTCAAAGGTTCTTCTGTTGCCCATCGTTCTTTGTTGTATGGTTCGTAATTTTCTTCTTCCATTCATTCTCCTCACGGAGGAAAAATTCTTCAATCTCACTTCTCACCCTAATCTCAAATTTAAACTCGAACTCGACGGTTTCTCATAAATTTTCTAGATCTCATCTTGAAATTGAACCTTACTAGACTCACAGTAAATTATTATCTTAGCCTTTAACATAGTAGAGTAGGAAATATCATTATTGCGTTCGTTGCGGGTATATTTCTCACAAGAAACATTGCCTTTTAAGCATCAAAAATTCTCCGAAAAGTTTCTACGTTCGGATCGTGACATCAGGGGAGTTTGAAAAGACTTTAGTTAGATTTACGAGGACTTTTGTCTTTGGTCTTGGGAAGTTCGGTTTGTAGAATTCGGAAATATTGGTTCTAGGAATACTTTTTTTAAAATTCAATTCAAAAAAGTATACACAGAACAATCTTCAAAGAACTAAAGACTGATGGCGTCACATCGGCTATTCGAAATTAACAGTCTCCCTAGTTTCGAAGTGCAAAATTAAATGCTCTGAATATTGGATATCGAACGCCGAAGTATATAATTATGCCGTTGATGAAACGTAGGTAATCGCGGTTTCAAACTTCCGTGCATCAAAGAGACCAGCGTATATGATATTGTTATCAATATCAACCTCTACCATAAATGCCACCGGCAAAATTACTCGCCAATACGGAAAGTACGAAGAATTGTGTGTTCTCGTATTAGTTTTAATCATACGCATTGGGTATTATGAAAATTATTAGTCATTGTCCCGTCACACCTCACATTAGAATACGTGAATTCACAAGTAGCTGCCGAATAACGGTTCATATTGGCTTTTCCGTTATTGTATATAGAGATATATGGTGTATATATAGCATAGCAGAACACCATCTTTTGTTAATAATTAATCCCGTAAATATGTCATTTTGGAAAGCACTTTCGTTCGCGAGTATGCGCACGTACTTTAGTAATGTGTACTTCCATACTGTACGTGGAAGCTTATGATCGAAATTCTTGCCCAGCGAAAGCGTTGGGACAATGAAACCACACACAAAAATTCATTCTCGACAACAAACATAGATGACACGGTGGTACACGTGAATTTTAAATATCCTGCAAAAATTTTTCTAGAAAATACAAAATAATGCACAAACGATAAAAATTTTTGCAGTTTGTCTTCTCATTTCTGTTCTCAGAAAAGTCCTCTAGTTTCTCACTTCTTTCTCTCCACGTGACTTCTTTTATAGAAATTCTTCGAGTCTCTTTTTCTTTCATCAAAAAGTTTGACATTATCGGAAAAAATTCATTTGAGAGGAGTGAAGAGTGAGTTGCAACGTTTTTTTCTTCCTTTGATGATCTGATCTCTTTAGCCTCTTCTCCACATTTTTCTTCAACTTGCATTACTGCCTCACCACCATGAATTCTTCCAAATCGGTTTCTATGATTTATCAGCTGCTCCTTCATCAAAATATCCTCCGAATCTCTAACTCCACTTTTTATTTTATGCGCTCGATGAGTTTTTCGAACGAGACAATAGTATGTACATAGTAAGTGCTTGAATAAATTGTATGTTACGTTTAGTTGGTTCAGACTTTTACTATTAGCGCTGGATTTGGGAAAAAGTCATCAACATTACATCCTTGAACTAATATTGAAAATCCGTTTAAAATCCCCTTCAAAACATTTTCTTGTCAAACGCTTCTCCCCCTCTCGTCAGAGGAAACCAATCAACTAGCACGACTCCTAATCAGAATCAATTCCATGTACATACTCCTTTTCACCGGACAGCAATGTCGACTTCCCAGCTTCATATAGTTCATAGGTCTAGTTAAGGGGCCAGGACGAACTAGTTAGCCAAACATACATCACATGAAGCCCCAAGTATATTATATATCAGGCCGAGTATATCCTAGTATACTGCATATTAGGCCTAGTACAATGAAGGCAAAGGAAATACAGGTCTCAAAGTAACGAACCAAAATTTTTTCAAGTCCCTAAAGTAGGTCAAACTCACTGATGACGTCATCAAGCGGGATAAAAAATCGTGACGATTTTTTTGGAAGTAGCCCCAGCCGAAAAACTTCTGGAAAACCGTCACCAAACCGTGACAATTTTTGTGACCGGGGGAAAAAGCGTGCGCCTATTGCCGCATAGTCCGCAAAAGAGTAACAATCGAGCATCATGAAGAGGATCACAAAAAAAAAAATGGGTACCATTTTTCCGAGAGTAATCCCAATCTTATATAAGCCTATGAAATGCTAAAAAAAAAAAGAATTCAGATCCCATCCTATATTTCTAGGTTTCAGGGCCAAGATCTGGCTAAAGACACAAATATCCGCAAAAAAATACAACTTTGGATCCGGCTTTCACGAAAAAAACAATATAAATTATAGGATCTTTCGAGATCCGGAAGGGTACAGATTTCAAAGTAGCGAACCAAAATTTTCTCAAGAGCCTAAAGTAGGTCAAGGTCAGTGATGACGTCATCAAGCGCGATAAAAAATCGTGACGATTTTTTTGGAGACGCTTTTTCGTGACGATATTTCCGGGAGTAGCACCAGTAGCCAGAGAAGTTTCGGAAAACCGTCACCAAACCTTTACAATTTTTTGTGATGGTTTTTCCAAGAGTAGTCCCAATCATAATTCTAAGAGAACATTTCCAAACTAAGTGACCTATTTTTACCCACTTTTTACCCCCCCCGTCGCGACCCCCATACACACAAATTATGACGTAGTGTTTTCTCCCCCGCCCCCAACATATTGCCCTATTATAATTTTAAATCATTGTCATACTATGACGCACCCTTGAAAAGGAAAATTTTTATTAGTGTGATTTTGGTTGAAAGTTGAAAAAGTCAATTTCGGACATGTCTACAGGATTTTGAAGGCTCTATTCAAGAAAAAATGAGTTTTCTATTTACAAGATTTTAACCCCGCATGTCCGAACACTACATCGCACCCCCCCCCCCCCCCTCAGTGAACTGGCGTAGTATTTTGACCCACTCCTTCCCCTTAAAATAGT
Source organism: Aspidiotus rigidus (assembly GCA_035079385.1). Lineage (NCBI taxonomy): Eukaryota > Metazoa > Arthropoda > Insecta > Hemiptera > Diaspididae > Aspidiotus > Aspidiotus rigidus. The sequence goes on along the minus strand of JAVHKY010000002.1, from coordinate 819,838 downwards.
CACGTAGTTTGGGTAATACGCTCCCTAAAACAAACGAGGCTGGAAAAAAAACGGGATTCAGATCCAATTTTTTATTTCTAGCAGGTCGAGATTGGGATTCTGTTTCAGGATCTGGCTGAGAACACGAATATCCACAAAAGAAGAAAAAAAAAAGAAAATCTTTTTAGATCCGGATTTTACGGAAAAAACAATATGTAGGATCTCAAGGAAAATTACGATCTTTTTGGATCCGGATCTTCCGGAAAATAAAACAATACAGGATTGTCTTTGATTCGGCTCTAGGACCTAAAAAATGAAAGATCGAGCTAGGTTCCGGATCTCAGACCTGGTCAAATCCTTACTATTGGCATTACTTACGTAAGATTGTCCATTCATAAAAATTGTCACAAGAATCCGAAACGAGTCATTTTATACGATGTATAAAAAGTCAATGTATAAAAGGTGTAGAGTAGATGCTTTCAAGATTGAGAAAAAATTTTCGTGCTCCCCTGTTTACGTTAGTCTAGTATACTGCATGTTCTTAACCCTTTGACTATATTCCTCTTATGGAAAACTTGAAAGCTTCGAATTCGTTCTTACTGAACTTTTTTCCTATTTTGCGAATTAAGAAATATGATGGGATTTGACAGCCGTTCTAAGAGGATTATGACCTAGATATTTATCGGACTCCAGAATAATCGAACACTATACGATTAAAATTTGAAGAGGTACCTTCATCTTCCTTTAGGATTAGTCTTTGTAGCGAATACCTCCTCCTTTCAAAGCTGCAATTGATATCGCAAGCAGTGGTCACAAATATTTGAAAAAAAAAACACAACGAGAAAGGCTTGCGGTGTTTATGTCATTGGATGGCGTACATTTGTGCACCTCAACTACTCAGTAATTCCTATATTGCTGACCTACTCATCAGGCTCAAAAATTGTATGAATCTACGATTACTGTAACGATGAATCATTGTGAATTCTAAGGATAACTTCACAAGGGAAACGATCTATATTTTGACAAAAAAACAGGATGAATTTTGTTTTGTCTAGCTAAATTTGCTTTCTTTCCACAGTGCTCTAAAGTGAGGAAAGTTAGTTTTTTAGGCGTAGATCCACGGAAAGGGAAAAATGGGAAAAATTTGCCAAATCCCCCAAAAAACAACGAAAAATCTATAGTATCGGAGAAAATATATTGAAAAAAAAAAAAAAAAAAAAATGGGAAAAAAGAGGCCCTTCAGACTTTTTTTGGACTATTTATTATGCCTCCCAAAGTGATCGTCTGGATAAGCGCCTAGCGCGAGATTTGAAATATCATGTGATTTGTTGGAAGACTTCGTCCTCTGAGTCCGTTACTGCGATACTTGGAGTATGAGTGATGCTGCGGGACTTTGAAATATTTTCATACTTATTGCACTAGTAAGATTTTTCATTTTCAATAATATTTTCAACTGTTGAACTTGGAATTATTTTAAAATTGTAGGACTTTGAAATATTTTCAACTGTTGGACTTGAAATTATTTTCCAATTGTTGAACTTTGAAATATTTTCATACTTCTTGGACTTGTAAAATTTTTCATTTTCAATTCTTGGACTTTGTAATATTTTCAACTGTGGGAGACAATCAAAAATGAAAAATTTCACAAGTCCAACAGATGAAAATATTTCAAAGTTCAACAGTTAGAAAATAATTCCAAGTCCAAGAAATATGAAAATATTACAAAGTCCAACAATTGGAAAATAATTCTCAATCCGAAAGTTGAAAATATTTCTAAATCCAAGAATTGAAAATGAGAAATTTTACAAATCCAAGAAGTACGAAAATATTCTCAAGTCCCGTGGCATCACTCTTACTCCAAGTATGGCAGTAATGGACTCGGAGGACGAAGTCTTTCGACGAATCACATGATATTTCAAATCTCGCGCACCGCGAGCCGCGCTTTCAATATCATGACTCATGATATAAACCACGAGTTTTCTGAGTAGTTTCAAATAATTCATTCAAAATCAAATGCCTCAGTAGAAAATGGGTCCAGTTCGAAAACGTACATTTTGAAAGAAACAAGTCAGAAAATTTCACTTGTCATGAACTGGTATGAAGAAAATAATCATACTTTCAAATCCTACGATCGAATGGAAACACATGCTACAGGGGTACTCAATCAGTTTTTAACGCGGGCCAAGTTTTGTAATTGATCGGGCTCACGGACCACGAGTCCGTTTTCGAGAATGGGAGGGTCTGAAATTGTAATCGGCGCATCACTCATCTATGCAACGCCAAAATCCAATTTCAGCTAGAGACAATTCAGATAATCTTATCCATCTTTTCAAAATCTGTCTAAAATTTGTCGCTATTCTCGCATAAAAATTATACTAGAGCCCTATAAATACGAGTGAGGACATGGTCCGCCATATTTAGTCGTTACGTCATCATTTATCGCCATAGCTCCCTATTCAGATGAGAAATTTGTGTGATTAGTGAAGCTATTTTGCATTTCTCAATAGTGTTGAGTCTTGCATTTTGCTTTGGCGCTTAGTCTAGTATGTTCTCTTATTATTTTCAAATCATGATAAACTGTTATCAGTCGTTAGAATAGGAGACTGTAAAAATAATGATGACATAACGACTAAATATGGCGGTCCATGTCCTCACTCATATTTATACTACCTTCAAATCGTTCACCATCCGTTTCAGGATGACGACAGCCTTTGATGAGATCAAAATATCTAACGTTATTTTGTCCATCAGATGGCTATGATCCAGAATCGGCTTTTCTAGTTCGATATTATTCTATGCCTCCAGAAATTTGTTCTCCGTTAGCAACCTATCAGAAGAGATTACGCGGTTTAATAAGCCCGCTCATTCAACCGAAAAATTAATACCTCTCAACTTTGATCCGCCTAGGGAAATGAGTACCGAACGAGTGGCACAACTACCTCTCATTGAGAATCTTTCGGCATTGATAATAATGTAGGCTGAATCAGTAATGAAGATTCAGTCTATTAAATAACGGCCATATCCATATACATAACAACTATCCAGCAAAAAGAGGATTCTTTTAATTGAAAAAAAGGAGAGAGAAAGAGAGACACGAGATGGCAAATAATCCGTACGTAGCCTACCGCGTATACATAAGTATACAAGAAGCTTGGAGGCCGTCCTGTTGTGTGAATTATAAATGTTAGTTAGGTTAGTTTTCAAGGCGTCTGTCGTCGAACTTTAGCCGTCGTAAGTACTGCACATTGCTGCCATTACGCCGGTACCATCTAATATTGTCTAGACGTCACATAGACGATTGTGCGTCGGTTTAATGTACTCACGAATATCGCGGCACGATACGGTGGTTATTCGAAGATTGTAACCTCCAGGCTGTCAGGACATGCAACTATAGTGCCGAGGCGGCCGAGAGGATTTTTCTCATAATTTCCACAATTATAACGTTCGTTTGACATTTTTTGTTTATTCTTTGTCGATGGTACTAATTAAACGATAAATTCTATACGGATTATCGTTCTCAACAATATTGATGGGTCGCACGACGATGAAAATTGTTCTCTCGTGCGAAAACTTTCGACATCAATTTATCCGTAATGCCCTCTCGTATAACGATGACGAGTTTAAGGGCCTTCTTCGAAGAAAAGATACTCGCTATACCAATCGCACTCGACGAAAACTGTTATTATAATGTTCAAATTAATACCTACGAAGAGGAAGGCGAAAAATACATTTTTGAAGTACGTTTTTCCATTACGTCATGACCCAGAGTTCAACAAAATGATTCGTTTATGGACGCGATCCTTCATCAGCGAAACGATTCACTTCCTTTTTCGCGTATTTCATTCTGGTACTTCAACCTTGGACTTGGTATAAATGTGTACGATTGGAAGATTTACAGTTCGTTTCTTTTTATCGGTATACTGCTCGTATTTTTGTTTTAACTGTACGTCGTCGGTTAGTTTGGAAGTTACGTAAAAGGCGAGTTGAAGGATTCAATTTTATGGTAAACCAGAAACATGCGAGTTATAACGTCAGAGGCTAAAGTGGTAGAAATCCATTTAGGTACATTCGCTAATTTTTCAAAGGGTGTTTTTTGCGATCTCTTTCGTCCTTGTCGCATAATCGTGAGTACTTCATTTATTGGAAAAGGAGGCTAAGAACAAACTAAAACTTAGAGCCGATGCGTTCTTCAATTTTATTTGGGCGAATTGCTTGGTAAATCTAGTGTCCCTCGTGAGGAATTGGAGGAATTCTTCAACTCTCTTAGAGTTTGTTGGATTCCTAATTTTTGTAAATTCGATGGAAAATTTTTTGAGTTTTCCAAAGAAGGGGGGATCCCTATTGGTTCTCCCTTGGGCTCGCTCATTTCGGAGGTGTTTGTGCTCAAATTTGAGAGTGATTTGTTCTCCTCGGGCCAGATGCTTTTGAATTCTATCTTTATTGGCACAGGTAGGCCTACGTGGACGATATTTTATGTGCGCGAACCGGTCCCGCAGAACTCCTAAGTGAGTTTCTTGCATATTTAAATAACTAATACTCTTCCATGGATTGGGATATTCATACAAGTAGTAAGATATGTTCGATAATATTCATTAAAAGAACCTCATAATTAGAGCTAGGATTCCGAAAAGGGGCGTGGAAAGTCAAATAGATCTTTCTCCCACTAAAACAAACACAGCAATTGACATAAAATCACAGCAAAAGGGGCGCAAAATAACATCAACTGATCAACTACTAGGACTTGATCTCACACCAGGAAAAATCAAGGTAGAACATGAAGTTTATCAGATGTCAGCCAAGACAAAAATATTATCATGCCAAAATATTCACACCACCATCAGAATTACAAGATAATATCAAGAGAGGAAGAACAAGAATTAGTTGGACGCTTTTAAGCGAAGTGCACTGCTGAAAATAATACACCAAAGCACGCTACACATATGATGGGCCCTCAAATCAGCTCCAAAGAAAGGTAAACAATGGAAGACCTTCCTGTCAAAAGGACGTCCGCCCTACAAGAAGTAAATTGAGCGGACGCTCTTTTGACAGAAAGGTCCTCAATTGGTGTTAAGTTTGCTTTTCTCTGCTCAGCTTCGGATTTTTGCACATAAAATAAACACTTCATTTCTTCATATTTGTTTCTTCTTTTTGCTGAAAAATTGTTCTCTAGTAACATCTTTCACATTTCATTTTTATTTTGGTTCTTATGATACAATGAAGAAAAAATAAAAAGTTTGACCAAAGAAGGAAGTTGATGCTGAGTTAATGATATTTGTCAATCTATTTATATATTTATTATTGGTATGAATCTCCTAAGTCTTAAGTGCTAAGCTCCTTTCATTTCATGAATGCAATACTGGTAATAACAACTGATTATGACCATCACAACAATTTGTCGTCATAGTACCAAATTTGTGACAGAAGTGACCAAATAGTTACTTGCTTTCCTTTCTCCTTTGTTTGAATTTTCGGAAATGGCTAATAAAGCGAGGAAAAATAAGCAAAATCAACCCTCCATGCCACTTGACAGTGCGACTGTCGCAAAGAATCTCTGTGACGGCCATTTTGATCACTCTGCGTAGTACGCGTTTGTCATGCAAGTGAAGCACTAGAACCATACGAGTGAAGACATACGCCATTTTCTATCGTTCAAAAACTCTCCATGGTACAACGCGTCTTGCGTAAAATCGCGGATCAAAGAACGCGGCTGCGTAAGCATTTTTTCTTTTTCTTTTCTTTTTCAAGTTAAATAACTTTTAAAGTAATAAAAAACCAAGCATGGAGTTTATAATTCATAATGAATTTGCTTTTCATTTTTTCTATTATATTTCATTATTTTTTAATTGAGTAAAAAAAAAAACAAAAAAAAAAAATTAAAAAAAAAATTTAAAAAAAAATTAAAAATAAGAATGCGTTCTGAGTTGATGATTGTATAATTTGATTATTTGTAAAGGACAATGCGATTTCTGTGGGAGTGGAACAGATTTTATTTTAAATATGGAATGAGAAATTTAAATTAATAATCAGGCCCTATCCATAATTATGTCAAGTGATCAGAAATTGAAATTCAGATCAACTGATTGTACATTTGTATCTGGTTGATTTACTCCGTAGTTTCGCCTATTTTTCTGGTCAAAAAAGATCTATTCCGCTATTTCAGTTTTTGGCCTCAAGGGTTTTCATTTTCAATTTTTCAAAATTTTGAAGTAACCATTTTATAACGGTTATAACCGTTAACCAAAATGATAAAAATGTCTTGATCGTTTAACCGATAACCGTTTGAAATTTAGAGTCTCCTGACTGATAATTGTTAACCATTAAAAATCATTTTGGTTGCAAACCCTAGTTTGAATAAAGCATAATTAAGTAGGGATTGGGATATTCATACAAGTAGTAAGATATTTTCGAAAATATTCACCAAAGGAACCTCATGATTAGAGCTAGGATTCCTTGGTTTCTGTCGAATGACTTTGCTGAATGGCAGATACTTTTCAAAGTGGTAGAGGCCCAGGAAAAATTTATATTTTCCCGAAAAAAAATGAAAGTGGCTATAAATTTGACCCATTTTGGTTGATTGGTGATTTTCGTCAGCTTTGGTCGTTTCTTGGCCAATTTTTTCCTTTTGCCGAATAAAACCGAATTTGCTATTTTCAAAACCAATTTTCATCTACTCATAGTGTTCAGATTTTCTTCACGTTCATTGGTTGCAATCGCGATTCTAAGGCCAGATTCTGAACTTTGACCTCGTCTAGCACCATGAATCCTGCCTGTCAGGTTCGTCAGACTGATTCAATCTTAATTTGGTACAAATTTCAGATATAGATCTTTCCACTCAAAGTATCAACCAATTTTTTTGCCACTTGTAACCTGTGCCATTTTAGTTTCCGGCCATTTGGCGCTGCCAGACTTGGAGGACGTCATCTTGTGTACAAAGCGCATGAAAAATAAATCTACAGTAATTTTAGATTCCTCCGGTCGAAAGATTTGCAGTGAGCTTCCGGTCTATGATACTGCCTTTCGCCCCAATGAATCACTTCAGAAATGAATCACATAATCAGATCTGCGATAAGTAAATCTCGCGTATAGTAATGCTGATAGAGAATATCGCGTACACTGGCGCTGTTTATTTTGAAACCATTATAAATTCAGCGTCTCTTGATAATGCCTATCAGAATCATGATTTACTTGATGAATACGTACGCCATCTATGTCAGTGAAATGATAGAAATATTGCATTGTCTAATTTATTGTTGACTCAATTAGTTTGTCCTTCGTCATTTGAGACGGGATATACAGTATTCAAATTAATCGGTGGTCAAGTTTATTTACGTCGTAGGTACGTACGTAGGATACCTATGAATGTTTATTTGTGGTATATTTGTTTTAATCAATCAGCGTTATCTAAGGAAACGAATCACAATGGAGAAAATAATATCTTACGTAGGGACCTCGCTTGAGACTTTCAAGTAGAGTGACAGCTGTTCGATTGTGAGTTACGTTCGGACCTCACTTGAGATTTCGAGAATATTACGATGGTAAAATGACAGCTATTTTATCTTCAGTTATAAGTATACCACTTAATTTTCGGCCCATGACGAAGTGTTGCAGGTTAAGTAAATGGTTTAGAATTTATTATAGAGATATAGATGGAGAGTCAAAAACTAGATGAACGTGGGCGGAAAATTGTGATTATTAAGATAAATCAATTCGAATAATTATTATAATTTAAATCGCCTTCTCTGCATATGTTGTAACGTTCCTAAAATGCGTTTTCTTGCAGAATACTTCAGTTTGGTCGAGTGGCACGTAATAAGTAAGAACTTCTTAGAAGGAAGAAGAATACAACAAAAAAATACCAACAAATGAGTCGCATTTCTCGATCTTTTCTCCTACAGATACCTTCGCATACCTCGAGATCTCATTTTTTAAATTCTCGGTGGCCTTTTTTTTTTTTCTCGCTAATTATCAACAAAATCTAGATACATTTCAATCAATTCGCGAGTGATTTTATTTAAGGTTGTACACCACAAGTCGAGCATAATCGATACACGCTCTCATCTATCAATCAGTCTGCCGATTGTTGAAATGTAAATGGAATTCGACGGCGTATATCTCGGTGCAGACATAAATTCTTGATTATTAATGACACTTGACATTTACCTGTTTGTCGTGTAAAGTAAGACATACCGCATCAGTCTAGATACGAAAACAATACAACACTAGATTAAGCCATTCTCAGTCGATCCCAAAATGATCGATTTATAAAAAAAAAGTTACGTTTTCATCCAGATCGAGTAAAAGGGCACGTACCAATAAACATGCCCGAGTTCCTCCCAGCCGGCCGGCCTGTTTTAGCGTAGGTCCAGGTTCTCTTGTATGCAACAAAATACCGTAGACAGTCACTGCGACCAATAAGAATGCTGAATTTTCTTGTCTATAGATATACGAGTATGATGCGTGAACTGTGAACAGACGATCTTACGAGCATAAGAAGTGCAATAATTAATTGAAGTCCATAAATTAGCAAGACGCCCGCATGCATACTCGCGTTCCGTACGCCTTTTAATTGAACCAGTTTTGAATTAACGACACGAGAGGTAAATCCGAGGATACAAGTATGACTTCGTCGTATTGCGGAACGACATACTATTTCTGCATTGCACTCCTTTATACACCGTGTGTGGGTGCGACCTTTATCCAAATATTATAAAAGGCGCTCGAGAAACTTGAGGAATATCAAGAAATTATTTTACGTGCATTGGGGCTATTTTATGTAATGCGACACGGAATAGAACTGTTGAATTGATAAAATACTCACGTCCTCACCGGTGATTTGATTGATACGCGCATTTCTGCACGAGACACGTGAAACGTAACTAACGACCCATTAAGAGAACACACAAATAAACGTATTTCCTAGACATGTAACTATTAAAATTTTTTTTTCAGTCTCGAACGACTAAATAGTAGGTAAGAATATGATTGTGCTCATTCGAGCCGGGGGACTTGATACAGAAAAGGAAAACTAACAGCCGTCTGAGCGGGGGAAGACGATGAAGAAGAGAACTAGCATTATTATATCTATTCTCTCAGGTCTTAGACTGGACTTTTTAAACTTCTATTCACTAAAAGATGAAAGTTATATTTGTATTTTCAAATCACTGCGGTTCGCCTTCCTGACATCTCACCCTCTTTCAGTTTAGACAACACCTTTGGTAAAAAATCGTTGAAGTCTTTCCGAAGTCGTTAACACCCAAGTCTAAGAATTCAGGCCAAACATTTTTTAGGTTAGGCCGCTGATTTTGAAAGAGTCTCAGAGATCAATTTGAACAAAATGGTCACCTTTATCATACATTCACTGGGAGCTTGAGACTCACCAACATCCCTGTCAACTTACAAAACTTTCGTAAATCAGTGAGCCAACACATCCTGTCGACAATACCACTTTCAAATACGCAGGCAGGGTGGAAAATGGGGAAGTTGAAGAATAGAAAATATCAACAATTTGAATGGATCACTTCCAAATCCTTTGAATATTACTGATTATATACAACTCGTGTTATACATGTCATACATAGGTCTATACGCGACTTAAGGTTTCCTACCGCTCAATGTAGAGATGAGGATGATAAACTAATCTCACGGAGTCTGACTGAGGAGCCTTCCAAGAAGAAGTTACTTCTCTCAGCGGTTTCATAGCAAAGTTGAAAAAATTTACGATTCCTCTGTACGAGTGGTCATCCTTTTGAGGATCTACAATATCCAAAAATGTTCGAAGATGGTAAGATAGATCGAGTCGAAAAATAAAAACACGTTGCGCCTAGGCGATAAATTTTTGCAACCCATAATAGGAGGGGATCTGGCTTGCACGGGTAAAAATAATGAATTCCATCAAGTAGACTTCGATAACCTCGCTATGAAAACGTGAACAATTTTTTTTTCGATTTGCATTTTGTGTCGATATAGGCTAGTCTGATTCGATTCATTAAAAAAGTATAAATGTGGGTTTCTTCCGGGAATGAATTAACTTCCCTCATTCTCAGGGATTAGCAAGTTTCGATAAATAATTTATAATTTCTCCGCTTAAGCTTACATACTATGATTCGTTTTTCATCCCACGTATAATTTTTTCTCTGCGTTTTTCTTTACTTTCTTATTAATATTGAATATCGACACCAATACTGCATAGATTATTACACAATTAACACGCAGAATTAGCTCAAGTGCCGATAGGTATACAACAAATACTAGCGCTCTCCCGACACTTATACTTGTATCACTTTCCTTTCGTTGAAAACAACATAGAAGACATATGTACGATCGTATGAGATAATATATAATGGACGACTCACGCTATTGTAAAATATACCTGTATATTCTTTCTTTTTTGTCTTTCATAAATCTCATTTGTCTCGATTACACGGATGACGGCTCGTATTACCGAATTATTATGATCATTTATTAGCCCATTACCATTATCACTCACGCGGTATTGTTGAAAATTCACGAATAGGCACAACTTATAGATGCCATAGTGATAAATTAACATCGCTGTGGATGCTTCACTCGACCTACTCTCTACTGTTAAGGTAAACAATTATACTATTCGTTGTTCTAGTTCAAATATTTGCTAATCTTGAATCTCACCATATACGCATGTTCACGAAAATCGATAAGGGTCTCATCGTAAGGACTCCTGTTCTCGATCATTCTGACCTCTTTGTACAACTTCTAAATATATCAATTTGAATAATCTATACGTATCGAACTAACAAACGCATTCTCAATGATCGACATTCAACGATTTTAAATTACATTCGATATTTTCGATGGATATTTATCAAATTAAGGGCATTTATTATAAGAAGTACCTCCGAAGTTTACTTGAGGGGTAAGATATCATTCAAATGAGCAATGATTGGATACAAACAAACACTGACCACAGGGATGCAACTGATAATGTGATAGCACGTGATATAAGAATGATGAGAACAAAAGACAGCGATGTTTCTCTTTTTTAGTTCTCTTGGAGGTTTCTTTCCAAAATAACGAAATAATAATAATTAATAGGCCTAAATAAACATGTCTTTGACTCCTTCAACGACGTAAATACCTATTATTCATATCCTCATTATGGTAAATAATCATCGCATTGAATAAGAGAAACTGGACGTAAAAAGACTATTGGCTTTGAAATATCGCGTATGTGTGGAGAAGAAAACCATAATAATGCGACCAGCTATGAGAAAAGAAAGATCAGTGAGTACAATTGACCTCAGGCGGGTTCAATTCTTTACCGGGTCACCAATCAGTGGAGTGTTCAAAGTTGTACAAATTTCGTTTCAAATAAGCTAGAATTTGTAGGTCATCAATTTTCATAAATCATATAATGGTTCACCGTAATTTAACCAATTGCGTTCAATCAACCGTCATCATCATCAATACCATCGAACTAATGAGAGGAAAAAATAATTACTTACTTTTACTGCTAGGGCATACTCGCATTACTGTCGAAGATGAAGTGGAATTTCTCTTATCACATCCTGCAAAAAGATAGGTACCGAATTAAAGTACGTAACGAATTCATTGTGATGAATATGAAATGGTAAGCAGAATGGTTCTTGTTACAAATCATGCATCGTGTTCTTTTAATTATTCACTCACGGTATAGATATATCCAGAACTTATAGGGGCTGCGAAAATAAATTATACTCTGACTAGATACTGGTAACTTCACCTTCATGTTGAAACAAGAGTTGAAAAGAAACTAAATGACCTCACTTTATATTGCAGTTGTACTTGTATGATTTTTTTCAAATCTTTGAGAAGTTTATTACTGTAAGGGGCCGCGCACCAAATACCGATCACGAAAATACAAGTCACTCATCCTTATCAGTTGATGATATGACGTCACAAGAACGCAGCTTACAGTCAACAGGCAGTGCTCAAAGAAAAATTGGTAGGAATTTCTCTCTGATTGGATAAGATGCGGTGTTCAATCAGTATCAGAGAGCTGCCTAAGCTGCCGTCTAAGGCTGCCGTACAAAGTTAAATTGACGTACATCCAAATCGACGATCAGGCAAACTATATCTTTTGGTTGATTTGTGCTAGTGTATGAATCGTGATAACACACTACCATTACTTCATTGATGGAATAAATAACAGGGAAAAATTCAGATCTAGGAAATTGGAGCCTTCATTCTTGTAGGATGAACACTGAATTGTGTTGGAATGAACGTTGGACATAGGTCAAAATTATGACCTATATCCAAACCACCATTTAAAAACGCCAATATTGGAAAGAGGGATGCTTGTATTGGAAAACTAGTATGATAATTGGATTTCTCATCGAAAAATCATCTAAGTAACACATATTTACGTCTCAATTAGCCGTATTAATCTTATTTTAAGAAAATAGAACTTCTTCCCGATCGTTGATTTGGATATATGTCAATCCAACTTTGTACGGCAGAGAGAGAACTGGTGTTCAGCAGTATCGTCCTATTAGTGGGCTAATAAATATCCTTTTCTCATTGGTCACTCTTGGATTGCATAGTTGGAGAAGGCCTATAATACTGATAGTATCCACCTATATTGACTAAAGTATTAATATTGGAAATTCGTCCACCTAATAATTAAAAATGTCAAATAAAATAATTATATTTAGAAACCATTAGATTGGTAAAGATTACGATTATTATTATTTATTAATAGATTTGGATTCCCAAATAGGTACCTTTTTGATATTTTGTTTGTAGGTAGTCTTCTACTCAAACATTTGCAAATGATGAAACTTATTTTCTTTTCTTATGACCAATTTTGTACAAAAAGCGACAAATTCAAGTCTAAAGAACGCCTACATTTTGTCTCTTCATTTTTCGCAAACAACGCAATTATCATGAGGTATTTTCTAAACGTACAGGTACCTACAAACACACTCGTAAATTTGCACCAAATTCTATTACGTTCCTTCGAGATCAACTTCCTATTTTGTTAAACTTATAATATTAGTACAAACTTATGATAAAATATCATAAATTCGAAAGAAGGAGAAACTTAAGGCGATGTGCGTCGCTATCTGTTCATCACGACAGTTCTCATCTAAAATTATGTTGCATTTCGTGTAAAAGTTTTGATTTTTTTTGATTTTTTTTTTTCTCAATCTATCACCGCCCAAAGGAAGAAGAATTACGAAGGACGTGCATTTCATTTTTCAACATCTCGGATCGACCAATAAAATACGTATCGCCGACAGGCATCGGGCGTAAAAAAAATGCACGTTTCCCATTTGAAATAAATTTGCATTGGCGCTGGACCACTAAATCGTCCTCGCATTATTTTATGCGGCGGCTTACGCGCTGCACGCGAGTCTTTCGAGGATGACGTAACATTATCGAGAAGAACTGGTCGAAGTGTTAAAAAGCCGCGCCATAAAAATCATCGTCTATTAATTCTTCTACTGGTCTCATTAATAATTATGGTGGAAATAAATAGGTGTAATTAGATGTTGTTTTTCTCGGTTGAAACGCCTATAACGCGTGTACGTACACGAAGATGCACTATACTCGTAAACTTACCCTCTCTGAGACTGTACGACCATTAGTTATAGTTATTTTATAGGAGGATTATTGAAAAAATCGTAGCGTGTAGTAAATTTTTCCAATGTAACGATGACAGGTTGTGTTTTAATTTTGCGAAATGCGCTTTAGAGGTACCTACGAAAAACAAGTTTAGAACCGGAGTTCGGTAAATTTTTCTTCATCATTTTTGTTGTAATAAATAGTGTTCGTTCACATCTTACGAGTATTTGTATATAGGCTACTTGTTCGAAATTCTATTGTAATTATTTTTTAAGTACTGGTCAACTCGTAGTACAGAACCCGAACTACAATAAAACTATAAGTACACTGTAGTGTAATACAGTGATAATACAGGTATAAATTTAGACCAACGGCCAACATTGGAGTTTTTTTTTTTTTTTTTTTTTTCTAAATTGTATGGATCGAATGTAGATATACTTTTCTTCTTGTATATTGCGTTTCATCTACTATTTTCAAAGAGAAATAGTGTAGGCTATAAGGGTAGATCTGAGGCGACGCGATAGCTTACGAGTACAACATTTTTATAAAATTGATTAACGTTTATTTCGTACTTACATCTTTGTACGCATTAGGAAGATATTTTTCTGCTAAAATGATTGTCATAAACTTACATTGCCAGAAAAATCCTCGATAAATTGTTGAATAATTTCCAAAAAAAAAAAAAAAAAAAAAAAAAAACCAAACATAATATGTCTTTACAGATGCTTTCGATCTTTTGATTCTACAAGTCTCGACCCTTTTTCATGAAGCCAGTAAGTACAGAAAACTTTCATGAAACCACATTTCCTGAGCGTCACGAGTCCGAACACGATGAGTGGATCCTTGATGAGGATCTGCCGAGGATCTGCCATTCAATAAGTAAAATAAGATATATATGAGTATCATCGTCCAGAACAGCAATTATCGCCCGAGTTTATTTACCTTGGCTTTTTTGTTCTGGTTGAAGAAACAACTGTCGTTGCTTTCTGGTCGAACGACTCTAATATATTCATAATGAAGGGCGAGAACGTGTAAATATGGTTTTATGATTTATCCAAACGGATGTCAACTCGATCATATGATTGCGAATTAATATAAGTTGATTAGGTACCTATATACTTACCTACTTGTAGATAGGTACCCATTCATCGCGATTTTCACTCTCGTCATAATCTATCAGTAGATCGTTTTTGGATGCTAGAAATCGAAAGAGAGAAGGGGTTCCCCTCTATAAAACATAATCATAACCTCGATCCTTGTATTGGTTTCTCAAAAAATATCCATATCTTCAAAGTAAAGACATCATTCTAGGTAGGTACCAAACGAACATTTTAGCACAAGAATTTTGCCCTAAAATATCTCGTGATTTTCTGATTCTTTTCTAAAACGATTGTTAAAGTCTTTTGTTGGAGTTACCTAGAACAGATAAAACTACCAGAGCGTAAACCGATTATTTAATCTTATTCTTCGAAATTCATCGACGAGTTCGATTATCATCGATCAGTTTTTTTTATCAGTTTTTTTTTTTCCTCATTGCCTCGTTTGTGTAGGCACTTATTAAACTTGATATTATTAAGTTCGTTGGCCAATATGATATCAGCTCGTGAATATTTCAATAGGTTAAAAAACTCTTTCCGGTTACTTCTCTTTTTTTTGCTAGCCTATACTTAGAAAAGGTGACCAGATTTTTTTTTCTCTCTTCGCTTCCGAAGAAGACACTTCGAAAATTACGAAGATGGACAAGAAAAAATAAAAATCTCTAAATCGAGCATAATAAAATTAGGTATTATAAAATACACTCAAGTGCCGGTGAGTAATTTTTTTTTTCTCTTTTTATTATTTTAATTTTATTACGTTCTAAGAAATTTACCCTTCAGTGTACTTAGTTTGAAATCATTATTCTCGTTATATTGTCAATTACTTGCCATCACGATTTATATTTTACAGTTAATCTTTTTCTCTTATTCACACATACTACGAATGACACGATCATCATTTCGTAATAATAAACTATACGAAGTAGGAAAATATAAAAATGAAAAAATATAAAATTCGCAGAATCATTTCTCTATTCTCGTTTGGATGTTGCAAAGTCTTACATAAGTAATGATAGTTTTCCACGATTGAATAAAAAGTTAATGCGCGCACATTTCTCGAGATGCGCAAAACTTTTGACCCTCAAGTTAAACAAAGCTTTGGATCTTGGAAACGATTCTAACTTCGAGCTCTCTTCAGGGCAAAGAACTTCGGGAAAATCTACGTTATAAGTGGGGAAATTCGCATTTTCGAGCCATTTATTAATAAGGTACCTCTACCTACATAAAAAAATCGAATGAACTTCTATCCTTGAACTATTACAAATATGTATAAGCTTTGGGACGTCAGAAAAATTCGATTGAAAATTTAAAAATCAGGTAGTAGGCTTTCTTTCTATAATTTTTTCTCAAAATTCTGATCGATTCATGAGACGTGCTGCACATTAGGAAATTTAAAAAAAAAAGAAAGAGTACGCTCGTGAATGGGGAATAAAATAATATCTCTAATTTGAGAGAAGCGAGTTTACTTTGAAAATCAATCTTCTTTTCTTGGTTGCTCCAAGTCCTTCTCCATTTTTTCTCTTGGAAAGCTTCTTCGAGAGAAATACTTATTCTAGAAATTAATATTTTTATAGATAGACGGAAGCACGTGAAAAATCTGGTCCATTGACGGGACACGAACTCGCATCTTCACGTTTGCCGGACGGGTTCTTTTACATTAGTTACAGAAATGATGAGGAAATTTTCTTCAAATGTATTGGTCATCTAATCTTATTTAAAACATTATCACATCTTCGCGAAAAAAAACTTTCGAGACGTTCTTCTTCTTGTTTGTTCCAGTTTTCTCTAAGAAATTAAATATTTTAGAATGACGTTCGAAATCAAATTTCCGCGAGGGTAGGCTACCTCCAACTATCTTTAATCGCTTCATCTTGACTTATGTAACCAATAAGAAAAAAAAAAAATTCTTTCTCGTATTTCATTTCGTCGCGCAAAATGTTTGAAGGTTGTTTCGAGCAGATCCAATGTAGCGAAACGAAAAGATTTGGGTGCGTTCAAGTATAAGTTAATTTAAACTACGCTTCGACCTGTCAGTGTGCGTCCCTGATGACGAGAAAGAAAAAAAGTGTCTATCATCGTGCGATGTGAGAGATTTGGCGAATGAAGTTGTTGAAATCCGATATACGTAAATTCAATAAATGATATTATCGTCGAATAAGATATCAAGTGTCGGTAGTCTTACTTTTTCGACTACTATCGTGGCCATAAATACGCCAGTAAGATGACTTCTGTATTTTTCTCTCGCGAACCTCCCTCTTGCAAAGCATTGTTAAGTGTCACATATGTCGTAAAATCTTATTCTAGCCCACGCGTACAAGTTGAAACTGCATTAAAAATTTGCGAGTCGATATGAGTTTGTAATATAATATGGAAAGAAGCCTATAGTGACGAACGAGAACGAGCTAGATTCTGTATGCTTTGTGTAGGTAATGAATTTATTAAAACTTATAGAACATGTTGCATCTATATACAGTACCGGCATAACAGTACTTGTAATACGATTGAGTTCAGTCCATTACCAGCCACCGACAGTGGTGTCCTTTATTAGCATTCTCGTGAGACAAGTGACTGAACATTAAGTCGCTGAACCGACAAGTATCAACCTCGTGTTTTTTCTCGTCTTCGCGATTTCTTATCAGAATAACATAAATTTTTTTCATCCGCAAAAAGGCACGTACAAAAATGAAGTGATGCGAGATGCGTGCTACCATTCATGTCCATTCTTATGAACCAGTATCTGTGTAAACCATTATGTAAACTGTGTATAAACAATGTGTAAGATATTATACCGATGCTCTAGAGAGGCAATCATCATTGTACCGAAGTTGACTCAATTTATTCACCTTGACCTTGATAGAGAAAATTCACGAGAGAGAAAGAATAACGATAGTATTCTTATTGTACTTATATCTTGAATACTTAACTAGGTATAGACAGAGCATGGTTGAGGAAGATATTTATAATGGTATACATGGGGAACAAATCAAGGTTTGCTTTTTTGATTAAATTTGAAAATTAATTATGACACATCTCTCTTTTGAGTTTCCTGATCGAGGAATGGACAACATATTTCCTAGGCATCGCCAACGGGGGGCGTGTGAGCGTGCACGCACGTCCAAAGTGGTCTCCCAAAAAACGCACCTTTGGCACCGCTATCCACCCTTTAGGTCATTGCGTCGGTAGTCCAGAGAGGTCGAATCGAGAGTAGCCTGGCTCCATTTCTCCTTGAGTTCCGCGGGCTGTACCATGTCCGTCACCGAGGGAGCACTCCAGGTAGTCCTGTACCATGGACGCACGCGTATCTACTCCTCCATCGCTGGAGCTCACTAGGAGCTCACCAGCAGTGCTACACAGTATACAACTCTAGCTTTTAAGGTTGGGTTTCTTCCTCCTCCTCCTCTTCTTTTTTAATATTTTTTTGTTTTTTTGTTTTTTTTTTTTCGTTGGCGCTCCCTCCTGAGCGTTCTACTTGTGGTGGTGCTAGTGATGGTGCTGATGAAAGATGCAGCAGCAGCAACAGCAGCAGCATGGAGACTGGTACATGTAGATGTGAGAATCTGCCGCTCCCATTCCGCGTTCATTTTCTTATTCAGTGCGACGATAAGAGAAGCTTTTTGAATCAGCTTACATCATATAACAAAAATAAAAATAAAGAAGCTCAACTTTTAATTGTGTGTCAGGAAATTAGAAGTTACTTATTGGTCGGGTTGAATGTTGGTAGAATTTTTCCTCGGGGAAATCAAAGAACAAAACTGTACTTATTACAAAAGTACAGCCACCTCAAACACAAGGCGTTACCTTATTGCTTGTATGTCCAGTTTGAAATAATAACGCTCCAAACCACTCCGGGATTGAGCCATTTCCTACCAACCTGGAGGGTGGTACAGACAAGATTCCACGTCATAGCAGGAGAACCAATTAGAATGATGGACTCTTATATGCACCACCTTCCATGTTAGTATCTAGAACACGATCCCGGAGTATTCCGAACTTTATCATTTTTAGCAATAAGGTAACGAGGGTTTCAACTTCCATTTTCAGGATCTGTGAATGGTAAATGAAAACTCAACTTGTTCATAAAATTACTCGTATTCTTCAATAAGGCTTTTCCAGCGTTCCATATTGCATACTTATTCGCCTCATTCTTATCAATACGGTGGGCTTTCTAACATTATTCTTATGGGTATTGCTAGGTTGCATACTCATTTTCATTCCGGTTGTCAACCTGCCATAAGATCAATGTTAGGGAGCCCACCGTATTGATAAGAATCAGGCAAATAATTATGCAATATGGAACGCTGGAAAAGCCTTATATGTCCTTGTAACTGGGAATCACGAAGTGTTAGAAAAAAATGGCTTCAAGTATAAGTTGTACTTCTTCAAATTCTAGCGTCGGACCTCGAAATTACGACGAACACGTCATGATTCATCTGATTTACTTCGATCACAAAAAGTACTCCATGGCGGCGGCCTGTTTAGAAGAAGTCGAACTCTCACGCTCTCTCGCGGCTGAGATATTCAACTTTGAAATTGCAACCAATATTGGTAGCCTACTTTACATTATTTTAACGTGTAATAATTTATACAACCATGAGGTTGATAAGAGAAAACTGGAATTGGGTATTTCTCTTCCAGCTTTGAACGCACTGACTCGAATTTGGGAGAGTCGAAATTCTTCTAACTTCCTTTGTTCCTTTGTTTAGTATGATTTTTTTTCTGAGAGTGTATTTTGGTTTGGAAGTGGGGTTTATGACATACTAGAAGAGATCAGCCTCTCGGATCAACGCAAGTTATTAAAAATTTATTAAAATTTCTCACATACGGCTAAAAATCCTTAATGCTTCTTCCAGCTAACAAAACTAGTTTTTGCTCTCGATTAATGGATGAATTCCTTGCCGCAAGCCTCAAAATTCTCTTACAAACGAAGAGTAATTTTTTCATGCGAGGATGACTCCAATTTAGGTTAGTTGACTTATCTTTAATCTCGCGTATTGGGAAATATGTATATCTCTCCTATTGTTCCTAGACAACAGGAAGAATCCTTCCGCAGGATAACTTGTGGGCAAGAGTACAAAAGGTGGGCTCAACATCCAGAGTTTTTCACGGACAGGAAAAGTTTACCAGAATGTCATTAAAATAAAAGAAGGGGGTAGATTTGGTCGAAATTGAAAATCATGATTTTGTTGTGAGAAAAGGACTGGTTTTTCTGTGATCATTCTAAGGAAGTATTGAGGGTCGATTTTTCTGAAAGGAATACGAGAAACTGAGAATCAAGACAGTAAGTCAATCACTTCTTATTCCAAAGATCATCATGATCTCTAAATACAAATAAAAGAGGCTGAAGAGAGTACAGAGAACAACCTGGATAAGTGCCCGAAAGAATGAGTGTTGACAGGGGTACATAGTTGAACGGAAAGAGGAAAACTTAATTGGAAGGGAAGAGAATAGAATAATCTGATGATGTGGCTTAGCTTAGTGGTGCAGAGACTGTAGAAACAAGAACCTCGAATGGAAATAAGAAATCGAGTCTTGAGAAGGGATACATGAAGCACTTTTTGAACGTGAAATTCGAGCTATCTGTCAGTCTTGGAAGGTAGTTTGGGTTTTCTGGGACGATTTTTTTGATAAAGAGTCGTTGAAGGAAGAATGACAGAAAAATTTCCTTGAATTATGCTATAAGACGATGTAGCTATCTGGAAAACCAGACCGAGTCAATTGAATGGTGACTTGAAGGAATGTCGATACCTACTTCAAAAGAAAGTTGCAAAAATGAAAGTCGGAAAATAGACATTGAAAATCAGATGAGTTATTCGATGTTCATTTTCTAATATGATATTATTGTATCACCATCTTCGATTCTGCATTATATAGTTGAAACTTGGATGCAGAGTTGTAGCCAGCTGAGAGCCGATCCCAAGGAATTTGAAAAGTGGTGTGCTCGGCTCTACGTAAATTTTCCGAGTTGCGCTTTGTTTACGATTGAACTGAGCACACCTTTTTTCAAACACTTTGAACCGATCTAAGTCATGTCTAATTCAGCGGAATTCAGGAAAATGAATTATAATATCATAAAAAATTCATTGTTCAACTGCATGACTCTCGAGCCCGAGTTGGCTGCGCCAAAGATGAAAAAAAAACAGGCAAACAAAAACAGCCCCGCAGAGTCACAAGTGCAGATCTAATCAGAATAAACACAAACTGGAGAATAAGTATCTTTCACAAATGTAACAAAAACATGTTGCGGTCTTGGAATATGAATTGACCAGCCAAAAACTAACTGAATCAAGCCAGCGCAATTAGGCCGAAAGCAGCTGAATTTTTACTGAAATCGAAAATCAATAATCAAAAGCCATATTTTTTAAGGTCTTAAGTTCAACCTGAAATTTTCGGCTGCAATATTCTTCTTCACAGGAGCTTCTATGGACAACATCGACGGGTATTTTAAACAGGGATATCAAGCTCAAGTCATGATTGACTTAAGCTAAAGCTGAAGTCTTTGTTTTGGCCGTTATCTCTAAGTTTTAAGTCAGCTAATGATTTTTTGTATGGTTGGCTTTCAGCCCAAAGTCAGTCAAAAGCTAATGTGATTGACTTAAACTTGTAGTCCTGTATTTTCCCCTTGTATCCGGTTCATCCCACTCCGGAGCCAATTTATTATGTTCCAAGATAAGCTATAATAGCCAAACGTTACTAAGTTAGTTGGGAAGGGTTGACAATGGCTGTAAGTTTAAGTTGATGCAAGAATCAACTGAAAGCCTTAAACTAAAGTTTAAGTCAATCCTGATCTTGAATCACTCTATCAGTGTATGTTCCAAATAAAAGCTACATAAAGTTCGTCCGCGTCCTCGTCAAACGTCATTGAACGTATAGCCGTATTTGTAGAGTAACAGTAATTCGTCTGTATATATTATCATAATATTAATTTCATTTTCTCTTTTATGCGTCCGTTACAGGAAAAACGGTCAAAATACAACGAAAACGTGATTTCTTGGAACCGCCATGAGGTATTTTCGATCTCGCACACATAAAGAAATTTTATCAATATCGGTAAGTGATATGTGTGTAATTTCAGTCGACAATAATGACTTACGATCGATTTAGTGTTAATTAAAAAGAAAGAAAGAAAAAAAAAACATGAATTGCGGCATTTTTGATGATTTTTAAGTCTCGCAGGCTTCATCAACGGAAGCATCAGACTTATGTATACTAGACAAGGTCTCGCGACCCACGATTTACTAGTTTCTTTGGCGAAAATCACATCACTCGGCGCTCAATTACCTGCATAGCAAATTAATATTCTATAATGTTTTAGTTTTTTTTTTTCTTTCTTTCTTTGTTATTAATAATAAAACCAATGGCCGTCGGTACTTTCAAGTATAGTGAATTTTGCGATGATAATATCTACAACATCACAAACGCAGTATAATTATGAGCATTGAAGGTTCCATAAAGCTCTTCCATATTATAAGGGAAATTAAGCATTACGTAAAAATTGTTATCTGAGATTCAAGTACGTAGGTATGTAATTCGTAATTGAAAGTTATGATTTATTTGACTGGTGTCTGACCAGAGAAAAAGAGGGTAGAGTTCTTGAAGCTTTTTATAGTCACGGACAAATGAGAGAAATGTATCAAAATTAAAAATTTTCAATTTCGAAAGTCAGTAGGAATGGGAAGTAATTTCCTCCTAAAGGAGGGGAGGGGGTGAGATAGTGACAGGATTTTTTGCTCACTCCACTCATAAATCACTTACGTCTTTACGACTTCAAAAGGCTGCTTGGAGAACTAAAAATAAGATTCTGGAAAATATGTGACATTTCCCGACAAAAAACCCTTGTGCACGCTAAGCCGACCAGGAAAAAGAGTATCATCGGAGTTGTTCCAACGGAAGATGCTTGAGGGTTTCTTCTTATAAAAGGTCTCATATGTATTTAAATCTATATTGAATCGTGCTGTGCCAATTTCATACACCTTGTTGAGGTAGTGCAACAAGGGGGAAAACCCGTGTCCAAAACAAGTGCAATTAAAAACTCGATGAAACGGACTTTATAATCGGTATTTGTATAGAAAAGTCATTTCAGCGGACCGGACCTCTAGCCCAGGCAAATTAGGTTTTGAAATGGGCATAGGTTTTTTCGTGGATTATGTTTAAAATGGTCTCTTGATAAACATACTAAAAATCCACAGCGATCAGAGGGGTGGCTCTCCCCCAAAGGAGGTCAAAGTACCACAGAGATTAGTTTTGTGAGAATAAATCGAAAACTAAGCACCAGAGAAAGAAAAGTTTCAAGTAAAAGTTGTTCCTCGTCAAATCTCCTACAAATTTCACTATTTATATGTCAACTTAGCCCAAAAATTCGAGCTGAAAAGTTGGATTGAATGTTGAGCTATTGGGACCAGAAGAAACCTGAAGGTGCCACTGACCCCCATCTATAGTTTCAACACGAATTTGTAAATATGTATTTGTCTATATCAGACCCTGGTCTATGCACTTGACACGCTAACTTGAGAACACTGCGTGCATCATTCTATTAATAATTTTAAGTTGTGAAAACCTCAACAGGGACTCGATAGCTTCTGCCGGGCTATGTTATAGTCATTGAATATTTCGCGGAATAAATTTACCCCATTGAGTAAGTTCGAAATGGGGAACAAGAGAGGGAGAAAATTAGGTCTTCGTTACCTGTCTGTAACGTAGCTTCATGAAAATTCAACGACTAACAAAGATATTTCTTTCTACAGCATGATTTTGACTAAGTATTTATGTATAGCAACTCTGAAATCAAAAATTTTAGAAATCGCTCAACTTTCAATCGAACTTTTCAGCTCAAGTTTTTGAGCCAAGTTGACACATAAATAGTGGAATTTGTAGGAAATTTGACGAGGAAGAACGTTTGCTTGAAACTTTTTTTTCTCTGGTGCTTAGTTTTCGATTTATTCTCAAAAAACTCATTTCTATGGTACTTTGACCACATTTGGGGGAGAGGCACCTCTCTGATCGCTGTGTATTTTTAGTGTGTTTATCAGGAGACCATTTTAAACATAATCCACGAAAAAACCTATGCCGCCGGCATTTATTTCCATTTACTCTTATTTTTGAGCCTAATCTTCTGGGTTACTCTGTTTGTGAAATTCAGACCAAAGGGCTAATGCGAGACTCTACAGAAATCAGATTTTCTAATCCCACTACGCATTATAATTTCCATTTTAAATGTTCTGAACGATTCAGGCCTACGAAGTTTGAAAATTAAATATATAACAACTGATACAACAAAGATGAAATGTAATGCTTTATTTCTAATCCATACATCCAGGTATAACTCCGGTAGATTACATTGTAAGCGTATACACGATGTACGCCCGCCATGCCCTGATACCGGAATACAATATTGTAATGATACGGAGTAACTCGAGTTTTAACGAGATGTCCAGCCTACGGCTGAGAAAATGCATATCCAATTGTCACTGCTATATGAAATTTTATAGTCCAACCTATAACGATTCGTCTCACGAAGTACCTATATCCGAGTATTTTCAATCTGGAAATACGACACAACACAATAATATTGTATACAATTATAATGAAGTATCTGTATGTACATAAACTATCTACTGTTGTATCATGGCACGAGAGAGAGGAGGAAAAAGGTGCTAAGCACGATGATTCAAAGACGCCATGTGAACTCGCGTTTTCACTCTCAAGATCGCTAAATAATGAATTGTGCGTAAAAGGTGTGTATGTGGTGTTTGTGGTCGCGCGAATATACGGACATGATGCGAGAACGTACGGGCGATATTTATATATCGCTAATTCCGGATATATTCTAGAATGTCGTATCGTCACACTATAGAGAGCACGCTCTGTACACCCATTCTTATAAGTACTCATCTAAATTGTAATTAGGGACGTCTTTGAACTCCGGTTTAACCTTTTTTCTTTTCATACAGTGATACCATCGCATCGTCGTCGCGTTGTCTCTTTCTCATCTCCTTCGATTGTAGGCACTATGATGCGGAAGAAAGTTGCTGGTCGTGCGAGGAGAATCGCGCAAATTTCTCGAAAGTAGATTCACGAGAAGTCGACACAGGCGCGTAATTTTTCAAGCGTCAAGATAGGGTAGACTGGGAGGAAACGTATAGCCGTATTTTAATTTGCAGATCGTGGTTACTTAATATATTCGTATCGATACACTATGTGATACCACAAGTACAACCGAACACTTCCGATGTTCATTTGACCCCGAAGCGCAAAAAAATTGCAAGTCGACGAGGAATGAAGTTAGGTGTAAGACCTTTATACTTTTCAATATCCTGCTATCTTTCACTTATTTTGCGAGATTATAACATATTTCTCCGGGCAAAAGTTACTGCATTGAAAGTTTGAAGTCATTTTAATGACCTTGTCCAGCTATAAATTCGTTCGTATCGTCGATGTGGGATGATTTTTTTACGCCTCTTAACCCTAAAAAACTTCAGGCAAATATAAATCGTTTAGGAGTTCTTGCCCTCCCCCGTCTCCGCTAGCCACTGCCAGTTTTTGTGAAAGTTTTTTCTCTCCGGTACCTGTTTGTAGAATAAAAGGGTAGTTCATTCTAAAAAATATAGAATCTCTGAGCCTGACAGCTAAAAATATGCCAAATTCTTGTTTTACATCGTATGAGTATGTGGTCTTTATGTGTTTTTCAAAAGACGCTTGTAGACTTACGAAACCGCAGAAATTTATTTGAAAGTAAGACACTTCACATATCTTCGGTTGAGAAGCCTTCTTCAGAGTGACGAAGAAAACGAGAAGAAATCGCGACGAAAAAGAAGGGACGATGTGTCATCCGATAATCCAAGATACGATATTAATGGAATCCTCGTCTGATAGTAAATACTTGTTGAGGAGAGAAATGTCGTCTCTGTTATTATGGCGAATGATTTCCAGGTGTTCCGCTGATCGTTCAAAAAATGGATTTCCATAATGAGGACTGCGGAATCTCCGTCAAAAGTGTGATGTCTGCGAAGGAAGAGTAAACTTGTAGGGCTCTTAGACATTATCAGCCAATCTCACCGATATACACAGCTAGGCAATTGTGACAGCTTAATTTGTAGACGCCACTCTTTTCGTCCTTTGGTATGACGAGCTTCATGTGGACGAGAAGGTGTTTCAAGGCTGTGGTTTTGT
This sequence comes from Aspidiotus rigidus, assembly GCA_035079385.1. Lineage (NCBI taxonomy): Eukaryota > Metazoa > Arthropoda > Insecta > Hemiptera > Diaspididae > Aspidiotus > Aspidiotus rigidus. The sequence goes on along the minus strand of JAVHKY010000002.1, from coordinate 794,015 downwards.
AGTAAACGGCTTCAAAACCTAGTGGGCGAAGAAGCTAACCGAGTTTATAAGATTTCTTTGCCCAAGACAAGAACGATAGTCCACCTTTTTCCTGTTCGTTTTGGGCTCACGGGTCAATGCATTTTTTGACGGATTCCTTTCGGATGAGATTATCAACGTCGACGCCGATCTTATTTACCTTCGTCAGATGCTTGATGACTCTAACGTACTTAAGGAAAGCGTCTGAATTCAGCGGGATATGAACAACGCGGTGGATGAGAACCGTTAATGGCAATAATTTTGTGCGCCAGGCGCAAAAGAAGGAATCGACGATAGTGGAGTCAGTGAACGTATCTCCTTTGAAGATACTGGACCCAAACCGGTCCTACTGAAGAAGAAAATGACCTTAGAGCCACTGGATTCCATATTCCATATAAACAGATTAGGAGGGCAAGAATTGCTTAAAAGTTGAAGATATTCGTCGGCATGGCCCTGAGGACCGTTTCAAAGGCAAAGGACGTCATCGACGTACCTATGCCAGTGAAGGCTAGACTGGGAGGAAAAAACTCCCTTTCAAAGCTGTTTAGTGTTCATGAAAACCTTAGAGATGAAGGATCCTAAAGATGATCCTGTAGGTATGCTGACCTCATTAGGGAACTCATAGAATTCGTTGTCGAACTCAAAGAAATGGGTAAGGTTAAGGAGATTAAAGAATCTGGGAAATTTCTTCATGGAAAACTCGAGCGGTCACGAGTAATTCACCCGTAAACTGGATGGTGGGGCCCTTAGGAATATGCGGAGATAAACCTACAACATCGAAGGAAAGAAGGAAGGGTACCTGAGGAGAGACAGAATCCCCAATGATGGTGACTAGGAACAATGAACTTTTAATGGAATAAGCCAGGGCCGGATTTAAGGGGGGGGGGTCTCAGGGGGCCCAGGTACCCGGGCCTCCACATTTTTTCACTCATTTCAAAATTTTATTGAATACACATAACTTGGGACATTGCACAAATAAAATTACCTACTTCTTTCTTTCAACTACTTTCTATCCAATTTTAAAGTAGGCAAAACTTGATAAGAGAGGAGGGGGAGTCAGAATTTTGATTTGGAGAAATATTGAGCAGGGCCTCCACATAACATGGGACCTTGCACTAATAAAATTATCTACTTCTTACTTTGAACTCCTTTCTTTCCAATTTTAAAGTGGGCAAAAATTGATAAGAGAGGAGGGGAGTCAAAATTTTGATTTGGAGAAATGTTGAGCGGGTATCCACATAACTTGGGACCTTGCACTAATAAAATTATCTACTTCTTTCTTTCAACTACTTTCTTTCCAATTTTAAAGTGGGCAAAAATTGATAAGAGAGGAGGGAAAGTCGAAATTTTGATTTGGAGAAATGTTGAGGGGGGCCTCCACATAACTTGGGACCTTGCACTAATAAAATTATCTACTTCTTTCTTTCAACTACTTTCTTTCCAATTTTAAAGTGGGCAAAAATTGATAAGAGAGGAGGGAAAGTCGAAATTTTGATTTGGAGAAATGTTGAGGGGGTATCCACATAACTTGGGACCTTGCACTAATAAAATTATCTACTTCTTTCTTTCAACTACTTTCTTTCCAATTTTAAAGTGGGCAAAAATTGATAAGAGAGGAGGGAAAGTCGAAATTTTGATTTGGAGAAATGTTGAGGGGGGCCTCCACATAACTTGGGACCTTGCACTAATAAAATTATCTACTTCTTTCTTTCAACTACTTTCTTTCCAATTTTAAAGTGGGCAAAAATTGATAAGAGAGGAGGGAAAGTCGAAATTTTGATTTGGAGAAATGTTGAGGGGGTATCCACATAACTTGGGACCTTGCACTAATAAAATTATCTACTTCTTTCTTTCAACTACTTTCTTTCCAATTTTAAAGTGGGCAAAAATTGATAAGAGAGGAGGGAAAGTCGAAATTTTGATTTGGAGAAATGTTGAGGGGGGCCTCCACATAACTTGGGACCTTGCACTAATAAAATTATCTAGTTCTTTCTCTCAACTACATTCTTTCCAATTTTAAAGTGGGCAAAAATTGAGAAGAGAGGAGGGGGGTCAAAATTTTGATTTGGAGAAATATTGAAGGGGGGCCTCCACATAACTTGGGACCTTGCACTAATAAAATTATCTACTTCTTTCTTTCAACTACTTTCTTTCCAATTTTAAAGTGGGCAAAAATTGAGAAGAGAGGAGGGGGGTCAAAATTTTGATTTGGAGAAATATTGAAGGAGGCCTCCTCATAATTTGGGACCTTGCACAAATAAAATTACCTACTTCTTTCTTTCAACTACTTTCTATCCAATTTTAAAGTAGGCAAAAATTGATAAGAGAGGAGGGGGGTCAAAATTTTGATTTGGAGAAATGTTGAAGGGGGGCCTCCACATAACTTGGGACCTTGCACTAATAAAATTATCTACTTCTTTCTTTCAACTACTTTCTTTCCAATTTTAAAGTGGGCAAAAATTGGTAAGAGAGGAGGGAGGGGGTTAACATTTTGATTTGGAGAAACGCCTCCACATAACTTGGGACCTTGCACTAATAAAATTATCTAATTCTTTCTTTCAACTACTTTCTTTCCAATTTTAAAGTGGGCTAAAATTGATAACAGGGGAGGGGGATCAAAATTCTGATTTGGAGAAATGTTGTGGGAAGCCTCCACATAAGTTGGGAATCCTAAATCCGGCCCTGGCATAAGCAGATCAGCGGTTGATCACCTCGAAATCATTCGCTTTAGTAAGAGAGATGACGTCAGCAAGAATTTACCAGACGAAGTTTTCATCAATATCGTTCTCGAATCATCGGATGTCACATCACCTCCTCTCTCTTCTCCTTCTTTTTCTTTTCCAACCTGATATTGGGGTTATCAACTCGTCATCAAAATTTGTGTTAATTCAACCATGATGTTAGGCTTTGAAAAAATGTTGAACTTCGTGGTATAAATCGGAACCACATCACGCATTGGATTCCTTAGCTAACTTCATACCTCAAGCCTTTTGCTCTTTCTTGTGACCTCCTTTTCCTTCTTTGTACACTAGACCACTCACTGACTAGATTTCTCTGTAACAAGCGTCCTTACTTGCTCTTTGAATAGGCTTAGATACTAGGCCCATTCTAGGCTAAAAGTGAGCCCGTCTGTTGTCACCTACTTAGCCTAATATAAACACTGTACAGTAGGCTAAGAAATGCTGGTAAAACCCTTCATCTAGTTAGCCTAATACACAGTATACTAGGCTTATGCGAGGATAACTCGTAAAGGGTGATGTTGTCAGCTAGTTAACCCAAGATTTAGTACACAAGACTTATACTAGGCCTCGACCTACTCCAGCAACTCAGAATACACAGAGAAAAATACAAAAGCTGGGCTAAAATTTCAACCCGCTGATGACGTTACAAGACCGACGTGGCCTTGACCACCTTTAGGGATAGGATATATAAGTGACGTCGCATCCACTATAAGAAATGAAACATAATCTTTAAATCTACTAGAATATTTTTTTTTAGGGATACATTTAAATGGAATTTTCACGTCCAACGGCTTGGATGAATTTTCGATAAATTCGCGTGAAGAAGCTGCGCGACGTAACAAGGGGGACGGAAAAGTTTTGACTGGAGAGTAGATAAGGAAAAATGGCTGAACCGGAAAAGAACATGACGTCGATAAGTTAATTTGGAAGAAGACTCGACGTCAGCAAGACGAGACTTAGGTCGAAGACTCTGATTGTTAAACTTTTGTTCGGGATCGAAATGCATTGTGCGTTAGAGCCGAACAGATTTTGGTTCGATTGAGCTATTCTTTCGACTAATTTAGGTACGACTTATCAAGGTTTGGTTGTACATCTTGTAATGCCTCAGTACATACTCATCAAAGATACACTCAAACTCATCAGAAAACTTAAGCAGGTGAGGTACTCCCTTTCTTTCAATCTTTTTTTTTTCTAAAACCAAGCCCATTCAGGGTCTGTGATACTCGCGCTCTATACTTTACTCAAACCCCAATCCTAATTTAGGATTGACGTATGTGCCCATTGACCCATAATAAATGAATGTATAACTTTTTTTCGGCTCATACTTAATGATCCAGTTTAAATCGATTTTTGCGCTACCCCTCAGGCGATAAAATAAGATACAATTTCAAAGACGTAATATCTAAGTAATCGACCATCTAATTTGTCCAGTACGCAATAAAAGAATTACCAAAAACCAGTCCGAGCTGACAAATGAGATATACTAATTGGCCGAAATGAGCGATTCGTCTTCGACTTCAATAATTTATTTGCTTCTAATTATATAGCGTCCGATCGCGTCGAATAAGGCCGCGACTCGATACCGGTAGGCTGGAAGTCGACCCTCAACATCCTGGGGGAATAAAGAGATAACGATGTGTACTCAACATTTATTTGATCATCACTGGGTACCACGGATACCGTAATATTTTATCAGTCTAATATTAGCTATACTCGAGTAATCAACTAAAATTATCAGAAAAAATGACGAAATCTATATGCCCGAATGAACTCGCGAGTGTTATTTTAGTAATAATTTAAATATAGTATTCTATAATTGTATGTATATGTATCTTCGCTCAACGTACTTCATACAAATCGTTCGCTTACATAATTATATAAACATCATCGCTTAGGAATACAATCTGCTCGAGAGACGAGAAAATTATTCACAGTTATCGGCTATGCATGAAAAATGAAAATTTATTAAGTTTTCTTCGCAAAAACGTCACACGCTCTGGACACGTCGTAGTCTCGCGGTTTGTGCGGGACCGACGTAGGCTCGCCAGGTCTCGCCAGCCACAGAGGGAAAACATAAATTCACGACAATATTAAATTTCACGAGAGCAAAAGCTATAATGTAATTATTTCTATTTGTCGACTTCTTCTCAATAAAAAATATACATCCTATAAGAAACGACGGGGTGAAAAGTGATCGGATTAAGCAATTTGTCGTCGATCAATTTATTAAGGCGACATAAGGCGGATAAATGTCAAGCGTTATTGGCAATTAATTTCACACGCTTATACCTCTGTCCTCGTGCAAAACGCCGCTTATTTAATCTTGATTATAAAATTGAAACGTTATACGAGAATGAATTACCATGGAAGCATATTTTTCCTAAAATAAATACCTGAACCTACCACGGTCGAAATAATAGATATAGCTCTTCGCAGATGAGAAAGAAGAAAAATTGTCGAGAGGACGCATTTCCCTCGAATGATGATGGGCCATTCACTAGCTCGAGATTTTGAGATGGAATCATACGCGAAGTAGAGGGTGACTCCGAAATGAGGAAGTGAAAGCGGTAAAGAGAAGTATCGGAAGAAATTTTGGGAAATTTATATAGCTTGCAAAATTATTTCGGACTGGGGTGAAGCCCACGGAGATAAGGTAGGTAAAATGGAAAGGAGACAGTGGAAGTTGATATTTTGACATGGATACGGTATGGTTGTCTTTGGGCTGGAAATCGTTCGGAAATCTACAAGATGCTTTCCTGCGAGACCTATTGTGCGAGAAAAATGTTCCAGACATCAATTTCAATAGAGTGTCAAAATTGCTCAATAGATTGTGCTGTGAATTTTACTGATATATCGTGCTAAATTATGTTGCTCTCTCTATACCCCACTTCCAAAAAATAAGAGGTGAAAAGATGATGATATTTCCTTGATCTTCAGATGGAATTCGGGATTAGAAAATAACATAATGCACCCCCCCCCCCAATTTGCCATGCACCCACTTTTACTAAGGGAGAGCCTCAGAGCGCCTTTCGCCTACATCCCCCCTCCTCTCTATCAGAAAACGAGCAAAAAGCACGTTTATAGATTGTGTTGCGCTGCCTACTTTATGTTCCAAAAAATTGATATTATTTTCTCGGTCGAAAATAATTAGAATCGTTCGTAATTCCAAACACGATTACTTGAATGGGGAGGATAAATTTCAGGCAGTATTCTAAGAAAGAGTGCGTATATATTTCTTTCCCAACTCAAGATCATCGCCAACTTGAAGAGAAAGATTATTGACAACAACCTTATCGTTTGCAAGGCTGACAAAGGTAACGCTGTGGCTGTCATGGACCGTCCCATTCATGAGGAGAAAATCTATAATACTTCGTGATTGTGGGGCCACTTTCGACACCCAATTTAACTTCAACATCCACATCACCGAGGTAAGGAAGGCAATCAATGATTCTTGTCATATCATTTTCAAGGTTCTTTTGAAGAAGTCTCTTCTCATTCTTAACCCTGTGCCTCCTCGCTGTTATGGTTTGCCAAAGGTCCATAAACCTGGCACCCTTATGCGACTTGTGGTGTCCTATGTCTCGTCCCCACTTACCTCCTTCCTAAATTCATGATCCAGTGGTTTAAATTTCGTATCGATCTCAACAAGCCTTATTGTATCCTTAATGCCACCACATTGGCTCAAGACATGAAAGATGTGGCTCCATACCCAGATGCGATACTTATGTCTTTCTACGTTGTCGCTTCTTTTCCTAACATTCCTAAATAGGATATTGTGCAACATTCCTGATGATGACGACGAGGTGCGTCGAAACGTCGACTTGTTTTTGAATAAAGGTGGCAACAAAAGCAAACTGTCTCATTTAAATTTTCAAGGTCTGTCAACCCAACATGATATCACTCATGAAGAGGCTAGTGAATTCTTGTATCCCCTGAACAACTAGTGGGCTTTCAACACGAATCCCTTCAGAGGAAAATTCTATTCCTTTAAAGATGTCGAGATCCCTATTTGTTCCACTCTGGATTTTTGATAGCAGATGTCTTCATGCATTTATCATCCCCCCGTAATTTCCTCCTTAGGGTCACCTATTGGTACAGGTACGTCGATGACGCCCTCTGTGATTCGTCCGGTCATTCCTTCGGGCTTCAGGGTTTTTTCGTCCACCTAGATAGCCTCTACCTCTCCATCACTTTCACGATGGAGGTGGGAGACCAATATATCAATTTCCTTAACCCGACCATCTCTATTAAGAATGGAGTTTATGAATCTGATATACAGAGCGAACCCTCAAAAACAGAAACCTTCAACCACGGGTCTTTTTTCTGCTCACATACCCACAAACTAACTGCGTTCAACGCTACCCTTTCCTTGAATGACTCGAATGTTAGGAAATAGATTGCCACTATGAAGTACCCGGCCTCCTCAAACCATGTCAACATTCATGTTAGTCGGGTAGTCCATAGGAATGTGGTTGAATAATGTCTTGACAATTCTACTTGAGCCACTCCACTCCTCCTTTTAACCAAACTGACAGGTTCAAATGGACTAGTTTCCCCTTCTTGGTCCCTCTTTCCACCAAACTCAGTCGTGTTTTTCGTCTTTGTGGTTCCCGACCTGCTCACTACAACTCCACCTTATCAAGCAAACTCGTGAGCAACTTCAACCCTTGACATGAGGAAGGGGGTGATTGCCTCGACTACCACAGCATTTATATCGGCAAATCCAACAGACGGTTGGTTACAAGGATATGGGAGCACATGCCTGGACCTACAATAAAATTGGTTCCTCTGCTTACGCTGACCATTTAATACGATCCGGGCATCGTCACATACGAGGATCTGCAGAATTGCGGCATGTTGAGACCGGCATCGGCTCGTTTCAGAAGAACTTGAAATTACACATCATAACCGCATTAATCACTTCACTCTCCTAAACAAGAATGTTCTTGATCACAGCATCGCAACTTTGATTTTTTTTCCCCCGTTCGTCGCTGTCTCAGTTGTAACATTTTCGATGTTCGTAATGGTCTATTGACCGAAAGTACTTGGGTTTTTCTGCGGTGTCGCATTTTGTGATGAAATTTAGATTTTAAATTTCAGTCGTTCAACCTAGCCTTACAAGTAGTCGAAGACGATGAAAAATTTACTGATACGTTTATTCAGCGCTCCAAAGGATTATTTTATGATATGAAACGATTTTCTCAGACTTACTGAATGTTCCATAGAACTTATTTACCTACGTATTAAATCACGTTTTCCCTGATAACAGATTATGAAGAAGTTGGTCTTCATAGTTCGTGTCTTCGTCTCGCATAATTATTAGCTTTCAAACTTATAAAATAGACGACCTTCTCCTATATTATAATAATTATTACTTCGAATATGAAAATGTTCCGAGTAATAAAGTGCGCTAATCAAATTTTCAAGTGGATGACATAACTCAAGTCGCACGGAGCGTTTACAGCTTAATAATACAATTTAAGAAATTTGAAAGTGGGTGAAATACAAAAATGGCAGTACTTTTAAAAATATTATTTTCTGTTCCACGACTATAGTTTTGTGAGTACGTATGTATAGTAGTGTTTTCCTCTCTCTCTCTTCTTTCGTACGCCTCAATATTTGATTAAGATAGAATAAAACTGGCTTTCTGTAACACGCGTCATGGTGTCGATCGTCATTTCTTTTTGATAATAGAGCTACCGTCACTAAGACATGGTGCTCGAAAAATCACAAGTGTAAAAAGTCGCGGCTTCACGCTCGATTTCATTTTTTTGACGAACATTTTCAGATAAGTACCTACCTACCTGTTTAGAATTCGAAAATATCAACCCACACACGTACACGTGATTAGATTTCAATAATTTGTTAACGATCGTAAATTTCAACCCACCGTATGTGCACACGTGATTATTTCTTGTAATAAGTTGTTACTTTTCTGAAGTATGAGTTTCAATTTGATTTCGTTCAGACGAGCATTCAAAAGATGTATTAGAACTTTTGAGATTTATTTACATCACGAACAGAAATGTAATACTTACTTAATAGGCCCTATCTCATGAGCAGCTGTAATTTATTATGAAGGCAATCTCAAAATCATTGATCGATGTTTGAAGAGGTAGCAAAAAGGAGGGTCCTAGAAACACTCCGGTGAAAGACGAGAAAGAATTTTTACGGTTGATGTTATGCAGAGATAAAAAGATAAACCATAAAAAATGACGACTTCCTTAACGAAGTTAAACATTTCATGGGTTGAGAATGGACTTCAAAATTGGAGTTTCGAAAAATCTTAAATTTCCAAGTCTTCTACCATACTCGTATATATTTTTATTTCAATTTACGAGCTACTAGCAGCCTGTCTTCAGGGCTATGTGCTCGGCGAGATTGCGTGATTATATGCGTGAGAGGGAGTTGGCTTGTTGTAAAAAGTTGAATATGTTGGGAATGGAGGGGAAGTCATCTGATAGTGCCTCTGTATGATTGTGAGGGATGGATCGGAAATTACGGAGTTGGGTCAAGTTGGGGCAGCAGAAGATGTGTTGAACGGATAGGGGATGTTCAGATTCGCAATGAGGGCATGAGTGAGGCATAAGATGAGAGATAAGATGGGTGTGAGTGAGTCTAGTATGGCCGAACCTGAGACGGGTAATGACTATTTCTTCTCTGCGTGTTGACAGATTTGAAGAGTCCCATGGGATAGGAATATTTTTAATTTTGTTGTTTGTGTGTGATTTGAGATCAGACCAATGAGTGAACCGTGCTTGAGTGATGAATTTGTTAATGTGTTTGGAGAGATCTGAGCGTGAGGGGTGGAAAGAGCGGTTGACTGATGGGTTATGGGTTGCTAGTTTGGCTGCATTATCGACATTTTCGTTTCCTGGGATACTCTCGTGACCAGGTACCCAGATGAAGAATAATGGGATGGGAATGGTGTGAAAGGTGGCAATGAGAGTGTCTATACGACTTATGAGTGGGTAGGAGGAAGTGTAGTTGGATATGGTGTCAAGTGATGATAGGGAGTCGGAAATGACCAAAAATGGGTTGAGAGAAAGACGGGAGGGTAGATTGGTGAGGACGTGTTCTAAACAGCTAAATATTGCTTGTAGTTCAGTGGTGAAGACGGATGCGGTGTTGCGGTGTCGGTGAGAGACTGTGAAGTGACCTATTGAGTATGCAAAACCGGTTTTGTTTTGCTGTTTAGATCCATCGATGAAACATGGTGTATGATTGTGAAAGTTCTTAAGAATTTTGTTAAACTGTGCCTGGTATTCTACGGAAGAAGTTGAAAGACGAGGGAGGCGTTTTAGGTGGCGAATTATTTTGGGTGGAATAAAGAGCCAAGGAGGGGTTGAGGGAACGATGTGGTTAAGACAATGGAACTTGAAGGGGCGAGCTAATTGAAGTTCTAGGTTGGAACGTAGATTGGTCATGGAATTTTGGTTGTGGTGAGGGGGGAAAATGCGATGGTGGATGGGTATTTGCGGATATTGTAGGACAGTTGTAAGGAAGTTGGTTATTAGTTTGAGGCGTCGATAATGAAGAGGGGGGAGGCCAGTGTCTGCACAGAGGCCTTCAGCGGGACTGGTTCGAAATTCTCCAGTAGCTATTCTCAGTGAAGAATTTTGGATACTGTCGAGTAGTTTTAAATGAGAGGGAGGGGCGAGACCGTAAATGGGTGATCCGTAATCGAGGATGGATCGGATTAAGCTCTGGTAGAGGTGGAGAAGGATTTTTTGGTCACAACCTTCTTTAGGGTACGAAAGAAATTTGCTCGAATGCATTTTGACTTGGTTAGTTTGATATGGGGAATCCAAAAGTGACGGTTGTGGAAATTGAGGCCAAGAACTTTGGTAGTTTTAATTTGTAGGATGGGGTAGTTAGCTTATTGTGAGAGGGGGTAATTTAATGGTTTTCTGGCGTGGTTTTTGGAAGATGATGAGTTTGGTTTTGGGATAAGAAATACGGAATCCTAGGAGGTAAAGCCAAGCGTGTATTTTATTGATCGTTTCTTGAAGTAGACAATGGGCGCGTGTTGTGTTACTAGAACGTAAATGGATGCTTAGGTTATCAGAGAATAGTAGGGTTTGAATTGTAAATTTTATTATTTTTGTTATGTTGTTGATGGCGATGAGAAAAGGGTCCTACTCAGTGGGGATCCTTGAGAGATACCATTTTCTTGGTGGAGGGTTGAGGAATACTGATCGCTTACGCGGACTCTAAAAGATCGATTAGTAAGATAATTCTGAAGTAGGAGAGGGAAGGGTCCTCGAAGTCCAAGTTGGTGCAGTATGACGCATATTTGGTATGTCCAGACTCTCGGGAAAGCGTTCTTCATGTCAAAAAATATTGAGTAGAGGTTTGCTCCGTGAGCATGGGCGTCGTAGATTTGGGTATCGAGGTCAGCAAGGGCCATTAGAGCTGTTCGACCCTTGCGGCAACCATATTATGTATTACTTAATATTTCGTTGGAATCAGGGAACCAGGGGAGGCTATTATTCATATTTTTTTCGAGAATTTGGCTAAGAGTGCTTAGTAGTGGTAGGATAGCGGGTATCTAGGTATAGTTGGGAAATCAAAATTTTCCAAAGTCCAACTACTTAATAAGTGTAGGACATTTTTTACCGTACGGCGAATGGAGGGACGCCAAAATCGTCAAAAAGACCCCCAAGAAATCAGTCATGATTGGGGAAAAAGGAAGTTCCCCCAGATCCCACCCATGCTCTCAGGTTCTCAACTTCAAGCTTCTGTTCATATTCTCTTGCAATCGATTCTGTTCTCACATTTTCTCATACAGAGCTACTGAAAATTTATAATCAGATATTACAGCATTTCCTATGATTTCTATGCGTTAAACGTCGCGGGTTCGGTTCGACGGCTAACGTCCATTAGGCGATCTCATTATATCCAAGTTGTATACCTGTACGATATTCTTGAATGGCGGCTCGTGTCAAGTGTCATATATTTGGAGGTACCTATAGAAAAAGAGATCATAATCAACTTTTACTTCCTGATTCTTATTCGCAAGATAATCGTCGTTCGCATGTGTACGATATTTACTATATTTATGTACGTTATTACGTTTCAGTCCACCATCTATGGTCAGTTTTTCAAAACAAGCGGCGGCGTCAGAATTACATATACGGATAACACCACCTTCTTCGAGTCACTAGGTAAAATAAGTCGGCCGCATTTGACGACATTTCTAACGTAGGTACGCGTCAAGAACGACGACCTGTTAAAAATTTTTTAATACGATCGCGCGGCTTATTGCCAACTTCGTCATCATTAATTACAAATCTGGGTATCGCTGTCAATTACCATTAAAAATTCTCTATTTGATCTAGTTATTCATTTGTCACCACGTTCACCCAACAAGCCGCTTATTCATCCTGATTTACGCTTTTCTTGCGACAGCCGCCCTATATCGTACCTATATTTCCGACACTTGCTGGTACAAGCTACCGTGTAAGTATTCGATATTTTTTTTTTTTTGCCCTCTTCATAACTCCATCTGATGCACTTATACGAGTAATCTACGAATCGATAAGTATCTATAGCTAATAGCATTTCCTACTTTGTAAAAGTCATTATGTAAACGACCTGCATTGACACGGGTTCGATATCTCTGTATCATAAATTACGAGCTAATTTTGAAATTAATTTCATAGTACGGACACGCAGCGAGATTTAAACTTTCGTGCTTTGTGAAGTGGAGAAATACGTAGATCGTTTCTTGTGGAGCAGATTTCATGACGTTTCTACTTTTCTTTTAAATTTACTACATTCTATTCGAAATCTTTCTAGAAGGATTGCCCTTGAAGGTAGTCCTCGAGTCTTCGTTTGTAAACTAAGCTTGGTCCTATAAACGTGAACTCAAGGGATTGAACTGAAATCAAAAAATTTCCAAAAGTCCCAAGGTTATGAGCGCACGCGAACGCAAGTTCTGGAATGAGGGTGAGAGGTCACATATCAATTACACTAGGCAACAATAAAAAATTGTTTGAAAATTGCTGAAGTGAGATAGGTTGTATCTAGAAGTATTTTTTGCTCTGATTTCAAAACCGTTTTCCATTTTTTGATAGGAGGTCGCGTTTTCTTGTTATCACTTTGTTTAGTTGCCGCTCATTGTCGCGAGATGAAGCGTTGCTTATCGAGCGTGACGATGCGCGGCAACTAAACAAAGTGATAACAGGAAAACGCAACATCCTATCAAAAAACGGAAAACGGTTCTGAAATCAGCGCAAGAAATACTTCTAGATACAACCTATCTCACTTCAGCAATTTTCAAAAAAATTTTAGTTGTTGCCTAGTGTTATGGTATATATTTTCTGATGTGAAATGAAATAAATTTTGAATCGAAGTGATTGACGAATGGTGTGGTCGAAAAAATTCTCAGGAGGAGCGATCGAATGATGATATGCTGACTCCAAAATGGAAGACGACAGAAAAGGGGAGAAAAAACAAAAGAAATTCAGAAGGAACGAATCCTATATTTCAGAAAAAGAAATCTGACAAATTTAATATTATGAAAAATTATCCAATGGAGTCTCACAGGGATTACCTCTCAGTAGAGCACTTCTCATAATGGCAATTAATGACATCTTTAGTAACATCGCTTTCCTCGTTGAACCAATTTTGTACGCCGTTGAACTGAGCACCCAAAAGCAAACAAATATAATCAATTTCGTGCACATAGAATACTACAAAATTCCATCTTGTCCATACCGCGTATCCCGAATCTCCTCCTTCAAGTCTTGTATCGTGATTCTAAACAAAAGCGAGCTGAAACCCCCTCTTCAACTCCATCCCTATCATAGTTAATGACACAGTAAAAGTCTTCGGCCTCCGCTTTCCCTTCAAACACTCATGGCTATCGCAAATAAAAGAAATTCAAGCCAAAGACCTCGGAGTTTTAAACGTTTTAAAATACCTATCCCGTCTTTTCACAGGTTGCAACCGTAAAATTATGTTTTTCCTCTACCATACCCTAGTCTAATCTATCCCAGATGATAATGTGTCACCGATGTATGGACTCGCACCCTCGTCACATCTCTCACTTCTGGACACCGTTCGAAATTTCGCCATTCGCATTCCGCACTAGCCCTGCTCCAAGACTGGCCACCGAATCAGGTCATCTACTTCTACATTTTCGTCGACTTTACTTAACCGCTATTCTCCTATATGGGGAGAAGGGAAAATTTCCAAACGAAACGAGCTGGAAAACTGAATCTTTAGCACCTCTGAGAACAAATCGTTTCTCCAGCTCGTTTCGTTTGGACATTCCACGTTCTTCTCTTGTACCCTTTAATTGTCTTACAACTTCCTCAAACCCCAGTTCACGACATTCTTCTCAAATCTACTCCAAATCGTCCTACTTGTCGCAATACTTTCAACAACATGGTCTACTTTCTCACTCATTCCCTTCACAAAAAAATTCACTTCCATCATCTAGTACAGGGATGGGCAAAGTTGGTTTTGCGATCGACTGGTCGATCGCGAAGTGATTTCCAGTCGATCGCGACAAAATCCTAAAATAAGATAAGAAATAACCAAAATTATGAAATTTTAAACAATTAAAATTAGGTATGAGAAAAAAAATTGGGGAATTATCCATCAGGAAGTGTTGTGTTCAAAAGTTTTAGCTGCACACGAGGTCATGGATTTAGCCTTCAAAATTGTTAATTCGATCCGTTCAAAGAGTAGTCTTCAAAGACGTAAGTTTCAAGCCTTGATAGAAGCAGAAGGATCAGAATATTGTGACTTGCTGTTACATACCGACGTGCGCTGGCTCAGTCGAGCTAAATTCTTATTCCGATTCGGAGCTTTACTGCCTCAAATCCGCGAATTTTTAGAGCAACAGGGAACAAACTAACAGATGGGCACTGGTTATTAAAGTTAGCCTTTCTCTGTGACATCACTCAGTACTTGAATCAATTGAACTGTACATTACAAGGGAAGAATAAATCCTTAGCGGAGGTAATGAGTGCAGTAACAGACTTCAAAAGCAAGCTTGAATTGTTTTCCTCACAACTAGATGAAGGTGTTCTGAAGCATTTTGAATGTTTGAAGGAGGAATCAGATACGTAGTTTGAAATTGCATCGTGCATGTACCTTCAAAAATTTTGCAAAGCAAGTAGAAGCATTGCATGCTGAATTCTCATGCTGTTTTCAGATTTTGAAAAAATAGAAAATATAATCAGTTTCATGATATTTCCATTTAAGAGTATGCACCCAAACGATGTTACGACACTTGCTTCCGAAATATTTAATTTGATTGCCGTTCCTTAAGCTACTTTGGAGCAAGAAATAATCTGTATTTCTATATTTGAGGTCCAGAGCAACAGCAAGTAATTCTTCAGAGTTTTGGTCCTGATTTGCTGCAGAATCATAATATCCAAATCTTCGTATACGCTTGCATACCACTTGACTGCTTTCTTCCCGTCAACATATTTGTGTGAAACCACGTTCTCCACTATGAATTCAATCAAAAATAAGTATCACAATTGACTCACAGATCAGCGTATGATTGATTGTTTGCGTCTGGCTATGTGTTGTCATACGAACTTTCTAATGAAGCTTTTTACAATCAATCTCTCAATTTCATAATTCCCATTAATCACCTTACTTTAGCAATATTACAAGTAGTAATGTTGACAAGTAGCTTAGTAACCTACTATAATTATAGAAAATTAAACTTTAATGTGCAACTTTTTTTCTAATTTTTCTGATGGTCGATCGCGGAAATTTTTCCAACTCAAAAGATGATCACGTGAAAAAAAGTTTGCCCACCCCTGATCTAGTAATATACAAACTATATCAACCACCCAGAAAATCTACAAACCCCGCAATTTACCGTTCCCTTTGCTTGGCTTCTTCTCCAAAACTCTTCTTTGCTTCACAGATGGATCAAAAATCGAAAACCATGTCTGTTTCGCGTTTTCAATTGACAAAAAAATCCTTTCTCAACGACACCGCAACTCATTATCAATCTTTCAATGTTTAGAAACAATACTAACTTGTCTGATCGCTCCTGACTCCAGCTCTACCCACGCTCTCGTCTCACGCATCCATTCTCTCCTCATAACCTTGCCATCCATTCCTTAAGACATAACTTTCGTCCAGGTCCTCAGCCATGCGAGAATGCAAGGTAATGAAAAAGTCGATCTAGCCACCAAAACTGCCAAAAAACTTCCACGAATCAACCCTCGTCTTCTTCCTACTAAAAAAGATCTCATCCACGTCATCCATCTCAAAATTACGAACAAATAGAACACAATGTGGCAAAATCAAATCTCATCAAACAAATTAGTCCAATTAAAACCATTGCCATTCGTGTGTGCTGTATTGCACGAAGAATCTCGCCGTCGCGAAATCTACCTTATACGTCTCTGAATTGGTCCGGCTCATACACACTCACTTTCTTTCCAAGCTTTTCCCGCTCTCATTCGAACATTGTAGCTTCGACTCCCCCTCACAGCGACCCAAATTTTTGCTTGCTCAGCTTCAACTTCTCTCCGCCACACCCATCAAATTTCACTATCCATCGAAACAACTCTCGCCGAAGATCTCACATCCATCCAAAACATCATCTCTTATTTAAAAGCAGCCAACATCTAACGCACCTAAAATTGATTCACCAACAAACTCACAACCTGAGTGCAGTGAAGAGCTTGTAAAACGAAATGAGAAAAAAAAAAAATAATATTCTTGACTTTATCCCCTCTCCTTCCTTTGCTACTTTACATCGTATTGTCTACTCTTTATACTCGTAGCCTTTGTCGAAATGTATTTCTTCTTTGATTTGAATAGCGTATTATTATAACCTCATAATCATAACGAACTTCAATTTTACAAAATTTTCGAATGGCGATGAGTCACGAAGGAAAAAATCTGACGTTTAACAGGGAACCTGTTCTGTGGAAAAATTCGCCTTAAGCCATGCGCCGTGTGATATCCAGCGAAAACTGACCCCCCTTCATGAAGGATTTGGACTTTCGAGTCATAATATATAGAAGGTGTACTGGAAAAATTTCAACCTCTGAGCTATGATAGGAGAGCATAAATTTGAAAAAATTTTTCACCTCTTCATATGTAGTTTGATGGGGGGGGGGGGGGACTTCGAAAAATTCCGAACTACATAAGGTAGAAAAAAGGAGACTTAGAAAAATTTCGACCTTCAACTCTCAGTATTGAAATCAAATTTCTTTCATAGATCGGGGACCCTGCGTTTCTCGATTGACTTCGTTAAAAAAGCCGTTCAATTCCCTCACAAGTTTGAAACTAATTAGCTTGGTAGGAACAGCATTATTTTCATATAATATTCTACGAGTAAAAATTTAGAGTACATATTTTGACCTCTTTCTTTCTCACTCTCTCTGCTCACGCAATGTGTCAATATTTACTCAACTAACTGAATTTTAAGCAGAATTCTCAAGCAGCTCTGCTAGAGACATCAACATATCGAAGTATCACTTTATTATGTTTGTTATAGATATGTCTGATATAGGTCGTTTAGTTCTTCGAAATAATATTTATACCAATGTACAACTGCAAATTATGTCAAGTCTTCTTGAAGTGAAAGAATAGATGAAAGAATATATTATCTGACTCATTTTTGGCTCGAGAATCACTTTTACTACGTAATATACGTGTACGATTGCTATCTGTTCCATCATGTTCATAACTTGACCATGCATGAAGTTAAATTACTGAATTCATACTTAAAATACATTCGTCGATACATTTTCTAATAAGTAATAAATATAAGTATCTTTTCCTCGACGGTCAGAGCGATATTTCGAAAATTATTTTAGGAATGCAAATTCATTACGAGTATAATTTTAATCATCTTCATTTATTGCATCCGCAAGCATCTAATTCCTTTGTTTAAGTCAAAGGCGGAGTTCTCGTATGAAAATTTTAGGTAGCCAACAGACTTTGTTCGAAGGGGGGGAGGCATTTAATACTTTTGAAAAATTTGACAATGAGTGAACAAATTCTTGGAATTATCACAATCATGATTACCTACGTATGCACTGATTCTTATTTCCCCAATAAAAAGAATAAATCTGACTTCGCAAACACCATAAATTTTATGATGCTTAGGTAGGCCGCAAGTTAAACATAAAATAATAAAACAAACGAAATTTAATCAAAGGTCAAAATATTATATTATGTTGAAGTCGTGAGTTTTATTTAAAAAGAATTCTCGCTAGAGTAGCCTATAGGATTCAAAAACGATGAGTAGTGAGATATTTTAATGAATGCGTTCATTGTTATTATTAAATTTTATGGGCACACGGTCATTGATTACAATCTTAAATACCGTACAGTCGCGTCTTGCAAATCTCGCGAACTGCGGGTGTTTCGAGACTTACTGTCTGAAGGAACTTATTGCTTATGACTTTGGATTCTAGAGAGTATCTATCACAATTCATCTATCTCTACTGTGGAAGACCGAAGCCAAATATTTGTACGATGAAACGTAAGATTGTGAAAACGACTATTATTTTTCAAACTATATACGATCATAAATATTGTGTACATACGCGATATCATGCCGGTGCGGAATATGAGCATTACCGGTACCTATTAAGAGATAGGTGAAATACATAGGGGACACAATGTATCTACTTTAACAATGTACTATTTCCTCCTAAGCAATAAACTTAGGTACTCGTATACTGCGCAAACAAATCGATCTTCGATCGTCGGTATAATTTGTTATTCATTCATTTTATGTCGAAAACTGCCATCATTGTCTCCTTGATGAAAGTAGCCGCTCAATCACTAGGCCCGCTCAGTAGGTAGAAATTCCGTTAGTAGGTATTTCATACTTATTTCGACAGAAGGCCGCTGATAATATGCGACAGATAAGATTTGGCGTACTTTGTGTGACGTAGTGTCGAGCTTAAGGAAATTCCAGAGCTCAGTAAGCTACGTGCACTAATATTTACAGATAACGATGGGAAAAAAATGAAATAATAGGTTCCGAATAAAGAAAACGGAAAACTTCGAAAAAAAAAAATAATATTTATTGGTACGGTACAGATTTGTAAAAAGAAGTGCAATGAAAAGAGCTACTCATTCGCGAGCTCAAGCGGTCACGTCTAAAAAGACACCATCGCGTATTTGTCATCGCATTAAAATGGTTCGCAACTTGATAATGACAATCAGGGGAAAAAAATTGATAAATAGAAACATTTTGGGGGCGAAAAGCGATTTTGTGGAAAAATTCGGGCTGATGAGTTTCAGAAACAACCTATCAAATATCCCGCCCCCATAAAGCTTTACTAACGTTTTTCAGACCAGTTCTAGTCTCCGAAATTAAAAATATTTTGAAAAGGTTGAAGTCTTGGAAAAAAAAACTGGCAAAACTTACCGGAGTTCACCAGCGACTTCTACAGAACGGGCGAGCTTCTTATCCACAAATAAACCATCAATTCTTCATGAACGTTACGTTTGTGAAATATGAAAAAGGAAGCTATCGCAAACGCACACTAAAGCCATGAATCCATGGAGGAGCAGGGGTATGGGTCAGCGAATAGTGCGGAAGTTTACCAGGAATCAGCGGTGGGGGCGAAATAAATTAATCTTAATGGAGAATGCAAAACGCTTTTCAAATGCTTATAAGAAGGGGAATTGCCCTTGGGAAAAACCGTCACCTTTTTTTTCTACTATTACTTCACCAAGTGAGTTTGGAATGAGGAACCCACAAGGATGACGTCACACTCTCCTCCTTGTACTGCTATGATTACATAATTTATACAATGGTCACTAATGACGTCATTCTACGCCTTGGACAAAATTATTATTTTTAACAGGGAACCTCTTCTATGGGGTTTTCTTTGAAAAATTTGCCGTCCACCGTTCAACGTCCGACGGCCGGCCAAAATGGACTTAGGAAAATTTTGCTTCTTTTCTTCAGTTATGTATGATAGGAAGGGAATGATAGAAGGGAACTTAGATTTATTTATTTATTTAGTTTCTTTCTTTCTTTCTATATTATAAGTAGGACTTGAAACAATTTTGTTCTCCAACTTGAATTAATCGCTGGAATATACGTTGCGGGACATGATAAATCAAAAAAGTGAGAAACCACTGAATTTTATTGTACAAACCGCACAGAACAAACTCGAAATAAGGGGGCGTCCATAAATTACGTGAGGCATTTTGGGGGGAGGGGGTCCAGCTAAGTCTCACTAAAATTCACGTGAGAGGGAGAGGGTGCCGACAAATCTCACGTAATTTTTTTCTCACACAAATACATGCTAAAATATTGCTGAACTGACTTAAATTTAATAAAAACTAGTCCTTTAGAATAATAAACTCCACGAGAAGAAAAAGGCGTTTGAACGAAAAACAGCAACACAAAAAAATCATCCAAAATAACGAAATGACAAGTGGTGGTGACGAAAAGTACAACACACGAGATTTTCGAGTATGCTCACGAAAAAAAAAAAGAAAGATACAGGAAATTTGCAGAGTGTTTTCACAAAAAATAAAATAAAATACAAAAAATAAGAAGGAATGAACGCTTGCTCGCCGGCCAATTTTTAAATAAAGTTTTAAACTTACTCAGGCAGTGGTCAGAAGAACGAAATCCACATTAGAAAAATAGCACTCCATTTGTAGACATATCAGATATTTCTTTGCCGCTCTGGACTGCCGCTTACACTACTGAACAGCTGTACGTGATTCTCAGATACTTTTCAACGCTGAACACGAATCCATTATCCGTTATTTGCTAGCACGTCACATTTTTAGCAATCACAATTAAAGTTCTCGTTTACTTGCCGCGCGTTGTCGCGAAACACATCGACGATAGCAGCGTCGCGTCGCTATTGAAAACGTTCGTTACGTTCCGCGACAGCGCGCGGCAAAAAGACGAGAATATTTGTTATGATTACGTGAATATTTATCGTGATTACTAAAAATTGTGACGTGCTAGCAAAAAACGGACAACGGATTTGTGTTCAGCGTTGAAAAGTATCGAAGAATCATGTAATAGAATCTTTGTAAGAGAATAGCTGTTCAGTAGTGTTATCAGTGGGTTGCAGCTGATAGAGCAATTCTGTAACGCCCTCACAAGGAAGAAAGTTGTACGGCAAGAAGCATTAAGAATTGTATGTATGTAAGAATATCGGCTGATCGTTTACCGATGCTCTAAGTCTTTCCGGCATTCTGTTTTCCCGATATATTAAGGCACATACAAAACGTGAAATCAATTGACGACCATCTACTACTCTTATCTACATTATAGCATATATGCAGCTACCGTACCTGGCTGCGAGTATTGATACAATGCTACCAACACGAAAATTCGTGAGAACGGTAAAGCGTTATTACATCTGCCCCCCCCCTAGGAGGGACGCCTCAGGAAAGAGTGTGTGAAATCAATTGACGACTATCTACTACTCTTATCTACCTTATAACATATGCAGCTACCGTACCTGGCTGCGAGTATTGATGCAACGCTACCAACACGAAAATTCGTGAGAACGGTAAAGCGTTCTTACATCTCCCCCCCCCCCTAGGAGGGCCGTATCAGGAAAGAGTGTCGGGCTGATCATTTACCAAGCTGATCGTTTACCGGTTTTCTATCCAGCATTCCGTTTTCCTCGGCATTCCATTTTCCCCGATACCAAACTCCGATTGGCGTAAGGTCAATTGATTTGTAAGAATATCGGCTGATCGTTTACCGGTGCTCTAAGTCTTTCCGGCACTCCGTTTTCCCAATATCTTAACGCACGTACAAAACGTGAAATCAATTGACGACTATCTACTAGTCTGAACGGATAGTAATGTTATAGTCATAAGCGAAAAGACGCTGGGTGAGGGGGGGGGGGGGTTACACATTTGGTGATATCATTTATTGCTATTAGAAAAAGTAAGACACTGAAGACTTCTCCTTGAGGGACTCCATTTTGGATCGAAAGGGGAGGGGAGGTTATGTTATTGATTCTTACTAGAAGGGTCCTTATAACATATGCAGCTACCGAACCTGGCTGCGAGTATTGATGCAACGCTACCAACACGAAAATTCGTGAGAACGGTAAAGCATTCTTACATGTATTTGGGAAAAAGAGCTGTCCAAATTTCTAAGAGGCGACAACAGATGGCAAACGTTCAACGACTTCAAAACCCACAAATTTAGTGTCCGGACCATAGTCACCAAAAGAGGAAATTTGCGGGAATCGAAATGCACATGCCCCCCTCCCCTTCTTGAACGTTTGCATCGTAAGCATACGGTGGGATGTGCATTCGGTTGAAGCTACTACCAGTGCCACCTGAGGCGAAAATATTTCCTTTTGGCCAAAAAAGAAAAGGTATGGCAGGCCAAGTAAAGCCAAAGCCGCTCTCGTGGTGCAATACATTTTTAATCATAGAATGATTTTTTAGTTTTCAATTTATTTTATAGTTGAAGCTTATGCTTTCTTTGGTTTATATTAATTTTTCGGTTAAAAGTTTTAATTTTCGTGATTTTTTTGTTTTCTTGTTTAAATGTACTTTTTTTATGTTCATGTACCATTTTTAATGTTCACTTTTATTTTTTTTCATGAAATGACTCTTAACTGCCAAGACTTTTTTTTGTGATTTCGGACTTTTCATTTCATGCGAAAAAATCCCACCCAAAAAATTATAGCGCAAGCGCATTTGACTGAAAAGTTATTCACAAGCCTACATTTTTGTGACTTTTCAGTCGAAAAAGCTTGCACTATAATTTTCTCATTTTTATTTATTTATTTATTTATTTTTATTATTTTTTTATTATTTTGAGTTCGTTCTGTGCGGTATGTACAATAAAATTCAGTGTTTTCTCACTTTTTTGATTTGTTCTCCGAATCATGAATATTGAGAAAGGGACTTGAAAAATTTTGAATTCTTGTCATAATAATATTATGAATTATGATAGAAGGAGATTTAAAAAAAAAAAAATTGTGTTTTCTTAATTCAATTCCATACTACCCTAGAAGTCGAATTGATAGTGCGATTTTTGTTTTTTTCTTTTTCTTAATAGCTCGAAATTTTTCCAAGTGTCCTTTCACAATAATGTAAGTAAGTTGGGAATTGAAATTTCAAAAAAGAACTTATTCCATACGGCACTTCTTGAAAAATTCGCCGTACGCCGTGTGCCTTATGAGCTAATAACCATGTAGTTTCAGAGCTCGTTGAATGAATAATTAATTAATAATTAATATCTTACATTTTTTTGTGCATTTATCGGCAAAAAATTAAGATTTTAATTGAATTCGTTTTTTAAAATAATATACAAAAACTCTTACGTAGGGTAGGATTGGTGGTTCAGTGGTAGATGGATGCTCGCTGCCATGCGGGCGACCTGCGTTCGATTCCCGGCCAATGCATTCTATTACTTCTCTTCTTTTGGATTTCTTATTATTTCAGACAAGGGGAGAAACTTTTTACTGATCCAAGTACCTTTTTCGTCTTTCGTCTTTTCGTGTGATATTAATATCACTTAATATACCTACCACTCTCTAACTGTTCGAAATACCTACGTGAATTGTATTGAGTTCAATTG
The DNA here is from genome assembly GCA_035079385.1 of Aspidiotus rigidus. Classification (NCBI taxonomy): domain Eukaryota; kingdom Metazoa; phylum Arthropoda; class Insecta; order Hemiptera; family Diaspididae; genus Aspidiotus; species Aspidiotus rigidus. The sequence continues at coordinate 770,717 of JAVHKY010000002.1, read as the reverse complement.
AAGTTGCCCTATACTACAGCCAATATTATCCTTCACGAAGGAGAAAATTCATATTTAAATAAAGAGTCTCCGATAGTTCATCTCAAATCTCTTATTACATTATAACTTATAAGCACGTATAAATCAATTAGGTCTATCTAGTATTTATTTAGTTTAGTAGTCGTATGTTCTCATACTCACAGGTTGAACTTGTCGCATTGATGGTTCAGTGGTAGAATGCTCGCCTGCCACGCGGGCGACCCGGGTTCGATTCCCGGTCAATGCAAAGATGATTACTTTTTTTTTTTTTTTTTTTTTCGCTACCACGTAACTCATTTCTAATAATCATACTAATATTATTCTTTCCTGATTGCTACCCTCTAACACACGTGAGATTATATCATTTTACGACTGGGTCAAGCGGGGTTCATACTAATTCCGAAGGTTTCAGAACGGTCGTAACGGAAACGCAACGAGTTGAAACGCTACTTGACCCGTCAGTTTAATACAATATTTTATTTTCTTTTTCGAGAGGAAAACTGCTTTAGAATAAATAATTCACTAGGTATTAATTACAGTGAATTATCATTATTGTATATAAATTGAGTAATTCTTCTAATAGAGGACTCCTTCATATAATATAAAGTCTTTGACAAAAGAATTTTTTGTCGCAGAAACAAATATTTTCGATTCCAATAACTGATTATTATTGGTCAAGAAGATTCTATTGATTGAAAATAGATAAAAATAAATGAATAATAATAATGATCTTTTTGTTTTCTTCAGCAAGTACAGCGAAATATAAAATTATATAATCTAGAAATAAATACAACTAAGATTTTCGAAGAGTAATAATAGTATTATTATTAATGCGTCGTATATCGTTAGCAATCTAAGCTACATAGGGAACCAGTTTCTTCAATTTTGCTTACAAGGTTAATTAGAAGTACGTGTGAAGCTCATCAATTGGTCGTTTCCGTTTGCTAGATAGACATTCGCTAAAACTGCTATTGCACTAATATTTTAAGCTCATTATTCTAACACCTTCTATAGACAAAAAATGTGAATTAGGTACTTATACGTCCTCTAATTGGTCTGTAGATAATGTATTTGAATGTGTAAGTAATTCAACATGGAACCTGTTCTAAAGTTTTCAACATTGTTTTTTTTTTTTTTGTACCTATTCTTTTTATAGTTTTTGTTTTTTTTTTTTTTTTCATTTGTTCTTTTTTTGTTTTTTCCTAGTATTAATTTTTTTGTAACTGGGTTGAATGTATTGAAAAAAAAGAGGTGAGATTTTCCTGAAAATTTTGCCGTCCGTCGTTCATCGTCTGATGAAAACTAACCCATACCTTAATCTAATTAGGCACTGGGGAAAAATGACGGTTTCCTCAACAAAGCTATAAACGAAAGACGCAAGAACCGTTCTATGAGATGGAGTGGTTTCGATATTGAAGTCCCGAAACGTACCAGTATAAATCTTTCTGCACGCCCTTCTGGTCTTTACATGATATAGCTCGATATTTGAGATTTTTCCAAGACCAATTTCTTTGATGCTTGGAAGTTTTCTTCAGTCCTCATCCACCATACAGCGCTATATTTTAAAATTCTCCAAATCCAGCTCTTTTATTAGGGTAGGTCAGTTTTTATCGGATAGTGGACGGCGGGACGCCAAAATTTTCGAACGGATCCCCTAAAAAATAGGTTCTCTGTTGAAATTTTGATTTCCGAGCTATGTACGACAGGGGGAGGACTTGGAAAAATTTCAACCATCAAAGGGGTGGACTTGAAAAAACCTCGAATATTGAGCTACGTGTAAAAGGATTAGAACTTACAGAAAAATTTCGACTTCCGTGCTCACGAGAGGTACTTGGAAAAATTTTGAATTTCAAGAATAATTTTAGCAACGTATATATACGATAGGAGGGAGACGTTCAATTCCCAATATCAAACCGAATTCATTTCAGAGAACAACTTCCCTGAATTCCTCGTTCAAGGTCGTTTTGCGGTCAAGAAACGCTAGACGAAAGATATACTATTTTCAAAAATTCGAGGTTTCCTAAAAAGTTCAAGAGAATAATGTGTAGGGACCAGCTCATGAAAGTCCAAATTTTCCCAGTCTCCCTCTTTCTATTCATACCTCTATGATCAAAATTTTCTCAAAATCCCCCTCCTCACATATTCAAATTTTATCTGTTCCTCTATGGTACGAGTCATGTTTAATTTATAACGTTAGGAACCAAAAACACGTAACTGAGTTTTATTTCACTTCACGAAATCTCGCTGGTGCGATCTTTATTTTAAAATTTTATTTTATATTTTAAATTTTATTATTAAATTCTGTCTAAAAAATTGTGATTCTTTCTTTCGACTTGTTTTTAGATTTATTGTTTTACTCTGTTAAATTTTGATTCACCACCCCTTATTTTTGAACTTGGATGTACTTGAATTTTATTTGTTTTATTTTTATTTTAGTATTAAATTGACCTTGTTCCGTAAAGTTAAATAAAACTCAGTTACGTATCAGTGTTCATAGTCGACAATTTCCTGACACTGCTCCTCCTCCCCTTCGCTTCTCTTCTGATATGTATAACTCGGAAATTAAAATTTTTCAAGCCCCTATTCGGATCAAAGTCAGAAAAAAAAGGAAAAAAAAAAGGCCAGACAATGAACATACTATTTTTCACAAAAAAGACATGAAACCGATTTTTTGTTGAAGAAAAAAAAATCGGAACTTACTTCGTGTGTTCCTCGCGCAGTCTCTTTCATCAAGCGTCATTTCACATTTAATTCTGATCCGTTCGAGGGAAGGGGTGGGAGTTATACCCGAGTCCCCCATTTAGTTCACACACCCTTATTTTACCATTATTCTTATCGTTATAATATTCGCATTCTCTCCTTTGGTTATCTATATAATGGGGGTATATTATAATACCTATGCATGTGTAAATATTTTAGTTGAGAAAGATAATTTTTAAAATTTTCAAATATTTTAATTAGAATATAATATTGAAATATTAAGGGGGTATATATTTTTTTTTTCAACTTGCCGCTCAACTGCCTTATGGCCACTTAAAGAGCAACGCGGATATTACAATAATAATAATGATAATAATATTAATAATAATAAATGGTAATAATATTATAATAATAATGGTAATGTTAATAATAATCGTGGTTAGTAGTACTAATAATAATATAAACAATTATAATATTTCAGTAATACCCTCCCCAGTTGTCTTCTGCCCCCCTAATCCGTTCCATATAGCAGGTCAAGACAATCAGCCAGAATTTTTAAGTTGAAATAAGCGCGCGAGAGGAGAAGAGCATGTCAGTTTTATCCCACACTTATCAACCCTAAATCACTTGTCAATTTTAAACCACACGCAACCTGATTAGTGCCTCTGCTATTTTCCTCATTAACATGTATATAATCTGCATATGTCTTGGGCTGGGGGTCAGTCTGAAATTGCGTCAACCCACGCTTTATGACTTCATCAATGACCTTGACCTACTTTAGGGACTTAAATTTTCAACCTTTAGCGTTCACTGTACTAGGCCTGATACACAGTAACTCTTTGGAGCATTTCACCTTTGATATCGTACACTGTCTCTATTGGATGTTTAGCGCAGGTGATATTCCTTAACCCTCCCCCAAGGAAATGGTATCCCTCAAGGATCCCCCCTTAGTGGCACCCTTTTTCTCATCGCATCAACAACATCTCTGATGACCTAAGCATCCATTTACGTTCTAGTAACACAACACGCGCCCATCGTCTACTTCAAGAAACGATCAATAAAATACACAATCGGCATTCCCTCCTAGGATTCCGCATTTCTTACTCCAAAACCAAACTCATCACCTTCCAAAAACCACGCCAGAAAAAACTATTAAATCACCCCTTCTTTCAATAGCTAACTACCCCATCGCACAAGTTAAAACTACTAAAGTTCTTAGCCTCAATTTCCACAACCGTCACTCTTGGATTCCCCATATCAAACTAAATAAATTAAAAAGCATTCGAGCACTCAATGTCCTGAAATTCCTTTCCCACCCTAACGAAGGTTGTAACCTAAAAATCCTTACCAGAGCTTAATCCGAACCATCCTCGATTACGGATCACCCATTTACGGCCTCGCTCCTCCCTCTCATTCAAAACTACTCGACACTATCGAAAATCAGAACAGCTACTGGAGCATTCCGAACCAGTCCCGCTGAAAGCCTCTGTGCAGATACTGGCTTTCCCCACTTCATTATCGACGCCTCAAACTGACAACCAACTTCCTCACAACTGTCATACAATATCCGCAAATCCCCGTCCACCATCGTATATGCGCCCCTCACCACAACCAAAATTCCATGACCAATCTACTCGTACGTTCCAACCTAGAACTTCAATTAGCACGCCCTTTTAAGTTCCATTGTTTTAACTACATCGTTCCCTGTACCCCTCCTTGGCTCATTATTCTACCCAAAATAATTCGCGACCTAAAACGCCTCCCTCGTCTTTCAACTTCTTCCAAAGAATACCAGGCACAGTTTAACAAAATTCTTAACAACTTTCACAATCCTACACTAAGTTTCACCGATGGATCTAAACAGCAAAACAAAACCGGCTTTGCATACTCAATAGGTCACTTCACAGTCTCTCACCGACACCGCAACACCGCATCTGTCTTCACCACTGAACTACAAGCAATCTTTGGCTGTTTAGAACACGTCCTCACCAACCTACCCTCCCGTCTTTCTCTCAACCCATTTTTGGTCATTTCCGACTCCCTATCATCACTTGACACCATATCCAACTACACTTCCTCCTACCCACTCATAAGTCGTATAGACATTCTCATTGCCACCTTTCACACCATTCCCATCCCATTATTCTTCATCTGGGTACCTGGTCACGAGAGTATCTCAGGAAACGAAAAAGTCGACAATGCAGCCAAACTGGCAACCCATAACCAATCAGTCAACCGCTCTTTCCTCCCCTCACCCTCAGATCTCTCCAAACACATTAACAAATTCATCATTCAAGCGCAGTGGCGGATCTAGGAATTTTTTTAGGGGGGGAGGGGTTATAGAAAGGAAAGCTTTTAGAATATTTATCTCGTCCATTTTTTCCCTTTTCCTCTTTTTTTCTTTCTTTCTTTTTTTTACGAAGGGGGGGTTAACCCCCACCCCGTAAATCCGCCCCTGCTCAAGCGTGGTTCACTCATTGGTCTAATCTCAAATCACACACAAACAATTAAACTAGCCCAAATTAAAAATATTTCCATCCTATGGGACTCTTCAAATCTGTCAACACGCAGCAGAGAAGAAATAGTCATCACCCGTCTCAGAATCGGCCACACCAGACTCACACACATCTATCTCATCTCTCATCTTATGCCTCTCTCATGCCCTCATTGCGAATCTTAACTCTCCTATCCGTTCAACACATCTTCTGCTGCCCCAACTTGCCCCAACTCCGTAATTTCTTATCCATCCCTCACAACCATACAGAGGCACTATCAGACGACTTCCCCTCCATCCCCAACATATTCAACTTTTTACAACAAGCAAATTTCCTCTCAAGCATATAATCACGCAATCTCACCAAGCTTATAGCCCTGAAGGCAGGCTGCTAGTAGCTCGTAAATTGAAATAAAAAAAAAAAAAGAAAAAAGGTGATAGATTCGCATTTCACTTAGTATAGTATAGAATTTTGTTCGCTCCATTTGACAAGATTGTCAAGATCAGACTAGAGAAGGGTTTTATTATGAGTGTTGCAAATTTCTCTGCATAGTTTCATATAGTTAACGTAAAGTAAGATAGATAATTGTTGAAAATCGGAATTTCTCAAAGAGCCCTCAATAAAGAGGAAACTTCAGGAAACGGAAAAAATTTAGAAAAATGTGAAGGATTACATCCCATCTGCTTCACGATCGAAAAGAGAAATATTTGAAATGCTCTTTCTCTTGGACAATCTTGCGAAAGAACTTCACAAAAAATTCCATCTTTACAATAAATAATTAGGTACATGATTTCTGAAAATAAATGAAATAAGTCCTGCACAGCCTCTGAATTGATAAAGAAAAACAGACCAAATAAAATGAATAATGTTACAATCAACCAGAAACGTGTAGTATAAACGACTCGAACCGTTTTTAGGCCAAGAATCAAAATGGTGACGGGGAGAGATCAGCACAACGGCACTGCAATGCAGCACAAAAATGTTCTGATCTGGAAGGGCTAAGAACGTGAACCTATTTAAGATTGTTCTGCTCTATTTTTTAAAAAAATTTTTCAATTGACTATTGATCTCCCTTCTTACAACTATCTAGACAAGTCACAAGTCATTCACCCTGTAAATGAGCGATTAGATATCGAAGACAATAATCATAAGGTCGACACATTCGTGTGTGCAAGTTCTCAGGTAAGCGTTCAAGTTTGTTTTCTTGAAGTTTAATTTTCAAACTTCGAGGTTCGTCAAGTATTTTCAACGGCACTCAATGCAAAAAAGAGACACCTACTTGAGCGCAAGCATCGTCGCCAACAATTGCAAAATTTATCTTATACAGACAACCGTATTGAGGCCTTCTCTGCACAGTCATCATGTATTGTCAAAACGTGCGACTTTCGTTTTCCATCTTCCAGAGGACTCGAATCTGACCTAATGCGCATGGAAGATTTCTTATGTCATCAAAAGAAAGAAGTATACATAAACGACTATTGCGGAGCCTCTCGAATTTCCGCTTTGTAACTTTTCTCGTGAATGTACACGTATAGTTGTATGCAGAAAACGTATTGATCTTTATGCACAATACCACCGCTTAATGTACACTCACTCACTCGTTTAATACAAATTATTACCTATTTTACCTATAATTTATATTCTAACATCACGATGATTGAAGCTACTTTTTTTTTTTCTTTACGAGTTCATAATGGACCTTTCTTTCGCATGTTTTTATGGTATACAAAAAGATTTGCCTGAAATAAAGGAAAGTTTACTGGAGTCATTTTTGTCTACGTAATAATTTTAAATGAATGCGGTAGGTGTACTCTATTCGCATTATTTTTGCTTGTAAAACAATCACGTACTATGCATCAATACTTCGGAATACCAGTAGGAAATCTTCCATCGCAAATATTAAATTGTTACGAAGTACATTCGAGTCTGTAGTTTGAAAATTAATAATACTCAATTGAATAACATTTTGTTCTACGAAATATTATAGTGCCATTATGAAGCATCCATTATTTTCTTACGTTTGACGTACACGTGTGTTTCTGCCCTTAAAAAATTCACTTCATTCATGCGTACATTTGAACTTGTACCGGGTGCACGGGAGTACACGTTCAGGAATTTCTTGTGATCTACAGTTGTAGGTCTTAGAGAGAATACATGCTCTATTTGCTCTACCTTTCACAATTTGTAGGCTCAGAAATAATTAAAAAGAAATCTAAAATTGTGGGCACTAAGAAAAATCCAATTCAAATTGACGAGGTGAAGTTTTCTGGTCGACGAAAGTATAACCGAGGGCGTTGGCTGGCAGGAGATGAAAAGGCGAAACCACGGTGCGAAAGTTGATGGCCAAGAATATTTGGCTTGAGACAACGAAACTATGGCTATTTTTTAAATCAAAACACCCCACACTCCTTCAATTAAGAAGGATTGTGCAGAGAGTTCCGTATTCCACTCGCATGAGTGACCGGCTCGCCAATGCCTGACAGCGGAACCGCTTGTAGAATCCTTGTCACTCATTTTGTAACGAATTGCAAGATCTATTATCACCGAGATGAGCCATGCTTGTTTCTGCTGATCGAGTTAGGGCAGTCAATTGACGGTCCTATAACGTTTTAAATATTGATCTTCTTTATCGAAAAAATGTTTAATTCATTCGGTCGATTTCAAACTAGGACATGAATTACATAAATTTCGGAACGTGTATATTATAATATATGGAGCAAGCAAACGAAAAATCTAGGCTCGTAAATCCACCTTGAACCGAAAAAACTAAAAAGAAGATCGTAAAAAAAAGATGGGACAAACTTCTAGTAGTTTTATATTCTTCATTCAAAAAACAGACCCCTTTTCAATGCACTTCCAAGGCTATATATTAGCTTCTGTATGACGTTTATTGTATATATTTACAGAACATCCCGCATGTTTTGTTTTGCGAAACGGTATATTATGCTGCACCGCTATTTTATTATCGCGAGTAAACCTAATTGTGACATTGCCTGTAAAAATCCAGAGTACCTACCTGTTTTAATTGACATCGCACCGTAAATTATATCTTCGAATTTATGATAAAACAGTTATTTTCACAATTCTCGCGTAAATTAAATAGGTGTTGATATTATTATTTCCAAAAAACTGTAAAAAATATCTTCACATCTTAATTAAATTTTATATGAGACTCTTATTAAATCATTCCTCTTTATTCCTTCATTAGGAATATGAAATCAAAATTATTCAGCTCTTCTATATTTTAGATAACTTTATTGAGCATGGTACTCATGATTTATACGATGCGAAAAAATTTATGATGCTTTTATTCTTATAAGTATCAACCTTTAACACAGGATGCGAGACTGAACAATTTGTGGGCCTCGAGGAAGGCTGCAAGATTCTCTAGTCCAGAGTCATTTTTTCGTCTCCAAACAAAATAGTCTCTCTATGTCTTACGGGGGCTTGCCAATACTCATCACACCTCCATCGTTGACTATTCGCGTCTGCTCATGTCTTCGGGATCCTTAGCTCTTATGTTGTTCAAAACATACGAGATAGATTTGTACGAAGAAATATGAACAAAAGGTTCTCAAAGACTTTTATCAGAAGACTGTACTTAATTATAACGTTGAGATAATTACGTAATTTATACCACACACGCTACTACGATACGTTTATGAATTCGTATCACTCTTCACTCAACGCTAAAACTTAGAGAGATGAACATATTTACGAGACGTGAATATCAATTGCGATTGAACAAAGTCAACGGGAAAAAATGAAGATGAATCATTTGCGACGCATCTTTACAGCTAATCGTAACATGGTAAGGAATTTTATGGGGTAACGTACCTCATAATTCCTGACAATTTCAATAGAAAATAATTATGGACGTCATATCACAAATACGATTCGTGTACAGTGGAAACTGCTAAATGAATATCTGTCCCCTTCCCCCTCCTCTCGAAGTACGACTTCAAACACTGGTAATGAAAGATTCAGCTTAATCGAGTACATGCATGTATTCTCGTAAGAAGAGAGAAATAAAGATTTGATTGAAACAAATAAATATCTTCTAAATCACGTAATATTCTTCTTCTGCTGGACGTCTGCGTCTTCTTCGACTAGGCGCTAGATTCTTCTTTACCTAACGGAATACAAAGGCATACCGTCAGTAATGTCAGTATGGACGAGGAAGTTATTATAATAGATACGATATGTCCTGCAAGTGCAAGATAGTACGGTCAAATCGGGCGCACCAGCCCTACAAGATGGACCACGAGTCCTACGATTAACGTTTATGTCGAAGTGACGAAATGAATCGAGGCTTGTGAGACGTAGATGAATCAGATTTATTCGGCAGCCACGAGCTGCTGGTATTAGTACGTGTATCGAACATGTAGGCATTTAAATTAACGGACGTAAATAAATTTATCCCATATCTGCAGCCACAGGCTGTAGGTATTAGTACGTATATTTTATGTGTATGTATATCGACGTATAATTCCTATCGACAACCGGGTGATCTTCCAAATTTATGAAATCATATACGAGTAGGTATATTTCACTGACCTGATTATTTTCATCCATGGGTGAATTAAACACACCGAACGACGACACAAATTACTCCAAACGATATAGATGAACCGAAATATAGAAATTACACGTACGACGGCAAAAAATACGCCGATTAAAGGACGCAAGAGAAAGGAACGAGCGAGAACAAGTGGCGGTTAACCAGCGAATGATGCAGTATTACTATTGACTGCACAATCCTGCTACTTCTACTATGAGCGAAGGTAGTGACTCAGGACGATTACGAGTATGTTAGTCACAAAGAGAGCTTATCATACGCGTGGAAGCCAGCTACTCCTAGTACGTGTAAAGGTAGTGACTTTAGACGTTTGTATGAGTATGCGAGTCAAGATTATGACGAACAAGTCTAATATTTGACATTCCCGGCCAGAGGGAGTGCGAAAGCACTTAGCCTATGCCCTGCCTATGGACGTACCTTGAGTAAAAGCCTCAAGAGAGATGGACGGTATCAGTGGAGCTTTCTTCAATGGACATAGGTAGGGTATCTTCAATAGAGGTGGACAAAGTGTCAGGAGGAAGCTCCTCATATGGAATCTCTAGTGGGTATAGCATGCCCACAGATTTCTGGACGACCTTTGTTATGTATAAGGCGTTAGGGTCACGAGCTAGGGTTTTATTGGTGGAAACCCAGTCTATAGTGCGCACTTGCGCTTGAGCCTTTCGGCTATCCAAAGCTTCGATGATCCCGAGGGGCCACTTGGCCCTGGAGGCACTGTTATCGTCACGAACAATGACAGTCTCCCCCACCCGAGGAGTGAATTTGACTGAACCCTTGGGCGCAGGATGAGTACGTCTATAGTTATCACGCAAGAGCAGTAGATAACGGCTATAGAATTGAGTACGAAACATTTCAATAATCCGGCGGATTCTCTTGTAACCAAGGACAAGATGAGATGAGCTGGACTGGACACTGTCGAGTGATACTTGAAGCTCAGCTGCATTTGCAGCCTGAGCCGGACGTAAATATGTATTGGGAGTCAACGGAGGCGCTGTCTCATTTGGTGACATATATGTGAGCGGACGACTATTTACAATATCTTCTACTTGGCAAAGAGCCGTGAGAAGGTTGGAAAGATCAACTATACGCTTTCCAATGACGCAGGACAAGGAGTTTTTGACAATGCCAATGAGTCTTTCATAGACTCCTCCCTGCCAGGGCTGATAACCTGGTATGAAGTACCAGTTGATGCCCTTTGATTCACAAAATTCAATTATTTTGGGATCATTCAGCTCCACCTTTTCCCCCACCAGAGGTTGGGTGAAGACAAAATTCTTCCCATTATCAGAAACAATAAAACGAGGTGTTCCTCTACGAGAGGTGAAACGGATTAGTGCTTGTAGGAATTGGTCACCGGACATATCAAATACAAGCTCTAAGTGAATGGCCCGTACAACTAGGCATGTGAAGAGGACGATATAAACCTTAACAATTTCATTATTTGTGGTACGAACTCGGAATGGCCCAGCACAGTCTAGGCCAGTATTGAAAAATGGGACAACAGGAGTGGTACGTACGCTGGGTAGTGGAGGCATAGGAGGCAATACATGTGGTCCTCCTTTCCACCGTCTACACCAAGGACATCTATGAATCACGGATTTAATAAGGGCACGACCCTTGGTTATATAATATTGTGTACGAAACTCACCAAGGGTTACTTCAGCGCCTGCATGACCTTTAGCTGAATGTATGCTGCCAATGAGAACTCGGACTAAAGGAGACTCCCGCGGCAGATATATAGGATGGGCTATGTCCCAATCCAGTGGAGAACGCTCCAAACGACTACGGCATCGGATAATTCCGTCAGTATGCAAGAAAGGACACAAATCAGAAGAAATTGTATCTCCCTTATTAAGGTGATCTATCTCTTTTGAAAAATATTTTTTCTGTATCAGACGTATCAAAGCCAATTCAGCTCTTTTGTATGATTCGGCGGGAGTTAGATTTAATTTCTTATAAAGCCACGCAATAGGACGTAAACGACGAATATGATTTATGTACGATGTCCATGTACTATAACGCCTTTCAAACTCATCAGTTAGTAAGAAGACCTTAGTACAAGTACGTTTTGACAGAAAGACGACAACGGATTTTAAATCTGAGTTGAACTCAGTTACATTGAGAGGCGGCGAGGGCCACAGACGTTCCTGGGTAAGCCAAGAAGGACCCCGCCACCACTTGTCATTACATTGTAATAGGGACGCCTTCTGACCTCTACTGAGAATATCAGCCGGGTTATCGTCAGAAGGTACATATTTATATAGAATGCCCTCAGCTTTGCGCAGTTCATTGATACGATTCTGCACAAACTGAGGTTGGGTGTTGGAAGAGGCAAGCCATTGTAATACAGTAGTGGCATCAGTCCAAACTACTGTTTTAGCGACGGATATATTTAAAGCGCTACGGACAGATACAGCTGCTCTCTTACCTACTATGGACGCCATCAATTCCAGCTGAGGTATTGATCTGGGTTTTATGGGGGCGACGCGACCTTTAGAAAACACCAACTGGACCTCAGCTGAGTACAAAATCTTATGAGAAAGGTAGACACAACAGCCAAACGATAGCTTTGATGCATCACAAAATACATGCAGGTCATATATGCCTATTTCAGAGGCAGTATTCCACAAGTAACGAGGAATGGAAAGTTCTTTAATCTCCTGCCTCTCAACCATTAGCTTACGAAACTCGGTCTCAAGGTCAGGTAAAGGATCTTTCCATTTACATTTTAATTTCCAACATTTTTGGACAAACAACTTAAGTCCAAGTATGGCGGGAGCACATAGTCCCAACGGGTCGAAGACTGAGGCCATTGCACTGACTGCAGCCTCCAAAGATAATGAGGAATATTCCTGTTCATCTTTAAAACGTATGGACCATGTGTCCTTATGACGATTCCATCCTATCCCTAGGATGGATATTTCCCCTTCTTCATCAAGAAGTTTCTCAGAGGGTACAACATTAATGAAACTTTGGGAGTTGGACGTCCAGTGCCGCAAGTTGAAGTTTGCCAAAGCAAGATGTTCAGTCACGGCCTGGAAAATTTCGACAGCACGAGCAATATTTGGTACACTCATTATAAAATTATCGACGTAAAAGCACTTCCACGCTAATGCAAGTAACTCATTATTGGCGTTTGCTAAATGTTCACGTAGAACCATGTTTAGCAGGAAGGGGGACGATGCTACTCCAAAGGGAGGACGAGTAAAACGATATGTTACAATCTTAGCTTGCCCAAGGGGGACATTGTAATCATCTGTCCATAAAAAACGGACAAGGTCTCTATCGCCAATATCTAGGCCCATTCGGAGAAAGGCCATCTGAACGTCAGAAGACAGTAGAATCTCACAAAGGCGAGCATTCAAAAGTATCTCCAATAAATTATTTGTTAGAGGGGGGCCAACATGAAGTTGATCATTCAGGCTACTGCCTGACTTCAGTTTAGCGGACGCATCAAAAACTATACGGACGGAATTATTACGGACGAGCGGCCTATGAGGCAGGTAGTGAATTTGGTAGGGGCTCTCAATAGGAGCCACTTCTATGATACCAAGATGTAAATATTCCTGTATAATGTCATCGCATTGACGTAAAATATCCTCATCAGTATTACTTATTAAGGATTTTAGACGTGCCACACACATACGAAAATGTGTGGGTAAATTCAGCTTTGGAGTTCGGCGTGGCCACGATACCACATACATACCATGCTCAAACCGAGTAGTACGACGAAAATATTCAATCACCTCGTGATCGGTGTTATTTATTTCGGACGATTTAATCCCTAAAACTTCTAATTCCCATAGATGGGAAAGATCGGGTATTGTTTTGGATGATTCTTTAACCACAAGTGAACCACCTTTCACTTGGGCTAAAGTATTACATGACGGGGCCATTGGATAAGTAATCTTACCCGATGGCACCCAACCAAAAAACGTTGGACGAAGGATAAGGTCCTTACTTATTACTTTATCACGATTGAGACGTACGAAACGATTTTTAAGGTCGTTACCTATTAATATTTCTATGGGACGACGGACTGGACTAAATAGGTCCGGGTCCGCATAGTTATAGCCAGAGGGCAAAACCATTGCCGCGTCAGCATGAGGCGGCGATAAGGACGAATGGTTCACAACATAATCCGTAGTAAGTAGAACACATTGTATACGATTATTATTTTGACCTATAAAGGTCACTTCAACTTTGCTGGTGGGAGTTAAAGTACAGTCTTCTGTCCCAAAAGTGGAAACAGACAACATAAATGTTGAGGACGGGGCTATATTCAGCCTATGCAAAACGTTTGCATGTATATAGGACGTATCACTCCCACCATCCATAAATCCTCGCACTAAGGTGGTACGACCACAGAGGACTATATATGCTACAAAGGTTTCTAAAAACGTACCTTGTGTGGACGAGGTATCCGATGCCTTGTCCTCCGCCTTGGCGGATTTCTGGGCTGGCTCCTTACGTTTTCTTGTCGATTTAGTTCGCTCTTGCTCAAGTTCCTTTATGTATTGCACACACATGGGGGCCTGGTGCCCTTTAATGTTGCAATGGCGGCACTCCCGGTCACGAACCGAGCATTGCTTAGCCTCATGACGTAGTGAAAAACAGACAGTACAACGACGCAAATCACGGAGTCGCTGACGACGGAGGACGAACGATGGGTAGACATGGCAGTCTTTGGACGGGTGTTTTGCTGAGCAAAACATGCACATATTTTGAGTGGAAGGCCCTGTTGCTGTGGAGGACGATGGTGGCTGCGATGAGCTAGGATTCGGCTTCCTGCGTTTTGCAGCCTTGGTGCTGCGAGCCAGAGTCGTGGCTGGGACGGTTGCATCCTCAACTGGAGCGGCTTTATTGAGGCGACGTAACTGAATGAATTCATCTGCGGCCACACTGGCCTCCAACCCATTTATCAACTCCTCAATGGGAAAGTCTCTTTTGGGATACTTCACGTCAAGTTCCCTTAGAGCTTCATGGACGCGATGTCCGGGCATCTTGTCAAATATCCATCCATGTATTATAGTGTTGTCCGTGTGACCAGCCGTGGTCAACCCGACTAACAAGGACTTTATCTTGTCCAAGTTTGTACGTGTATCTGTGAGTGACGCACTCTGTTCATCGTATAGGTTTGGCAAAGATGCCAGATCAGCCAGATAAAATTGGATCAACTTATTGGGGTCACCATACCGAGCGTGAACCTCCTTCAAAGTGTCTCTATATTGCGACCCCACTTGGGGAAAGGACGCGATAAATTTTCTCGCCTCTCCACTGGAGGAGGTGAGCAGATGCACCACGCGGTGGCGATCCTTTAGTCCAGGATTATTATGTATTGTATTCGAGAAGTACTCCCACCAGACGCGGTAGGAGCGCGCGTCAGAAAGTTCTGGCGCCGCAATTTTACGGTAACGGTATAAATCGGGATTTGTATCGCTGCTAGACATGGTAGCGGACGTGGACGCGGGAACATTACTATCATCTTCAGCAGCCTCGTAGAACACCATAGCTTGCTCCCGGGCTGACGCAATGTTTTGGATGGCTTCATCATAGTGCTCATCTGTCTCAGGAATTGCTGTCTTAACCAAGGTATCGAGAACAGCAGTTTCCTTAAGAATGGACGCGGCAAACTTACGTAGCCGTTCAGGTCGCTGCCGAGCAAACCCTTCAAGCATAGTAACTCGGGTAAGAACAACATTGAGTTTCAGCTCAAAGGTAGCTCGCGGAGTGAGAGTGGGAGAATCCGCTTCCCCACCCTCAGAGGCATTGGCAGAAACATTCGATACGTCAGAAGTATTCTGTAAACGAGCATACAAATTAGGAATTAGGACATTATCTCCTTGATCCTATTGTACGATGAAACATGTATGTTTGAAACAGGCTTGCCAGACTGAAGATAGAACAGACTCTACTATATTGGTAAGTGTGGGATCCCATCATTATGGACGTTTCACGCATATCCTTACGAAGGAGGCGTGCAATTTGCTAACTGGCATAATTGTGTAAGGATGAGTTACCTCACGGCTGGTAACCAGGTTGTCAACGTGCACAGTAGGACGAAGAGGGGATGCTTGGAATACCGTGCCCTCTTTGGTTCATCACCATCAAGATCAAGACCGCCAACACGGTTGAAGGCTCCTTGACTCACCTAGCCTTATACCGAAGTAATGAGCTGTATTGGTGCACTCACAGAACTATTCACTCTCATTTCACAATGACCATAAAGAGTAGCACTCTGTGAGTTATAGTACGTATGGCAACAATTCAATGCTGTGCAAAGTCATGTCGGAGAAATTTGAAGCCACGTCTCGACCTCTTCTCCTGGACGTTCTACCTTACGACTCAAACAACCATTTATAGACTGCCAAAAAGCTAAATAGTTGAGTTGTCTGTATATAGCCCAGACGCGCTGGAGTAAGAAATTCTCCGACTGCCGGATTCTGTGCTAAATCGCAGTCTATCGTTGCCAGCACCTATCCAGCAGCAGCTCGCGTCATCAATGTCCCATACCATCTCCCGAATTAGCTACTGGAATCGGATACTTGCTATGTCCGCTAGAAGCAGAAGTACGACCTATCTCGCGCACGAAGAAAGACAGGCTAAATACGTTGACAGAAGGTGCAAAATCCCTAATGACTGCCAATATTCAGGAATTTGCGACGACATGACAGGAACCAGGTGACAGTCTAATCCTGATTAACCTCTCTCACACGAATTCAGTTAGCAAATTATATATTATGATGTAGGTTTTAACCTACATGGACGATATTGCATTACGATGTTCATATCTTCAAAGAGCAAGTCTAATACATTTATGATAATGGAGGTACGTTTACTCCAAATTAGGCAAAGGACGTTGAGTTGAGAGGCTCAAACTGGCCAAGAAGGGTCCCTCAACCCCTTGCATGTGCAGAGGATCGCGATCCGGAGTGAACAAACTAGTGGTTCACTCAAAGTATAACATTGAAGACGAGTAGAGTCACGGCTAGAATTCTCATCCTGCTTGCTCCGTATCTGGTGACCTTGCAACAAGCCCAGAATACTGATGGATCAACAAGAATGAGGATTCAGCATTTTTAAATTATATTATTCAAAGTACGGACGTTGCACATGCAAGTAATTGCCATGAAATGAGATATCCCTTTATAACAAGAGTCAAAGGGGTACCTGTACGAGAATGTTTCTGATTGAATGTACAAAATATGTATACAGCTAAATTTTATAGGCCGACTATGAAGCCTCCTATAATGCAGCAAGGACAAGCCTGTTTCATCAACAAGCTGAAGTATGTGTGGCCTTAAATGGTCACTGAGTGCGTAATATGACATATAATAGTAATCTAACACATCATAATTAAGGGAAGAATCACTGGTCGTCGACAGCTTAATTAACTGAAAACTTTATATTGAGTGAGAGAGGAAGGCGGGGGGGGGAACCACGCTCTGCTACCATAAGGAATTTTATGGGGTAACGTACCTCATAATTCCTGACAATTTCAATAGAAAATAATTATGGACGTCATATCACAAATACGATTCGTGTACAGTGGAAACTGCTAAATGAATATCTGTCCCCTTCCCCCTCCTCTCGAAGTACGACTTCAAACACTGGTAATGAAAGATTCAGCTTAATCGAGTACATGCATGTATTCTCGTAAGAAGAGAGAAATAAAGATTTGATTGAAACAAATAAATATCTTCTAAATCACGTAATATTCTTCTTCTGCTGGACGTCTGCGTCTTCTTCGACTAGGCGCTAGATTCTTCTTTACCTAACGGAATACAAAGGCATACCGTCAGTAATGTCAGTATGGACGAGGACGTTATTATAATAGATACGATATGTCCTGCAAGTGCAAGATAGTACGGTCAAATCGGGCGCACCAGCCCTACAAGATGGACCACGAGTCCTACGATTAACGTTTATGTCGAAGTGACGAAATGAATCGAGGCTTGTGAGACGTAGATGAATCAGATTTATTCGGCAGCCACGAGCTGCTGGTATTAGTACGTGTATCGAACATGTAGGCATTTAAATTAACGGACGTAAATAAATTTATCCCATATCTGCAGCCACAGGCTGTAGGTATTAGTACGTATATTTTATGTGTATGTATATCGACGTATAATTCCTATCGACAACCGGGTGATCTTCCAAATTTATGAAATCATATACGAGTAGGTATATTTCACTGACCTGATTATTTTCATCCATGGGTGAATTAAACACACCGAACGACGACACAAATTACTCCAAACGATATAGATGAACCGAAATATAGAAATTACACGTACGACGGCAAAAAATACGCCGATTAAAGGACGCAAGAGAAAGGAACGAGCGAGAACAAGTGGCGGTTAACCAGCGAATGATGCAGTATTACTATTGACTGCACAATCCTGTTACTTCTACTATGAGCGAAGGTAGTGACTCAGGACGATTACGAGTATGTTAGTCACAAAGAGAGCTTATCATACGCGTGGAAGCCAGCTACTCCTAGTACGTGTAAAGGTAGTGACTTTAGACGTTTGTATGAGTATGCGAGTCAAGATTATGACGAACAAGTCAAATATTTGACACATGGTATACAACTGATTCAACCGGTATCAATGTGTCCATACTCTCTAGATCGAGTGACCTTGACACAATCACCATAGTTTCTGAAGATGGTAAGGACTACTAATACTTGTTGGAAAATTTGGCAAAAAAAATGAGAAACTCTAACAATTTTAGACGAGATTGAGGATAAAAACTGAACTTTTTTTGACATTTTTGTAAATTACATTTGCTGTCCTCCTCGATCAAATCAGATTTCATCATATTTCAAATCCTGGTTCTCAAAGGTAAACTTCTACATTTCAATTTTTATCGTCCAACATGAAACTTCTCCTTAGCTTATTCGTCTTGAGAGTTCCTTTCTATTGAATCTTCAAGCTCTCCTCTTCATACACAAGGAAGTCAACATTTTTCCATAATTATACGTATCTCAAAGTCAACGGAGCGAGAGAAAGGAAGATCAATATTTTAAGCGCCTGACCAGATTAAGGTCCAAAAAAAAATTAGAAGCCATTGCAGACGTTGCAATGGCAGCGGGGAACTCGCAATTCCTTAACTCGACCTCTCAGGTGGTGTGGAACTGAGTTGATAATCTTGTCATATAATTCAAATCGAAATTATCATTCTACATTCCCTCCTATCATATATAGCTCGAGAGTCGAAATTCTTCTAAGTCCCCCTTCTATCATATATAGCTCGGAAGTCACAATTCTTCCAAGTCCCCCTTCTATCATATATAGCTCAAGACTTGAAATTCTTCTAAATCTTCTAAGTCCCCCTCCTATCATATATAGCTCGAGTCTCAAAATTTTTCCAAGTTTTTGGTTGGACGGCGGACGGCGGACGGCAGCTCGAAAGTCAAAATTCTTCCAAGTCCCCCCCCCCTATTATATATAGCTCGAGACTTGAAATTCTTCCAAGTCCCCCTCCTATCATATATAGCTCGAGACTCGAAATTCTTCCAAGTCCCCCTCCTATCATATATAGCTCGAGACTCGAAATTCTTCCAAGTCCCGTAACCTAACCTAACCTGCGGACGCGGACATTTTCTGAGGATGTAATCTCCTAACAAAATGGATAGCGGGTTCCCCGCTAAAAAGCGGATAAGTGTCGAGAAAAATAGGTACCATAGAACGGGTCAAAATTTGGAATATCCAGCTAAGTCAAGAGTGGAACTTGGCAAAATTTTGACCTAAGGTAATTATATTTAGGAAGCACAGGAACGTAATTTATAGTTATGAACAAAAAAATTCACAAAAAATTCGCGAATAATAAATTTTAGAGGGTAATTTTTAGATAAATAGTCAACAGATTCACCCTCCCCCGCCCCACCAAAAAACTTAAAATTAATAAATAAAATAAAAAGGAAAGTGATCGACATTATGAAATTTAGAATAGCGAATGAAAGGAATTCAGTTCACGTGTAACTGGTTTCGGAAAACGCCATGTCCCATCATTGGACAGTTATACAAATGACGATTAAGTACATACACAATTTGAAGAAACAGGAATTAACTGGTAGGTTCCTGTGCTTCCTGCTTCAAATTACCTCATTTCAATTGGTATGGAAAACTATATCTGTAGTAAATTAGTTAGCCAAACAACCGGAAAGCGAAATACGCCTGAGTATTTCTTGGCCTCATTTTAAGCTACATATTCAGCCTAGTTTAGCCTAATATATAAATCTCGCCTCTAGTATACGGCTATCCACCAGAAACCACCTCGCTTAGTATAGCTCTCTCTACAATATGAAAGGACGAGCCTTTCCTACCGCTATTCAATCAGTTACTCGAGCAGCGCATTCAGCCAAGTTTAGTTCTTTCAACAGTATTTCTATACTGACATAATGTGGTCTAGTATAGTTTAGGCCCTCCTCCAACAATGTATAATAATAGGCTAAGCGTTACACTTCACGTCTGGAAAGCTTGATAACGTCATCAACCCTGGCCTTAAGACTTATACATTTTTCTCACGTCATCAAACTGTGACGTCCTCATCACCAACGTTGGTGATGTCATCAACCCGTGATGTCAGCCCCGATCTTACTGATGTTACCAGCCCCTGAAAATCATCACTTCTAAGCTTTCGACTTGACAATTTTGTGACGTTATCAAGCCATTGACGTCATGATTCCGCTACATATTTTATGTTCAGATAGCAGTGCAGTCCAGTTAGTATAAGCCTAGTATAATGTACACACGCATTAGGCCTACTATAATAAAGGCTAAATTTGCTGTAGCAGGCCAGTAGATACCCAGTATGATGTTAGGCAAAAATGTTGCTAAACAAGGAATGCAGAGAGAATCAATGCGTTTTTTAATTTTACGGTCATCCATCATAGAGAACTATACTCACAGAGAGGTAAAAAACAAATACAAGAACCGCACAATAATACAAACAAACCGAGCGCTTGCGACTAAACAGTCATTCTCACGGTATAGAAAGCGCAAAGGACTGTAATTATTACAATAAAAGACAGGAATGTCTCCAAGAAAGGACTGTAATTATTACAATAAAAGACGGGAATGTCTCCAAGAAAGGACTGTAATTATTACAATAAAAGACAGGAATGTCTCCAAGAAAGGACTGTAATTATTACAATAAAAGACAGGAATGTCTCCAAGAAAGGACTGTAATTATTACAATAAAAGACGGGAATGTCTCCAAGAAAGGACTGTAATTATTACAATAAAAGACAGGAATGTCTCCAAGAAAGGACTGTAATTATTACAATAAAAGACAGGAATGTCTCCAAGAAAGGACTGTAATTATTACAATAAAAGACGGGAATGTCTCCAAGAAAGGACTGTAATTATTACAATAAAAGACAGGAATGTCTCCAAGAAAGGACTGTAATTATTACAATAAAAGACAGGAATGTCTCCAAGAAAGGACTGTAATTATTACAATAAAAGACAGGAATGTCTCCAAGAAAGGACTGTAATTATTACAATAAAAGACAGGAATATCTCCAAAAAAGGACTGTAATTATTACAATAAAAGACAGGAATGTCTCCAAGAAAGGACTGTAATTATTACAATACAAGACAGGAATGTCTCCAAGAAAGGACTGTAATTATTACAATAAACGACAGGAATGTCTCCAAAAAAGGACTGTAATTATTACAATACAAGACAGGAATGTCTCCAAGAAAGGACTGTAATTATTACAATAAAAGACAGGAATGTCTCCAAAAAAGGACTGTAATTATTACAATAAAAAGACAGGAATGTCTCCAAAACAAATACAAGAACAGCACAATAATACAAACGAACCGAGCGCTTTCGACTAAACAGTCATTCTCACGTTATAGAAAGCCGAAAGCGCTCGGTTTGTTTGTATTATTGTGCGGTTCTTGTATTTGTTTTGTTACTCTCTGTGAGTATAGTTCTCTATGATGGATGACCGTAAAATTAAAAAACACATTGATTCTCTAACGCAAGCACTTCTCCTCCGATACTTCCTAAGCAGCAGTTCTATCCTCGATTGGTCAACCTTTCAACAACCAGGTTCCACGAAGATAAAGAGGATTTACTGAAGAAAGGCTTGAAGATTGCCCTTCCTCCTCCTTCCGAAGAGAAAGCTTTGACCAGTTTGATCGCCGACTTATCAATGCATCCGAAGGTTGAGACAATAGTCTACGAGTATCCAGTGCCAAGAGAGCATCTCCCATTCCCCGTCCGTTTCGCCGTACACAGGTTCAAATATTCCGCCAGTTTATGTGGGGGGGGAGGGGAGGATATAAAAGAGACTATTGGTCTGACCGGAACTCCGTTTTTGTGGACTTTCGATAGGCCGCATAATCTAGGAGGAATGGGATTCATGACCTTGAGAGACTCTTTTTTGGAGGGGGTATTACGAACCTACTCTCGCTGATACGTTTACGAACACTGGCATTGAATTTAAGATTCGAGTATGACCAATTCTTAGACAGGTGAGCACAACTTCTTCCTGTCTAGGATTTCTAATAGAGGTGGACCAGGGTATGGCAGTTTGTTCAATTCTGAGAAGTTTTTTAGACGTTTGATTTTTCCAGAGTGATTTCCATTTCTGAAGGATGAGCGAACGGTAGTGATTTTTGTAATAGGAGACAGATAGAGGGTGAGGTCAGTTATTCTAGACGGAGGTGGCGTTCTTGGCGGCTCTATCAACTGCATCATCATCATTGATACAAAGGTTGTACTCTACGAGAGAGTAGCGAAATATTAGAACCACACTAAGATCTTTCGGTTAAAAAACCATCCTCGGAGCACGAACGAACGAAAGCGACTAATCCAACAACAACGAAGACAGAGAAACCAACTTGAGGACCATGATTGAACTAGCGAGTCATTAAAGTGTGAATCATTCTCATACCAAACCCTCATCAGGAATATACCTGTTTAAGACGGTGAAGTCTTCATTATTCCGGTGCCGCAAGATTTCAATATTTTCTAAAGCCATACGTTTAAAGTATGAGTTTTCCCTATGGAGGAGGATACCAGACTCCTCCTCTTTGACTCTGTGGCCACTTTCGAAAAGGTGATCGGCCAAGACCGACTCACCCAAGTTACCCTTCTCCCAAGTTTTTTTATGCTCATCGACTCTTATTTGGAGCTAATGGCCGGTCATTCCTATATGAACTCCGGGCCAATCGTTGCAGGCTGTATGCTGTAAACACCACTCCTCTCGGCTAGAAGAATAGGGTCCTTTAATTTTACAAATAAACTTTTTATCGTGTTGGTATTATAATATGCCGGACGGAAGCCCAAAGGACTAAGCACACGGCCCAACTTCAACGGAAAACTACCCAGGTAAGGAGGTCTAATCCAACATTTCCTCCTATCTAGGTGAGTCCCTGAAGAAAGAGGTGGTGGAATCAAGGCTTTTTTTGGTAAGCTTCCTACAGACCATTAGGTCGATGTCCACCTTCACTTGATTCACTCTAGCCAGGTGCTTAATTGTTCCTAGTTCCGAAGAGGTTGTATTTTGAATTCTCTTAACGTTTCGTAATGAAGGAAACTCAGAGAGATTGCCTTGAAGGCCAATTTCGTGAAGTTTTTATATGATGAGGTGTCTCCAGAAATGGCGGAAAAGCTTCTTGGAGATCAAAACAGATGGAGTAAAGACAATATTTTCAGAGCGTAGAGTCACTGATTTGCGATTGGAGATCGACAAGGGATTGAGTGGTGTTTCTTCCTTTTCTAAAGTTGTATTGGAAAGGTGAGAGAATGTTGTTCAATTCTAGATACCAAAGTAGTCTTATATTGAGTATTTTTTTAGATGGTTTACCCAGGACACTGGAAAATGCCATGGAACGATATGATGCCGGGAGTAGGGGGTCTGAGACGGTTTTCCAAAAATGTAAAATTAAAATCCTTCTGAAGCTTTGCACTATTATTATTCAAGAACTCTTCTACCTTGTTCTCGTACTCCGTTCGATCTAGGACAACGACTGAGTTATCTTCGTCTACCTTAGACACCACCAGATCATTTGTTTTGATCTTCTCCCATAGGACTCATGGTTCGGGGAATTGAGCGGGGAACAAAAAAACAATTTTTAGATACTTTTCGCGTTACCAAAAATTTTACATTTTTCCTTTTATTATTTTTATCAATTATATTTTCGTCTTTTACATTTGGCTCAAAATTTTAACCCTATTTTCATTCCTTTCTTCTATTTTATTTGTGTTGACTGTTTATAAATTCTATATATTGTTACGTGAGTGTATCGTACTCCACCTGGTCATGAACTGCCCTCGTACTCACGAGGAGTCTTATCTCATTCCCCTCCATAAGAAATTAGGAAGTCGAGGATCTTTCAATAAACTAGGCCCACTAGTACTTAACGACCTCCGGTAGTTTCCATGAGTTTGAGATCTACAAGAAAAATACTTTGATCGATATTGTAGTCCACAGATAATACTTTTAATTAGTCAACTACTTAGAAATAGATAGCCTATGAAAAATTCACAAGTAAAATATCAATCACGAAGTAAATACAAACCTAGCTATAAAAATAATTTGGTTCAGATAGCTTAACTACCTATCATTTTACAAATTGAATTCACAGAAATTCGCAAGAATTAACAAAAAGGAAAAAAAGCTCCCCCTCGAGAAGCCTATAAATAATAAAATAGTATTGATTGATACTCTTTCCAATCAACTTTGTAAAATACGATGAAGTCTAAGTTTCATCAGGTTGAATTGACACATCATAAATATGTACAACGTCTCATCTTATTTGTTTCCAAAAAAGAATACGATATATTAAAATATTTAAGAAAATAACGATTGTTAAAATAGTCGATAGTTTTTTTGTGGAAAGTTATCATCCTCGACTATGGGGCAACCTTGGATTGTATCGATAGAAAAACTTGAAAAGTTCGTGGTTTGGACGGATTGCTCCATTCCGATCTATCCGGAGTCGGCCTCTCTGTCTTTCTTCATCAGCACAAATATTTTTCAAAAAGTCTACTCCGTTGGTTTTGAAGCACCTGGTCTGGATTCAGATGATGTTGACGTTTTTGAACCTTCTTCATCTTTTGCAAGTTTCGAAGATTTTGAAGAGACACACTTCGATAGCTTCAATTTTACTTGTTTGCAAGCAACACTCATTTGTTCGACTGTAGCCTTGAAAGAAACGAAACCAACTGGACCAGATACAACAGGTGAAACCTGCGGTGATTGAATTCTCGGTTCTTTCCCGATTAAAGCATTCAACGAATCCCAACGTTTTTGGAAAAGACGCTCGTTTTTCATTTCTAATTTATCGTTAGAAATATCCAAATATCGCGGCTCCTCGTCCGTATGCGGTAACCACTCTACATCGTGATAAGCACTCCTAGGAAGCCTAGAAAATTCAATTTTTTTATTGCATTGGAATAGTTACTATATGTCTTGGAATAGAGAATATCCTATTCGGATTTCTTCTTATATAATGTATTGGACTAATTACTACACATTTTGGAATAGAAAATAATTTGTCGAGTATTTTTTCTTGATGTAATAGAACTCAAACAGAATGTAACAATCCCCATTATATATATATGAATGTGTAGAATTTGCACTGTTATGCTTATATTCTACTAAAGTAGTCATTCCAGTAAATATTTGAGTGAGAACAGAGTATTTAGATGCTCTTCTAGCGGTATTGTAATGTTTCTGTCTTTTATTGTAATAATTACAGTCCTTTTTTGGAGACATTCCTGTCTTTTATTGTAATAATTACAGTCCTTTCTTGGAGACATTCCTGTCTTTTATTGTAATAATTACAATCCTTTTTTGGAGACATTCCTGTCTTTTATTGTAATAATTACAGTCCTTTCTTGGAGACATTCCTGTCTTTTATTGTAATAATTACAATCCTTTTTTGGAGACATTCCTGTCTTTTATTGTAATAATTACAGTCCTTTTTTGGAAACATTCCTGTCTTTTATTGTAATAATTACAGTCCTTTCTTGGAGACATTCCTGTCTTTTATTGTAATAATTACAGTCCTTTCTTGGAGACATTCCTGTCTTGTATTGTAATAATTACAATCCTTTTTTGGAGACATTCCTGTCTTTTATTGTATAATTACAGTCCTTTCTTGGAGACATTCCCGTCTTTTATTGTAATAATTACAGTCCTTTCTTGGAGACATTCCTGTCTTTTATTGTAATAATTACAGTCCTTTCTTGGAGACATTCCTGTCTTGTATTGTAATAATTACAATCCTTTTTTGGAGACATTCCTGTCTTTTATTGTAATAATTACAGTCCTTTCTTGGAGACATTCCTGTCTTTTATTGTAATAATTACAGTCCTTTGCGCTTTCTATACCGTGAGAATGACTGTTTAGTCGAAAGCGCTCGGTTTGTTTGTATTATTGTGCGGTTCTTGTATTTGTTTTGTTACTCTCTGTGAGTATAGTTCTCTAGAATGCAGAGAGCCTGGATTGAAGAATAAAACATACATGACCCGTATACGGATAGCCCCTTTAAATAACTCAAAATGCAATCCTTTATACACCAATCGACTCAGCCCCTTCAAGAAACCAGATATGCAATACTTCAAGCACCATAAGTCCTCCATCATACAGCTTGCGAGTCGAAATTTTTCCAATTTCTCTCCTACCACATACAGTAAAACCTGTCTAAGCGGACTCCTCTAAATATAATGGACACTATTTTCGGGAACATTTTGACCTTGTTTATATACAAAAACCTCAAAATGCCGGACACTCTAAATACCCGGCATTTTTTCTCGTTTTTATGCTGAATTTTCCGATTCAAATAAATATATTATCATACAGTTAAATCAACTTATTCTATTTGGTGTCCGTTGTGCGAGTGTTCACAATCCACGAAATTCTCCCACAAGGTCATCTTATTTAATCAATGGAGCTTAATCTGGCTTTTCCATCACTTAAATAATACACAAAAATATTGTTTAAAAATAAAAAATAGTATTACTTTTTATTTTTCAACATTTTTTTTTCTAGTTTTCTTAAATAATATTTTTGTGTTTCATTTGGGTAGTGGAAAAGCCAAATTAAGCTTCATTGATTAACAAAACATCTTACCAAGGAAAAAACCTTTTTATTTTTTCACTTTATTTAATACTGTTATTTTGGTGAAACTATCCATGCACAATAAAAAAGGGGAGGAGGCACAAGACACGTAACTGTAAAGAATTTTTGTCGTGAATCACAATTATAAAGTCAAAAATATAAAATACAAGAAATTTTGTTAAAAACAATAAATTTGTTAATAGAAATAATTTTGTTAAACAGAAAAATTTTTTTATGGTCAAATTTTTAGTCGTGTCTCCTATGGTTTTTAATCTTCTTTTCAACTCTAAATTTGCATTGTTTTCGTTTCGTTCTTTTTGACCATAAAAAATTTTCCTGTTTAACAAAATTATTTCTATTAACAAATATATATATATTTTTTTAAACAAAATTTCTTGTGTTTTATATTCTTGACATTATAATTGTGATTCACGACAAAAATTCTTTACAGTTACGTGTCCTATGCCTCCTCCTCCTCGTTTGTATCAATATGGCTCGTATACTTGAGAATTCGATTATTCTTATCTACCTATGTACAACATTCATCATAAACATAACCTTTTTTTTGTTCTTTTGAGTCTTCTCTGAATACCGGACACCTCTACATAGCGGACGAATTTCAGGTGACCGCGAGTGTCCGCTAATCAGAGGTTTTACTGTATAGCTCGAGAGTGGAAATTTTTCCAAGCCCCTCTCCTATCATATATAGCTCGAGAGTCTGAACTTTCCAAGTTTTTGGCCGGACGGTGCACGGCGAATTTTTTCAATCCCCTTTCATCATATAAGTCTCAGAGGTCGAAATTTTAACAGGGAACTCGTTTTATCGGGAGGGTTTTCGGAAAAAAACGTACGCCGTTCGCCGTCAGCCGGCCGGCACAGCTCGGAGCTCGAAAATTTTCCAATTCTTCCACCTATCGTATATAGCGTGGAGGGTGGAGCCTGTGGTGTTCATTTTGATGACATCGTAGGTCAGCCTTGTAACGTCACAATCTGATGACGTCATCGATCAGTTTTTTTTTTCAAGTCAGCTTCCTATTATATATAGCTACAAAGTCCGGGCCTGTGACGTCACAATCTACATTTTTCAGATCCCACGTGCTCCATAAAACAGGTTCCCGCCACCTCTCGTTTAACTCCGTTAAAGAACTCGTGGTTCTTCTAAGTCCCTCTTCGATCGTATTATAACAGCTTAAAAGTCAAAATTTTAACAAGGAAACTCTTCTATGGGGTATTATTCCGAAAAATTTGCCGTGCGCCGTATGATGGCCGGCCAAAATGAACTAGAGCTATATATGATACAAGAGGACTTTGGTATGGAGCATTGCATGTCTAGTTACTTGATGGGGCTATCCTAATGCGGTTCATATCATGTATTCTTTCTCGTGACCCATAGAACACATTCCCGAGTTCCTCTTAACATCGTTAAGGAAGCCGTCGTCTTTTCTAAGCTCCATTTCATCTTATATAGCTCGGAGGTCGAAGTTTTTCCAAGTCCAACCTTTGAGCTATATATGATAGGGGAGTAGACCTTTCTTGCAAATGGTGCTGGACTTAATATATTATCACTAGCGGTTGGCGACGCGCCTCCGGCGCGCCTGACCGCTAGCTGTGTGTTGAGTAGATATCTGTGTTTTATAGGTATCTGTATCTTGTAGGTATGTGTGTTTTGTAGGTATCTTGGAATTCAGATGAATTTTTAAAAAAGAAACAGTGGAAAGAGTTTTGCAAAATTCACAACTATTCAGTTCAAAAATAAGAAAATAGACACCAAAAACTGCGACTGTACTTATAAAATATCAAAGTTCCGAGTCGCACAAAAATAAAATCACCAAATTAAATTTTTTAAACACTAATCCACTTGAGAGCTGACTTAACGCGTGAAGCCTGTATCGCAGCAGAATACAGACAAATCCATTGACATTTTGCCAGTCCCTAAGAAAACACACGGACAACAGGTAAAAAAAAGGGTCATTTCCGCTAGCCCATACGCAGTGCGCACCGTGTCTAGACATTGGTTCTTGTATGAGATACCGGATGTAAAATCCTTTTTCATAACACTGACGGTGAAAATGCAAGTTTTCACCACTGAAAACTGTGGTGAAAGTAGGTTTTTTCACAGGTATCGAGGTGAAGACAAACAACTGTGGTGAAAACGTCGTGTTTCACCACTGTTTTGAGTAGCGTGGTGAAAACGTCGTGTTTCACCACTGTTTTGAGTGGCGTGGCGAAAACTTACGTGGTGAAAAAAAAGGTGCGTTGAACTCTCGTCGTGGATACGTGCGTTGTGTACTAGGTACGAACTCGCAACTTGCGTGATCATGTCTTCGAATAGTTTTGCGGAAAGTAAAAAGGTATAATGAGTATTATAATGATCATAACGATAGTCGATAGTGAAACACCGAATTCAAGATTAATTAGATACATTTCTCTAGTCGAGTTTTATCAGTGGTGAATTGCATTTTCACCGTCAGTGATACAAAAAGTATTGTACGCAACAAGCGGTGAGACTCGCTTTTTGCCGCTTGTTGCCTAATATACTATATGTAGGTGTTTTTAAAACTGTGAATAAAATAACTTACTTAGTATGGAAGTACAGCGAATACTGTAGTCACAAAATTTCCTCCTAAAAATCTGGAACCGGGCTCATTCGAGAGGAAATTACAGGGGCTACAATTTTTGTTCTCTTCAATTTTTCATAAAAATGAGTTATACTCGAGTTATCACAATAATTCAATTTTCGAAACTGCGCCACTCAACGCGCGTAGGTCTAACGTACAGCGCAAAGAAGTTTCAGTACTCGATAATGCCCGTTTTTCCTAATTTTGTCGCCCCCTACTCCACCTTCAGGGAGTCAAAACATCGAAATGTATTTAAGAACCTAACCCAGAAAAACGAAATTTTTCAAAAAAAATTCCAGGTCGATAGGTGAAGGCGTTCGAAAGTTATGGACGAACATACAGATATACAGATATACAGACAGACAAACATTCTACTTTATATATTAGATTTTGGCCGGAAATCATATGGCGCACGACAAATTTTTCGCAATAACCCCCCATATGACAGGTTCCCTGTTAGTATAGTGAAGACAGAAGACCGAATTTTTTTTCCAAGTTCCCAAAGTAGGTGAAGGTTATCGATAACGTTATGAAGAGTCATACGTAACATCCGCGCGCCTCGCAGATTTCCAACTGACTCCCAGCCCGAAGACATACATGTCGACAATAGCGTTACAATCCAGCACAAACAATTCATCCCATTTCCAGGACAAAGATTAAAATGAGAGGGCTCGCGTGTCAACAGCCCCCTCCCACAGCCGAAAAACTAGACAAGAACAACGGTAGAATTTGTTTCAACTTCATGATTCTTCGACTGCTTAATAACAACATACCATCATACCCTAGCATGCAATTGAATTGGGGAAAAAAATAATGTCATCGAAGGCTCTGAATAGCCTAGAAAACTATCTGTAAACCATGATCCTCCCATTAGAGTTCCAAGCCTGTTGAAAAATATCTTTCCCTACAGACGTTCGGGCGAAGAGACTTTTTCGTCATATTTCCTCTTTCATCCTCATTATACATCCATACAGCTTTTATCTCGCACACTCACATGTGGTAATCTACTCGAACAAAACAAAAATAAATACTAAAATACCTTTCTTTCCCAATCAATATCGTCAAAAAACACCTTTCGCTGCATGCTCTTATCTTATAAAACTTGTAAAATAATGGAAACTTGATATTTTGATCGACTTAATAGTGTCACGAAAAGCTCAATCTATAATGGTTAAAATCGTGTTTGTTGCTACTCCTCTACGAAAGGACATAATAATCATAGTGTGCATTACGCTAGGCTGTTGTACAGGTCAGGAAACTGTCTTCCGTTGACACGCGATGTAAACAAACATGGTTGGCATCACATTCAAGTAATATTTTATCATGCACACGACAGTTCTGCGGAAAGTAACGTTATCCGAGACAAGCTGTGTTTCAGAGGAAGTAAAACGAACTTGACACAGTTATAACATTTCATCCGAGTTACATAATGCATATTTTAATATAGAAAATCGAGCTTTGTCCCAATTATTCAGTGGTCAATAAAATCATCGCGTTCGTCGTGTTCGTGACGAAAACGAGTCTTTCAAACTGACTGGATAACCGAAGAATGAAGGTAAAAGTCACGAGTGCTCTTCAGTCGATGAACTAGACTCGACGATGCGAAGGAAATGCAAGAATATTCATCGTGATTCTGCGAGTGCCGTTGTCAATGCGAGCGCGTTAAACAATTGAATTTATAGAAATATCGACGACAAACCGCGTACCTATTGCTATCGTGGCGGAAACTTTCACGCCTAAAATTACCATGATGCGGTGAGAGCGAATCATAATTGTCGTATAGCTTTAACGTAGGTACGCCGACAACAATAGAAATCATACGTTTAAGAATACAAAACGTTCAAATTTAAAGGTGTGCCTACCGGGTCTCAGTTGAGATATTTCAATTTTACCTACTTCTCTAACGTCAAGACGTAGGTACAGGGCTAAAACGTCAAACTTTTGAATGCAAAGATACAGACAAAAATATACGTAGACGGTGCTTTAATTTATCGCCTCGTCGTGTACCTACACAGTGTTTCAAGAAAATTATTAAATCTTGTGTATTCCTCAATTTGTATCAATTATCTCGACGATTTCTAATGTCTTTTGAATAAAACCAAATTTTCATACTATCCCTACGGGTACCTCCCCCATAATGTGTAACTCCATTTTCAGAGTTGAGAAAGGGAATTAATGAGCGAAGAAAGATCGAAGAAAGAAAAATTTTAAAACAGACATACAGAGGGACAAAACAACAGAGAGAAAATGAAAGAAAGTCCATCTGCATCATCAATATAAATTTAAAGCTGACAGTCTTAATTGAAGAATAGATTTTCACTCCCGTTACGTCAGCAGAAACCATGTTGATTTGGCCAAACGCACTCTTGACTCCCATAAAAAGGACACGGGGAGCTGAGGGAAATTTCTTAGAGATTGAAGTTATAGATTCCCAATATAGAAGATCCTGAGCATTTGCAAATGAGCTCTTTGATAGAAAAGATACTTCTTATCATTAATCAGTAGCCTAATGATCTCTTCTCCCAGTGTCTTTCTTATGGGAATCGATAGTCCGTTTGGCCGAATTGACAGGGTTTCCTTTCATTGTAACGCGCTGTGACGATAAAGGTCTACGATACAAGAGCTTCTCTCTGAGACGTACTTGAAGAAAATCAATCTTCCAAAAGTCCTCTTCAGTGGAAAAATTTTATAAATACAGATACAATACTTTTGACACCCCTACGTGAGAAATCAAAAACGAATGAGGAACCGTCAAAAGAAGTGACTCTAGACATACCTCCATTCTATTCAATAAACCTTGCCCACATGTCCTAAAATAAGAGTATCCTGATGTGAAAACGTTCATGAGTATCACTGAATTTACGAACACAGTGCATGACATGGAAATACTGAAAAAGTGTTTTTTCCCTTTTTCCATTCCTCTCTAGCACCATCGTGCCTCGCGATCGTCGTGTGTGGCAAATTCAATATTATTCTTGTATAGGTATCATGTTAAGAAGATTATTTTGTTTCTTTTCTAGTGGCTGTATTGTCTGCTGAGTACAGCAAATGGCATAATAGTTCCGACTGGTAAACAAACGCCTATTCAACCAGCAGAGCCGTCATCGTCACCGCCACCATCAACAGAGCGAAGAGCCCCCGCACCAGTCAACGAATACACAATCGAAAATCCGGAGCCTCCGCCATTGGATCCATCCTACGTTCCTCCGGTGTACACGTACATCCAATATTTGTCGCCTCAGGGCATAATTTATGTAAGTACTGTAATTGAAACGAGGAAATTATTGACCAAACAACATGTTTGCTAGAATTTCAAGTAAGGAAAAGAGAGGTTGATGGAAGACAAAGAGGAAGGACACCACACAGGGCCACTCACTCGGTAGAAATTTAAATACGCAGCGGAGAAAAGAATAGGGAGAACGAGATAGATGTAGACCGAGAGTAGTCGCAGACGAAGGGGTGTACGATTTAACAGTAAGGGATGAGATCAAGATAGAATTAGAGAAAAAGAGTGAGGATTTTATAGCGGCATAGTGAGAGGGAGTTGAGAGAATAGGACCGATGACACACGGATAGTAAAATGGTCTTTTTTATGATATTGAGAAAGTTCTAAGAATTTTAGGTCATATTTATTGGACTTTCTGTCGAAAGAAGCATCACTGGATCAAAATTTTCTACGAGAGGAGCAGCAGCACAATTAAGACCAATACTAAGCAGAGGTAGACACTTCAAGATGTTATAAAGAGGAATAGGCAATTTCAAAGCGAAATTCAATCACAAACTACGACACCGTGGAAAACTCTGATATTGATTTCATGATGGATGAAAAACTTTTCTCGGAAGAGGCCTTGAACATTGCCTCCTCCCGCTCAGGAAAGATGAAATCCTCACCACCGTTGTTACAAACCTATTGATTAAGACCCATGAGATTTTTGCTGTTTAGAAGCAATGTGCCGACATCTTTCTTAACCACCCAATACCTGTTATGGTCCGTCGGGGCAAATTCATCGTCAGCAGCCTGAAGGAACCTCCGCTGCGTGGTTGTCGTAGGCCATCCCTTTATGAGGAGAAAACCCATGAGGTACCTCAAAATTGTGGGGCTTTTCTCAACACCGAATTCAACTTTAAGACCCCAATTGCCAGGCTAAGGAAGCAAATGTCATATGATTATCAAGGTTCCTTTGAAGAAGTCCCTTCTGATTCTCAACACTGTGCCTCCTTGCTTTTATGGATTGCCTATCAGGTCCATAAACCTGGCACCCTCGTGCGACTCATGGTATCTTACATCTCGTCTTCCACCTACTCCTCGCTAAATCTTGAGCCAATACTTTAAACCTCGTATCAACTTCAACAACTCTTATTCCATCCTTAATTCCACGAGACTTGAAAGATGTGGCTCCTCTCTAATACTCGTGGCTTCGTTTCTGAACATTCCTAAGCAGAAAAGAATGTACAACCCGAAGGTATAGCAAATTATATCGAACCACAGGAGAAACAGCCGCTAAACGTTCGCTTTCGTTTACGCTCCGATGATGGTTGTTTAACCGAAAACGTTTAGCGGCTGTTTCTCTTGTGGTTCAATATAATTTGCTACACCTTCGGGTTGTACATTCTTTTTTGTAATATGAATAACCATAAATTGGAAGAACACATCGATTCGATTCCTAAACAGGCTGTCAAGCATTTTCAAGGTCTCTTAACCCAACATAATATCCCTCATGAAGAGGCTAGTGGATTCTTGAATCTCCTGAACATCTACTGGTCTTCCAAAATATTCCTCTTCAGAGAGAAACTCTACTTCTTTCCTGAAAATACCGGAATCCCTATGGGTTCTTTGATTGCTGACGTCTTCATGAGTCTCCCCCAGGTCACCTATTAGCATAGGTACGACGATGACGCCCTCTGTGATTGGTTCAGCCCTCTCTCCGGGCTTCAGGATTTTCTCACCCACCTAAATAGCCTACGATGGAGGTAGAGGATCAATATATTAATTTCATCGGCCTTACTATCTCTATCGAGAATCGAGTCCATAAATTTGATACATATGGGAAGCCCATAACGACAGAAACGCTTAGGGGGCGTCCATAAATTACGTGAGGTATTTTTGGGGGGAGGGGGTCCAGCCAAGTCTCACCAAAACTCACGTGAGGGAGAGGGGGAGGCCGACAAATCTCACGTAATTTTTTTCTCACACAAATACATTCTAAAATATTGCTGAACTGGCTTAGATTTAATAAAAACTAGTTTTTTTTGAATAGGTATAAAATGTGATCGAGAAAATGACGTTTTTTTAATACATAAAAGCGATTAAGCACAGATAAACGGATTTAAAGCAAAAATACACATTTCAGAAAATCTCACACGAGATAAGAGGGGGAGGGAGGGGGTCAAGGCAAATCTCACAATATCTCACCAAGGGGGGAGGAGGGGTCGTAAAATCACAAAAATCGCCTCACGTAATTTAAGGACGCCCCTTTATCTATGGGTCTCCTTTCTGCCAGCATACCCACAAATGAGCTACATTCAACACTATGGCACACCACGTAGCTACCCTCTCCCTAAATGACTCGAATGTTTGGAAAGAAATTGCCACTATGCAATACTTCGCCTCCTCAAACCATATCGATATTGATATTAATCACTTAGAGGAGATGTGTTGAAAATTCTACCTCGCTTTTTTGTGACCCCCTCCTTCTCGCCACCAAATGGATTCGTTTGCCGTTCTTGAGCTCCCTTCCCACCAAACTCAGTCGTGTTTTCTGTCCTTATGGTTTTCAACCTACTCACTAAAATAATACTTCTATAACTCCTGGTCAACCTTCAGGACGAAATTTCGGGACATGAGCAAAGTGGTGTTTACAGATTGAAGTGCCTTGACTGCCACAGCGTTTATATCGACGAAACTGGTAGACAATTGACTGGGAGAACTTGGGAGCATATCGATGCTTGGGCCTCAAATATAATTAGTTCCTCTGCTTACGCAGACCACTTTAAAAAATAGGGGAACCGTCACACGCGAGGATCTGAAGAATTGGAGCACGTTGAGATTGATTACCGGCGTTGGTCGGCTTGCTTTATATTATCAAAGGTCACTGCTGCATTAATCCCCCCACTTCTTACTCGCAGTATTGCAACTTTGATTTTTAAACGATATTTTTCCCATGTCGCAGTCGTTATATTTTCGATGTTGATAATGGTCTACGGACCGAAAGTACTCCGCGTTATAATTTGATTTTTCTACGGTGTCGCATTTTGTAATTGAACTTCACTTTGAAATTTAATATTTTCTTTATGAAAAACCGTAATTTGGAAATTCAATGTTAGAAATATTTGAGCTCTTGGCTCGAGCAAAATATTTGATTCCCGGACCAATGGTTAGGAAACTCATTTTTAAAAAACTCGTAGAGATGAAGTCTCTTATCAGTATGCGCGTGTATGGATTTTGTTTATCTTTGTCAATATTAGGCATCATAGATGCAAATAGTAATACAGTAATAATAATAATAATAATAATAAAAAAGGTAAAACTATCTTGGTGCGCTTGCGTATTCTTCCTATTGTTAACGAAAGAATGACGCTATGTTTAGGCCTCATATTCGTCTGAAGGAAACTGGATGCAATTTTATTCAGATATTTTTGATTAAGTATAATTAAATCTTCGTTCGGATCATAAATTTTACCAGCCTATTTACAAAATTTGGATAAAGTGACAATGAGTAATTTTAGCTTCTGCACATCAGTGAAAGAATCATGAAAGTGCGAAGTTCGAACAAATGACACAATAATAATATCGTGATCACAATGTGCGAAAGACAGCGTGACACGAAAAACGAGGAGGCGAAAATATATACAAATCGAAGCGAGCAGTCGAGACTCATATATATTACGTACACTGTACAGTATTTTGTATTTGAATCGTTTTCCTTTTTAATTAATTTTACAGGTGCCAATGAAATTGAAACCATTGTACGCTTACAAAACGGAAAAATATTCCAAAAGCAAATACGAGAAATACGTTGATAAATTACCTTTGAAAGTGCTGCAGAAATATCAAGACTATCCGATTCATCTGCAAAAGAAGTACCTTCATTATTATCAAACAGAGAGGAAAAAGAAGACGTAGAGAAATATTGTCAATACCTTTGTATTACCCTGGTCAAAACTGTACTGTAAATTAATTGCCGGTATTTATGATATCGCCTATCGATGTAAATATACGTAATTATAAATTTTATATTATTAAGATTATTTTGTGAACTAAACGTGTACAGGTATAACATATAGACTACATCTTACAATCCACGGCGCGGTTCTTCATAAACAATCCAGCAGTACGATTAGGCGTAATCGGTACCAGTTTTTAGGATTATTGTTTTAAACTGTATTATTAATTCTATTTTTAACATCCAGTTTTATCAGAGATTGTTTTTAAAATTCCTTTCTCGCGTAACTTCAAATTCAACTTGTATAGGTTGAAAATTGAAATCAATCGTAGGAAATATATGGGTAGTATTTGTAGCTTAGTTTTCATTTTTTGCTTAGGTGGACGAGTTACCAGATGAATATATCTACTCGTACGTTACTGGAATCTTCAATTTCCATGTTGGTGTTCCAGAAATACAAAGGTTTCGCTGAAAATTTAATTTATTAGGTATCATATGTAAATACTTACGTATTGTCGTCGACAACACACATGAACAGCCTTTAATGAACATGAACAGGCGAAGGTGTTTCTAAAAAAAACTATTTGCGCTGAATACGATGGCGTTGGCCGTTTTTTGGTATCTGTTGGCCGTTTTTTGGTATCTCCTCTCAGTTTTTCAGAATTTTGTTCCAAAGTTTGAAAAAGACTAAAAATTGACTAGCGAATAATGAAGCAATTTGATGACGAAATTAATTCTTTGCTTGGTGTCAACATTTTATCTAGGTTTTCCTACAATTATGAAACAAATTGAATGGATTCTCGCTTTTTATGTATCACTTATTCCACTTCAAAGCTCAACCTAAAACATACTCCATTTTCGCCCAAATTACTTGCAGGCGCGGATCCAGACGATCACTTTGGGAAGGGAAACAATCCAAAAAAAGTTTAAAGGACTTTTTTATTTTTTTATTTTTTTTACTTTTTCTTCGATACTACAGATTTTTTGTTGTTTTTTTGGTTTTTTGGGGATTTTTTTTTTTTTTTTTTTTGGGGGGGGGGGGAATTTCCCTCATTCCCCTCCCGTGGATCCGCGCCTGTACTTGTTGTTATCGGCAGACTGATACAAAATAAGAAAACATGAATAATATAATATTCCTAACTGCTTTCTTATCTTAAACCTATTTGTAAATAAAATGCATTTGGAATTCCCTCAATTCCTTCACGCGTTTTCCAAAGTGGGTTACGTGCGTGTTATCAACGATGGGAACGTAGATTGTTTGACTGGACCACGAACGTCTAGCTCCTGAGATGTATTCTTCACAGGACCCAGCCTTATTTGGTCACTTATGAATCAGAAGCGGATTTGGTTGTTGGACTTTCAAATTGTTGAACGACTTTGAAATATTTTCATACTTCTTGGACTTTTAAAATTTTTCATTTTTGATTGTCTCTTACAGTTGAAAATATTACAAAGTCCGATAATCAAAAATGAAAAATTTTACGAGTCCAAGAAGTATGAAAATATTCCAAAGTCCAAGAGGTGTAAATATTTCAAAGTCCCACAACTCAAAAATAATTCCAAGTCCAACAGTTGAAAATACTTCAAAGTCCAACAGTTGAAAATATTTCCAAGTCCAAGAAGTATGAAAATATTTCGAAGTCCCACAATTTGAAAATATTTCCAAGTCCGACAACCAAATCTGCTTCTGATTCATAAGTGACCAAATAAGAATGGGTTCTGTGAAGAATTCATCTCAGGATCTACACGTTTGTACTGGACCATGGCCGTCTCTAGTATCAGGCCAAAATATTAAATTTGGCAACGTTGCGATGACGAAAAATACGGGCCAAGTTTTATACAGGCTCCTAAAACCTACGAAAAACATGTTAATCACTGATTTGCGAACAGTATTCGATTCCGCGGGGAAAAATTTCATACATATATGGAAAGAGTAAACGATTCTCGATTTTTTGAACTCAGTCTCGTTAAGATTATACCGGACTTCGTCCTCTGTCTGACTTTTTATTTTAAAACGTTAATAACTCGCTTCGTAGTTGATCAATCTTAACAAAAACGTTGGCTCTTTAAGTGACGTTCTTTGCATTTTTTTCAAAAAATTCATCATATTTGTGTAAAATCAAGTTTTTCAATGTTCTCATATAAGATGCTATACAGATTTTAGCCCTGTGCAACGTTGTCAAGTTTCAAATATTCCGTCCTGATACTAGAGACGGCCATAACTAGACGCACAATTTTCTGTGTGAATCACGTGCAGGTGCGTGCATCGCGTAAATCAGTGTGACCAGGATGACCCTCAAGAATTTCCCCTTTCAAACGTCTGTTTTTGATCATTAAGTGGCCCAAAGAAAAATGAGTAGAATACTGTAACCATGAGGGTTAATCAACTGAAAATATTATGCGTTCTAAAAGAAAGTATAAACAATAAGTACAGAGTTCCAAAAGTGGCAGTTTCAAGTAATTTTCAAGCATTGAAACACAATTTGTAAGAAACCTAGAGGAGATGGCAAAAAACAGCGAACGGCAATGTGCTCAGCGTGAAAAATACTTCTACAAACACTTATTCGCTAGCTCATGTTCATTCCAAAAGTTTTAAATTTGTTCATGCATGTAATTAAAATAAAGTGAATTCAATTACTTATCGTAGAGAAAAACTACGATTTTCAATCAGGGATATAGGTATGCTTCTTGATTTCTCCCACCTAGTCGATAAAGACACAAAAGAAGTCAACCTTCCGGGAAGCTAGATTTGACGGAAATTTCTCCGAGAACATGCTAAAAATCGAGACCCCTGCGCACCTAATAAGTACAAATTTTACAAAAAGCGGGTATCTATAATTATTAGGTCTGAGAGTTTTGGCAAGACTTGTCGACAATTTCTCCAAATAGGAGAGGCGCGATGGATCCATTTGTATCTATTTTCGATTTTGATACGCTTGGAAAGAGATATAAAGCTTTGTAGGATTTTGGAAAAAGTTTTCTTTTTGGCTAATTTTTGGATGCGTCTAGGTCAATACCATCCCGGTTGGCCAAGGTTATCACATTTTGCAATCTACTGAGAAGAGCAGAGCGGTCAAGCGGGATGGATACCAGGCGGTGTACTGAAGAGACGTAAGGTGCCTTACTTCTCTTCTGGGTGACTGTAATAGGAGGCATCCACATGTATGTCAGTCGCGGTAGATTTCCTGCATATTGCACTTACGTCTCAAAGCATTGTAGATCGAGAAAACTAATTGCTGAGCCACCTTATTCGATTTTAAAGGTCTTGCCAAAATTCTTACACCTTATAATTTGATACTCGCTTTCTAAAGAATTCGTACTTCAGATGCGCTAATGGGCATTCTCAAAGATTCTGTCTCCATCCTCAGAAGAAGTGGCGCACAAGAAAAATTTCATCGTTCGTTTGTATCCTTTCTATCATTTAAGTTGTCACTAGTAATATAATTATTATTGTAAATATTAGAAGAAGACAGCCTTTCATTGAATACTGCTCGTATGCATATAATTATGTATAGAGGGACCAATAGGGAATATATTGCTCCCACCACGCATGTATGGACCGAGAAACCCTCAAAAAAGAAAATATCATGTTCATATAGGCTATTTAGGGAATAAAATCAATACTGAACACGTCATTTTCTAACTATTAGGCAATTAAACTTCGAAAAATGTGATATTCGAATTCTTAAATGAAATTTCTAACTTAATGGTCAAACTTGGGCTGACAATAAGAAATCCTATCTTGTAGGAAATCTCACGAGGAACATTTTTTTTTTGTGGAAAGTTTTTCTCTAGGCCTAACAGAACTCGAAATATTATCAAAATATTGATTTTAGGAGGTAAGTAATTGCCAAAACTCCGTGAGCCGTACAATTAGGGTTCTCGACTTTTAGTATGTTACTTCAGACACTATATACCTGAAAAATTTCTGTCAAATTTAGCTTCCCCTCCTTTTCCCACAAAAAAATGGATAGTTTGACTTTTTTTTGTGTTTTATCGACTGTATACTACAATGAGATCGAGCCAAAAGTTCAGCTTAAAATCCAGAAATTAACTCGAAGCCTCAAAAACTGAGGAGAAGAATACAAAAAAAGAAAATCAGTCAGTTAATACTATCAAATTGAAGAAAAAAAATAATAATATTATTATTACAACTTATTATCATACTGGGTTGAGTCGTGACGGGATGGTAAAGATTATTCGCACGCTCTTCATTAGCAAATTACAGACTGTAACTCGTGTTATACATGCGTGTAGACATTTTCTGCGCACCCATAGGTTGTATGCATTGCCTATATACCATCGAGTAGCATATCTTTTGAATAAAAATCTAATAAGAGGTCTCAACTATGACTGTCAGTATCATCACGATGTTGGGCATCAACGCGCTCACGTATATGTCATAATATATTGTAATAAGCTATTCAAATATTAATTTCGCTATAATTATTGAACAACCATGCGTGATGACTGATGATGAAGGAATGAACAGTAAATTGTGTAATGAAGCTATTGGTTGCTCCATTCGTCAAAATATTTGTATGAATTTCACTTACAATGTATCGCTTTGAAAGTACAAACGACTTAGTGGATCGCAACTTCTCACGTCGAAATGGTGCTCGAATAATAATAATAATAATAACACCAAATATTTCGCATCGCATCCCTTCTGTGAGAGGTAAGGAATGGATTCCGAACACCATCAATATTGTACTCACAAATTTTTTTTTTTTTTATTTAAATTTAAACATTACATTTAGTCGTGAGAGTTGGGTGGGTTTTACCATGGTTTTTCCCCACCCCTCTTATGACGAGTTCGAAATACACTGTATAACTATACACTTAACTAGTCATATTGAAAGAGGGTATGACTTCTGTTTTTATTTCATTTTACTTATTTTATTATCTTATTTATTTATTTATTTTATTTTTTTATTTTATTTTATTTATTTATTTATTTATCTATTTTTTTATTCATTTATTTATTTACTTATTTATTTATTTATTTATTTTTTTTATTTATCTTTTTTATTTATTTATTTATTTTTTATTTTTTTATTTATTTTTTATTTATTTTTTATTTTTTTTTCCTTTTTTCTTTCTTTTTTTTTTTTTTTCCTTCCTTCTCCTCTCAGTCTATTTGATTTCTTTTTTGGTTTTTAATATCTTTCTTATATCTATCCAATTTTTGGTGGCTTTCTCTGTTTTGCAGGCACTGTCCTAATTCTTCTGTAGTTATTTTAGCATCCCCCCTGATACGATCAAAATTTATGCATTTTATAAAGGTGTGATCCGGATCATCATCAGAATTTAAGCATTCCGTGCATTGACTATCATTAATAATATTGAAATTTTTGAGGTAAGTTGCAAAATTCCCATGTCCCGTCAAATACTGTGTTAAAAAATAATTTGATTTCAATTTGTTTTCAAGTCTTATCCCTATGTCTGGAATCAATTTAGCCGTTCTCCTACCTGTCTTTTCTTTTTCATATTGTTCCTGCCAATTTTTAATTGTATCGTATCTTATTGTTTTTATGCTTTCTACCATTTCTTTTTTCGTTATTTTATTTTCTTTGAATTTAATTTTCAATGTTTTTATTTTGTTAGTTTGGCTAAGTTGCAAATCAATTGGGGTTATTCCAGCTATAACGTGTGAGGCTGTATGAGATACTGTTCTGTATGCTGAAATTATTCCTATTAATACTGTCCTTTGGAGTGATTTTAGTTTTGTAATCTCAGTTTTTCTAAGCTTCTCAAAATAAGCAAGGGAGCCATATTCTATTATTGAGCGAAAAAGTGCATTGTACAATATTTCTCTTTTATATGTGTCCATACCAAAAGTGTTACCATATAAAGCCCGAATTTTATTATAATATTTTCTTAATTTGTTTGTAATGTAGTCTACGTGTTTATTATAGTTTAGGTTTTGGTCGATGATTATTCCTAGATATTTCATTTTTGTATGGAATATTATTTTCTCCTGCCCCAACTTTATTTTTCCTTCCATTTTTTTTTGAAATTCGTATTTTTTATGTCTCCGAGATAAGAAAAGCATCTGTGTTTTATTCGGATTGAATGTTAGGCCTAAGTATTCCAGTTTAAATTTTATCATTTCTATCTTATCATTTATTAATTGAGAGTCAGTAATTTTATTTATTCCCACTATTATCAGCAAGTCATCGGCATAGCTCAAGAGTTTGAATTTTTTAGTTTCCTTTACTGCCTCATGTACTTCCGTCATTGCAATATTAAACAATGTTGGCGATAAGGCTGAGCCTTGTGGTACTGATACACCCAAGTTCATTTTTTTTT
This sequence comes from Aspidiotus rigidus, assembly GCA_035079385.1. Classification (NCBI taxonomy): domain Eukaryota; kingdom Metazoa; phylum Arthropoda; class Insecta; order Hemiptera; family Diaspididae; genus Aspidiotus; species Aspidiotus rigidus. Next base: position 727,740 of record JAVHKY010000002.1, on the reverse strand, counting down.
CGGGTTTTTAAGGATTGCGTTCAGATCTTATGATAGCATTTGAAGCTCTAAGTATTTTAATCATGATGAAGACTAATTTACAAATGACGTCACATGTAACCAAGACTACTTATCGATTTCACAGTAAGGGAAGGGCTTTAGAGCGTTCTTAGGCTATATAAGCGTAAGCTAGGCTAAGAAAGAGGATACCTTGCCTCCCTTTTTTAGATTCTGGCATCATCCTTCCACGCATACTGTATTCTGCCCACCAGTTATTTACCCTTACCCTTTCTGGTAGGAGGAGTGTCGGTAAACTCTATATCCAGGGTGAGGAGAGTTAAGGTAGATATTTTCATTATCCTTCTCATTGTCTTCGACGTGAAAAGAGAATACCAACAATATAACGTGTAACATCAGGAGTACAACAGAGTCCTAAACGACAGTAGCGAAATTCATATTGACCGCACTATAAACTTTTCTTTAGCCTCGACTAAAAGTTTTTGAGAGATCACGTTTAGGGAAATATTTTTCCTCGGTTTGTAAATTGACGAGTTATTTCAAAAAAACTGACTTGTGGTTAGTTTCGTCCTCCAAGGGAAAATACACCAAGGATATGGCGGCGTGAACTTTCAGTATCTTCAGTACCATACCTCGTCAGCTTGAAAACACTGGCAAAAAAAAAAAAAAAAAAAACTCTGGTTGGAATTATATCAATCTCAGGCTAGTTTGCCTAAAGAAATATGCAGTCGACACAGAATTGAGCAATGTTTCCTCTCTCTTGCCAAATTCCTTTGGATGTAAAACTCTTTCGAAGTACCTTCTTGCAGCTAGTCGGAACACTATCTGACTTCGTGCGTAAAATGATCCGTTAGCACCATTTTTGTACAACTGGACCCGCTATTACCATTTAAAAAAAAGAAACAAATCAATTTGACAAAAGTGTGCGGGTCATGGTATGAAAGGCACGAGAATGAAATGACAATTTGTGCTCGTAGGAAGTGCTTGTGGTTCCCTTAATTTCACTATATACTGTCTATTGTGAGGAAAAAAATGACCGTCACCATGTTGATAAAGTTAAAGAAGGAGAAATCTAAGTCAGTGAGGATATCCTAAGGGAATTTTAAACATCAAATAAAAGAATTCTAACTTACTCCAAGGAAAAAAAAAAACTCACTCACTTTCTTGTTTCTATCGATATAATCTTTCGCATAAACCGAAATTCGATGTTTGATATTTAAATTTCTTTCGCGGCACTCCGAAATCCAGAGTACAGCCAAAAATGTCAGCTTCGGCTTTAAACCGAAATTCGATGTTTGATATTTAAATTTCTTTCGCGGCACTCCGAAATCCAGAGTACAGCCAAAAATGTCAGCTTCGGCTTTTAGAAAAATTCAGCTGGCTTTCAGCTTAACTCAACTGGCCCAATTTAGCTGATTTTCGCCTAATCAACGTTATGGAGAGATGCAATTGTAGATGAAACAATCAGGAAAATCGGGGCTTTGTCATACTTGGGTTAGATACCTATTCTCCAGTTTATGTTCAAACTGCATTGGAGGCTTCTACCCTGAAAGGCTGAACAGCTGAACTGAATCGAAACCAATCTGTCTTATCTTCGTTACTTTTTTTTTTTGGGGGGGGGGGGAGAGAAAGTTTCAACGTGTTTTTAAGACCACTGAAAAAATTCGACTTATTTCGGCTTTTGGCTTAGGAAGGTTTTGCCTTTTAGCTTCGCTCGTATCAGTGAAAATTCGGCTGAATTCGGCTTTCAGCTGGCTGAAATACTCTGCCGGGAACCTCCTGAAACTGCTTCTCAGGTGACGGCCCTCTTCGTATCACTTTTCAGAGTTTCTCAACCTTTCTCACATTGCGACACACTTTTTCATGATACGATATTCCAAAACTCAGAACTGTATCCAAAATTTTTCTGCGTTTTGATCTACTGATTCCCTTCCCCTAATCCCAGCATTTGTGGCCGTACAAGATGACCAAATAAGGTCTCAGCCTCTTCCCCTGTACTGGGGTTCCGATAAACGGAATCGCCGGGACTCGAGAAAATGTTGGGTTCTGCCCCCAATATACAGGCAAAAGGATGTTTCTTGCATTTACGGTCGAAAGAACCTCTTGAGGTCTCCTAATTCCAAAATTGGTGGCGAAACATAAAATACGAACTGTATTTTTGGCCATGTTGCAGAAAGTTTCTGAAAGTTTCGACTCGATTTTAAGGAATTAGAAATGGAATTGACATTATTCGAAAGCTGGAAGATATTGATCAGATAGTGATCACTTTTTCGAGCAAATAGAAAAGTTCATGTTAATTTATGTTTCGCGGCACACCGGTCGGGAAACATTGAATTATAGTTCCTTATTGAAATAATTTTCTTATCACATTTCAGAGTCAAATGATTGATACTACTCGCACAAACGAATCAGAAGATTGATTTCGCCGGTCTGTTCGAGACAAATTTTTTGGTGATCTCAGTTGTGACAACTTCTGCTTTAGTACGCGATATCTTTTACGACTTATTAAGGAGCGTAGCATAGATAGTTGCCAACTCTTTCAGCACTGATCGCTCGTCCGGCCGTTTCCCGGGTGTATTACGACGGGCAACCCGGGGCAAGATTTAGAAGATGATTTTGGGAGGGAAAATTAACGACTTTTTTCTTATTTGACGAGCAAAAAAAAAAAACAAAGGAAGAAAGCTCTCACGCTTTTCTCCTAATTTACTTTTTTTACGGTCATTTTTTAGAGTTTTTTGGGCCAGGACAGAAGTCCTTAAATCTCCACCGTGAATCCGCCCCTGGGCTACTATTATTTGTACATAATGATCAATTTTTTTTTTTTTTATTACATCCAACCAGAGAAAAATTATAAAAAAAAAAACACAAAAAAAACAAAAAAATAAATAAAACAAACAAAAAAAAAAAAAAAACACGAAGAAAAAAAAAGAATAGGGGGAAAAAGAATTATACACGTCATGCATAAATGTATACGAAAAAAAAAAAAAAAAAAAAAAAAAGGTGAAAACAATAGTACTCCGACATAGCAATTTTTATAGCTCTTTGTCGAATTCTCATCTTCCAAGTTTCTACTCGTTTCACAGTAGTGAAAATATATTCCATGTATAAGTAGTTAAAATAAAGTGTTGCACAGTCGCGTTTGAACTCGCAGGAGAAATTCGGAGAAATGATTCACTTAGTCGTGTGGAATATGTATCATACTAACAACTGCAACTTATAAGGTTCATGTGAATCACTAAGAAAATATGTGATATTCCGAACTTGGAATTTTACGGACTTTCTCTCGTTAATTTTTGGGCTGCAAACCAGTCCGCTTCCTCGCAGTGCAGCCTGGGTAACGCTAAAGTAATTGAAAATACTGGTGGTAGATCGTAGACTAAATCAATGACTCGACTTGACGGGTAGATCGCATACCAAAGCAGCACCTATTCTTCCTAACCGGCAATCAATTTGAAAAAGTAATCGTTAGAAATTTTCATGTTAAAAGTAACTCTTTGAGTAGGTATTTACTGAGCCGTCCGGTCATTTGAAAAGAAAAAAACCACGATAGGGAATTTTTAAATAATATCTTTCACCGTCCTAAATGGTCTCATTATAAGATACTACATATAAATGAGTGCTCTGGAGCGCCGAGCCTCCTCTCTTTCACACTAGACCACTCCGGAGCTCCTGCCAACACGATAAGCGGAATCTTTTAATACAGTTGAACAACTTTACACGCTCTTGTTTATTCTGGTGACTGTGTAAATTATAAATTAATATATATATATTGCTAAATTACGTAAAATACGGTCTTTTGGCGAGAAGAACGCGAACTAATTCCGGAAACAAACTGACATTTACCGAGACGCCACAACATATTGCACGTTGACAAAAAATTTTTAATTTCTATGTTCCTAACTTCGTTCGTCTATTAAAAGGCTTTTTGCAAACGCTAACTTGAAAATGGGTTGAACTTCACGAATTAAAAAAGAAGTAAAACCTCCTTTTTAGGAAGTTCACAGGTAATAAAAGAGTTATCTACCGCAAAGCTTCGGAGACAGTTTACGGGACAATCTCCATTTTAGACTTACCGCGTACTCGGTTTTATTAACAATCTCTCTTCGCCTTTGTTGTAAGACTATTTGAATTTTTAATGACGATTGTTACCACAAGGACGATATTTTAGCGGAATGTGTGACGAGGAACTGCAGATTTCTACCGACTTCTCTTTGCAGCTCAGTCAAATTTGCGTTCGTTCTCTATTATTCACAAATCTAGGGAAATGAAAAAATACTCGTAGTTCGGATGGTTGAACAATGCGCCTTCAAAATTCGTTGCGACAGGCTATTTACAACGCGAGTATCACATTTCACTAGTTCGAGTATGGTAGGCGCTGAGGAACAGAAATTCGCGAAATCGTAAAGTACATTATTTAGAACCTGTGCACGTAATTTTTCTAGTTATTGTAAAGAACATTATACGTGTCGTATAAATCCCGAATCCGACAGATTAAATTTCCAGACCAATCTGCAGGCGTCTCAATTTCAACTACGCGGTATAGATAAAAAAATTACCTTTGCGTTGTATTTCCATATTTTAGGGTCGAGGAATATGTTTTCAAAAAATGGTATCGTGATAAGTTACTTACGTATGAATTATGAAGTAAAAACGTGTAGGTTTTTAAATCAAATTTGACCGGGAAAGCTACGTGAAGATTTAAATTCAAAGAATATGCAGAGAAATCTTTCGCGAATCACCTTACAAAGGCTGACATTTTTTCACGATTCAATGCAGAAATGTGTTTTTGATGTTGCGACTGTTTTCAAATCGTCCGTCATTGACGTACAAAATTAAACGAAAAATATAATTTGTTCGCTGATCAGCGCATTACAATGAAATTACGAGTAATCGTGATGAAATTGTGCAGTTGGTAAATAAGCATTTTTATTGTCAATAACCCGTGACTTGATCCGCCCATCTCGTGAATTTGCTGCGGAGCGATTTTTATCAAAATTATAATTTCAGACGCAATACGAAATATTGTGCCCTTCGTATTCGTTTGATGAAAAATTATCGCCCCAGCCTGTCGGGACCTGTATTTTTCGTAAATAAATGTCGAGTCATTCATTGAAATTCGCGCGAAAGCGATCTCGAAGGTTAATGAATACCAAATAAACGTATTACCGCGAGTTTGTAAGCATTTTCTCAATTCCGAATTTTTAGCTATGAGCGAAATCGAAACACTTTATTCTGTTATACCTGCAGGAATAGAGTGAGAAAACGTTAAAAAGTTCAAGAGATATGGTGTCACTCAACTTGTTACGCGTTCTTATTGATGAAGTAAGGGAGAAGAACAAAAAGTTCGAATCGACGGCAAGCAATGCGAGTATCTCTTTTCAGGAAATTCGTTAAGGTAAATTGTCAACCAGAGATAGAGCCAGGCATCTTCTCTGCAACATCTAATGAGACAGTGAAAATGACGAATAGATCAGTGTTGGTAAATGTTCATATGCCCCAAGTATAAACTAAGAAACCCCCATAAAACAGGTTTCCTCCCTCGATTAACACAGTTCATGAAGACAACCCCTAGCATCTAATGAAGTAGGCTGATAGATTTTTTTAACAATTTTTTAACTGAAAAGCCAGGTATTGCTCCCAACACACTTTTGGCTGATAAGCCCAGGAATGAATTTTCTCGACGTTTTATATTTCCTTCTATATAAGTTGTGAGACCTGGTAACTTCTTCTGATAATCTACAGTTATTAGTACATCACTCGTACAGTACAATTAGAACTTTTTCATGTGGTTGATGATATATTTAGTAGAAATATCAGAGCAAATACCTACACTAATTCATAGACAGTAGGAGGTGGTTGTTAGTACAGTCAAATGCCAAATAAGACACTAAAAATTAATGAGATATTTCACCACGACATTCTCCTGTCCACCACTAAAAGAATATGGAAGAATTACACCAATTACTTACTTGGTATTTGTATTTCTATTGCCAGCCATTGATTTGTCAGTAGTAAGTGGGTCACTTGAACACAAAAGTCTGGCGTTCTTTTGAATTCATTCATCGCGCGTTCTTTTAATCTAGGTAGGTATTTATCAGGCAATTGACTTCGAGATTATATCTTTAAGACTCAATTTGAGAAGTTCTTGCGTTATTAAAACTCATTTCAAACTTCTAACATCTGGAATTGGACTAAAGACTGAGTTACAATTTAATTTGAAGAGATAGAAATTTGTAAGTCATAAATCCCAGAACAATTCATTCAGTTTTGAAAGATAGTACATGTCAATATAATCAAAGAAGGAAACAAAGAGACTGAATAGACGAAGGAGACATTTTCAACAATTCAAAACTAGGATTCTAAAAAATAAATTGCTCAGGGCTCAGAGAAAGACATGATCTATATTTATTTGGCTATGAAAAGGATCCGCTTTGCGCAAAATCAAGTATCAATATTTAATTCTAAATCATGCCGTGCGCCACGCCACATGCGGATTTATGCGACAGTTTTTTGCTCAAAAAGTGCCCCGGGGTGTATCTGTATACTAACATTTTCCATCAATTTTTCAAATTTCATGAGATCATGTTTTTGCACCTATTTCGGCCTCTCCTTTATAATTTGATTTTGCGCAAAGCGGATCCTTTTCATAAATCGCGTCACATTTTCTCTTTTTTTCTTTGGGTAAAATAATCCCCCTACCCCCTCTTCTGTATCGCCTCCAATCCTCTGAAGTTATGAGATGCTATCCTGATAAACCAAATCGACCATCACTATGGTTGATATTGGTTGCTTTTTGGTCGTAAGACTGAAAAGAGACCAAATATCAGAAAATGGTTGATTTTTAGTAAATTTTCGAGATAAATCCACCAAATTTTGCCTATTCATTTCAGTTGGTTGGTGGTCTGATATTAGTCCTTCTAAATTTTGACCATAATTTTTGTTTCATTTTTTATCACTATGCGGAATACACATTTTGACCCATTTTTGGTCGTTATATTGTCAATGCAGAATGGAATTTAGTTCAAAATTGATATTGTATTTATTACTCAATTTTGACTAAGATTTCTAGTCAATTTCTGGTCTGATATTTTGGAAGATACCTTGATCCATTTTGAGTAGATTTTTCCTTAACATCCATCAATATTTTTACTCTCTTTTTTAGTTTAAAATTAGTATTATGGGGCAAGCCGCATAGTCACTAACTCAATTTTGACCAAAATTTCCAATCAATAAATGTCTCGGCAGATATCCCTAGGACATATCTTGGTCCATTTTCAGTCGATTTGTCCTCAATAACTACCAATATTTTTACTCTTTTTTTTTTCATCTTTTCTCATGCAAACCGCAACCACTCAATTTTGCCCAAAATTTCCGGTCGATTTTGTTGGAATGAATCAACAGTCATATTGCTTGCAAACTCGCAGATAAATAAAGATATTTAAAATAATATCTAAAATAAAATTTTATTTTTTAAAATTAATATTCTTAACAATCAAATTGTTTAATAAATGAACATTACTAACCATAAAAATATTATTAGATTTATATATTCAATTTAAGGAATTCCATCAGGATTATTCATAAATATAATTTTTTTTTTTAATTTAATTTTATATCAATTTTATTTTTTGAAATTAAATTCTAAATTTATTTAAAAATTACTTTGAAAAAATAAAGATCTAATTTAAATTGTCTTGATATAGTTTATTTTAAAATCAATAATTTGCTTTTTTAGAATGAATTATTTATTTGATAAAAATATTTATATTGATTTTTAATAATTTTTATAAAAATCATTATAAGAAAAACTAGAAAAATTGAAACTAAATAATTTTTTATATCTCATTCAATTTATTTAATATATTTGATCCTTTAAATAAAAATTGATGAAAATTATTTAATAATTTCAATGATTTTAAATAATCATATTGAACCAGAATAATATTTTTCATTTTTTGGTTCAATTTTACATTCAATTAATAGAAAATTATTAGGTTTATTTATGACAAATAAAAAAAATTATTAAAAAATAATTTTTTAAAAATTAATTTAAATAATAAATTAACACGAATTAAATTGATAAAAATTAATTCCATCAATAATAAATTGATAAAGAATAATAATTATTATTATTACTATATCAATTAAATTATAATAATTAAATTGAAAATTAAATGATAATGTAAGAATTTTATAAATCAAATTTAAATAAATAAATATATTTAGACTCATTTTAAGAAATTATTTAAATTAATTGATTCAATTTTAATTGGTATGAATCCATGATAAATTCAACAAATTTCTGAACACTTTCTATAAATAATTGAAGGCATAATAATTAATAATTGTGATTTTAGACATTAAAATCCTGTCAACGAGATTGCTATATCTTCATTCTTTTCGTCTCTCACTTGAGGGAGGCTTAGATATAGACTGGTTTTTCTCGTCGAAAATGGTGGTCTGTTAGTATCACCTAACTATAGACCGTTTTAGGGCGTCTCTATTACCCAAAACTTGAAAAGTGGTCTATTTGTAGTGGTCCGTTAATATCGCTCTAATATAGGCTACAACTATTTCATAATCGTCTATACATTGCCCAGAAATCGACCAATCTTTTTCGTCAGAAGAACTCTAATTATGGTGGTCTGTTGACATTGATTGAATATAGACTATGAGAAACTATTTTATATCGTCAGGGTTTCCTAGAAATCGACGGTTTTTTGGATCAAAAATGGTCAAAATATAGCCAATTGCAGAGGAGTATCGACAATGATTGAGGATAGACCATTTTATGGTACCTACATCACCTACAGACCGACTAATTTTTTCATTCAAAATTTTGTCAAAGTTGGTTTAAATATGATCTAAATATGGTAGACAAGAGCGGAAGTGAATCGACCTAAAAAGTTGGTCTATTATTAGTCACTCATCAGAGCGCCCGCTCAGTCCATTTTTGGTCAATATCTACTCAAAATCGACTGAGATATTTGGTCGATTAGGTTTATTTGGTTTGTAGTTTAGATCCGTGAATGGCTACTATGACAAGAAAGCCCGTTGATTTCATGTGTTCGGATTTTGAAAGAAATTTTGATCTCGGATGATGTTTGAGCTAGACAAATACATAGAAAATAGAGGAAAAAGTTTGATGGATTTTTAAAATTTTAATTAGTCAGGTGGTCGAGCTCCATGGAGGAGATGAAAGATTTAGGAAACTGTTTACAAACTGAATGATAATAACTCAATACTCTCCTCACGTCAAAAATTGAAGAATCTAAGCTCACTAATATAGAAAAATCGGTTTCTGGCATACGTACATTGGTTACAGCTGTCTGCACTCACCCCAGTAGAACTACAATAAATAAGTGCTTTGAAAAGAAAAGAATGTCCATCAAAGATTTTATTGCTGAAAAGTGTTGGTCTTGGTGTCGTTGTTATGGGTAAAAACCCAACACGCCAACCACTTGCGGAACCCCTTGAAAGGGGGGCTTATTTGGTACGTTTTTTGATCGAAAAGTATGAGATTTAGAGAAAAAATATTTCAGTACAAAAAGAACCTCCATAAAATTTACCATCGAATAGTGTCATCTTTTACTCGGTTAGATAATTTGACGCTGCATAACAATATCTGCAAATTAAGTGTTTTCAGAAAATTGTCGATTTTTCAAGATTTTTCTTAACGTTTTTTTGATTTTTCTTAGAAAGTTGAAGATTTAGAGCAAAAATACCTCAGTCCAAAAAGATTTTATATAAAGTTGACCGTCGAATAATGCCATCATTCACTCGGTTATGATAATTTGACGCTGTATAACAGTATCTGCAAGTTAACTGTTTTCAGAAATTGTCGATTTTTCTCAACTTTTTTCAGATTTTTTAACAGGGAACCTGTTTTATGGGCTGAATCCCATTGTACGGGTATATAGCTTGGAGGATGACATTTTTTCAAGTCCCTCCCCACCTATCACATATAGCTGGAGAGTTGAAATTTTTCCAAGTCCCCCTCCTACCATATATAGCTCAAGAGTCAAGTTTCATAGGATTTGTAGTGTTTTTGATTCTGAGTGCACAACTTATATGAGGATGTGTGCACTACTTACTTTGCGTATTTGTCTGTTTTATAGGATTTCCAGTATTTTTAGTCTTGAGTGCATAACTTATTGGAGGATGTGTGCACTACTTATTTCATTTATTTGTTTGTTTCGATGGAATCCGAGTGTTTTTGGTTCAACACTCATTTGTTTTTTATCCGTGCAATACATTTCATAGGCATGTAATTTTTTTTATCTGTGTAATACATTTCTTAGGTGTGTCAATTTTCAATTTTTTTAATCTATGTAATACATTTCATAGGCGTGTCAATTTTGTTTCCTTGACGTGTTATCGATAGGCGGGCAATTTTGTTTTCTGAGGCGTGCAATTAAATGTATACCTTAGTCAAAGAACAACTTTCGTCACTTTTGATCTGCCTCTTTATATGAAAGCGAAACAGATCTTGTGTAGTGAAACTTTCCCCCAGCACATTGTCATTCGATTAGGAGGTTGTCACCAGATTATGTCATATACTTAAGATGTATTGAGACAATTATTGAGGGCAGTGGCTTGAAAAAAGCTTTCAGTTTAATTTTTGCCGCTCTTTCTGTGGAGAAAATAATGTCTGGTCACGTATATGCAGACCTATAAGAGCACATCAACTGATGTATCTTGCTCTCTCCAAAATTATTTTCTCAAAAGTTGATGTTAGTCCAGTTCAGGACAACATTAAAGACATGATTCTTGAGGAGAACATTTTGGAAATGATCTATTTTTCCTCTAAATTTCAAAGTTTTTCAGAAAAATCAGAACAACACTTGAAAAACTGACGATTTCTATAAACAGTAAATTTTCAAACATTGTTAAACAGCGTCAAATTGTCGTAACCGAGTGAGTGATAGCATTATTCGATGATAAATTTTATGGAGAATCTTTTTGTACCGAGGTATTTTTGCTCTGAATCTCAAACTTTCTAAGAAAAATCAGAAAAACGTTAAGAAAAAACTTGAAAAATCGACAATTTTCTGAAAACACTAAATTTGCAGATATTGTTATACAGCGTCAAATTATTGTAACCGAGTAAGTGATGACACTGTTCGATGGTAAATTTTGTAGAGAATCTTTTTGTAGTCAGGTATTTTTGCTCTAAATCTCATACTTTTCGAGAAAAATTGAAAAAACCAAAAAATTTGCCAAGTAACCCCCCTTTAAAGGGTTCTGCAAGTGGTGAGGTGATGGGTTTTTACCACATAACAAGGACACCAAGGCCAACACTTTTCAGCAATAAAATCTTTGATGGACCTTTTTTTTTATTTTTCAAAAGTGTAATTCTACTGGGCTAACTACCAATACCAGCTTCATGAGGCTTAAAGTTGAGAGATGAGGAACTCATTGTTTTTCAGGTATGTCGACGCTAGCATTTTTCAATCGAAGTTAGTAACAACTTCATAAATCAAGCACACCGTCACGAAGATGTCAACGTCCGCGTACATCACGCGGGATGCCGATTCACGAGTAATTTGCATGAAGTTACAAAATTACGAAAATACCTTCATCTGCATTGTTCGCGGACCCCTAGCGAGCTTCGAAAAAATATCGGAGGCCGATTGTACCTAGACATACCAATACCATTTTCAAAATAGAAGAGTCCGAGTATTTTGAAGCTCCAACTCACGATATTAGGTTAAGGCGATGTTTAAAAATTGTGATGTTTATGATTCAGTCTCTATTGTTCTCCTTATTGTATGTGGTACGGTGACTCCTACACATTACCTATTTACCTGGAACACATTCGTTTCATTCTTCGTATTTAATTTCTGATAAATTTTGTCCATATTGAACGCGAGTGTATACGCGAATGACGGCGTGGGTTGCGTAATGGGTGCCACAATAATATCGATGGTTGCTGACCGACAATTGTAACGGACGAATTTCAAGTGTCAATGGTCGTACCGGTACCGCAGTTCGCACGCTGATAAATCAGTTGTCGTGAGTTCGCGGGTAAGCTAATAATTCAGTAATTTGTCGTGTATAAAAGGAAACGAAGAGCGATAAGAATAAGAAGTAAATCCGACGAGTTCGTTGTAACGTGAGGCTATTTATTTAAAATTAGCGCGCCTACTCCAGCAGTCATGGTAGAGAAGTGCACAAGAGAGTGAGAAGAGATTCGTTAGCATTTTGCAACAATCCTTTCGGTGGTGATGATAATATTTTTACAATTGGTAATGATAGCGAGTCATCGAGGATGATACAATTCGTTGAACCGATGCTTACTCTACGTACGAGAAGTTCTTATTATTTACTATCATGTTTCTCGAGAAATATATTATAGTGCCGAAGGAAAAAAGCTGATGAAAAAATGCAATTTTTTTTCGCGTAAGTGTGGGTGTTCGTGTATGTTGCCGGTAACTGAGTGTATCGCGATTTATGTGACCTGGAATTTATCGTTCTTACGATGTGGACCCTTATACGAAATATTGACTCCTACTATTACGTCAAATAGGATTAATTTTCACACTGTTGCAGTTGCTGCCGCCCTAAACGCTATTGTTCAGAAAGCTGAGACAAAATCATGGATGTATTTTGGGTAAGTTTAATATACATAATTTTTACGAGTAATCGTTTACGGTCACATTGATCGTCAAGATTTCGTGATTTTTCGCTTTAATTCTGAAAAAAGAGATCGCAAAAGAGTGGAGATAGGGGGAGCCGAGAAAGCTGGGGAAGCTAGGCCTCTTTTTACGAGTAATGGTGTATGGTTATATTGATCGTCAAGATTTCGTGATTTTTCCATTTTAACGCTAGAAAAAGAGCGTGCACAAAATAGTGGAAACACGGGAAGCTCCTTGCTTTAAAATTGGCCCCCAAGTCATTTTCTAGTGAACCTTAAATCCGAATATGATAGACGAGTATTTTTCTAGATCTTAGAAGTAGAACAAAGCCGACTGTATTGATTAAGTTTCCCTGTACAGATCATCGGCTTAGCCAGAACATTTTCGTGGGGTGGGGATTATGAAACATATGTTATACAATGCTTTACTCGTATCGTGTCTGCAATTTTGACGTTATTTTGAAGCAAATTTTTCAGTCCGGGAAGGGTGGCTACGCTAGGAGGTTATGTAGGAATATGATACCCTCAACCATTATGCAAATTCAGTTTAGAATTGAGAAAATCATTTCTTACGTTTGTTTTTAGAAATTTAAAAGACAAGATAATTATAGGCAAGAAGAACCATCGCAATCACATCAGCAAATTCTAAGTACATGATTCGTTTAAACTTGCGCGTCTTTGAGCGATCAACAGGGAAGGGAGGGGAGTAACTGTCAAACAATTTTTTTACATTCAAGCACACAAACAAGGAAGTGTTTACGGGGGGTTTTGGGGACAACCCCAATTGAGGACCTCTACAAACCAATAGAATCATCAATATTTTCAAGCGTCATATAAGCTACTTAGTGGAAATTTTGTCCTCAAAAATTCTGGACCTCCCAGAAAGAATTTTCGTGGGGGTCCCGAGGTATATGGTCCTTTTCCAACCCTCAAATTTCGCACCATCATTACCTGCGCCATTTCAGGAAAGCACGGAACTCAAGTCTTCCAGGGAGAGTACAGTATAATGCTCGGATGTTGAAATTTTTGCAAGTTCCATAGCTAAAAGGGCTTAGAGCTCGATATTTTTCTGTCTCCTCATATATCGAAATTGTTCCGAGTCCTATTCTAGAAGAGCTCCTCGTTCAAAAATTTTATTATCCTTTGGGGGCGTCCCTAAGTTACGTGAGGCATTTTTGGGGGGGGGAGGCCGACAAATCTCACGTAATTTTTTTCTCACACAAATACATTCTAAAATATTGCTAAACTGGCTTAAATTTAATAAGAACTAATTTTTTTTGAATAGGTATAAAATGTGATCAAGAAAATTACGTTTTTTTAATAGATAAACGCGATTAAGCACAGATAAACGTATTTAAAGCAAAAATACAATTTCAGAAAATCTCACGCAAGATAAGAGGGGGAGAGAGGGGGTCAAGGCAAATCTCACAATATCTCACCAAGGGGGGAGGAGGGGTCGAAAAATCACGAAAAGCGCCTCACGTAATTTATGGATGCCCCCTTTCCCCCAAGAGCTTACAGTCTGGAATTTTATAATGACGGTTGAAAACTTGACACTTTTACATTTCTTTATTCCTATATCTAATCTGTATAATAAATTTCTCCAAGTCCCACATCTGTAGGGGCTCCGAGCACTACATTTTTCGAGTTTTATTCCTCATATTATACATGCTCTTATATCAAATGGTTCCAAGTTCAAGATTTGAATTATTATTGGTCCTCTCCTGCAAGTGGTCACAGCTTAAAAGCTCTTTTTCCTTTACATCTGTAGGGGTTCAAAGCGCGATAATTACATTTTCCGAGTCCCACTTCTCATCTATCATATATATGACTCAGTGAACGAAATTTTTTGAAGTCCCACATTTGTAGATGTTCTGAGCTCGACATTTTTCCAAGCTCCTAGAGGAGTTCTAGGTTAGGTTTGCGTTCGATGAGAGGATGGTAATCTTCCCCGCAAAAACTTGACCGTAAATTAGATCCCGTATCAGAAATTTCATACTTCTGAGACGGTGTAGGCAGAGACTTCTCCTATCAGAGAAAATATAGTAAACCAAGACGACAGACAATCAGGGTTCACTTTTCCTTCAATGAAAATTAAATTCAAGGCAAGTTATAAAATTTTAAAAATTCAGTTCCCTTTTCATATTCCAATTGACTCACGAGTTTGGTGACTTCTATTTTTCATCTATCTATTCTAAAATCTTTCAATAGCAGGATTTCTACTTCTACTGAATCAATTCTCTTACAATTTTTTTTTTTTTTTCTTTTCTTCAACTATGACACGTGCAATCTTGAAAATCAAATTCCTATCTTCAATAGGCTTCTAGAAATATCAAAACGCAATTTTTATACTTTGCAGCAGAAAACATATCACAATAAAAAATTTACAATGCGCTGTTCAGATGGGAAAATTAAAGTACCTCTAAGTGAAACACCCCACAAAATGGTAGAGTTATTTATAGGTGACACAGAATCAGATAAGAATTTTACAGAGGAAATATACGACAATATAATAATGCGTTATCTGTCGTGTCTTCTAGTGCAAAAATCACTCCACCTCCAGGCTGTGGTTCTTACTGCTTTAACTTATTGATGGGGTAGAAATTTTGCTTCTTTACAGCTTATAGAGGTCATGATCATACACCATTCGCCAATTGACTGGACGTCGTAAAGGCTGGAAGGAGGGGAAAAAATGTTCCGACTCTTGTTGCAATTTTTTCATAGTTCGCGTAAGCTATTTTTTGGTGGGGGTGGAGAGGAAGGCTCTAATACTGATCAACTTTGTCCCCATTGATAAAAAACCAATGAGCTTTTGTTTTGTTCTTTTCAGTTTTTTTTTTTAAAGTTGTAACATTAATCAATTGAGAATTTTGTATTTGTCCGATCCAGCGTCTTATTAGTGGTGGTACGCCTTCCCTTATACTGCGCACTCTCCCTGTCGCTACCTTGTCTCTAGTTCAAGACATACAGAGCCTCATTAGGGATAGTAAGTCATCACGTTTGTCCCGTTCAGCCTTTGTCTCGGGTTCGAAAACAAAGTTATGTATACTGAAATTAAAATGAGAAAGGAAGTGTACTGATAGATTAAAAGACTAACTGAACCTTATGAGATCATAATCGTGAGTTATCACGTTTCGTGGAGTTAATGATACCGAAAACGAGGAAAATAATGTTTCACGATGTCGTCGTACGGTACCCAAAAACTGAAATTTAGATCGGAGAGGATGATAAAAATTATAACGTATAGTCGATGAGTCGACGATATAATTACGTAAACTTCCGCCTCATAATCGTCAAACATTTTTTCTCATTTTATTTTATTACATTGTCGCATTAATACTTGATTAATAAAATAATTTTTTAATAATAATCAAATAATCTTTAGTCCGAACATTCTTTTTAAAATAAGAAACGACATAAAAGAAAGAAAAAAAAATGAAGAAAAATAGGAAGTGAAAGCGGCGATGCAAACACCCATCGTGATGACACGTGGAAGACGAGTAGATTTTCTTATATATTTTAAATGATGTGGATCCCACATTTTTAGATCTTAGATATCACGATAGAGTTCTTTATTAATACTTTGATGTAAAATTTAACAAAACTCCGAAGAAAATTGAATCAGTAACGAGTTACAAAATTTGTGCCAGCGGTACATTAGGCTTTTTCACGCCCCTACGTAAAGCAAAATTTAGCGCCTTTTTTCCCCTCCATTGATTAAATTCTCGTCAGTATTTCAATATCAGACCATAACTTTCCTTTCTTTTTTCTTTGCTGAAACGCAATTTTTCGGATTTTCAACAAAATTTTGCGCCTTCTGAAATGTCGCGCGCTTAGGCAAACACCTACTTTGCCTAGGTCTAGCCACTGATTTGATAAAATAGGGCTGACTTGAGTAATTTCTGATTCCCGTGCTCAGTGTTGTCACATTTTAAAGAATTTCAGAATCCTCGAAAATGTCCTGACAGAAATTTGTCAAGATTCTGACGTGAGATAATTGTCGGAATTCGCACACCGCAATAATACTCACAAATTGACTTGCATGTTAAAATTTAAAATTTTAACAGGGAACCTGTTGTATGGGGGGAAGGGGGTTTCGGAAAAAACGTCCGCCATCAACCGTCCGGCCAGCCAGCCGGCAAAGCTTGGAGCTCCTTAAGTTTTCAAATTCCCCTCCTATTGAAAATGCGTAACTTATAGGATCGAATTAATCACCCTCTTTCATATGAAGCTGGGGAGGCGGGGCCTGTGATACCACAGTTTGATGACGTCATAGGTGAGCCTTGACACGTCACAATCTACATTTTTCAGATCCCACGTGCCTCGTAAAATAGGTTTCCGGCTTACCCCTCGTTTAACTCTGTCAAAGAACTCGTGAATTTTTTCGAAGTCCTCGTCCTATTATATATAGCTCGAAGGTCGAAATATATCGTAGAGGGGAGGAACTGGCTTCAAGCGGAGCTACCAGAGTGGCTCCGCTCCGGTTTTTTCAGGCTTCGAAGCCAGGAGCCGGGCTCTTTTTGGAGCTGTGGAGCTCTTATTGAAAAGGCGGCTCTGGCTCCGACTTCTTATTGGCTTGATGAGTTATTTTTTTTAGTTTTCACGTTTTCAAGGAGGATTAGTTTTCACTTTTCATTTTTCAATTTTTTTTCATTTTTGACTTTTGAATTTTGGTGAAAGTGAAATAAGAAATGAAATTGAAAATTGAAATCAACTTGAGCTAAAAGTAGACTAGAAAATAAGTAAATAACTATCATGACGCGATCTGTGGCCCGTGATTCTCTCATGAACACCTTGAATAACTATACTGCCTTATTAGATGAAATCTAAAAAGTAAAAACTTGCAAAGAGCCGGCTCCGGCTTCAGAAGGCGGCTCCGGGCATTTCCGGAGCCCAAAAATGGCCGACTCCTCACCTCTTATACGTAGCCTGGAAGATAGCCCGTTCGACTAACTCGATATGCAATGCTTCAGACACCAATTGACTTCACCCGTTCAATGAGGCATATATTCAACGCGTCAAACACCATAAGACTCAGAACGTCCTTTTCAGGTATTCTAAGTACCCTCTCGTATTAAATACAGCTCGGAAATTGGAATATACCCTGAAAGATAGCCTCTTCGAGTAACTATTTCCAAGTCCCGCTCATATCATGTATAGCTTGGCGGTCAGAATTTTAACTGGAAATTGATTTCATCGGGGGGTTTTTCGGAAAAAACGTCCACCGTCCGGCAAAGTTCAGAGCTCAGAAATGTTCCAAGTCCCTCTCCTATCATATTTCGGAGGTCGACATTTTTCTAAGTCTTCCTCCTATCATATACCTGTAGCTTGGAGGCGGGGCCTGTGACGTCACAATCTGAGGATGTCATAGATCAGTTTTTTTAAGTTTCCCTCCAATTATATATAGCTCCAAAGTTCAGGCCTGTGACGCCATAATTTGATGACGTCGTAGGTCAGTCTTGTGACGTCAAAATTCACATTTTCCAGATCCCAAGTACCCCATAAAACAGGTTCCCTCCCACCCTTGTTTAACTCCGTTGAAGAACCCGTGCATTTTTTAAAAATATTTTTCTTTATTAAAGATTTTTTCAAATTCTCATAAGCATAAGAATCTAAAGTCGCTTCTAAATTTCATGGCAAATAGCTGATGTTTTGGTCAATTTGAAGCATAAAAAAATTGGTTCAAGTTTTAGATTTGAAATTTTCGTTTTAGTGAAACTCCTCGAAAGACTCTTTGAAGATACTCGGCTTCCTGAACGAAGTTAAAGGAAGGATTTAGGAAACCAGTTCAATGGGATGAATTGGTTTTCGATGTTGGAATTGGAGTTCCGAAAAGTTCAGGAAAGTTGCGAATTCGAGCTATGTATAATGAAAGCAAGGGGACTGGAAAGAATTTCGGGTTTCGTACTATATATGATAGGAGGAAAACTTAAGAAAAATTTAAACCTTGGTTTTCGCCAAACGGCGGACCGCAAAATTTTCAAATATCTACCATAGAAATATCTAAATTTTGATACTCACTCTCAGAATTTTATATTTTTTTGGATTGTAGCAAAGCCTACATATTATACAAGAATTTTGTCATTTCAACTTTTTCCTATAGGAACTCCAATAAAACGTGGTCTACATGCCTCAAAATAATTGTTAGAATTTTAATATTTTATGATTGTTGGAATGTTTGAACCCAAAATTTGTCCCAACATTAAGTAAACAATCTAGTGTTAGGCTGAGTGTCATCTAATTCTTACACGGTACTTATTAAGATTAATAATATTACCATCTCATAAAGTAATTAGTGAGTGTATTTTCGTAATTATTTACATTACACGTGTTGCAAGAAATCGCTCGATTTTTGTATCTATCAATTTTCTCCTTCACCTTTATCGTAAAACTATAAAGACTAACGAATAACGATAGCAACTTGTTTATTTGATTATAAAATTATTGTTGTACCGCAATAAATAATCAGCAATTATTAGAATTGTTCAGATAATCATCACGCAAACTTATGTAAGTTGATTTATGCCGCTTACCGTTCTCTATTCATCTTTCGCACTACTATTATGGTGAAGCTGACTGTACTAAATTCGTGACTCGAAATTCGGTGCCCATGATTTAGAACGTTGTCAACAAAAATGCTCTGATAGATTTTTCATTGGAATTCTCACTTTCTGTGTATAGGCCTACAGAGCAGAAACTTTTCGCGTCTATCCGGAAACTAGTTAGGAGCTGTTCTCTTTTGTCGAAAAAGTAAATTGGCAAAAATAATAGAGAAAAAGAATGGAGATCCTCTAATGATATGACACATGTTTAATCCATAAATGAGAGTCTAAAATGTTTTTAAAATTCTTATATATCCGTAATTTATCATTGGTGTAAGGAGAGAGAAGATTTTCTCGAGAAAAGATTCTTAGGTAGTATTTAAAGATTCAAGAAGAAGCCTACTGTAGCTTTTACTATTCAAAAATTTAATAAACTCACCGTTCTGATGCACGTTTTTTATGCTGAATAATTGCAGGTCATAAGTTTGTATTGCATAATCTTTGGAAAACGATTAGCCTCAGCTGCAATAGTCAATATGTACCAGTCGGAACCTACAATCATAGACAACCAAGTACGTATCAGTTAATTTCTTTAGGTTACAACCCATGAGCTTTTACAGCATAATTTGTATTAGGCTAAAATTCATAAGTGGCTCCTCCTCTGAGCAGAGAATTTTTCTCTTCTCTCAACAGGAAACCTGTTTGGGAAGGAAGGGGTGGTTTGGGAGAAATATCCACCGCCCTTTCAGAAAATTGAAATTCCATCGGGGCGTGAGCTCTAGACTGGTCTAGGTATTTGAAGAAATGTCCACTTCTGAGCGAGGAATTGTGATTCCAAAGGAAAAGGGGTTGTGAAGCCTTCCTAATTTTCGAAGTTGTTCCTAATACTGTTCTGAAATAATCAAAATTTCCCATATTTTCATTTAATGAAGAGCATTGGTAATATTTTTGAGGGCAACTTCATCTTTCCTAGGGTTGTACTTCTGATTCTGAGGAGGGTGGCACTCTGAGTTGACAACCTTACAAATTCGAAGAAAATTTGACTAAGAATAGTGGGACTAGAAAAAATTCCGCTGATGACCTAAGCCAGTATGATAAGAAGACGGTCTTGAAATTCTTGACTTTTTCAAATAATCGACCCCAATCTCTCATCAAAATATAGGATGATAAAATTGATTAGTGATATCGACATTGAAAAATTCCTCACACAATAAGACCCATAATAAAAAAGACTCTGCGAACAACTGATCATCTTTTTTGGAAATTGTTTGATACAAGTGAAAGAAAAATCAAATATTTTGCATTGAGCAATTCTCCAGCTAGTTGATACTTTTGATTCTCGAATATCATTATACCCCTGTATTTCTAACAACGCAACGGACACAATGTCGAATAATTTCTTTTCAAATATCGTGAGAATATACAAAACTTTCTATTGGACGCGCGCAAAAACTTTTACAAAAAAAAAAGAGTTTTTGAAAAGCTCTTTAACAGCAGAGAAAGAATTTCTTTCTTTTTTCTTCGTCTTTCTTCTCAGTCTCGAATCTATCCATATAAAATGCTGGTAATATTTGGTATAGGCTTTTATAGAATTCATTAAGAAAGGATTACAAAAAGCTGTTCGACGTACTAGGAGTAATTTATGAGCGCGAGCATACGGAGTAACATTTTCGCAATTACCACCTTCGCGTAGAAAAGCGTGCAACGAATACAGGCCTACACAACGAGAAGAGTTTTAGAAGTGAAGACACGGCGTTGGCGTAGTATTTCGGATAAACACGTACATGTCTAGTCGTTAATAATTTACTTATAGGCTGTGGAAATATGTTCGCGATTTTTTCATCATAGAGAAGGTCGAGTATTACCGTTCGCAAATCTCGACACTGGTGTAACTCGAACGGATGTCGTAATTAGAGGGCGTGATACGAAAATGGTACTATATAGACAATTGTAATCACCTGTATCGGGGAAACAAAATGTAAAATAATTCGCTGACAAAGTACTCGAATTTACTAAAGGTAGACGTTGACGAGATGTCATACGAGTAATTTCACGAGAAAAAACGTAAGTATTATTGACAGAAATTGACATGAAATTAAGACAGGGTTGATAAAGATCTGTTGGTACCCCAAGTATTATACAAATTATTCTGATAATATTTAAGGAAGGTGAACCCCGAGCCTTTAGCAAGGATATGCAAAGATTAACATGTGAGGGACGATTCCTAGCAAAAAAGAAAGACATGATTTGACAAACAAAGGTATCCTAAATTCTGACGACAGAATTGACAAAAATTAAACTCACCGGATGCATTTGCAAAATCCTGCTCCCAGAGCCATCCTAGAAGCTGTGCGCGGATTCAAGATATCCCACCGTCTCAAACTAACAGCAGATTTATACTTTCACCTCCATCCTTCAACTCGCTCAGTCCCCAATTCCCAACATCCTTTTCAATCCAACTGGCATCTACTTTCTATTCACCCATATGCGCCCATCCCCGATTCAAAACTATTAACTTTCACTGTCTCCTTCCCATCTCACACATTCTATTTCCACGTGCCATATCAAAGCCCAATCACCAAAAGAAATCTATTAATATACTTGTACATACATACTTATAGAGCTATCACTCCTAGACTAATACTAATTTTCCATCCTGGCCCTATCTTTTACTTCATACATAGACTATTAAAAATAGAATAATTGAGTATAAGCAACAAACTCTCCTCTCACCGTCACCGCAACTCCATCTCAAGCCCAACAAACGAAATTCAAGCCATTTGCCGATGACGAGAAGGGAATAAAAACTACAAATACCGCAGAAAATAAATAAAACCGAGCATTTTCGGTTAATAAACCATCATCGGGACTGAAATGAAAGCAACTGACAAGAACGGAGAAGAAACCTCGGATCATTAAGGTTAATCAAACGAGGGTTCATAACGTGAGTCATAGACAAGTTCATTCAAACCATCTTCCGGGATGTACGTGTTTAGCACAATAGTACCATCAGTATTGAGATGACGAATTATTTCTATGTGCTCGAGGGCAATCCGTTTAAAGTATGAATTCTCCTTATGAAGGAGACTTGCGGATCCCTCACGAAAGCTATGACCGCTGTTGATCAAGTGATCGGCTAATGCTGATTCTCCCAAATGTCCCGATTTCCAGGTCTTCAGGTGTTCGTCTAATCTCACCTTCATCTGGCGGCCGGTTTCACCGATAAAAACCTCTACAATCCCTACATTCCAATTTATAAACACCACTCCTTTCATCCGCAGGTATACGGTCCTTTAACTTAACGAACAACCCTTTGATAGTAGTGGGGTTGTAATAGGTCGGTGTGAAGGCCCCGACCCAATTCGGTAGAGAACCTCCCTAGAAAAGGGAGACTGATCCATCGCAATCTCCGATCACGGATCATGTCTCGGGGGAGGGATGTGGTGGAATCAAAGCTTTTCCTCGTAATTTTCCTCCGAACCATCGCCTCAACATCAATATTGACACCATTCACTCTAGCCGCAGGTGTTTTATAGTCGCCAACTCTTTTTTGAAAGCAGCCTGACTCAAAGGAAAACGAGTCAATCTATGGACTAAACTGTTAAAAGCTGCTAACCTATAAGCAACAGGACAGAATGACGCTCTGCGGACTAAAGCATCGGTCGTAGTATCTTTTCTGTAAATTCCAAACTCATGGAGCCCATCTCTAAAACTGAGACCGACAAATCTAAAAAGTTGATCGTAGAGCCACCAACTTCCAAAGTAAATTTTATGGTATATAATGAATTGAGATACCTCAGAAACTCACCAAGGAGATCTGGATGACCAGTCCACGTACGGAGAACGTCATCAACGTACCTGTGCCAGTAGTGTATATGATTGAGTAACACTTGGCCCGAGGAGCTAGAAGAGGTCAAGTTGAAACTGCGACATAAATACTTCGGAGACGAGGGAGCCCAAAGGTAATCCAATAAGGATCCCTATTTCATCAGGGAACTCGAAAAATTTCCCTTCGAATTTACAAAAATTCCAGGACCAACAGATATTTAAAAGATTGAAAAATTCATGGGATTCATTACGAGGGATATTGGAGTTGACCAATAACTGGCCCATACGCTGCATTATGGCAGCTTTAGGGATGCTTGGGACCAGACCCACGACATCAAACGAGCAAAGGGTCTCGCCCGGAGGCAGTTTTACATCCTTGAGAGCATCAGCTAAGGACACCAAATTCAAAACCGAATGGGAAGACTCATATTCAATACGGTTTTTGAACCAACGGTCCAGGAATTTAGCAAGGAGGTAAGTGGGGGAGGAAACGGTTTGTTTTGTGTACTCCAAGAGGAGACGTAGGGTCAGGAACAAGGAGAGCTTTTTTCATAGCTGGGGTTCTCACAATATTATTAATGACACTCCTGACTTCTTTGACGTAGCCAGGGAAATTGAAATTCTTTCTAGAATCAATCCTGGCTCTTCCTTCTTTATCATCACATTGGTTCCTTATTGATTGTGATTCTGTATCCTCCTTGACAGCAAATTCCAACGTTTACTCCACTCGTCCGCTTGTGTCACAGATCAATATCACACTCATAATCCACTTATCCATCTCCTATTCTGTAACCTTCATTTGGATCCGCAGCCACAGCAGAATCAGTGAAACAAAAAAGTCGAAGAGGCCGCTCAATACTACCACGTATTGAGCCCCAAATTCTCCTCATTAGATCTGACCTTATCGACGTCAACGTCCAACTGCAAATCATGGGCCAAGGTAGTTAGTCCAGTCATATTAGGAAGTTTAGTGTGATAAATGGGGGACAGCTGAATTTTGGCATATATACATATGTCATTTGTCACTTTATACAACGTACTGAAAGTCCCACGCGATGTATTATGCGCATTGTCCCCAGGGGACAAAAAAGTGTGGTCCAGATTGTATTTTTGTGATTTTTAGGGTGAATATCAGTTTTTTGAAAAAAAGTCAAGAGACAAAAATTGTAGAGCGTCAAAAAATACATGAATAATGTTCTATTAAGAATTTCCTTGCGATGCTCCAATTTTTAATAAATGGAGGATGAAAGTTCAATAGTTGCATGCTTGTCACATGCAACGCAAGTCGACGCAAGCGTCACGCACTCTTAATCAAGTTCTATATAAATTGGTGATTCTTTTCTTTCTAATTGCAAAATCATTATTGTTATTAGTTAATTATCGATCTGTAATTTATTCATTTATTTTTTGTGACTCAATTATGGCATCAAAGTATCCTTTGCAACAGATACATACAAATTCACATCTGCATCAATTTACTTGAAACTGAAGCACTATACATTATAACGGGTAGGGGACGCTTGCATCAGCTTGCTTTGTGGGTCACAGGCACATATTATGCGTTACTTCTACAACTACCCAACTTTCATCCTTCATTTATTCAAAATGGAACGTCGCACGGAAATTTTTAATTGAACATCATTTATGTATCTTTTGACGTTTTACAATTTTTGTCTCTTGACTTTTTTTCAAAAAACCGATATTCACCTTAAAAATCACAAAAGACCAATCTGAACCACTCTTTTTTGCGCCCTGGGGACAATGTACATGTCATATCGGGTTGGACTTCTAGTGTATTGTATAAGATGGTAAATTACACATACATGCCAAATTTCAGCTGTCCCCTATTTATTCCGTACTTACATAATTTTTTATGACTGGACTACACATAAGTGCCCAACAAGAACCACAGAATTGAAACCATCGCCCTTCTTATATGACTCTTGTTTCACCAAGATCGCCGCCATCATAATTTACCTTAAGGCGTCTACAAATTGAGCACACATTCCTGACAGACGCCTGCCTCTCCTCAACCTTTACCCATTTCTACATAGACTGCCCCCTTTCAGTCCCACATTCACGTCTCCCGCTCAAGCATCCCTCTTCCATACCCACCAAATTTCCTTTTCCTCTCAACAGCCATTTTTACGCTGCCAATCACCTCCCACACATTTTAGTCTTTCCATTAACCTCAAATTTGTAAGAAGGGAAAATAAAAATATTTGAACTTTACTCTATTCAAGTACGAATAATGAAGGTATGGATGAAAAAATGAGCTCCAGGCGCACTCCAAGATGTTTTAGCGCAATTATACATTGAAATGGAGGGCATAAAGCAAGGATGGGAAGTTATTTGGAAGTTGGAAGTGGAAGTTGGAAGTTATTCGATAAATGCGCTCAGGAAGTGTAAGCTGGAAGGTGAAAAGTTGGAATTTAAGTTGGAAGCATATCTCAATCTTTTTTTTTTTTTTTTTGTATGGCACCACTGCATAATTTGTTGGAAGTTGGAAGTGGAAGCTGGACGTTATTTGATAGAAGCGCTCAAGAAGTGGAAGCTGGAAGTTGGAAGCTGCAACGCGAGAAGTTGGAAGTTGGAAGTGGAAGTTTTATCAATCGATTTTGCATCCTTGGCATAAAGTTGCTTTGTTGTTACATAAATTCCTCCTCTTGAAATATCATGGTTCGGAGGGGCTTTAACAACCCATCAGACACTCCAATCTTCAATTAAGTGTGGTCAATGAAATCCACCATTTCTCCATTACCAAGTTCCCTTCATAAAAATTTCGAGGTAGGATTAGTGTACGAGAGAAATACACAGATTGGGTATTCTATAAAAATCAATCTCGTTCTTTGGGACTTATAAAGTCTACGGAGGTATGTATATTTCTTCAAAGAGTCAAGACCTGATTATAAGTGGGTCTAAAAGTATTATAGAAATATGAGTAGCTTATTCTTTGGTAAGTCGTCCAGTTTTCTTTCTGCGCCCCAATCTATTTTCAAGGACACTGATCTTTCCCGTACCCCTGTCAAAAATTAATAAAAATCAGGATCTGGATCATCCTAGGAGAAAAATCTTTAGCGAGAAGTCGTTTTACTCCCGTTCATATTCGGACCCAATTTTTTATTCGAGAAAGAGTTCACTTGGTATATTATTAGTGTCAACGATGCACAAGTTTGTGCACCCAAGTACCGATTAGAAAGAGGATTACCTACATTCAGACTGAACAGCAGGAAAAGATTCGAGCAGGAGATACATACATTGAAAATACATGCACAGAGAATAGCGAGATAGAAGGAATACTATGTGCCAACTTACACATTTTCAACAAATTTAGACCTTACTAAATACCTAAACAAAATTATATCCAATATCCATGTAAGATTTAAAAATTCGCGGCCATCTGGTGTGAAAGTGTGCGAAACGAAGTATTTAACAAGTAGGAACACCGAGTCTTATTGTTACGAGGTATTTGTTGACTTAAACGCGTGAAAACTGTGTAAATTTTTATATTTATGTCGGCGAGTGAAAAAATAATAATTGATAACATTTTTTGACATGTCATTGGCAGATATAATACGACATTTCACGCGTTGCACGAAAAACATAGTGCATTTACCAGTAGGTACCTACATCAAAGACTCCGTACGCACCACAATTCACTCGGGGGGTGACATTAATTGATTGTTTTGATTGTACCGTTCGAGAAAATTATTTTCTTAGAGGTAACAATCTACGTACGGTAATGCACTTCTATGACCAAATATTCTAGACCACAACTAGACCTATATTAGTTTGAAGATTGATCTTTTCATTTTAGATAGTAACAGTCGGAAATATCTCCAGTCAAGATCGGGTCAACACATGCTGTATGTCCAAATAAATATACTACATTACACCCGTCCCCACATGAAAAACCTTTGTTGCCGACACATCTATGAAGCTGAACGAACAGCGATTCTCCCATCCTGAAATTCATGCAAAGCCCACAACATCAGAATAATATGTGTACAAAAGATGATCGTATTCCCACAAATCACCCAATTGCAATCTTCTCCCTAGATTTGACTACAAGAACTACTTTTTGATATGTCCCATACCCTCTCCACCCGCCCCGTAAGGAATCATTTATTCGAACACCCTGGAAACGATTTTTCGAATCTGTCCGTACATTCATCCTCCTTGGAACTCGACTAAGTCCCAACTCCATTGATACGCCTAGCAAATCGATCTTCTAAGTTCCGACTACTCATAGTGAAAAAGGGAGGATACTGAGAAGAGTCGGGTGTATAAATTAGAATGTAGAAATTGTAAGGGCGTTTATATCGGAGAGACTATTCGCCAGCTGAAGATTAGAGTTGATGAACACAGGACAGCCTGGGAGAAAGGTAGGATGGAAGATTCGGCACTATCTAATCACTAACGGGCACAGCCTCCAGAAGGGTTCAGAAGTGCTTCTCCACCAGGAAAATTCGTATTTTAAGCGCACCGCTTTGGAGCACATTGAAATAATTCGTCATAAAAATACTGGTGATGTCATTGTGCTTAACAGGCATATACCGGACGATGGTCTGATCGAGCTTATTTATGAGTCACAACTAGGTGCTTAATCCTTCCTTTCTCCCTCGAGGTTGGTAACAGCGTTTGCGTTTTCTTCGTTTCTTTCTTTCGCTGATGATGGACCGAAAGCACTTGCAGTATTGTGCAACTTTTTTAGGTTTACTCCGTAAGAGTATCCCCCCTTTTCAAGCCTCATTATCGTTATGAAAGAGACCTTGACGTCATACCTCCGATCCCGAATGAATATACATCGGAGGAAAATAAGAGAACTGCCACCCGAATTCCTTGTCGTGGGAGGAACCTGGAACGCTAATGATTTTGATCTAAAGATCTCTTACGTCATATTTCTGATCCCGAATAACCTCGACATACATTAGGAATTAATTTATGGGTGTGGATAATCCCACACGAGTAGCTAATTAAGGGCTATGGGAGGATCATGAAACAAAAAACGCACAAATTTCTGCACCCTTCCAATGGGGTCTACGCCAGGGACTCTTGGTATTTCTCGGGTTGTTCTCAAGAATTTCTCACTATTTTTATCACGTTTCAATAGCTCGCACACATATTACAATAATAGTTGGTGCAGCAACAATGAAATAACTCGAACGCTAATATATCAATGTGACATTGTCTAGATCTACTACGAATACAGATATTCGATAGAAGACCCTGTATCGGGTGTGATCAGCGAAAAATGGGAGAGCAGACTCGGCGACTACGTAAAAGGCCGGTATAGTTTCTTGCAAGCGGACGGACTGGTGCAAACGGTACACTACGAGTCGGATAGCAAATTGGGATATCGTGCAATTGTACAAACCAACAAACCAGGTACCTACGACATAATATTTGAATTCAGCATAATCATTTCTATAGATACTGATAGAATTACAGAAAATTTTTACACTGATAGAATTACAGAATAATGCATGCGTCGATATATTATATTGTAAGTTTATTCAATCGCGCGCTATATGGAATACGAGAAATTTGCGAACGTATATACAAAACCGTATGTAAACGCCGCAAAGAATGATCGTGATACATATTATATTCAAGAACTGCAGTCTAATTATCTCAAAAGCGTGCTTTGCATAATTATATATGGTCTATAATCAAGCGCGTCGACTGCGTCGAGAAATGGAGAACACATTATTTTGCAGCTAATAATATGAATGTATCGCTCTCAAAATGTCTAACGTATCTACAAATAAAATTTCGTGTCGAAAGCTTCACACTGCGCCTCTACTTTGATCATGAAAATCGCTGAATAGATAATGTGACACGTTACGAGTAGAAAGGAGAATCTTTGATATTATTCCCACGTCATCGACGCGCAGATTTCTTCGTTTGCGTAGGATATACTTTGAAGGTCGAAATGTTTTCCAGTCTCCCTCTTAATACACATGTAACTGAAAAGTCGACATTTTCCAAGTTTTTGAAGCCGATCAAAGGATTCTTGTGCATTTTCTCTAGTGACCCCTACCCTCGAAACCACAATCTCTTATACGTAGCTCGACGATCGAAATTTTTACAAGTACTCTGATGTGTTGGACCTAACCCCTCTCCTCTAATGTAAGTTGAAATTTGAAATTTTCCAATTTCACAACTATTACAGAAAGTTCCTGTAGAATTTTCCTATATATTTTCATGAACCCTGTAGCCATATATGATAGGAGGGGGACTTGGAAAAATTCCGACCTCCGAGCAATATATGATAGGAGGAGGACTTGGAAAAATTTCGACTCTCGAGCTATATATGATAGGAGGGGGAATTTAAAAAAGTCAAGTCCCCCTCCTATCATAATAGCTTAAAGGTCGAAATTATTCTAAGTTTTTTGTTGGACGGCGCACGGCAAATTTCTCAAAAAGCCCCCCATAGAACACGTTCCCTGTTAAAAATTCCTCACTCTCTTCAGAATCACAATTTGCCGGAAGTTCAGCGGATGATAGAAATTTCTCTCAAATAATCTCCTATAAAACAGATTTCCCGTTGAAAGTGGGTCAAAGCAAACTTCCACGAGTCCTCCTCCTACTTGATCTATTTCTACTCTGGTCACGCGGCACGCGGGTCAAAATTAGAAGCAACCATGTACACAGAGCCAGCCAATTATGGTAACAGTGCAGCAGCGGTGTCCTTACTAACGGACCGAGTTTTTCGTGATAACAAAATATCAATACCTTCGATACTTCCAACGCAATTTCACTCCATAAGAAATACACGGGGAGCAAAGATGAGTATGAGATTGAACAAAAATTAAAAAGGATTAAAGTTTATTTTTATAACGCGTAAGGTATTCAGCTTCCAAAATTGAATTTTTGACCCCCCAATTATTTCTCAATTCTAATTAATACCATATGATTGGTTTGCTTTCTACTTATATGTTTTCTTATGGGGAGCAAATTTGCGATTGGAAGTATTTTTCGTATTTTTGCTACTGTAATCACACTGTAATCGATATTTTGTTATCAGAAAAAACTCGGTTTATAGAGAACAGGGCACAATTTCGAAATTTAAATTTCGGAAAATAAACCAATAAACCAGAAATCTTGATCGATCATTTCCCTCGTGGATGAAAAATACAATGGAGAAGGATTGAAATTGTAAAAATTGTATTATACTCAGTTTCATGCAGTGAAAATTTACTAAATACCGCTTTTGTCATTTGTTCTTATCGAAGAAATCATAAAATCAGAAACGTATTTTTTTTTTTTTTTAAACTGCCGTCTGACGAAAATTGATCTGCCTATTCTATGTAATTAAAGACTGTAGGTATATTTTTCACTTTTTGCTGCTTTTTCAGTATCGGAAGTGGGACTTGAAAAAAATGCAGACTATCGATCTGTATAAATGAGAGAGGATAGGGAGGAGGAAATTTAACCCTTAGAAGAGTAGGACTCGAAGAAATTTCAACTTCGAGATAATGTGTGATAAGGAGAGATACTTGAAAACATTTCAACTATCAAACGAGATGGACTTTGTAAACTTCAAATATCGAGCTCTATATGACGGGAGAGGTACGGGATTCCACTTTGAGATTCAAATCTTGTATAGAAATCAAATTCATCCCATAGAACAGGTTTTTTGAATTCCTTGTTCAACTTCGTTAAGGAAGCCATTGTTTTTTTGAACGAGTACGGTTTGTAGACGTTTAAATCTCCCACATCTTCTACTCCCTAAAGTCACACATTTTTGTCCCTTTTCTTTATTCTAGTTGAAGTTGGAATATCATTAGTTCCACTTCCTGAAGAAGCTTTGCCAACCTAATTCTTGCACAAAAATGAACGAAATTTAGTAGTTTTTGAAATTAAAAAAATACAAGACTTGAATTTGAATACCCTATAGTCCTTACAATTTTATTATGAATTTTTTTTAATACCAATATTTTCAACTAGCACTCAAAAAAACCATCAGTAGGATAAAAAGGTAAGTAATCGGGCTCTTTTCCTATATTGTACTGCATACTCGTTTGCCTGATTTTTATCTTGATGGTACTCACTTTATATGGGTCTAATGACAAGAGAATTAAATAGGCAATAATAGCATACTATACATTTCCTTACCGCAAGAGCGAATAAAGCAAAAGCTAGTCCCATCGTTGCAGTGGCGAATCCTCTTTCCTTCTTTGATACTCGTAAATTGTCTAAAGCTATAAATATTAATAGGTAGTTTTACTCAGAAAGAACAAAAGGGCTGTTGGCGATGATATTTGTTGATGAAAAAAATTTTTCCCTTAGAAAATCGTAATATGTGTAAGTTAATAACTTACTAAAAAATTAAATGGTTTAAAAATATTCGACGTAAGCGCCACAATCGCTTTTCTATAAGACTTTTCCAGTGTTCCAGATTGCATACTTATTCTCCTATGTGTTATCAATATGTAGCGTTTCCCACAATGATTTTAGGGCCAACTCCAGGAATGAAAATAATATGTATGCAACCCAGCAATACCCATGAGATCAATGTTAAGAAACACAACCCGATTGATAACGCATAAGAGAACAAGTATACAATATATGCAATAAGGCTTTTCCCTAGAAGGCGGTTGCCTACTGCCTGCCTGAGTTCTTATCAACTTTGTAGGCAGAATTAACATTGTCTCTCCAGGAGGAGATACAAAAAAAGCTATTTTCTAGAAAAAATATTGCGTTTTGGAAGAAAATGTAGAGGAACAAAGTTGAAGCCATTGTAATTTCTCTTCAGAAGACACCTACATCACGATTTTTTTTTGCATAAGATTGCGTGTAAATCTTATCAATTCTGTAGGCAAAATCACGGCAAACCATAGGCAACCCCTTCCAGGGAAAAGCCTTATAGATATTTTTCCCGGTGACGTTACTTGCTGTTGCTGCAGTTCCCCTTTCCCCTGGCTCCGAACCGAGTGAACAAGCAAAATGTAAACAACAGTTTTTACATGTGAATTCCCATGAGGCAAATATGAGTTGTTTAAACAATCAATACATAGTCGAAAAATTGAAGATTTTTAAAGACCTTGGTAATTAGATTCATCAAGTAGAGATTTTTATCGATCTTTTAAGCCATAAAATTTCCGTTATTATTCTACCTCTTAGAAGTAACAATACTTGGAAAACCACTAAACGTTATCACTGTGTTAATTAAATGGAGAAAAAGTTGTTTACATCTTGGTTGTTCACTCAGACCGCAGTTTCAGCTGTAAGGTATGACTTGTAACATCGTAGGAAAAAGGTCTATTATGAAGAAGCCTTGTAGCCATGTAAATAACGTTTTGGCTGATGCTTCATAGCGCATGTGCAATAACGCGTTAGTTCAGGAAAACACACTGCACTGTAAAATCTTAACGCGATGTTGTGCCTCTCAGTGTTGCCAGATTAAAGTCTCAATAATGAACCACTTGTGAATAATATAATATATATTTCACATGTGCCATTGCAACACTGGTACCTCCCTATAGGTTCAGTTTTTTTGATATGTTTCATATCTTTCCTGAAGTTTCCTGAACCCTAGCACCTAATTCCAAAATTCGTGAGTTCACATCACCCTCGCGATTTCCCACTCCCCACAAAGGGACCCTATATATGATTCTGAAAATCTGCGAGTTCCACTAGTCCTAAATCCTGGCTCTCACTTCATTTTCCATTCTTCACAATAAACTATGACGTCATCAGCTGGTGACTTCATAATCGTATCCCGAGCCTGGTTCTGAAATTCGCGACTTCAGTACGTCTCCTCTCATCATTGTCATCAATAAGAAGTTTGGTTTAGGCTTTTATACTGCTGTATGTTGGGTTTATGTTAGGCCTAGTTTCATGAAGGCTAAGGAGGCTAAGGAGTGACACTCCAATTCTCAAATCTGCGAGTACGACGCCATCAGCCTGCCAAGTATAATGGAGTGCTTACAAGTGAGGTGAGGAAAGAGAGAGATCCCAAGCTGATGACGTCACGGGCAGCAATTATAGATAATTATGACTTCTGGAGCTAATAACAGCACTAATGTTGATATGCCTATGCGAGTGGGCCCTTCGTAGACTAGATGATTTCATTCAACACATCCCTAGCTGTACCCCAGAATTTGCTTCTAATAGCTGGAGAAGTCGGCTTTATACTATATTTTCTTCGTATTTTTGTCAACTTTTTAAAATGACTGAATTGTTTGATGCTCGGTTCACTTCTTATTGGCATCATACGAAGTACTTCTTCGATCACTGGAAACTAACAAAGCATTCGTCTACATTGCGATAAAATTTTTTCGAACTTAACTTCTTGTGCGTTGGAATCATACTGATAGGTACTCTAAAGAAGGAAAAGAAAAAGAGAAAGAAATAAAGAGAGAAAAAAAAAAGACGAAAGAAAAGTCACGCAATGAAACTCACGTAAATCGCTTCATAGAGTTCTCTATGTTTTATACAATGGGCTGGATATATTACACGCGCAGGTTGGACAGTATAACCTACTGCATACTAAATGCTGTAGGCCTACTTCGTATCGATGGATTACAAAAAAGCACAGAAGTGTACAGACTTTCTTTAGACATCGGAGCTTTCATTTCATGCGTTTATAGCGTCAATGTCGTATGAAAAATAGATGTTGCGTGAGTTTTTGAACTTGTCGACGCATTTTTTTCATTATTATTTGTTGTACTTCGAGCGTGAAATAACGATATAAAAAAATAATTCGAGAAAATTTGAGAAGGATGAATGGCTTTCAATCAAACGAAAAGGTGAACGAGTTGATTAAGACATTTTGCACAATTTTTTCGTATTGAGGATTCTCATATTATATCTTCAATTTTCATGTTACAAAGTAGGTCTAGTTTATTCCAAGAGAAATATAAGAACGGCATACATTTAATCGCACGCCTCAAAAAACGAAATTGCCCGCCTATCGATAACACGCCAAGGAAACAAAATTGACACGCCTAAGAAATGTATTACACGGATAAAAACGAAGTAAGTAGTGCACACATCCTCATATAAGTTGTGCACTCGAGATCCAAAACACTGGAAATCCTATGAAACGGACAAATACACAAAGTAGGTAGTGCACACATCTTGATACAAGTTGTGCACACAAAATCAAAACACTCAAAATCTATTGAAGATGACAAAAACACCACCATGTAAGTAGCGCACACATTCCCATATAGTGCACACTTAAGAACATGCAGAACAGTATGCGATCCACATTTAATTCATTCAACTATAATATATCAAGTAAGTAAACCTGATACAGGAAGAAGAAACAGGAAAGAAGATAATGGAATGCTTTGGTTATTGATAAGTCAGCACAAGCCTCAAGGCAGCATTCCAAGTGGAGTTTTTTTTTTTTTTTTTTTTACCATCACCATAATATTTCATAAAGGCATTACAATATTGATACATATTAATGCAATTAACAAATATAAGTTTTTTCAAATAATTTACAACGGCTAAGCCCAACCGCTTCTTAAATAAATCTGAGTTCAAGACTACATGGTACCTGCCTTCATAATAACAAACGCCGAGAAGAGTCGAAATTAACATCCGCCTACCACTTGACATGTGCAGCGTGAAAAGTTTCCTGAAGATCGAAAGGAAGCTCCAAATGGGCCTGAAGATTAGACTCCATCAAGAACCTTGATTGCCAAAAAGGGCCTGCGAAAAGAAAGAGTGGAATTGGCAAATCACGGGAAGGATCAGAAGTGCGAATATTGTCAAAACGGCGAACTCTTGAATACAAGTCAATATGCACTGATCCATATAACTACCGCGCATCCCCTTGGTATCATACTTCTGCCGAATCATATTATTTTGACGACGAACCTCAGTATTTGACCAACCAGTGAAGATCTCAAGACAATGCTCGAAATCCAATGCATTAACCAACTGACTCGACTGACTCCTCCGGGGTGGAACAACTGGGAAAACACCTCCATCAACAGTCATACCTCACTCATAAGGAGTTTGAGGTTTATTATGGGGAGGCAGTCTCTACTGTCAAGCCCATCCTGGCTGGAGTTCCTCACAATAAATGCAGCAAAATCATATTCTTTTGGAATGCGGGCCGTGTGCCAGTCCTGGCGTGCATTTATGGCGTTTGTCATGTTTCAACGTCGTGTCAGTTTTTTTCTATGGTGGGAGGGGAACTGGCGGTCAATATAATTTTATGAGGCGTGCACTTATACATTTCCCTATAAGAACCTTGCCAAAGTCCATATCTTCTGAACGTTGAAAAGGCACTATAGGACATACAATTCCTTCAATTACCTCCAAATATCCCCTGGTCAACTGTAAAATTGCCTACCAAGGAGAAACTTGGAAAATTTAGAGGACACTCAAGGAAATACGCGAATAAAACATTGTGAGACTGCATATTGCATACGCCTACAACACGACGGCGATACGATGAGATTTGTCGCAACAGTTTTCGGGGGATCATAATAATTATCTTCCATGACTACAGGAAGTACCCAATTACATAACCAAACTAGCCCGAAGGAAGGGAAGGTGTAGAAGTAACCTTGAGGTTGAAATTGTGCCAAGTCTCACTTTCATAATGCTCTTCTTATCTGACACGCTTCATGTTTTCCTCTTCTTCTTCTTTTTCCGCTGGTATACCAACCTACCCAGAAGGGGATGTCGAAACGAAGGGAGGAAGATACAAAAAATATAATAGAAGTTCAAATGCAGTACGAATTCAATCAACTAATAAATCCAGTCTAATATAACTCTTATCTGTAAGTTATATATAAATACTCAATTTTCATAAAATATCATCATCATCAACTCTAATGTGGACAAGCCAATTTTCTCTCGTGCCCGATCTAGTTTCTAACAGGGAACCTGTTCTATGGAAGGTTTTTTGACAAATTTGCCGTGCGCCGTGTGGTGTCCAGCGGAAAATGACCTACCGTAATGAAGAATTTGGACATAATAGAAATTTTGACTCTCCAGTCATAGTATATGGTAGGAAGGGGACTTGGAAAAATGTCGACTGTCGAGCCATAATATATGATAGGAGGACTTCAAGTTATACACATAGTATGGAGACTTGGAAAAATTATGACTTTCGAGCCATAGTTTATGATAGAAGTTGGAAGAATTTCAACTCTCGAGCTATGATCGAAGAGACCTCAGTATCTACTCGACAAAATTACTACAAAAATTCGTACACGAATGGGAAACTCCTCTTTCCTGGGTGTGCACCGACACAATAATGTGAACGAAAATGATCCGTGAAAAACCGACACTAAGTATTATATAAAATGTGATTTTTTTTTTTTTTTTTTTTTTCGTCTTATTAACCAAACATGTAATCTTGACGGTTGAAAATTACTCGACAAACCGCACAATATTAGGAAGTACACATACTCGTACCTACACGTACGTGTAAGCCTGCATTGTCAGCGCACGAAAATGCCGATTTTCGTCTACCTTGAAGATGAGAAAAACACTACATACCTACAACGGAGACCTTCGTCTGAAATTGTTCACTTCACTGCTACTACATTACTTTCCTGAATTTATTGTTATAATATTTCTCTATTGCGCAATAAATATTGTATACGGGCGACCGTTTTATTTGTATTGGCGAATTAACGTAATTATGAGGAATAAAAATAAACAATAACATACGTTTCTGTGTTTACAGCTTCCAGCTACTTAAGTCGTACGCAATATTCGGATTATTCGAGACGATAACGGCTGAAGGCGTGCGATTTGAACTGGTTTGGCGCGATGATAATCCGCGCACAAGTGGAGAAAGTTTCAAGGTCGAATTTTTTACGCGACGAAATGGTCGTGAAAAGTACCGAACTGCGTTACGCATATTACGACGACTCGTAGTTGAGATTTATGGTTCTCTGTATACAATTACCGATTAAGCGAGCCTGTATGAGAGGTACCTGTAATATATTCATATAACCGGACGATTTTGGGAGAAAATTGGTATCGTCGTTCAAATTTAGTATCCAGCGGTCTCTACGGACTGTACTCTATAATCAAAGACTTCTTAACTATAGTTTTTTCCTCAGTATAAAATAGGCTAATATTTGCGTAATTTTTGTTCTAAATATATAAAAATTTTATTTGTATATTGTGTCACATTACCTAATGATGATTGTTTGCACTTCTATGTACCTACGTTAATTTTGCGTGCAAGGCGCCCCTCTTTCATCTCATTAACCTGCATGTAGTCTAACATATACATAAATGTAATAGTTTTGATACATACCACGTATATTTTCTTCTATGAAGGAATTTGAACATTATTTTCTTACGAAATCGTCTGGAAGAATTACAATCACCTCGTATACCCATATTTCAAGTCCTGGAATAGAAAAACGGAGGAGGCGTTACAAATGACGTGAAAAGGAAAAGTACGTCAATTAGCAAATGTGTATCGGGGAAATACAAAAATATTCTAATCATGTTAAAGCCAATAACTTGATGCCTAAAGGTGAGCCCTTAAGGTCTGTCAGAGAGTTCTCATAAATTTTAATTGGCCCAATCTCCCTCAGAATTACAATCCCTCATACATGCTCATGGTTGAAAATGTCTCCAAGTCCCTTAACATATGGAAAGTCGAAATTTCTTTCAAGTTCTCAAAGTAGGTCAAGGTTTGTACATTTCCTCAAAAGACACTTTCTCTAATAGCTCTCGCCCCAATACATCTGATGTACATAGCTTGATGTGCGAATTTTATCCAAATCCGCCCTCTTCCTCTTCATACGTATAGCTTGTCGGTCACAATTTCTTCAGATCTTCCGAAAAACTTGCAAAATTAACACAGATGGTCCTCTCATATCTCAAGCGGGTGAGTTACAGCTTGCCAATGCTTCAATATCAATTCGCTCGAATTTTGGAAATCTTTGAACAATAAATGTTTTACAACACTGAACGAGATTGTGGGTAAGTTTGATGATATTGGTAATTGTCTAGGCTTAAAAGGGACAACAAGCGAGACCAGTCGACGAAATCTGTGATCAACACTCTTTGATAGAACTGCTGTGACGTTGAACATCTGAAAATGGTAAATAAAATTATGGTCTACACACACCCGTCGAACATAATTGCCAGAAAGTTTGCCCAAATATCCCTTTGTTAGGAAACTTTACAGTCAAACAGGGCATATTTGGGGCAAGTGGGAAACGTGACGTCTGTTAAGGGGCAAGGGTAGTATGGTCAAAGTGTTTGATTCTTTCTACACCCTTAAATGGGCAGTGATGGAGATGGAGTTACCTAATAGATGATTCACTTGTACTCTCCTCTGAAAACCTCAAAAATTTGACCTCAGTCCACCGTACTTTTTGTAATGAACATTCCATTTGAAAATGTGGACTAATAATGATCACACGCTCATTATTTTTGTTGACATTTTCTTTAAAATTCTAGGGCTATAACCGTTATGATTATAACGGTTAACGGTTACTGTCACATAACGGTCAGGAGCCGCAAACGGTTATCGGTTATAATGTTCAAAACTTCAAACGGTCAAATGGTTATAACGTTCATACCGTTATATCTCAAAAAAAAAAAGAATTAACACTATTTCACTGTCAAAAACGTTGAAGAAAAACTGAAAAAGCAAAAGCCAAAAAAGGCATAAGGGCATAACCCTAGTAGCTGCTAAGACGCCAGACAAATTTAGTCAACTATTGTACACAACTGCAAACACCTCACGAGAGACTTACAGTGGAGTTTGCGCGTTGTAGCTGCTTATAATTGAAGTTCAAAGTGAATCATACTTTGATGCATTTTTAGGAAAACAAATAATATGATCATGATCATAAATTTCGCCACGGACACTATAAAAGAAAGATTTCGCACATCAAATGAGGCATAAGTTCACACAGTAATTAGTTCACCATTGCATTCGCTTTGAACAATTATTATCTAAATTAGATAGGCGGACTAGTACCAAACAATTGTTCATTTTTTTCATCAGACAAATTTAGTCAACTATTGTACACAACTGCAAACACCTCACGACAGACTTACAGTGGAGTTTGCACGTTGTAGCTGCTTGTAATTGAAGTTCAAAGTGAATCATACTTTGAATAAAGAAGTTTGCTCTCATCTCTCAATGATTGGTTCTGCGAAATGAATTTTAGCGCTATGAGCCTGACAAACCCGGCTCTTATGAACCAGAAACCACATTGACCCTGGCAGTCGCTTGTGATTTCTTCTTCTGTTCAACCCTCATTCAATTAATAATAATTAATAACCAACCATTCCAATCAAAAGAGCCAAGAAGCATGCAAGCGGCTGTTTCTTGTGTGGTTCAGTATAAATTGTTACACCTTCGGGTTTGAACACTCCTCTTTGTAATATGAATAACCATAAATTGCAAGAACGCATCGATTCAAAAAAAAAAAGAACTTACTAGGCCTACAGTGTTACAATCGATGGTAGCTCGAAAATTAAAATGGTCACAAATATTCTGGTTCGCAATTTTACATTTGAGTAATTAGTCATAAATTTAAAACAAAATCTGCCTCATTTGATGGGCAAAATCTTTCTCTTATAGTGTCCGTCGCGAAATTTATGATCATGATCATATTATTTATTTTCCTAAAAATGCGTCAAAGTTTCAGCTTGGGGGTACATAAATCACAGACCAATCTCAATTGAGTCGCAGTGGGTTTGCATTGGGCGAAAACACTAATTTGAATGGAAAAATAAAACTACAGAAACACGCCATGACAAATCCCAAAATCACGTTCGAAAAAAATTACCGCAGTTCCATTGGGCTGGCTGGCTGCATTCCTGATTTCCTGAAGTCAAAGAAGTGGGTCTTTTGTAGTCTTGTCAGAGGTTTTGGCATAACAGTAATAACTCTCTGACCGAAATGTTGAAACGGTTATAACGGTTATGGTCAACCAAAGTTCCCCCAAAACGGTTAACGGAAAAAATTTCATTTCGGTTATTGGCTATAACAGTTATATTTTAAGCCCTATAAAATTCAGTATTCATGGAAAAAAACGCAAACTTTTACCTTGAAATATAAAGTATTTGAAATCAACCTTTCTTTCCTACTCAAGTTATACTTCTTTTTCTTTATAATTACAACAGTTTCTTTTTTATGAGAATTTCACCAACTTTATGAATAACACTGTCCATAATAAAGGGTATTTTTTAGTAGGTTAAACAAACTAGATAGGTACAAATGATTCACACACACGATTTACCTATATAAAAACTGTAAAGTGTACCACAAACAATTTCCTCAATGGGGGAAAGAAAAAGAAAAAAAAATATTTTGAACAAGTTAATAACTTCCAATACAATATCAATACATACAGTACAAAAAATGTTTCACACGTATCATTAATATAATTATGACAACAAAATATACTTATTACTACAAATAATTCTGAAGAAGAACTTTCATTTCAACTGAGTTCAAATAATAGAAAAACTACCCATTAGATACAACTAATGCAAACATAAATACCTATATATCTAATCGATTTGAATTTAGACGCTGTACTTTTTTCTTTTTTTGTAAGTGATTGACAAAATTAATGAGAACTTTTTCCTCTTGTAGCAAATATCATAAATTTTTATTGAATTTCAATATTATAGGCTTATTATCTATAATACGTGAGTCTGGTTTGATAAATTGTACCCAAGATTAAGTAGATACAATATGTGCTTTACCTATTGATATGAAAACCATAATTTCTTAATGATGATAATTATAATACCACAATTCACCCAAGGAAAAAAGATTACCTTTATGCGCCAATTTGTTTGTTTTGATAAGTTGAAGATAAAGTAACACCAACGATAGAAATAATACTTCAGTATAATATTCAACACAAACCATCTAATGGTTTATTCAGTTAGCAAAATTAATTAAAATACAAAAAATTAGGATTATTTCATATTTGCTCAACAACCCCTCACTCTTAGTATCAAGTGAAGCGTAGAGCCATTAGGAATTTTATGGTCTGAAATTAAGCGACCATCTTCAAGTTGTTTCCCTCCAAATAAAATTCTTTGTTGGTGTACCGGAATTCCCTCTGAAGCTTGAATTTGTTCTTTCAAATCTTCTATTGTGGTGCTCTGCTTGACTTTTAAATGCATGGTCTTCCCAAGAAACTTTACAAAAATACTTATATCACCCAAAGACTTATTTCCTTTCAATATTATTGTAGAATTCGGCTGAATATTGTAGTTTGAAAGAGTGCAAAATTCTTCCATTGGTTTATCATTATGAGTGAGAATTTTATTTGAAGTGGAAAAGCCTTCATTTTCAATAAGCTTTTTCACATCTGCCACTTTATAATTTGGTTCAACGTGTACAGCACAGGTTTTTGGTACTTGAGGCTCGCAAAATATCAAGCACCCTTTTCTCAAAAATAACGACATATCAAAAGGAGACTTCTGATAAATTTTGGATAGTAACATACCACCATCTCCGTGCAATCTGCCAATGCAAGGCCACTGTCCAGCATAAATGCTTTTACCACGGCCATCATTCCACGGGTTGATGCCAGTACTTAGTTTGTTCTTTATTTTTGTATGAATTTTTTCGAACGTATCTTCTGGAGAAATTTCAACAGTGAAAAGTTTAATTTCTCGAGTTTTCCTATCTAAATCTGTCTCATCTACAAAAACCCGATAATCGTTAGGAACAAAGGACAGCATGATATTCAGTGTACTGTCTTTATAGTAGTCCTTGGGATGTGAAATTTTACCTTTAAGAAAATTGACCCCATTTTGGTCAACACCCTTATAGTAGGACAAGATATTATCTAACTTAATTTTAACTTCTTTGACTGTGTCTGTTGGCTCTGCTTCAAGGGTAACAATATTAGACAAAGTTGTGTTGTCACGCACAAAAATTTTCATAATAATGGAGATATGAACGATTGAATAGTTTTCTATATGATATTCAGATATTCTTCTCGTATCTTCCAATACTTGACCGGCAAATGTGATAACAAATTCATCGATCAAAATATTCTCATGAACTTTGATGATATCCTTCATGTTTTTGATAGTATTTGAGGGGCTCACTTCTAAGATAAATGCTTTATTTGTCAGAGAATTACTCACGACAATGTTGATAGTTGTTCCACCACGAAACACATAATGTAAAACGGACCCATTTTGGATACTGTAGTACGATAACGGTTTATTGTCGTCCAACTCCGTACCAAGAATAAAAGTTGACGTTTTGTCGGCAGAATTCTCATCGATGTTACCGACTTTGCTCCTCAAACTTGCTACAGAATCATTTGGTTCAACTTCCAATTCAATCTTCTCAGATGAATTTGTAGTAATGAGAACACGCATTTTGCATCTGTCTCCACAGAAACACTGAAAGTAAATGAAGAAACTTGAACTTAAGTTACTTATTGCCCCACAAAATCATTTCTAACGTACTAAATCATTAGGTGTAGGCCTACTCACCGTATTTTACGAATTCTTCACAAGAATAATCTGGTGAAGTGAATAGATAATATTACTTATCACAAAAAGAAAAATTCTCGTCGAAAGATTTCTTATCGCTGAAATACTATGATTGTAGTTGAACTGAGGATGCGCATCTTAAAACACGTATTGGAGGAGCGCAACCAGGTGGAGCGCGTGCATTTTATAATTCAGGGGTAGGCACGGATCGCGAAAATTTGATCCGGATCGCGGATCGCGAATCATCGGTCTTTTGACGGATCGGATCGCGGATCAATCATCGTTCATTGAAAACGATCCGGATCACGGATCACGGATCAGTAACATTATTAATTTTCTTTGCGATCCGACGGATCAATCAACTGCGGGTCAGAACATTTGATCCGTGATCCGCGGATCATTACTCAAATAGAAGGAAAATTTTTTTTCTCTTTCTCCATGGAAAATGTGGTTGTTTTGCAACGTAAAAAATTATAAGGCTCCAGACCAAGAGCTTTTCATTTCAATCTGGAGCAAGAAAAAAAACACGATCCGCGGATCAATGCAAATGATTCGGATCAAATCAACCATAAATGAAAAAATGATCCGGATCAATCGCGGATCATAAAGCGCGGGAAAAAAATGATATTTGAAAAGAAGAATGTAAATTTGAAACAAAAATACATGTTTAAATACAACGTTGAATTCCTTATTTATTTCTTACTTATGAATTTTGAAAAAAATGATTGAATTGTTCCCTGCGTATTCTTATGGGAGTCGATAATGTTCTAAGCACCATCGCATGATACTATCGCAGAATGAAAGATGTAGATTACGGATCATAATTTTACAAAGCAATAGAAAAAAATTGGTATTTGGATCACAAAAATAGAGAAAAAAAAGTAAAAAACAAAAAACGATCCACCAGATTATGGATAATAGGGGGGGTCACAGATGATAAATTGCAAATTTTCCATGTTTCCGTATTTTTCATGATATATCTCAAAATATGGAATCATATATATGAAATTCATGGATGAAGACAAGATAGGGAATCAGTAAATAACAAGACTGCCCTCAGATTCACAAACGGATCCTTTTTTTTTTTTTTCTGTGAAAAGTGAACCTATTATAAATTACAAATTTTATTCTTATGATTTTTCAATTAAAACTCCTATTTTGATAATTAAAAAGGAGAAAAAAAAAAAAAAAACCTTTCAATATTGTAATGTTGCCTAAATTTACCTCGTAAATGCACACTGATACAACGACGACCAAGGAGGGGACTTTCAAGGCGTTGTATCGCACTTTGTTCCCTCCAAAAGACATTTATTTCTGAGCGGACAGATCTCAGCAAGAGTACACTCAAACAATCAGAAAATTTATGTTGATCCTGTGAATTAAATTTCTTTTCTAAATTCCTTCCAATGCACCATTTCTGGCCAGGGACAATTGATCATCTGCAATTTTTTCCTATTCCCTGCGGAGCGCGTGGTAATATCAGCCCTTGACTATGTTGTCATTTTTCAGTCTTCCAGGCAAAATAGATTTTACAAAAAGTATTTTTTTTTTTCTTTCTGATCGGAAACAAATGTCTGAGAGCTGAGAAGGCTATCTTTTTCACCTATAAGAGGGGGGCTGTAAAGTGTGACATTTTTATTCGTCATACTGATCATTAAACAAGGGTTAGAAGTTAATTTTTTCCATGAAACAGCTTATACAAATACTATTCTTTTTCCCTTCGGGTTTCATGGTTCAGATTTCTTCCTGGTCTCTCGCTTTATTACACAAAGTTGAAACGTTTCAAAGTTTCTTGATGCTTCACCAGTCTCGATCTTGCCCCATATGCATACATAGTATCTTTAAATTCCACGCCTTTTGTTGATATAGAGCAAGGCGCCAGTTCACGAAACTGAAACATCGGAGACTCGTAGAGAGAAAGCATAACAACGACACGCTCGATTGCGAAAGTTGTTGATTTAGTCGTTGTCTTGATCGAAAACCATTCACGGATGACAAATTATTAGTTTTGGCGATTTGGCAGTCATTTGCTCGTATTATCGCGGGATGAACAAAAACGATGAGGCTTTGGTCGAAACCTATTGTAATAATATAACATGTGACAGTCCTACAATCGAGCGCAAAAATCAATCCATCCATCAGATACGGTATAGTGATACATAACCAGATTTCCTAATATTTTCTGGCTTCATAAAATACTTGTATCGTTAATCATATCATTGCGTGTTTGTGGCATGCAAAAATGTACACGATTAAGCTTATACGTGCACCATTCAGATTCAAGTATTCGATGTAGGCTAAGTTAGTCTTCGTTGATGACGGAAAGTAGGCAATGGATAGTACTTACCTACAAAAAAAAAAAAAAAACTGAGTTTGT
The DNA here is from genome assembly GCA_035079385.1 of Aspidiotus rigidus. Lineage (NCBI taxonomy): Eukaryota > Metazoa > Arthropoda > Insecta > Hemiptera > Diaspididae > Aspidiotus > Aspidiotus rigidus. Next base: position 682,922 of record JAVHKY010000002.1, on the reverse strand, counting down.
GGAGCAATACGTCCTGTGATGAAGTAAGTTAGTAGGTATAGCCTAGGTATGCCTATTTTAGATTTTCGATTGAAACTTCGGCTGTCATGATTTTTAATCCAAGTATATCGTGGAAAATGCGTCCGAAGAGAAGAGAACGAAGTAAAAGCTAGATAAATGGAAGACAATACAAGGTTTTAGTTCCTTTTTATCCGTTCTTAGACTACAGTATAGCCACAGCAGTCTGGCAGCGGTACAACGTACGATAAGAAATTACTTTCGACAGTGTCTAAAGAAGAATAACGAGGTATGAATTATTTGTGCAAGCAAAAATTCCGAAATAAGATCCTCACTTCGTTCGTGAGGCGATTCTAACTATTTTTGATGAAATGATGCTTGCGATAGGTACCAAAGTATGATTGCTCAATCAATACCAACATAATCTCTATTTTTAATTACTTCTCTCTTATGAAGCGTAAATATACTATTTGGATTAACGTCTCACGCCTTTATTTATGGTCTTTTGTTAGTTAATCACGACTTCCATTCGTACTTACCTATAGTACAACTACAACAACACGCACCATCGTTGTTGTAATTATTGAAGAGACCAAGCTCGTATCGAAGACGCGTCAATTGATCAGGTTCAGACAACAATCTATATCTCTTCCGAATCGGACTAGATCATTCACAACACCATAATTCTTGCTACCAATTATTGTCATCTGTTCAACAAGTGAGTACTTAGCACGATCTAGAGGATCAAAAATCTCATGAAGGTCGAAATATCGTGGCAAACTTGTAACAAGGTTAGGTACCTCAACGTGACCCAGTAAAACCAGCGTTACGTACAGAACATTTAAGTCGCGATTGAATCAGAGTAGCGCATTTTCTACCGCTTACAAAGGTGTTGGAAACGTGATCCCGATAATTCTCAGTGATAATTAAACGGTAGTACCCATAGAGTAGTAGCTGTAACTGTTAGATTTCTAGTATGGAAACGAATAAGTATCTGAAAAAATTTGCAAATTACGTAGACAAAAGAATCAATAACAGTATAATAGGTACCGGTACCTAGGTAGGTACCTATTTTAAAGTTTCATCGTTTTATAATTTAAATATAAAAAATTCAGTATCTATTGAATATTTCGGTTTTCAATTTACGATCCAGCTACTCTTCTGACTATAAGCCAGTACAAAGGAACTACCAACTTAAATATTTCTTGAAGTAATTTCAAATCACAAGGGCAGAATGCGAGCTTCGATTATAGCGACGACCAGTCTTCATTGATGCGGCATAAAATTGTGCGAAGTCCTCTTTCAGTTTCCTGACACGGCTTCCGAAAATGTTCGATCAACACCCTCTTTATCAATGGTAACATTATGCAATATTGCTGAACAATATTGATAATTTTCCTGCAAGTAAAACATTTAACGATCAGTACCCTTACCGGCAACTCTGCTGAATTTTTATGCTCTAGCGGCAGGGATTATCCCTAGCTCACAATGTTATTTGACAAAGGAATGATAAGCTCAAGTTTTATCTAAGTTTTGAGCCGTAAATAAGATAAAGCGAAACGATTTCTCATTTTTTGCTCAATTAAGCGACTTAATAAGCGAAACAAACGCTTAAAACTTAAAAAAGGCCAAAACATGTTCTTTCTAACAAAAACATGTTTTAGACTTTCAGCTTCAAGCTTTAAGCTCAAGGTTTAAGTTGAAACTCATGAGTCTTAAATAAGGTGTTAAAAAAATAGAATCCCATGAATTTTCTGTCCTTCTCGATTTATGTCGTTAATAAAGCCTTAAATTTATTCAAGTCCCCCTCCTAATGAAGTTTTCCCAAGTCCTCTCCTGCCTTCCTCTCATGCACAGGGCTATAGCTAGGAAAATAAAATTTTCCATGTTATTCTGAAAGGCGGCGGACAATTTTTTAAATTAACCACTCTAAAAGAGGTTCCCTGTTCACATGGAATAACTATGAAGTGATTTGGGGGAAAGAAAAATCCAATGGAGAAAAAAGACGTTGAAAAACTTGGCTAGAAACGAAATCAAAAATCGAGAAAACGCGGTCATCTTTTGAGTCACAAATTCTTCAAAATTTCTGCTGTTCAAAAAGGTCAATAACTCTTTCTAAAAATGAAAAATAATAACATGGAATGTCAATTCTGAAGTATGCGTACCTAATGATGATTTATTCGATACGATCATACAGTTTACCTACACTTCAAAAATTTCTTATGAAACCTCGATGATTCACGAGCTTCATTTTTATTTTAGGCTGTGTATAAAAATCCGTACGTAAGTGTATACCGTATTTGAACACGTTTCCGCAATCTTTATAAATTTTACCTCGTTTGCGTCTATGATTAAGCGAATTTTCACGCCTTCCCCGTAATTTGCGGTCACACAGCTTACGAGATTTGTGTTTTGCGTGGTGGCAGGTTCATTAACATCATAAATTGAAACTGCCTCAGTTAATGCAACAAACGTTGGTTTAAAGTAAAAAAAAATGAATAGGAAAAACATTTTTTTCACCCGAATATTGTTTCTTGTCTGTGCAACGATAGGTATCCGACTGAAAAAAAAAAAATAATAATAATAAATAAATAAATAAATAAATAAGTAAACAAAGGCATGTACCTATGAAAATGGATTTAGTGTCGATTATTTTAACGTAATATTGCCTGCGAGCAAATATTGTGTTTACGAGTATGATCAGATCACCTACCTATCAACAAAAATAGGTATTTCTTTCAAAATCAGTGCAAATAAAGTTTTAGTTTGCGAATTTCTTGATTAATTACAACGATCCGCATGGTTACAATGATAGCTAACAATTCGATATCATCTCGACATAATTCATACGACTGCACATAGATGTAGGTAGGCACTCATCGTATGAACCTAAAAAAAATAAGTGTGCCCATGCTGACGATAACTTTTTTTTAGATCGAATATCTACGATTATTTTTGCAGATAAACTAAATACTCAATTTTCCGTGTTTTTCAGCCATGATTTCCAAAACCAAAGTTTTTTAATTTTCGGTGTTGCTTCCGACTGCCATTGTGGTGACGGGAAATACTGTATCAATAAACATATTGATATAGGCTGATACTCATTATGAGCTCGTATCAGGGAGACTGTTCCTTGTAATATAAGAAAAACGAATTTTTTGAAAAATAATAATATTGCGAAAGTAATCAAAAAATAAAATGAAATAAGTAGGCGCGAAAATCAAAATTAAACATTAAAAATATTTAGGTAGGTACATCACAAAACTTTGATAAAATCTTGTGGAGTCCTTACAGAAAAATTTTCGTATTTGCTATAAAATGATTTTTTATGTACAAATTTTATATGAAATAATTACATGTTTTATAGGTATAATGAAGAGCTAAAAATATAACATCAATCACAATTCCAGTATTTTCTGTTCTATTATCGCTTACACATAGGTTATTTTTTTTTTCCCGGCAAAATGATTCTGAATTTATATAACCTAGACCTTATTCAAGGGCGATTTCTTTTTTCAAATAGTTCGATCTGTGTATTATTAATCTTTATCTTTTGATGCGTACAATTTTACGGGTGAACCGATTTATTGGTGATCACTATCAGTTTCCATACGGAACACAGATATTAAGAACGAGCGTAGGCCTATGTATTACGTATTTTTCATAGGTACAGAAAGAGAAGCTCTTAAATTTGAAAATAAACTGTACATAGTAAAAGGGAAGAAGAGTAAAAAGTATTGGTAGATCTATGTTTCCACTACAGGAGTACAAAAACGAAAGTTGTATTTTTGATTGGGAATCTGGTTTAGGGGGAGGGGATTTCTGAAAGAAAAGCCAGGGTACGTGGGATTTGGAATTCTCTCGAGCTATATATGACAGAGGGGAACCAGGAGAAATGTTGACTTTCGAACTTAAACCTCGAGAAGGTGAGGAAAAAGTTCAATTTTTAGGTATTCGGAACAAAGTATAAATAAATGAGTCGCAGTTTATGAAGGCAACCTAGTCTCACCCCACCCTAATGCAAAAATCTGCGAGTACACTCCCCTCTTCAAGGCCCCACTCTCCAGCAGATACAAGACTTGCCTTTCAAATCTGGTGCCCTCCATGAAGAATTGGGTGAATTTTTTGACCTTTTGAATGTTTGTTGTCCCCTAACTTCTGTAAATTCTTCGAGTTCTCCGAGGAGGTGGAGATCCTATTAGATCCCCCTTGGGTTCTCTCATCTCAGAAGTTTTCATGTCCAAATTCGAGCTTGACCTTATTCTCTTCGGGTCGGGTGTTTTTGGGTCACGTTTTTGATTGCCACAGGTACGTTGACGACATGTTGTGTGCGTGGACCGGCCCTGCAAAGCTCCTGAGTGAGTTTCTCGCTTATTTAAACAGCCTATATCCTTCCATAAAATTAACACTGGAAGTTGGTGGCTGCTCTATAAATTTTTTGGACCTAACTATCTCCGTCATTGACGGAGTCCATGAATTTGATATTTATCGCAAAGATACATCGACCGATATTGCTGTCCACGGGTCATCATTCGTTCCTGTTGCTCACAAAATATCTACGCTTAACAGTTTAATACATCGCCTCATTCACATCCCTCTGAGTCAGGCAGCTTTCCATATAAAGAGCTCGTGACGATAAAGCACCTTGCGAGAGTGAATCAGGTCAAGGTGGACATTGACCCGAATGATTCAGACCCCATTCTGATTGCCGAGAGGAGGAGCTTGTAGGGATTGCCCCAGTGTCTATATAGGTATAACTAGCCGTCAACTCCAAATTAGAGTGGATGAACACAAAAAAACGTGAAGTAGTCGGTGTCTGCTAATCACTTAATTGAAAGTGTTTTGGCTTTAAATAGGGGTCTGATCCTTCACTGGGATAGTTCGTATTTCAATCGAAATTATTCGACATCGGAGTAATAACGACGTCACGAGGCAGGTATATTCCTGAGGGAGGATTGATTGAATTAATCTATGAGAATGATTCACATTTTGATGAATCGCTAGTTCAGTCAAGATCTCGTTCGGGGTAACTTGGTCTCGTTGGTGTAGGGTCTAGTCGCTTTCTATACCTTCAGAATGGCTGCTTAGCGGAAAGCGCTCGAATGTAAAAAAAATTCATTGCGGTTCTTGTATTTGTTTTCTTCACTCCTCTGAGTATCATTCTTAATTATGGATAACCGTGCCAAAACGTATATTGATTCCAAATAGGGAACCTGTCGTATGGGCGTTCTTTGTATTTAATTTTTCTAAATGAAGATTGAACTTTGCTACTCACTACGTTGGGTGTTCACGCTCGAAAGTCCATATTTTTCCAAATTCCTCCCCATCAGATACAGCTGAATATTCGAATTATTTCTCAAGCCCCACTCGACCCATCATAATAGCGCGACAGTCAAAATTTTTAACAAAGAACTCTGTTTTATTGGAGGGTTTTTCGGAAAAAATGTCCACCGTTTGCCGTCCGACCGGCCGAAATTCTTCCAAGTCCCCCGTCTATCATACACAGCTCGATGGTCGTACCATATTTAACTAAGAGGTCGACATTTTTCCAATTATCACGTTTTGCCGGGCTGCACTCGGCGCCCGTAATTTTTCTTCAATCCCCCCGCCCCCCCATGAAACAGTTTCCCTGTAAAAACCATTTCAATTGACTGAGATGTGCGCGAGACGTCTCAGGTCAAATTAAAACAGCTGCCACCTTTCACCGTCGACGATGCAAAGTCTATACACACTTATTCTATTTTTAAAAGCAACATGTTGTATAATATTCTCTATACTCAAACGTTGAAATCGTAATAATTTTTCATAAATAGTAATGTGTAGTCTCTGAGATGACGTAAGCATATAAAATGTTAAAATTAATTTTGAAGCAAAAGATTGACGAGATTAAGCTGGCCAGTGAAGACACTGTGATTGAGGTAGTAGAGAAACTTCTTGGAAAAGGGCTGAGATAGTTGCCGAAATCTTTTTTTAAAAATTGCATGAAGTCCATTTCAGCGGATGATCTCTACCGACAATCTATTTTGTGTATAAAATCATATCGGTTCGGAAAAATAAATCCAACATACGTATTACACGCTTAATTTATTCTACAGCGTATTTTGAACTTATAAGCGCATTTAACGAATGATTTTATTAAAGAAAAAAACGTTCAAATTCTCCCGTGATCCGTAGTAGTATTCCATAAAAAACATTGTCGCGTTACGATGATAACGAGCGAATTTCGGCGCGATTCCTTTGAGCTATCGTGGTTTATGAGGGTATTACGATACATGGAAGGTCAAATCTTCGCTAATCTAAATTATGCGAATCCACGTATTCCGACGCTGTACGATTTGGGCGGACAAAAGACTGAAAAAATTCCAGAGGTATAAGCTGTGCAGTATATTACGCGCCTTATTACTGTTGCAACTTTATAGGCGCTTCCTCTGTACAATAAAATTTTTAAATTCAAAAAACGTAGAATGTACCTATACCGTTAGGAATTTTCGTATGTAAATAAAACGAATAACTTTATCTACAGAAACCTGAATTTAATTCTGTATAGTAAACCTGCAATACACTGTGTATGGTATTGTGATCCCCTCATGAAAAACTGGATAATAAAGTCGTATTTCTGTCAACAGGTAAAGTTCATTGCCAATTTTTTGCTGGTTAATTGCAACATTATACGACGAAAAACATGTCTCGCAAATGCAATCATAATTATTCGCAAATTGTGCATCGAATAAATCGTAAAGAACTCGAATCAACGAACAATCGAGTGGACTACCCTTTTGTAGTCTATATTAGGGTAGGACGTGCTCTGCAACACTTCCTCGTAAATATTTACAGACGATTTTTTTTTTTTTTTTTTGAACTTCTCTTCACGACCGCGACCCGTTGTTGTCGATGATTCAACAAATTTAGATTGTACCGGTGTACTGTCCGTGTGCGAAATTATACGAAAAAATTGTCCCTCCTCATTCACGCGAGATTCGTTCGTCTTTTACGAACGACGACTACCGGCGCACACGTCAATTAGGCGTCAAGGCAAACCTGCCTTTAAGCAAAGAATTTTCCGAAAACGAGCGCAAAATAGGGTATATCAGGAACTCCTTGGGAAGTGATTGTTCTCGGCGGCCTCACACATGAACACATACACACATTTCGATGCGTTTATGATGAATAGGTAGTGGATAAGTAAATATACGAGCACTAAACGAGTGCGATTCAAGAGATATTTATTTGATGAATCGCATCAGAAGCCCACTACCGCACGTCGAGGGCAAGTCTATTTAAAAACCGAGTAACGACTTAATCGCACCCCAGTGTTTGTTGTTTTGCCGCAAGTAGCAGAATTTGAAGATAATCACGAGGTAAGCTTATTTTATAAAATATTTCAACACGGTGAAAAAGTCGCGTTTTCAAAATCTATACCCTTTTGATTTTTTTTTCCACAATTAAATTGCACCTTCTATTTTCTTGTGATCAGGAAGTCCGACAAGCTTTTAATAAATTCGTTTAGGAGAGTAAGCATAAAATTGTTAGGCTTAAAAAAAAATTAAATTTGTTGTAGGAACAATTTTTTATCGAATTTAACGTAGGATTTAAATTTTTGAAATTTCGCTCGAATAAATTATTCACTTTACAATTTATTTCAAACCGGTGCTTCAGACATACACTCACCCCCTCCCCCATCCTACGACATTCTTAACGAATTCATCGTTATAGGGATAAAATCGTGGGACAGATTTCAAGTTCAGCGAACCTTGGTTCCTTATAAATTTCTCTGTATTACACTATATTTCAAGAGGATAAGAGATTTATTCGATACAGTTTAGGGTACTACTGTTCGTGAGAATCACGGTTGATCAAATCAGCCGTTTATAGTATCATGATTAAATTAGCAATGAAACGGTATGTCAATCTGGCATTGTGTAGTAATTTTTTTCGGATATTAAAATCGAGACGCCGGTTAATAGAACTGACGACGAGAATACGGCATCAAATGTTACGCCACATTCTAAAATAATTTAGATGGATTTCATGTTTCAAACGATATACACAATGGTACATTGTAAAATTTAAAAATTATAATTTACAAATAAAAATGAATTACGAACAAGAATTTAGCCCTCTATTTAAACAATCGGATTTTTTTTTTTTTTTTTTATTTTCGACGACAAACATTTTGATTTAGGTACTTAACTATGAAAAAAATTTTAACGAACTGTGAAATCGCTCGTATCTTGATAATTTTCATAGGGTTTGAGGTTAATTATACTTATCACAAGGTAAAAGCAGATGAATTTCAAGTAGGTTTGCGATGGTTATTGAAGAAAACAACTGAAAATCATTGAAAGAGGAGGCAGGTACTTCGTGGAGATTGCGCATTGGCTCTCTTTCGAGGCAAGAGAAGAAATTAGAATAAGAATGAGACAAGGATTGAAGTACAAGTAGATGGGTAGAAAAGTACTTACTAAGTACTTCAGGTATCGAGTTTTCCTCACGGGAGATTTTCATGGTACAGACATATTTTCTATATGTGAGTTCAGATTACTACGGGAAGTGGACCAAGTGTTGAGAATGAAAACATGGCAGCAGTGTTAGAAGTATAGGGAAAGACGGCGCTCGGTAATTTTAAAATAGTCTAAGTCTCTCCTATTATAGCTCGATATTTGAAATTTTCCAAGTCCTCTCCCTATCATTGTATACGTAGCTCGAAATGGAAACTTTTGTGAGGTACCTCCTATCATAGATAGCACGATATTCGAAACTTTTCAAAACCCATATTCTCTATTAGGAAGCAGACGGCGGAACGCCAAAATTTTCAGAACAGGTTTTCTGTTAAAAATTCCAACCATGAAAGTAAAGTAGTTTTCCTTCAAAAAATTTGGCATCTCAAGCCATATATGACAGGAGGAACTTGGAAAAATTCCGAATTCTGCGCTAAATATAATAAGAGGAGGAGAAGCGAAATTTCAACCATTGTGTAAGCCGGATGGTGGAAGGCAAACAGCGAACGGAGGACGTTGAAATTTTCGGAACTATCCTCTCTAGAATAGGTTCCCTGTTATGAGGTCGAAGGTTTTTGGTAGCCAAATTGACAGCGCGTTTATAATCCATACAAAAAAAAATGATCACATGATTGAGACGGAAAGTGCGTAGCTAATTTTCAATCCAGATTAGGAGGATAACATATTATGCTCAAAATGTGCAATATATCATGACTCGAAAGTTGAAATTTTCCTCCAAGTCCCTTATCCTTGTGACGTCGTTATTCAGGGCTCGGTATCTGCTCATGTAATTCAATGCATTTAAAGCGGTAGGATTTCAAATTGTGGCGGGTACAGGTTGACATGTAGGTGAGGGTGGATTTTGTTGACTTCCTCTTGGCCTATCATTTACTGTTCCTGTAAATGCTCAAGTGTATTGGTCAACTCTTATGACTCGTTTGTATATCATTATCATCATTCGAGCACCACATCTTTTGTTCTTAGCAATAACCAATGTGGTGGTCCTTCCGACAAAAATCGCGGCGTTTGAAGCGTTCAGCCGCGGATGAAGACTGCAGCAGTCTCTTGCTATGGTGCAAAATCAGCGTGAGCTACAAGCGAGGGCAACGATACGTCACAATTGATGATGGGATAACACCCGAAAGCACTTTCGTAAAAGCAACTAATAAAGTAGAATTGTACTCTTGAAAATTTTTTTCAAAAATGTATAAATCTTATGTCATGTCCTTTTTGACCTGCAAAAATTTCAGTTTGGAGAGTTAAAAAGTTTTAAATTTACAAATAGTGTAAAAATTTAATGCCCTCCCTCTTTCTCTTTCTTTAATGGGTTATTCAACTACATAATACGTACTTTCACAATACAGTCATAGATTGGTGTAAGAACAATAATTTACCAATACAAAGGTATTTTTATTAGAGTAAGTGAATGGAGTTGTATAAAGGTGGATAGTTATGCAGTATTGAATGGTAGGAGGGACGCGTAACTATTTCAATTGGAATTATTTGCTGGGGATGAAGAGCGGTAAACTTGAAAAATACTACAGAGATTGAAATAAGTTAGGTATGCAATTCTATTCTTCCCAGGATATTAGTTTTTGTCTCCTTATTTTCTCTATCCAAAGTAAATATTAGAATGAAAAAAATTCAAAAAATATAAAACAAAGTTTCTAACAACCACTGCACTTTTGAATTTTATTGTTTTTTTTTTATCATTATTTTGGAGCCTCTGCCGTCAGATGAAACAAAATGTATAGGACTCTGACAGCAGAGCTTTCAAAATAATAAAATTTTCAGATTAAATTATTCCGTCCAATTATTAATTAAGCAATCCTTCTGATCTTTTTGTTCTGGAAAACTTTAAATACTGTTTTGAGAAAACCGCGTCTACAGATTTAAAACGCTACACCAAAAAAACTACGGCTCCTAGGGGATTGATTAATGAATGAAATCAAAGAGTGTACGTTCTAAATTTGAAATTAAAACAAAACATGCACCTTGTGTCAAATTATTGACAATATTTTATGGGCCTGAAAAGTGCCAAAGTTAGGCCCTTTTTCAAATGATTTTTTTTTCATTTTTGCGTGAAAATCTCTCTCTGAAGTGACAAAAATTTTTATTCACGTGAAATTTCGTATAAATTTGCTATTCAAGTGTACAAAATTGGAAAAAAATAATAATAAGTGAAAAAATTGTTTACAAAAATTATACGGCAAAAATGGAAAAAAAAAAAAAAAAAAAAAAAAGTTAAAAAATATTGTTTACAAAACTTTTTTGGCAAAAATAAAAAAAAATTATAATAAAATGTTCTGGCGTAACCAAATAAAGGAAGATCATGTTTCATGTCTTTAATAAGGTAGCCTACTTTCGTCTTTGTCATTCCTGCTTTGCTTGATCTGAAAGTACCACCTTCTTGTTCTGCACACGCGAATGAGCCCCTTCTTGGACTATTATAAGTCTACTTTAAAATATTTCAAGTTGATAGCTTTTTGGTGGGGGCTGACTCGCTCCGCTCGTTCGCCTCCTTCTGGGCTTAGTATGATATGTTTTAGAATATTTCAAGCTACTAGCTTTTAGGGAGCTCACTCTTGGGTTTAGTATGATTCTACTTCGGAATATTTCAAGCTACTTACTGGCTTTTGGGGGGTGGTCTAGTAAAAGTCTACTTTAGAATATTTCAAGCTAATAGCTTTAGGGAATTCGAATTCATAGCTTTTGGGTAGCTCACTCGTTCCGCTCGTTCGCCCCCCTCCCCGGTCCACCTCTCTTGTCTAGTACACGTACGCCCAGCTTAGAATATTTCAAGCTAATAGCTTTTTGGGAGCTGATCTAGTATAACAAAAACTGACTAGCTCCAATATACAGTATACTAGTGTGTGACTGGTTTATACCAGCTAAGTCGATGCTGCACTCTTAGTATAAAGCTAGTATATAAACTGGCCGGTGTGAACTCGCGGGATGAACTAGCAAAATTTCAAATAGGTGTTAGGGTAGTCCCAAAATGCTATACTAGGATCACCTGTTGAAGAGTAGCTTTATACTAGCCAAACTGTAGCCTGGTAGAGGCCTAGACTTGTTTAGGCCTTGTATAAAGGAGCGTAGACCTAGTATAAATCTAGTATAACTTCAGTACACTGCTCTAGCACAAACTAGGCTGGGTGAACAAGCAGATTTCTGGGGGGGGGGGCACTCGCAAAATTTCAAATTGGGGATCAGGGCAGAGTAAAGACATGAAACATGTCAATAAGTGAAAAAATGGTTTACAAAACTTTTTTGGGACAACCTATAACAATACAGGGAATTAACACTATAGGACTTTTCATTGATGGACAACCTCTTTTTTTTCCAACAACGTCGTCATTGCAGAGTTAAATGATGTATTACTCCTCTTTTACGATAGAGAGCGCTAGGTCATTCTACCGCGTGATGGAGAAATGAATGAAGAGTAGAAAAAAACAAAAAAATGAAAAAAGGCATCAGTCAAATTAGGCCCTTTTGCTGGAGACGTGTTCAATTGTGTCCATAGGAACCATAATTTTTTACTCTACGAAAAAAAATTATATTGTACAATTTCAAACATTGTCTTTCCAGTTTTTTTTTTTAAATCATCAGTTTTATCATTTATTACTTTAATTGAAGAGAAAAAATTCGAAACAAAAATTTAAAACGTGAAGTGAGGACATATCCCAAATCAGTGTCGAGTTCTATAATTTTTATCTGAAGGTAGGCCTAGCGGCTAGCCCCATGTCAATTCAGAAAGTGAAAGATTATGAAATATTTAAAATTATATCAATTTTAGTTTTAGATAGAATTGGATAAGTAAATAGAGGTTCAAAAAGTTTAAAGATTGTGATGAGTTATTATTCAATTTTAAAAACATAATTTCTATCAATACTTCTTTTTCTTCTTTCCTTTTTTTTTTTTTTTTAAATGGAAAATTGGAGTTTTTTTTTTCTTTTACGAGTATTGTAGCTGCACTTACAGCCTATATGCTCGATATAACTTAGATTACAAACTTGAAGAGAGACAGAGAATGAATTTCGACCCCCTTTCCCATAGAATAAATTCCCTGTTAATACAAAGACTACATTTCAGTAGGTAGTTCGATCAGCGCAAAGTTCCAAAATAAATGTTGTCTGTTGTCTCTAGCTAAAACGTTGAGTAACGGTATAAAATTTTGTGTGAGATTAATTCGGTTTTTCAGACTGTTAAATGGGTACCTAAAAAGTTCATGAAAATGAAACGACCACTCGGAGAGATAAAATAAAAGCAATATCCATACGCCAAGGTTTACCCATAGAGTACCTATATATCATAAAAGGTTGCGTCATGCCGGATTGTTTTTGTGTACCATCTAATTATAATAGCCGTACACGTCGACGTTGTAGGCCTATATTGTGTTATTATCGATATTCGGTAGTTTTTTTGAAAAAAGTCATGATTACAGTATTCCTTTTTCGAAAAAAAAAAATGAAAATAATAATTGTATAATTTAGAAAGTAACTAATAAAAGGAAAGAGGATTACGTTTGTAGAATGTACGACTCATCACTAGTGATGGTAACTTGATAAATGAAAAGAAGGGGAAAGGGGAAAAAATCATGTGAAAAACTATCGGAGAGGTACCTACACATATATATAGTTTTTCTCACTCAACCAACCATCGCGGTACCACAACAACTTACAATGATAATTTTGCAAAATTATCTGATAATACGTCCGCTACTCGTATGTTCTTACCTTGAATAGGGAGATAATGAATGAAATAATGCGAGACGAATACAAATATCATTTATGATCTAAAACGAAATATACATCATATAGGTAACAACACATCATTTCTGAAGCTACTCGTAAATACACTCCCATGGGGTACCGTACTGCCTGTGTTACCTTTAGGTGCATAGTTTTGTGAAACAACAGTCAAGTATGACAAATTGATGCGCGTAGGCTTTTGCTAAAAGTTGAAATTTCAAGCACTCGGAAGTTCTAGTGAAATAGTGGTTTGGATTTCAGAACAGACAGCTCGTCAAAGGTAATACTTATTTTTCATTTTTATTACTTACATTATTTCAATAAGAACACTACGTCTTTCATTAGCGACAATTGAGTTAATACTTTTCGATTCACAACATTTCGAATCTGTCTTTAAATGTGCTTTTGTTTGAAGACATTCTCATTGCCTATCTAATTCGCTTTTACTCGTACTTCGCATTATTGATTACATATCATCATATCCGTAAATACTTAGGTACTTATCTCAAATTGATTCATTATGATTTGACTAAGCAGTTCATCTCGCATTCACGAACCGGAACATTAGAACCACAAATTATAATTAATTATACTTAGTTGGCTAATTGGAAGAACAGGAAGTGCAACTTTGTGCATGGCGAGAAAATATTTAGGCTAATCAAGCTTTTTTGAATTATTATCATTTTGGTGGTTATACATAAAGAGAATGAGAATAGTCAAGACTAGAGTTTGGAGTGCGAAGGGATTGGGGTTGCGAAAAGGAGAAAACATTGATGCAGCCAATGCGGATATAAGGCTATAGATCGGGTAAGAGACGAAAATAAGTATGGTGAGGGCCAATGAATGGTATTCTTCTAATCGAGATTTCTTCGAGTCTTTCATCGTTCTGGATATGTTGTTAAACTATTTGTCTCTGAGATCTCATTAATTTCAACTGCTTTGTGGCACGTCATTGGGGAAAAATGTAAGGTGTCGTGCCAGCAAAGTGCGGTTTTTGAAGAGGGCGGGATCTTTTGGAAAATGTACAGGAGCCTTCGGATCTACTTTGAGGACTTTGAGAAATTTTGACTTCTGAGTTTCATGTATAGGACAAGGTGGAGAAAAATGAGGAGTGAAACGTGGAAAATTTCCAGAAGGACATATGTGAGGTGGAGTCAAGAAACAGGGTTAACGACGAAAACGAAAAATTGCGTAACAGTTCTGACTGGCATTCCACGACTTACAGACGCGTCAAGAATTTTTGTTTATACTCTGAAGGGGGTTTATTACGTTCCCTATAATCAGTACCATTTTGGAGAGATCGTGAAATTGTGCATACGAATTTGTCATGTACGGAAAAATGAATTTTTGGTCCTTCACCCTATCTCCTTATTCCACCTCTCATATATTGTTAAGTTGTTCAGGTGAATTTTGCATTACCTCTGAGTTGTAATCTGTATAAGCATCAACTAACTTTGAATTTTGCATTACCTCTGAGTTGTAATCTGTATAAGCATCAACTAACCTCCATACAAGAATCTATTGGATTTGAAACGTCATTTTTGTACTTATCTAGTTACAGCACCGGATCTACCATTTGTGTCTTCTGAGGGCTCTCTATCTCGTAAAAAAAATTCTTGTCAACTCCAGTTGGCGTCACTTACTCCTTAATCGTTCCCTATCCAAAAGTTTCGAGTTCCACTTTCTCTTCACCATTTTACCAACTTTATTTCCTTTGGGCCATACAGCAGTCAAAAAAAGGTCTTCAAACTATGTGAATTATCCGAAAAATCGACGTTTTCCTATGCTTACCACTCCTACTTTCTAAATATATCGTCACCTCGTCATCTTTCGCTTTGCAGACGATACAAAATTCAATTATGGTTTTTCATTTTTGATTAAAAACAAAATTTTCTCTTACCGTCACCGCAACTCCGTCACAATCCTAACAGCTGAGATCCAAACTACCCTCAAATACCTAGAATCAGTCCTAACTCGCTCTCTCCCTCTTCATCACCTACCTTTTTGACATGTTTCGTGTCTTTAGTCTCACCTCACCCCAATTTTGAAAATCTGCGAGTACACCCACCTCCCCTCCCCCTCACCCAAATCTGACTTAGAAAATTTTTGAGAAAAATTTCACCTTTATATCCCGTAGGTGATCCAGAAATCTGCGTGTACATCTTTGTAGTACTCTTCTTCCTTGACTTTATAGGACAAACCTCCTGAAAACTAGACAAAATTTCATGGAAAAGACTTGACAAACCCCCTGGAATTTACTGGATAAAATACCTAGTGGGTGATTCAGGAATCTGCGAGTACACCTCGTATGGTTTTGGGTTTTAATTATTCCTTCATTATACAGTATACTAGCCTTCATCAAACTGGGCCAATACTAGGCTGCTATAGTAGGTTTAGCTTTCATTATATAGGCCTATAATAGACAGTATACTAGACAATACCCCGTAGAATCCGTAGATGATTCAGAAATCTGCGAGTACCTTTTGTATGATTTATTCTAAAGTAGACGTAGGTATACTAGACAGTGGCGGAGCGAGGAAGCCGCTCGCCCCCCCCCCTCCAAAAAAAGCTACTAGCTTGAAATATTCTAAACTAGATTTATGCTGGACCAAGAAGGAGGGCGAACGAGTGGAACGCAAAAAGCCACTAGCTCAAAATATTATAAACTAGATTTATGGTAGACCAAGCTCTCAAAAGCCACTAGCTTAAAATATTGTAAACTAGACCCGACCTAAGCCAAGAAGGGGGGGGGGGGTAAACGAGCGGGGCGAGTGAGCCCTAAAAAGAAGTGCAACCACCCTGGTATGTATTGCGGTATAGTATAGATACAAATTGCTAAGCATATTAGTATGCGGAGGCCCAGACCGTCCTCTCATTAGTCTGGCTCAGCCTAGTTAGGTGAGAGGGTTACAAGAAGCGTGAGTCAAAAATAGATTAGAAAAATAGAAGAAAGTGTATCGATAGTATTTGAGCAGGGTAGATGTGTTGCGTGTAGACTTCAAAAATCTCGGATGCGTTTCACATTATTTATGAAAAAATTTTGCGCTTTTCTTGACGTAAAGTTTCTTCCAGTATTGCAGCGTGTGAATTGTAAGTCAGCATGCAGCAATTATGTAAAAGGCATAAACACATTTGATTACTATCTGATCGCACGAAATACCTCGAGTCTTACTCTACTTGTCGGAATCTATCTTTCCTTTTGCAGGATATAGTGCCCGCGTACGTGTACCAGACGGTAGTCATCTGTTTGTCAACCTTGGGAAGTAAATCATTTTAAAAAAAACAAGCACAATGCGGCGCGAAGAATTGATGACGTGCGTTGTTGAACTAGAGCGTGACAGAGTATGACTGAATTATCGATCAGTAAATATTGATAGTAAAAAATGGATTCCTTTTCCTCGAGCAAAAGCCACCCGCGTTCTTCAACGCGTGTCCGTCAAACGATAGAAGATTCATATCGCTTACATGCATGTCGTGAAAAAAATAAAGAAAATACCGGTATTTCATCGACGCTCGCTTTGTAGTGAATTACTCATTTTACAAGCTTCTGTGCGCGTGCTGATGAAAAGTTGTAGATTCGCGCTGTTGACGTAGCAAAAATCTGAGACCATGCAGTGTACCAACGTGTACATAATTGCATGAGAGTACATAAAGGGCATATTTAAAACTGCAAGTAACTACTTTATATTGAAAAAGTAAGGGTACCCTAGTATGCAGCCGAGTTTCGCCGAACGTGACATTGAAAATAGCAGGCATTATAGCAGAGCGAACCAATCTGTCATTGCACGACTTCGTAATCGCTTTTTAATCGCTTCACTTTCCATAAGATCGTGGTATTTTATTGTTTATGACACGAGATGATAAATTTGATAAAAAGTCACCGCAGTTTCTCCAAAACTACGTAAATTGACTTTTCCATTTTTTGACTTTTTCTCCGAAGATGATACGGAGAAATGAATGAGTATGGCATTATTGTCGAATGGGTGATCGTAACGGTTTAAGTTTTAAGCCACGATATCTTCCCTATTATGTACCTACTTTGAAATCATCATTTTCTTCTTCTATAGGCCTCATAAATTCAACATTTTTCATTTCGCGACACGGCTCTGATCATTACCATTTTTATTTGGAGTTTTCATTAATGTCTTCACAAAAATTTGACATGATTTATGATGTACTCGTCTTCTTATAATGTAGCAACTATACCTGTTTAGGTGGATTACATCTTCAGAGTCATATTCGGTAGTACGATTGAAAGCTAAAAATGAAAGACAAAGTGAAAAATCAATTTCCCGAAGAATTTTTGATTGGAGCAGCATCAGCAGCCTACCAAGTGGAAGGAGCATGGAACGAGGACGGTAAGATAAAGGACTACGTAGTATATATTTTCTAACGTCCAGAAATAAAGAGTTTCAACCCCAAAAATCTCACCCACATCCGTCTCTAAAATGCCGCTAGGTATGATTGAACACACGAGATGAAATGTTTCTGAAATCTCGATTTCCAGTTGAGCACTCCCTCCCCTCTTCATACGTAACGAACTAATAATAATAAGAAAATTAGGAGAACACTAGGTGATCTAGAAACACTCCCATTTATACATTCTACCAATTTTTTTCTAGGTAAAGGAGAAAATATTTGGGATCGTTTAACTCATACCAATCCGGACGCAGTAGTAAATAGGGACAACGGAGACATCGCGTGCGATTCATATCACAAATACAAAGAGGATGTTAAATTGCTTAAGGACATCGGGGTAATTATTTGAAACAATTACACGCTAAAGTTGACTACCTATTGCTTTGAATCCGCAAATTGAAATTATGTATACCGGCAAGACCGTGGTAGAGCAAACCAGGTTTTACAATAATTTTCAATTTTTCTTTTTTTTTTGGTACGCTCGTTCCCAGGTGAATAAAATCATATAATATTCCTTTACACCATTCGTACTTGTCAGACCATCTTCTGATGGACGTAGAGGTCATTTACCACGGTGTGAACGATCTTCTGCCTTATACAATGTAATTAATTGGATTGGACAATCGTCTGCTCGGAAAATTATCCACTTCCTCGCGTACCTAATTCAATTTTTTTCTTCCGATTAAATAACGACACATATTTTTTCACGAATGAATTTTTCCTCAACTCGAGCGCGTCCAAGTAAAAGGAAGTATTCTCCTGTGACCTTCAAATAGAATGGTATTTTCTTACAGTTCCAAGTGTACCGATTTTCGCTAAGCTGGACGAGAATTCTACCAAATGGAGATCTATCCGAAATTAATCAGAAAGGTATCGATTATTATCATCGTCTGATCGACGAATTGTTGAGCAATGGAATTCAGCCTATGGTGAGTTAGCTACCATATCGTTTCCGTGAGAATTGTAGCGCTATTTTGTGACGAGTAGAACGCTCGAAATTTTTAAACCACGAACCATAATTCGACGAAGTTTAGGGATATTTCCTCAGATTCTTTGCAAGTTGTATTGAGTAAAATTTAAAGCCCCAATCAGAATATCGTCAGCCATAGTAGTTAAAAATCGAGACCTAAGAAATTATGGTAATTAAATTTACTCGTCTTTATCATTTTTAATAATTTTTACCTTCAATAGAAAAAATATTGAAAAAAAAAGATGTTTTTGAGTCAAATTCATGTGACAAAAATTGTAACAGGATTTTAATAAAGATCCTTATCAGTCCTTCGTTTTAGCTTTAGACTAGTAATAATTTCATGGATCATGGTCTCAGTCTGTTAGAATCTCCGCGAGTCTTTCTAATTTTTTAGAAAAATCATGATACATGAGTTCTAAAGCGAACAAAGGAATAATAACGTAAAGTTAATTATTTCTAGCAGTCATTAGGAAAAACGATTCGTCGAAGTCGTCAACAAGAAGAAACACTGATTTCATTTTTTTCGAATAAAATAATGAGAAGTAGGCCTACACGTGCACTTTGACTTCTTAAAAAAAAAAACTCACGAAATTAACAATGAATATGATATCATTAAGTTATTTATTTTTTAAACAACAATATTGAAAGGTCAGAACACAGAAACAATGATGGGCGAATTTTAATATGATTATATTTTAGGAATACAGAAATCTTTCATGATCCAGATACTTAGAACAGAGGGGAAAAAAAGGTATTGGAGCTAATGATCAAGATGAAATGAAATGGAAAATAATGAGTATTATGAATTAAATTGAAAGAGCACATATTTTGATGAAGAATTCTTCCAAGAGACCGCATCTATAAATATAATAAAATATCAAATTTGTCTGTGTTCATTTCTATTTCCTGTTTTCTTATTTTTATTATTTTCATGAGAAGCTCAGTTACCTATTACTAGTTTCTGAAGTACCTACATACTTATTTTCAAAAAAGTGTTAATTTATGGAAAGTTTTCCAACTTATTAATTACCAACAGACAAGATGGAGTTTTTGTGAATTACAGTATTTTTATAGATTGAAGATCCTGGAACATATCAGAAAATATGTAATTCCTAATTTAAAACAAAAACCTTATAAATAGGCATAACATAATTTTGAAATTTTATTCGATTTTCCTTTTGTTTAGTTTCTAAAATCTTGTTTCGGATACTTAGGTATAGATACTATTAGGCTAATGAAAAAAACGAAAAAGAAAACAAAAAACGAAATGAACAACAGCAAAATGTAATCTAGAATCTGCAGTATTTCAAAATTCTCCGAGATGGAATTTGAAAAAAAAATTATTAATAGGCCTACCTGATGAGCATCTTCAAAGAGATGAATTTTTAATCTACCATTTTTCCCACCTTTCAATTATTGCAGGTGACACTTTATCATTGGGATTTACCGCAAAATTTACAAGATTTAGGAGGTTGGTTGAACCCTTTACTGGTGGATTATTTCGTCGACTACGCTCGACTTGTGTTTGAATTATACGGCGATAAAGTAAGTCGTACATTCACGTATACTGGAACTTGAATTATTGTTTCAAAAGCTTCAGGTTTAGAAGAAGAATTTTTATACAGGTCAAATGGTGGAATACGATTAATGAGCCGTTGGAAATCATCCATGGTTACAGTGTAAAAAGATATGCTCCTTACTTATCTCTAGATTCATTTGGTGGAGATTATATGGCTGGACACACTCTTCTCAAAGCACATGCTAAAGCTTATCATGTCTACGATCGCGAATTCCGAGCTCACCAAAACGGTAATGAATTATTTTTTTATCAAGAAAAGAGGAAAAAACTCAATTTTCAACAAATACGTAGTCGATAAAAAAAGGAAGAAAAAAAAACTACCTACCAGAAAATGGTACATACAGTTTACCATTGAAAAGAATATGGAAATCGGTATCTTCCTTACAATCTCTAGGACGTAAATCCACCTAAACATCCTCATAGATTTTGTTTTGTTTTCTTAAGGTAAAATTGCACTAGCATTATGTGGATTTTACTATGCGCCTAAAACTGATTCGAAAGAAGACCAAGAAGCATCTGAACGAGCGAATCAATTCGAGGTAAATTATATACTCAAGACGACGCAAAATTCTCGCCTTCATTCGATATCTACGGTAAAGCCTTTAATTACGCTTGTTCACAGATCGGTTGGTTTGGACATCCAATCTATAGTAAAGAAGGTGATTATCCCTCCATAATGAGGGAACTTGTTGACAAGAGGAGCCGAGAAGAAGGCCGAGCCAGATCGAGACTACCCTCATTCACGAAAGAAGAAATTGAAGAAATACGAGGTAAATTTTTCGCGGGTACCACTAATCAGCTCCTTTTCAATTCTTTTCAAAATTGAAAAATTTCATGTTTAGGAACATACGATTTTCTCGCCCTGAACCATTACACATCATATCTCTGCACGAGCGGTAGAAACTTGAAAGAAAAAACTCATTACCAGGATGCTCATTTCATCGCCGAAGCAGACAACGCGTGGCCTTCTTGTCAAGCTGTTTGGCTGAAGGTGGTACCACAAGGCTTTCGAGATTTGTTTTTATGGTTGAAAAAAGAATACGGTAATCCAGCAGTATTCGTTACAGAAAACGGTTACTGTGACAATGGAGAATTAAATGACGTTGAGCGAATAAAATATCACGAGGTAGGTATACATCTATCGACTTTGAAGAATCAAAATTAAAAACACCGGCACATTAGTTTAGCGAGGCTCTTGATGGAATTGAGTATTTTCTATCTCATACGTTCTAACGTGAATGATGTGTATTTTGAACTGAATAGTCTTGAATGGCTTAAAGAGGTTGATTCCGTAACTTACGTCATGCTTTTCTGAATAGGCTTACATGAATGAGATGCTGAATGCCATTCATAATCATGGATGCAACATAATCGGTTACACAGTATGGTCGCTTTTGGACAATTTCGAATGGCTCAGTGGCTACACGTAAGATGGACACCAATTATAGCTTGGGAAAATCACCTTATCTATTTTCATAGCTCTTGAATCGATTTTACTTCGCAGTTATAAGTTTGGAATCGTACACGTTGATTTCGATGATCCGGAAAGAAAGCGTACACCAAAGAAATCGGTTGCTTTTTTTCGAAAATTACTCGCCACTCGTACTGTACCAGCCACCGATCATTGAGCAACTTACCTTCTGTAATTCAATTCTCGTCAAATAATAATACTATTTTTTTAAAATAAACAATACACACTTTTTTCCACATATTTATTCAATACTTTGGAAGTAGAAACAGAAGTACGTACGAAAATTATCAACTTACACGATAATATCGGAAATATTCGCTTAAAATAATAATAGGACTTTAACATGATCGATCATGGAATTTGACATCTAAATAACAAAAGACAATCTACGACGTTTCCATCTTGTTGTCACCACCCGGAGATTTCGCATCCTTGATAGCAGGCTTCTTAGTCTGAACCACCTTGATTTCGCGTGCCTTCTGCGCCGAAGTATCGGGCTAAACAAGAATTCGTAATATTTTAGAGCGAGCTACACGAGAAATGACAACGACCATAATGTAATTCTTCACTTACCTTCTTTGGTGCTACAATCTGAAGCAATCCATCGGAAGACAGGTTACTGGATACCGCTTCGGTCTTAACATTCGGTGGCAAACGATATTTTCGAACAAATTTTCGAGATACGAAACCATGTTCATCCTTTCGCTCTTCGTGGTTACCTTCGATGATCACGAAATTATCAGCGACTTTAACTTTGATTTCTTCCGGTTTGAATTCTTGTACGTCCAAAGAAATTTTCAGATCATCTTTCGTATCCTGAACAGACGATATGCCGCTATCTTCGGGTTGTAGATGTCTCAACATTCTAAGGTAGCCAGAATCCATCGGGGTCGAGAGTCCCAACAGCGAAGGAGCCGTAAACCGGTTGAGACTGCCATAGTATGGATCGTAATCATCCAGCAAAGGGTTTACCAAGTACGGTAACAAAGCCATCTACATGCAAGTAAATGAGAGAACATGATGAATAACACAAGTTGACTGAAAACACATAATACAAATGAAGTAACGGTCATCTTCCGAAATAACTTACCTTCAACGACAAGAACACTAACAACAAGTGAGGTAGACAGTAAAAAATCTTCACTGAACAAACGTCGATTCGACACCAATTAGTTTAGAATCACGATATTATAATGAAATCTTGGGATAAGCAATACGCACCGTAATGTACGAAAAGTTCACTGATACAAGAATGATACTAATGGCGCTACACAGCGCTCGGGCTTTATATACTTTCTTCATATTGAGCTAGAATGTTCCAGAATTTTCTGGAACTTTCTAGAATTTTCCTCTTGAAGAGACAGCAATTCTGTACGCATGCACCTCTTACAGCGGTATCGTTATTATTTTTAAATCCTATATATTAATACATAACGTACGATCAAGGTTCCATTCAAAAAAATTTGATCAGCTGTTGTTTGTTTTTACTTTTTTCCTGGTAGGATTTCTCGGATTTGGTATGATCATCACCTGTTGAACGCCAAATCCGTTGTTTTCGACATGTTGTTTCCTAAGTAAGTTCCCATTTCCCATGTTCCCTTTTAACTTTTTGACGGACTCGGTTGGAGCGCTAGTATTTTGTTTGACGTGCTAGCCACACTGCTAGCTGAATTTTCTCCAGTCTGTATTTACTCTTTTTTTTTTTCTTTTTTTTTTCTATAATATGAGTGAAAATGTTTTAAAATTAGAAGTAATATTGTTAAATTTTTCCCTTATTTTTCCTTACTAGAACATAGATAAGGAATTACGGACAATCTTTTTTTCAAAAACTTTTAAGTCTCTTAACAATCGAACAAGAACTCTCATGCACTGTACATGTTCAGTGATGAAATATTCATCAATTTCTAGAACGCTACCCACCTTAAGTCATACATTTGCTTAAAGGATTTCTAAAATCATGAAAAAAAAAAATAAACATGCACAGACTGTAGGAATTCAGATATTTAGTTTTCCGATTTTGAGACGTAGCTGAAGTCCTAAGAAAACATTCCGGGAGGGAAAATTTTCTCTTGAAAGCGTAAATTTTTCAACTGTCACTTAAGTAGGTACACGTTCCCAAGATGAATTTTATTAAAATGAAATCATTCGTATTCGTTATTATTTGTGAGTAGGATCTTGTAGTTTTGAATTCGGCGATCATATGCACGTATAGATTCGAACCTAGCCCATTGTTTACTACGGAAACAACAAAAACGAACAGCATATTAATATGCGCCAATCAACAATTAGGTTTTCTCTTCCCAATTCTATAATTATTCTTAGTAACACTAAATAAAAGATAGCCTATTTCAAATGGCACAAAGTATTCTATTTAGAGGTATTACTTCGAAAATTGGAATAAATTTGATAACAACGAGCGATACGCCTTATTTCGGTTCCATCTCAATTAAGGGGATAAAGGGTGAATATTTCTTCTATTTCAGATAGAAAAACGTGTGAAAGGCGTTACCGTATGCGATTCATTTGACAAAATTCAACACACATGTGATTACTTCGAGAAATTTCGGATCACCACCAATTGTTTTTACTGTAGGTAACTTCGAAGTTTTTTTATCAGAGGAAAACCACGACTACAGAATAGAATACGTAACCGATCAGATGATGTGTTGAAATTTCTGATGTACCTATTGGACAAATACGAATAAAATTTCATCTTTTCATGAGACCCTCTCGATTTATTACTTCGTAATCACCGCGCAGCATAACGCTGCAGTGACGTCTCTTCCTGATAAAACAATTAAGAATCACGACTCTCACAAACATGAGAAAATAGATTGCATCGTTTGTCCGTAACTACGAGACACCGTTAACGGAAAATAGATGTGAGAAAAATAATGTACCTAATAACGGTATTCGTTTATTGTTTATTGCAGATTAACAAAGAAATTTAAAAAATATCGTTTATAATATTGCGAAATAATATTCAACATAATGATTTCAGATCTAATTAATTATGGTAGGTATCCAGTGATTCATAACTGAAAAATCGATCTCAAAACTATAAAACTTGAAAACACAAAAAAAATTATGAATAGAAATTTTCATTTGATTTCAAAGTTTTGACATTCGCAGCTTAGGTATTCGTCAAAGATAGGAAGAAGAACGAAAATTTGAACATTTCTGTATCCCATCATACACCTTTTTTTCAAAGATAAATTTTTATTCATAATGCGATACCTATTCAAGAAATCGTTTAGTTTATTATAGAGGAAACAGTACAAATTTCAACCGCAAATCTTATTATTAGACTTTACGAGAGGAATCTCTCTTACTCTAAAAAAAACGAATAATTGGGGATTGAGTTAATTTTCTCAGTAGGTAATACAAAAATTGGATACCTATCACTAAATTTCTGGCCCCTATTCAGACCATTAGGCCTACTTTGAAAAAAAGGAACTGCATAAGCTGCAAATGCGTTTTTATTACAGACAAACGCTTTTTATCACATTTATAGGTAACTATCTTCAATTTTTCAGGATTTTTTCATTATTGTTTACTCCAGGAGAGTTGAACCAAACAGATCATGATAGGAAGATTTCTGGTTTTACTAAGTGTACTTCTTATTAAGTACTCAAATATTATACATAGGTACTTTCTTAGGAGAAGAAAAAAAAAAAAAAACCACTTAATGATACCCTTCCTTCATACCTATAACTTACTGCTGTATTTTAACATTTTTTCATTGAAGATGAGGATCGAGTCTTACAGCATAAAACGAAAATACCCCACTCCTCTCCTTGGAGATTGATTACATATTTAGATTCACAAAAATCCACGATCTATAATATCTTTTAAGACATTGACCAGAGCTTTTGTAGCTTTTTCTCCACCTTCCTTAGCGTACAACTCGACTAGAGCTTCACGTGGAATTTGAGAGAACACTGTGTTTTTGTGCTCCTCTGGCAGTATGTCCACTTGCTGGGGCATATCTTTGTTATCTTCCGCAATCAGAAAGGGGAGGAAGTATGAGGCAACGAAATACGCGAGAATTGATGTCTGTTTGAATTCTTCCAAAATCGCTTCTTTCGATGGCACTTTTGTTGAGGGGAAGGTACCTTGAAGAGCTTTGTAGTATTCATCTACCAAATCATTCCAGTGCTCATCTCTCATCTTTTGATCGGAGTTCAAATATAACACCAGTGTTATATCTATGGCAGGCGAAGCCAACCTCCAATTCGCCAGATCAACTATCTTAAGATCCGTTGGTTTTCCGTTCTCGTCGTATTTAAAAAGTACGTTATTTCTCAAGAAATCACCATGACACAAAACGTGAGTATGCTTATTTTCGTCCCCGTCAGTGTATACCGCACACCGAATTTCCTCACATTGTTCGACCATTTCAAGTATACTCTTCCGTTTCGAGTAATAACGAGGATCATTCAGTATGGGTTCGGTGCTCCTTTTTAGGGCTAGATTTAAACCGTCAAACTGTCTCAAAACGCTCCAGTTCGTTTCCACCATGCAGCGAGTAAGCGCATAGAAATCGTTCGGATTTTCTTCTCGAGCGCGATAAGAATATGCGTGAAACTCGCCGAGTTTTCTGAGCATCAAACTTAAATGATTGTAATCAAGGAAGGATTTCTTTGACGAGGTCAGATAGCCCTTAGCTTGTAAATTCTCGAACACTATTACCGCTTCGTCGGAGCTAACGTTGTACTGTAAAACACTGTTGTAGTAAGTCGGAAACAAATGTCGAATGCCTTCGCCGAAAGTCTCGAAAAACGGTTGTATTCTTGCGTAGAAGATAACCTCGTTGAAAAATGCTAGCATGGAGAATTGTGGATAAAATAAATCTGGAGGTGTTACCTTGAGTGCGAGGTGATCCGAATGCTGTATCGTCGCATCTTCGCGACGATATTTAATACAACCAAATAGCGCTTGCGATTGATAACCATTGGACCAATTGAAGTTTTCAGCATCGGCTTCGAAATTGATAAAAGTGCAATTTTCGCCGAATAATTTTTTACATACGATTAAAGTATTTTGTAGGACACAATCGATCAATGAATCCATCATAGAGTACCGTCTGATGATGATACTATTAGCAGAAAACAAACTTTACAAAGCACTGTCTATCAATTAACTGATATTTATTGAGGTTTTCCGATCTTACCGTCGACTTTGTACCTACGTCATCGTGCGCAATACCTATATTATTGCTTATAATTACAGAGGGAAAACGATCAGTCGTCGAGTATATCTATTTCTTCACACTGTCAGATAATGATTATCAGATAATACTGACGTTTGACTACGCTTATAGAAAACTTCATGTTCATCACGCAATTCTGTGGAATACCTATAACGGGACTTGGGATAGGTTATAAAATAGTCGAAAGAACCTACTATAGGTATGTCTTAGACATTTATTGTAAAAGTGTATTCATAAATTGTGAAGTAAGATGGCTAATTATTTGTGGACTAACTTGAGATGGTAATGTTAATTCTCTTTATTTGTACCCACTTACTTCAATCAAGAATTTATTCAAAAGTAATGAATGACCGTAAACTTGAAAAACGGATTGCTTCTATTCAAAAGTTCTTGTTCATTGAAATTTGCCGCACTATTAAGAAAACAAAAAACATTGTTGTTTTTGAATTGTTTATTGGTTCATGCTGCGTGTGTACTATCTCCTCCCTGAGACTCAAATAATAAATGCTAATAAAAATTATGAGAAGTTTAAACGTTTTAAATGTAGAAATTACTTACACCGAGCGTCAAGGGCCCGGGAGATTTGCTCGTTCTAACCGATGCTCGCACTATCCCAATTACAACGACGGCTCGCTCTATCCAGTTTTTTTTTCAGTTACAACGAAAACTCATACAAAGTAATTCAGTCAACAAAAAATTCAACTTTTTTTTCTCGTGAATAATTACAGTACATGTACAAGCAATGTTCGTTTTGAAAATAAGTACAGCGATACGCGAATCCGTTCCTTTAAGTTACGGCTATCCATACTAAACAATAAAGTTACGAGGGGCCTCCTGGATTCCACCACCTCCCTCCCCCGAGACACGATCCGTGATCGCCGTTTGCGTTGGATCAGTCTCCCTTTCTTGGGGAAGTTCTCCCAGCAATTGGGTCGGGCCCTTCGCCCGTTTGGCTTCAGACCCGCGTTTTACAACCCTACCACAGTCAAGAGGTTGTTTGTGAGACTGAAGGACCCCATACCTGTTGATGAGAGGAGTGGTGTGTATAAGTTGGAGTGTGAGGATTGTGGAGGCTTTTATATTGGTGAGACCAGCCGCCAAATGAAAGTTCGAGTAGCTGAGCACCTGAAGTCTTGGAAGAAGGGACACTTGGGGGAGTCAGCTTTCGCCGATCACTTAATAAACAGTGGCCACAGCTTCCGTGAGGGATCCGAAAAGCTCCTCCATAAGGAGAATTCCTACCGTAAGCGTATCGCCCTCGAGAATATAGAGATAATTCGTCATCTCAACACTGACAGTATCACTGTTCTTAATTCGTATATTCCGGAAGATGGCCTGATCGAACTTGTTTATGACTCACACCGTGATTTCTCGTTTGGACGATCTTAATACCTCGTTCTTCTCTTTTGTTCGTCAGTTGCTTTCATTTCAGGCTCGAAGATGGTTGTTTAACCGAAAGCGCTCGTCGTATTTTCATTTTTTCTGCGGTTTGCATTTTTTTACTCCACGTCGGAGTATTCCTCTTTATTGTTTAGTACAGCGATACGCTTGCACATCGACTACCTAACAAATTTCGAAAGATTGAGAATACAGTAGTCACAAATTCTTTTCACTCTTCCGTCTATCAGTAAAAATGTTCATACAAGCTCATCAATCTAGAAAAATAGTAGTCATCCTCGCTGTAAAATATGATTATTTGTCTTCTGTATGTACTGAAATCGGGTTGTTCTAACCGATATTTCGTTCTAAATGAACTCGTTGTAAGCAGCGAATTTTAACATTGTTTATATGGCGTTTACGCCGGGGCGACCGCGCAATTTGACGGTTCTAGCCGACCGTTCGCTCTATGCGGACTCGTTCTAAGTGATTTCTACTGTATTGAGTATAAGAGAAAGGTTTCTGTTGAATTAAGATACCTAGGCTACATTCCAAACATCAAGAAAATGAAGTCAAGAAAAAAATATTAAATTTTTCAGAAAATTCAAGGAAAACAGAAAATAAAATTATCCTTGAAAATCCGAACATATTTTGGAAAATCAAAGCGAAAAAAAAAATGAAGTAAGAATCCGAATGATCGCGGAAAATGAAGAAAAAAAAAAGAAAATCGTCAAGGATTCAAACGTACTACGAAAATCTAAAAAAAAAATGAGGATTTCAACGTTCAGGAAATCAAGAAAGTTGTTGAGAATGGAAAATCAAAGAAAAAAAAAATCAAACGTTTAGAAAATCAAAAAGGAAAAGAATCCGCTAAAAACCGAACGCATGGACAAATTTTGTAACCAGTGTGTTTGCCGATCTTTGCTCAATTCTGAAACATGATTTACGCCCACATGGAACTAGATGGATTTAAAATAATTAGGAAAATTAAATTGAGGTTGATTTCGGATTATTCTGATCAATAAATTTTACGAAATTTGTAGATTGGAATGTCCACAGGTGCTGTACAAGAATGAGCTCTAGAGCATTAACACTATTTCTCATTTTTCCATCATTACAATCTCAGGTCTCATTCCACATCCACTTCCTTACGGTTTAATAAGTTAGAAATTTAAGTAGGTATCCCGTTTTTTGACAAAAACTAAAATATGCTTTTGATTAAAAACATTTGAATTTATTCGTCTCGACGTTTTCTCAAATATACAACGAATTACAATATTTGTTTATCAAGATCGAGAAAAAGAATGTACTCGGATATAAAAAAAAAATATATATATATATATATAGCCTAAATAAAATATATATATATACCCGTAAAAATATTTGACATCAGAAGAAAAAGTTAGCTAGCTAACTACAGGAACCGTTTTCTCGTCTTATCTACCCTCCAAATTCGTTGACCAAAATTTGTTTTTCCAAAAACATTAATAAAATAGAAAACAAAAATGGAGATTTAGATAAAATAATGAATTAACTAGGTATAGTAAAGACAAGCATAAAATATATTTATATAATCACAATTATAGCATATCGATGTTGAAGTTTGCCGAAATCTTCCACAATATTTACTCTACCGTAAGTCTGTGCCTAGATATTTGTTTTATCGCAATAAAACTCAAAAATTAGCAAAAGCGAAGAGAAGAAAAAGGAAAAAAATTGTGGACAAAAGTGAACAAGCGAAATATGCATTTCGAAATTTTTGAACTATAGACTCACTTTTATATGACAGGCTACCTGTATAAAGATCAATAGTTCGAGTACAGTAAGTCAAATATTAGGAAAGATAAAAAAAAATGGTCCCTGCTTATAAATTCGTGTACCTACCATCATCTTTGGCATTAAGAGTTAAGAAACGAGGCAACTTATCGTCACAGGTATTTGACGAAATATCTGCAACACTGTACAAAAGCCAACGAATATGTGGGCAAACCTTTGATCACATCAATTCGATGTACCTAAGTATACTTAGGATTAATCAATGTATGGAGCATTTTCCTTCCACTTGGCTAGCGCATGTCTATCCAACGAGTCAACGCGCCACTTCTGCGTCTTCAAAGTCTCATCGCAAGATTCTACGAACACTAACTTTCTCTCTAAATCACAGCCCAAACATCGGTTATCACCATGACCGAAGTGAAATTGTTGAGTCTCCTACAAATCAAAAAGAAAGCACCCACTTAAGAGCTGAATAACTAAAAGTGATCCGATCAATAACCTCTGTACAGGTACATTTTAGAAAAAAAAAAAAAAAAATCAAAATAATTCGTCCATCTGTATACCCCTAAACACTCACCGCTTCGTATCTCCATAACTGATTTCCCAATTCTCCATGACAGCGATAAATTGAAACTGGAGCTTGAGAACCATAAGCGGATACATCCAAACACTTCCCTGTATCTTTTACTCGGATATCTTTGCGCCAACTTAGGAGAAATTCCTAGGTACAAGTTGAAAATTCACAAATAAATATGACCAGAGCATTTGTCATCTGAGTATGTACGTAACCTTTCTATACCTGTCGATACTTGTTATCTCGAAACGTGGAACATTCACGTAATTCTACCAATACGTCGTTAGTAAGAGTTAAACATAACTGATCATTAACGAGTGGTTTAATCTGAAAACAATGGTAAAAATTTGAGAATTTTTCTGGAGCTCAATAG
This sequence comes from Aspidiotus rigidus, assembly GCA_035079385.1. Lineage (NCBI taxonomy): Eukaryota > Metazoa > Arthropoda > Insecta > Hemiptera > Diaspididae > Aspidiotus > Aspidiotus rigidus. The sequence continues at coordinate 651,925 of JAVHKY010000002.1, read as the reverse complement.
GTATCTTTGAGAATGAGTCAGCTAACCTTGCCCGACCCGTAATCAGGAGGTTCTTCAACCGGGTACTTCTTGATTAAATCAAAGGCGATTTCTTCCATGAACCATTTAAATGATTTGCATTTTAATTTCTCACGAATTTTATGCTGCTCGCTCAGATCTCCCGGGTCTACAGATCTGTAGCGTGGTCTCCTCGAATACAAGTGCTCCGCATATTCGTCCATCCATACTTCGGCTACTCGCTTCAAATTCTATAACAACAAAGACAAAAATTAAATAATTATATTAATAATGGTCTCAAGGATTTCGATAGTTGGAAAAAGTTTTAAAAAATTGTTCACGTCGTCGCGTCATCAGTAGATTAATTTTCTTGGATCAGATTATTCTACTGTAGCTCCCTGAAAATTACATATACGACTCCTACTTGATTACAGTCGCACCTAATTCAATCCTTTTCGAAACTTGTTCAAAATGTTCCCACCTACACAATGGAAATAAGAAATACTTTTTTGAAAAATTTCTTCAAGACTTCTTCTTTTTTCTTTATGAGGCTATTTATTACTTTTTACAAGCTGCTCACTGTTGCACTGAGTAACTTAGTGGAATTGAATGAATGATTTTTATTGTTAATGAACCAGGATGAATGGATTGGCGTGAGAGCTAATCAGGAGGTATTGGCAGTGTGAGACACCATTCTTTGAAGACATCACTGCAGAGTTGAGAAGCGGTTCGCGAAGCGCTTAAACTTTTGCTTAAGCTTAAAAGTTTTTCCGAAATTTCATCAGCTTAGCTTCGGCTTTTTTTGCTCATCATTAGCTTTTCAGCTTTCGGCTTTTGGCTTATTTTTCCGACATTATACCAAGAAACTCAGCTTGGAACAATCAGGAGAATTGGGTCTTTGTACCACATTCGTAAGTACCTATTCTCCAGTTTGTGTTCATCCTGAATGACTGGGTGAATTCAGCTTGAAACAAGAGAATTGGGGCTCTGTCGAGATGATGGAAGATCCCTATTCTCTAGTTTGTGTCTGTCTTGGCTTCCGGTCTTTGGAAAAACTTGGTTTGAAACAATCAGGAGAATTGGAGCTTCGTTATTTTTGTAGAGGATACCAGCCTCCAATTTGAAATATTATTTAAATTTTTTCTTTTTTTTTAGAAAATGAATATCTTAATTAAGGGTATGCTCTACCTAGTCACTCAAACACAGAAAATACACGTGTATTACACAAAATGGTGTCTTGTGGGTAGTGATTTTTGCCCACATATAACTTATCGAATAACGTACAAAATGATTCGGAACGTGGTGTAATTTATTCTTGAAGTTGAGGAAAATACGGCTAATTAGTTGACAGATCGCGAAATATTCTGAATGATCTTCAGGAAACGTTTGAACTTACGTCTGAAGGGGCCATCTTTGAATCGTTGTATTCCGATTAATGAACAAAATTAGTTCATGTGAACCAATTAGCCGTATCTTCCTAAGTTTTGTCTACATAGGTAAATACGAAGTTTCAAGTTATTTCATGCTTTATTTAATCAGTTATCTCGGGGCACAAATCGCAACATGTGATACATATTTTGTGTGTGTCCATGTGTGAGTGACTAGGTAGAGCATACCCTTAAGCGGATTTAGCGCTTCCTTTTTGACTGGCTTTGCGTTTAATGAACTGTGAAAGACTGACTTTTTATCCACTTAAAAGCTGTTCAAAAACAAGCTTAGACTTTTATCTAGCTCTGGACATCAGGAGAAAATGATCGTTATAAATCAGGTGGCCAACTGTGTTCTGTAGAAACCAACCTAGCAACAGGTGAACGATTTATAGAATAGAGTCTATCGCACGATTACAAGAGACCTCTTCCTCTAAACTGTTGGCTCATAGCTTAGCCGGCTTCTAGGAAACTTGGTTTACGTATAGATGGAAGCCTGGAAGGAAGGTTATTTCGGTGAATCGTCCGTTAGGAGCGCAAGTGCTCTGATCAGGATCCGAGCTGAGTCCTTTGGTTGAGTCGCGCTAGCGACAGCGTTGAATCGAAAAGATGGACGAAGGGCGTAACACGATGAGAACAAGACACTCAAGACCAGGGTTGAAGATGAAAGATGATTATTCATATTATCTCCGGCATACAAAGTAGAATTGACGGAGCTACAGAATCAAAGATCACGATCAAAGTTAGTACGTTACCATCTAATTTCTTTGAAAAATTCCTAATATGGGAGTAAATATAAAGGAGACGCAAGTTCTGAGAAGTATTTTCAACGAATAATTATTTGATAAAGTCTGCAGTTTTAGGGAAACGACGTTCGTTTTTCAAAAAAGTCCATGAATGTAGATAGGTACACGTTCAAATTATGGACATGTCGCTGCAAATCGGCTCTCGTAAATACACATTGTGACTGCCTTCACACACGGACACGCGCACACACTGACAGTTTGATCAGGCCGAAGATCTCGTTCGCCAGGTCGTTGACATGCAGATACGTCAAATCTATTTTGTACGGCAGATCTGTAGATTATAGCGATTTTCCCATGACGTTATAAGTATAGCAGAACAAAGCATCCAGAACACAAGTTCAACTCATGAAAAGGATGGAGACCTTTAAGGAATTCGATTTATTTCAGAAATGGTACGGTAGATTTTTTAAAATAAAAAGTTGATTTTTGTGAGGCCGAGAATCTCAGGTTCATTTTATATCATATCTCATGATTTTCAATGAAAGAACTGATTTCATCACACACCAGAGAAATATCATTAGTAATGTTGTAAAATAATGGATCTATCGGCTTCACGAAGATCAACTTTCTATTCTAAAAAATTCTGTCATTTTTGAAATAATTCGAATTCTTTAAAGGTCTCCATGCTTTTCTTATGAGGTTGACTCGTGCTTTGGAGACTTTGGTCTGCTATGGACGTCATGGAAAATCAATCTATAGCATGAGGCTTTTCTTTTCATCATATTGCGTTCTCATTGCCCTAATCTGTATTGTGATAATTCTACTTTGCATTGGTCTGAGGCGGATAATTAAATATGCAATAATATAATTAGGATATCTATTCCTCTGCCACAAGACAAATAATAATTAGGCGAACGAGTATGCAATATGATACAGAGAGAGGCCTAGTGGGCGCAATTAACGCAAAAACAATACGGTAAGAATAAAATTTGTAAGGCGCGAAATTTCCTTTGTTTTTTCTTTTAAAAATAGCGTTGCTCCCTATGTTCATTTGACCTGTAACCCTTGACTGAATGTAAGACTGAAGAAGATGAAAATGAGACGCTCAAACAGTGACGACGCTAGTGTTGACCGGTCTGAATTGCCGATAGTTATTGTGAGGAATGTGCTCTATTATTTTTTCAGTCTTATTGAGAACACTCACTCTAGCCATGAAATCTCCAACACCAGGATCCGCAAACGGTGAATGCTTTCCTCGATAGACGTGAGCAACTCTACTACACGGAGCATCTACCATGATACCACCGCACATCCAAATTTTAAACGACAACTCGTATTGTTCGCCTCCCCATATTTGTAGACCCGGGTCATATCCTCCCAACTCCCAGAAAAAACGAGTAGATATGGCAAACAGGCCTCCGGCCATCACGGGGCTTCTGTAAATATAAAAGAAAAATTTTGTTCATTTTACTCAAAAACGAAGGTACACCCTCAAGATCTTACTTATAATCCTTACTTGAATGGTTCTGTAGGATTTTCCAAGTCTTCCGGCAACAGAGGCAATCGTTTGTAATACATTTCCCAGTCGAAAGCTCCTCGAGCGCCCTCATCTTGCGGTCTGATAAGGAATGTTTCGTGTTCAATTACGTCGATGAATGGACATACGCACGTTTTGTAATTTTCAGCAATTGGTTCTATATTACACAGGCGATACGTAAAAAATTAGTTCACTCATAGCGAGGTCGAAATTCTTTGAAAAAGTCGAAAAAAGTTTCTTCAAATGATTAATGTTTGGTTTCTTAGAGACGAGTAAAACATGTGTGGAGCAGAGGTCAATCTTCCAGGTATCATTTTTAAATTAGATGACCCGTCGCATATATAACATTTGGACAACGTCCTCTCAAACTCGGCCCTCGACCAGGAAATTTACAAAAATCATGAGCTACTCCCTTCTTTTCTATTTTTTAATCGAAATTTTCTAGTTTTTCAAGCCTCTTCATTACGGAGACTCAAGCCAGAAATTTTTCCCATTGTAAATCCTCGCCATTAGGTACAGAGCGTTTGAATTTCATTTACCTAGTAGAGGTGGTAGCCAATTAATGTTTGCTTCAACGTGTGAATCTAAGAATATCAATACCTCTCCCGTAGCGTTGAGGGCGCCGAGCAATCTCGCGGTTATCAATCCTTTTCGACGTGGCTCTATGTGGAAGACACGAACTTTGGGTAAATTAGCGGCAACGTAAGAGTCCAGCTGTTTCTTCATGTGCGCTGAAAAAATGCCCGAAATAAAATTTCACGCTGACAAATGGTGCAGGACTGTCTTTTCTTAAGGTTGTTACGTTTTGTGCTTCCATCGTCTACCAAAATAATCTCCTTGATCAGTTCTTCTGGTGAACGATTTAGGACGCTGTATACACTTCTAAGGAGTGTTGACCAATGTTCATTGTGGACCGGTATAATAACACTAGCTTGAGGAAGATAGAGACGGTATTTCTTTTTTCGACAACTAGAAAGATAATATTAAGATTTCCGTTATAAATTATTGTCATGAGAGTGAAGAGCATTTTCTCTTGTATTAACGTGAAACAAGTCGGAGGTTAGTTTTTCTCACTACGAGAATGAGGTAGTCAACTTAACAAAAATCTCTTGGCTATTACGTTGTTTAAGTCAAACCGCGATTGGGTACAGAAATGGTAAGGGATATCTCAGATTAAATACACGCCTGGCCAGGAGGAGAAAATCAGATTGACGACCTGAAGGGTTGAGAGAGGTGACTGGAAGAGTCGTGTAGGACGAAATTGGTGTGAGTAGGTTTCCAGAAAACTTTGAAGGTAGATATATCAGTGGTTGAAAATAGTAAAAGGTATCTCAGTTTCCTGAAGTGTAGGACAGGGGCGGAAATGGACCACAAACTTTAGAGGACTCCAGCCTTCCCTCCTCCCTCAAACTTGTACAATCGCAACTATCTTCATTATAGTAATTTTCTACTTTATCTATACTATACAAATTAATTCTGATTTTCGATTTGGTTTAGAGGGATTAATTCTTCCACCACTGAGGAGGAAAGAGAGAGAAATGCACGTGAAAAAACTTTCACCGTCAGAAGAAACCAAAGTTAGATTGGGTGAGTGGAGGTTTGTTGTCTTTTATGTTCGGTGGTGTGGTGCTCTGGGGGAGGGGCGCAAAACTATGAAATTCTTTTCTACCAATGGTCTGGGTACTTGCAGAAAAGAGAGGGAAGACATTATCAGTCTGATGGAGCAATCAAGGCCATAAATACGAGCTCTAGACAATTCTAATATTCGAGTCCAATAGCCTCTTGAATAGCCTAAAACGACTCATTGAATATCAAAAAAAAAAAAAAAAAAAACAGGACTAAAAAATACGTAGGAGTTTTAACCTCTGCGTGTTCGTAAAAGATTGTCAATACCTATACAGTTCATCTTTTCGTTTTGTTTCCTCATTTGGTCTTCTGCAGCGCATTATTTGTATCCTCTTACAAGCTGAGAGTTGGGGCTGAAAATGCTAGCGATACCCTAACATCAAGCCTTCCTTTCTTGCCCACTTCATGATTTGTTGGCTATAGATATGGGAAAATAGTGAAAGCCGGTGTGACAAAAGACCATCAAGAGCCCATTTAGGCCCAGGAGGAAATCTGTTTTCAGCGGACCACCATAGAAATTGTTTTATGATTCCTTCATGAATCCGGGATGTACGAAAATTTCAGGATTGGAAAAAGTACCTCCCCTCGTTAGCCCCGATGATTTATAAATGAGACCATCGCGATGAAAATACATATAGCTAAGTCATGTTGGAGAAAATTGGTTCAAAGTCACCCAGGCATCACATAATGAATTGTAATAGGTATTTTCTGTATGTAAACATTGTTAGATTTCCGTTGAGTATGACCTACTTTGCTTCTGAGTCAAAATAGTCTGTTATTAGTTTTTGAATAAGTTTTGACCCCCACTAGGTGGAATAATTCCTAAAGAAGTGAATTGAAATGAAGCTGCGGTTCTCTTTAAAGATATACTTCAATTAGTTTTCCCCTTCTATCTTCAACTCACCAACGTATATCAGAAGTTTTTGGGGCGATTGTAGAGAAAATTGAAATTATTCATTTCCGTCTCACTTACTCCCTGTGCCTTAGGTCAGGCATAGATCTGCTGACTGAGATGTAATCGCTCAGTAACCCATTAAATCCGTTACTTCTATATAACTCTTCGTATTTATCTTTATCGTATCCCGGAGGCAGCGTCGCTTCCTCACCGTGCTCTCCATTTCCTAAATTGAACATTTCAATAATCACACTCGTAGCTATGGATGATTACATTCCTTAAAAATATTATCACTAAGTCTGGTACGAACCTATTCTCGCATTTTCTCGACGTATCAACTCGTGATCGTGCCAGTCAACCTTTCCCGACGAATCAATGAAAATACCCCCGTTCGGTACAAAGTCACTTCGTCTCCATGAAACAGCATCCCAAAGTATAGGATGATACTCGTACAAAATGTAAGTCAAGATCGTTATACACGAGGTAAGGGTGAACAAGAGTAGAAATTCTACGCAGCGTCTCACTCTCCGTCTACGAAATGCTCGCGCTCTAAGTATCGATGAGAAGTAGTTATAATTCTTCGACTTGGCCATAGTTCAAGCAACGTCTACGATGATTTCCTTTATCTATAAAAAGATACAAAAGAAAACAGATGAACGAAGCTTATCGCTGATCGGGCGTACGAACGAGATAAGCGAGAATTATAAGCAGTAGTAGCGGTGATACGTTACTCTAGATTGCATTTAAGAAGTTGAATTTTTTACGCCTATACTATAGAAAAGTTTCCGTTTCACCCTGTATAGTTATAGGCGCTTTTCGGCGATGTTTTACAACCGTATTTGGCGATATACTCGGCTCTTATCTTATCGAAGGTATAGACTTCATTTCAACGCGTGTAAACTAAGTACAAGAAAATTAGAACGAAAGCATACGTGAACAGCAATAGACCACGAGTGATCGTAAACACACATCGGCACTGAGCCCGATCGACCGCCTTACTGTGCTTTGAAGCGCGAGTTGAGTAATAGTTTGATAGGAATAGAAAAACATTGAACGATATTTGTGAAAAAAAGTAGCAAAGAGAAAAAACAATTTGTTGCCGATAGTAAGACATGGCCATACAACAACCGGCACTGTTGTGCTGTCAATACCGTAACCATAAAGATGTGGGAAAAATTACACGAGCAAACTTGTACGCAATCTGGCACAGTCAGAAATATTCAAGGGTGCGGAGAAAAGATATAATTTGACAAAATAATACTGAATTTTTCGACGTTCTAGGCCTTGTTTTTTTTTCACTCGTAGCTGTGTTCGTATTTTTCTAAGAACTGATCGATAGGCACTAAGACGTTTTATAGATAAATAGGTTAATGGATTCGAGGAAGACGACGAGACCCATCGTCATGAAAAACGAAAGAAGAATAAACTTGACACTCCACATGTGTATCCTTTCTGTCAGGAAACAATTCATGATAATCGAGTTTTCCTGTGCCATCGTCTTGAAAAAGTTCATAAGAAAATTTTTAATGAAAAAATTTTCTCGGTGCTCTTCCTCCTACCGAATATATATGGCTTATTTGGAAAAGACCGAAACGTCCATGCTAAGATCTCGAACTATAAAATCTAGAGCCCATGCTTTCCGAGATCACATTTTATACCACCTTCTAGTAAACCAGGGCAGGCGTTGATCCAGACGAGCATTAAAAGAGAAGGAGGTAAAAACTTTTAGAACCGTTTGATATTCACGAGTACAAATTATATTTTTCTCTTTTTTTTTTGGGGGGGGGGGGTACTTTCAGGAAATTTTCGTCCGCGAGCGCGGGCGCGATCGAGGTTGATGACGTCACGAGGTTGATAACGTCACGGAGACGGGAGGGGGACTTATAAAAATTCCTACTTCCGAGCTATATATGATGGGAGGGGGACTTGGAAAAATTTCCGACCTCCAAGATATATATGATAGGAGGGAGACTTGGAAAAATTTAGACCCACTAGCCATATATGATAGGAAGGGGACTTAGAAAACTTTCCACCTCCGAGCTATATATGATAGGAGGGAGACTTGGAAAAATTCCGATCTCCGAGCTATATATGATTGAAAGGGGACTTGGAAAAATTATTTCACCCTCCAAGCTACATACGATAGGAGTCGAAATTTGAACCCGCCATCCCTTTTGTTGGGGGTACTTTCAGGAAATTTTCGTCCGCGACTGCGAGCGGGGTTGATGACGTCACTGAGAAAGGAGGGGGCTTAGAAAAATTTTGAATCATGAACTATATATGATCGGAGGGAAACTTTGAAAAATTTCGACCCTCGAGCTAAAATTCCGACTCTCTAGCCATATATGATAGGAAGGGGACTTGGAAAAATGCCTACCTCCGAGCTTTATACGACAGGGGGGGGGGGGACTTGGAAAGACGACGGCATCCTTGAAATTGCAGCGCGTTCAAGTTGTCACATCATGATTTTCGGGACTTGGAAAAACTTCAGGCTCTAGGGGACTCGGGACAGCGGGTTCCCCGCTGCTGCAATGGCATCTAATTTTTCGGGGTAATGGGGTGAGAAATTGAGGAAAAATAAAACTGTAACAGCTTTGGACATTTTTAATGTTCTTACCGGCACCCTCCGTCACCATTGGAAATCCCCGAGGCCAATTTAGCCTTCCTACCCGTTGATGGACTTGAAATTCTCGAGCCCACGACCTAATCCAGAAAACTGCGAGACCGAGTTCCAGTTTTCCAGTCTCAGCACACAGTACCTTAGGGTACTCGTACTAGCTGCCTGTACACTAGGCTTAAACTATGCCTAAACCACTATACTAATACTAGGCTATACTCGGCATGAACAGGTTTAGCATACAATGTACTAGATTGTGTTAGGCGTCTGCCTCCCCTTGATGGCGTTCGAATCCTTTACCTAATCTAGAAATCTGCAAATCCGAAAGAGAAAGATGAAATAATAAGTTATTAATTTCATGATTATTGCGGGTAAGTTCAAGCTGATGATACCCAGACCATTTAATGACGTTATGGATGTTGATGACGTCACAATGTTACTGGGGCTCTGAAAATTCGTAGGATATTCCTCCGGACTATATGTTGAGTAAAAGAGGCAACAAAACGTACTCCCTGGCGTACTCCTTTCTCAATTTTCTTTATAGTATTAAAAATAATTGAAATGTTTGCTATTTTGTGTGATCCCCTCTCCTCTCGTGGATTCACGCTTGGCAGGCAGACTTCATGAATAATTTTAGAGGTTTATTTTTGTGAAGATCTGAAAATCCCGAATCAGTTCTTCTGCTATCAACTCAGCTGGCGCAGTACATCTTTGGGAGAGGGAAAGAGCTTATGATTGTTTTTCGCTCCCGTATTCGCCGCAAACCCACGTCTTTCAACATCGTCATCTATAGCTTCTCTTTTGGCCCCTCGGCTCCGCGTACAATGACGCCGCCTTCCATAGCCTCATCCACAGGCTACTTTTTACTACTTTGAGACAATCCACCTCCAACTCCAAGAAGGCTAACCGAGTAAAGATAGACGTGGATAGTTTCTTTCAGAAGAAACTCATCCGTAAAGCCTTACAGACTCCGTCACCGCCCTCTTGAAATCCGTAGCTCGTAGAGACCAACACGAGTGGATCCGGCTACCTCATTTAGATTGAAGTTTTTTTGGAGCTCATCGTATTGTAAAACTTTTAAGTTCCGAATGACCCTCTACACTCACATTTCTCATTCTAGAGTTTTGAGAGCCACTTAGCCCAACTACAGTACATTCGACTTATACTAGACTTGAAAACCAGTCAGCTTAACAGACAGTACTAGACTTTATACTAAGCTAAGGATGAGGGCGAACGAGCGAAGAAACTGAGCCCGGGGGAGTTGCAAACCTTAACACACTAGAGTTGGCTGCTACTCAGCTTGACATACAGCATACTATAGACTTATAGTAGGCTAAGTATGGATTCAATCGAGCGGAGTGAGTGAGCCTGTCAGCTTAACATATATAGTACACTACCCTCTTACTAAGCTAAGAATATTACCTCCGTCTCTTGAATAGGTGGCATAGCCTAACATTGTCAAACGTCCAATAACTCAGGAGACGACATTGATGTCGTAGATCCTTTGGCGGAAGTCCAATGTCATTTAGACACAGATTTTCAGGTTCATCAAGGGAGCTATAGCCCTTTTCACGTGTAATTTCGAAATCAATTCTATCAAGTCCCAAAATGATAGAGGGACAATGTACAAACGAAAATTCTTGATTAGGGGCAGAGAAGGAAAGGTTTAGAAGAGACGTCATCCCAAGCTAACATCGAGGGAGGAAAGTCGTATGCACGGATGTACGGATGGAAATCAAATCACACCAGAGGCGTTTACAATTGATATGAAACGTGTCAAAAAAGATGCTGTGACTTCAATGACAACAATTTTTGTATGGGGGGGGGGGTGATGAATTCACAGAATGTTTTTCTTGGAATCAGTTTGATATTACCTGTTCTGTATGTGATCATTTGCGGTTTAGTCGAGACGTATACGTCCTGTGCCTCAGAAAAGTACCACCATTTTGACACCAAGCCGCTACAGTAGGTTTAGCGTTCATTATACCATTGTTCTAATATACAGCGTACTACGTTAGTATTTATACTGTATATCTAGTATAATTCAGGCTGAACCTTCTACAGGAGGCTAGCATAAGTCTATTGTAGCAACTTCATTATATACTAGGCCTTGTCATACTAGGGGTATTAAGCCGTACACTATTTCATAAAAATTCAAAATATGAACACGAAAATGGTTTATAATTCTACAGACGAGATATAAGAACACTTTTTATAATTTTAATCAGAAAAAGTGACTACTTAGAACATTTTGATGGATTCGAGACAAAAATTCATGTACCATTAGTCACTACTTTCCTGCATAGCTTCATCACTATCCCCCGTAACTTCATCACTATCACCCGTAACTGCACCATCACTACTCTCCATAACTTCATCACTATCACCCGTATCTGCACCATCACTACTCTCCATAACTTCATCGCTATCCTCTCTAGCTTCATCGCTATCCTGTCTAGCTTCATCACTATCGTCCATAGCTCCATTATCATCTTCAACTACGTCATCATTGAGACATGACCAATACTCATCCGCATCTTGGATATGTACAAGGGGGATTTCCAAAGTCGGCAGATTTACAGCGTCAATTGGGTCTTGTTCATAATCTCTCAGCCTGTTCTCCAGATGTTTCGAAAGTATTTCGTTCATGGCTTTCGCACAATGCGATGAGGCCGATTCTTCGGAAGGTATTTGATTTTTGAACTTTCGCAAGCGGTCCGCCGACCATTCCTGTACATCGTTCACCTTACAGAAAAATTGCTCCTTGCTGCCTAGCGGTCGAACAACTGCGCGTTTCGAATGCATATCATCTTCTGCGTCTTCTTCTGGTTCTTCATAGTCAACTAAGCCAAGCACATACACTGGAAATGATTTCGAGGTACCTAAATCTGCAAAACGAAAATTCTCTCTATCCGCCATTTTCGTCTGCTTACGTCTTGCGAAGACAAAATGACATTACAAGTATAACAAATAATACAACAAATAATACAAATTGCTATGCATTCAAATGCAGTTCACAAATCGCTGTACTTAGAAAGCACGCCCTTCTTTATGGACCATTTGACCTGGTTTAATTTTACAGCGACAAAGACGAATGTCCAAATCTGTCAAGCAGTCGAAATGGTTCGGCGAGGGAAATATTTCGCGAAGCCTCGATCGCACTAAATCAGCACTTGAGTGCGTCGAAACTTCAGCGAATTTAATATTTTCTGCGTTCTATCAAAAGAATAACGCGTAAATCACCAAACATGGAAAAATTTTGGCTTGGGGTCAGTCAGAAATCTGTAAGGCTATGAATTCATCAATAACCTTGACCATAGCTGTCTCTAACATTAGGCCGGAATATTAAAAAATTGGCAACGTCGCCCGGAGCGGAGATTCATGTAGCAAACCATTCGAAAAATCCGTACGTTAATCGTTGATTTACCAAAAGTATTCAATTCCAAGGAGCAAAAATGCTTACGCGGCTCACGACTTTCCATCTCTACCTGCGATCAAGTTTTTTGCTTAAACGTTAACTCTAGTACTACAATTTATTCAATGAATCTTTTCTCAATAAGACTTGATCATCTCCGATTCTCTAGCGTCTTTTAATGTTGGTTATTGTAGACTCACACACACACACACACACACACACACACACCCATCTCATAACCCTCTTTCATGCTCTTATTGCGATTCTGATACCCCCACCCCAATCACTCACCATATCTTTTCCTGTCCCAAATTAGTTTGACTCCCGTACTCCTGACTTATCCCTCACAATCACATAGAAGCGCTATCAGACGACTTTCAATTTGTCCTCAATATCTTTCAATTCTTCCAACAATCGAATTCCTTTTCCCACATCACACTTTTTAAAACCACTGAGCTCATAGCTCTGTGACACTCTCTTAGTAACTCGTTAATTAAAAAAAAAACTAAATGAAAATAAAAAATTAAATAATTTTCACCTCAGCCTACAAGTAATCATTTCGCTTAAATCCTTCATAACTCCAACTTATTCTATACACCGTTCTCTCAATAAGACTCACATATATCCTCACCATTTTTCACCCCTCTACTCATAATTCATTTTGATCATCTCCAATTCCCAAGCATCATTCTATGTTATTTCCAGCTGCTCTTCTCTTCATCCAATCATAACTTGTATTGACGCTCACATCGCAATCTTCCCTGTCAACTCCACTTTAATACTCTTCATCTGGTTCCCTGGCCATGAGAGCATCCCGAGTAACAAAAAATTGACAAACCAGCCACAAAGGCAACCAATCATCCTTCAGCGATCTCTCCAAATACATTATCATACACATCACCCATGCCTGCCTCACTCATTAGTCTAACCTCAAATCCCATTCAAACAAGTTAGTCCAAATTAAAAATATTCCGCTTTTCATGACGAATGCGCCTACAGACATTGTATTTCGACCAAATGTTCACATTTACATTTTTAGACATATAAATTACAATATATCAACATTCAACATTTGAAAAAATCTAGCAAACCATATCAGAGTGACAGGAGGAAATTTTTTTAAAAATTGGGTATATCTGGAGAAGTACTGATCCGATCATCAAAAAAATACAGGTGCACAACTTCGGATATAACTCTACAACTTGGCCAAGTTTTAAGAAGATCTATCCAGTAGTCTCGGAGGAGAAGCCCGGACAAATTTTGATCCATATATAGCCCAACGAAACATAAAATTACAGAAAAAGAATATTCACAGCTTTTTCGACATCTCGGTCCAAAGTAGATCTTGGGAAGCGATTTCAACGCTAAGCACCAAAATTGGGGTTCACGAATCAATACTACTAAGGGCATGGAACTTCATAAAGCAATCACCACGGCCAATGCAACCTGCGTCTCCAATGGATTGCCCACGTATTGGCCAAGTGATACAGCAAAAATACCACACTGTATTGACTTCTTTGTCATCCATAAACTACATGAATCTACAAAATCTGTCCGACTTGACATCCGACCACTCTCCACTCTTGCTAACATTGAGTGACACGATCATCAGAAAGAAGGTAACTCCAAAACGTACTACCAAATTTACTAACTGGGACACTTTTCGCAAAACGGTCCATGAGGATATTAGTCTTCGACTGGCTCTCAAAACTCCGCAAGATCTTGAAGCAGCAGTAAACATATTCACTAACACACTAATAAAGCAGCGAAAGAAGCCACTCCGCCTATAAAACCCCTATATCAAAAAATCTGTCTGGCTATCCACATAAAATACTACAACTAGTTCGTGAGAGAAGAAGAGCGCGACATCTTTAGCAGAACACATGCAGTCCAGAAGACAAGAAAACTTACAACGCACTCAGAAAGAAGGTGAGCAGCCGCATACGAGAACACAATAGCGAATCTTTCAATCATTTTATTTCTACTTAGGATGCCACTCGCGAGTCAGATTATGTACTCATTATGGAAGGTCGCACGTGCTACAAAACAGCGAAAGGAGTATGTCCCACCAATATGGAAACCTGGCAATACCTGGGCCCGCAGTAGTGCTGACAGGGCTGAAACTTTTGCTAGTCACTTAGAGAACACGTTTCAACCAAATTAAATCGACACAGACATCAAGCCAGAATTACAGTGCATAGGGGGACCGCAGATCAAATTGATTACACCGCGAGAGATCAAAGCAGTAATCAAAAAGAAATTAAATCCGAGAACAGCATCAGAGCGCGATCTAATCACTGCAAGGAGCAAGGATGCTGCAAGAGCTCCCACAAAAAGGAGTAGTAATGATTACATAATGCGATTCTTCGACTGCGGCACGTTCCTCGACAAAGGAAACAGGCCAAAGTAATAGTATTGCCAAAACCTGGTAAATCTCTCGTTGATCCCAGATCGTACCGGCCAATATCGCTCCTACCAGTACTTGCCAAACTGTTCGAAAAATTATATGTACAACGACTCCAAGAAGTGGTTCAAAAGCAAGAGATTCTACCAGAGCATCAATTTGGTTTTCGGAGTCGACATGCTATACAACTGAACAAGTACACCGAGTCAGTTCCATCATTATACAAGCCCTTGTAGAGAGAAAGTTCTGCCCAGCGGTCTTACTGGACGTGAGCCAAGCTTTTGATCGGATGTCGACAAGAAAGTCAGTGCATATCTCTTAAAATAGCCCACCGAAATTCTCACATCGTATCTTACTGAGAGAAGATTCTATGTTTATTATAAGGAAGCCATATTATCTACCAAACCCATCCGAGCCGGAGTCCCACAGGAAGCGTAGTGGGGCCGCTGCTGTACCTCCTCTACCTTGCCGACATTCCTACACCCAGAAATGTCATGGTGGCGACACTTGCGGATGACACGGCACTACTATAGTCAGCGGTGACAACGCTCCAACAGGCTCTAGTCGCCTGGACAAGACGATGAGCCAAGCTTTTGATCGGATGTCGACAAGAAAGTCAGTGCATATCTCTTAAAATAGCCCACCGAAATTCTCACATCGTATCTTACTGAGAGAAGGTTCTATGTTTATTATAAGGAAGCCATATTATCTACCAAACCCATCCGAGCCGGAGTCCCACAGGAAGCGTAGTGGGGCCGCTGCTGTACCTCCTCTACCTTGCCGACATTCCTACACCCAGAAATGTCATGGTGGCGACACTTGCGGATGACACGGCACTACTATAGTCAGCGGTGACAACGCTCCAACAGGCTCTAGTCGCCTGGACAAGACGATGAGCCAAGCTTTTGATCGGATGTCGACAAGAAAGTCAGTGCATATCTCTTAAAATAGCCCACCGAAATTCTCACATCGTATCTTACTGAGAGAAGGTTCTATGTTTATTATAAGGAAGCCATATTATCTACCAAACCCATCCGAGCCGGAGTCCCACAGGAAGCGTAGTGGGGCCGCTGCTGTACCTCCTCTACCCTGCCGACATTCCTACACCCAGAAATGTCATGGTGGCGACACTTGCGGATGACACGGCACTACTATAGTCAGCGGTGACAACGCTCCAACAGGCTCTAGTCGCCTGGACAAGACGATGGAAAATCAAACTAAATGTAGACAAGACAGTAAGAATCGATTTTACTTTTCGATCAGCACCATATGAACCCATCGCTGTTGGTGGCACGGTGGTGCAGAAAAAAGAGAGAATCCCTAGACAGTGAATTAAACTGGCGAAAGCATATCTTCTAAAAACGTGAGGAACTAAGACTCCGGTTCAGGGCCCTACACTGGATGTTACGTGCTAAAAGTAAACTGTCACTAAACAACAAACAGCTTCTCTACCAAATGCTACTTCAACCTATAAGGATATACGGTGCCTCACTCTGGGGCTCCGCAGCAACCAGCAATATAGCAATTCTACAGCGGTTTCAAAATCTAGTCCTACGAAAAGTAACAGGGGCACCTGGTTTCCTCACCAACCACCAGCTGCATGAGGAGCTTCGCATCAACACCGTCGCTGATACAATTTCAAAGATAACCGACCGCTATCGTAAACGAATGTGGAGGCATTAATATTACTTGAAACTCCACGCACTCACCGCCTACCGAGGAAACCAATTGCCGACATTGCCATACTATAGCTTTTCAAGTGTATAATTTTCTAACACTCCAATAGGGTGTGTTGACCCTAATAATGTATGGATTAAAGAACGCCATCACCTCGACTGCGTGGTATGGCCCAGCACGTTAATAATAATAAGATGTCAAGAGAACATGTAAAAAATATTGAAATGATAGTGCATGTAGATGAATAACTTGAAAAAAAAATTATATATTTATATATAAATGGAAATCCGAAATTTTTTAATGACGTAGCGATGATCTATGACCTCTAAAACGTCGAGAAAGTTCATTTCCTCCTCTTTCTGCCACAACTGTGACGGGTGTTACGAAAAGTCGGTAAAAGTTGATGAATGTGGTGAATTCGGCAGCTAGTCAGTCTAACACACTGAGGTAAGGAGTACTAGTACGGGGGGACGTTACTTGACGTCATCCTGATCGAGATTATGCATCAAAAGTGGATATAATAGGTAGAATCGATTCAATACGATGTACTACTTCAAAGGCTAAAGTGTAGAAAGCAAGCGTATAAAATTGTAGACAAGTTGGCTTCTGTATTGTATCCCTGTTTTCTTTTTTTTAAATATACGGTAGTTTGTGAAATTGGTCGGGACAAAAAATAATCTACTCGTCAATATTAATTATTGGGTTTCTTGTACAAAACTCTCATCGTCCATTTAGGTGATTGTTCAACACACAAAATGAACCGAAGAAAAAAAAAAATCCAGAACGTTACATCGCGTTGTTTATATGAAATAGATCCCTTGCGCGAGTAGTGCGGTCAGTTACTTGATACTGGGTCGGTAAACCTTACCTTAAAAGTGTATAGGGAAATAGAAAGACCTACTCGAATTGTCTCCAGTAATCGACGCGGTCGTCTTTATACTCGTAATATATATCCGATGAGTTTTAACGCCGGTCATAATTTTTCTCGATTATTCGTATTTGTACTTAATTTAAGCAATAGTATAGTTTTGATGAATAATTTGTTATTTGGAGATGATTTCATCTTCTCAGCTTCGACTTCAAGTTATCAAATCGAGGGCGCTTGGAATGTTGACGGTTCGTTAATTGGAGCGTAATTAATATAAAAGAAATAGTTCGCCTCGTATTTTTTTTTTTTTTTTTCTTTTTTTGATAGGTAAAGGGCAAAGTATTTGGGATAATTTGACTCATTCTAAGCCATATTTAACGATTAATAGAGCAAATGGAGACGTGGCGTGCGATTCGTACCATTTATACAGAGAAGACGTGAAATTATTGAAAAGTGTTGGGGTAAGTGAACTATTTACTCTTTTTTCTCCTCTTTTTCGTTCTCTGACAATCGAAAAATTGGAATTCAAATCAATTTTTTCAATTGTCATTAGAAAAGGGAATACGCTTACTCTTCTTTCCTTCCCTTATTTTTTTATTTGTGACTTTTTAAAAATCAGAGATTTTTTTTTCTAAATTACAAAAGACAATCAAGTGCGCATTCACTTACACAAATTTTCAATAGAATAGCCTCCATTCCTTCTTAGCTTACGCTGCCAATGTTTCTCTTCTACCGAAGTCACCCGTTCATGGATGGTTGAAAGTGACATAGCAATAGATTTTGGAGACGGGTCTCCTTCAAAAACGACGAAATAGTTTTAGTGAAGTGCCAAATCAAATGACATTCTCCCGAATCCGTTTCCCCGAATACCTTCTCCCCGACAAAAATTTTTTACAAACGGGAGAAGAGAAAATTAACTTCTTAATGACCCAAGTGCACTACACCGCATTTCGCTAGTCTGGAATCGACACCACATTATAATTTCCACTGTCGCAACGACCCCTATCGTAAATTTCAAGAATCAGAACTTAATTTCAATATTGACCTATTCTAAAAAAGCTAAACAGACTATAGCGGGGGGCTCAGAAGCCGAGCAATTTTTAAGATAAAGTAGGCCTATAGCTTAGGATTGGAAGGCGGATCCACTTTCTCTTTATTCTATTTATTTTGATTTTTTGACGAAAGAGTGAAGAGTGGTGAGTTTTTTAAAAACAAGCTACTCAATAAATATCCTTTCTGAAACTGCCACGGCCTTCATAACCTTCTTCTAATTTCGAAAACTGGAGGGGAAGGGTAATTAGAGATGATAATGTGAAATGCGGGTTGTTTGCGAACAGAAGGACGGACGGAACGAGAAACCATCAAGTGCATTTTGAACAAATAACAACCACTTTCGTTGATTATATCCAGGGAATTTCTTCCGAAGTCGCCTATTTTCAAACTTCATTTTATGAAGGAAATGAGTTGATGGAACTGTACCTGTTGATTGATATGGGCATTCCACAAAAATATTATGTCATCGACATATGCATGCCTGTACACTACATGACGTTGGTGAAGGTGGAGAAGGGAGCGAGAGCTATATTCGTCAAAAATAGTGAGTCCATCTAGGAATCTAAAAACGGAACTTTTCAGTCCAACAACCATAATTTCGACCAATTCAATGCCTTAGTGCCGTAAAACTATCAGAAAGAAGAAAATTTTTAATACCTGACCAATGTAAATCATACCTAGTCACGAACCTAGTTCCTTCAAGACTTTATGGACTGCCACAAAGAAGAAGGTCCGGCCAGACCGATCGTCCAGTTCAATAACTGGTGCCCTTCACTTGCGATCATCAGATAGCCAAAATCTGAGTACGAACCGGAATTCGCCTCCGACTGGTTGATCTGAAAATACAAAAATTTTTTGAGCTTAGGTATGAAATCAGAAAAAAATGAAAATTTATTTGGTAACTTTTATTTTTGTAGACGGTAGAGCCATTAAATTTTAAGGCTTAGGTTAGGAGCTTGATTTTATGCGATGTCACAAATCTCGGGGCTGCGCATCCACAGTTTTAGTATACGAGGTTCAATGAAATAATATGAGAGCCTGTTAATCGACGGAGAAAGGAAAGAAGAAAGATTCTTCTATCAGCTTTACAGGAAAACATTTAGAAATGTTTCCAAGACTGTTTTCGCAATCGTCTTCTTTCAAGTCTCAGATGCTTGAGCCAAAGTTTAGGATATTTCCAATGCTTGAAACTCGAAAATATCGTTCAGATATTCGTTGTTCACCTCTAACCCCCGATTACGACTTATATGTCCATAAAACACTAGAGTTCTACGGGCAGCTTGACGAAAAGCAAATTGGGACCTAATTTTCAATTTTTACTTTCACTTGATCATCGAGTACCTAAGAAAATACGCACTTTTTCAAAGTACCTACTTACTTCAACGTTTGGGGTACCTCTGTTAACGCGTGCGTACAGAAAGTACGGACTTACATAGTTTTATGAATAAATTTCACTAAATATGCACCGACCTAAATGAAAACGGCTAATCGAAGTGTGAACACTGAAAACTTTATCATCACATCACATACGATATTGATAGGTTACCGGTAACCAATAAATTGCACATAATGACGCATTAATAGAAAAATTTAAGACGGACGAGATACGAAAAATCAAGCGATAGTTTTGGAGCGAAAAACTAAACTTCCAAACAGCGATAGCGTATCTACACTACAATAAGTAATTTAGCCTACCGTATTTCTAAATGAAAATTCAACGCAATTAATTAAATCACTACATTAAATATATGATGTCGTACTTCACGCGCGGACTCCATCAAGTTCAATAATTATCACGAAACTGCATTCTTGAACTAGGTAAGGTACGAGAACAAAATGTGTCTAGACATCAGTTGAAATATTTTGTCGAATGTTCAACAGCGATGGTAGATTCCACATCAGATTTTTTCCGAAAACACGAGCGGTGCGCGAAAAACGACTGCTCTTATCACTTTTAACACCTTTTTACGACGAACATTTAAGTACCATGCGAGAAAAATTGTAATTTCCGATTCCGAACAGTTTAAAAGTATTTCGATTTCTGAATTATACGAAAGTAATCAACGCACGAGATACAAATATTGAAAAAATTACCCGATAAAGAAGTACGACTCAATTTGCACACCATTTATGGTACGGTACTAATCAAGATGCACTGATTAATTCACAAAAAATCACGTTTGGCTTGTATAAGTAATGCAACCAGTTAAATCTCCTTGTTCTTGGAAATCATAACATTTTATTTGTGGTTTCATATTTTAAAATTACGTTTTATTTCAAAAATAGGTCTGCAAACTGGTCACTATTTGTTACTATTGGCCAGGGGATACACCTATACTACCCATTATACTTAATATTTTCATGTCCATGATTTCAACATTTCAACAGGAACCAAAACCGTTTTGGAAGAGAATACTTATTAGGGAAAATTTTGCGCCCTGCTTCCGACACTTTGTGGTTACGGGAGAAATAGGAGTTCTATTCTAATTCACACATCGAGGGAGGGAACCGTGAATTGCAAATATATGTTACCGAAAAAATTACTAAACAATTTGTGAGCGTTTTTTTCGGTTGTACAACCATCATCTAGCGAGATATAAAAGCAACTATAACCCAACAAGAGAAGTCAGGACCGTACTTCTCAACAATTTCAGTCTTGTTTATACAAATTATTTTAGTCACGTCGAGATAAATCGCGATAAATTTACCCTCGTCGAAAAAGACCAGAAGTTGAAGTTTGCGTCACCCCCTCCCTCAATTACGCTTAAGCCCAGACGACTGTCGTCGCTGATTTAATTGTGAAGATCGGACCCGGTATTAATATTCGAAAAACTTGCACTGACATGATCTAACAACCCCCCCCCCCTTTACGCCCCTGAATAATTTCGCAAAAGAGGTGATCAAAGACCTGAAGAGGAGGCTTAGGGAGAAGGTGTTAATTCTAACTAAGGCTGATAAGAGGAATGCTGTATTTTCTTACGTCACCAAAGTTTGCGAAGTGCTTCACCGATTCGGGACCACGGAAAATCACCTCTTTAGTTTTCCTGATCACGTAAAATAGGTTAGAAGTGATATCAATAAGAGTAAATTCATCGTTAAGAACCCATCAGTAAACAGAGCCTTCCTTGAGCCTAACCCCAGGCTCCTTCCCTATACAGATTGCCTGAGAAGCACAAAAAAAACACTCCGATGCTTCTACCACCTACTCTCTTGGCAAGTTTTTGAGTCAGTGGTTTAAATTCCGTTCGAGCTTGAGTCTCTCTACTCTGTGAAGAAGTCGGCTTCCTTGGCTGATTGTAAATCTTCCTCCGAGCTCAACCCTTTGCTAACTAGACGTTGATGCTCTATTCCTGAATACCCCCAAGGGTACTGCTACCCATCGTATGGGTGATCTGCTCGTTAAATCTAATATTTCTCGTGAAAAGTTGGATGCATTTTTTAATCGGCATAATATCTGCTGGTTCTACAAGTTTTGCAAATTGAATGATAAATTTTTTGAGTATCTCAAAGAAATAGGCATCCTCATCGGTTCCCCTCTGGATTTCCTCATCTTGGAAAATTCGAACTTGGTCTTTTTTCTTCGAACCAAGTCTCTTTCACGAACTTGATTGTTCTATGGAATTGATGTTCGAGTTTTAATGTGATTCAGCTCATATCCAAATATAGTGTAATAATCTTAGCCAATCAGCAGAGACATTTTTCACGATTCCCTCCCCTCCTCATATTATTCATTTGTCCGTGGGCAAAATATTTTCAAGTCCCACTCAGTAAGTATTACTGGAAGGTTGACTCTCTCTCTCTCCTTCCTTCAACTGATCGGAAAATTTTTGTAATCTTATTATATCTGTATGTAATTAAAAATTCGACCCACTCTCCTGCATTCCCTTTTTTACGAAATCATACTCATTTAGGTTACCACTAATATTTTCCGAACCTCGCATCTCTGTAAGGGTTTATGGAGCTTGAAATAATCCCCAGTTCCTCCTCTACAGAGTTTCGAAGCTCGAAGTCCCTCCAAGTTCCTTCTCTACAGTTTCATTTCAAGTCCTTCCACGACAGAGGTTTAAAGCACCAAATTTTTCCCAAGACCCTCCCACAATAAGTTCAAAGCTCAAAACTGTTTGAAAAGTATTCAAATCTTTCCAATTCAGACGTTCAACGCACGAATTTTTTTCATGTCCGACGAGATATTTTAAGAACCGAATCGAAATGTGCTCAATATTGCTCCGAGAAAGGGATAGGAAGAACTTTTAACCTAAATATTATTTTGGAATCATCTTTAAAATCAAATTAATCTAGTCCGTTATACCTAGGTATTTGACTTCCCAGGCCAAGAACATTTTTTTCGACACCGTCTAATACGACGTGCCGGTCTCAAAGAAGAAAAGCAATTTTTACAAAAGCCTCTGGATCAATGGACGGTTTTCAATGGCGCAGGAAAGTCTCAATGGAAAGGGTACTAGATCAAATTATTAACATGACGTGGAAAATTGACATAATATGAAAAAATACAAAAATTTCCTATTCTTACAGAGTTCTGGAGGAGAGGGGAGCGACGCCATTGGTTGTCGTAAGTCACGACTTACCAGCTTCCCACGAAATGAAAATTTGAGTTTAGGAAAAATGGTTGCACTTCCTTGCCCCTCCATATGAAACAATCAAAATTATTTCACCCACCTCAAATCTTCCTCATCACCGAGAGAGTTCTTTTCAATTCTAAATCAGTTTTTCACTTTTCATTAGTTTCAGATGTACCGATTTTCTATAAGTTGGACTCGCGTTTTACCGCGTGGAGATCTTTCAGAAATCAATGAAGTTGGTGTTCAATATTACCATAATTTAATCGACGATCTATTATTGGCAAACATTCAACCAATGGTAAATGACAATATTTGATGGACTTTTTGCAAATTTTAAGGGGGATAATTCAATTTCGAAAAATGTATAGCCGAAAAGGAAGTGAAATGAAGGGCACAAAGGAAAAAGGGGGTACGTCTTAAAGAAACAAGCTGGAAAAACGGTAATATTCAATTGTTTCTTTTTGACATTCATCCTCTTTCTCTTGTGCCCTTCAAATGTGAACGGTCATAACGGGCCCGATGAGCTTCATACCATAACTTGAGGTGGGGAGATGCTGATGATCTTTTTACATTTGATCTTAAGAGACACGAGATGGACTTGAAATTTGATGAAATTTGAAATTGTGAAAAAAAGAAAGAAGAGGGTTGACCAATATTTATTCTCTACCAGTTCAAGTTTTTTTCGTGTACCGTTATTTTAAGAAATTTTCTTTCACAAATTAAGATGAAGTTTCGACCTTTTTCTCGTCAAGTAAAAAAAAAATACCTAAATCAATCTCAATACTCGAGCTATCGTGTTACTCACCCAATAATCTGGTGACGAAACATTATTGAAAGCGCTGTAAGTCTTACTTCTTCAGCTTATGCTGATTGAGTTACATCAAATCCCGAGAACACCACCGCTCGTGAACCACGGAAAGGTAGTGTATGAAGTACCGGTGATATTTTTTCAGACGGAGAATCAGGAAACCTTTTGAGTTCGAAGTGGTTAAAAATAGTATATACGGATATAAGACAAACGGAAAATCGGAGGGAGAAACTCAAGTGCAGTATAACCGACTAATCGACAATATTTCTCTTTTATTCAGGTTACCATTTACCACTGGGATTTACCTCAAAGATTCGAAGACGAAGGGGGCTGGTTGAATATTTCCATTGTGGATCGTCTAGAAACATATGCCAATTTCTTGTTCGGTGAATATGGAAATAAAGTTCGTATATTAATTCTAATAAAATATTCGCTAATTTACGAAGAATGCTTGATCGGATTTAATAACGAGGGCTTCCTGTAATAGCTTTGTATTTGTCAACAAATATTATATGTGTAAATCAGAAGATCAGAGAGAGGCTTCGAGAGATATTTACTGTTCTGTATCATACAACACGGTCCCATTTGTCGTATACGTACTACGGTATAGTACCTACAGATAATATAGACCACTAAGCCTCGTAATAATCTCATGTACTCTCGAGTCGATGATTCTACGAATATTGGGTTACACAGTTTACACGGCCATACTGACATCAACGGCGTCCCGACGTTGAACTCAAAAGAAAAATCTCCTTTAATTTGAAGTCAACTTTCTTGTGGCACTATTTCACAATCTTTCTGGTTTAATTCGGTTGTTTGACTCACAACGACGTCCTCGTCATTAAGAAAGGCTACTCGGTCATTCTGACTACAAATTCATCTTGTCGCGTTTGCTTCTGTTGAAATATATGCTGGGAACATTTTTAATCTTTTTGCGTTCATATCACTTCCAGAGAAATTTTCAGCAAGAACAAGGGCGTAGCCAGAACGTTCTTCGGGGGCATATGAAATTGCAAGGGGGGCGTACCTCAAATTTTTTAATCTTTCATAGTTTTCTTTTTTCTTTTAGTCATAAGGAATTTGTCCAGGGGGCAAAAGCACAACGCGGGGGAGGGGGCAGTGCCCCCTTTCGCACCCCCTGGCTACGCCCCCTGAGCATGGAAAAGTGAGCCAGATCTCGTTCATATAATTTCCAAACTAGAAAGCTTACTAAAACAGCTGCTCTTTAAGTGAAATCTTCTCCAAGCCCGTCGCAAATGTTACTTGAAATAAGCTTAATTTTCATTAGGAGATGTTGTACTCAAACTTCACTATCGGGGAATGATTGAACTTCGTCTAAAATGAGCCATTCTCTGACGCAAATAGAATATTAATTCGAAAATAATGCAACAATTAAAAAAAGAATATTTTTTTATCGGTGCAGGTGAAATGGTGGGTAACGATCAACGAACCAGACAGTATAGTTAAAGGATACACTACCGACACTAAAGCTCCTGCACTCAATTTAGGCGAATTTTCTCCGGCTGCTTTTCGAGTAGTGCACCATACTTTATTATCTCACGGACGCATATTCAGATTGTATAACAGAGTGTATCGTGCAACTCAGAATGGTAAGAAAAGTGCTAAGGTATAGATTTTGGGGTCTATACACCAAGCGTTGTTAACCTTCAAAGAGGGGGCGAATAACGATTTTCCAGCCTCTCTTCAAGACTGAGTGTGGTGGACAACGGGAGCCTAATATCAATAGTAAGCTAAATATAAAAAACTAACGTTTTCTAAAATTTTGCACGCGTTAGTCGACCATTTTACAATTGTAATATACCTTTTTTTATTACAGAGCAGAACTTAACCAACGTAACTCCCCTTCCTCTCCTGGTCAAATCCTAGCGCCCGCAAAAACTATGTCGATAATTCAGAAGGCAAAAATATTTGATTTTTCTTCAAAGCTGTCCACAAAAATGTGTTTCAATTTTAAATATAGAGATATTTTTAAGAAAATACTCAGATGTTCAATTTTTGATTTAGTTTTGACACATTTTTATGTCTTCTCTCCACGCTCCCTCCCTTCTCTCATAATTCCAAAATTTTCCCCCTCACAATGGCATCCAACATATAAAGTACGTACAATGTTTGTCAGTTTGTACATCTGTATGAGCTTTCATAACTTATGACCCATTTGATCTAGCGACTCGCAACTTTTTTCAAACAATTGTTTTTCATTTGAGTACGGTTTTTAAAATAACTTCAAAGCCCCGCGTTTCTCTTCAGAGGAGAAATGAAGATTATCAATGCTGTAAAACTTTTTCCCACTGTGCGCGTTGTTTTAAACGTTTTAAAACGATGAGCGTTGCAATTCTAAAACTGCAATTATTGTCATAACTCGCGTTTTACTTTTTCCTTGTTTGAAAAATTGAAGAGAATACAAATTCTTGCCTCTGTAATTTCTTTTCAAATGAGTCTAATTTCAGATTTTTGGAAAGAAATTTGGTAATTCCAATATTTTATATGATCATGAGATTGGGCCTACTCTTGGGAAAACCGTCACAAAACACCGTCACAAAAAATTTTCAAAAGTTTTTTGGCTAGAACTAATTCTGGAAAAACCGTCACAAAAAAGCGTCACGCTTAATGACGTCATCAAAAACTTTGACCTACCATAAGGACTTGAAAAATTTCGACCTCCTCTACTAACACAAAGGAGCTGACAGATGAAGTCCTCAAAGAAAAACTTAGTGGTATGATAGAATTGACGTTTCAACAGAGTATAAGAAGGAGAGACCTGTATTGCCCCCTCTACAAATACCATCGAGTGAAGATATTTGCCACCGGCCAGGAAAGTAGTACCAAGGGATCTGGCGGCTATTGCAGTATACAATCTCCTCCAATGTGGAATGAACAGAATAGGGTCAGGAAAGCTCAAATGCAACGACTGGAAAGACAGTTGAGCGTATGGCTTCACCAAATGGTACACAAAGATGGATGGAACCGAATGAAGAAAGGGCAAACATAGTAACAATGAGAAAACCTGGAAAACTATTATTGTATGCAGAAGTCGTAGAAGAGAAAGAAAAAGAAAAAGGAACAGCGAATACTGCCATTGCCAATATTGGCAACAAATGTCCAAAGACTTGAAATATTTTCGACCAGTGAGCTATACTTTTATATGAGGAGGAACATGAGAACAAGACTTGAGGAAAACGTCATCAATTTGTGACGTCATCAACCTAGTTAGAAGAATTTGCCCAGGCTAGATATTTAGGTTAGATATAGAAATTTTTCTGGGCTAAATCAAGTTCAGAGAGAGCTTTCGGAAGATATTTACTCTTGTGACAAACAATTCATCGTATGTAGTCAATATAGGTTGCTTAGCATATCAATTTTCCTTCTCCCACAGTTGAAGCCTCCTTTGCAGCAACTTTCTTTTTTTGAAGGATAAACTCGGTTTCTCTAAGCCTCACGTTCTTCTTTCCCCAAGATTTTACGAACAAGCTCCAATCGGTTTTGTACGTCTCAGGTTTAAGAAGACAAAAATAAGACACGGTGTTTTCCACGGGACCGCGAAGCTTGCGGGTTCCTCGCTACCGTTTCACACAATGGCCTCTAAATTTTTTTCTTCTGTTTATACGAGTAACTCATTTTAATCTGTAACAAGGGTCAAATTATAGCTGATTCAATAAATTTTCAGGAAAAATCTCGCTAGCACTTTCTGGCCAATACCATTTAGCGATGACCAATTCAATTAGAGACGTTAAAGCTGCCGAACATACGATGACGTTGAGTGTGAGTATAAAATTATTGAATGCGGACGATAATAATTTGAGGAGACGAATGGTCGCAGTGTGCACTTTATATTCTATCCCTCCTTTACTCGAGAAACAGAAATTTTGTTGATATTTCCGGTTTCTTTCAGTTTGATTGGTATGCGCATCCTATTTACAGTAGACACGGTGGCTACCCAGAAAACTTGAGGAAATACGTCAAATACAAATGTCAACTGGAGAGAAATTGTACAAATTCAATCCTACCTGAATTCACTAGCGATGAAAAACGTATGATAAGAGGTGAGTACTTATCATAAAATTGCTTCAAGAAAAAAAAAAAAAAAAAAAAAAAACAATAATTTTATTATAGAATTTTTATTTTTATTAAGACGAACCACAAAATACAGAACCACGTAACTCATAACATAAACTTTGTATTATACTAGAATTGCGTATTCGAATCGTACAAATAGTTTAGTATTTTTCAATGCCGAGTACGATTCTGTTGATTCTGTTTTCCGTAGATTGATGAGCATCACGATTTTTCATGACGCTCTCATTGATCATTACAGCTTCCCCAATTACTTATTTGCCGCGCAGAAGTCATGAAACGCAGTAGTTGGCAAGTCAACGAGAGCGTCATGAAAAGTCGTGATATCTTATCGAAAAATGGAAAACTGTATAGTATTCAACATTGAAGAAGGATTTCGCCAGGCCACTTAGAGCTCTTCTCTTCCTCGAGTGGTGATAACGGAACTTTTCAATTCTGGTGTTTTTTACGTCGCATATTCCTGCGGTAGGATCCGACCAGTTCACCGAAAGATTTTTCACCAAGTAAGTCTTTTTGAAGGAATGTACACATCACCGACAGGAAAGTTCACCTGTCAGTTTTTTTTTTTTTCATTGTCAGGAAAGTTCATCTTCCTTTTTTGAGTTCACCGACACCGATGACGAAATTCCCTTTTTTCAATCAGCTGTTCGACTTTTATTTGATACTTTGATATACCAAATTTTATTTATAAAATTAAATGATAATTCAGTGAAGAAAATTTATTCAATTAAATTATTAATATTTATAAATCAAATTAATTCAATTAATATTATCTATAATTATAATCTTTAATTTATTAAATCAATTTATTTATTCAAAATTTTGTTCAAAAATTTTAATAAATAATTTTTATTTCAATAAATGATATAATTATGGTAATTTAAATTATTTTATTTATTTATTTTTTTTTTTTCAAAATTAAATTCAATCAAAATATAAAAATAAATAATACTCGAAAATATAAAAAATGATATAAAATTTAATTTTATTGAATAAAATATCAAAAATAAAATTATTAAATTAATTTTTTATTATTATTAAACTTGAATTAAACTGATTCATTAACTTCATTAATAAAAATATAATCGAATTTTGTCGGTGAACTTACCATGTGGTGAACCACTACTTCTATCAGGTGAATTATCTGTAGGTGAATCTTAATCGGTGAATTTTTTTAGGTGGAAAATCTTTCGGTGAAACACCATAGTCCCTTCTGCAGTATGTGGTCTAGTTTTTTTGTGAATTTTTTTTTCGAAATTTTTGAATTACACACTCGTAGGCTTATTAGGTCGATGAAGAAAACCTTTGTTCATAATAAGAGTGGAAGAAACGGAGGCTGGTTGAAACTTGTTTAGGGGGGGCGGGGGGAGGCGTAGATGGATTGTCAACGAAACTGAATGATGGAAACAGAGGACCAGACACGAGAAAAAGTGTACAAGAGAGTAGTGGTGAGCCAAGTCAATTACGACACAATCTCGCATTTTAGAAATAATTTTACCCTGATCCGGTAAGTATAATCAAGCTACTGAAAAAATAATAATAAATAATCGCCATAAATCATCCGGAAACTAGGATATTTATTCACCGTGATCCTTTGTTTTAGGTTCTTACGATTTCTTCGGTCTGAATCATTACACTTCATTCTTCAGCTTCCACATTCGTTCTAACGCCTCATTTATTTCAAGGTCGGATTATGATGTAATACGAGAACAAAATCCACGCTGGCCGAAGAGTAGTTTAACCTGGTTACGAGTGAGAATATAATTTACTCGTACGAATCGTTATTATTGTTTCACAGGTTGACTTAAATTCAAAAATGTGCAAGTAAGGTTGAATGAGAGAATTTACAAATGCCACCCCACTTTGCAGACTCTCGAATTTTTTTCTGCTCGCATTTCGTATGTATCAAGAATGGAAAAAATATGAAGTAGCTTCACGACACGTGAATTTGAATAAATCTACGTTTGACAAATTCGAACGATTTTCCATTTGACAGAATTCGATATAGAGTAATACAGACACACCTCAAGTTTTTAGCGCCGAGTTCTTATGTTACCTCTCTCTACTGATCTACTTTTACCGAAGTCTTAATATTAATACTACCAACCATCTTTTTCGCACCGTAGATTTTTCCGCAAGGTTTCTTTCTCATGTTACGTTGGATCAAGTATCGTTATAATAATCCTGCCATATTCGTAACAGAAAATGGTTACTGCGATCACGGTCAGATAAATGATACCACGAGAGTATGTTATCACCAGGTTAGTATGTACTTCACTGAAAGAAAAAAAAAAAAAAAAGGTCGCAGCGTCTCTAAAAGCCTTTTCCTCATATATACTATGGCTGGATGGTTGGAATTTCCCTTCCCTACCTCATATTATACAGCTCAAGGATAAAAATCTTTCAAAATCCTTCAAGTAGGTCCCCTCTCCCAAGGACAACAATCGACCTTGCTTAACAGTAGAAAGTTCTTAAGAGTCCCTGATGAAAATCAAAGTCCTTGCCCCTTTCGTTAATAGTTGATCCTCCTCCTTCATATAGTTTGATGGTGAGAATTTCTTCAAGTCCGCATCCCCTTATTAGAGCTCGGAGTTGAAATGTTTTTACGTGTGTAAGTCAGATGAATTAATCCAAATTTTCAAATTACGGTTAAACATGTCGAGGGAGGAATGTTCCAAAAAGTAACCTTGAGCCATAAATACCACAATAAAAATTATTAGACAAATTGTGAGCGGTTTCGTTTCAAAAACCATCATCTAGGAAGACATGAAAACGACGACTGATAACGAGTACATAAAAGAAATCAGGACTGAACCAGCGAGTCATCAAAATGTGAACCATTTTCGTAAAATAATAATTCAATCAACGCTTTATAAGAAATGTACGTGTTCAGCTAAGTAACATCGTCGCTATTCCGATGGCGAATAATTTTGATACACTCGAGCACAATGCACCTGGTGAACTACGAATTTTCTCCGTGGAGGAGAAATTGCGACCCCTCTCTGAAACTATGGTCACTGGTGATTAGATGGTCTGCAAACGCGCTGATTCTCCTAAATTTCCTTTTTCACGAGCTTTCTCATGCCTGGCCACTCTAATCTTAAGTTGGCGACTGGTCTCCCCTATATACACACCACTGCAGTCCTTACATGCATTCCTATACACTCCACTGACCCACCAAATAATCCCTTTACGGTGACCGGGTTGTAAAACGCTGTACAAAAGCCGAAAGAAGCGAAGGACACACAAAAAATTTATCATTATGGAGGTCAGCAAATATTAAGCAGATCGAAAAATTCCTCCAATTCTTCAGGAGGTATATTAGATTTAACGAGTAGTTCATCCATACGTTGGATAGCAGTAGCCTTGGTGGTATTCGGGTCAGACCAACAACACCAAATGACCAAAAAGTCGAATCTTGAGAAAGATTAACATTTTCAAGTTTTATCAGCCAAGGAATCCGAATTCTTCGCAGAGTAAAGAGACCCAAACTCGACTCGGCATTTAATCCATACAGGGGGGGAGGGTCAAGAAGTTAAGCTCAAGGAAAGCTCTTTTCATTGATAGACTCTTTTAATGATAAATTTAATCTTTTTCATAACTTCTAACCTCTTTTACATGATTAGGAAAAGAGAAGAGATTATTTTCTTTCGCCTAACATCATTGGTCGTGGTCACGTAAGAAGACTTCTCCATCACCACAAGCCTCCTCCCTGATCTCCTCCTCAGATCTTTGATCACCTCTTTCGTGAAATTATTCATAGACGGGAGGAAGAAGGGTTCTTGTAGACCATTTCAGCGCAATTTTTTCGTACATTCACACCTGCACCGGGTAAGTACGATCTTCACAGTCCAATCAGCGACGACAATTGCTAGCGCTTAAGCGTTATTTAGAGGAGGTGTAACGCAAACTTCAAGTCCTCTTCAAAGAGGGTGAACTCATCACGAATAAGTTCGATATGATGTTGTTAAAATTGTTGAACAGTACTGCCTGATTTTTAACAGGGAACCTGTTTTATGGGGGGGGGGGAGGTATTTTAGAAAATCGCCGTGCGCAGTTTGGCATAAACTTGGAGAATTTCAATCTCCGAGCTATATATGAAATGATGGGGAGTGGGGACTTGGAAAAATGTTGACTCCGAATGCATAGCTTGGAGGGTGAAATTTTTTTCAAGTCCCGATATAGTTCGAGAGTCAAAATTTTTCTAAGTCTGTCTCCTATCATATATTGCTCGAGAGTGGAAATTTTCTTAGTCGCTCCCCACTTATCATATATATAGCTCGAGAGTCAAGAAAAATTTAGAGTCTCGAACTATATTACACTAGGCTTATAGTAGGTCTAGGCCTTCTCTATACTAGCTTTATACTAGGTCTAGGCTTCATTGAATTCTTAATACCAAATCCAATTTGACTCATAAAACAGGCTTTTAGCGTTCCTCGTTTAACTTCGTTCTGGAAGCCGTCGTTTTCTGGATGTTCTCTTTTTCGTTCGTTTTTGGAACAGTTGTTTTCATGTCTTGCTACACGATAGTTTTCGAACCAAAAATGCGCTCGCACTTTGTTCACTAATTTTTTCTGTGATATTTGCAATAGACCTTTTCCCCATGACGTATTGAACAGGCTGCTCGCTGCGGCTTGGGGTCAGCCATCGTTCAAGATTCCATAAAAATACATGGGGAACATTTCGATCATTCATTGATATGAGAAAACAAGAAATAAATACGGAAACAAAGGTACATTATTGGATACTTGAGAACTTCCAGATTCTAAATATAACCCTTTGGTTCCACATTTATTTCTTATTTTTGAATACCAATGTGTGATTGAAACGTTCCCTATGTAGGCCTATTCATATGGGAATCGATAGGATGGTTGGCCCAATCATCGTAATATCGAATGAGTATCGAACATATTTCGGGTACTTTTGCTCACTGTCGTTCACTGTTATGCATGCTGTGACGTCATATGGGAAAAAGTCTATTCACGGTTACTCTTTAGCAGTGCTGAGAACCCTCATTTTCTTCTTTAACGGTTCCGGTTATAAAGGTTCTTGAATTGAATCCGGTTCCAGAACCCAATAGTGAGATCCAATTCCTTTTTGTTCTGGTTCCAGAACTCAATAGTGAGATCCGGTTTCTTTTGGTTCCGGTTCCAAAACCCAATAGTGAGATCAGGTTCTTCTCGGTTTTAGTTCCAGAACCCAATAGCGAGATCCGGTTCCTCTCAGTTCTGGTTCCAGAATCCTAGAAATGCGGGTGGAGAACCGTTTCCTGTAACGGTATTCGGTTCTGGTTCTCAGCCCTGATTATGAGCATAATTTGTAGATCATTTTTTTGGGCCATTATAACTATTTATCTCAAATTTGAATACCGTACTTGGAAAATTTAGAATGTCCAAAAAGGAAGGTCCAATAGTTCAACTCCCACTCACCAAAAATCCAAACGTCTCTAGGTGTAAGGCGTTGATTGGCACCATCATTAGTGGGAATGTGTGGCCGAATCACCTGCATGTTTCTTTTTAGCAGTTCTTAGGGGCTAAATTGTGGGATCCGGTTCCGTTTGGTTTCGGATCGACAACCCGATAGCAAGATCCGGTTCCTTTCGTTTCCGGTTTCAGAAACCAATAGGTAGTGAGATCCGGTTCCTTTCGGTTCCGGTTCTAGAACCCAATAGCGAGATCCGGTTCCTCTTGGTTCCGATTCCAGAATCCTAGAAATACGAGAGGAGAACCGCTTCCTGTAGCGGTATTTGGTTCCGGTTCTCAGACCTGCTCTTTAGAGTACCCCTCCCTCGATGTGTGAATTAAGTAAGTTAGAACACCCATTCCTCCCACCACCGCAAAATATCGGAGGGACGACGCAAAATTTCCCCAAATATAGGTTCCCAGTTGAAATCATGGAAATAAAAGTTTCAAGAAATAATACCTGTGGATATGAATTTTTTCCTCACAGTTTTACTTGGAACAAATGATGAGTGCAATGCATCGTTATAAAATCAATGTAATCGGATACTCAATATGGTCGTTTATCGATAATTTTGAATGGACTTACGGATACAAGTACGTATAGTAGGCCTTTAAGTTTGGTGTACGCCGGCCTTCACGCCTACTTCCGTTTTATGAGACGACATTTTTATTCCTCTCTTTCCAATAGAGATCAAAGTTCGGTTTATTAGTCTTTATGAGAAGAGTACCTAAGCCGTGGAATGCTTTACCTTATGTGAATTTTCAAAAAATTTCAATAATGTTAACCAATCAAAAATGGGAGAGGAACAAGAGAATCAGATGGATGAAAAAAAAAAAAATGATGATGATGATAGGTTTTACTAGGGACTTGAATTTGCTCATAAAGGCTTAATTAAGAAGACAATCTTTTTACGTACCGGCATTCGAAAATAATTCACGTTGGTACTATCGGTGCAAAAGAGATTCATTATTTTTCTGCAAGACCTAATGACACAGAAACTAAGAGGGGCAGTGTATAGTTTAAGATGGTCAATAACCTATCAATACTATTAACAACAGTATACCTGCTTATTTTCCATAACCGTACTCTAGTAGTATCGTTTCTCGTATAATTCGATACCTAAAGAACTACCTATACAAGAACTAATTCTTCACTCATTGTGTGTAAGAACAGAACAATTTGAAATTCGATAGCGAGTACAGTTTCTGTCGACTTCATAGCGAATATAAATAAGTGAAAAGAGAATATCATGAATGAAAACCTACTCTGATTATCGCATGTAAATTACTGGAGTGTAAAAAGTACTCTGTGTCCATTTGTTTTTTGTTTGTTTTTTTTCCCCCGTTTTTAGAAGATTAAAAATTAGCTCACCTCTTTTATATTTTAAGAAAGCAATAATCAATATAGTTACATATTTTAATAAAAAATGCAGTGAATTTTTCATAAAATTTAGTCAACATAATTTTCTTTTCATATTTGTTCCAGGCCTCGATTTGGAATTGTGCACGTTGATTTTGAGAATGTAAACAGAACACGTACTCCTAAACAGTCTTTCGAATTTTTCAAACAGCTCATACAAAATCGTTCGGTACCACAAATGTTGGATTGCGAACGAATTGTGCAGTCACCTAAAATATAACGCTCTTAATGGAATACTGTCTTCTTTTTGGGGCGCTCTTACCTCGGCGAGCCAAAAGTCACTATACAACCATGAGAAAAAAAAAAAGTTTCCTATACCGAAAGGTATTTGCATACTCGCTGTTGCTTGCAAAGCATTGTTTTTTTGAATTTTTGTAGACTCTTCGAAAGAGTTTCTTCTTTTAATCTTTTCGGTACCTCAATAATGATAATTATACCTATGTATCATCTTCGACCGTGAAGACCGTTATTATACTTTTTGATCATACATTTCAATTTCTTCATTTTTCTATCATTATTGTTACTATGATCGTTGTCATTTAAATATTATTTTTGTTTTGTCTCATGATTATGTGAGGAGATATATCTGAATTTCAGATCTTAACAGGAAAAAAGGAACAAGTCTCTGTGTTTTGGAAATATTTGGATTTTAACGTAAGAGCTAACTTGTCAGGCACAGGTTGTATTGAAGCAAAAAGCAGACCAATTCATCAATATTTTACCAATCGTAATGGTTAAGGAAATGGAGGGCAGTGGAGGTAAAAAGCCTTCCATACCCCTGAAGCATTACATCAGTCTGTATAGAGGCATGAGACGCACTCAGTCGTTTCCTATTTAAGAAACCGGGTGTAATTTTCGCAATTCTTTCTCGAACTCAGTACCTTTTCTTATGTAGTTTCAAAACTCTGACGACGATAACTGATGACTCACAGCTTATTTGATCAACTGCCTTCATTAACTGTGTTAATCGAGGCCAGCAGTGAACCTGTTTTATGGGTGTTTCTTTGTTTATACTTTTTCTAAATCAAGATTAAACTTTATTTCTCTCTACCTTGAGAGTTTGAAGTCGAAAGTCTATATTTCTTCAAGTTCCCCCACCCAGTCAGATAGATACAGCTCGATATTCAAAATTTTTCAAGTTCTTCTCCCATCATATATAATTATTTTTCCAAATCCCACTCCTATCTCCTATAGTTTCGAAGTCCCCTCCATCAAGAAATTTTCATTCTACATTCGGTTTTTAATTTAATTCTCATCTGCTTATCTGTCATGCCACTATTTACTTTACTAACTTTCTCGTCTATCGTAAATTTTTCGCGCTCTTCTTTCATGACTTTATGGCAAAAAGTCAAAAGTGTAATACTCTGTTAGAATACAATGATACTGAGCATGCATCAGCCGAGATGCAAAAAAAATTACCAATCTCTCTTTAAAAAGCTGAAATTAGACCTATTTGAAAGGAAATTACAGGGGCTACAATTTTTATAATCTTCAGTTTTTTCTAAAAATGGATAAAACTCAAGAGTTATCATGATGATGGATTTTTAGCTCAGCGAAATAAGAAGTAGTCTAACGAGGTATTTTTATAGACGTTTTTTCCTTCCTTTTCCTTCTATGTTCCGATCCTAGAAGGCTAAGACCTAGAAATTTATTTAAAAATCGGCAGTTGAAAACTAACGAATTGTTAATACGATAATTAACGAAATATTATAACTTTTTGATAAGGATCATAAAAAGTCCTCGTATGTAATTAGGTATATCAAACCTGTAATCGTACCTAAGTCAATCACAACTTATGATTATTTCCTTCACGGTATAATATTTTAAAATATAATTTTTCTGGAAATGGTTTCGATATGGTGATTTAATTTTGAAGCGTTCGCGCTTTTCTATTTTCTAAGAAAGAAGAAACAATAAAGCTGATACAGAATAGTGAATAGGTACAACTGACCTCACTTGCTCTGCGAAGCTACAAGATTACCAACTTTAATTTTTGTCTCGAAGAATGGCTAATTATACAACCGTTTCTTTCTTTTCAAATTTTCTAAATGGACAGTAAAACATTGATAAAATATTTACTTTGATATGAAACCTTGATAACAATGACTAATCAATTATTTTTGGCAAAACCCGTGTTTTAAGAAACTCTTTGAAAAATTTAGCCGATGATTTGAGCGTCCGTTTTCTTTGCGGATCAGTAAAATCAACATCCACGATACCGAATCGAAAGCTGAAATCAAAAATCGAAGTATCTCTATTTACAATCCGTAGGTACTACGAAAAAGTTGATTTTTCGAATGATTCCAGTACTCATAATAAGTAATATCCTTTACAACGATCAATTAGAATTTCATTACGTGAAACAATATATGAGACTTATACGGACAAAAAAGTGATACCAGTACTACAGAAATAATTGCTACAACATTCTTGAGATGATATGAACTTTTTCTTTCATTTTTTTTTCGAAATTAATGAGTTCTATTTTGAAGCTAAAGCAGAGGCAACCGCACGCTCGCGCTATCAAGAGAGTATTAAAATAAAAGTAAAAATAATGAAACTTCTCACTCGTAACCGTCATTCCACTCGAAATTGTCCAAAATTGACCACACTGTGTAACCAATAACATTGCATCCAAATTTCTCAATGGCAAGGGTAAGCTCGTTTAAACAATCCTGTAAATTTACCACATTCGAGCACGGAAGAAACCATTTTCAAAAGGAAAAGCGCGGATAATATAAGACTGACCTGGAAATATTTCACTCGTTGAACGTCATCCACCACTCCTGGCTCGGTACAATAACCATTTTCAGTTATGATCACAGGCGGGTTATTATATTTATCTTTGATAAAACGTAAAACTTCGCGTAAGCCCCAAGGAACTTCCTGATTAAAAATAACTCGTTGAATTTCATACGATTTTTTTCTTTTTCTCTTTGTTTCAAATCTTATACTTACAGTCCAATTAGCATGATTTCGAGGCCATTTAGGATCGCCTTCCAATTTAACACGTCGATCACTTTCAATCAATGTTGAATACGGCCCTTCCGCAGGAGAACACAGATAAGTAGTGTAGTGATTGAGTGCGAAAAAGTCGAAGGAACCTGAAAGAATAGTTTTATTATAGGGCGATACTTTAGAATTAAAAATGTAAATAGTTGCCGTATCATTATCCGGA
This sequence comes from Aspidiotus rigidus, assembly GCA_035079385.1. NCBI lineage: Eukaryota > Metazoa > Arthropoda > Insecta > Hemiptera > Diaspididae > Aspidiotus > Aspidiotus rigidus. The sequence goes on along the minus strand of JAVHKY010000002.1, from coordinate 614,120 downwards.
TTTCTATGGTTAATCTCAAGGTTACTAAAATCCAATTAATTTGAAAGATGGAATAGTATATTTAGCTTTAAAGATGGTCTTAGACACTACTCAACAATACAATAACAACCAATATTTAATTCAAATAATATCAGACAAAAAACTAATTGGATTAATGAAATATTTCGATTTCTGAGATTTTTCGAGAAAACAATAATAAACACTTCGGAGATTTCACCAAAATGTATTTCATTTTGAGCAAAGGTCGAACATTTCCTCGTTGTAGAATGACATCAATTCTCGTACGGTCAACTGTTAAGACAGTTTAATGAATCGTGTTGAAAACCCGTGCACTCAATTCTTACCTTTCAAAGACGCAATTTCTTCATCAGAAAACTGCGGTAAGCGAGATCGCCTTCTTCCTTCGTTCTGGCTGTTTTCAGCAACAATCTTTTTAACGATGTCCGGAAAGTCTCCCTTCTCGCTGAAGATGGGGTTTGTACATATTTCAGTCTACAAGTACGAAATTTAATACATCATAGCGTAAATAAGCGTTGTTCCTCTCACTCCTAAATAACATGTAGAAAAACTTACGTAAAAAGCCCATGCTCTCTCTTTAGCTTCGATATCTTCTTTGGAAGAAGTTTTTTCTAGATAAAAACTCGAATCAATCGTTATCGCGATTTTTCCTAAAATAAGAAACAGAACATAGTACGAAGTTACGCAGAAAATGTATTCAATCCGGTGAGATTCTCATCAATAACTTTTATACCATTTTGCAGTTCACGGAATTTTTTATCATACAGTCTGTAAACGCGAGCGTGGGCCCTCAGGAGGTTATAAGCTACAATATAATTTGATGGAGAGTCTAAATATAGAGCTGGAGCATAACTTTTTTTCGCTACGCCGGCATAGCCCGAAATTATCGACCCCGGCTCGTTGATGGTAATCCATAATTTTACCTAAAAGCCAGAAATGAGACACGGTCTTCATCATTCTCTAAAGTTATAGCATTATTTATCAAAAATATGAAAGTAGATAACTTACTTTATCTCCGTATAATTGAAAGAGTAAATCAGCGTAATCTTCCATGAAGTCAGGCATCAATGGATTTAACCATCCGCCCATATCCTGCAATCGTTGTGGCAAATCCCAATGATACATAGTGACCTTGAAAAACAATTACATATTTTCCAGTTCACTCAGGATAAGGTACTCAAGGTAAATTATATGAATTCGAGGACTGAAGACTAGAGAGCAATAATTGTAAAGTACCATCGGTTGGATACCATTTTTCAATAATTCGTCGATTAAAGTATGATAATATTTTACACCCGCCTCATTTACGCAAGTGATTTCGCCATTCGGTAGGATACGTGCCCAACTGATTGAAAATCTGTACAACTGGAACTGTAACACGAACAAGTAACTATTACCGGTAATTTTTATCACACAAAGATCAACAGTTGGTTATTGATTACGATACGATGTACAAAGGAACCTACTCCAAGATCTTTAATCAGCGCGATATCTTCCTTGAATGTATAATAAGAATTACAAGCTATATCTCCAGTTTGTTTATCTGTCACAAGTTCCGGTCTCGTGTGAACCAAACGATCCCAAATATTTTCTCCTTTACCTAACATAAAATTATGAACGAGTTACCAACAATCAGAAATTGCCATTCTATTCTCGACTAGATTTCATTTTCAAACAGAAATTTGAAAATTCTCTAAAGCATACGTGGTGAGGATTTACCATCGACATTCCAGGCGCCTTCCACTTGATAAGAAGCTGTTGCTACCCCGAAAAGAAATTTTTCCGGAAATGACATCCTAATAATCACAATCTCGTAAACGTTGATAACCTCAAATCACAGAGGCACGACTATTCTGAAAGAAAAAGATATTCGTAAGTTTATAGAAAAAATGTACAGTTGAATATAATCAAATTTCATACCGCTGTAGTTACTTCATAGGAGTGAATATATTATTTACTTGTACAGCCCAGGAATTATTCCGTTCTTCTCTCTGCTTAAGATCATAAAATAAAACCGTCTACCTATATTTATACCAGTAACGATTAGCATAATTATGTGCTTATTGTCACGTAGAACGATAACCCCGTGCCTAAATATCAATCCGTTATCAATCTGAATCTCTGGTCGGTGGGCGTTTCTTAGACTGTTTTCAAACCATAAGAGGTAGCCGTAGACCGAGCATCCGCCGTATAATTTTTTTTAATAGTACGGGCGAATAGGTGTATTGAAAATTGAAGGGAAAAAAAATACCGAGCTGGTTTTTGGTCAATATGTTTGTTTTGGGTGACTAATGAACGTATTGAAAGTCCCTCCCATTCCTGTTACTGTTCTGTGAACCACGGGGGGGGGGGGGGCTGAACGTCATTATGTTCAGTGTTTTGAATACAACTTCTTTTCTATGTGTTATTTTGGAAAATTTTGCAGAGCAAAAAGTAATTCTCGCTAAATTTTACATAATAAAAGGTCATTTGTGAGATTTTTATTTGAAGAGCAGGAGAACTGCTACAGATCATTCAAGTAAACTGATAATTTTTCATCAATTTGAGGTAATATTTATACATTATTATGCCGCATAGTGCGTGGTGTAAAATGACCTACCTCAAGATTTAATAACTCATTAATGTCATATTTTAGAGGAATATAGTTAAAACAAAAGTTGTTTGCAGTACAATTTTCTACAAAATGGTATACAAATAAAGATCTAGTATTCTGCCTGAAATTAGGTAATAAAAAGTTATAACTCTTCTGTTGAAAAATAAGCAAATGTGACCCTGTCTACAGATGAAACTCAACTTATCGTTGAATGTCGATTAGGAGAAAAGGATCTTTTACAGTAGAGGGAAGATTCCTTTTCTCCTGATTGTAATTGAACACTAAGCCGGGTTTCTGTAGACGGGGTCACAAATATTATTTGACTGTCATTTCTTATCAGAATGACTGTGGTACAAGTTCTCCTTATTCCATGAAGAAGAAGAAGAAGAAGTTATAAATAATATTATTATTGAACTCATTTTCAAAAACACAGGTTTTTCTCAAAAGTACTTGGTCAACTACTTGTACTTGGTTTTATTTTCAAATAACAATACCGGTTATCAAAGGTTATCATGAGGAGGAGAAAAAAAAAATGTTTAACCGGTGGAGTATATGGCCACCACTAGTAAGGAACTATATTATAAGATAGGTATGCACAAGTGATAATAGGATCGTCACCACACTGATAAAGTCAAAGGTGGAGCAATCTGAGTAGTATCCTAAGGGAATTTTAAGCATCAAACATAGAATACAAGAATTTAAACTACAAAAAATGGAGGAAATTTCCTGATTTCTTGTTTTCATCAATATAATCTTTCTAATTGACCAAAATTCAATGTTTGACATTTAAATTTTTCTCACACGGCCCTCCTGAAATCTTCTAAAACTGCTCCTCCTTTGACTTTATCAACATGATGATCCCTTTTCTTATCACTTGCGCATACCTATCTTATAATAGTTCCTTACCACTAGTTCTCATACTGCACAGATGAACCTGGAGAGCCAAACGTCACTGATAAGAATCCACCGCGCGGAACTGGTTTGTAGTTTGTATAGTCAAAGACTGCGCGCTGTGGTCATTTTCTACATTCCGACCTTGTATTCGCGAGCGGACCTGAAAGAGTCGCCCTCTACATTCACAATTGCGGTCATTTGTGGAAGCTACACCATCAAAAGGTAGTGTTGGGCACTATTGGTAGTACTACCGATAGTTTTCCTGCTGAGCTATCGGTACTACCGATAGTATTGGTAACTGGAAAACTATCTATAGAATATCACCGCTATTGTCACTACCGGTAGTATGTATTTTTCAACAAATTCTGTCATACGTGTAACTGTGTAACTATTTTTTCCTATTCTTGACGTAAGAAAAATTGATGAAAGAAGAAAAATATTATGTAAACTTTAAATATGGACCAATTGAAATAAGAAAAAATTGTGTAGACTATAAAAATCGGAAATGACAGAGGAAAAGTATGAGTGATTTTCTTCTGAATACTAGCGCACCACTACCCTAAATGGATCAAATGGAAACACTATCGGTACATCAATACTACCGATCAGAGCATTGCAGCCAGCCAAAAGCCGAAAGCTAAAGCCAAAAGCTAAAGCCAAAAGCCAGCTGTATTATCCATGTTTTTTCCAAGCTGAAAGCCAAAGCCAAAGCTATATTTTTCAAGGTTGTTAGTTGAAGTCAAAAGCCGGGTGCTTCATCAAAACAGCCGAAAGCTAGAGCCAAAAGCCGAAAGTCAGCTCTATTTTTTGGGTATTTCCAAAGCCAAAAGCCAAAGCCAAAGTTGTATTTTTCAAGGTTCTAAGTTTAAGCTGAAAGTCTAAGCTGTATGATACGGCTGCAATGCTCTACTACCGATAGTTTTCCGGAAAACTACCGAATAAATAGATAGTGTCAGGAGGAAGACTATCGGACTATCGGTAGTTTCAAACTATAGGTTTTTGCCCATCACTATCAGAAGGTAATGTTTCAGATAACTGGTGAAATTGTTATTTTCATGAGTTTCATATTAATATTATTGTACTAGTCAAGAGAGACAGAAAATGTCATTACAAGTGGTACTTTTTAGTTTTTTTTCAGTATTAAAAGAGATACAGCGAGTTGAAATAACATACGCTCCTATATGTAAATTTTCATAATCACCTTCTAGTGCAACACCTCTAGCGCTTCTTGCGGAACGTCCGTTTGCAAATAGGCGGCGTAACCTACACTAGGTAGCGCTAGTTACAAAGGTGATCATGGATTTTTTTCTTATGGACCAAGTACATGCTTTAGTTCAAACGAATTTTCCGAAGTTATTTAACTTTTAATCAAGAAAAGTATGAGAATCAAAGTTGTAGAGAATTCTGAAACGAACATTTTTTGTAATATACAATTTTTTCTAAAGCTCATACTTAAATTGGAAAACAGAATTGAAAAACTGTTAGGAGATACACAAATTGAACCATGATCACCTTTGTACGCAGGGCTGCCAACATTGCAAACTCCAAGTTACGTCGCCTATAGAAAAGGCCGTTAAATATTTCAAAACTGCCTATTTTTGTAGATGAAGCTCAAAGATACTCAGTTAATTGCCTGGTTTACACAAACTAATTTTATTCGCTGATGACGTAAATTACCCCAAAGGCCCAAACTGGTGACAAATTTACGTTGAGTGATCTGTAGTGGTTCCCCCGCTCTTCAAAAGAAAATTTTACAAGAGGACTTTTTTGAATAAAATTCAACGAGGATTATTTTTTGTTTAGTAAAATTTTTTAAAATAACCAATAGAAAAGAAGATTGTCAATAAACTGAAAATGATAACGTTCAGCTCCTGTGGTTTGCAATACAATGACAGGAGGGAAGGACCATTTTATTATGTTCATCAGTGACCCAAAACGAGCATCTTGACCAGAATCCAGCTAGGCATCTCTTTTTTTTTTCCTAGTCACTTTTGGATGTCATTTGCCCTTTTGACTATATAGTACTTTGTGTGGACTGATACAACAAACACGTTCAGTGAAGCAGTTATTGTGCGGCAAGGGAGGTAACTCATAGGATAGAAGTAAGGAGGATTGCATCCAGTGTTGACGGCAAACTCATAGCCCCTTGACGAATTGTGTTGCGTTGTGAAGGTAACCTGCTCAACAATTATCCCTGAACAAGTGTTTCCCCTTGCCTCCCTACCGCAAATATCGGCTTCGTTCTACCCACCCGCAGATGCCTTGTCAAGTTACAAAGTACTATATAGGTAGTCAAAGATTTGCCCGTACCATAAAACAATGGACGATAATACCGGAAACGGTCGTCAATTTCATGGTCTCGACTGACAGCGACAAGGGATGGAAGTAACTACGGATGTGACTGTGAATTTGTGTATATTGTTTGCGTGTAGTGGTACTTTATTACTGTTTATCAACAACCTGAATAACCCGACCATGACCGTGACACGACATCATCACCCCATACTGTTATGTAGCGCTTTATCGCGTGACCGAAAGCGCTCAATGTATTTTAGATAGGAGTCGATACTATCACTGATCGCACTCCTTTTCGTATCACAGACTACAAAAATCATTATCGCTCACTCATCTTGAATCCTTGGACCAAAGTCTGGAGAAGCCAACCTTCAAACAAACGTCTCCAAATTAGAAAGACTCCCACCCCCTGGTTAACCTCCCTTAGAAATTCTAAACATGTACACACCCTTATCACCAGAATAAGAACAGGCCATACTTGAATCACACACTCACATCTAATCGATCAAAACTCTCAACCAACCGCATCCTGCTCCACTATCACAAACTCAATCTAAACGTAGACCACTTCTTCTCTTGTTCTGTAAAACCTCCGCTTTTCATTAATCGTTTCTTTCTCCCTCCCCTAAGCCCACAAATACAACGCAGACGCCGTCTCTCTCACACCTCCTCCATCATATAGGTACCCTTCATTTCATACATATGATCTTTAATTTTCCCCTCCTCTAAATGCACATCTAAATCACCTACTAACTCATTTTCTGTATAAACCTTAGATTTTTTTTACTGTATTACAATGTTATAATTTCACTATTATTTCTTTTTTTTAATAATTACTTAACTTCATGTAAATTCCTTTTAATAATGTCTACATTAATTTTCATTTCTTTTCTTTTCTTTTCCTTAGTTTAATAATAAGTGGGTCCTATATATCTAACCAAGTAATTAAGAATTATTTTTTCGTATATTCTTACATTTTGAGCTAATGGCCCTACAGTAGCATGAACGCTCGTTCAATACTTCAATAAATAAGAATGCAAAAATTGAAGATCTTTCCGTGCCATAAGAAATACATCAAGCGGACGCCATTTGACAACAAGGTCCTCAATTGATGATTTTTTTCAAATACTTACTAAAATCTATATTGCTTCTTAGTGTGAAAGTTTGAGATATCTGTATGTTGAAAAAATTTAGTAAAGCTGAATACAATTCGCCAGCAACTTCTACTGAACGAATCAAGCTGATCCTTTTTTTTTTTTTAAATAAAATGCTTTTGACTCACAGATGAGCGATCACCCATTAGTTAACCTATCCTGGACTTCAGTTTTCAGGATGAATTTCAATTACTTACATGTAACTTTCATTTTTAAGTCAAAACTCTTGTCAATCCTTCACTTAATTAATTTAAAATCTACAAATATTGAAAATTCTAGGTAATGATAAACGTTCATATCATTAATAATGTATGTAATATTATAATTAATCGATTTATAATTCTCATTTGATAAAACCTTTGGCTTTTATGTTAATTCCGACGGAGAGAGGGGCGAAAAAGAAAAATTGTAACACAAGGTCGAAGAATCCTCGGTAACTATACTCCCGAGACGTTCTATTTGCTCGAAGTTATATTTTTCGAATTCAAAACTTGGAAACAAAACTGCTCTTTCACTTTTTCCTTGTTCCAGCATTTTCTTTTTCCAGCCTTTCTTCTTGAGCACGCTCATACAATCGTAATTCGACGGACGCTATGTCCACAATTTTTCTCATGTCTTCAATATGCTCTTCAACACCCTCTGTTTTGTTTTTCGTTTTCATACGACCGATAACATTCAAAATCTCCGTCCAGGCACTCAACAGGGAAATTATCGATTCTTCTTTTATAGGATCCATTTTGTCGCCTGAAAATGCAGAAAAATCGATCAGCACAATCAGGCCAATAAATAACTCACTAGCGTTAGAAAATCAATTCTTCACCTGATGACAGCCGCTCCACATCTTTAAAGTTTTTTTCAAGATTTTTCAGTTCGCTCTTGATGACGACTTCTATACTAAAAAATACAGAATCCAATTTCTTTAATTCTAATATATTGCTCTTCCGATCTATTATTTCGAACAGTTTGGTTACATTTTGTAAATGTTCGTTTTGAGATCGAAGCAACTCTGCAGAAGCATTGAAAGCGTGCGATTGGAGATCGGATGGAAAGAAGAACATTCGAGAGGCTGCAAAAAACATAAAAGTTGAAACGTGGAATTTAAATAGCCAACCTTAACTCCTTCAAAGAGATTATAGCTATCCTGTACCTTCTTGATTCGAAGTATTGTTGGAAGTATTATGGTACGCCTGTTGTAATCTGGGATAGAGAATAGGTCGTTTGTTCGGGTCTAGAAAAAAAAGCGATGAAATTCAGTTAAAAATCAAAAATAAAATTCCGTTTTTGTATTTACTCGACTTACATACATATATGACCATGAGAACACTTAGGAAATAATGACCGTCTCTGATTTTAGAGGTCTGGTCTCCGATTGTTTAGTGACTAAAATATGTCAGTGCCGAGGCGTTACTTATGATGAGTTTCCCGATGAACTGGCCCCTTCTCCGAATTCACCGCAGACACCCACCAATTGTATAGATACATGAATGACATTTTCTGTAACTGGGTAGGTAGTGATGATTCTCTGCGGGCGTTCCACGAAACCCTCAATAATGACCACACCAATATTGAAATTTACTATAGAGGTGAGAGGGTCCTACTTGAACTTTCTGGACCTTGAAACCTCCCTCCTCTTTAGTTCCATGGGCACCTGGGTCTTTGATTTCGACATCTTTTGGAAGTCTGCCTATACTGGTATAACCATCTACCGAGATTCGCTACACCATGTCTCTCATAGAAGCGTGGCATATGTGGTCATGGCCCACTGACAGGCTAGCTAACCCTCCTTTGGACCCCCCGCAATTTTAAAAAAGAAATCGAAATTATTTCCTGCATTGCGTTTTCTAAAAACATTAATATCGATGTTCAAAAACTAGTTCGCAGAAAAAAAAGGCTATTGTCATAAAAGAGACACCTCCTTGCCAAATCTAGTCCGCAGTCGAGATAGAATACGGTGTGTTCGGGTCCCCTACTTTGTTCACTCCTCCCATAATATTCAAGAATTGCTTGAGAATCAAGACTACAGGACTGCCTTCTATGGTCCTCACTCTCTTCGCCACCATCAACCCCAAAGATTCTACCCTCCTCCCTCAAAGAACAGGGATTTATAGGATCAGTTGTGGCGATTGTAATGCCATAAACATAGATCAGATGGGCTGTGCTCTTGGAGACCGTAATAATTCGTTTTCTATGGTGAGGTTAGCAATTTTTTTCTTCTTTTCATAATTCTCCTTCATACATGGAAAATTCTTTAATTTCATTGATTGATTTCTTCTAACTCCGTTTATGAAGCCTCAATTTTTTTCAGGGGCGCAGCCAGGAAGGCAAAAGGGGGCATTGCCCCCTCAGCGTTGTGCTTTTGCCGCTCTGAACAAATTCCCTATGACTAAAAAATAAAATAAAAAATGAGATTAAAAATTTGACGTACCCCCCCCCCCCCCTGAAATTTCATATGCAACGTTCTGGCTACGCCCCTGATTTTTTCAAACTCCTTCTCTCTAGATATAGTAAGTCCCCCTCTATAACCATCGCAATTTATTCTATGCTCCTAAACTAGGTCAAGGTCATTCTTCACTAGCGGGAGGCGGACGGTTTTGAAGAGACAACGTGGTAACGTGTCCGCAGACTGAAGTAAAATAAATACAATTATTTATCAGTCCAACATTTGTTTTTTTTTAAATCTATTTTTTCAATTCCATTCTTCTTTTTTTTCCCCACCTGAAAATATCTCCTAGTGACAACTGAATTTATCATCAATATGCATAAAAAATTCAAGAGTTATAGAGCCTTCCTCTCTATCTAGAAAATTTTCAAGTCTTCCTTTATGATATCACACCCCAACCTTCGCCAGCTGCCTCCTCTCTAGGCCTCATATATATATATATATATATATATATATATATATATATATATATAACTCGTCTTAGTCCCCATCCTTTCATGTACGTAGCTCAGGTAAGGACTTAAAATTTTGCCAAATCCCTGTAGTAGGTTAAGGCCGTGCCTGTTATTGAAAAACCAGATGATGACGTCACAAATTGCTTACCCTATGACATTAATGTGAGGTTTACCTTCACAGACGTGAATGTCGGAATTGAAATTGATACCTAAACATAAAAAGTTTTTGTATCACCAAGTACTCATCCTTTTTCATACGGATCCGAGGCGAGTTCTGAAACAGTTGCTGCGGTATGATCAAAAGTTAATTAAAAATTGAAGGTAATTTACTTTGGGAATTTCCTGCCTTTTTGTGCAGTCGAATTTAACTTTCGTTTTCAGACCAAATTTTCCAGCAGTGAGTAGAAAATCCACATTAATAAACCAATTTATTAGGTTCCAATGAAAATCGTTATTTTCTGTCTCTTGCAGAACAAGAACTTAAAAAACATATGAGAACCATCCATGGACTTTGAATGATTCATTTCTGTCACAAATGAAATTCTTACAAATCGTGAAGTCTTAATTTGAATTATTGTGGAGAAAAAAAATCATTTTGCCATATGTTTTGTATAGCGGTTTCCCTTTCCTTCTCATGATTCCAATCAAGAATGTCGTCGTTCTGTCCCGTCCATTCTGATTTGAGGTGTCCCCCTCTTCCTTTTCATGATTCCCATCTATCTAAATCGTCGTTCAGTCTTTTCCACTTATTGACGTCGAAGCAGACAATTCAGGCTGATGGGTAGAACTGGCATTTATTTCATCGAGTAATTGATCGAATGCGCTTTTTGTAGAGGCGCCCGTTCTAATATCTTCAATGGTTTTCAATACTTTCTTCATTTGCTTCTTCAAAGTTTCATACTGAATGTGCAATTCTTCTTCGGTAGATTTTATCCCCTTGTGGAACGCGTCGATTTCCTCGGTTGTAACATTTTTTAGTTTTTTATTTCGACCGTGTTGTTCAAATATTTGGTCCAATTTCTTCCACAGGCTCGAAAGGTGATCGATCGATTCTTGCGATATAGGTATTACCGTCATTCGTTCAGCTATATGGGGGTAATATTTTGAAACTTTAAACAAGGAGTCGCTCTGTAATACATCAAGAGAAGAAAAGTTGGTCGTGAACTCACCCCAAGTTGTATTTCCGCTGTAAATTAGTGCCTGTATAGATTTCTTTTATTTCGGCACATTTTTCTTCAAGATATTTCGATGTGTCATTCAATACATTGTTGAATTCTGGCATTTCTGCGTGTCCCGGAACGTAGAATTTATTATGCTTTTCGCATGCCGATGTAACGTGTTCTATTTGAGACCAATATATTTGAAGAGCGAGAACGACGGTCATACGATATTTATACTCCGGAGTAGCTTTCATTTCTTCCTCGGCTATAATACGTGAAAAAATTTTATTAATTAATTGAGTTAATCGAGGAACGCGAGAGTCATCGATTCCATTAAACGGGTTTCTTAGATCACTTTTGCACAGTATTTTACAACATGAGGTATATGATAGACTTTGAAGAATTAAATAGGCTACGCTCGCATTCAAGTCTTTTGAACTTGAGCAAAAACCCATTGGAAGTTCTCATATTTGTGGAGTCTGTCCCTCAACCAATCAAAACACCGAAAAACTAGCTATGACCTAATATCTTAGTAAGTCTCATAATAAAATGATTTAGATTGATCTTAGAGGAGTACTGAGTCTCCGGCCTTGAAACAGATAGAGAATTTAGAGCTCTGTCTTTTGCTGCGATTTGTAGAAGAAAGACACGGAAAAATCCCAGAACTCTAACGCCCCTCACACTCTCCTCCTCCTTGATAAACTAGAAATTCCGAAAGAGTAGAGCTTCATATTATAGGTACTAAAGAGGTTTTACAATAAGAATCTAGAAACTTCTTGTTAACGAATTTGAATAAATGTTTACTCACTTGGACTCGTCTGATTTGTCGGTTCAGAATCATCGTTTTGGGCCAAAAACACTGTCACAAAATCATAATTCGTTGAGCTTTGATTCTTAAAGAGTAAGTAGGTATGGAAAGATTCAACTGAGACGTATAATATTACTCACATATTAACCAATAAGCTTGAAAAATGTTTTTTCGTTAATAGACAAAAACCTCGGTCTCAATATTAACCGATAAAATTCTCAAGAATGAATTTGGGTTGACTATAGTGTATTTCATAATACCTTGAAGTTCCATAAATCGAATATAGGTTTATTTCTCTAGCCTCACAAGACGCAGTAAAATAAGTTGGATGTTTCTAATTTTCTTTCTTACTTCACAGTAAAATAAGTCGTTCTATTTATTTTTTCTCTCTTTCTTTCTTTCCTTCCTTCTTTTTTTTTTTCTTTTTTCCGTTCAATCACGCTGAAACCTTTATCGTTTTAAGAAATAAATTCAGTCTAATCAAGCATAAGGCTTACATGTGAATCATTACCATTGGTTATAATCTAAACTTGAAAAACATATTCCAATGATGAAAGTATTTCAGAAAACACTGGATACAATTTCACTTTATGTGAAGAGGACAGAGTCTTAGCTTTTGGAAAGGGTCACCATCAACTTATGTTCGAAGTCGAGGACGAACTGGAGGTTGTAGAGAATATCACTCTATTTCACTGCTAGGTACTCTCGACACCTACCTATTCATTTCTAGCTCCAGCCATTTAGTGAATTTTGATACCCTTCAATTACAATTTTGAGCGGGGAACCCGCCTCTTGTTTTTTAACACGGATATGTCTCAAGGTTGGAGGTCATTCTGGAATTTGCGTTACGAAATCGTGTCACAAAAGAGCGTTACGAAAATGACGTTACGTGACCTTGACCTACTTTTGACAGAAAAATTTTAACCTTCGCTACTTTCATTATACTAGGCGTATACTAACCTTAGGCGCCATTAAGCTGGGACAGTACACCAGGCCTTACTGCCATGGCCTCTATTATACTACGTTCGGAAATGCTGAAACGATACATTGATAATATCGATGCAATCGAGATTGACATAACTATCGATACAGACATACTCATGATTCAATGTTTTTCCCGAAAAGGGGAATCACTAATTTTCTTTTTTTGGGGGGGGAGGGGGGAGATGGGATCTTTGAAATTGTCCGCATCCAACCTTTATGACGTCATCATCTTCATCTTCTTAAGAACTGATGGAATTTCGAGTGCCAATTCTCTATAGAAGGACTTTAAAAAATTGGGCTCTGAACCTATGTTGAGGTGGAAAAATTTCGAGCTGTAAATCTATGAGCTAGGCGATAACTATAGAGTTTTCAGCTACATAAACTGGGCCCACTAACGTCAATAGCAACCTTGATCTACTTTAGGGACTTGGAAAAATTTTCATTCGCTACTTTGAGACTGTATCCTGAGCCTTCATTAAACTAGGCGTTCATCGTACTAAAGAATTAGTTTAAGGCGTAGTATGACGTCATCAAAGACCTTGACCTAGTTCAAAGATAAGTATTATATAATTATAGACTATTTACTTATAATTATGAGTACAAGCAAGAGAGCGTGACGTTTTTCGGTTAAAATCTATTACTTACAAAAATCGAGCGGGATGTAGTTACATAGAGGTGGAAGACACTCGAGACTTTCAACAATTTCAACTACTCGCTAAATTCGTTTTCCTCTCAATTTTATTACTTACCCTCCTCCCGTTTCACAATTAATGATCCATCCAAGTTCTGGAGAAAATCAAAAAAGAAGAAAAAATAATATTATCATGAAACAATGTTTTATAAAGTACGTACATCTAATAAGTACCAATATAATAAAGTATGTTTTCTCCTCAATTTTTTCATATGAGCAGAGCCTTACAGATATATTTTTGTATAAATCATTTATTAGTTTGCTCCTCTTTTTTTTCTTCTTCTTTTGCTCATCAAATTGCAAAATATCGTAAACTTCCTCTCCCAAAATCCCTCTAAATCCGCTACTGAACCCAAAAAGATGAATTGTTGGAATTTTTTCACGTATACTGAATTATGTATCCCGTCTAAACTAGTTTCACAAGTGGAAATGTTGAATTAGAATTTATTGCCCCAATAAACTATTATTCTTATTCAAAATTAGTTCAAGGACTCACTTGGTTTGTTTTCTCTTGCTTTAAAGCTCGGCCTGTAGCCTCAAAATCCTTCAAGTATTGACCATACTAAAACAAATTCAATATGTTATCAAAAATTGTCAGAGTGGATGCATACACAGAGAACAGAATGCTCAAAGCCAAAATAAAATATTGTCGAACGGGGATGTGAGGGAGGAATAAATGAATAGGACGACAGAAAAAAAGAGGTTTGAACGGAAAACGATGGATTATAAGATATTTTTTTGGCGTGTATTACGTCTTTAGGCTGGAGGTCAGTCTGCAATCTGCGTCACGCGATGCGACGCTTTATGATGTCATCAATGACCTTGACCTACCTCAGAGACTAGGAAAAATTTCGATCATTAGCCTTCATTATACTAGGTCTAATATACAGTATTCTAGGCTTATACTAGCTAGCCCTAATATACACATATATTACATTAGACTACTTTAAAGACTTGGAAAAATTTTGACCGGAATCTGTTCCATGGGTCGAGTTGGTTTTAATTATTGAGAATTGAATTCAACATTGGAGTCCCGAAGAGTCTAGATTTTTGTGAGTTCTCTCTCATCATGTAGATACCTCGAAAGTCGAAATCTCTAAGTTTTCCGTCTATCATTCAATGTAACTCTCTCCTATCATATCAAAAGTCGGAATTTTTCGGAGTCCAACTCCTTCATTAGGATAGGTCAGTTTTTGCCAGTTGACTTACGGCGCGAGGTCTGAGAGTGGGATGTTGTGATGGATATTTTTAAAACCGAATAGGTAATTCCTATTTGACAGAATTGCGTAAAAATTTTTCAAAATTGTTATCAACGATGACAATGTTAACTTTTGGCTTGTCATTTTTTTCCCCTGAATTTTCAACAAATTTTGGGATTTGCTCAAAATGGAGGGCCACGAATTTTTCCTCATATAAAATATATATACTTTTTTTTTCTGTCAAATGAATTTTAGTACTGTGCAATAGGCTGCTGTAATAGTTGCTATTTTATTTTTTGTAAAACAATATTTAATGCAATATTTCCTTCCGCAGTTATTCAAAAATTTTAGAGTGTATTATCTTTGCGGCACTGCCGTCTGTTGAGATTGCATACAAAAAAAGTGAAAAAAAGAAATAATAATAAAAATGTGCCGCAAAGATAATACATTCTAAAATCTTGATACCGTCTGGACAAGTTCTCTTTCTTCTACTGTTATTCAAAAACTTTCCATTATTTACGTACGTTATCAAAAATATTGATTTTAAAAGTACTCACCTTCAGGATTTCCGGGTTCAAAAGATGTGACCCTACGAAGCAAATAAAGTAAAAAAATGTTAAAATTGTATACTTCATTTTAAGATATTATTATGGGTGTACTCGTATATTTTTTATATTATAATTATTTACAGTCATATTTCAACTTATTAGTGGTTCAAAACAGATTTTTTTTTCAATTGGATAAAAAGTACGCATCGTGCATCAAATTACTAGATAGTATACAAACTGCTCCAAAACTGATATAATTGTAGACGAGAGGTGCGCGATAAAGACGAGGACTTCGACTATTCAATAAATGGACTGAGCGTTGCCTATATACCTCAACGTTAGCCGAGCGTGGAACGATATGATAAGAAATACCATACCGCTGCTTAGAATATCTAGGTACCGGTACTCGTGATGCGGATAAGCGCGCGAAGGATCAAGAGCAGCTTCTCTTCCCGCAATCAACCACGCTGTCTACATTCTGAGGGACTAGTACGGTATTTTTCATCATCTTTCCACAGGTTCGAGTCGTTATAGCTTAAGTTCATGTACGCAAGTAATGTACGTAAAGTCAAAGGACGAGGGCGATGTTATCGAAACCAGACGAAGACAGACGCATAAGTACACAGATGATCGATTCGCGTATCTTATATATATATTACTTCAATGAAAAATAATCTGTCTTTTATAATACTGATATCAAAATACGTTATCATGTGAGCGTGAGGTGCCTTTTATTCATATAAAAGTATAAAGGCCGACGATCGGAATTTTTCCAAGTCCCCTTCCCTCTTATAGAGTGGATGATCGAAAAGAACCTCCGCCTCCCTCAGAACCAGAAGCTGCCACTCTTACCCTTCATGCATAGCTTGCTTACCGGACTTTTGTCAAGTCCCTCTACGATACGATATAACTTTATCATCGGAATTTTTCAAAACTACCACAATACGTCAGAGCTTTTTCCGCTTAGAACCATTATTTACATTTCCTCTCTAGACAGCAATATGGCAAAGATTCCAAGTTCCTCACCTCATACATATAATACATACACGTATAGTTCAAAGGTCATAATTCTTCCAAATTTCCCTGTAGATGTATATAGGTAGACTGATGGTAAAGATTTTTGAAATCATTCTTGCGACGTATCTAGCTCGGAGATCGACATGAGTCAAAGACCTCAGAACCACAAATTTCCAGGAAGGTGGCGGACGACATTCATGTTTTCCAAATAACCACCATAAAATAGGCTTTCCGTCAAAAATAATATGAGAATTTCCTCTCCCTGCTGAAGAACAGCTCATTTAGAAGACGAGGAGGAAAGCACGTTCATAATTATAGGTACCTAGGTGGAGACTGTAGTGTCAAGTTTGTTCAAAGATCTGCCCGGACCAATTAACCCTCTCGACACTTTGCTCTAAGGAAGATAAGTGACTAGAAAATCAATGTCACTAATAGTATTGGTTGGTCGTGTAATAACTTTGACCCGGCGTACTTAAGGTTGGGCAAGAAACCGAATTAGTATTCAGAGAGCGACCATCGGTACTTCAATATTTTCCTCCATTCATACCAGGTGAGGTAATGATAGTTTATTTATTATTTTTTTTTTCCAAATACACAATCTTAATTTGGTTCTTTCACAAGAATTGTAAGTTTTTAATATTTTCAGAATATACGTAGCCTATTGGGATGTCAGCCTATATCTATTAAACATGACATTCTCTTTTACTTGTAGGACTCACACTTTCTGAAACGAAAGCTTTCGCGTTTTTTAAAGAATAACTGTGACCAAATACCAGATGGATCAAAGAATCATTAGTATGAAAACACTATAGGTATTTTTAGGGACATCAAATAAGTAGATGTACATTTTTACACTTACCCTTCAATAAAGCCAAGATAATTGTAAAGATTATGTATTTCATTGAGACTGTATGAAATAAAATAATACAATGATTTCCGGAAAATACTCGCCAGTTTTTATTTGGTGGAACGCATTTAGCCACGGCACCATCCTTCACCAAGAATATCTAGAATGTAACAAGTATGAACTATGAAGATAATAAGTAAAATCTAAACGCCACTTCTCATAATGTTGTTGATAATGTATACCTACGCAACAAAATAATTATGCGCATACGAGCGCTAATGCAGTGATGTTGTAACTAACATTCATTTTTAAACTACCGTACACTTATGTATGTAATTACATTCTACACCCTTAACGCGCTAGCTGGTTGAAGAAGAATCTGCTGAGGAAAAAAAGGCGCTTACCTGCACAGAATTACACATTTACCAAACATACTCGTACTTTCCAGTTTGCAAATAAAGAACCAACTGGGTTTTGTCGGTTAACCTAATATCAATTTTTTACTCTTTCTACTGTCATTCATGTATGAATCTATTGTGAATCGTGCGCAATATAATGGCGCATTTACATTATGGCAAAAACAAAACATGTAATGACAAGGTTACAGAAAAATTTGACCAATCCAATTGCAAATGGATCGGCCAACTTTTATTGTTTCATTATTGTAACTCTTTTTGAAATTTGAACGAATTAATGCAACCCGACCATTCTTTTCCCGCCATTTCTCTATAGGTCTGTGAAATTAACACAACTATTTACAGTTCAAATTTGACTAATTATTTTTAAATTTTGCAAATTTTCGACTGAAAACATTTAATAAAGAAAGTTTTGTTTTTACGTGACAAACAGATATCAATTTAAATGAGACAGTTTGCTTTTGTTGCCACCTTTATTCAAAAACAACTCGACGTTTCGACGCACCTCGTCGTCATCATCAGGAAACGTACTGAAATAAAGTAAAATTACAAAGAGAGAGGTGACCAGATATGAACAGAAAAAAGGAAAAAGCACGTGTCAACAAGATCAGGACCGGAGATAAAATTAATAATTACAATTCACGAATGAGTGACGCATAAGTGTTGGCGAGATTAGAAGTATCGGTCTTGAAATTCACATTGTTACATCTTAAAATATGTAGTACTTCCAACATCTTCCTCTTCTTATCATTTTTCTCACGACCAACTATTTTAATTAAGTCAAAATTAAAACTGTGCCCTGTATCACAAGAGTGAGAGGCCAAAGCAGTGCGATTGCTTCGATTCTTAACATCATTCTTGTGTTGGTCGACCCTCTTCTTTAACAGTTGAGAGGTCTTTGTAATTTTACTTTATTTCAGTACGTTTCCTGATGATGACGACGAGGTGCGTCGAAACGTCGAGTTGTTTTTGAATAAAGGTGGCAACAAAAGCAAACTGTCTCATTTAAATTGAAAACATTTAGTTTTCAAATAACATCAAGACTCTGATTTCTTGGGTAGGTAATTCTTTTCGTGACGTCATTAAAAAATTTGGTATATTCATCATCGCACTTAAAATGGCGGCAGCAAACACCTCCTCATATAAATTTTGATAATTTAACCGGACAATCATTAGCTAAATTCTTGGCTAAATGCTAACTTGATTTTATTGGCTAGCTAATGGCCAGCCAATTTTGACCAAAAATCTCTCAGCTAATGGCTAAAAGCTTCGTCTTAGCTAAGCTGGCATGCCCATATTTTCTGTGCAGCTCTATTTTATATACTAGGCTTATATAAGCCTTTCACACTTGGCGTTTGTTTACATTTTTCATATTATACTCGTAGTCATAATTATTATAAAAATGAGAAAATTCAGATTGAAAAATTGACAAAAATTCTTGGACAAAGTTTCGGGCAAATTTTTATTTCTGCTTCTTTACAAGATGGTAAAATGTAAATATAATCCACAGAATTACAAAAATTATTTGAAAATAAAAACTTGGAAGTTTTGTTTGACTAAGAGTTTGATAACAAATCAGGCAAACGCTTATACTATCCGCATTAAGAACTCACTAGAAGTGTGAAAGGCTTATAGTAGGTTTAGGGCCTAAACTCGTATCTTTTTTGAAGACTGTGTGCGTGAGGAGAAGTACGGCTGTCCAACAATTTCTGCTGCTGACATCTACACTTGGTGTGAGGAAAGAAAGCAAGTCCCTAACGATGAAGACGAACCCTTTGTACTTCATCAAGTCGTTGAATTATCGGGACTCATAATGAGTGAGTGAGGTGTAAGTAGAGCACTAATATTGGAAAAGGGTTTTTCAATTGTACAAATCTACTTTATTAGTTGCTTATACAAGAGTACTTTCGGATGTTATCCCATCATCAGTTGTGTCGCAACTGGAGAACAAGGCCTTAACCATGAGTTTTTATAGTATAACACTGTGATCTTATTGGCTAAAACATACTGCTTTGTGATTGGTTCAATCTATTGTTCTAAATGCTGCGTTTCTATTAGCTACCTGGATTCCTGCCGTCTCATTGGTTGATTCCGTTCTTCTTCTCTCGTCCAATCACCAGGCTGAATAATTTTTCGCTGTCAAATGTGATTACATTGTTCAAGAGGCAGGCTTTCTTCCTCTTGGCTTTTGACCTAACCACACACACACACACACACACACACACATCTAAAACTAGGTAAGACAAATATCAATTATATCTATTATTTTGTATCCTACATTGTTGATGGAAGAAGAAACATTGTTGAAATAAAGTTTGGTAATTTCTAAAAAAGTTTTGATTGGCTATATGTTGAATGTTGAATGAATTGCAATCAGTTGCAATTACAGCTTGGCGTTTCGACGCAGAAAAAATTTGGTAACACTGGACAAGAATCAACCAGATATATGGGTGTTCTTATCTTATCTATCATTTTGTGTGCCAAAAGGTTTCTTCCTCATAAGAGCCAGTGCTCATGTTTTTCATAATGAACGGATAACTGGAGATCAACTTCATGGATTTTTTTGAAATTACCCTCATTGGATAGGAAATATTATAGTCAATAAATTATTTCCTCTTTGATTTTGAAAAGAGCGTTCAATCCCATAGAAATATACATTGAACGGACGCCCTTCTGGGAAATCTCCTTAAATAGAATGCCTTTTTTTGCCCAAGCACTCACAAACCAACCAAACAAGGGGCAAACATATGCGGGTGAAGACGCGTTTTATCTGAATTTCATTTATTATGACCAGGGATGGCATAACGTTTGCAATTGGTTAAAGTTATTGTACCGTAATGTGAATTTGAACGTTATAGTTATGGATCGAATAACGTAACACTAAATTGCCTTAAAGTTACAATAACCATTACATGCGTTATTGAAAAGAAAAAAAAAAAAACCACCGGCTGCCGGCTGGACCAGCTGGTGGCTGGCAAGAGCGCCGGGCAGTGAGAGGCGTTGAGCATCGATGACCACTGACCGGTGGGCCAATGGTAGCATAAGCATTTAAAATATGATTTTGAATGATTGGAATGTGACTTTGTAAGTACCAATTAAATAAATAGGTATTTAAAAACCGAAGAGAGAAAACGGGAAATAGTTATTTATGCTACAAGGGTTACAAATGAGTTATTTCTCAATAAGCTGAATGTTAACGACCCGAGCAAAGCAAGGGTTGATAGTGTCGTACAAATGAATAATAGCCGTTTCTAATTGTGTTGCGTGTGAGATTTCTCTTTATTTACAATCAGAAGATAGAAGACAATGGACTGAGTTTTTTGTGATAACAAAATATCATACCTTCAATATTTCCGAGCGCAATTTTACTCCCATAAGAAATACAGGGGGAGCAAAGATCAGTATGAAATTGAACAAAAATTAAAAAGGATTGAGGGCAAAAAAGTTTATTTTTATAATGTGTGAGGTAATCAGCTTCCAAAATTGAACTTTTAACCCCTCAATTCTTTCTCAATTTTAATTAATACCATATGATCGGTTTGCTTCCTATGTTTTCTTATGGGGAGCAAATTTGCGATTGGAAATATTTGGGTACTTTCGCTACTGTAATCACACTGTAATTGATATTTTGTTATCACAAAAAACTCAGTCTATTAGACGAGTGCATTTTTGGAGGTCACAAGATAGATGATAGCTTGTCAATATACCTACCTACCCTAGGTGCGAAATGAAAACAAAAAAAAAAAACTCTCCAGCAGTGAAATGAATAGCCTATATTATGTAAATGCACAGTCGCGTCACGTTTGATAGGTATGACTTATTTTTTACCACTATTACTTAAGAGGACGCTATAAGGCACTTTTTCATGATAAATGAAGAAAAAAATATGTAGAAAATTGGGTATGCCGTCAGAAATTGTTCATCAATCACTGTTAAGAAGAATAAATTTGTCTAAATGATCAAAATTTAATTTTTGAATCTACAATAACGTATGAACTTGAATTTGTTACAGTTATTTACCAGGAACACATAACCCATATTTTGATAAAGTTATAAATGTAACATAACGCTATTTTCATTGTGTTAACGTTATTTAACCGTTACGTAACCGTTACCCATTACATTAATATGCCATCCCTGATTATGACTACTCAATAATTCAGGAAATATTGGTCTCAGCGAAAAATTGAAATGAAAATAATTTAGTGTCCATTACATTTCCTCTCGAACAAAGGTATGTAATTTCAAAAAGATGAAATCAAATTCATCTCCAGTGATCTTTCATTGAAAAACACAATTTTAACATATTGGCTCTTGGCTTGTGGAGAAGAAAGCTTTGCACTCAAATGGTGGATGCGAATACCCAGTGAACGTGCAGCTTTGCCAATTTTCATGTTATAGAGATGGCCATGGCAGAACTTGTAGAGAAGATCACCTTTCCTCTGTGTATGGTCATGACCCTCTCTCAGTTTGGTTAGTGCTTTGTGACACATTGTGAATGGTTGTGTGGTACATCAAGTTGAAACAAATTGAAGATAGTTTGATCTTCTCATTTTCTCTTATTGTTTGTTCTTTTGAAGTAGTAATATGGATGCAGTTGATGATGATGCTCCTTTGTGCGACTGGCAGCCCTTAGAATATTTAGCGCATAAATGGCCTGTTGACTATTTTCCAAAGAGACTGTACGACGGTAGCCTTATCCACTTCTTAGTTGGTCAAGGTCCTCTAAGGCAACGAATGCCGGCTCATAGATTTGTATTAGCAGTAGAAAGTATTGTTTTTGCCAGATGGTTGCTTTTGTCCCTACCTTTTAACGTTCGCGAAGTAGAGGTTGCAGACGTTGAACCGTCAGGCTTCCTTGTCTTGTTGAAGTGAGTTGTAATTGATCAGATTCTATTTACATGTAGGTATTTCAACTTTGCTGCCATCATTGTTACTCTATCACTATTTTCAATGGAACAATTGTAGGTGCCAAACAAATAATGTTGTATACTAGTAACACGTGGTATTTGTTTCAATTTCATAACACTAGCCCAACAACTTGAAACTATTCTTCCAATGGCCTCTAACTTATTACACAAACTCTACCTATACCTGGGCTACTTCCTACCTATTTTTTATCCTTTTTTTCTTTTTTCTTTTCTTCTTTTTTTCCAGATACATATATTCTTTTCACATTTATATCAACGCAGAAAATGTTCTTGCAACAATGTATGCTGCACAAAAATACGAAGTTCCAGGCTTAAAAAATGAATGCAGTACATTTCTTCAGAAAAATATCACTTACAGTAATGCATTTTCGCTATTGATCCAAGTCAGTAAAAATGGAAAAGGGAATGTTCTTTCTTGTGATCTAGAATATTTTCCCAATTATTAATGAGTGTTGCAATATTGTGATTTTCAGGCACGTTTGTATAATTATACTGGACTAGAGACCAAATGCCTGACAATCATTGATAGTTACCCTAATGCCTTTGAAGCTGCCGACTTTATCAATATCGACCATGAGATACTCTGCGATGTTATCTGCCGTGACACGTTAGAGATGAAAGAAGTTGAAGTATTTCACGCTGCGATGAAGTTGGTTGATAATCGTTTTAATATATTCTTTCAATCTATGAGATTCAAACTTAATTAAAATGACGTACCTATCCTACCTCTCTTTAAGGTGGTCTGAAGCAGAATGCAAGAGAAGAAATATGCCTGTGACAATGGATGATCAAAGAGCCGTGTTGGGTCGTGCTTTAAAACTAATAAGATTACCTACAATGACCATTGATGAGTTTACTGACAATGTGGTAAAATCGGGAATACTCACCGACAACGAAGTGACATTATTGAAGTTGTACATTACCACAAACGAGCAAAAACCATCTGTCGAATTCCCTTGTATTCCACGTGCGCCTAATCATGACTATGAATTTTTTGTTGATCGATTTTTAAACCTCGAGCCATTACGTTATTGGCGAGATGGTGATATCAATGATCCCCAAGTTATCAAGTAATATCACATTTTATACAGTATTGAAATATTCCCTCGTCAGTGTATAGGGCTATTATAATTTCCTATTTATGTTTTCTGAACATATAGATTCATGGTTGATTGTCCAATATTTATCCTAGGATTCAGTTTGTATAGCTTTTATTACATTCGGCAACACTTTATTCAGACGTGTATTGAGCTGTTTGATGAACATTCAAATGTAGTTGGAAGCATTCGAACGTTATACGAACGTGAAGAT
Organism: Aspidiotus rigidus; assembly: GCA_035079385.1. NCBI lineage: Eukaryota > Metazoa > Arthropoda > Insecta > Hemiptera > Diaspididae > Aspidiotus > Aspidiotus rigidus. The sequence goes on along the minus strand of JAVHKY010000002.1, from coordinate 590,359 downwards.
TCATCAACGTTTGAAGTTAGATTTTCAGATAAGATCTTGTTACGGGAGAATTCTGAGTACAGAGTTTCTCTGCACTTTGAAGAAAGCAAGGTTACTTTAAAAAATATTTTTAGATGGATATAGTTCTAATGAACTTTCTCCAACTATTTTATTAATATAAAAATCAATTTTTAGGGATTACATGACGGAATGGACCGAAGGTATTATGGAACTGGAGGCCAGTCAGAAGTTAGCGTAGAATCTCCACGAGGAAAGAAAATTAAATTCAAATTTTGGTCTGATGTAAATAATTTCGAAGATAATTCAGAGAACCCCAATAAGTATTTTACAACAGTTGAACGCGGTCAAATACCACAAATAATATTCAAGCTGCCGTAATAAGTCAGGCAATGGTGCTGCTTTACAGTTTCAAATGTGCTTTGTTGGATATTGACTACCTACCTATTTGTAAGCCAGAGTGCAAAATGAAATATGTTTTTATGATTATGGAGTGGCTTTTGTCATTCTTAAATGTGTAAATTTTTCTTTTATTACGTGCATCCTTCCTTGATTTTTGAATTTCATAATTGTGAACGTAAATTTAAATACTCTCCTACATACCTTGATTTTTAATTTCTTGCATAATGAATGTTTGAAGCACATTTTTGCTGATTTTATATTTTTACAAATTGTTAGCACTTACTATTCTTGACTTTTTTTTTTTTTTTTTCTTCTTTTTAAGAAAAACACCAACTGAAATTTAGTGGACTGATAGACTAACTTATACTTTTTGTTAATAAATAAGTAGATATCCGCATATTTTTCCGAATTTCAGATTTGTTGAACTTGAAGACCATCGTGAGTATCTACCCATGTTGATTCTCAAAGTTGAATTGTTACTTAATACATTTCTCGAGTAGGTATTCATCGTATGATCCATTCGGGATCGAATGAGTTTTCAAAAGCTGTTGAAAAAATTTAGCCGATAATTTTGGTGTCCTTTTACGTTTTGGGTCCTCGAAGTCGACGCGAATTAAACCGAATCTGGGTCTGCATGGATACAGAAAAAGAATCAACGATTATAATTTGATCTAATGCGTTGACGAGATGCTGGTCTTGTCTGATATTTAGAATTAGGTAAAAACTCGTATTCTTACCCGTAGCCATCCTTCCATTCGAAACTATCCAACAAGCACCAAGCTGAATACCCAATCACTTGACAGTGGTCATCGTGTATAGCATTAGCAATTGTTGTTAGGTAATCCTATATTCAAATAGGGTAGGCTAGTATTATTACTAGAATCTCGAGATTTTTTTTGATTTTACGAAAGAGTGATTCAAACTCACTCGATGATAGAAAATTCTGTCCGTATCGTTGACGTTATCCTTAGTACAGTACCCGTTTTCCGTGATAAAGACAGGAGGATTTCCGTAGTTGTCTTTCACGTACCGTAACAATTCTCTCATTCCTTGTGGTACAACCTGTATACATTCAATTACATTATGTACGGGTAATTTTTGTCCTCACATATTATTGTAGCTAGGTATCAATCTAATTGCACTTCAGATGTACGTAAAGTATAATAATTTACCTTCAACCACTTCATTGGACCGACCGCCCAAGAAGAATCGTAGCTTACATGTACACCTATATCTTCTTGAGCGAAAAATAGGTTCGTATTTTGTCCAGGAGAAGCCAAGAAAGATGTGTAATGATTGATAGAAAAAAAATCGTATGAACCTGATAACAGAAAAATTGAACGATCTCTACCCAGTGCCTATATATCACATAAGCGAGGAGAAAATGAGGGTCCCTTCTCTTAACACCAATGAGTCCCTATTGATTTTTTTGTTTGCGAGCAGTCTATCAATTCCTTCCGAGTGTTATGGATATCGATAATAATGATAATTTTCTTGGTACCTTTAATAGCTTCAATTTCTTTCTCCGTGAACGTGGGGAGTCTTGATCGTCGTCTTCCTTCATTTTTGCTGTGAGTATCAATTACCTCTCGCATTATTGCGGGATAATCTCCATTCTTGCTGTATATGGGGTGAGCAAACCAGCCCAACTACAACAGAATACAATATTAATAAACATTGTGAAGCTTTCGTGATTACAAAAGATTAATTAAAATACTGAAGAATGCCTAGGTATTAATAATTGTTGCCTCGTTTAAATTCGAGGCCGATCATGAAAACTTGATCTTTTGGAGTCGAAAGTTTGACGCCGTCCCTATGATTTTTTTGCCGCTTTTCTGTGTAGATTTTCTTAATATTTATTTCAACTTTTTCTTACTTCAAATATTAGTGACCGTTCAGCAGCTTCCTTATCTTCAATACAATCAGTTTTGGGTAGAAAACCTCGCGCGCATAGACCGATGCTAAGCTTACCTAAGAGAATAATACCAAACGAATTTAGATCTCTTTATTTTAGAATTAGATATTTATTGGAGTGCACGTGTTTTATTGGCGTTATATTCACCTCGCTGACTGCTACGGTATTTTTTATCGTACAACCTGAAGATTCGGCCGTGAGCCCGTAAAATATTATGTCCGATTAGGTGACTTATGCTCGAGCCTAAATTCAGAGCTGGAGCAAACTCAGTTCCTTGGTATCCCCAAGTCATCTGTAGGGGCTCATTGATGGTGATCCACCATTTGACCTATAAAAAAAAGAGATAGAGAAATAAATTATAATGTCGGAGTAAACAGATTTGTGTTGGCAGTTTTCGATGGTCGCTGGTTATTGAAAAGAGAGACGAGTAGAATTATACTTACCATATCTCCGTACAAACTAAACAGTAAGTCTGCGTAATCTTCTGCATAATCTGCGATTAGGGGATTCGCCCACCCACCCGTATCTTGCAACCTTTGCGGTAAGTCCCAGTGGTATATAGTGACCTGTTCGAAATAACACAGATTTATTTTAATACTATTCTGTTCTAATCATATTTTTTATTTAATTTACTATAAATTAGATATTTCTAAACTCTTTTTCCTTCTCGAAAGGATGGTTGGAGCCATTATTTTTTTTTCTCTCTTTTTAACGTGATTTTTGAGTAAAGAATGAAGAACTAGATTATTCACAGAAAGAAAGAAAAAAAAGGCTACAGTTCGCTCACGTTAAGCAAATTCTACAGTGGAGGAGTGACGAATCCAGGAGCTTGACACAGCCTTCTCTTTCTTCTCTACTTTTTCTTTTATGGTAGTTTTTTTGGGGGAGGGGCGATCGTATGCGAGCCCCCTCTGCAGCTCCAGTGAGTCTTCGGATAAAAGTTAAAGACATGAAATGGTGCTACTCGTAAAAAGAATGACGTAGGAAGACGAAAATGAGAGATTTGGTGAAACTTGCGAAAGAAATCCATCAACCTTTTGCCGAGGATTTTAAAGAGAATTCCGTTAGACATAAACACAAAATTTTTTGATTTTCAGGATTATTATCAATTAGGTATCATTAATTTCAACATTTTGTTATGTGTTTATTATTGAAAATTATGTGTCACTTGAAACTAAAAAATCTATGGTTCGAATTGGAAGAAGAATAAGATCAAAAACTTACCATTGGTTCAATGTCATTTTTCAGTAATTCGGTAATTAACGCTCGATAATAATTTACTCCATCTTCGTTAATGAGAGTGATTTCGCCGTTCGGCAAAATACGACTCCAACTGATGGAGAAACGGTAGATTTTGAACTGGAATGAACAGAAGCTTAATTTTTGAAATTTCAAGATCCAGAAATCACTATCTTTAAAAATTCTTATGCGGACGAAGTGATTTTCGATCCAACTTTGGCACAAAATTCTGGTGAATTAAAAGCGCAAAAACCTTGAAAAAGAGGAGAAAGTATCCTGGGCTTACCAGGTACTTGCTAGCCCGAGTTCTTAGAGCTCAGTAAACGAGAATCAAAAAGAAATTCTCAAAATCCACACCTATAATTTCTAAGAAAAAGCCCTGAATAATTGTTTATTTGAGTTACGAAAATTCTAGGGCTGGTTTTCCAAGTTCCGCACATTTACGGCTAGGTATCACCAAATCAGACCCCTAGCGGTAAGGAGAAATTTCCTGTGAGTAAGAAATTATGATTACCTCTTACCAAGAAACATCCCTCACTGTCGAAATGTTTTCAGGTGTTCGTTCCCAGACCACTCCCTTCTAGTTAGCCTAACAAAAGACCTTGTGATGTCACCTTCCTAGGTCTCGAATGATGTTTAGATAAAGGAGGCGGTCCGCAAGGGACTGGGCTTACCTTCTATTCTAGGGTACATAGTATATCGCGAAGCATAAAATTATTTCAAGTCCCTTGGACGCCTGCACGTCCAGCGTTCGATCTAGGAAATAGGGCAAGAATTCTACTCAACAGATATACGAATTACAACTTACACCTATGTCTTTTATCAGTGCGACATCTTTTTGATACTGATGATAAGAATCACAAGCGACGTCTCCTGTGTCTCCGTTTACGACTGGACTGGGTTTTTTGTGAGTTAAATGATCCCAAATATTTTCTCCTTTTCCTGATAACAAAACAAAATACCTATAGGTAATGAAAGTGCTCTAATTGGAGGAATTCATGTGAATAAAGTTTCAGATAGGTAATGAATTATAAGACTTGTAGGCGATTCATAGGCGCACAAACACTATGTGACCAAATCTGTCAGTAATACCTTTGGGTACCGCGGTAATTATGATTGGCGCTCATAAAATTTGTTCTAGAACACAATTTTTAAAACATGACCTTGAATAAAAGAGCAAGCCTAAAAGTTACTGAATACCACCGCGTATTTAAAGATAAAGATGGTAATTAATAATTTTAAGAGCTTCTCAAAGATAAATTAAAGAGATATTTTTAAAAAGATATAGGTATTTAATAAATCCTATCTCACCATTGTCTAGCTACACCTGGAGGTTAATTGTTGTAATAAAGGAATTAATATCATGGTCTGATAATTTCTTACCATTTTCGTTCCAGCCACCTTCAATTTGATAAGCAGCTGTGGCGACTCCAAAAATGAAATCTTCTGGGAATGACATAAGGTCGGTCTTCAAGAATCACAATTTTTCATCGATAAGTACCTATAAATAGTAACTGATGGTCTGAAATGTCAGAATATTCATCATGTGACTTGCAATATAGGAGACAAAATCTTATTCGTAGTTGATTACATGTTCAATAAGTGAATCTAAATAACTACAAACTCGTTCACTACGGAGCTGTAACTTATCTAACTCATAGAAAATTGAATAATATTATTCTTATAAAACATTAAGTTTTGGAATTTAGTGGATTAATCGTGATCAACGAGGCAATTGAGATCCGAGTGAACGTAGGGAAGAAAAATAATTCTACGGCTTTAATGATAAATTATACTCACCGGAAACGATACTTTTACAGAGACTCAAAAGAATATCAATTAAAAATTTAGTTCATAGGAGGTAGGTATTCAGTATAAAGTGGCGCAAGATTCGATTCGTATCTGTTAATCGAACTTTAATGAAGACGAGAGAATTTCAAACTTTACTGCAGGTTTGCGGTATTGAAATGCGTAACTATCTTATGAAATTCTCTTTTATGAATAAATTATATGCACGCGAGCACATGAGAGCTTTTTTATCATCACAAAAATCAAATTCATCATACCCATTGCTAAGAAATAATCTTCTAGGTATTGTCTTATCGTTTTCACCTCCTTATTGATGCCATATTTTCAAACAAAACCGGTCACGTGTATCGCACATATTATTATTATTATCATTATTTTTTTTTATTATTATTATTATTTTTTTTTTTATTTTTTTTATTTTTATTTTTTTTTGTTAATGATGATGATGATGCTGTAGGTAATACGGCAATAATAATACCAAGTTAACTCTCTTTTAAAAGTTCTACAATTTACTAAAGACTTGAATTTACTCATAAAGGCTTAATTAAGAAGACAGTCTTTTTGGGTACCGGTACCGGCATTTGAAAATAATTTAAGTAGGTACATAGTATCGGTGCAAATGAGTTTCATTATTTCTCTGCAAGACCTAATGACACAAAAACTGAGAAGGGCAGAGTATAGTTTAAGATACGTAATCAATATAACCTATCAAAATTATTAACAACAATTTACTTGTTTTCCATAACTGTACAGAAGTAGCATCATTTTTCGTATAATTCGATACCTAAAGAACTACAAGAACTATAATTCTTCGCTCATTGTGTGTAAGAACAGAATAATTTGAAATTCGATAGCGAGTACAGTTTCTGTCGCGCCTTCATAGCGAATATAAAAAAGTGAAAAGAGAATAGGCCTATCATGAATGAAACCTACTCTGATTACCGCACGTTATATAATTACTCGATTGTAAAAAGTACTCTGTACCCATTCGTTTTTTGTTTTTGTTTTTTTTTTTTTTCGTTTTTAGAAGATCAAAAATTAGTTCACCTCTTTTATATTTTAAGAAAGCAATAACCAATTGTATAGTTACATATTTAAATAAAAAATGGTAAATTTTTTATAAAATTTAGTCAACATAATTTTCTTTTTTCATGTTTGTTCCAGGCCTCGATTTGGAATTGTGCACGTTGATTGTGAGGATGTAAATAAAACACGTACCTACTCCTAAACATACCGGTAACAGTCTTTCGAATTTTTCAAACAGCTCGTACAAAATCGTTCGGCACCTACCACAAATGTTGGATTGCGAACGAATCGTGCAGTGATCTGAAATATATCTCTTTTAAGTTTTAATGGACGCTACACAAATTGGAAGAATTCGAAATTTTACGTCGCTGACTCACCTCATCAAAAATATTCAATTCACTGCTCTCAACTCAGTCTTCTCTTACTGTCATCAGGTACGTATTCTCTCTCCTTGTTCTTTCCTGTTTCTATTCCTTTTCTTCTAATTCATAGCTTATTTCTTTTTCAGTTATTTTACCTCCAGCCCTGCTGATTAGCCAAATCGAGGTTTACTTAAAACTAGTCGCGATCGGCGATCCTGCTTCGAAATCAAGAAGATTTTTTCCGTGGTCAGAACAATGATGAAAAAACACAATAAATTTTTGGCCACTATTGACCACCATTTGTCAATTTCACGGCAATGAGAGACGAGAAGCGTCGTGCTGCTCGACGCTCTCAGTGCGAATTTCGCTACCCCCTTCATGCCACTGATACCGCATTGCCTTCGATTTATTGACACTCTCAACTGGAATGGACTATAGATACCAAAATAACAGTGAAACAGTGCTGCCGTACAAAGTTGAATTGACGAATCTGCAGATAATGAATACAGGGAAAAGAGGTTATGGGTATACTTGATATAGCCTCTTTTCCTCGTATTCATTATTTGCATATACGTCAATTCAACTTTGTAGGGCAGAGTGAATGACATGAAGGAAAACGAAAATGAAAATATTTTCATTTGTTTGATTTTCATTTTCGTTTTCTTTCATGTCATTCACTGTTTCACTGTTACTTTTGTCGTACCTGATGATGGTAGCTATGCTTACCGAAACGTAGTACAAATAGAAATTAATTCAAATAATGGTGGTCAATAGTGCCAAAAATTTATTGTGTTTTCTTAAATTCGAAGCTACCTATATTTGTAGCTGTACTCATTTGTAACCTCAAGTTTCCTCTTCGATACAAACTCGCAATCAGTCATTATACACAGAATTATGTGTAAAGTTTTTCAAGAGGCCTTATTCGTATCTGAAAGCCCAGTAACATTTTTAGTCGCTGAACGGTACCTATTGCGAATAGACACCGAGTGAAAAATAAAGGCAAAGGAAAAAAGAGAGAATACTGTCTGTGAGAGATTAGTTGGCGGCTGTTAAAAATGTGTACCTACACACGCGTTGTTATTACTAAAAGTATACGCGGATCCGTGTGCCAACCGCCATCTAATGCCTCACGCCGGACTACCTATCGCTGTTGAGAGAATTTATTTCCACAAAAGTTTGTCACTGCATAACCTCATCAACATGGAATTTCAAGCGCGAGTCTGGTGTTCTTGTTCATTACCTACTTCGTGTGAGAGAGGCCTGTACTATCGCCGGTATACATACCGGTATACGGTTTGATAACTCACGACACGTTCAAAAAAATAACCTACCTATAAGAACGAAAAGAAGTACCAAACCTCATTCTACGATGAGTAATTTTTCTAGTACCTACGTAATGAATACCTATGTGGTATGTAAATTAGAAAATAAAATAGGACAGAGTGATAAGCCAACTAACTAAGTATATTTATTTTTAACAACACAAGACATTAACGGGCCCGCGATACTCCCATGCCAACCTACTTCTTCATTATCATCAGCTCGTATTTGACATCACAGTTCTTAAGTACCCATCCGTACTATGGACTGAAATAACTTACATTGAGTAGCGTAAAAATATGTCTTTCCCTGAGGATTTTCTTTTTGGTGTGTCTACTGCGGCATATCAAATAGAGGGAGGATGGAACGCCGATGGTAAGTAAGATCCCAAATACATGAATAAGTACCTAACCCAAGAGTATAGTATTTGTACGAATAAATAGGTAGGTCTAGCATAAGTACAAATACTGATTCTTATCCTTATAGGCAAAGGAGAAAATATATGGGATCGATTAGTCCACACAAGACCGGAAATGATCAGAAACAAGGATAACGGTGATGTAGCTTGTGGTTCGTATCATTTATTCAAGAAAGACGTGGCTTTAATCAAGGAGCTTGGAGTACGTTTATTCACCAAGACTTACAGTTTGAGTTTGTACCTAGAAAAAAACAAAAAGATTTCGTATCGCTTAATGTACCTACTATAGTTCCAAGTTTACAGATTTTCTATCAGTTGGTCACGCTTATTACCAAGTGGTGAAATCACCTGCATAAACGATGCAGGTGTGAATTATTATCACTCTCTGATTGACGAACTGCTGAAATCTGGAATTCAACCCATGGTAACCTTGATAGATTTTATAACCGATTTTCATTTCACTTTCCAATCATGGCACAGATTATAAGTGTTTACTTAAAATAGGAATCAGTCACTATTTAATGCACTCTAGGTGACAATGTATCACTGGGATTTACCGCAACGACTTCAAGATATGGGTGGTTGGTTAAATCCTCTAATGGTTGATTTTATGGAAGATTATGCAGATTTATTGTTCCGGTTGTACGGCGAAAAAGTACACTTTTACATAAATCTTGTTACAATTTTAATTGTAAATAAATAATAATTTCAGGAATGCATTTCTATGAAATCCAGGTGAAATTATGGATCACGATAAACGAACCAGCTTCGATAATCGCTGGTTACTCCGGTATGGGCAATATGCCGGCTGCTCCAGCACTGCGTCTAGATTCGCCGGCAAATTATATAGTCGCTTATAACCTTCTCAGAGCTCATGCCCGTGTTTATAACCTATACGACAAAAAATTTCGTTCTATGCAAAATGGTTGGTCTAAAACTGCTTGTGTGTTCTCATATTCGAAATAAAACCTAAAGATCTTATCGTACGCTCGAAATTCGATCGGTATACTCTAGGGAAAATCACTATTACCATCGATACGAATTGTTATAAAGCGAAAACTTCTTTGGAAAAAGACGTGCGTGCTGCCGAAAGAGCTTGGGCTTTTAGTGTGAGTCGAACGTCATTGTAACTCTTTAACACTTATTTCTTTTTTCAAGTCGACTTACTATTTTTTGGATCCTATAGTTCGAGATATTCGCAAATCCAATTTACAGCGAGAAAGGAGGTTTTCCGGAATTAGTAAAAACAATAGTGGCTGAAAATAGCGAACGAGAAGGAAGAAGGCGATCCCGTTTACCACGATTCAGTGATGAAGAAATAGAATCGCTCAAAGGTACGTGTAAAGTAGAATGATCAATTAAATTATTTTGGTTTCATTTATAAAATTCAGTAAGTACTTGTAGGTCTAGCATAGCTTATTTGTTTTAAAAAGTTCTACAGGATTCATGATTATAGATGGTCCATAATTAATTGGATCAATGTAGAAGTTTATTTCTCCAAACTTTTTTATTTTTTTGCACCTAGATACGTGTTGTTTCTGTTTATCATTAGTTTTGTTCATATTTTTTTTTTTTTTACAATGAGTATTGTTCCTATTGAATTAAAGAACAACACTAAGCTTTTCGTACACAATAATATTATTGAAGAAGAAATTGCAAAATTTTTTCAACTACACGGTAATACACATTACTATGTGTAGTTGAAGAAATTTTGTGACTTTTTTTCCAATTATATTAATGTGCAGGAAAAACATAGTGTTGTTCTTCAATTTTATATGTCCTTGCACGAAAAAATTCGAATATTAATTAATTGTACCTTTTGTTTTTATTTCAATTATTTCGGTTGGATGTTATGAAGATAGAAAATAAAAAAACTATTTTTTTTATCTAGAAGTCAAATATTTTAAGAAAAGAATTTTAATAACAAGTCATTTACCGGCTCCTACTTCCATTTATAGGTTCCTCTGATTTTTTTTCCTTGAACAATTATACCACTTGGCTGTGCACTTCAGGACAGGGTCCCTATTCAACGCTCACTGATAAAGATCTTTCTGTAAAATTAGAAGCAGATCCAAAATGGCCTCGATTTCATGGAGATTGGAATGTCAGTGCAATTCCTTATATTGAGCAGATGTTAATAATAATAATCTCGATACATCGGTATATTTTCTTTACAGGTGGTTCCTTGGGGTTTGCGCGAAATTTTATGTTTTATCAAAGATAAATACAAGAATCCACCGGTGTTTGTGACAGAGAACGGTTATTGTACGGAATCAAGAGAGTTGAATGACGAGGCTAGGATAAATTATCACCGAGTAATGCGAATTTATTAACTATCGTATGTTGTCACTTCCTTGAGAAATGATCATTCTTTTCTTTTTTTGTAGGATTATTTACTCGAACTAAAAAAAGCGAGAGAAGAATTCGATTGTAATGTTATTGGCTATACAGTTTGGTCAATAATGGACAATTTTGAATGGAATGCAGGTTACAGGTAAAAAAATCATCTATTCGTGGTATACAAGAAAAATATTCATTACAACCATTAGAAAAAATGATAAAGTTTCAATAACTTCTTACGATTCGAACGGAGAAACGTTCTTCATCACGAAAACAATCCAACCGAATAGGTATTATTATTACGAATCAAAAGTTAGTTGACAAAACATTAATTTTTTTCTTACCGTACACTTTAACTGAGTGCTCCGAAAAATTAATTTTATTCTTTTTGAAATTCGTTGGACCTTTGATTAAATGAAGAGTTTTGAAACTCACCAACTGCCGAGAGTAATTCTCAATATCTGTATAAATAATTATGATATTTGAAAAAAAATTCCAGTTATCGTTTTGGAATTTTTGATATCGATTTCCACGATCCGCGAAGGAAACGGACGCCAAAATTATCAGCTGAATTTTTCAAACAATTATTGAAGACACGCGTGATACCCAAATGAATTTTCTAATCTATAAAATTTTCACCGTCGATACGATAATTACTTATGTAAAATTTTTATTCTATTCATCAAATACACTGATAATATTTTTGTTTTCTCATATATTCCATGCAGGTATTATTTTAATTATTTATTTTTATTGTTCACTTTTTGTACACCATAGAGGTACGCTACAAAACATATTTTTCTTTTAATGTTTTCATAAAAATTATTACACTCAGGTGGTACCTACCTATGGTACACGAATTTTCATCGAAAATACAGATAGTTACCGGTATTTTTTCTTTTTTTGTAAGTTGTGTTTTTTTATTATTATTATTTTTTTCAATATTATCAAATACTAATTTTCATTTGTAAAAAAAAAAACTATAATTCCCGTACGTTCACTAAAAAGAAGCTCGTCGAAAGATAGGAATTTGCTTTTTACTAACGAATCATTGCTTTATTCGTTAAGAAAATGCTTGCTATTCAACCCTAATAGAGTCGAAACCAAGAAAACTGGTGCTACGACGAGTTCAAAATGTAGTGTTAAGAATAAGGAAGTTGGCGCTAGTTGAAAGAAGGTTCCGATTTCTGTATGGACCTCTAATGTAATTCAATTCTGTCCATTAATTTACGAAACTTTGAAATTGGGAATTTTTATTATTTAAATTCACGTTGACCGCAAAGATTAATTTGAAAGATGGACGTTTTCAAAGCTAAATCTAAGGCTTATAATAAATATTTATCAAGTTATTATAAGCTGAACAATGTTGGTTCTCATCCTATAAAGCTGAAAGAATACTTGAATCTTACAAAATTAAAAATTCGATAGGTGAAACGATTGATTCCACACGCTAAGAAGGGCTACGATAATTCATATTTTTATTCAAATTTAATGAGTAAATGAATGAATTCAAAAATTCGAAAAAATACAACCGTACAATGAATTTGTCCCCGAATAATACGTAAATCTCATTTTTTTCATCTTGTTCCTCATTCGTTATTTCAGCTTGATAATAATGACAGTTGTCGAAAGCGCGCTCAAGTCGTAATTTTAATTTCATTATTGTACGGTTGCGTTTTTTTGAACTTTTTGAATTTATTCATTCATTTTAATAATGAAAAAAGAAAAAAAAAAAGGATAAAATGATGCTCACACATTGAGGGTTTTTATTTCTTCTAGATTTCATTCCAAAAATTCATAACCTATTTTGCGTTATCTAGCTCTTCAACCGAACCGAAGTTATGAATCTAGGTCACGTAGTTCCGCTCATCTATACTGCGGAATAAAGACTTTGTTGTATTCGCCTATAGGCCTGGGCTGGGTTTGTGCGTCGTTGTGCCGCTTAACTACGTTTTTTTGGTTTTCCCCCTTGTAAACTACGCAGTACTTTTTTTCACCGTTTAGAGTTTAGACGATGGTATGCTTGCATCAACACGATGTGTACATCAACACGCTGTGTAGTCTTGTTCGTATAAGTACTTTTCTAGTAGAAGGATCCCGTTGTTTAGGGCCGCCCGAAATTAACTCTGTGAAAAATCAGCGGAAATATTCAAGGTTTTGTTAGAAATGAGTGATTTCTTCGGTTGTACAGGTTTAAATACGTCGATTTGATTTTAAAGAATGAATTTGATCATAATTTTATTCGTTTCGAGACTGAAAATGAAATAGGAAAATTGGTAGTGCTGATTTCTCCGGAATAATATAAATTTAGAGCTCGGATTTGCTGGCTTCTGTCAGAGTATTTCCTGAAGAGCGGTTAAGCTATGAGTAAAATATAAGAATGTTTCAGGATGCAGACGGCCTGGGAGAAAAATCTTATTTTGCCAAAAAATACTAAATAATATGCCCATTTTCAGGGTAAAATCTAATTTTGCATAGAAATAAACGAAATGACGAGACTCAATCATACGCGTTTAACGTTGTTACGACGTTGATAGTGTGCGATTTCAGAACTACCTCTCCGAACATGACGCTGTTGATCAAGCCGCCAAACAAGCTTCCCCTTCACCCAAATAACTAATAATTCATCCGTTCCATCCCTAGACTACAAAAATCACTACCTTTAACTCTTTACCCAATCATGGAACACCCTTTGGAAAAATTAGTCCAACAACAAACTAAATCTCTGTCCCCTGGTCATCATCCACAACCCTACTGCCAACAAAACAATTTAACAGTTGACAATTTTTCCCCTGTCCTCAATAACTCTCACCTCTTCGTTCTTCCAAGAATACACTCACCTCTCTCACTCCTGTTCGCACTAAATCCACTCACCTTCCTTACTGCCTTTCTAATTTTACAACAATCATAATTATTCAATAATTTTGTACACCGAGCTAAATAGCTCCACTGTAGCTGATAAAACCTCAAAATAAAATAAACCACAATTCAAACACAATTTCTATTTCATTCATCGATCAAGACAACATGAGTGAACTTCCTTGGTCACCTTTCTTTTTGCCCAAACGGAAACTTTTTGGCTTGCTGCAATGTCAGCCATGGTTCGTAGGCTAAGGATATATTTGCACGGTTTAAGTTTTAAAAGAGTGGTGGTGGTGGGTGCGAGTGCATAAGAGGAAGTCATCCAAATTGATAATTACAACCTACACTTCACAGCTGGATGATCAGAACTCATCTGGTCTTCCTCATCAAATCTGAGAAATGCTGTGGTCAACGATATTTTCTTTGTGGAAGATACGATAAAGTGCTATCGTCACTAGAGGGGATTAGAGTAAACTCGGTTTTTTAATCCTTTGTTTGAACCTCTTGGTAGGCAGCAGTCCACTCCCTCAAGGAAAGCGTCGACTAAAAATGGACCTAAAATTTATTGAAAATTCACTTCTTCCAGACTTTAGTCAAACTTGCGTCGATATACTGATGAAATTGACCTTCAGTCCAACTCCGTATTAGTTTGTATACGGGTTCACAATTCACTGAGGCCGGATTTCTATCGTTAAACCAGCGCTGGAACAAGTCAGTGACTCCGTACAAGAATTGACCAAACGTATCCCGTTCTCATAGTAGTATAGATATAAGATATTCATCCTGGCACAGTTTGGCACAATCATGGATTTCTTCATTTTTGACCCCAATATTTGAGGAAATTTAACATATTCAAAAATCCATCATTTTCCAAACCAATATTTCCAATGTATAAAAAATCACCAATTTTATCATTTTTGACCTAATATTTGAGGAAATTTGACACGTTCAAAAAACCACAATTTTCTTCATTTTTGAGAGAATTCTAGAAAAAATTTGCGTGAGATTTTCACGTTTTCTGTGTGATTTTTAACTTTATATCATAATTCATCCTGACGCAGTCTGGCGCAATCATGGATTTCTTCATTTTTGACCTAATATTCGAGGAAATTTAACATTTTCCAAACCAATATTTTCAATGTATAAAAAAATCACCAATTTCATCATTTTTGACCTAATATTTGAGGAAATTTGACACGTTCAAAAAATTATCAATTTCTTCATTTTCGAGTCAATATGAGAATTTAATAATTTCAATTCTATAAAAATTTAGGTGAGATTTTCTCGCTTTCTGTAAGATTTTTAACTGTATATTACATTCATCCCAACGCAGTCTAGCACAGTCACTGCTTTCTCCATTTTTAAGCTTATATTTGAGAGAATTGAGTAGTTTCAATTTGTCACCATCTTCTAAGAGGTACTATCTTATTCTTGTTATAATCCTTCATTTTTAACTGATCTTTTCAACATATTTGATGAGAGGGTCTAACACATTAATTTTCAATAACTTCCTTTTTATTAAGATTTTTTAAATGTTGAATAAAATTATTTCTTTCTACATTAACATTATAATGTAAAATAGGAGGAATAGTACAGCACGTAACAGATTAGAGAGTCCGGAACTAGAGTTTTATTATCAAAATTTTAGTCAGATGACTAGAGAAACACCACAACGAAAAAGAGGTAGAACAGAAATAAAATGAAAATAAAATAATACAAAATATAAAATTAAGGAAAATTGGTCAAAATAATAGATGATAAATTTGTCGAAAATATAAATTTAGATTAGTTCCGAGGACTAATCTATAGTACCTCTTAGAAGATGGTGACAAATTGAAACTACTCAATTCTCTCAAATATAAGCTGAAAAATGGAGAAAGCAGTGACTGTGCTAGACTGCGTTGGGATGAATATAATATACAGTTAAAAATCTTACAGAAAGCGAGAAAATCTCACCTAAATTTTTATAGAATTGAAATTATTAAATTCTCATATTGACTCGAAAATGAAGAAATTGATAATTTTTTGAACGTGTCAAATTTCCTCAAATATTAGGTCAAAAATGATGAAATTGGTGATTTTTTTATACATTGAAAATATTGGTTTGGAAAATGTTAAATTTCCTCAAATATTGGGGTCAAAAATGAAGAAATCCATGATTGTGCCAGATTGCGTCAGGATGAATTATGATATAAAGTTAAAAATCACACAGAAAACGTGAAAATCTCCCGCAAATTTTTTATAGAATTGAAAGTATTAAATTCTCTCAAAAATGAAGAAAATTGTGGTTTTTTGAACGTGTCAAATTTCCTCAAATATTAGGTCAAAAATGATAAAATTGGTGATTTTTTATACACTGGAAATATTGGTTTGGAAAATGATGGATTTTTGAATATGTTAAATTTCCTCAAATATTGGGGTCAAAAATGAAGAAATCTATGATTGTGCCAAACTGTACCAGGATGAATATCTTATATCTACTCTTAGTGTCTGTTTTCTTTTTATTCGACCATTCAGGAATTAAAGGCATTCCCACTTCTGCACTCTCGTACCATTTCGAGTGTCTCGCGACCCATTATTTTTCGCAAAATTGAAGCAAGTCTCCCGTCTATTATCTTTTTTTACCATTCTGCTGTTCTAAGAGGTAAGGTGTCCGTGCACAATCTAATTCTGTTTGCTCCAGGCGCGGATCCAGACGATCACTTTGGGGGGGGGGGGACATAATACAAAAAAAGTCTAAAGGACCTTTTTTTTTACATTTTCTCCGGAGCTACAGATTTTTTATTGTTTTTTTTGGAGGGGAACATGTCCCCTATGTCCCCCCCGTGGATCCGCGCCTGGTTTGCTCAAATTATTCTGTATTTCACCTCCGTTCAAAAAGCCTATATTTTCATGCCTAATATTGCTTCCCCCTTTTTCTACTAGTCAAATGATAAATCGTGTATTTCCCCTCCCAAAATCATCTTCTAAATCTGCTCCCGTACTAGACTACATACGCGTGTGCCAGGCTAATAAGGAAAGGGGGGGGGGGTCTGATTATCGAGCTATTTATTTGATAAAAGATTGAAGGAATTTAGCATTTTATAAGCTTTTAAGATCGGGTTATTGTGGAGATTTCTATTTTTTTTTAAAGCACCTTATCGAGTTACTCTTAGAAAGTTGTCACGAAAAATATCCCAAAAATTATTAACGTGAACTTGGGTTTTAGAAAAATTCATCTTTAAAGCCTTACGATTGGGATTTCTTTTGAAAAACTGTCTTACTTTCCTTGATGTTAACCTGGGTACTACTGCGTATGCTCGGTTCCTTTTCGAAGTATACATTAAGTTCTTAGCTTAGTAATTTCCTAGCCATATATATATATATATATATATATATATATATATATATATATATAATATACAGTCTACCAGTTCATGAATCCAAAAAATGAGTCAGCCTAAGATTCTTTACACGAGGCTTATACTAGACTAGGAAATACCGGTGATCCCGTCTGCTAATTAGCTTTACAAGTTATACTGAGCTTAAAAATATTGGTGGAGAGGGATGAACTACTCTGACGTTATCAGAGGGAAAATTTGATGTGATGATGGAATTGATTTAAAATCATCGACAAAATCAAAGACTTGTTTGGTCTCGGAAAGGGCGAACGAGCAGAGCGAAAATGCTTACAGAAAGTCATCCTTCAAAATTAAGGCAAGCATGTGAAATGCTGCACTGTAACTTGCTTTTGGAGAAGCTATGCATCTTCTGCCTTATACTTTTTTTCTATGCAGATATTTTCTACGATAAATAAATAATGCATCAAAGTGAGTCCGAAAATTAACGTATGGGTCGACAAAGCATTTTGTGAACCATCGGTCGTGAAATTCATTTCAACGCAAATGTTTGTGTGTATTTTTGAGCAAGAAAGAAGGTCCCAAAAATACGATCTAAAATAATTTCATTCATTTTAAATCACTTCATCGTAGCTTGATAAAATTTTTCAAGCGATTTTGTTCGTTAAAACGATAAGTAGATCCTCTACAAAATATACGTTGATCTGGTGCTGTAGTTATGAACAAAGAAAATTACTTCACTCTATTCGCAAATCGTTATTGCTCAAATTTTCAAAATATAGTTCATCAGCTTAGGAAAGTCAGGATATAACGCAGTTAGTTTGGAACTAATTTTCGTTCCTCTTCTCCAACTTCGGAAAAAAAAAAAAAAAAAAGCCGCGGACATTTTCTGAAAGTTACTATCTACCAAAATCCTCGACGAATATTTCAAAAAAAAAATTTTTTCAATAATTTTTTATTTTACGCGTTTTGAAAAATTAATTAAACACCTAAACTCGAAGGGGCTAAGCTGAACATTTGTACCCAAATCATTCTAAGCTGAACCAAAATATCAAACGACGAAACAACACAATCCTGTTCATCGTACAGTTTATTGCGTAGTAAGTAAAAGTCGATAGAAATAATTGTGTCAAACGCGACGAAAAGAAGTCACTTTTTAAGAATTTCTATCCGATAGTCTGCGATAATTGTGGACTCTGTCGAAGGGGCCAACATTAGGCTTCGATAAGAGCATTAAAAATATTCCATTAAAATCCGAGAAAATAATTTTTTTCAAACTTTTTCCAACACCGAACGAGAAGTGATGCCGGGCGAATAGAAATGAGAAGCATGTATCGAATAATTCGAGTAGAATTTTTGACGTTTATTCGCTCCTCTCTAGTTGTCTATACATCTTCGACAGGTAAATTGATTTTAATCTTTAGGAAATGCATCGAAAATGAAGAAAAAGGACGAATAAATAAGACATCCAAACACGGAATACAAAACGTCGAAAATATCGCCGCGATTTCGGGAACGTTTACTATACGGTACTACCCGACGCTATGAAAGAACTTCGCGTAGGTCGCCTTCGCTTCTTCGTGCGTGAATTTCGTTGAGTCGCGTTCGTTCCCAGCGTTACGGTCGCTTCATCTTGTTTACGTTTCTCGTACGTACGGTGCATTGTTTAACCTTTCGATTTCCGAACCGGATTCGAACGTTTTTTTCCCCTATTGCATCCGACAAGCGGAAGCTGGGCAGTGTTATGAGCAGCGGTGCTTCTGTCGTACACGCGGGCGTTCCACCGTCACCGGTTAAGTCGAGCCCCTCGAAACCAAAAAAACGCGTTACGATCAAGAAGCCGAAAACAGGATCGAGAAAGGTTTCATCGTCGCATCCACCAACGGCCACGATGGTGACTTCTGCGATTTCGAGTCTAAAAGAGCGTGGTGGATCATCTACCCAGGCGATCAAAAAGTACGTGAGTAGCACCTACAAGATCGATGGTGAAAAAGCTGGCCCTCTCATCCGGAAGTATCTGAAAGCGGCAGCCGATAAAGGTTTATTGACTCGTACCAAAGGTAAGGGAGCTTCTGGTTCGTTCAAGCTTAATTCGGCTTCAGCAGTGAAACCCGTTAGCGCGTCGAGCAGTGCTTCATCGGCGAAAAAAAACAGAGCTGTTATTAAATTGAAGAAGCCGAAGGCTCCGAGGAAAGCGAAATCAACCAAACCGAAAGGCGCCAAGCCCACCAGGAAGGCACCGAGCAAAGCCAAGAAAAGTGCGAAGAAACCGAAAGTTTCGAAAGCGCGAAAAGTCGTGAAGAGACGTGCAGCCAAGAAGTAATTCATCTGTGGAGAGATTTATTAAAACGGCCCTTTTCAGGGCCACCGAATGCATTTCTTAACAGTTATAGACTGACGTACATTAGGTCATCGCATAATACGTACGTAGGGCCTTACCCCTATATCATATTGCGTTCTCATTTTCCTACGGTTTTATTTACATCGGTCTCGTGACAGGGGAATAAGTAGGCAATTATTGCAATATGATATAGGAATAAGGCTCTATTCCCTGCGAGGGAGATGATACCAAATCAAACTGTAGTCCTGCTTAGTGGAAATTTTTCAGTATTGTGAAAAAAATACGAAATTTAATTTAACGATAAACTTTTCTTTTTTTCAACTTTATCATCCTAATTTATGCATGGGAAAATACTTCAACACGACGTACTGAAAAATTGCGTTGGCTCGCCTACAAGTTTTTATGCGACTTTTCTTTCAGGATCGGAAGACTCGGTATTGGACGAGGGGGGAGGGTTCTGCTTCTGCATGATGAAGGTTATTTGCTTAGGCGATGACCTATTTACTACTACCCAAGTATTAAAAAAAAAGTCCCCCTCTCTTACCTCTAATATAGCGTTGTGAATTCGAGAGTAAAGTTATTTAGCCCAAACGTTGCGATCAAATTTGATGTTTGTACGTACTTGAACTAACTTTTTTATATATGGTACCATTTTTTCATAATTCTATAGGCTCACAATCATTATAAGATACAGTTCTGGAATAATAAATTCTTTAAATTTTACATGATTTCGATTTTTTCCCCCAATACAGAAGTAGAAAAATAAAAAAATAAAAAATGGCGAAGTACAGTGTTGATGCAGTCCATTCTCGACGGAGAAACGTTGTGGAGGTTCTCCAAGACCGATAATTTCAAAGTAATTTTTCTCGTGTCCTAGAAAAATATCTTTTGAAGATTTTCAAAATCTATCTTGTTAGAGGAGTCTGAGAAATTTAGAATTCTCCGCACTAGAGCTTCGAAGTAGTATTTCATATAATACTAATAGAATTTAGATCGAAGAAAAGCGATGAGGATGTAGTACGTACATATCCTGAATGGCAGACCACAACTAACAAGATGAAAGAACTCGATGTAAACGAAAGTACGTAACTTAATATGTGTGAAATATTCGAAGCACTCAATACAGTGCCTATGTTTTAAGTCACAGCGGACAAATTTGAAAAAACGAACGATTATCAATTCATAATAAAAGCTCGTCAATCGTTCCTCAGGTACATCAAAAGGAATACGCAGCCAACACCTTTACCTGGCCTTGACCCAACGTGCTCCCACACTTTTTCGTCGCAATTTACGATCGAACTTTAACCACTATCTCACTAAGGAAGAATTTTTACGCGAAAGAAATAAGATGCTAAGGATATGATCATCGAGTTGACCTTTACTCGTTTTGAATATCAGTATTATATTTGAATCACTACAAAGAGTCAACCTGAAACTTGGCTTTAGAACTTGTTACAATAAGATTATATCGATATAAAACTTCTCGTGAAAATTTATCGTCACTGCTGTCCTCCCACGAATTTCAAAATACCGTAACTCCCATTTAATGTGACAGTATTTGGACCGAAGAAAACCTAGCTGTAACAATGAGCAGTCTACAAAAAAAAAAAAAGGAAAGGAAAGGCAAAGAGAAGAAAAATCAAAATTTCGTAAAAACAAAATATTCAGTAACCTTATTACGAAAGTGAATAGGACAGTGAATTCATATGATCAGAATTCATTTTTTGCGAAAAAATAGTTTTCATTTTCTTCCTTCTTACTTAGATGTTACTGAACCGATTAACCGAACATAAATCTCGCTTTCCTAAACGAAGAATTTTCAGCAAGTCGAAGAAAATTGACTTTACTCTTACTCATTCTACAAAATATACACGCGTTATCAAGAAATACAATAAAATAAATTATATAGTAAACAATTTCAGAGTACCACGGAATAAATTCACTTCTGTATTATAAACCAAGGGATTTTCTTTCCACTATTTACATTCGGGCTCCGTTGTTTCAGTCATTATCGAGGAAAACTGATAGGTAGGAGGCATACTAGAAGGAGAAGCCATATCAATCTGATATTTACGCCATGACGAATAGAAATTGACTGTCGCAATTGTTTTCCATTGATACATCAATGAGACTGGAATTTTAAATATTTAGAGCCTGAAAACTGATATCAAAACAATTCGATTCCTTCATATTACTGCTAGCCGTCGCAAAAACACTGGACCTGATACAACTTTGAAATCTAGTTTTACATAAATCAAAAGTATTAATTTTTTGTCTCTATCTTCAACCATGGACAGCCTTGCTCCAACTTCTGAGCACTGTAGTGAAATACAACAGAAAAGAGGAAGATGAGAATTGTAAAAAGAAAGGAATATCCTTTCAACACGCCCTAATTATCAACTTCGATAATGACTTCATCCATTTTCCTTCGCACAAATTCTAACTCGAAATTATCTCTCGTTCAGCCAAGTACAGAGATTGCATGAATCTACGCTGATCAGTGATACGAATATCGAATCCTACCAATTCTTTCTGTATCATAGATGCGGTAGGAAAAGATAGGTTTCTAAGAGCTTTTCACAAAGTATTCTCTCGATGTACAAGACAAAAATTTATAATACGTTTTCCTTACAATACTACTGGTATATACTTTTTACACAACATCCGTTAGTTTAAATCGATTATGCTGTTCATCTGGAATAACGTGAAAGTATTTCTTATACATTGTGCCTTTTCGATGAGAATAATGTTCCACGACCAAAGGGTGATCGAAATTTGGATCGAATGCCTCACAGGTAACTTTTACTCTGCCGTCGCATAAAGCTATCAATGTCGTCTTTTCCGGATCCATCATAACCTGCACGAGACGAAAAATATGCGGTGTATTCTGATCATGAATCTAGGTTCGAAATAATAATAGAATTGGTAATATTTACATTCATTCCGGGAAAAAAAGTTCTGTAACTCTGATGCACTAAAACTGTTCCGGAGGTAACTTTTTCTCCGCTATATCGTTTGATACCTCTTCGTTTCGGTTTCGGCGCTCTGTCTTGCCATTTAGTGCTCATTTGATGTCCGTGTCGAAGAACTTGATCGATGGAACAGAATAATGAGATTAAAAAATGATATTATCACCGGACAAACTATGATATTTTGAACTAAACTTACATTGAAGACTGACAGGAACATTTGAAGAAATTTGAAAGGAACGTAACACATTTACAAAATTCATTATGGATTATTAAAAAGAAACTCACAGGAAAACTAAGATTAAGCTCTACCGGTTTCAAATCTTTTAATCATTGTCTAGTCGAACTCGTCAGTCTCGTCTCGACATTCTTGTCTGTTATCACCTGTTATCACTAGCACCGCTTTTGAGTAGTACACGAAAAAGAATCTAGATGCCATTGGGCTCTGTAACCTGCTAAAATGAACTACTATTTTTCAAAAATAGGTAAATTCTTCAATTGTGAAATTCATCCAATTTTCTGAATTCGTTACTCTTTTCCAAAATCATTAATTTTACTAGTTGTATCTCCAAGAATACAAGCCTCAGAGTTTTCATTGATTATCTACCTCTAACCTGGACTATAATATTCAATATTGAGAAAATGGCTTCCAAGTATTATGTTAAATTAGAAATAAATATAAAACATTGATGAATAAAAAAAACGAAATAATACTAATTCACAATAAAATAGCATAACACAAGTAAATAAAAATTAGGTAGGTATAAAAATGAGTTGTCTCTCAGTTGTATATTCTCAAAGTTTCTTATTTTGTGAGGAAGCCCTAAATATACCAAGTGCCAATCGAGGTACCTTCAAGATAACTAGTGACTTACTCTAATTTTTTTTGGATTAAGAGGAACGTCTGAGAAAACAACTTCAGATTCAGCTTACCTGACTTTTGACAGAAACCATGTTATTCAACTTTTATTCTGCTGATAACTCGTTTTGAACAGTCGTATAGCTCGTAGGAAAATAAAAAGAAAAGAAAAGCTTCAGTGAGTCCTGATCCTAACTTGAAATGAAAAAAGAAGTTTGTTTTCTCTTCTGAGGCGCCGTCGATCTGGAGTATCGATCACTGCAGATGAAATCGGACGTTGTTCATTTATTTTGACGTCACCGTAAATGGGGAGGAACTCTTTCAATTCCTTCTGCTGATTTAAGAAAAAGAGAAGGAAAAAGAAGTATCAAAGCTTCCTCTAAGCCACGTCCAATCAAGTATCTTCTTATTCATCGAAAATTTCCCCAGTCAACTCAACATAAATCACGACAGTGAAATGAATAAGAGTTGCATTTCAAACATATATCTGTTTCGTCCCACTCCTCAAATCATGATAGTACAACTACTGTATCATCAAGCTCATCACGGGCAACTCGAAGCTAAGTCAACGAAGAATTGTAACGTAAGCCCTCCAGAATAATTACTCCAGATCATCGATGATTCAACAGTTTTTCCAAGAAACGTAATTTTCAAATGACAAATTTCAAATTCATTTGATCGGATCCTTCATTACATACCTGTAAAAGAATATCAAATTAGCCTTCGCATCGACCTTTACTTGATCATAAGTAGATGACAAAGCTACTCATCTGTAAGAAGAAAAGAAAAATTCATATCGTAATGCAAAGATGTTCTTTATCAAATATAACAATTATACATTCTCGTCGATAACAAACACAAGTATATTTCACGATATTATAACAAGTTCATGCAGCATATTGGTATTCTACCCGTTTTTACTAAAAAACTAAAAAATATGGTAACGAATTTTCCTTCAGGAATATTTAAACAGAAAGGGAAAAGATGCATAAAATACTATCTACCATTTACGAGGCATTTTTCATCTAACGAAATCACCTCAAGCCGATGTTTCGAGATTTCATGAAAACAAACGTTGTGAGATGGAGAGATCCTGCCCTCTGACTTGAGACAAACACGCGTAAATAAAACAAGTATCGACAAGTTATTAAGCCTACACGATTTTCAAAACATTGATTAGTTTGAACACTCCGAACAGAATTCGACCGAGCTTAAAATGCCTCATAATTATACTAAAGATATACAGCGTGAACTGTAGTAGAATCAGTCGTTCGTTCATCTACAAGAAAAAAAAGTAGCGATTTTCCACAAGTATTCATCTTCCAAATGATTATTTGAATTTTGCAAACAACTGATTCAAATTGAATACAAATGCCGAAATGTAAGCGAATGAGATAGTGAATAGACTGTTGAGAGCAAGCTGAGAAAAATGCATCGAAAAGGAATACTTGAAAGAGAGGAAAAAAATATATAAATTATGAGGAATGCTTTCAAAATAACGAGTGAAAATAAAATATGATATTTTTCAAATATTAATGAGACGGTTCAATTCCTATTCAATAAACACCACCACTTTCTTCCTCTAGTTTCGTCAAAAAGGTGATAACTCGATATTGTTCTTCAATATGTCGTGCCATTTCAATCAACGCTAATAATTTTTTAATACCTATGAAAATCCTGCAAATCATTCGAAACGTATATTAATGATAGGCTATGCAAATAAGAATTAAGATAAACGCTATATATTATGACTTCATTCCCACTTACTTTGCACCTTGTAACTTCTTTGCAATAGTAGAAATTTCGGGTTTGGTGAAAACATCGCTTTGTTCAAGAACGGAGACAATATGATCGGCTTTATTCAAATTAGGAACATGTAATATTGATGTGAAAGCGGACAACATTTGCATTTCATCCAATACAGATCTACGATCATAAAGAAAAATACCAGAGGTTTAAAAAATTGCAAATTACATCAATATTTTTCAAAACGAATTGAAGGCACAGTCTTTGAAGGCATAATAATTCATGAAGTGATTCATAGAGCGACTAAAAAGCGCAAAATTTGTAGGTCGCATTAAATGTAATTTCTGAATCCGTTCCAAGTTCCTCTATCTTTTTATTTTACGAAATTTAGAACACCACTCACCTTATACTGCTAGTACACAGAATTAAGAGCCTCCTTCCTTTGGGTGGCTCCTTTTTCAATAGAACTAGTAATGCTTGTAAGGCCATATTAGAGTAACGTGGACCAATTGGACTGTAATCGAGTAATCTTTCAATATTATCAACTAAAATACAACTTAACTGAGATCTGTACGCATCGTCGAATACCTGAAAAGAAAGACAGCGGTCAATTTTATTTTAAGAAACCACACAACAGAGGAAACTGAATGAATAAAATCATTCAACTCACTTTACGAATACCTGAACATTTAGACAATTCTGAAAAGCCGACCATATCCTCGGGCGTGCATATTTTGACGAATGGAAAATCAGATCTTTTCGCAATCTCTGCTGCTAGAGCAGTTTTACCGGAATTGGGAGAACCTAAAAGCAAAAATACTCGGGCTTGATTTATAATTTCAAAAATTGTACCATACAAACAAAATGATGTCGCATCCAGGTACCTTCTATCAAAACAGAAACCAATCCTCCAGTCTGCTCCGCAGAAAAAGCTTGCCTGATCAAAACGTCGCCTTCAGTCAAAATACTGCTAACTGGTGTACCCCATACGATGATACCACGAGATAAACATCGTTCCAATGCTTCCGCGCTTGCACCGAAAGCCTACACAGAGTGAACACGTAAGTTTATATTTAAAATACCACGAATACAAAATCAATTCGTAGTCTTCTTCGTACGAACCGGTTTGATGTCGTTTTCTAACGCGTTCAAGAAATCATCTCTCTGAATCATTAATTTTTCCAAAGCTTCTGGATCAACTTCCACCTTGTTCGAGGCTTTGATTAATCGATTCATAGCAGTGGATTGAGCAGCTCGTACCAGCCCTTCGATTTCAGCACCACTGAAATTCTTCGTTAGCGTAGCCAATTCCTGCACAAATAAGCATAAACCATTTTACTCTCTTGCAGACTTGAGAAATCAAACTCTACTCAAGATATACCAATACCAACTCCAATACTAGGTTCTCGAAACTTATAAGCTTTTCTCCTTTTTTCTTTTTTTTTTGAGCCCTTATTTTCGATCAACATCGATTTTTCGTCATTTAAAAGGTACAGCCAGAAAGGAATGCCCGAATGAAACGATCTGGAGAAACGATTTTTTTCTACACGAAACCAAAAATTAATCCAATCGTCCAGATCGTTTCTTCTTTCTTATGTACTTTTCATAATTGGCAACATTGGCTATTGGACAGCACTTCAAATCAACCCTTAAATAAATAAATAAATTTATGATACTTCAAGATGTTGTTTCATTTTATCCATGATCGAAATTATGGTTTTCTGTAGTATTTTTACGTGAACAATAAAGGTGATAAAATGCATATTTTTCTTTCGTTTTAATCAATTTTCTGTATGTATTAGCATTAATTGAATGCAAATTGATATGAAATAATACAGTATAGAAGCGAAATAATGACTTTTGTAAATTGAAATGTTTTAAAAAAGTTACGCTTGTTTACAAGCTAAACCGAAAATATTCCATCAATTGAATTACATAATGTAAAAATATTTACCAGAACCGGTCCGTCCAAGTTTTACTAATCTGATTTTCATATTATATAGTAGCTTCACAATATATTTGCTATTTTTTCCTAGTTCAAACCCACTCCACTGCGTCTTTATATAACCTATTCATTCGGAATTGCAAATACTTATCGCTTTGTAATTAACCCTTATATTTTGAAGACAATAATATCATTTTTTTAATTTACTCCAGTGAATCAGAAGTCCTACGACGTACAGATAAATCGTCGAAATTGTCAGTATTTTAATTCCCGAACTTCAGATCTTCAGCTTTTCATGTCAAATAATTTTTTCCCCTTAGTTACTTTTCGTCGATACGGAGTCGCGTAGATTGTGATCAGAAATTTAAATTTTTATCGATTCTTGCTGACATTGAACAGAATTTGGCAGAAAATATAGCAGAAAAAAAATAAATAAATCACAAAATCGGAAATACTGAGTGTAAACTATTGAATTTAACGAAAGATTCAGCAACTTAGAATCAGATGGCAGGAATTTGAGAGAAAAAAAAATAAAAAGAATAGGAAACAAACACCAGCAAAAGAGAGAAGAGGAACACAAAAAACAAAAACTTCAAGTATTTCGTAACCATCAAAATCTTTCGTTTGAAATTTTCTTAGTGAAGAAATACGGAGAGCAAACTTTCATAACGCTTATAATTCTGACTGTTTCCACACTGTCTAAATCTAACGCATTAAAACCACGAGCTCAGACAAAAAAATCTTGTTTTCGATATTCACTTATTTTCCTTTTTTTTTCCCCCAATTTGACTTACTAGAAGATCGACGTCCGGAGCTATTTTCTTGTACTGATACATTCTCAACGTATGGATAGCCAAGATTTGTTGACGACCTTTCTCGTCTGGGAGACTAATTTCCATTTGCACCTGAGAAAATCATCGAAAGTTACAACCATGCTAAGCAGCTACAAAAATAAATCTTATGAAGTTATGAAGCACGCTTGCCTCGAGACGGCCAGGACGAAGAAGTGCTTCATCGATCATATCTCGTCTGTTGGTCATTCCGATGATTAAAATATTATTCAGTTGTTCGACTCCGTCAATTTTCGAGAGTAACTGATTGACGACTGTATCGTGGACACCAGTATTGCCACCGACAGAGCCTCGAGCTTTGCAGATAGCGTCAATTTCATCGAATATTATAATGTGTAGTCCACTGTTCGGCCCAGCCTTAAAAATGGAAAAAAGAATAATCAATCGAGCGAATAATTCTTTGAACGTGAAATCGAATTTAACTAACCCGTCTTTCTTCCTCCTCAGCTTCGGCAAACAAACGACGAACATTTGCCTCCGATTCACCAACGTACTTATCCAGAATTTGAGGACCGTTAACAATCTTCGGCTCTCGGGCATTCAACATTTTACCAATCTGTCGGGCCATTAAAGTTTTACCGGTTCCAGGAGGACCGTACAAGAGTATTCCTTTTACGTGTTTAACACCTGTCGAATCACCGGAGCATTATACAATAAGTAAATGACTTTACTCGTCAAAAAACGTTCAATATCACTGAGAGATTTACCTAACATTTCCACGACTTCGGGAGGGAACACACGGGATGCAAATGCTCTTCTGAAAATGGCATTGAATTCCTTGTCCAAACCACCGATACCTAATTTGTTGAAGTCGAAATCTGGATTGAGGATCGACTGTCGAACGACTTTGCTGCAAGTTTCATGCACGTGTTTGATAATAAGAATATTATATTCATTTTAAAAATAGTGCAAATATCTATTTCACTTATTATACTTTTTTGATTTTCCAGTTAAATTTAGTTGAGAACTCTCGGGACGATCGAATATAACGACCGTGTCGCCTAAACATCGACCCATCTTCGTTTTCCTCGGTTTAGGTTCTTTACCAGCTTTAATGGCACTCAAGTCAGCAGCTATGAACATAAAAAACTTGTCATTACGGTTCAAAAAAAATGCAAACGGAAGAACGTGAATGGATTTTCGATAACTATAACTAATAATACATCGGAACAAAGAGGAGAATCAATACACCAAATTTCGAGTGCAGGTGTTCAAGAAATAAATCTACTTATTTCAACTTCATGAAAAAATTTCTCTCGATTCTTAACAATTTTACAACGTTTCCTCTGTAACATACACTCTCTCAATTTCATTAATTCTCTTTCCCTGGTGATCAAAAATTTCTCCTCATCAACCTTATATCAGCATGTTAAACTTGAAATTTCTTTATGATGACCGTAAAGCAAAGCACGATTTACCATACCTTCCAATTGTTTGACAGAGAGGACCAAAAGTTTTTTGTCTTGAAAACTGAAAACTAACTGTTGTCCTTCGGTGAAAGCTTGTCCAGCGAATTGAAGAAGAAATTCGCGAGCCATCAAATCCGTATCGTAAGCATCGGAAGTGGCTCTGAAACACGAGTTTTAATTTTTTTAACAAACTAGAAATCTCCAATAGTATGAATTTCGGATTTGTCGACAACAAATTGCATATTTCTGCCAAATTTTCTCCCATCCGTTCGTGCAATCACGTTTGTTTAGAGATAATAAACGATTGTTTGCAGATGTATTTTCGTTTTCCAACGCTGCTTCCCTTCGTTCGGGTAAAAATAACTTTCACACGGTCGGTAAATGTTCAATTTATGGATGAACATTACTAGTACTTCGTCGATTTTGTATTTAGAATCACGTGGATGGATGCCACGACAATACAATTTTTTTTTTCATAAATTCGAGAAATGTTGGGCGACTCCGAAAGTTTTCAAAAAAATTTTATCAATCCACTTACCCTTTTTTCTGGAAAAAATCAGCTTCCACAGTGATGGAACATAAGCATTCGGTGGTAGATGACGGATCGAAGTAGTATGGTTTTACTTCTATTTCCTGACTCATAGATAAATTTGCCCATTTTCGTTGCACCAAAGAAAATCCGATAGTATTACTCGCTACTTGTGGATTCTTTTTAATCGTGAAAACGTAATGTTGAGCACCCGTAGAAATCTCGATATGCCTGTAGATTTGGAACAATTGATTAATCGACGTAAATTTGTAAATATTATCACGAGTGGCCAACTGGGGGCGGATTCTACTAGATGAACTTACTTGACATCGTCAGGAAAATCAGAAGGATGGACGATAGCGCAGTTTGTTAAGGAGAGTTCATCGGACGGACAACGTTCTGCTTTCATACGCTAAAAAATATGGATAACATGCAATCAATAATACTTGAATACGATTCGTCGTTTGTTTACAGAGATTTCTTCTTCGACTAATACGTCGTACTGGGAAGAAAGAACTACAGAAACTTACCATCTTTGCACGAATGCCAAAATTCGAATGAGAATTTAAAAATCGTGATTCTTCACGATCAGAAGAATACAAAAAAAAAACACTGATTCGTAATCGACTAGTTCACTCTCTCCAATTTCCAACGTCTCGTCTCAAACACTGATAATGTATTACTCATACAACAGCTCAACACGAATACACGATACGACAAACTACAGGAACACATGAATCGAAGCAAATTGCGTCACTGATGGATGTACGACTCGTATGTTATGTATTCTCGATGCACTGCAAGATTTAATGCATGTATATAGAGAAACCACCACAAATACATAAGAGGAGTACGTAATAAAACAGTTTCCCTTCGTACGCGATAACCTTCGTTTTGTAGTGTACTTGTAAAATTAGTCGAGAAAAATCAATTGAAAATAGTTCATTTTGAAGAAATATAGGTCACTTTTTTCTCAACCACCAAATGGCTGCACTGATCATGTCTTCCCGCTAATAATTTCAACGTTTGATTTGCACGCAAGAAAAGATTTTAGTTTTCCTCAAAAATACACATTCGTCACTTTTTCTTGCAATTTTAATAATGATTTCCAACAAATTACTTATTGCATTAGTGAATTTCGTCAGGAACATATTGAGTTATGGAAAGATTGGCTTAAACTTCGGCTTAGTGCCTTTCTACAATGAACGGGCAACAGCGACAAGCCAGCAACATAGAACATCACGTGACTGTAAGGAACCAATGAGAGTAGGTTGCCGCGAAAGAGCCGCGACAGCATTGACTATATATTACTTCGTAACCCCTAAGTAATATACAGGGTGAGGCCAAAAGATGTTACCAGTTAAATGGGAGTTAGCGTTAAATCTGTCGTAGCGCAAAACCGCAAAACGTTAGATGTATACTTCAAATCACGGCTTCAAATCTACGAAATTCGCATCTCAATTTTATATTTAATTTGCGCCAAAGACGAAGTTTCTACGACTTTTCTAAGCCGAGTTATGGACCAAAATGTGCCGAAATTTTGCTGCAGCGGTTCCCAAAGTGTTTAATTATCAAAAGAAAACATGATTCTGTACTAAAAATTGCTTGATCTTTGAAATTCTGTACAATTCCAAAGTAAAATTTTGCGCTGAGTCTGAAAAAATAACCCATATCACCCTACGAAGCTTCAAAGTGGATGTACAGGCCTAAAGAGGGTCACAATTCCGCCACATATAAAAATTGCGTGATCTTTGAAAATTTAGTAGAATTCTAAAGTAAAATTTCGTGCTGAGTCCGAAAAAATCACCCAAATCACCTTACAAAGCCTGAAAATGGATGTACGGCCCAAAGTGGGTCAAAATACCCCCAAATAAAAAAAATGCGTAATCTTTGAAAATTTTGTAGAATTCTGAAATAAAATTTCGTGCTGAGTCCGAAAAAATCACCCAAATCACCGGATGACAATCTTCCCTGAAAATTCACTCTTTCGACTGACACAACAAGAATGATCACACTCTTGCCCACTTTCATCGACTGAGGCACTCTGGGTGATTTCTCATCGCAAGTTTACAACGGAAGACAAGCTTCTTGGTTCCATGCTTCCCCTCATAGTCTGAAACAATGAGTCTTCCACCAGCTTCAATGATACTCACGACCTTAGTCGAACTAAGCTCAATTTTGCAAGAGAATCGCGAATAAAATATTAGAATCTGAGCGATCTTTCAACTTGTGAATATGTGATATCTCTGGGGAGCTTTTCACTGAATTTGGAGCTTTGTTAGATAATTTTCGGGTTATTTTTCCGGACTCAGCGTGAAATTTCACTAGTAAATTGTACAAAATTTTGATGATGAAACAATTTTTTGTTGTTTGGGGAAATTTTGACCCTCTTTGGGCCGTACATCCATTTTCAGGCTTTGGAAAATGGTTTGGGTGATTTTTTCGGACTCAGTACAAAATTTTACTTCAGAATTCTACTAAATTTTCAAAGGTCACGCAATTTTTTTATTTGGGGGAATTTTGACCCTCTTTGGGCCCGTACATCCATTTTGAAGCTTTGTAGGATGATTTGGGTGATTTTTTCGAACTCAGCGCAAAATTTTACTGAAGAATTGAATAAAATTAGCGATTTTCCAACTTTGGGACATTTTGACCCATTTTGGGCTCATTAACCCATTTTTGTGCTTCGCAGTGTTCTGTGACTATTCTTTTCGTTTTCCCCGTAAAATTTCACTTCAGGAACAGTAATTTAATGATCGGAATGTTCAAAATTTAGCTCAATACTGTAAATTAATTAATTTTCAAGCCCTATGTTGGGAACCCTGACAAATTGTTGAATTTTCGGCACATTTTGGTCCATGACTCGGCTCAGAGAAAACGCAGAAACTTCGTATTTGGCGCAAATTGAAGATAAAATTGAGATACGAATGTTGTAGATTTGAAGTATACATCTAACGTTTTGCGTTTTTGCGCTACGACAGATTTAATGCAAACTCCCATTCAACTAGTAACATCTTTTGCGGCCTCACCCTTTATAGTCAATGGCGACAGCAACAATTTTTTTTGATTTTGTTGCCTCGTTGCCGTTTATTAATTGGTTCCTACAGTCACGTGATGTTCTATGTTGCTCGCTTATCGCTGTTGCCCGTTCATTGTAGAAAGGCACTTAAGCTTGTAGAACCGGAACTGGGAACCGAAATGATACCTGAGCCGGAACCTTTATAAATTGGTCTGAGAACCGAAACCAAAAAGATCCGGGAACCTTTATCATGGGCACTACCCGGAACCGGAAAGATCTGGAACCGTTTATACATACCGGGAACCGGCACCAAACCAAGAACCTTTTAAGGCCGCGCTAGAAGATCAAGATTTTCGTCAATTTTCCCCGTCAATTTTTTAAAATATCGAGTTTTAAACCAAATTCTCGACGGTATCATCAATAAAATTCAAACAGAATTGAATTTTATTGATGCACCTTCAAGTTTCCACATCAAGAAATCGTATAAACTTGATTTTTCAAAAAATTGACAGGGAAAATTGACGAAAATCTTGATCGTCTAACGCGGCCTTTAAAAAATTATAACGGTTCTTGTCACCACATTACTTATAAGACGTGCGTCTCTTGTAACATCGGTAACCCAGATGACTCGTTGACGGCAAAGGCGAGAGCACTTCTCACATGTACCACGTAGTCCTGCGTGGGGACGATTGTATTTGTGCGAAACGAGTTTATAGTGTGTCCGCATGGCAAGTAGGGGCTGCGGGTAAGCAGTACCATTGACAGTTCTCATTAGGGTTCTTTGAGGAACTTGTCAAAACGGCAGAGGTGTCAACTGTTTACTTCTTGCTTTACCGACGAGTGGCTTTGGCTTAAAACTTGGCTATTGCTTTTTTGTCATTTTATTGGCTATTTACTGAACAATTCGCCAATAGTAATAGCTTCACTCCGGAACAAAATGATAAAACTCCAGAGCGGAATGAACCATAAATCTCAACTTTGGAGCTAAATCAAACTCAACAAAAAAAAAAGTGAAAAGCAGCTGATCAGTATTTGCTTTTGAATGGCCAACGGCTGAATGAAAAAATCATTGACTGGCTTTTGATTAGCTTAAAAGCCAATCAAAAATTGGCTGCTTCTGCTGCTTTAGCGATTAATAGCTTTTGCTTGACACCTCTGTTTAAAGGACCTAGCATATTAATGCAACATAAATTTCGAGGAAAAATCGTGTGAAGAGATTTTTTTTTTTCACTTTTTCCTCCACCTTAGTGCTTACATATTCTTTTCAAATCTATTTTGAATCAGAAACCGATAACTATCAGTCCAAACAAAGGATAGTTAGTTTCATACACCCTTCAGGTTTTAAAATTTCTCTTTTTTTTCAGACACTATGTTTCCCAATGTTACCACTTTTTGGGATAAATTAGGTTACTGGTACTTTGTAAATTATGAATTACTGTATTTCACGTATAAGTTGACTGATTAATATTATAGCCTCATTGAAAATTTTTTTTCACTGTCCACAAACTAATTGAGCGAGTCAGCACGTGCACAATGGATGATATACTGTACAACTATTCGAGGACTTCTTATAAAGTGTCCTCTCGGAAATATTAGTAGTAACAGAAAGGTTTGCGTCAAACGACGATACCACATCTAAAAAATAAGAAGGAAAATCAAGACCTTTCTAGGCCAATGTCTCTCAGTAGTCAAATTCCCGAAGGCTCTTACGGCCTCGTCCAACCACGTTAGAGCATTTAGTTGAGATCTTCTCATTACGTAAAATCAAACATAAGAACAATGCTGAAATTACTACAGAACAACAAATTTATTCAATTACAGAATCGTATTCAAAGTTTCCAAAAATTGCCTTATTTTAACGATACGATGTAACTCATTGATTTCTTCGAGGAAATCATGAAAGTACTCTTCCCCTTCGAAAAAACGTGGAATATTATTGATAGTTTTTTTAAATCGATGATCTGTAATCCTATTCTGAGGAAAGTTGTAAGTTCTCGCTTTTTCATTTCGACATTTATTCTTAATCTGAAAAACAAACATGAGCGAAAAAATCGTTTATTTAATTGAGTTATTTACAGGTGTTATCTATGATCAGGGACAGTCCACTATCAAACTATGAAACGATGGAGTCAATGCCCTTTTACGGCAGACAACAAAATAGTTGAGTGATACAAGAATTTTAATGGTCTACAAGATATAAATATCTGGCAAATAGGTGGCGAAAGATACTAAGATTTAAGTAAATTAAGGTTATCACAGTACTGATTCTATAACACTAATAGCCAAAGTAATTTGAAAGACCTTTGCAGTCATCCATCAACCGTGTAAACATAACCGAACACTAGAATTAAATACTCACTTGAGCTTTTCTGGTAGCTTGCAAACTCGAATTTTGTTTATCGGATTCAATTTGAAATAATTTCAAACATAATTTCCGTAACGCTATCTTCCGATTTTCTGTATGCGATCTCGAAACTTGACACTCTACTACCAATCCTACAAAGTTGTTCGATGGTTAGATTATAATAAATTCCTTACTCGAACTTCATTTTTGACAAATCATAATCCACAAAACCTGTAGGTAAATGAGTTAGACGGACCGCTGTTTGAATTTTATTCACATGTTGTCCTCCGGGCCCTCTGGCGGTTTTAGCTTCCCATTCTAAATCTTTATCATCTATAGCAACGTCAACCTTTCGGAAGAATAAAAGTTATAGAAATCATACGGTTAAAGCCTGATATGATTGAAATAACGGCGAAATTGAACCTCTGACGGTCGAGGATAAACAGCAACTGAAGCTGTGCTTGTATGCATTCTGCCTCCTTTTTCGGTTTTTGGTACTCTCTGTACCTGGTGGACACCTCCTTCAAAACGCAAATACTTGAAAGAATTATTCCCCGATATGACTAGAGTTGCATTTTTTATACCTCCTGAAATTTTAGAAAACAATTATTCAGATAACTAATAGAATACCAAACCTAGAATTCATAATTAGATTGAAGATTAATTATCCGTAAAATATACTTAGATTGAAAAACTCACATATCGCACCTAATCCATTTTCCTCCACATCATTAATTTCGAAATTCCAACCAGTAAATTTCAGGTAACTGCAATACATGTCGTAAAGCTCTTTAGCGAACAAGGTTGATTCTTGACCTCCAACGCCAGGCATAACTTCCATCACAATTTCGGAGCACTTTTCATCCTCGTCAACGGGAAGCAAAACATCGACTAACTAAAATTCAAACCAATACTGCAATCGTATTTTTCCTCCAATCATAGCTAATCAGAGTTTGTAAAAATAAAGCTACCTCTCCTTCGATATCCACGAGTTCTTTTTCATTAACTGCTAACTCTTCTTCGACGGACTTCAGTTCATCATCTTCTTTACAATCTAAAAATAAAATGATGATGAAGAGTAAGCATAATATACAATTATAAATTAATTTCTTCGAACACAAATCTTACCATTTCTCATTTCCTTTAACAAGACTATATTACTTTCTATTTCTCTAAATAATTTCATCAATCTTACAACTTTTTCAACTTTTCCAGGGTCTGTTTCTGTCGCCAAAGCAACGTTTTGATCAAATCTATTTCGATTATACTCATTTTCTATCCTTAGAACATATCGAGCTAAGGACTCATTTTTCAAATTGATACACGAAGGCGAATTGAGTGATGAGTAAAATCGAAACGGATACGAAACGACATTATTGTATGAATGACATCCGTATTTCGGACACTTTCTACTCAGAACAGAGTACATGCACCAGTAAAATTTGGCAGAGAAATGAGAATGTCTACGCACCAGACATTGCACAATAGGAAAAAGCATAATTACGATGCTTCTTTTACTCATTAAATTTATTCACCAAACAAGTACATAAAAATTATTAAGGTTTTATTTGTTTCACGTAATCTGATCAGCAAATCGAAGCCAAAGGTGAGTTTTTCCACACACTTTTCCAGTTTCTAACATTTTACTCACATTCATTCTTCTTATCACTCACTATTATTGAAGCACCTATCCAGCCAGCAGTAGACAACCTGTCACTATACTAGGATGGCATCGCACGTTATAGTAACGATCTAGAAAAAAGTATCTTCTGAAGGATATGAAAGAAACAGGCTTTTCTGGTCTAGATCCTTACAATTATCATCAGTGGTGCTCGCATCTCATTGGTCAATTTCAAATTCATCATTCAAAAGTAGAACTTCGCGGGAACAGTGGCTGTGAAAACAAAATTATGAAGAGATAACAACAACGTACTTTGACCGAGTGCGAAGTTAATATTTTTCAATAGGTATTTCTCTTTTTCCTCCAAGTAATTTCCGTTCAATTAATTCATGGGAGTGTGGTTGATTTATTGAAGAAAAAAACTGTCTTTTTACTTTGGAAGCAATGGTATGTAATATATTATTAGATGTTTCTCAAATAACGATCCCGAAACAAGTGATAGTAAAAGCTTTCATTGTATTTATTCTTGTGAAACAATCCATGTCTTCTTGCTTCAGGATATTCGAGCTTATTTCAGTCCGAAACCGAATACTGCCGCCAAACCATCAGTATCAAATGCTAAAACTTCAAAGAAACAACTCACTTCTAAGAAGAAGTTTGTTATAGAATCCGATTCAGACGATGATACTGTCGCCGCAGAGAAATCTAGTAAATTCCTTTCATTATCATTCAATTCGAACTTTATCGAAGAAAAGAAATTGATTTTGTGAATCGATTCTGGAACAGCAGAAAATCCTTGTTTTCAATTTGTTATTGTGTCGCTCAATCAACTTTTCCTCGATATTTGTTATTCAATTAAAAAGGGCACGTATATTTTTAGTGATTTGTTCATTTATATCTTATAGAAGGTAAAACTCCTGTCAAAACCTATAGTAAACGGCGTATAATTGACTCATCGGATGAAAGCGAAAACGAATTTTCGACAAAAAAATTGAAAACAAATCAAAGTAAGTTAGAGTGCTTGAAATAGATTTTAATAATAAACGTTGAAGACGTATATGTAGTACATCATGTATTTCAAATTTAATTTCAGGTGCAGCTAGTAAACGTTCTCGAAAGTTTGAACTCTCTGATTCATCAGAAGAAACTTCTCCGGTGCCTAAAAAGCGATCTGGACAACAAAGTAATTAAATAACTGTTGGTAAGACGCGTAATGTTTCCCCAAATATTTTTATTAAAATTTTTTTTTTCTCTTTTTTTCAGGCAAGTTGCAAAATGTTGAAGTTACGTCGAAATTTTTCAAACAAACGACAGCATCGGCTATGTTCGGAGACGAACCGGTTAAAAGAAGCGATTCGAAATTAAAAGAAATGAAAGCCAAGTTACAAAGAACGGTGATTTTTTAAATATTTATTTTTTACTATTCGGTTTGTTTTGACCTCTTAAGATGTACCGTTTTAAAATTGTGTAGACCAAAATCAAAAAAGAAGTGCCTCAAATACCGGAGGATGACGCTGATTTTGAGGCTACTTTGGCTCAATTCGACGAAATTGGTGTAGACGGTTGGATTTTGTCTCCAAAGAAGAAGGAATCGCAAGGAAAAAAATCTATGGAAGCTGAAAAATCGGACGCCAAGTCGAATGATAGGAAATCAAACAATCTTGACGTCTTGAAAACGGCTCCATCTAAAGACGTCCCCAAACAAGTAAGCTCTTCGGTTATGTTTCTCAAAATATCGATATTATTTGCACGCCTTTGTCAGTAATTGTTTTTGTGTTTACAGAAGTCGATTTCTAAATTAGAAAAAGATAACCCGCGTACCAATGTAGATTCTGGTATCGAATCGCAAATATCTTCGGATTCACAGAATTTTGAATTGAAAATAGACGAAACTTCCGAATCCAAAACATTGAAACCTGAAGATGAATCGCATAGTGGTTCGAAGCAAGTATCGCCTCGTAAAGCTTTGAAACCAGAAACATCGTTAAGGTCCATCAAGCTTCCGAAAGAGAGTATATTAAAACCAAAGCCTGCTGTTCCACAATTCGAAAGTACAACAAGTAATCGTAAGCAAGAAACTGAGAAAAGCGTTGTCGAATCGACCGGAAATTACGAGTTATGGGTCGAAAAATATAAACCGACGAGTACGAAAAAAATTATCGGTCAACAAGGAGATAAGAGCAATGTGAATAAATTAACGTATTGGCTGAATAATTGGTACAAAAACAATACTGGTTCGAAAAAAGCTACTTTTATTCCAAGTGAGTTATAAGAAATACTTTTCATTTGTTTGGCATCAGGAAATATATTTATTACTGAATTTTTTCGCAGACGGGTGGAACAAAGATCCCACTGGAGGTTGTTTCAGAGCCGCTCTTCTGTCTGGTCCTCCAGGAGTAGGTATGTAAATTATATCTACCTTCGAAGGAGTGTATAAATTCTGTCATACACTATCATTTATCAACTATCTTTCTGAAGGTAAAACTACCAGCGTAAATTTAGTATGTAAAGAATTGGGATTCGATATGGTCGAATTCAATGCATCCGATACAAGGTCCAAGAAATTATTACACGACGAAGTATCTAGACTTCTGAGCAATACTTCATTAACTCCTTTTTTCTCAAAAGAAGGTAAATGTTTTGTAATTCTTTGTTCGAAGATGGTTTTACTCAAATTTTTCAAAACAATTTCGCTTTCTTTTACAGAATCTAAAGAAGCAGTTACCAAAAGACATGTTTTAGTGATGGATGAAGTTGATGGCATGGCCGGTAACGAAGATCGAGGAGGGATCCAAGAATTAATACAACTTATCAAAACTACCAAAGTTCCTATAATCTGTATGTGTAACGATCGAAATCATCCTAAAATTAGAAGTTTAGTCAATTATTGTTTTGACTTAAGATACTCTCGACCTAGAGTCGAGCAAATTAAGGTTCGTAGTTTCATTGTATTCTTCTAAATTACTCCTAGAAGCAATGAATGAGGATTTGAGCATTTATGATTGAATTTAGGGTTATATGAGAAGTGTATGTTTCAAAGAGAAATTAAACATTTCAAACGAAACGCTAACCGACATCATTACGAGCGCTAATAACGATATTAGATTAATTTTAAATCATTTGTCGATGCTGGTTGCGGATAAATCGGATTTAGAAGCGTCGAAAAAGCATATAAAATGGGTAAATTTCACCTATATATTATATTGAATGTTAGCTGTAATGGATTAAATTTCAGCCGTATTTTGTATTTAAATTTTAGGGTGCGTGGGACGTCTTACGTAAAGTATTTTCGAAAGAAGAACACAAGAACATGGACATTCACGATAAGTGCAACTTATTCTTTTTCGATTACAATATAGCTCCTTTATTCGTTCAAGAAAATTATTTATCCGCGAAGCCACTGAATGTTAAGTACGTAATAATCTGAATTTGTGACCTGCGATGAGAAAATGCTGCTCATTGCCCATTGGCGCAAAAAC
Source organism: Aspidiotus rigidus (assembly GCA_035079385.1). Taxonomy (NCBI): domain Eukaryota; kingdom Metazoa; phylum Arthropoda; class Insecta; order Hemiptera; family Diaspididae; genus Aspidiotus; species Aspidiotus rigidus. Next base: position 550,219 of record JAVHKY010000002.1, on the reverse strand, counting down.
ACCATTTCTCTCTGATTGGACTTCTAATCAGAGAGAAATGGTGTTCCTGTCAGTGGGCAATGAGCGTCCTTTTCTCATTGCAGGTCACATATCTTAAACAGTGCAACGATCGGCTGATTTATATTTTGTTGTTCCCATGTTAGCGCTAAGGATAAGTACTCAAAAATGGAATTATACGCGCGAACAGCTGATTGTATAAGCAGAGGTGATCTGATAGACAAAAATATTCGACAAAATATGGCTTGGAGTTTGTTACCCACTCAGGTATGACTTTTCATGTTATTATTCGTAAGAAAGAAATATTAAAAGGAAAAGGGGAAACTTTTTTTTGGTGAGATGAAGATCATCAACAAAGTAAATCTGTTTTCTTGAAAATGAAGAAAATAATTCATAAATAAATTATAATTTTTTAATCTATTTCTATGTTCAAAGGCTGTGTTTGCGAGTTACGCACCCGGTGAAATTTTAGAAGGTTATCACGGAGGTCAAATAAATTTCCCATCGTGGCTGGGTAAGAATTCTAGGCAGAATAAGATAGACCGGTTACTTCAAGAAATCCAAATCCATACCAGATTAAAGTAAGCGTGTTTTTCGAGAAAATTTTCTACTCTTAAGTTTACGACCATCTTTCATCGAGGAAAAAATGCTTACGAGATCTTTTATCTAGATGTTGCAAAAATGTGGATTATGAGGAATTTTTCTGTCAATTTTTGTTCATTTCTCTCCTCAGATTATCTGCTAGCAAAGAATCCATAAATTTGGACTACGCCCCTCATCTACGAGATCAGATCATTGGACCGTTAGTGCGAGAGGGTACAAACGGAGTGAGTTCAGCTCTGGAAATGTTACACGAATATCAGCTGTTGAAAGAAGATCTGGACAGTTTACAAGAAATATGTCAGTGGCCAAATTCTAAAAACCTCTTCTTAAGTTTGGATAGTAAAGTGAGCACAATTTGTAAATTTTTTTTTTTTTTTTTTTTTATTTTGAATCGAGGTTTGAATGTAAATAAGATACGTTAATGAAATCTATTTTCGTTTTTAGGTCAAGGCAGCTTTCACCCGTACATACAACAAAAATCCTCCAATGAGACCGTACTCTTTGCTCGCACCTATCAAAAAAACAGCGAATAATGTAGAAGATCTTGGACTTGAGGAAGAAGTTGAAGAGGAAAAATCGGATGACGAATCGGACGCTATGATAATTGTAAGAATTTTGATTTTCAGTTCAATAGTTTAATTTGATTAATTTGAATCAAATGACCTGTGTTTTTGTCAGGCCAAGAAAAAACCTGCGCCCGCGAGAAAATCCGAAGTTTCAGCTCCATCGTCGTCTAAGAAAGCTGCTCCGAAGAAAGACAGTGGTACGAGTAAACGTGGTCGAAAAAAATGAAACGTTCTCAACTTACCCTGATGGACTCTCGTTCGATAAATCCCTGTATATCCAGTAATTTGTTCTGGTTTTTTTTCTATTTCTGTTTTTTTTTCTGTGAGTTTTTTTTTTCCTCCAATATTTTTATAATGCATTTTTCTTTTGAGAATAATGTTACGAGATTCTCATTAAAACGTTTTTAAAATGACTTGTTTTCCAATTTATTCTCGTATAAAATTTATATTTTTTCAGCAATGTTGCAAAGACAATTACTAACACATACTCCAACTATACCACCGAGCAAATAGCCACTGCACCTAAAAAAAAAAAAAAAAAGCTTTTTCGTGCACTCTCATAATTTGTTCTCTGTAAGATTGGAGATAGGCTACATTATTATCTGGCCATTGTAATATGAAAATCAAAAAACGTAAAAATTGCTGGCTACGATGACGAGTATTTTGGCTTCTTGCTTATTTTACCGTCATTTTCTTCGCTTATTCAGTTTTTTTACTTTCCCTTTTCAGTGCTGTAATGTCGCGTGTAAAAATTATGAGTCTTTTTTTTTAGTTAAATAACAATTTTCCTTTTTCTTTTGTCCTCCCAAAATTTGCATTCCAAGTACCAAATTACTAGTTTTCAACCTTTGAATTTTATCTCTCTTTTCATCGATGGCCCATGGTAACATTCCAGACACGGTAATAAAAAAATTACTGGATCGGAAAAATTTCTCGTTCTACAAAGGTAAATGTCTAGTTGTGAATCTTATTTTGCGATTATTTAACACTAATTCTTGGTTTATCAATGTATTGATTATCATCGTTGAAAAAATACGATCATATTTTACTCGGGTCCCTTTTTTCTCCGATTTCAGATCTGCAAAATACCGAATGTAAAGCTCCGACTGTATTTGACGCAAAATGTGTGCTAGAAGCAACCGAAATCAATTGGTTAGTGGATAAAGTTCGAGAACTCGTTACTGCGGAACCACCTATGCGAGATGTGGGAGCCCCCGTCATGATTGTAGGTCAGTATGATGTATCTGACATACTCTTTCTTTTTTTGGTTTCTTCTTTTTGAATAATTCGAAATTTGTAATTGCAGCTGATATTCACGGTCAATTTAGAGATTTCCTATTGACACTCGATTGTATACGAGTTCCGCCTGCCATGAATTTCCTATTCCTTGGCGATTACGTCGATCGTGGTGAATACTCCTTAGAATGTATCTGTTTGATTATGTCGTATAAAGTTAAATTTCCGAATATGGTCACTATGCTCCGCGGTAACCACGAATGCGCTAGTTCTACCAGAGCTTATGGATTCTACATCGAATGTAAGTTATTCCGTTCATCTAGTATGCTGCATGAGTCACGAAAAATATTAGCCTAATATGATGATTTTCTCACAGGCAATATACGATTCAAGGGTGCTGATGTGTGGCAAAATTTCATGAAATTATTCAATATGTTGCCTCTTGCCGCTACAGTGGAACACCAGAAGATATTATGTATGCATGGAGGCTTAAGTCCAGATTTACATCTTCTCGAGGATCTTTTAAGAATCAAAAGACCAACTGATATTCCCCCTAAAGGATTAGTCACCGATTTAGTGTGGTCCGATCCGGACAAGGATGAACAAGGGTGGAATCCGAACATTGATCGAGGAATCTCGTTTACCTTTGGATCAGATATTGTTACTAAATTTACGAAGAAACATAACCTGACGATGATCGTTCGAGCCCATCAAGTGAATATTTTTCAACATAATATTTACCTATTATTTATTTTTTTCTCTTCAACAAGTTGGGTGATCTAAATACTTAATAATCACACTTTCACTGTAGGTCGTGAAAAATGGATTTGAATTCTTTGCCAAACGGAAATTATGTACCTTATTTACGGCTCCCAACTACTGCGGCGTATTCAAAAACGATGGCGGATGCATGAAAGTCGACCCGAATATGAATATCACCATTATACGGCTGTTTGTAAGTATTTTCTGACATTTAGTTGATTCTAAAATAATTATTGGGTCTAACGAGTGTTCACATTTCTTTTAAACAGTTCAAACATAAGGAAAGTCAAGACGTGAAAAAACGGTGCGAAATAATCAAGGTCAAATTACCGAAAGAGGGGGGAGATGATAAAAAAGGCGGAAAAAAGAAGAAATGAATCTACGTAAGATTTTTTATGAACTGCAGTCGCGAGCGATCGATTTCCTTTATTTGTCACACCAAACCAAACCGTAGCGAACCTGTTACCATATTTTATCTCTGTTGTTTTTTTTTTTTTGATACCCTATTGAAAAATGTGCGTTCTCGTGAAAATTTTCAGACTATACTTACTCAAACGAATTTGTTAACCTTATTTTATCTACCTTACGGAGAAACGTGCGTTATTTCTCATAAAAATTTTCGTTGAGTACCTAACTTTCTGATAAAACAGAAGTTTTTTTTGTTTTCTTGATTTTGTATTGAAAAATGTGAGTATCAGTTGAAGAATAAATGGAAATTTGGTCGTGAACGAGTGGTGTTGAATTATTTCTTGGCGAGGTTAAATTTCATTCGATTTATTGTAACTGTCAACTTGAACTTTTTGCGATACAACTTAAACATTAGAATAGGTACTTGTACCTAACTAAATTGAAAAAATATACATATATTTAGCCCAATGACACCGGAAATTTCTTCGCTTCAAAAAAGTGTGGAGCTCGAATCTCAGGTCATTCAATCAAATATTATTTAAGGGTCGTCACTAACACAGAGACACCTGTCCGTGGGAATAGAAGAGGTAACGTAGAATACCTACCAACTATACGACGATAATGTGCGAATAATCATTTTTTTCATTCGATCATTATTCGAATAATACCTAAATCAAACTAGCGATTACCTATCAACTAATTTCCGTTATTGATGGAGTCATTTATGGGTAGATTCTGAAATTTCATGAGATTTAGAACTAATTTCAAGTTGTAGTTTGTATTCCAGAATATTTTCCCACGTTGTACTGCAGGTTGCAGAGTTGCTACCGGTATTTAGTCAAGTTTATGTGATCGACATTTTAATAAACTAGAAAAAAACTCACGGGTTCTTTAATGGAGTTAAACGAGTGGTGGCAGGGAACCTGTCTTATGGGACACGTGGGATCTGAAGAATGTTGACGTACCAGATCTATGACGTCATCAAACTGTGACGTCACAGGCCCAAACTTTAAAGCTATATATAATAGAGAGGGAACTTGGAAAAATTTCGACCTCCGAGTATGATAGGAGGGGGACTTAGAATACCGTAGAGGGACATTCTGAGCCTTATGGTGTTTGTAGCATTGCATATCTGGCTCATTGAAGGGGCTATTTATAAGGCTATATACTCCGATGATAGGTGGGGACTTCGAAAATTTTCAAGCTCCGAGCTTTGCCGGCCAGCCGTCAACGGGCGGCGGACGTTTTTTCTGACCCCCCCCCCCCATTAAACAGGTTCTTTGTTCTTACTTCGGAAGATGGGAATCCTTCAATAAAGTACTACAAATTGTGACGTCAGGCCCAAACTTTGGAGCTTTATATAATACGATGGGAACTTGGGAAAATTCCGACCTCCAACTATGTATAATTCGACTTATAGGAGGGTGACTTGGAAGCCTTAGAAGGACGTTCTGAGTCTTATCGTGTTTGAAACGTTGCATATCTGGCTCATTGAAGGAGCCACTTCAATTGGTGTATGAATCATTGCATATCTAGTTACTCGAAGGGGCTATCGTTCAGGCTATATACACCGACCACCAAGCTATATATGATAGGAGGGGGACTTGAAAATTGTTGAGCTCCGAGCTTTGCCGGACGTTGGATATTTTCTCAAAAACTCCCACCAATAAAACAGGTTCCCTAGCTGTTAACACTAGTTTTATGAACTTTACTCGATCTTAAAAGACTATAAGCGCGGACAAAAATGTTAACCACTCAAAGTGTGCTGATGATGGACGCTAGCTCGTCTTTACCACAGTGTTCGTAGCTCTCGCCGGAAAGTAAGATCCAATTCATGAATTTCGTCTGTACAGCCGTACAGGTACAACGGCCGCACCTTTAGCCTAACGATATTAAGCTACGGCGGAAAGGAGGAGGAGAGGCGTACCTCTCACGCCTTTGTTCCCAGTCGACCTTGGAACTTAGAAATTACCCTGATCATAAGCTAGGCAATTACTCTAGTAAACACCTGCACCCTAAGGGATCTACAATGAGCATCAGTTGGGGCATGAATACTCCCCGCTTACCCTCCCCCGGGCTGATATAGCGATGCAAACATGAAGTATGATATGCCCCCGTTCCTAGGCTAGCTCGTCCGATATACCTTTGCTGTAGTCGTGTTGTAACGGTTTTAATTTGTGTTATTATTTGTGTAGAGGAAACTCCTCTCTCAACCAGAAAATATTCACAAGGGGTCAGATATTTTGATTTCTTAATACTTTTAACAATATATTTTGTATCCTTTGCCGGTCTGTAGAAAAGAAAACGTGACAAAGCGGAGAACTAACATGTCTGCACCTCCAGGGAAATGTAGTGTTATTGCAGCATTTTATTTGCATGCTTCATATCGATTTTTCGGATTGTATCGTCTGCTGATGCGTCCATTGTGGTCATGATGACATCATAGTAACGTCCACTCCATAGGTACTTCTTAGCTTAGTAATAAACCTAGTATTCGGTATGTTAGGCTAATTAGTTGACGGGTTGATTTTTAGCCTTGAATAGGTGTAGTATGCTGTATGTTAGGATGAGTGGCTCACTCGTTCCAATCGTTCATGAGTCTAGTACTGTAAGTTAGGCTGATTAGCTCCCTCACTTCACTCACCTTCTGTTACATGCTCGCATGATTACTCCGAAATTAATGAGTTGGAATAAAATCTATAAGTTTATAACCTTTCAGATAAGCCTAGTTTCATTAAAATTTTCGAATTTTTCTGAGCGAGCACACCCCTTCTTTCGAGGTTCTCGTCTGGCTTTTGTGATGTCATTTCAGACTATAAGGAATCAATTAGCCTAGTTCAACCCCCTGATAATGTCACAGGCTAGACGTAGGCTTGAGACTTGGATTGTTTCAAATGCATCCAGGCCTAGTATCTTCGACCATACACAGCATAGACTGAGCTTAGTCCCGAATCTTCGAACTGCAAGGCGTCATAAGAAATAATCATAAATGTAGGAGGCAAAGGAAGTGTGGTACGTCATGGAAAGGGAGATAGTGCGCTTTGCCAGAGCATTTTTCCTCTATCATGTTGAATAATATACTCGTTTGTCTGATTCTATCATAATGGTGGGGAATAAATATGTTATAATCGCATATTCAAATCTCTTGTCCTGAGACCGATGTTAAAGCAAGTACGATCTAGATAAGAATCAGCATTTAAATATGATATAGGGAAAGAGCCCTATCCCATTTGACCCACTACTTTCTTCTTCTTGAGCTCTCCCCTTCCCCTTAAGGCAATATTTTCATGATGAAGAATTATCCGCCATCTCCCATTTTTTTCCTGCCCATACTTCTCAAACTTCTGTCTACTCTCGAGTATCTTCTGACCTCTCCAACAACTTGGGATCCATTAATCCCATGCTTCTTCCCGAGCTGATAACCCTCTGTGTAGTTGAATAGCTCGTTACAAAAAATTTCCTTAGTACCTATATCATTAATATTTTCGAAACCTATGGCTGAGTATCGTGAAAAAATTGATTTCTTCATCCACCCTTACAAACAAAACTCTCATTCGAATCTTGAGGGTTGAAGTTAAATCTGTTTTGACTTTCTCCATCCCAACCCTTTTGAAGAAAAATAAAAAAAAACCGCCTACAATAAGTACAATTTACAAACTTGATAAGAAAATATACTTAGGTTAAAATAATACGTATTCGTATAACGATGTATACTTGGGAACGATTTTTTTTTTTTTTTTTTTTTTTTTTCTATTCTACGAAAATAGAAACATCACAGAAAAGCTACGAGCCTACAATAAAACGTTTTAATTCTCTGTTAATGTGTTATCACAGTCAGTTACTTCGTTCGTGGAATTTGAATGACAATTGTTCTCCATGGTGCCTTGTAAAGTACAAACCAACTCTTGAAGTTTGAGTATTTGCTCTTCTAATGAGAGGATTCGCTCCTCGGCGTTTGGTTTCTTGTTCGTCTCGTTAGACCTCTTCTTCTTCAACCGATCCAAAGCTATCTTCAAGCCCGCCTCCATTACGTCTCGCGGTAAACGCTTCTCGTGCGGACTGAGCGGCCGAACGTATATGACGACCGTGTACGAGTCGGGCCACGTGTAAAGAAATTTCCTCAAAATATCCATCACGTAGGCGGGAAAAAATCCTTTAAAACAAGTTTTCTCTAAAAAATGGATCAGCTTAGTTTGCTGAATCAATTTACAAAGATCGGCATTCTTCCGCAGGCCTTCGACGTCATTCACGGCGATACCGACTAATAAATTCATTAGCACTACCGTAATAATTATCATGAAAACGGCAATCACGAAAACGGTAGTGTACAATCCTATAGGTTTAGTATGTTCGTCTGTGTCCCAAATCCAGACGTCCCTGGTCTCGGTTCTATTGATCAGTTCGTCGAAATTCAATTCGCCCGTCATCATGGCCATAATCTTGGCAAAACCTACGATCGGATTTTGAAATTGGTCGGTTTTTAAAATGCAAAAAGTGAACGTAAAGCCCATTAATAAACAGAGGAATGCGAGAATCATTTTCAAAAATTCTTTCAATACTTTATTGAACATGGCCACGTACGTACCAATCGATGGTAACTGACTCACCATGATCATAACGTAAGCCCATGAACACAAAATTGTGAGACTGGCAAAAGATTTTTGCATGAAATTTGACTGCTCCGAAATCGTCTCCATTTTACACATGTTGACTAAGGTCAGAGGAAGCCCGATGGTAACCATTATCTCGATAATATTGCTGTATTTAGTGAAGAAATGTTTTGCCGATTTGTACGCGGCGAAAGTAAATATTATTCGTAATGTATTTAGGACTAGCATGAACATGATAAAGATCCATATGGTGCACATGATAGGACTATATTCTACATCGCAAACGGCTCCTGTCGAATTTTTTGGCTGATCAGTGCCGCAAGACAAAGTTATCAGCCACGTCGGCTTCGGTTTACTCGAAACAGGGTTAAGAATAGCGGACAAAGTCATATTCTTACACGTATTTTGGATGCAAGTCGAGACGTCAAATGTGTTCTGCGATTGACTCATGCTGAAGGAGGTATTCCAACAGGGTCCGCGAGGGTCGACACTCGTGATGTTCGTGGAATTGAGGCGCGTTCCTTGATTCTCTTTGCATAAAATTAAAATCGGCGCTAATAATTTTTTATAACACTCGGGCTCTGTAATACCCCACGATATCAATAAACTGAGCAGTGTAACGATGAACAAAGATATACCGACTCTTAATAATATGAAAATTCTCACCTTCTGCCATTTCAAATGCAGAAAGGCTTCGCATAACGGATGCTCAAGCACTTTAGCCTGTCCCTCCTTCTGCAATGTATACAAGTAACCGATTTCGCCGACTGTCGAATTACGGATTATGTCCCGAAAGCTGAACTTTAAGCACTGCTCTTGATTATACGCCAAGGACAGGTTTAGTCTTTCGTTTACTTTACTGCTACTGATGGGGGTCTTACGATTTATAATATTCAAAGCGGTTACGCTACCTTCAGTCTTCGCGGCTACATTTGCTCCGTTCATAATCAAATACTCCACACACTCGTCCAGTTCATTTAATGCGGCAATATGCAGGGCCGTGTAGCCGAAATCGTCAGCAAGGTGCACGTCTGCTTGCCGATCGACGAGAAGTCGGACAACGTGCAGCTGCAAGGGGTCCAAAGTTTTTGAGACAGCAGCGTGTAACGGAGTCCTCTTTTCATTATCTTGAGTATTGACGGCAGCTCCGTGTTCGAGGAGTAATTCTACGCAGTCTAGGAAAGTTTCTTTACACGCCAAAAATAGGGGCGTTTGTTTCTTGTTAGATAACTCGTCCACGTAAGCACCTTTTTCTAGCAACATTTTCAAACACAAATAATATCCGTTTTCGGCGGCCAGATGTAATGCCGTGTACTTCTTAATCTTGGTTTTCGCGTTCACGTCGATTCTCTTGTCTTGGAGAAGCAGTCGCAGTATATGGGTGTTGCCGATGTCGGAGGCGATGTGCAAAGGAGTCATTCCAGCCTCGTCGTATCCGTTCACCGCTACCTGTAATTCTAGTAAATATCCGACGCAATCGAGAGAATTGGCTTGAACTGCCACATGTAACGCCGTCGCATCGATGCGACATCCACTTTCGATGAGGTAACGACAAATACGCTGAGAATTCCCCAAAACGGCAAAATGTAGAGGAGAAAGGTTGTCGGAGGTATTCTCTATTTGGCAGCCTTCTTTTAGTAGCCATCGAGTACACTCTACAGAGCCGTACAAAGCGGACAAATGTAAGGCGTTCAGATGCTCACCGGGATAGGTGAAGTTTACGTCTGCCCCTTCCCGGTGCAGCCTCTGCATCAGGTCGATATTACCGTTAAAAGCGGCCCATAGGAATGCGTAATTCTTTTCGACATCGTTGACGAACCAGGCGTCGGTCAAGTCATCCTTTTCGGCATCCATGTAATGTAGGTCGGCTGTTCGCAACAAACGTATGGGCGGGAGTAATTTGTCTCGAATTTTCTTCTTCAGCACCTCGACGGTAATGGCGGTGTCGTTGCGTGGGAAATGATCGTCCAAAATTTTCTTCATCGCGATATTCGAGTAGCTGCATTCTTCTGTTTTATGTTTTCGCAAACTCAATAAGCGGCTCCGAATCGTGGTACCGTTACCCCGACGTTTCCCAGTACGGGGTGAACCCAAAGGGCTCTCCTCGGCGCGAAATTTACCGTCTTGACGCGCTGTCATTTTTTCGACGCACTTCAACGCACCATTTTAATACGAACTGAAACTGACGATGAAGAAGAAAAAAATCTGCGTACTCGAACGTTTAAAAATGTATCTTGAAAGATATTAACTGTTAACATTACGTTACGCCAGGAGGGGGTATTACGTGAAGCGCGAACACACGAAAGATATTTACATTTTTTCTTTTTTTTTAATTATGAAATGATAAGTTATCTCGCGGACAGCTCATCAATTTGCGCGACATAATCGTTGTTTTATAAACGTCGATTGCTCGCGATTATACTTAACGTGTGATCGCATGCTTTACCGGATCACGAGTAAACGCGCTCGATGGCCCGGTCGTAACGCGATTACAGGTTGCTGGAGGATTCAAGGTCGGCGAGCTGCGAAAATTATGAATCGTATTTCCAGTTTAATATAAAAGTTGGCGGCTCCACTCGTGCACCTTGAATGTATTTTGTTTATTTCCACGGTGCTGTGTACGTTTGACGAGTCATCCTACTCGCACTATATTAATTGCTCGAAATTTTCCAAAGCATCAACCAGTTGTATTGTATATGTTTCATTCAGAGAAAAGCTACTCGCGTTCGAATGCGCAGTTGCATACCGTCACATAAAGGATGATTCAACATGGGCGACGCGAGTATAAAGAGAGGAGAAAATTTCCGGTATGTATAGGCCGTGAAAATGAATCTCTGTCTTCGTTTCAGGCTACAGATAATGAACACGGTGACGAGCAGTATGTGCGTGAAAGTCAATGTCCGTACGACGTACTAGAGGACTCTATTCATATGAAAAATTATAACTTGTAGTAGGCTATGGCCCGATGGAATGGGTGAAGAGCGCAGATCAAGTGGTCATACTAGCGACCGATGAATCACGCTGGGTTTCACTCGCATACTCTTGATACGCGCACTGAATTGCTATTGTACAGTTTTACCATCAGTAGCCTAACTTGTTCGCTGTCAGTTCTGCTTCGTTGCTCTTCCGGCCCCGAAATCCGACGTAAAAATTGCCAAAATTGTTCTGAAGTCATTTTGTAACCAACAGTAGAATGTCCATTTTGTAGTACGTACATGTACTACTATGTGATATTCTCGCCATTACGTAGTCATAAAAGAGAACCGGTCATAATAACAAGTTTCTGAACGAGTAAATTAGAATGCTTAAACCCGGATGTTTTTATTCTGCACATAGGATTGTAAAGTTCACTTTACCCATCTGTTGTTGAACTTTTAAGTCTTTTCTTACGAATTATTGCTATACCTAGCAATTCATATGTCTTTTTTTGATGAAGATTTGCCTGCGTGCCAGCAGATATCTTACGAGCGGTCCAATGGCGGGTTACGATAGTAAACCTTGAGGTGACAGGTGACCTGTGATGTATGGACATTATATCTTAGAGAGTTGATTTTGTATGTTTTTGAATGAGAATCAATCAGCAACGTAGGAGTCGCCTCATATATAAAATGCAATGTTCGTATGTATACTGGACCTTAAGGTGTTGTGCTTAGGGCAGAAGATGAATAAGGAAACGAATGGGTCATTTTGGTATGTCCTTGGAGGATGCGGTTAACACTAATGTTAAGTTGGTAACAACTTTTCGTACAGGAGAATTCAATCTGTTTTATAATAGGATTTCTTGATTTCGATTTCCCTCGTTAATTAGGATCGATTATTAAGTTATAATTATCCTATATAGATTGATGATCAGAATTTTTTTCGAGTCTACTACTTTGTGTATACCTCAGTAATCGAAATTTCTTCAAATCTCCGCCCCCTTCATAAGTACATGTACAATAGCTCAAGAGTCGAGATTCTAATAGGGAACCTGTTCTATGTTTTTTTTTTAAATTTTTCTGTCCGCCATCCAACGCATGACGTCCGGCCAAAATGGACTTGGAAAAATTTTGCTTCTTTTCTTCAGCTTATATGATAGGAAAGGGAATCAACACGTTCCTCAATTTTATGGTTAAGCATTATATAAAAAGTGTTGTACTCGAAAGAGTAGCGTTTTGGAGAGGAAACCAAAGAATTATCAATCATTATAATTAATAAAAAATTTATTGAAAAATTATTTGTAAAATAAAAAATTTAATTATATTATTTAATATTTTAATTAATAATAAAGAAATAATAAATAAAAATATTTTTATAAAAATTCAAATTAGTAATCAATTGTTTGAATTGATAATAAAATTAAATATAGTAAAATAATTTTAATTGTTAATTAAAATTTTTAATAATCGCGTCCGTTCTCTTACGCCTAGAAGATGGTTATTTAACCGAAAGTGCTCGCGGCTGCTTATTTCGTGTGATTTCCTTTGTAAAACACTATTCTTTCGAGTACAACCATTTTAAAACAGGAGAGAGGCTTGGATTCGTTCATTTATTCACTTATTTATTTATTTATTTATTTATTTATTTATTTATTTATTTATTTATTTATTTATTTATTTACTTATTTATTTAGTTTCTTTCTTTCTTTATTCTTTTCTTCATATGATATGTAGGACTTGAAACAATTTCGTTCTCCAAGCGATGATTATAGGCATGGAGCCAGACGATCACTCTGGGTAGAGCTTTAAATAGGTTTTGGATCATAGAAAACCCTCCAAGGTACAACGCGTCTCGCGTAACATCGCGGATACAACGCAAAAACCCCGAAGTTTGCCACTCCGCGATGTTACGCAAGACGCGTTGTACCTTGGAGGGGTTTTCTATGATCCAAAATGGCGTATGTCTTCACTCCCTACTTAGTACTCTACTTTCGGGGGGGGGGGGGGGAATCCAAAAAAAGTCTGAAGGACCTCTTTTTTTTCTTCTTTTTTTACATTTTCTTTGAAACTACAGATTTTTTGTTATTTTTTTTTTTGTTTTTTTTGTTTTTTTTTTTTTTTGGGGGGGGGGGTACATGTTCTCTACGTCCCCCCCTGGATCCACGCCTGTGAATATTAAGGAAGGGACTTGAAAAATTTTGAATTCTTGTCATGGAGATTTTGGAAAATCGATGTTTTCTCAATTCAGTTCCACACTACCCTAGAGGTCGACTTCATAGTGCGTTTTTTAAATAGTGGTTTCCAAAATAGGCCTATAAACCTAATTGAACCATTTTATTCAAGACCCTCTTTGAGTAAAATCAAAAGTCGGATACTACCAGAATACAATATTTTTGTTTCTCTGATGGCGCTCCAAACCATCTTATTTGAGAAGTTTGAAGTGAGTGCTACGGTTCCCCAGTTTACCCAGCTTCGCCCTTTTCGCATAAACCATAAACTCAATACTTGGCGTACGTTTTTCATATCCGTTTTCTTCCAAAAAGTGCGAGCTTATGCAAAAAAAGGGCGAAACCTCTTGTTGGCAGCCGTTTTGTCGCATTGACCACCGTTTTTCGACCAAGAAAGGGGGGTCGCGAGTAGACAAATCGCGCAACCTTCTACAGCAAGAATATTGTCGCGCTCTCTTTTCTTTACTCTCAGTGCCAGCAATGCAAACCTTTAAATGCGTTGTTTTCAAAACGCGCTTTTGTCAGCTTCGCCTTTCTTAAATAAAATGGTTCAATTACTAAAACAAATTCGTCCCATAGAACAGGTTACTTGCGTTCCTCGTTCAATTTTTTCAAATCCTCATCTAGGTCTATGTAGCTTAGTGTACAGAATTTTTTTGAAGTCCCCCTGTTCATAAACAACTCAATAAGCAAAACCTCTCCAAGTCCCTCTGCATTGTACATATACAGCTAAAAGACGAAATCCTCCCCGTACATACGTATATGTAAGACTCGGGATTGTTGAACGAGCCTTTAGGCATTCTATTTTCCCCAACACCCATCTCTTGGTGGCGTGATGGTCTGTCAATTTGTGAGACTCAGAGGTTCGTTATGCGCATTTCTTCTTAGGCCGCTTCATAGTACCTCAGTAGGGCCATTCAGAGACCTGTGTACATGGGAAGAAAAAGCTAGGCGCTATGACACTATGACATGACGCTCGGCTGCTTATGAACTCGCGACTCGTGTTTTAATCTGCGAGTTCTAGTGCAACGCTATTTACACAAAATGGTTGTGAGAGAACAGTACACTCTCAAATTTTGCCAAGTCCTTCTCCTCATGAGTATGATTTATAGTCAAAACTTCTTCAAGTCTTTAAAGTAAGTCAGACCCCGTGCCCTTCTTGGAACTACAATTTACCGGAAGTTTAACGGACAGGAAACTCTTCCAGACCTCAGGTTCCAGTAGGTATACCTACTTGTAGTTTGTATTTGATTGTGATAAAAAACGGTCACGCGTTCGAAACGTCATCAGAAAATTATATTAAAACCACTAAGAATTTATGTCATGTCAATTGGAAGAAGTGTGCTCAGATAATTATGTATGCAACAAAAGATTTCGGATGTCAATCTCTGGGAACCGGGTACATTTTTATAACATATGCTTTGTGGGTTGCGTTTTTTTTTTACAATCGAGCTGATTACACCTTTTTTCTAATGCCAAGCCATGGTTGACTAGCTAAAAGCTAAGCCAATAGCTACCTTTCGGAATCTTACTAAACCAATAGCTCAGCCACAATAGTCAATTGTCACAAAAAGTCCAAACCAATAGCCAGTGGCGTAGCGAAAAAATTTTTCTGGGGAAGTTTAAAGAAGAAGTGGAAAAAAAGAAACGTTGCAAAAAAATTGTTGGAAAAATTATTCAGAATGAAATTGATATTTCATGTGTCCCAGAGGGTTCAACATCCATATCCCCCTTGCTGCGCCACTGCCAATAGCTAAATTTAAGCTAATGATGATTGGCTTTCCATCTCTGGAACCAATGCTTATAACGCCCCAATAGGAAATTCGATGGATGCTTGTATATTTGGTGTGTCCTGGTAGAAATCGGTTGGCATCCTATTGAACATTGCTAATGCTAGTGCTTGAGTTGTTCCAATCAATTGAATGAAATCTTCAGATGATTGAATAGCCAGGAACAGACAATCGAATGGAAGGCTTGAGAAAATTCGAGTCCAGAGATTTAATGAATGAGCGTCTGAACGAGATTGTTGGTGGAGGAAAATGGATTCTTGGAATTTGGAGCAATAATGTAATGAAATATCGGTGGCTGGGAATACTATAAAGGTTTACAGTCACAGTTTGTCTGAGAATAGGGTAACGGGAGACTAATTTTCATCATTATTGTAGAGGCAATACTGTCACTGAAGAATTCTTGGCAATACTTACAATAGCAAACGTGTCCGATTGTTGCACAAGGATAAAGAAGTTTTCATTTTAGGAAGGAAGGAGGGACGAATTTTTGTAATATAGCCCAATTGCATGTTGCGTGATCTTACAGAAAAGACAACAAAATTCGAAAACCAGTAGTACCATAAATTTTATCTTCGTGGTCCTCTTCTCCCCTCCCCATTTGTGTACAATCGTCCATATTCTATGTTCGAAAAAATAAATATTTGCCAAAGTAATTCATGTCTAGTTACGTTTCAACGTATTTGTACAATCTTGTTTTAAACGTAGAACGCGAGGAAGCGGACGGGAACCTGAAAAATTTTGAATAATACGAATGTCGTACCCAAGAGCTTCTTATTGTTTCACTCTCTTTGTACGCGATTACTGGGCCGGCTGGAATCCTTTTCATGGATTTTGATGAAATCAGAGAGTTTAAACTTGTAGGTACAGTATTTAAAATCCATCGATATTTTATTGAATCTTTCCTCAGAAGTCTCTCTAAATCTATCGAGTTTGAGAAGTCTCCTCTATCAACATTGACCCAATGGGAAAAACTTTTCAATTGTTGAGTCTTGAGGTTAAAACTGCGTATGACGTGTATTCTCTGATGTCAATACAATGGAAAGACAATGTTTTCATTTTGAAACACGTAATACTATATCATTACAATGAAGTTTGAATTTAATATGCATCACACATACTCTTTGCTCGCAGGAAAATATAAATAAATAAACTTCGCAATCATGTCAACTCCTCTTATCTTCTGTGGTCGTCTACGTAACCTTAATAAGAGACGCAATGATGATTAATTTTTCGAGTTATCAGTCATCTGTATACAGCCTGGTGAAGGTTTTCTTTACAACTGATGTACACAGTGAGTCTCGTGACAAGAATAAGAGCGGACTGCAACATTTCAATTATGGGTGTCAACTTCCTTCGTGGAAGCACCGATACGTAGGTAATGAAATTGATCATTTAAAAAAATTACTCGAGTCTATAAGAAAAAGATTTATTAACATTAAGAGAAACAGAAGAAGAAAAAAAATCCCATCAATAGGTCTTCACATGTATAAACGATTGAAAAAAACCGCAGCAGTTGTTGGAGAGGAAGTACGGAGTCGTGGGGGGGGGGCTGAGAAAAGATTGGACTAGATGAGGCGAGTGTAGCCGATTCGAGGCACGAGAGAATGATCTCTTCATTCTAGATGAGGTGGATTTTTTTCTGATCAATCTGAGTTTCTCGTGAGTTGACTTATTTAAAAAGTCGTGCTAAGAAAGCCAGGATTACATCAAAGATCACACAAAAAAAAATAAAAACAGTACCAAGGATAAAAAGTACTATCAAGAGCTAGTGCACTACTTTTATTCAAGTCAACGAAATTTGCTGACGATTATTCGATTAAAAATGCTAGGTACCTATTCGTATTTTGAATTTTATATTCGTCGGTAGTGAACTAAAATGAACCTGGTTTTCATTTATTTGTCAATTTATTCATTCATTCAAAAAATAGGTATCCACCAAGATCGGTAATTTTCTCGAGAAGAAGTGAGTGCGATCAAATATTCAAAATGGCGGCTGAGAAGTTTAAATTTTCTCAGTGATACCATTATGCTTTTTTTTTTTTTTTTCATCTTTTTAATGGTAATTAAATTAAATTAATAATTTGTTAAATGAAGATAAAGAAACGAAAATAACAGATTTCGAAAATGAAAAATTTATTTCCTGAATATTTACAATACTTTATCTTTTTTTTGTCATCGGTCCTTGTTGAAAAATCGTATGGATAAGTGAAGTTCGCAAAAAAGACCGAGGCACAAATTTGCATAAGAATTTTTCGAATTTTTCATCGAAATACTGTACGTGCAAGTGAATATTAACATAAAGTTAGTGGGATGGAACTACTCGATATAAAAAACGTATAGGTGTTTAAAAGATCGAAAGTGATAAAATCAGCGCATTCAGCGAATATAGGTATAGAATACGGAACGGATAAAAAAGGAAAGACGAGAATTAATGAATAGAAAGATCTCTAATGGATTTAGTACAGCCTAGTCAAGTTCATGGTCATCAAAGAGTTTATATATAGGAAGTGTTTGTGACCAAAAATTTTACAAATTCAGCGCGAATATCCTCGTTTCTGGCGACAGCGATAGTTCCACCTAGGATCCAGTTTTCAACTGGAGGTCTCATAGGTCTTAAGTAATCAGTTTGTACTACCAGTACAAGTCAATTGTATAGTTGTGGTGTAGCAGGGCATGAGTAGAGGCATACGAGCAGCAACACACGAACTTAGACATAAAACTTCAAAATAAGTTGACACGGCTCTACAAAGGTGAACGAGACTTGAGACAAAAGTTCGTACTTTATCGAAATACGTCGTAACTAAATCTGAACTTCAAATTAATCACAACCCCCATCAGATAGTATCCGACTCTTACCTCAATTCCCCTCCACCTTATGGGACCAGCCCTGACTAGCTCCATCGGGGCGAGCATGAATACATCTTCCTGAAGGCGTGAGTAACTGAAGATAGACCACAGTCAATTTTCGATTCACCTTTTGAGATCACATAGGCCATGCGAAATATCTTGATAATTGAGGCTAGCGTCGTCGTTGATACGGGCTCTACTTACCCGTCAAACATAGGAAAATAGTTTATCTTAGTAATCATAAATCTCGATCGAAAAAAGAATAAGAGTAAACAACATAAACTTCGCTCCGTTCGGTGTAATCTATGAACGAGCTTTTTCATCAACTTTAAAATAAATGAGGGTTGCACAAGTCAACCGGATAAGCCTAGAGAGGAGGGGGACTACGGGTAACTTGAAATATAATTTAGAAAATAGGGCCGAAAGAATCATTCGCTGACAACTCGCAGACTGCAGCATTGCACTTCAATATAGTCACCTTCGTGTCTAATTCGTAGGGACTTGAGAATTCTCTGAGAAATTAACTATCACTGCTCATCAACTGACAGGAAAGGAATCGACTCTTCGAGTACAGGTAGAAAATTTGTACACATACTCGTACATGCGATAAAATCGTATACGAACGCAGTGAACGGAATCCGTCGATCTATCATTAATAATAAATAAATTTTGTAGCAAACTTGGTTCGTCGATTTTACTGCTATACTCGAATCCGAATGACTTTTGGTCCATTTTCTCTTTCGTCAATACTGATGATAAAGCATAACGTAGACGATCGTTCCTAGTTCGATTAAGGACCAATCCAAATTCGCACCTCGATAAATATCCTCGATACTCGAGTGCGATCGATCTACACGGCACCACGTATAAATTCGAAGTTATTATCCTGGGATCCGGGGCACGAATCCTTTCTCCCAGTCTGATATCTTAAAGACTTACGCACAAAATTGAAACTTTCGAGCGAGCTTTGGTAAATCTGAATAATGTTTTCGCTCTATATAGAACACCCTTACCGGACCACGTGGAAGGTCACCCGCCTGGCCCTAACGACGGCAGCACGTTGAAATCGCGTATACGAGCGTCGATTCTTCATCGAAAAATTGTCATTCTTCGACGTCGAATGTCAGAACATACACTCTTTTCACTAACGAGCCGAAGCTCATCGATGAATCTCAAAAATTCCCTCGTATTCGTTCACTGTAATAGATTGTGGCGGAGATGCGATAGTGGGAGAAGAAGGAAAGACAAGGATAGACATCTGATAAGGATAGCCGAAAAGGGGAAGTGGGAAAAAATACCCTCGCTACGTGGCGGTCGGCCAGGAGATAACATTACTACCGCATCTCCACAAGTCCACACCAATACTATCGCAGTGTGTACTGTCGACCAAAACGTTCCACATAATCATCGGAACAGTGTGTGAGGTGTAAGTAGAGCACTAATATTGAAAAACCCTTTTTCAATTCCACATAATCGTTGCTACATCACATGATCTCCTTTTTCTGGTTTCACTAATGAGCCATCCTGAGTTTCGGTTGATACGAGTGGACTTCCAGGTTTTCATTGCTTTCTTCCTTTGTTGTTAATTCTTTTCTTAAGTAGGTGCTCGGTTGTCTGTATTATTCCTGCAATACAAAAGTAGTATGAGTTCCTTGGTCTACATTGGTCTTTATAGTCAGGGGCGGGCTGGCCCACCTGGCTACCAGGCGAACGCCAATCGCGACCCCGGGGTATGGCACCCTACGTATGATGTGCCGGGAATCTTGAGGAAGGGGGCAAACAAATTGGCGCCCCTCCGCACAATCGCCAGTATTATGGCCATTTCTCCTTGTCTGGTAGTTGAAATCATGAGCACTTGTACACCTGCTTGCGAAATATCGGACAGATATCTACTTATATAAAGAGAAGTTGAAAGCTCGCAAATTCAATTGACCGTTACACCTACGACCTTATAGAATTTTTTTTCTATCCTTCTAGTTTGCCTGAGAGTTTATTCTTACGAATCAATTTAGAGGTAGAATACAGGGGAAGGGAGGATTGGAACTTCGAAAAAAAATTACACGAGTATAGGTAAAAGAAAGATTATGATTCATATCTCTCTGGCATACATCCACGCGAAGAAAAGCGGACGGCCTCCAATTTAGCATAATTCGGCCGAAAGAACTCTCCTTAGTATAGAAGTTTGGACGTATCTATTTCCTTGGGGTAGAAGAAAACTCGTAGCCTACTTCGTTAGCTACTCGGGATTGCCTTCAATAATTGTATTAACCAAGGCAAACAGGGAACGGGGTTTTCTTTGTTTACACTTTTTCTAAATAAAGATTAAACTTTGTTCCTCACCACCTCGGGAGGTTAGGCTCGAAAGTCGAAATTTTTCCAAGATCCTCCTCCCCCCTCAGACACAAATCATTATTTGAAATTTTTTCAAGCCCCTCTCCAATCGAAGCTTGAAAGTCGAAATTATTCCAGGTCCCAGATTGTGCCAGACGGCGCGGCGCCCGTTGACTGTCATTTTCCTTCAATTTACCTCCCCCCCCCCCCCTCATAAAACAAGTTCTCTGTTAAAAAGGAAGCGCTTGGTCGAATTCTAGGGTGTAAGCTTAGCCTCTCACTCCTTCTTAGTCCAACATTCCTCAAACGTGCTGTATGCGTTTTCTAGCCCCATAATATACCAAGTCAAAATCTATGTATAGCTTCAACCCTCTCCCGTTAGTATAGGTGCGTACGGACCAGTGGGCTCTACTCTTTAAGATCTTCGCTACAATACTTGAAATACCAGCTAAGAAGTCCCAAAGTTTTCTTACATACTTCGTGAGTTGACCAGTTCAGATTTTCTGGCTATTGAACTATATTTTTAGTCGTTATTTACGTCATCATTTATCTTCAGACTTGCCAATCAAATGTCGACTGATAACAGTTCACCACAACAAGACTGAACTCAACACTATTAAGGAATGCAAAAAAGCAAAATAACTTCATTAGTCCAACAAATTCCTCACCTGAATAAAGAAATTGTAAAGATGAATGATGACGTAACAACTAAATATGGAGGGCCATGTCCTCATTCGTGTTTTTCGGGCTCTAATTGAACTTGGCGAGCCAGCTGGTTGGTCATATTGTTAAAAGATTTTCGCTACCATTTTTAATGAGCAAGCTGGTGTATCGTATCGTGTTCAGATTCTCGCAACCATACTTGAAAAGCAAGCTACAGTAGGTGCTATCGTTCCTAGACTTTTGCTACCATACTGGGTGAGCCAGCCGGAGTGAATTACTGTGTTCAGATTCTTGCTATTGAACTTGGTGGATTTGCTAGTGGAGCCTATTGTCTTGAGGTTCTTGCAATCACACTGGGTCAGTCTATTGTCATATAAAGATTCTCGCAACCATACTTGATGAGCCAGCTAGTGGGTCCTATTGTTTTCAGACAGGAGAAGTTTAAAAACATTAGACTCTCGAGCTTCCAGAATACAAAGGAGTGGACATTGAGCCTACACATATGTGTGATGGTTAAACATCCCGTCTTGCCGGTCTTGACTCAAAAATACAGAAATCAACTGACGGGTTTGTTATAGGTTCGTTGTTCATGAAGCTCACGCTATCCGGATCATTTGCGAGTAACAGGGACGCATCTTGTGTTATTAAGGTAAATACATGAGGTGTGGAATTTGCAAATAATTTCTACTTTCGAACTAGATTCAAAAAGGATAGAGGAGGGGAACGGATTAGCTGTATTCAAAGGCCTCGGAAAATTATTAGTCACAAGCAGGATTGCGAGACTGAGAAAAATTCAACTCAGAAGCAGTATATGAGCCGTGTTGAACTTGAAAAAATGCAAAAGGGGAGGGGGTTCTGCAATTTGACAGTGTACTTTCTAAAGCACATGTTCATCTTCGTGACGCCAATCAACTTATAACATTCAACTGAACATCGCTTGTGTATGAAAATGTAAAGATACTTTTTGAAAGATGGTCGACAAAATTTTACGCCGTTTGAACTATCCCTACGAAGTACATCTGTTATATATAATAAAATATATAATTTCATACTTTATAAACTTTAACGAATAAAAAAATTCTGTGAAAATTTCTTCCTCGAAGACGTATTCCTGAGAATTTCTAAAACAAACACCAGAAATGCTACCTCCTAATAATAAAAGTCCGATGAGTGATATATAATCTGAAAATGTACGAATTTTACGTATGTAAATAATTTTAACGAAGCTCCTAGATGACGCGAGGACATTCTCAAGATGTATAAAAACTGTTCATTATAGCCTACATAATAATGGACGCTTGAAAATTTACATTGACGGTTCTGTCTCTTCTGCCAAATCGAGTGATTAAGTCTACTGCATGTTAGAAAATAATTTTTTTTTAATGTGATCATACTTTTTTTTTTTTTGTTCGATGAAGGTGAAAATAGATAGGCACTGAAATTTATTTTTTCAGTAAGTTAAAATTGAAGACGACTTCAAAATATCCTGTAAGCGAAGAACCTTATAATTATTATAAGTTTTTGTCCATAATGCACAGTACATGTTAATTTCATACTAAGAGATATGGAAATTAAATTAAAAAGGTATAATTTTCGAGCTTTGATGGTCAAACTAAGTCCTTACAATAAACTTATAAAACCTCGTCAATGGGTACTGGTAATTTACGGGATACAAATTGGAATTTAGTTTTCTTCTAACCGTCCTAGAAACGACGAGGTTCAAGTTGTAGCTAATTTACTCGCATCACACTAATTAATTGCACACGCTAGCAACAAAAAATCGATCGGCTATAAAAAGTCCAAAATTTGGTTCGATTTTAAAAATTTGTTTATCCGACAAGTTCTGCGCATAAATTCCTACACGTTCTCGTCTTCTCTATCATTATCATTCCTAAACCGTGCGTCGCATTCAAGCTCTAATGGATTCTTTCGTGGAACGCGATACAAAGTGTAGGTTATAGTGTAAAATTATGATACGAAAAAAAAACACGACGTTCAAGTTGATTCGTTCTTTCGAATAAAATTTTACTATCCGGAAACAACAGTTTTTATCACGCAAAAATGGATGTAACTATCCTCTTTCGATATACGTAGGCAGGACAGGTTACCTACTACATATAATTTTGTTGATATGCACGCCGTGGATCTATAAAAATCGAAGTCCATCGCGAATGTGAGGCTTATAAATCAAGTAAAATTTAGAGGTGAGAGGTGGCGAATATTTTTCCAATAAGTTCATAAAAAGATCTATAAAAAAAAATTGTGACGTAACCTGTATACGATGTCAAGAGTACGAACTAGTAAATTAAAAAATTCTTCGTTCCCGTACCTGCTCTGTAAGAAAAAAATTGTTAAAAGCGTGTAGGAATTACGAGTTTATTAGGTACTAAAATATCAGCCAGCGGTAGGTCCCCCGTGAAGGAAGAAGAAAAAAAAAATGAAATTCATATCGAAAATAATTTTGCTCAATATTCAGTCAATGACTCTCTTGGTTCGTGATAATCTAAAAATTTGAAAATCGTTAGCAAAGCTTTTTTAAATACCTCAATTTCAACCATAAGTAGGTTGTCATAATAATAATTTAATGATGATGATCCTAGTTTACAGTACATAACGGTATAAAATTTTTTAATCTACTTTTCTCTTTTATGAGTGCCATATTTTTTTTTTTTACAATCAAGATTGATTTGATCAAACAGATTGTGACTGCAGCAACTAGGAGAGAAAAATTTGAATTCGATTTTCTGTACCTACTGGTCTTATTGTAAATCTGTACATTAATTTCGCGTGTTTGCATTTTAATAAGTTCAAATGATAAGATCGAGTAAATATCAACTGCATTATTATGGAAAGCAAATTTTTCCGCGCAAAAAATTAAAATACTTGTATAATTTTCCGACAGAGACAAAATATCGCGTTGGGTATTTTAATTCAGTTCTCGAGAAAAGCTCGTAAAATACATTAAAACCTATGACTATTAGACAAATATGCGTGTTCGATAGATAAATTCACGCAAAACTGTAACATGCGACTCATTATCACAGTGAAAAAATAAATGAGTTCGGTATTTTCCCTAAGACGTCATAAACTCACCGTAGCGATCAATGTGCGAATATCGTAGGTGATGCGTTTATTCTGGAGGATGTAAGTAGGTTGGGAAAATCCTGATTAGAAACATTCATCTCGTGTAAGCGAGTTCAATTCATGAATGAGAAGATATTCGATTGCAAGCCTTTCATAGCTTGTACAAAGGCCTACAGCTAAGAACCAAAAATTTATTTATTACTTAAAAGTTTTTTTTTTTTTTTTTGCTTCCGACAACACTCTTGTAAGGTAACCTATACAGCTTATAGTATTCAAAATAGAAAATACATTGATGACTTCACAGAAAAAAAAAAAAAATCACCAGTCGTTCCAAAGACCCTACTGAATGGAGGCTAGGAGCATACGTCATGATACGCTAGGTTATAGTAACAGAATGTCCAGTTCGACCTCCCTGTCTTCCGTCTCTAAATTGTTAAAAAGGGTACAAGCCCTTGCCAAGGATGTTTGCCTCGAGAGCTCCTTATGGCGACCAGTCGCGTAAAATGTCTCGATGAGCTTACATTTGGCCGCGGCACTCTCAATCTAATCTCCCCCTAGACCAAAGCACGCTATAGAAATCCTTGCAGTATGTTCTTCAATTTATCTGAATATTTCTTGAGAATAGGTTTCTATATCAACACTCCAAATTTCAAGTAACAGAATGAGTAAGTTTTCCTTTATCTTCGTAGATACAATACTAGTAATTTAAGTTTGGTGTTCAAAGTTCTTTTAGGACACTTTCCTCAATTTCTCCTTCGACTTTATCAACATGGGATGGTCCTATTCATCAAAAGATGCCAGTGCATCATCAAGTTGTAGCGAGTAGTGATAAGGCTGAGAAGGTCCGGTGAATGTAAATGTTTTCCCCATTAGTCAACATATTTCCGGAGTAAATGAAGAAACAAAGAATTTTCTACCACTTAAGACTATTTTCAAACTCGGGATTTAAAATTTTTACTGAATGTTATACAACCTTCACCTCTTTGTGTGATACGAGTAGTCGGTACTAGCGCTACACGACCTGAATTTGTATCTTAATCAAAATTCATAAATTTATGCTAAAGGTGTAGCACGCCTGTGGGTGGGGAGCCACCAGAAGAAGCAACCGGAATGACTTTACTCTGCGTTCTTTCCGGGTTTGGAGCCGAAAGTGGGACTTTGGCTCCGGCTCCAGAGGTCCAGCTCCGGCTGAAGAAGGCGGTTTTAACTCCTTATTTGTTTGAAGCAGGGTTGGTTGCGTTCAATGTTTATTACCGTTCTTGTTAATAGGCCTTTCTCAGTTTTACACCTTTCCCATCTCGCGGGGGAATGAAGCTGAAGCCGCAAAGTATGAAGTGATTTTCTCATCCTTTTCTTAGTTCACCTTTCATTCCAGTACCATTTTTTGCAAATTTTTTTTTTTTTTCTTAGCATATAAACACCTCAAATAGGTAAACTATACAGCCTCATTACTTCCCTAGATCGACTATGAAAAAGGGGTGATACTAAAGATCAAAAAAGCGCTAGTAGCTGTGTCTGTATCGGTTTTTGATCCTGCCAGTAGCATGCCGCTGAAACAGCAATTCAGCCAAAGCCAGCTAATCGTGTAATAGCTGCTTTTGACTACTTTCAATGTTTTTGATTTTTTTTGCAGAATGTCAATCATTGAGAAGCCAATGAATTAGGAAGTAACAAAAAAGAACCAACTGTGCATTGCAGAGTAAAAGACTCATTACAAGCAAATTCGCAAATTACAAAGGACCTGATGGCAAAAAAATACTGTCTGCTAAAATTTGGTCAAAAAGCTGATGGTGTGAGAAAAGCTCTGCAGAAAATCTGGAATTGATAATATTATGCAAGCTACAACTTTCATTCTCTACATTTTCCTGTGAAAACAAGATTTAGAGCAGTAAAGTTGATTCTACATGTAGTAGGACTTACAGTATCTGGTAAAAGGGCGTCCGCTCAATGTATTTCTTATGGTATGGACGTCCTTCTGCAAGTCATGTATAACCTTTTAGTACTCTGCCTTTTGTGGTCAAAAACCACGGCCGACTTCAATTACAGGCCGGAATAGTAAAACCGGCAACTGCGCAATAGGTAAAAATTTTGCATGTAAAATGCCTCTCTCGCGAAAAATTCAAGTCAACCCTTATAGCTATAAAATTGTAAGGGCAACAACTTTCATTCTCTCAAATTTTTCATGAAAATCTATATTTTTCTACATATTTTCAATATTTTTTCACAGTCCCATATACGCCTATGTTATGTTTCACCTACTGCGCTGTTGTCAAGTAAATCACCACTCCAACCTGTAATTAAAGTCGGCCGTGCAAAAACACCATATTCACCTTTTATTCTTGACTACACAAACTACAAACAAAAGGTACTCAGTACCACTTGTTTGTACTTTGTACGCAGTCAAAACTTTAAATACATTAGATATTGTCACTAGCGCTCCCACTAAATTCCGAATTCGCAACTAGTCAAAAGCCAATCAAAAACTTGAAAGGAGGCGGTTCAAGTGGAAGTCGCTCCGCTCCAACTCTGTGACTCTTTTGGTGTGCTGGGGCTCGGACTTTTCCCTAGCCAAGAAATAGCCAGCTCCTCATCTTGCTGGCCTTAACCTCTAATTTATGCTTTAAGTTCATTCCACGAACCCCGAAGAAACGAGTCCATTTTTCAAAAGTACCAAGAAAAATTGTAAATTTAAAAACCTCAGTCTCTCTCTAGTAAGAAAATAATATGATGAAATTTATCTTCATGCATAAGTGAATAGGTTCCTAATTTGCAACCACTAGTTACGCCAATGAAAGCACTAGCAGAGCTTTAGGTGGTGGTAGGCAATCCCCTTTGCCTTTGCAGTCGGCCTTGCCCATTGTAGGAATTTTTGAACTGAATCGAAAATAATTGAAAAACTTGAGTATTTTACCAAGTATTTTAGCGGCGAGAAAATTTTTTTCCCTTTAGTAAAACCTGCTATCAACTTTTAAGTACTTCCACTTTCACAACTCTTCTGCTGTGTGAAAATGTAGGAAGTATACAAGATTCAACGTAAAACCAAATGACGAATTTTTATTGATAAGGAATATTATCATTACCGATATTATTATTATTATTATTATTATTATTATAATAACGTCATAACGGAAAGGATGTAAAGACCGATTTCTTCTTCACTTGTCCTCATTTTATTAGATTTGATTAAAGTTTTTATATGTCGACGTGGTGTTGATTATTACGCTAGAAATTTTCTTAGTTTCGACCGCTACTGAAGGGAATCTTGGCTACGCTACATTATTTGAACAAACTCATTTATGCTATTACTACTTGTACCCGCACCTAAGTATATCAGTGTGGCTTAATAATTCGATTTAGTAAACATCGACAGGAAACTTACCTGATGTATACGTCGTCAAAGAATGTTCTTAATACACGAATGATTCGTTCAAATACTTGGAAAAAAGCATTCATGTTATTCAGACCTCCAGCAATATTGCGCATAAATCGATAATTAAATAATTATTCAATACGATTCAAGGATATATGGCATTATGAGATAGACTACTTAATCGTCAAAATAAATAACAAATTCTTGATAAAAATTCCAATAACCACTACTTGATACCCTATTATCGGAATGACATGCTAATTTATTTTTTCCTCTGAAAAAAAAAGAAGAAACTTATTTATTTTTGGTTAACCGTAGATCTGTCTGCTTTACTATCAATAATCCTGAGATCTTTTTCAATCGTGATCAGTGTATGTATATTGGAAGGACTGTAAAATAAGAAATTTGCCAACGAATGCAAGTTTTTACGAAACGAGTAATCGTGCGATAAGCCAAATTTTCATTTCATTTTTTTGATTTATCAGGTATTTTACTGTACGTCAGGATCCAAGAGTACGTAAGATATATTCTTCTTATTACAAATGATGCGATTTTATCCACGGCTAGCAATCTTGCTGATCGTTTTTTAGAATTTTCCTAATACGAAGAAATGAAGTGACATTTTGGCGACTTCTACCTTTATTTACATCTTTTACGACTCCACTGAAGATCTCAAATTTCATTCTCACTACTACAGAAGAACAAATTCGAGGCACTACCGTCATTAATTTATTTAAATGAAACGAAAAGATAGCTCGACGTTTCGGAATATACTTATTCCTTTGACGAGGTCGAGGGTATTCCGAAACGTCGGGCTATATTTTCGTTTCATTTGAATAATTAATGACGGCAGTGCCTTAAATTTGTTCTTTTGGAATATCGATATCTGTCAAATGAAATAGTTTTCCATGGTTTTG
Source organism: Aspidiotus rigidus (assembly GCA_035079385.1). Classification (NCBI taxonomy): domain Eukaryota; kingdom Metazoa; phylum Arthropoda; class Insecta; order Hemiptera; family Diaspididae; genus Aspidiotus; species Aspidiotus rigidus. The sequence continues at coordinate 521,889 of JAVHKY010000002.1, read as the reverse complement.
TTTAAAGTACACTAGAGTTTTAATTTCCACATACAGAATACTACTGGATAAATTCAACAATTATATCGGTCGAGTCAGGGAAGACCTCCTGAAATACGCTGTGACGAATGTCCTTTCATTATGTTTTCAGCACACTTTTTCTCGGAGAACGCTTTATGCGTGAAAAAAGTAATGATAATTAGACCATCCCTAAATTTCTTTTCGAACCCAAACTAAGCGTAACTTTGAAAAATACAGAAGAATGAAAACTTCAATGCAAGACGAATTATCCTTCATTTTTGATAAGACAGAAGCTAATTCAGATACGAATGATGTTGATTTTGTAGAGTATCATAAACAGAACATACTTGACAGAATTTCAGTTTTATTTTCGAAATGTTACATTCCGATACGTAAACTCGCAAGTATAAAAAATAAAACTGTAGAAATTTAGTTAAATTATTTCCCTTCGTTTCCGTCGTAAACTAATGTATAACCGCATTTGCCACAATAATGACGATCGGACATGGCGGCCATGAATACACCCGCACCGCATCTTTCCATCGGGCATTCACGGCGTAATCGGAAAATTTTACCGTTTTCATCCACCTGCAACGAAAGAAAAATTTCACGAACATTTAGACAAAAATTTCATGGCGACTTTTCATCATCGGACGGTACCTATCTTCAGCGAACAGTATTCTCTGCGCGAGAAAATATGAATTAAAAAAGTTCTTACTTTGTAATATTTCAATACAGCGAGCTTGATCTTCTTCTTCTTATGTTTGATCTTCTTCGGGGTGGAGTAATTCTTCTTCTTACGCTTCTTCGCGCCTCCTCTCAATCTCAAAACCAAATGCAGGGTAGATTCTTTCTGGATATTGTAATCGGATAGCGTACGACCATCTTCCAATTGTTTGCCCGCGAAGATAAGACGTTGTTGATCGGGTGGAATACCTGGAAGCAAAGTAATATAGTCATTGTTTTGATTTCAATCAAGGAATATCGTTCTATTTGTGAACTTACCTTCTTTATCTTGAATTTTCGCTTTCACATTCTCGATAGTATCGGAAGGCTCAACCTCGAGAGTAATTGTTTTGCCGGTTAGAGTTTTAACGAAAATCTGCATCTTGCTCGATCTACAGCAGCAGGACAAAAATCATTAATTATAAGGATAAAACTCTAAATTTCAGATACATTGACTCGTCTGATGGTATCAACTAATTTTCGATTGTCACGATGGAAAAAAGAAAGAGAACACAAAGTTTTATTGAGTCATACATATATTGACGAATAACTTAAAGATAGAGACAAACATATATAGAATATGGAACACGAATGAGAAGTTTTTCAAACGATCAATACAGCGTTTATGCAGCCATCATTTTCAGGATTATTCGTAACCTGCGCGTATTTTCCCCAAACAACTTTTCCGGATTGCGTAACCAGACCCAGCTCGCTGATATTTACTTCAATGACTGTTCCTTTAGTTATGATCCCTAAACTAGTGTACGTTGGTGAACTAGGGTTTTTCTTGACACCTATGATCGGAAGGTAGAAAGTGGTTTTCAACTGTGGATGAGTAACATGCGCTTTATTGAAACGTAACGCCATTGGCCTGATGAATCTTTCGAATTTGGGCGGTTTCCTCGTAAATGCTTCGCCCACATAACACGCTTTCGTAACCATACGTTTCCATGCTTTTCTTCGACTTTTACCCGATCGAAGTACTCGGAAGACTTCTGCATCTGCTTGAGCTCTGACTTTTGGTATAGGCACATCCCATTTACCAGCCTTCTCCTTTCGTTTCTGTTTAATCATATTCGATAGAACTTTTGCCGATGATTGTACATTTCGGTCGAGTAGATACACAGGCAACGCGTTTTCTTTCGGCTTTTCTTCCTTCTTCTTGGTCAACTTCTGCTGATGCTCTTCGATTTTCTTCTTCATTTGGATCTTCTCATTGCGTCGTTCTTTATTATACAGCTTGGCTTTCAAGCCGCGTAATCGTCGAGCTTTCTCGGCACGTTTGTGAGGTTCTCTTGCCTCTCGTTTCCGTTTCCGTTCTTCATAATCAAGACGGCGTCCGTAGAGTTTACGATGCCGTTCGATGTATTCATTTTGTGGCATGGCTACTTAGATAGATCTGTAACCAAAATCCAACATCAGTTTCGAGAAAATAAGCACATGACTCGTGCGGAAGCAGTCTTGAGATTGATCGAAATCGTTCAATAAAATTAGAAATAATCTATTACCAATTACGTAAATAGATATTGCAGAACTTACCTTCGTCAATTAAAATAGCCTTTCCACGTACCATTCACTATCGAGTGATTGTTAGAGGAAAGAAGAACTTCAAAATCAAAACTGCTTCATCACGAACAACGAACACGGATATCTACTCAAAATTGAAAAATTCGTTTCGAAATAAATTATATTAACGAGAAAGGGATCAAGAAGTCCTGAAATGATCTCAAGACAACAGAATAACGAACTCGGCACTTCATTAGTTAATATCAAGACGAGCAATGTATCTGATGGGCTCTTTACTTAGAATTAAAAAATAATCTGAGAAGAAAACATCAACTACTTACCGTAAGATTCAACAAGGAATAAGACAATCTTTACAGCATATTAGCATTCGGATAAGTACAAATATTAATATAAATACTATTTCATTACGATTTTCACTTCATTACATGAGAATGACACCGCAGCAAAGAAAAGAAACTTTGGCAGCTACCAAAACGTGTCTCTGAACCGAAGCCTAAAAAATGTGTTTTTTAGCTTTCATCTAAATGCGAATGAACACACCACACGAGGCCGTGGCTCACGTCGAGGTGTGGCGTTCACGCTCACGACCACACGCCTAAAGGCAAGGGCGTGATACACCCGACCACTACGCTGCATACTGCGAGCTGGTAACTCAAGCTGAGGTTGGGAGTGAGACATTCCTACGGGACTCAAGAGTTAGATTGAAACTCAACCGTAGTTCTCAACTCTCAAAGAAGCTTCCAGATCCTTTTCCCGACAGTCTCAACTGAACCCTCAGTTTGTTAATGTCCGAAAAATAATGGACGTATGTATCTAATAATTATCTCCAATATTATGAAGGATATCTCATCCTCAGATTACAAACCAAAGAAAGTTTGTTGTTTGCGTTAGGAAAAGGACAACAGAATCTAGCATCCGGAAACGATCATCGTTCGCTCAGTATGAGTTGCTTGATAAAATGACAACTAGTTATGACATTTTGGGTATTCAATTCTTTGAGCTCAGTAGGCAAGAAAAAAAAACGGAGCTGCATTATATTTGAAATGATCTTCGTTTAAACTCTGCCAGGTGTAATGAATATTATTCCATCATCTCGAATTTTTAAAATAAATATTACGACTAACACCATTAAGTCTTGCAGCGGTTTCGGTGACTCACTTGAGTTTATATACTACTTTACATAATAATGAAAAAAATGCGAACCTTTTATCTGAACTCTTTAGACCTAAAAAATTTTTAAATCACAATAAACTGTCGAATATGGCTTATCGTTCGGTTAATAGCTAGCTGACATTTATTTCACGCAACTTCTCTCGTTTTCTCTTCTTATTCTTATCACAACAATACAATAAAAATATTCGTGAAGCACAATCTCAGACCAATTGAAGTCCATTTTTTAGTCTTTCTATATCTATAAATATTAATTTGTTTCAACTGGTTCATCACAAAATGACAAGACAATGATATTAAACAAGGAAAAAGAAAAACGATACAAAAAGACAGTTCCAACTGTTTTAATTAATAAAAAAAAAACAATTATAATACAATAATAATAAAAAAATATGAGCTACCTTTCGAATTTTCGATCGAACACTATTCGACCTTTTCTTAGACTCGTTCAATCTCCGTGAGAAAACGACGGGCGAAATCCAAATTTACGACCAAATGGGGAGGGGCCAATTTGTAAGCAAACTCACATTTGATCGAGGGGTTTCAACCCCAAAATTTTCATGCCCTTATTCAATACTTCTTTTGCTTTCATGAAAAGTAGCAGTCGTTGCGATGCAATACGTGCTTCTTCTGTTTTGACTGGAAGTTTCTTCAACGCTCTGTTCGTAGCATCACTGAGAACAGGAATATAAAGAATAATTTTTTTTTTTAAAAAAGAAAAGAAATAAGGTTGAACAAAACACTTGATGACACTTGATGATGTATTTGTAAACGAAACCGGTCGTCTAACGAAATGAAAATTTCTAATTCTAAAATCATGTGCTCCTCGGAAAATGATATTCAAGTAAACAACTCCAAGATTTTATACCTACCATAAATCAAATAAGTAGCTCACTAGAAAGCAGGGTTCGAGTTTGGTAAAGGAGTCTATCAATGCATCTTCAAACCTGGGGAAAAAAAAATTCTATTAAAATATTGATAAATTGATGACAGAGGCTACAAAGTTAACAGAGCTATTCAACGAGGACACTATCTCACTTCGCCACAACACAGAGCAGGTGATCTTAAGATTAAAAAAATGAGAATAACCTCGCAATTTGATGAACTAGAGCCATAGCTTCTTCTTCGCGTAACAAGGTAGGATCACATTCTTCAGGTAACGTAGCATTTGAATTTAAATTTAGACTGTGCAAACGACTGTGGCAATATTGAAGTTTTACCCCGCAATATCCGTCTGCCTGTAAGAAGAGAAAAATAGTTTTAGGAGGAAGGTCACGTTATTTTGCAAAATAATAATGAAAATGAGTCTAAGACCTGAATCGCGGATTCCCATTTGAATTCGTAATGTCTCATTCGATTATTTTTCAAATCACTGATTATTAATGAAGACTGCGCTAAAATATTAGCCGTTTCTCCCCCGATCGGAGCTTTTCTTGCTGTAAAACGATCATTTTAAAATATACATAAGCTATTGCATCGTCAATAACAATAATTTGAAACGAAATAAATCTTACTCAAACTTTCAATTTGTCTTTGTTCCATTTCGCGTTTAGCTTGTTTCAGTATATCGTCTAACCATACGGCTTCTCCTTTCCGGGTACTCATACCGTTAACTCGACCAAAAGGTACGTATTCAAGTTTTGGAGCACATTCCGCTTTCATTCGTTCGAGAATGCGAATTAAAGCGACAAAATGGCCTCGTTGCATGGTATCCACGACATAATACATTTTATCAAATTTAAATAGTTCGTATCTGTCGAGAGCCGCAGCAACATCTCGTGAAATATACAAAGTTGTTCCGTCTGACTTTATGAACGGTACTAAATGATTTTCAATCCATGTAACCTAGGGCATTTCGGCAAAAAGAATGAGTTGGATAAACTAAAATTTGAATACATGCATAAAATACATTATATTTACCAAAGATTCATCGTATTCAGGAACGAGAATTTCTTCATTTTTTAGTTTCTCGATTAAGGGTTGTATTCGTTTCGCTGAGTATTCGGATTCCCAAGAATAATGATCGAATTTTACGCCGAAATCCTGGTAAATACGTTCCAAATTACTAACCGTGTATCGACGGTAGGTTTGCCACTCTTGTATTTGAGGACTCTCCTGATCGGCGAATTCTAAACTTCTGAATACTTCTTTGGCTTGTTCAAAAATTGAAGGATCGTCTTCACCTTTTTTATTCGCTAATATGTACGCTTCGTGCAATTTTTTGATCGGATTTTCGGCGATATGCTCTGGAGTAAAATTACACAACTCCAAACCAACTTTCAACATACCAAACTGCACGCCCCAGTCGCCCAAGTAGTTTAATCTGGTCACTTTATTACCGAAAGTTTCGTTGATATTGGCGACGAAATTTCCAATCATGGTTGAACGCAAATGACCCAAGTGGAAAGGTTTAGCGATATTCGGAGAACTAAAATATTAAATCAGGTGAGTAAAAACTCTTTATACTTGATCACTCAATCGTGAGGAGAAGAACGGACCTGAAATCTATCACGCAATGTATCGGTTTTCGATAGGAGAATAATTTGCTCAGATTGCTCGTCAGTGTGTTGACAATAAATTCGTTGGGTTCGACCGAGAAACATAAACACGGTTTTTTGAATACCAATTCCAAATTGACTGGATATCCACTTTCTTCTTGCATTGCTCTGCATTCGACAGGAGTCGGGTCATTCAATTCCAATCTCAAAGGGTGAAGAAAACGAAATGTTTTTGAGAAAGTCGGAGCAAGTCGAATTGCGGTAGCTACATTGTCGACGGATACATCAATGTTCTTACTTATCACGCTGGCAATCTAGGAAATAGGAAGAAAAAACCTTAAAATATATCATTTAGAATATGGAATTTCTAATTAGCTTCACTTACAGCCTTTAGGCATTTTGTCTTGTAAGGAAGCAACATATTGACCGGCGGTATTGCGTCATAAAATTGAAGTTTTTATTTTATTTTCAAGCATCATTCGGATGACTAACATAGTATTTTCAAACAGATAAAATATTATTCGCTAAGAATCGGCATGGTAAGTTATTCATGTAATTTGCACGTGCACATCTTCATTCAGTTGAATATTTACGCTCGAAGTCGAAGAGGAAGAGCTCACATCTGCTTCGCAAATCAAAAATACATGCCGGCGCTTATCAATGGATGGAAAAAAGGAATTATTATCAATACAATCAGTGTTACATAGTTGATGATGAAAATTCAATCAGTGTTGCGTGTTGCATTGCATATTTTTTTATAACGAGCAGTAACAGCAGTAACATTCTAATTGTCTCACAATTTTTTTTTGCCGAAACGTTTTATAAATCAAGGTGGAACAATTATAGAAAATGTGACATGTATAACTGAACTGAAATGGAAAATGGCTGTCAGAAATGGAAAATGTATTTTAATGTTTTTATTTTTAAGGTGATTTCATTTGATTTTTAATATCTTCGCTCGTCTTTCATAGAGTCTGTGGGTGAAGTTGCATCGGCTATACACAGGGAGAGAATGGTACCTATTTCAAATTACATTTTCATAGAAAAACCGCACGCCTGAGACTGAGAGGTTATAGAAAAATTCAAAAAATGTCTATTTATAATTGGTTCACCATAATTTCTTATTTTCTCTTTCCTTCCATTAGGTCTAGTAACATTAGAGCATGACTATTCTGCATCAACTTTTTTCCTTCTTCTTTCATCAGATCTAATGAAGTTGGAGCGGCGTTTGTTTTTGTATACAACTTCTAAAGTTTTGCGAAATAGAGACGAAAGAAAAAAAAGAAACAAAATCTATTAATATAACGATAGAGAAGGTTCAGAAAAGGAATTCAAAATTTTTTGCGAAATTTTCGGGTAAAATTTGAAATTGAAAAATGCTACGGAGTTTCACCCCGATCAAAAGAGGAAACTTTAACTGCTCGTAGAAATGAAGTGAATTTACGATGCGAACAAAACGATGAAATTTAGAATCTGAAAGTTAAGAAATTCATAAATTAGCGTTACATTTAGCACGACTTTTCACAATAAAATAATGTTAATTTAAAAGGAGTTCGACGACGAAAAAATATTATATCACTTTTTTTCTGTTTTTAAAATCAAAATATTATGTGTTACACTTTGTTTTCTTCTCTTACTCACAATATCAAGTTCGACCACGCGTTCATTATTTTGAAAATACAAGTTCGAGTTAATACCGGAATAACATACAGAAAATTAAGCTGGCCGGTAAGAAAACATCAGGCCAATCTGTCCAGTAGAAGTCGCTGAGAAAACTCGGATAAGTTAATGAAATTCATCTCAAAAATTTTCCTATAAGGAATATACAGGGCGAAATCACATTTTAGAAATTTTTCAAAACCGAGTCAATGAGCGATAGCTCATCTGTGGGTAAAAAGCTCTTACCTAGAAAAACGATCAGCTCGATTCGTCCAGTAGGAGTCGCTAAGGAACTTGGATAAGTCTTACTAAATTTTTTTACTGTATAGAAAAGTCAAATTTTATTGTTCATCGTTGCTGTATCTATCTTTCTTCACAAAGATTCATTTAACGTGATGAATCATTTTCTTTAACTGCGGTGTATATTGCTTTTTAAAATTTGTTGTCGCCCAAATTATTTTTCAATAGAACTAGAATTTCTTCCGAGTGCAGTAGAATTATTTCTTCTGCATCCATTTATTTTATCGTTCATCATTTCTTTGGCATCCGATCGAAAATCTCGAAAATGTCCAGGTTTGTCCCCAAAGCATCGATACTCTCTTGTACAGTTATGATAGAAGTACCGTACGGGAAAAATTTTTCTAAATAAATCAATGAAACATGATAATCAATACAAACGTGAGAGAAAAACCATAAATTGAAAAAGTGCTTGAGAAACTTCTGATTAGAAAAGGATTTGAAAATACTGCAAGAAACCTTTAATGGAGAAACTATTTCTCACTGGGTATTCCATCAAAAAAAAAAAAAAAAAAATTCAAAGATCATAAAAAATTACGGCTTTCTTAACGAAGTTAAACGAGGAACGCAGGGAACCTGTTTTATGATTCGAATGAGATTTGGTATTGAAAATTCAAGGAAGCCTAGATCATATATAGCTCGACAGTCGAAATTTTTCCAAGTCCCCCTTCTATCATATATAGCTCGAGAGTCGAAATTTTTCTAAGTCCCCCTTCTATCATATATAGCTCGAGAGTCGAAATTTTTCTAAGTTCCCCTCCTATCATATATAGCTCGAGAGTCGAAATTTTTCTAAGTCCCTCTCCTATCATATATGGCTCGAGGGTCGAAATTTTTCTAAGTTTTTCGCTGGACGGCGCACGGCGGACGGCGGACGCCAGATTTCTCAAATAGCCCCCCATAAAACAGGTTCCCTGTTAAAATTTGCGAATATATTTGGTAAGTTATCAACTAAATCGATATCTGATGCAATAAATTAGAACGAAGAGGAAAAGGTTATAGAAATTATAGAAAAATAAAGAAAAAAGAGAAAAGATTCTGCGAGTGCAGAAATTTTAGAAATTATTATTTAAAGATCATAATATGTGACATTCCAACAGAAAAAGGCCCTTAGGGTTAACGAAAAAATACCACGTTTTTTTGCATTTAATTAACAAATAACAAACGAATTATCAACAAATATTAATGTCAAGTAGGTATGATGTTGACAAGATTTATGCAGCAGACAATGAGATCAAAATGAAGAAGAAACTATTCATAAATTTATTTACGGAAATTTTCAAAAATAACAGTAATGTTTTAACCCTAAAGGCCCGAGTCCGTTGGAAGATCACATATTATAAATTTATCAGTGAGTTAAAAACGTGGAAAGTTGTTAATTGAGCAGATGAGAGGAGTTTTAAAAGCGTTGAAGTTAACTACAGTAGAAGTAGTTGGTCTCCTTCAATAGCTATTATGTTTGAGACACACTTTTCACGTATCAAAGCGTTTCTTGAGTTTCGTTGAGTACAAAAATGTGTAGAATTGAGTATCATTCGAATGACGACGATAAATAAACAATAATGGTAATCTGATTGAGGATGGATAAGATGAATATTTTAGGTTGACATTTTCGTGGAGGTTCTCGGTTTTAAACTAGATTAACGCTAAAAGGTCGGTGAGAAAAAGGGCACGTTGAAGAAGTAGTTTGGAGAAAATTGTTTTTGTAACCCGGGACAAAGTATCACTAACGTAACAATCTTTCGCCTGGTAATAAAATGAGTTAGAAACCATAAGCTAGTGTTTCAAAACAAAATAGTATCTTCTTGTTGAACGCGTTTTTAAGAGGATGAGCATTTCCGTTATACTCAGAAATCAGTTTCTCAACTTTTACTCGCTCATTTTCGTACACTCTCGAAGCAAACCATCATCTCAAGATGTGAACGAGTGAGTGCATCTAAGACGATTTAAGCTAATATATAGCTGGTGAGTCTTCTCTCTGAACAGTGGCCGACATGATTTTTCTAAATTACAGCGATCTTGACAGAATTTCCAATTCACTTGTGTAACCAACACGGAATCAGCCTAGAACGTGGTTCCACAATTCGTCAATCAATGTAACAAACATCATTAGTTATATATTTATATTTAAAAAGAACCATCATAACATTTCACTTAAATTAAGGCCTTACTACGACGAAGAAGGCATTAGTTCTAATCCTTTGCATTCTCGAGCAATATAATAAGATACAGCAGCGAATCCGATGCTTTTGATTATTGACCATTTGAAGGGATCGTAGTACAGCGATTTGAAAAATGGTATTACTCCAGGCTTTCGTTTCTTTGGTCTAGCACTCGGTGGAAGCATCATCTTGAATTATACTGAGCTCGGATTTCTCGAAGAGGGTTGAAATTAGGTTGCTTCAAAAGAAGTTTTAGGTTACTCTCAAGAAAAATCAGCAATGCTAATAATATTCAGAAACACCGACTAGATTTAAATTTCGCATGCGACGAGATAAGAATAAGAATTATCTTTTCGATAAACGTGTTACCACTTGAAGAATCTGCTTCATTTGGTAGCACTGTTGAGAGGAGTTGCCATGGTTGCCAATTACCATTCATTTACAAAATTAATTAGAAATAATTATGACATTGTAGCGGCCAATATGGATATCGGGAAAACAATTAAGATGAAATTAACAATAAAAGTGATTGAGAACATAATTCACGATCAAAAAAATCAGTCGCTCAAAATTAGTCTTATCTATCAGTTACGGGAAATGGAAAGAGAAATTTTCTATGAAAATATTCACAGTGCAACAATGGAGAACAGTTTGTTCTCTTCTCTTCCGTTGCTGGTCTACTGCTGCTGGGAGTTGGTGGAACGTTCACGTACTAGAAGCGTTGGTTGGAGTTCGGAGTGTTGATGTAACTATTTGTATCATCACTCATCGGTTCGAGTGATGTGAAGAAATCAAGAAAAATTTATCTAAATTTATGCTCACTTTTTGAAAATATTTTCTAAATCGACATGTGAGATTTACTTACGTGATAAGATTCTCCTCTCTCCCGCGCTTTCATTCGACGAATTTCATTTTGCAGTGTCAGTGTCCGAGAAATGTGTCCCGTATATCGTTCTAAAATAAGTTTCGCCTTCCAGTTCTATTCGACTGAGTGAAGTGCTTAGCCAATACTTCGGGTTTACATCTTGAAGAATATGTTTTAATCAATGTTATTTTATTGAGTTAATCATTAATCGTTATCGATGATGGCTGGACAAACCATAAACGATCGCCTGCTGGCAGCGAAATACAGCCTTGCTGGTCAAGGGCTTGCCAAGTCTGCTTGCAAAGCGACCACCGAAGAGTTATTGGGTCCGAAGAAGAAACACCTGGATTGTAAGTACCGCAACTTTTCCATTATCTTCGCTTGTAGATGATACGATTCACCACTCGGAGATGGTCTCGATGATGAGAGGTTTCGCAAGAAATTTGGATGGAAGTTTTTTACACTATACAGTTTCAGTTTTGAACGTGATCTTAAATCACAATAGTTGTGAAAGATAACTGAATGTTTTTCTAGACACAGAAAATATCACCGGGTGCCATTTTTCAGCCTGTGGGTGGTTTCATCATAGTTCAAGTCATCTCTAACAAAATAACGAAAAATTTTACGTCCGCGTCCATCGAATCATCGCCGTGTCTATTCAAGTTGGTGCTCAAAATCTTGACTTCGAAATATATGCAATTACCGAGCGGAAAGAAAAACCACCTATCGAGAGGTGTGATCTATTTATTAATTTTTTTTTTTTTTCAGTAATAAGTGACACTACCTATGTTTCCCATGCGATAACAATACGCGGTACTGTCATCTATTCTCTATTTTCTTTACGACTTCAGTGTCTCGTGAGAAATAGTTTGTCCAACGTGTACACTGTACAGTTATTTCACGGTTGTTAGGGACAACTCGATTACAGTTACTTAAACTGGTCATGGTCCTCAAAATTAATTTTCTAAAAGATTATTATTTATACTGGATTCGATGGAGACGAAGCCGCGTTATCTGAGTGCATTCTGCCCAATTTTCGTCGTCTACGATTTTTTGGTGGGTTAGGCTATTTCTCAAAAATTAATTCGTTTGTCATTCATCTCTTATTACGTCGTCGTGTGATTTTACCTCCACGTTACACTATTTGACGAAGCACCATAGTAGCACTGTTGGTTGATGCTCGTATTGTAAGATCGAATTTGCGCATGTTTTTTCTAGTGTAGACGAGGGATCGATTAATATTAACCCACATTACAAGTTCCAGCTTGTTGAGAACTTTTGTATGTAGGACACATCATTTTCAACGATGCGCCTTTTAGTGACTCGAAGACCGTCGATATCGCCCTCAAGGCCAGTATTCGTTTTCCTTGTTGTCCTAGTCAACATCGAGATGCCCAGGCTCCGACAGGGATTTTCTTTCAAGAAATTATTTATAAATGTCTTTCTTATCGTCATCGTATAGTTGAAAATTTGTCATTTCGTAAACCGTATTTTTACTGTTTTGAAAGGTTATTCCAATAACTATGAAAATCTTCGTCCCTACTTCAACTTAATACCCTCCAACCGTTAATGATATGCGTCTGTCTGTAACTACTTCAGTAACTGTGATTGTACTCGCCTCCATCTCGCGATTATAAATTTCTCGTTAGTTGTAATGCTGCTTGAGAACCAACACCGAAAGAGCGCACCGTAGCATTTCATCTGCTCGAATTGTACCCGCGTAGTGTCTGGGTAAATGACCTTGGATGTAAGTCGTGTAGGTTCATTGGTTCATTCCAGAGAGATTACCTATCAAGAACGAGCCGTTTCATGTGGTTTCAGGTTATTGAAGGGAAATGTTTCGGTACGGGGATGCTGGTTTAGCTATGCATTTTACAGCACGTCTACCTGTTTAATTAATGGACGGTGATGAGCGACTATGTAGCATTGTATACCGATGCTGTTCGAGCGTTCATTGTTCGACTAACAATCACCGGCGTATGTGATCGGAAAGAATGTTGATATTTCTGGGACGAAATTATGACAAAAAATTGAATGAATTTGACGTACAACGTTAGCTGAAAAGTTTACTTTTGATGGCACATGAACTAGTATTAGTTGAATTAGAAGAAACTATAGGCTTAGTGAATTACAACATATGTACTTCGGTGAAATGGAGAGTGAGAATTTTCAAGTTGAATGCCACGTGATTGCGCTTCTCAGTATTACGTGAACTTCTTGGACTTGGACTTTTTCGAGTATTCGAGCCAATAAGTTGAGTACTGAAGGTGGTCGGATACTGAAACCACGGTCTTCATTTTTAAAAAATTCTATATTTCACGTTGAGAATATTTATTATGAAAAAACTGTAGACGGTATCCACAATTATTGGTGCTCTATTGTTTCTATCGTTGTTACGTTGTAAGGCGCTTCGATGTTCAGTAATTAGAAATTTGAATAGACTTTTAAAAATTCCAACTTTGTATCGTAGATAACTACAAGAGATAAAAGTAGGAAAAATTCCGAAGTCTTAGGCATGAAACTAGCGACTTGAGAGATCTCGAACATCAAATTTGAATGGCCCTTACTTTTCTTTTTCTTCCTCTCCTCAATGCACTATAGACGAGAAACTAGAACAAATTTTTCTGTTTCCCGTCATTTTACAGAAACCCTCCCCTCTTCTCTACTGACCAATCGCCTCTCTTGGTCGAGCCAAAGTGTTGGAAAAAATCTTGAACAAACGACTCGCATGGTTTTCAGAATCCAACAATCTCATAAACTATTCACAATATGGATGCCGTAAAGGTCGGTAACCGAACTTGATGCCCTTATCCAGCGAGCAAACTTCAATAAATCGAGTCTATTTTCAGTTTTTTTCGATTTAGAAAACGCTTTCCCGAGAGTCTGGCGAAATATGGTTTCCGCGATCTGTTCCCTTAATTTTTAGAAACAATCTACAAAACAGTTCTTTTCAAGTCAGAGTAGCAAATCAACTTTCTCCGTTCACATCTAATTCAATCGAGTCCCACTAGGACCACAGCTAAGTAGAACTCTTTTCATAATGACATCTTTAGAAAATCGCTTCCTCCTTAAACCAAAATTTTATATGCCGATGATCTGAGCATCAATATGAGAATAAATAATCAACTTTGTGCACACAGAATCCTACAAAATTCCATCTTCTCCACCCTCATCTGGATATCATACCGCGGATCCCGAATATCCTCTCCCAAGTCCTGCTCCTCCTCAATTCCATTCCCATTGCAGTTAATGACATAGTAGAAATCATCGGCCTCCGCTCTCCTTTCAAACACTTATAGCTATTGCATATAAAGAGAATTAGAGCTCCCTACCGACCCCTCTACCATACTCTAGTCTGATCTATCCTAGAGTATGGATCACCTGTATCAGGATCCACACCTTCATCACACCTCTCACTTCTAGATACACTTCAAAATTCCGCCGTTTGCATTTGCACGGGCGCTCTACGCTTTAGACCTGCTCCAAGTCTAGCCACCGAATCAGATTGTACACCTCTACATTTTCGTCAATTTTACTCAACTACCAACCTCCTCACCTGTGCCTTAGAACTTCCTCAAAGGTCCTACTTATCTCAATTTGAGTACTTTCGACAAAATGCTCTACTTTTTCACCCATCCGCTTCGCAAAAAAATCAACTGCCATTGCTTAGCCCCTGTATTTCCCACATTACCCTCTTGAGCCTCACCTACACCAAAAATAATAATTATACAAACTATGTCAACTACCCAAAACCTCGCAATTTACCTCTCCTTCTTTCTAGAAATATTCGACTCTTTCCCAACACTATCCTTTGTTTCAAACTGAGTCGGTCTCGCGTTTTCTATTGGCGAAAAAATCTTTCCTCATCGATACCAGAACTTGGTATCAATTTTAACGGCCACAATCCAAAACATCTTTCACTGCACTTAGAAACAAACCCCTCCCTTTCCAACCAAAGCGCATCTTTCTGATCGCCACTGACTCCTTGTCCGCTATAGCGGTAATTTACAATGTACACTCCACACATCCACTTGTCTCGTGTATCCATTATCATTCATTCATCTGGGTTCCCAGCCATAGGAGGATCCTGGGTAATTAAAAAGTCAATGTAGTCACCAGAACTGCCACAAATCCCCCACGAATCAACTCTCGTTTTCTTCCTACAAAAAATGACCTCACCCACACCATCCATCTCAAAATTACGGACGAATGAATCACAGTCTGACAAAATCAAATCTCATAAAACGAATTAGCCCAATTGAAACCATTACCATTTGCGTGGGCTTGATCACACCAAGAATCCCAACATCCAAGTCTCCGAATTGGTCACACGCAATTCACACACGCTCACCCTCTTTCCATACTTTTCTCGCTTGTCATGCGAACATTGTAACCTCCGCTAGCCTCGACTTCCCCCTCACAGTGCCAGCTGTATAATCTAAGAAATTGGGCGATCAAGAGCTTGAAATCGGTTCAACGTTGGTTGTACAACTGGCCCGCAGTCATCCACATTCTTACGTGACCATCTTTAGCTTCTCTCCGCCACACCCACCAAATTACATCATTCACCGAAACATCTCTCGGGCCGATTCCTCCTACAGGGTATCTATCGGTCAAGTAAGTCGAGTAAATCAAGTGAAAGTCAAGTATTCGATAAAAGGTCAAGTAAACAAGTAAAAATCAAGACATCTTCATTAACGGTCAAGTAAAAATGGGAAAAATGACAAAAACTTTTGAAAAGAGCAAAAAAAAAATTATTGGTTCTCTAACGGAGTTGAACGAAGGGGGGGCAGGAAACCTGTTTTTTGGGGCACTTGGGATCTGAAAAATGTAATTGTGACGTCACAGGCCCCCCCCCCCCCAAGCTATATATTATAGGAGAAACTTGGAGAAGGACTTGAAATTACCGAGCTCCGAGTTTTGCCGAATGGCGGACGTCTCTTGTGACCCACCCGATGTCCCTCTCCTATCATATATAGCTTGTGGGCGGGGCCTGTGACGTCACTGTTTGATACCGTCATAGGTCAGCCTTGTGACGTTACAATCTGATGACGTCTTAGATCCATTTTTTTCAAGTTCCCTTCCTATTATATATAGCTCCAAAGTTCAGGACTGTGACGTCACAATTTGATAACTTTATACGTCAAAATCAGGGTTGCGATGTTTTAAACAAACGATGTTTAAAACGTGTTCAAAACATGTTTAAAACAGCAAAAATCGAGAAATTTACATTGGCTCTTATGAGAATGTTTTAAATGTTTTAAACGTATTTTTTTTTTAAAAGACCGTTTTTTTTGCAACCCTGGTCAAAATTTTAACATCACAATCTGATGACGTCATCAGTTTTGTTCAAGTTCCTCTCCTATTATGTATAGCTACAAAGTCCGGGTTTGTGACGTCACAATTTGATGACTTCATAGGTCAGCCTTGTGACGTCACAATCTACATTTTTCAGATCCCACGTGCGCCATAAAACAGGTTCCCTGCCACCCCTCGTTTAACTTTATTAAAGAACTCGTGAGGTTTTTTTCTTACCTTCTAAAAAAGTCAAGTAAATGTCAAGTATTTTCAGAATTTCCTTTCAGTAGACACCCTGATCCATCCAAAACATCATCATCTCTTTTCTAAAAGCACCAAATTACATCCAACGCATCTAAAATCGATTCACTAAGAAGCTCATAAACCTGAGTAAAGTCAAGAGCTTTTAAAACGAAATGAAGAAAATCTTCGAAAAGCAAGTCTTGCTGTTTTCTCCTTTTTTTCCCTGATTATAATTTCAAATGATTTTTCGAAGTAAGAATAGTTATCAAAGCAGGAAACCATCCCATCTATTTTAGCACTTCCTTCACTTCTTATTTCTCGGTTGTCTGACTTTTCTTTTTTTCAGTTGGAATAACTCCAGACGTCTTCTATCTAGTCTGTTTAGTTCAAGTCGACGAATCAAGTCACTTCATCCAAGATTGAGATAGTTGGTTATCGGAGAGATGAAGTAATAAGATTTTCTTTATTGTACACCTTGAAATTTGAGATACGATATTTAGACCTTTTGAACAGTCGAGCGATAGTACGAATACGATAAGAATATTTATATCGAATCTTTTGCGAGTCTCAAACAAGTATGAAATGACGTAAAGAAGATTGGGGCTTAGGATCTACAAAATAATAAATGAGGTATGACGGATGAGTCAAAAAAATAATGACCTGGCAATTTATGAACGAGAGGGGAAAACCAGGAAGATGATTTCAAACAAACGCTGTAACATAGACTGAACTACCTATATTGTGACGAAGTGTTCAAGTCTACCAGTTTTCCTTCTACTATTTATTTCAATTTGCGTCGTTTTTCCTCAATTTTTTCTCAGACTCGCCAGATTTGCGAACCCTTTTATAATTGAATATTCCTGAATCTGTGCGTAAAATTTACAATTGTGACTAATTCCAGTTACGACCATTATGTTATACATCAGTATAAATTCCTCTTATGGTCAACGTCGGTACAAAATGCTATTAAAATATGCGTGACCTGATTGCAAAATTAAAAGAAGTCGTAAATAAACATCGAGTTTTAACTTGCGAAGTACTCGTGTGGTACAATATACAGCGCGTACTCAGTTTAGAAATTACTGATAAGTATCGCGTATTCTATATTATAAAGAGTGATATTCGTATATAACCCTTTGCAAAACGGTCAACTCGACCAATGATTATCAGTAGGTCTAAATAGCGTGACTCAGACGTTATTACATTTTCTGTAATCTTTACTTGCGCACAGCTCGTCATAGCGTGTAAAATTGGAAAACGTGATGAAAACTAGTAGATAGACCGCATTTGTTTTTTTAGCCATCAATCTGAAATATTCATTATTCATTGTTAAATACAATATCAATCGTTGAAACACGTGAGCATTTATTGGAATTCATTGGATATAATAATGAACAAAAGATGATGATTGCTTTTTTTTTTTTTTTTTTTTTGTGTGTAAACGAGAAACATTTATCAAGTCAAACATAAATTTTTGCCGGAAATCCTTCTCATGGTTTGTTATCTGATGGATGTGCGAGTATGTTTTTGAACTTGACTTATTTCAAACGTGTGAATGAAATTTCGATCGAAATATACTAGCTGTCGAACACCATGAATGAATTGAAATAAAATTATTAATTATTATGTTAGGACAAATTCATCATATTTGAGAAAGAAATACTCGCAGCTCATTTCTTTCGGTTTTTTGGGGGTTGTATATTTTGATTTTTAATATCGAAAGTTGAAATTTCTTCAGGTCTTCTCCCACGAGTTGTTCTTCTTATTCGATATCCCTAGTCAACCTTTGAAAAATTTTTAGCCTGTACAGTAAGTCGGAGCTTTCGCCCCTACAAAATTTCCCAGATCTATTCGCCTACCTTAGACGTCTCCTCCATGGCTCAAAACTCAAATCCAATTTTTTTCATTTCTTTTACCTCTCAAATTTCCGGATACCTACCGTCAACTTTTACTGCGCTCGTCAGACACCGCACGTTCAAGTGTTGTTCAACTGTGTTGGTAAAACATACATTAATGTTAGTTTACAAACAAATTTGCAATCTTCCCGCCTGTAGCTCTGACTACCCAAAGTCCTCCCATCCGCCCTCCATAACAGGTTTTTAATGGTTGAGATTCAAGACCAATATAGTCTTCCTTCCAACTCATTGAAAACGATGTCCCCTGGGAGAAGTATGGAGTGTTCCTCACTTCCTCCAACCCGAAACGAACAACAAATTCACTAAAATTAACCCTTGATAAGATCCCAAAAAGAGTCATCTGATGTGGACTTCGATTTTCAGATTCCAAAAAAGATACCGACGTCCTAAGCTTCTTCCGTCTCCGCGTCTACAGAACTTCACAACTACCATACGATCCTTTGGCCAGTTTCTTGGTCTCACCTTAGTTCCATTCCAAAACCTACTGGACGCCCACAGATCAAAATCTTGAGAGAAAAATATCTGCATTTTTTCTACTCGTTTCGCCTTAATTCCATCTAGGTACTCATCTCGAGCTTACGCCCTTACTTCCTATTGTTTCATCCACTCCCTCTCGGTTAACCACTATCCCTGACATCTGTCCTCTAAAATTTCCAAAATAGCTGGGCTAATTTGGAAATGGAATTAACACATCAAAATTTCCCTCCCACCTTCTCTGTTGCACGGACGGATCCAAATCGTGACCCAGAACCGAATATTCAAGCTCTATTGAGCGTGACATCTCATCCTTCCGCATTAGAAACTTCGCCTCCACATTTACCACCGAACTTACCGCTGTATTGATCTACCTCTCCCTTCTCACTCGCTTCTCTGCTCTCCGCAAATTCCTTACACTATTTGATTCTCTCTCATCCCTATACTTGTTATCCAAGACTCCCATTCTGCCGAATCCTTATTCTTATACACTCATCAAGTTATCTCTTATCTATGCATGAAACGTGACGCAGTGGTCCGAGTCACTGCGTTCAACTTCCTTAACTGATCCCTCCTCCCTCGTATGATCTGAAATCCTATTACTGTTGTCTCATTCTCTTCTCCTGGCATAAATTTTAATCCTCCGAATCCTCCCATGAGCTCTGGTCCGTTGAAAAAGCTTAAATTCCTTGGTTTACTTCATACTGGAGCTGTGTCAGAATAGGTGATACCAAACCCGTTTCATCCACTCTTTTCTTTTGTACTCCTCTCCGCCCCTTCAGTCTGTACTCGTGAGCTGACGATCTACCCACTCAGCCCTTCTCTTGCCAAGCTCTCATCTGCCCAATCCGAAGTGTAGTTGGGAAGCTCGTTAACGTATTGTAAAAAGAAGAATCTTCTAGAAGATAAAGTCCAACATTTTCGGAGAGGGTGTAAAAAGAAAAAAATTCTGTATGTCTTTAGTGGTAGTCAGATTTTTTAAACTTCATACGACCAAGGATTTGGTGGTGTCGGTGATAATTAGCTCCCTGGCTGTTGTCGGCACTGCTGCAAAAATTAAATTTTCAAAAGATTTAATAAATAAATTGGATGAGAAACAGAAGATATGTAGGTGATTGAGTTGATATGACTTATAAAAACAGTGAATCTAGACTATGTCCTTCGAATTCTTCATTTCAGAATTACAATCGTTCTCGAACGCTTGATTTGGAAAAAAAAAAAATATAAGCATGGGTACTCGTTTCATGAGTAAAAATATGTTGTGATTTCGTAACCTCAGGCGCAGGAGGAGATGCGACCTTTCCGGATCCAATACATTTTGAGTATTTGCGTTGAAATTTTAACCATCTTTCCCGATTGAATCAATTATTGTTCAAAACGTATGAATGATCGGGAGTCTGTATGCGTGTAGAAGTAATACCATTCACGCTAGTTACTCTATTAATAAACATCTTTCTAATTTTTATGCGGTATAACATATTCGCGTGCGGGTAATTAATTGAAAGAAAAACTCGACTATCGATTGAGATTTTGTTTAAAACGAAATTTGTGTCGTATTTAGACAATATTGTATCGTTTTCGGTAGAGTGTCACTAAAATTTCCAGGGAGTAAAGACAAATTCGTGTGTGTTAAATCGTCGACTGATTCCTTAGTCTGTTAAAAAAACTAATAAATTCTCGACTGCTTTTTTTTTTTTTTTTTTTTTTTGTATTTTAATTGTTGTCATTAAGATACAGACGCATCAAAAACGAATTTCTAAAAATATCTCAGTCGTCTTCAATATCTTTCAACTGTACAGTATCGAGATTAATTATCAGTGACCAAAAATTTCTTTTCTCAAGTGTGAGTATCGAATGAGAGCGCACGTGCATGCTTGAATCACATAAGGTATCAATAGATTAGGTATTAGGACGCCCAATTATCAAAATTTCATGTATTCCTCGAGGATTTTGTAACTTATTGAAGTACTTCATATCGTTATTCATTGCCCTTTTGCTTCTATTCTCAGGAGAAAGGGTGTCATCGCCTACGGTGTGTAGGCGGACCGCGATATGGCCAATTTAATCTAATACCGTCAAATGAGACTAATAAACGCGTATCCGCTTGATAAGAATTGTGATAAAGTTTTTGGTAGATGAATATAGCTGTTTTTTAAAATATACTTGAACTTGGAAATTATAATTTGCCGTATAGTAAAATAATTCTGATCGTAAATCACGTGCAGTTTCGAGTTTGAAAAATACTTTTTCCTCCGGTTGGTTTCTGAAACCCAGCAAGACTGGAAGTTCGTTTGTACGACATTTTGAATTCTGACTTGACGAATAATTTGTCCTAATGACCTCGTTTACTACCGAAAGTTGCTTTCCGTCAGCGGTGCCCAAATTCCGCGATACATGATGTAGCGACGACCGGTCACTTATATTTTGGTTCAACTTTTCTCGTGAGAAATTTCTGCGCCTCTTTCGCGTTTATTTATTCACTCGGAGAAGAGAGAGAGGAAGGTAACTGATCCGTTACAAAATTAGAAGATCAATTCATGAACATTGTAATAACAGACCATTAGTTCCTTCAAAATTGAGCAGCTATTGAATAATGAAGATGATGCGATGATGAGAAATACGTGACTGTACCTGTGAAAGGGTGCTTAGAAAGACCTAGAAGTGTTCTCATCGCACGTGTGTATTAGTGTTTGAAGTGGTTCCGAAAAGACAGTTCGCGCACTATCGCACACGTGTTGAGATTCAGAGACGCTAGAGGACGTCACACACACCCTGCGGATTAGCGCAGTCGGCAAATTTGGGAAATTATAGCTGAGCATAAGTTTGCCCTCAGTCGACGTTTTAATCGACTCAGCCCCCCTCCTTCGCCTGGTACGCCTCTGTCTTGGACTTGATAAATACATTTTACGGTTTTGATACCCGCTTCTCTTACTTATCACGTCTCAGAACGTCTTCAGAGTGAAAATTTGCGCGCTCTGATAGCAAAAAATAATTCTTCATTTTCCGGGGTCCTAGGATTTATGAACCTTCCACAACTTACTAGCACCACGTAGATCTTATATGATAAGATTTTGTTAGTCGATTCTTACCATGTCACACAATTTCGACGGAAGTCTCCCAAAAAAATTTCTTATGAATCTCTTATCGCGTTCTCCGTTTTTAGCGAAACAATAATAAATCGGTCTTTTGAGAACCTGTTTATGAATAAGGGATGAAAATTTCGTATAAACTTTTAGCGTAGGTCGTGAATTATGCAAGTCGAAACTCGAGAGGCCATCTGCGTTGTAGATTTTTCTGAAATTAAATACTCGACTTTTCACGGTTAAGATCGTGAAAATCTTTTCTTTTTTTTTTCAACACTGTTGAACAATTTTTCTGAATAATTGCAGGAATTTTTTGAAGTTGATCTAAAGGCTGGGCTAAGATTTCAATGTACTTATCAAACGGCCATTAAAAACATCTTCTATTTTGAATTGTTTTTTTTCCTAGGTTTTTTTTTATTAATAATAATTGTGGCTTCGAATCAGAAGTAGGTATTCATAAGTGCTTGCTCGCTGCGCAAGTTTAAGTTAGGTAACGTAGTCTTGTGCTCTAATTTAGATATTTAAGCCATTCGAAATTTTAACCCGTGCCAAAATAGAGTCTACCTAATTCGCTTCCGCACCCTTCTTATTCCGAATCACTCCTCCGCCCGAATCTCATCGTCAACCACTTAGGCAACTCAGATCTGTGGCGTCTTAAGATACTCAAGCTGAAGTCCAAAGTCCCCCAAAACAATATTGAATGAAGGCACTAAGAGCTCTTTTTGATCTTCATCAGATCAAACGTTTTTGTTTAATCTGAGTCTAGCTTTGGTGCAGTTCTTGGCACCCATTCCCCTATATCTCAATTCGAATCTTCTTTTTAGCGGGTTATCTCGTTTGTTGGGAGGCATTCTTAGGAAATTTCCACGAACGCGAGCGCGTCCAACTTCGATGACGTCATCAACCTAGGGGATTTGGGACATTTCAATTCTCAAATTATCGAACTTTCGTAACGTTATTATTTCCAGAGAAATGTCCAGGGACCCGAAATATTTTCGAGTATGGAGTGAGGAGAGGTTTGAGAACAGGGTTGTGACGTCATCAGCCGTAGTTGGAAGAATTTATATAGGCTAGATTTCATAGGAATTCGTCTAGGCTAGATCTAGTTCCCAGAGAGCTTTCAGGAGATATTTACTGTTCCATATCTTACGACATGATAAATATTTCATTGTATGCATTGAGGTATTACAGATTACTAAGCGTATCAATATTTCCTCTCACACAGTTGAAGCCTTCCTTACAGCAACTTTCTGCTTCCTTTCTCAAAGGATCCTTCAAGATTCGCGTTCTCCTTCCACCAAGACTGTACAAAACAATTTCTATCGATAACGCTTGATGACGTTATCAGTGACCCTGACGTATTTTAGGGATTCCTAGTATAAAGCTGGTATAGAGGCCTAGACTTACAGGTATTGCATGGAGTGGAAAAGGACAGGTGGGAACGCTGACATCACGATCTGATGACGTCAGGTCAGTTTTCGCCGGACGGCGTACTGCCCAAATTTTTCAAAAAACCTAACATAGAATAGGTTTCCTGTTGAAATTTGACTTTCGGTTTTTGGCTTTCACCGTGCCTTTAGTAGCTTTTGGGAAAATTCGGTGGGCTTAATTCAGTTGATTTTTGGCTAATCAATATTATGAAAAAGATAGAAATGTGTGTTCGTATGAAACAATCAGGAGAATCGGGGCTCTGTCATACTTGTGGAAGGTACCTATTCTCTAGCTTGTGTTCATCTCCTTTGGATGACCGCACCACAGGCTTCTATGCTGAACAGCTGAACTGAACCGGAGTGAGTTTACCTATTTTGCCAAAAATGAAGTGAGCTTCAGAAAAACTGAAAAAATTCGACTTATTTCGGCTTTCGGCCTAGGAAAGTTTGAATAAAGTTGGCTCCAAGCATTCTTATTATCAGTAGAAATTTGCCTAAATTTGGCTTCCGGTTTTCGGCGCTCAGTAGGCTGCAATACTCTGCTCGTCTCGTCTTGCTCATTGATTTTCTACAGCCCAGTAAAACTGTGCGTTAAGCAAATTAAAACATCTATCAATGATATCATTTTTGAAAACTGTTGGCTTTGTTGTCTCCATCATGTGGTAAGATCTTATCATCCCCACCACTGTCGAAACCCCAGCAGACGGGATCGTATTTTGGACTTCCTTGCGTTTTTCTCGAAAATTGTGCGGCTTAGAGGGCAAATACTTCGGCACAAAAAAGATGTACTTACAATTTACAAGAAAAAAGTATTCTGTGATACGAACAGAGTTACCGCCTAGGCAAGATGATGCTGATCCGGCAGTCATTTTTGTGAAAATGCTGCAAAACGCAAAAAACGCGATTTTCTTCTATTTTTCTATGCCGAAAATACCTCAGTAAAACTATTTTCAAGGAGATTGAAGTTTTAATCTTTCGATCGTAGCGATGCGACTCCTTGCAAATCTGTTCATATAAGGTGTTTTTTTATGGTTTGCAGCAAGTTCATAATATTATGCAAATAGCTGCTGCGCATGCGTCAGTTCAACTGCCCGTCTTTTCTATATTTGTATTGCGCTTTAATCGTGAAATCACAAGAACACTTTTTTCTTGTAGATTCTATGTAGATCATTTTTATACTGAGGTCTTTGTTCTCCAAACTCCATAGTTTTGTAGAAAAATCGAGAAAACATCAGAAAAATCGAAATGATGACCCTCTAAGGTGGGGTAACAACTGTGGTGAGGGTGATGGGTTTGTACCACATAATGAGGATATCAAGACTAACGATTTTCATTGATGGATTGGAATATCTACAGGAGGTAAAAGGTCCTTTAAGTCATGAAAAGTCACAAATTTTAGAAAGAAGTCCTGAGAGTCTTAAAAAGTACTGATATTTCTGGAAAAAAATCGTCCAGGTTCTTTATTTTTATCTTAAGACGATGCGATACTTTCGGAAATCAATGTTATAAAAAAAATAATTGGAATTTTCAATATCGATGTAGGCAAACTAAAAAGTCGTGCAAAAGGTTTTCAACTTTTGTAGACACCCTGTCAATATTTTTCGTTGTATTAAAACTCCAATTCTATCGGATTAGAGGGGCTTCAACTTTCCGTTTATTTTTCAATCTTGATTAGGGTCCTGAAGTATCCGAAAATACCAGAAAAGTAAAATACTGTCGACTTCACTTCGTTCGAAAAATAAAATCACTCGGTATCGATTTATATGTAGTTTCCGGTTCATTCTAGTTGTGTTGTGAAACTGCAAAAATATTCAAGAAATTTCAGTGTATCCGTCTTCTGCGTGTGAAAATTGACAAACACCGGTACTGAATTTTGTTTGTCTTCAGTTGCGCATGTATTTTTTCGAAGTACGAAATCCGGTTTTCGTGGTGATGACGAATTGAGAAGGTATTAATGCTGGCCCTCGATTATTAATGGATGCTGTAGGGGAAACTCGGTGTGTATTTTCATGAGCGCAGCTTATGATCGTTTTAAAAACTGGTTGAGTTTGAAGTTGACGAAATTTTCATCGAGTTACGGTGAAGAGGACTGAATTTTCTTTTTATTGATTGAGGGTTCTTCGAAAATTGAAAGTAAAATGGTCATCGTTATGAAATAATTTAATAATATTTTTACTTTACTTGATATCGACTAATAAATTTTATAGACAATGCAGTAGGGAGATGAATAAGCGCTAATTTTCAGATAGAACGGAGTGGAGCGATCTCCGTTAGGTACCGGCTGTCGTGTGCAGGAATCTGTTCTGTGAGTAATGGTTTCTTTATTGCGTATAGTTGAGGACGTCCAGTTTAGATCCGCTGGCTTGGAAGTAGTAGGCCTAATTTTATTAATTCAAGTTTAACTACATCTCCAGAGACACACGAGATGTGATGTACACTAAGGACGACGAAAATAGTGTGCTTTTCTATTAATCGCTATTCGTCGATACGCGTTCTCTTTTTGTACCAAGATCTAGTGTAGTTACGATTGTATGAAATGGCATTGTAATAAAAGAAATGTTATCTCGTCGATTCCTATTCGAGATGTTCTCGAGCGTTGTATATTTCGTTAAGGCTTATTGTAATGGTCTGGTCAGATTAGTTTGACTAAGCAAATGTTAGCTTATGATTTTTGATATCAAATTTTGGAGTAGGACCAACTTGTCGACTCCCTACAACTCTTTTTGGAAAAATAATTTCTTACGTAACGATCTAAGTGCGCAACTGAATCAGAAACCTGTGATTACGTGAGGGACGAAAGATTGGAATGGCATCCGCGTTTGGCCAACCTGAACTAGGTGTTGGAATCTGCATCAAGTGTAGATATTATTCTCCTCTTACGACATTGTCATAATGCGATTGTATTCTGTTTTCCGTCGTACGTAAGAATTATGGCAGAGAGAAATCGACTGCGTTTGTATACAAGCCTTCGTCTTCGGTGAGACTCTGTGGGCGTCTTTTGATTAAGTGTAAGGCAGCGATTTCTGTTCAATGTTTTCAATATAATTATATTCTCAATGCGCACTGCTCGACGAAATAAGTTATTAGATTGTCTCATGTTTACCGACACCAAACCTGGAGGGACTTGAAGTTCACTTCTTATGATCGCATGTTCAACACACGATGCTGATTCAGTGGATCCACAAACAAATCTCGAATTTCATCAGGAGTGAAGTTGGTTGTGCTTCTTTGATACTGGTGGTATTGTCATTGCTTTTCAGATGTCTTGTTCTTAAAATTTGACTTCTGGGACGGAATAAACCATACTAATGGGTGACGTTAGCACTCCAGATTTGTAACAATCGTAAAAACGCTATACCCTCATTTTGAGAATCCGACGATTACATAATATTTCACCATCATATGTTGTTCATGGAAAAAATGTGTATTTTGGTTGAAAATGTTGACAAGAAGTTTTTTTTTTTCCACTATGGAGTGAACACGTGTCGTTAAAACTCGAAACGTATTATGTACACATAGAAGGAGTGTATTAGACTATTATTACCCCAGTGCTTCGTTGAGGATACGATGACTCAAATTATTGACAACTTGTGTGGGTGTCTTCGCAATTGTGTAGACGTGTTTCATTACCGAGTATCATGGCGGTTCTTAGCGTTTGGAGCCTATAAATTGGTATTTTTCTTTCTTCAATGAAATCCTTCGTGATATATCATCGTCAATCATTTATTGAAATTTCAAATTTTCTCAACCTTCGTAGCATGACTTCTACGAAAAAAATTCTTATCGTGTGTGTATGGTATTGACTTAGGCCATGTTTTTTAAAAAAGAAAAAAATTTCGCTACCGAATTGTGAACAAGAAAGAAAGAGAGAGAGAGAAAAAAAGGGAAAATCGCAACATTGTTTTTTTATTAGTTCATAGTTGTAAATTGTAACGATATCACTCGATGAATCGATGCCAAATTGAAGTTGAAAACAATAATAAAATTATTCTCAGTCCGCGCTTGTTAATCGTGTCGATGAATGTACCGAAAATTGTTTGTTTCTAATTTTGTCGATTTTGACGACTTCGTTTGGAAATTTGGAATCTGAGTTCGTTTCCCAATAGCGTTACAGGCGGTTAGAATTGAGTAATTTTGAAGCCTGCGATACTCGATGGAATGAAATTTCAACAAGAAAAACTTTTTTTTTGTGAGTTGATTGGAATATTTCATCGGGCTGAGGTGTCTACCGGTCATCTGAGCTCAAACTCGACCCCTGATTCTTGAAAATAGGTTCGTGTGGCCGTCAGGACGTACAGAAGAGGAAGGCTGTTGATCAAACTATGCCGAAGGGAAGGTAGGCTGAACCATTCTCCTAATTTTTCTGGGGGAAGGAGAATGAGAAGAAGACAATTGTTGTACCAGCCTAAAGATGATGAAGGAAGGAGGAGAGGCCTTTAAGGAAGCGACCCCTTTCGAACCGAAAATGGTAAAAAAAAAGACGCTTGTACGCTGATCAAAGAAAATAGTCTCGTGATTTTTCCTTCCTTGGAAAAAACCTTTTATCATGGATAGGTCATACAGTAATTCAGAAGTAGTAAAGTTGAAAATGCGGATATTTTTCTTGCCCTGCCAGGAATGAGGAACCGCGCACCGTTGAATCAGAGGTCCGCGACTCGATCGCTCGGCTTCCGGCGCTGCAAAAAATATCACCGTATCTTGACTTGAACAGAACGCTCCAACTTGTGAGGAAAGGCACTATCGCAAACACGCACTGGTGCCGCAAGAGCCACTGCGCAAGAGAAACGTCAATATGAGGTTCTTGATGTAAGTTGGGATTGCGAACGGACCAAATGAGCCTCCGATTCTATCGTTCCTGATGATATCAATTACATCGATATATCGACTCCTACATCGAAATTTGTGACTGATCGATACATCGACTCATCTGAAGATATCAAATTTTATATCGATGTATCGATGCAATGGTATGACGCCTTCCACCCCTCTTTCTCAGTCTAATATACGCTTATATAGCTGAGCGTTAGGTCACTTAGCCTACATACTAGTTAGAGAAAGTGAATTTTTTTCAAGTCTTGAAAGTAGGTCAAGGTCACTCTTGAAGTCATGAGCTCGTAACTTCATTTTTGTCTGAAATAAAACCCCACCTTTACGATACGTCCATATTATAAAAAAACAAAAACTTGCGAGTTCTTTATTAGAGTTAAGCGAGGAGAGGCATGGAACCTGTTTTATGAAGCCCGTGGGACTCCAAAAATGTTGATAGACTAGTTAGGTACGAAGTAGAAAAATTGTGTAATTTTAATCCTTCATTTGTAACGCGATGTGGCCGTTCCAATGATGAGGGAGACTTTCGACTTCTGAGCTATGTATGATAGGAAAGGGACTTAGAGTTTATGGGGTACTTTGGAAGGGCGTTCCGAACCTCATGGTGTTTGAAGCCTTGCATATCTGGTTCATTGAAGGGGCTAATTCAATTGGTGCATGAAGCATTGCATGTCTTTTTACTTGAAGAGGCTATCTTTCAGACTACGTACACCGATCTCCGAGCTATACATTATGATATGATAAAAGGGGTATTTAGAAGACCTATGGTGTTTGAAGCGTTGTATATCCGGCTTATTGAAGGGGCTAAGTCATTTGGTATTTGAAGACTGTTTTGTAAAGTTTCGACGGAGGGAAAACGTGAGGACTGAACCCTTCGAAAAAGAAGGTTCTTGTAAAGGAGACTTCAGCCGTGTAAGAATGAAAGTCGATGCATACGGTTTATAAAAATTTCTCTACGTTTCATTGAGGCGTGAGTATTCCAGAATGCAAGCCGGGAGTTGAGAGTTTTTGAGGGCATAGGCCGGAGTGGCTACAGGGTGAGAAATTGAATCGGAGAGAAAAGAATTGTTGCAAGCAATTTCCGAGGAATTCATTTTACAATCAAATCTGTTGGTATTCCCCACCAATGGGTTCATTTTGAATATTCGTATCACAGAAGTTTCAACGAGGTGGTTCGCTTCATCAGGTTTGAAAAAATTTCTGGTGACGTAAACGCTGGTACAGAAAGTTGCTTCGTCAGCACTCACGACCTCGTAACGTTCTTTCTCAGAAATACGAACATCAATAAATAAATAAGTGTGATCTAATTACCCGATATACAGTGGCGTAAGAACGATGTGGTAAGAAAATCGAACGACGAGAAAAATAACAATATGGTTGAAGAGATGTAAGTAAGATAAGATAATGACCGCGATAATTATTCAGGGCAGGTAAGTCACACCAAAGTACGAACGTTTGAAAATATCAAATACATTGTGCGTCAGAAAATTGAAATGAGCGCGTTCACGATCCTCTCTAGCCACCCTCTTTTCCATCGTCAAATTGAAGAACAGATTTATATTATATTTATCCTACTAAACAAAACTCATTTCAGTTGAGCTGTTTAGTATAGTCGAATTCCAGCAAAAAAAAACTTCGGCGAGATCGGCGTGTTAAAAGCATTTTGATGACTGGGATGTATTTAAATTGGGCTTGGGTCCCATTTTTTCCTGCCCCTTTCACTCCCAGATGGAATGTATCTTCTCTTCTACGAGTTTTACGAAAAAATTTTCAGATAAAAGTTGATCCTTCAAGACTCCTTTACATTTTTACCTATTATCAAAAAGTCATTTAAAGCAACTCCTGAGCCGCAAATTCGGAAAATGTGTATTGGAAAACAAATTACCTCCACATTACAAAAACGTGACCCGTAATTTGTTTTCTAATACTTGATATGATTGTCTCGTAATTGCGAGGAGACCCGTTTACTTCCTTGGGAAAAGTGTTCCAAAAATACATTAAATTTTGTTTATTGATCTGTCTCTATAGCGAAAACTATCGATAATAAAAGAACATGTATAATTATGAGAAGTATTTAAAATTGAATTTTACATCTATAAGGTCTTAGGTGACACACTCTCTCTCTCTCTCTCTCTCTCTCTCTCTCTCTCTCTCTCTCTCTCTCTCTCTCTCTCTCTCTCTCTCTCTCTCTCTCTCTCTCCTCTCTCTTCCAATATTTTTTTTTTTTCTTTACTGTTTTCAGTCAATCATTATAGTAAGTTAGATAGATTACCTAGTGACCTCAATAATAAGAATTTGTTTGCATCGCACCCCTCCTTCATTTCTCACGTATGAGTAACACACGATACACAAACATGATTTAAAAGCGAAGTAAGCAGATTTACGTGCTGTGTTTTGCACAATGTTTACTCAGTCCGGTGAATGTTTTGTATCGCGAGATCTTTTCTCCTGGGATAAATGATTATCTCCTATCTCCTCAACAACGACCTGACACTTGGGGAAATTTAGACTTTCGGATCATCGGGTCTTGAAAAGATTTTCACCTCTGAGCTTTAATTTAATCTTTGCGCTCTATATTTTGTCTACAGTCGTTAAACTAATAATAAATTATAAGTTCGGAAAAAAGAGAGAGAGAGAGAGAGAGAGAGAGAGAGAGAGAGAGAGAGAGAGAGAGAGAGAGAGAGAGAGAGAGAGAGAGAGAGAGAGAGAGAGAGAGAGAGAGAGAGAGAGAGAGAGAGAGAGAGAGAGAGAGAGAGAGAGAGAGAGAGAGAGAGAGAGAGAGAGAGAAAAGGAGCAAACCCAACTGAAATAGCAATAAAATCCCCAAGTAATGAGAAAAAATGACATAGACTGATAAACTTTCAAAATGCGCTGGTCACAAACACTCAACGTGACAGTGAATTGGAAACATCCTACCAAGAATTGGAAGATCACTCATAAACCAATATATTATAGGTACTGTAACAGATTCATGATTTATCCTGAAGATGACCCTTATTATACCTGCTATCGGTGACCCTTTTTAACAAAAGAAAAGGCATTCTCTGTTCTGCGAATATATTATGACAGCATGTTGATTTGTGTATCTCAACATAAGGAAATATTAAAAAAAAAAAATGACGACGACGACAAAACGTAATAAAACGCTGAACAGAAATATGTAAAGACACAAGAGTCGAGACTGCGCAGTTTGGGACTCACTCGACTGTGACGTTAGCGTGTTAACTAACCGGAAGAAGGAGAAAGAAAGAAGTGATTGCAATATGGTCGGCCTTCGGTGCTCGGGTCGACCCTAGAAAAGTTGAAACGCTGTAAAATAAGATTTGAGAAAAGTAAGAAGGAAAAACCTACTCGGACTTCACAAAGAAAACGAGGATACCCTGCCTCGCTTCCTTCTCTGAGGACTCAATCTCTAATACTAAAAAGCGATCTAACCATTTTGATAGCATGAGGTGCATCTTATGCCGAACAGAAAATGAAAAGCAAGTATTGCACGAAGTACAGACGATAGCTTTGGAGGAAAGCTGGAAAAATATATCTTCAAAGTGCTGAAGATGACCATATGGAAGCTCATTTATCGGATTTCTGAGCTTCTGACGACACCTTGATAGTGGTATAGCATACGAAGTGAAATATCATTCAAATTGTCTTGTAGTTCATGATAGACGAGCCATAAAAAATTTCTTGGAATCGGAAAAAAATTGATAAAATTGATTTTTGATCATTAATATCCTTCATGGGAACGGTTACAACAATTTTTATGAGAGTAAAAACTTTAAAGAGTTCCTAAAGTCATACTTACCTTTCAAATAATATTCCCAAAATTGATTTTAGCGAATCGAATTTACAAAATATGCTGCAGAAATGGTCATACTAAAGGGGACAAAAGATTTCGCATTTTCCAAGCATAAAAATCACAATAATCGAAATCATTGAGTTACCTCGTTAACTGAAAGCAGCTAGAAGAAAAATTGGGGTTGGAGGTGAAGGGTGTGGTAACATGAACCCTATTGATATAAAATTAAATTCTGAATACTTCACCTAATTTTTAATTTTCCTCTATTATCAGTGTCGCTATAAAGGCAAATGATCAAAATTTGATGTATTTTTTTCCAAATTTGCGCCTCAGGGGTTGCTTTAAATGACTTTTTCATGATAGGTAAATATGTAGCTAAGGAGACTTGAAAGAACAACTTTTGTCTGAAAAATTTTTCGTAAAGCTCACACACTTCTAAGAAAGAGGTTCTGGTTCCTACGGGGGGGGGGGGGGGTGTTTGGAAAAATTTCACCGTAGCCTAATTAATTCGTTCTAAATACGTTCTAGATTAGGGATGAGTCATCAAAATACTTTTAGCATGCCGATCGCGCGGATTTGCGAATTTGACTGTGCTTTACTACTTCTCCATCTTCAAATCAAAGAACAGATTTGTTGGTAAGAGGATTGACTGCTGTTTTTGCGACTTTCGTGCGAACTGGGCAATATATAAATATTCATCACAGTCTACGATCTGATTTCAACTGGACTATTTGATGGGTTCTTTCCGGAAGAAAGATTATATTTGCCTTGAGTATGATGATGACAAAAGATTTTGAGGCAAGTCCAATATCTACCGAAATTGTACTCTACATCTAATATGAGACCAGTAAGCAGCGACGAGAAAATTAATCGCCTTACCATACATGGACTTGACTACGTTATAGACGGCAAACTCTCTCTCGAGAATTAGAGACAGCCTTTCAATCATCATTTTAAATATCGCCCTTCGCTCTACTGTACGCGAAAAATTATAAACGTCTCCGTTTTGAAATATGCGCGCAACTTCTTTCGTTGACCAATAAATTCATACAAAACGAAGTCGCTTCACAATGTTATAAGATAATAAATTGACGAAAGAAACAATTTTATATAATAAATTTTCAGCACACTTTCCGCCTACTGAGTACAAAATCCTTTCGCGCTCATTTTTTTTTTTTTTTCGAATAACCTTACTAACTACGCGTTATTCATAAATCGATACCGAACGTGGAAACGACAGTACGCGACCTTTCTACGTCCCAATTTTTCTGCTCTTTCTCTCGGTGATACACTTAAAACTCGCAGAATTCCAGCGAAAACGAGACACGTATAACGTCATATCGATTCCTTTCCTAAATTCGTTAAGTCGAAGGGTCAAACGAAAACGAGTTAAAGTATATGACCCACACTCGAAAATTTTCTGACCGTTTTTATTAATCAGGCTGCGTCGCCGCATCGTATTTGCAGTTTACAGTATCTCATTCTAAGATCTCGCGACACGTTTCAGAAATTTTTGCGCTTTGAACGTTCTTGAGCTTTTTCAGCTTTCAACGATTGCGTAATGTCGACTCCAATTTCTTCGTAATGCATCCGACATTAACGATTCTTCGAAAGGCGTGTTATCTCACCAGATAAGAGGACGTTAAAGAGAGCGAACAGTAAAACTTAATGAAGCAGAATACTAAACAACCTTCGCCAACCTGCGACGTCTTTGCGAGCACGTGTCGGTATTTTGTACCGAAGAAAAATCGTTCGTCGAATCTCGTACCTATCAGAATATGTGACCTGCGATGAGAAAAGGATGCTCATTGCCCACTGACAGGAATACCATTTCTCTCTGATTAGATGTCCAATCAGTGAGAAATGGTATTCCTGCGCCAATGGGTAATGAGCATCCTTTTTTCATCGCATGCCACATATTGAATATTGAAGAAAGATGACTTTTTTTTAACTTTTTGTGTTCTTACTTCGGTTGCTTCCTGCTTGGGATTTCTTCTGATAGATAAAATTCTTCAAATATGACTTAGAATGACTTGAAAGATTTTCTAACAAATAAGGATTTTATTTCATGTTTCACATTGGGTATGACTCTTTCGATATGGTGCTCACATCATCAGTACGTACACAGTACACTAAAGAGGTATTGACACTAATTTGGAAAACCTATCCTGAGATTTGTTTTAGTTGATGCTAACTTCCGCCATCTTCGCTAGGATGTTTTGTGTACTTCACCATGCCCCACCAGTGCTGTTGCATTACCGTAGATACCATAGTATTGATGATTTCTTAAGGATTATATAAAATCAAGGAATTCACTTGGAAGGATGTTTCTTTCTCTAATGTACAGCTTTTTATTCGAGACAAATTTCAAGTCTTGACGTTAATTCCTAATCTTTCAATAATTTGCCGTATAGTACTGCGTTGACCTGGGGAACTGATGGCTAGCGCAACATAGAGGCGTAAAGCTGAAGTATAACTTTTCTTGTGACAACGTCCGCCTTGGTGAACATACGCGAGTGACAATACCTCTTTAGTGTACCCTGGTACTTACAAACATCAGTATTGTACTGGAATTTACTATCACTTCTTATGGTTTTGACAACGAAGACATAATAAAGGGATCCTCAAAAGAATAAAAGTAAATTGCAAGAACCACAAAGACTTGAAAACAAGCGAGCGCTTGTGGTTCCATAACTATCATTAAAGTAGACATGAAAGTGACTAAGCCAACAGAAGCCCGACCACGAAACAGCCGGAGAAATTTGGACTGAACTTACAAATCATTACAATGTGACCCACAAACTAATTCGATGAAACCATCATTTAGTATGTACCTGTTTAGGTCTGCGGTTTTAGCAATTCACTTCTACTCTTTAAGTATGCCTAAATTATAATGAAAAATTGTAACTTGAATAAATCAGACTAATAATACGCTTCTTGGTTGTTGAATTCATAATAATTTTTTCCTCCAAAATGGTGCGATGAAGCCTATTGCAGTGATGGGGATTGACATACAAGACATCCCCCCTTTTCCCTAAGACTTGAGGCCACCACCGAGTGTCTTTCTAAATACCAAAACTCCTCTCTCTAGATACCCTTGGCCATCTTCATGCATCTTTCCATCCTCAAACTACGCTAGAGAACCTCCCTCTTCTCCTGTCCCCGTTGGCGTAGCAATTGCACGGCAGCAGGCAATCTGCAAGCTTTGCTGCCCCCTGAAAAACTGCTTTAGCCAGTCTAAATGTGTGCAAGTTATGAAAATCCCTAAGTTCACACTGCACTACCTCTTATAAAGACGCACTTTCAACAGGGAACCTGTTCTATAAGGCTTTTCCAGCGTTACATATTGCATACTTATTCGCCTCATTCTTATCAATACGGTGGGCTTTCTAACATTATTCTTATGGGTATTGCTAGGTTGCATACTCATTTTCATTCCGGTGTCAACCTGCCATAAGAATAATGTTAGAAAGCCCACCGTATTGGTAAGAATGAGGCGAATAAGTATGCAATATGGAACGCTGGAAAAGCCTTATGGGGGGGATTTTTGAGAAATTTGCCGTTCGCCATCTGCCGTCTAACAAAAAACTTGGAAAAATTTCGAATCTCAATTTTTTTTCAGAAGAACATTGTTCATTTGTCAAACTGTGTATTTGGTTAACATAGCTGAACTGTATATTCAGTGAACCACGTATTCTGTAAACAATGCTGAACTACATATTTGGCAAACCATATATTCCATAAGCAATGCTGAACAACATATTCTGTAAGCAAACCTGAACCACATATTCTGTAAGCAAACCTGAACCACATATTCTGTAAGCAATGCTGAACCACATATTCCAAAAGCAATTCTGAACCACATATTCTGTAAGCAATATTGAACCACATATTCTGTAAACAATGCTGAACCACATATTCCATAAGCAATTCTGAACCACATATTCCATAAGCTGTGCTGAACCCCATATTCTGTGAGCAATGCTGAACTACATATTCCATAAGCAATGTTGAATTACATATTCTGTAAGCAATATTGAACCACATATTCCGTAAGCAATGCTGAACCACATATTCTATAATGCTAGACCACATATTCCATAAGCAATGTTGAACCACATATTCTGTAAGCAATATTGAACCACATATTCTATAAGCAATGCTGAACCAGATATTCTGTAAGCAGTGCTGAACCACATATTCCATAAGCAATGTTGAACCACATATTCTGTAAGCAATATTGAACCACATATTCTATAAGCAATGCTGAACCAGATATTCTGTAAGCAGTGCTGAACCACATATTCCATAAGCAATGTTGAACCACATATTCTGTAAGCAATATTGACCCACACATTCCGTAAGCAATGCTGAACCACATATTCCATAAGCATTGTTGAACCACATATTCTATGAGCAGTGCTTTATACAATAGGACAGGGACTTAGAATAAGACCTCATCAGTGACCTAGACCTACTTTTAGGGACTTGGAAATATGTAGCTTGAGAGTCAAAATTTTTTCAAGTCCCTCTCTTATCATATATAGGTTGGAGGTCAAAATTGTTTTAAAGCCCCCGCCCATAATATATAGCTCGAGATTCAAGGAAAATTTAGACACTCGAACTCGTATTATACTAGGCTTATAGTAGGTCTAGGCCCTCTTTATACTAGTTTTATCCAGGCCTAGGCTTCTTTAAATTCTCGATACCAAATCCCATTTGACTAATAAAACGGATTCCCTGCGTTCCTCGTTCAACTTTGTTGAGGAAGCCGTCGTTTTTCTTTGAGCTTTCAATTTAGTTCATCTTTTTTTTTTTTTGTTTTTCTCACTAGAAATGTGTGCTATAGTTACAAAAATATTTCAAAAAATGAAATTGGGTGCATCTACTGGGCAAACCTATATTTTCTTATTGTCTAACCTAGACAAATTCTTCTGAATAACCTAACCTATCGTTGATGACGTCATCAAAGTTGGACGTGGACGTTTTAACGGGGAACGTGTTCTATGGGCGTCTTTTCGAAAATTTTCCGTTTGGTGACCGGCAAAAACTGACCTACAACGTCATCAGATCGTGAGGTCACAGGAGAGTTGAATGGAGCCATAATATACGATAGGAGGGAAACTTGAGAAAAATCTCAACTTTTGAATCACATAACATGACTCAGTTTTGTTCCATCACGTTTAAAAATTTCCTACAAAAATATTATACGACAGCAGAGGGACTTGAGAAAAGATTTTGACTTTCATACCATGATTAAATAAACGAGTTAGACTTGGAAAAATTTCGAATTCCGAGCTTTGCGAGCCACATTATAAGATAGGTCCCAAGTGAAATCGTGAGGGGGCAACTAACAATTATACAGGGTGACGACAGGTGCTAAGATGTTCTTCAAGTCGTAAATTGTAGAAATACAAAGTAGTTGCTGCAAGTCTGGGAAAATTGTTGAGGTCCCCTTCATTTTCATCGGAAGGCGACGCTTTTAGAAATCAATGTTAGAAAAAATAATAATTGAAATTTTCAATGAGGTCCTGCAAAAGGGATTCTTTTTTTTACTTTTCAATTTTCTTAGACACCAGGTTAGAGATTTGAAAAAAACTTTGCAGGGTCTTACAAGGTTATCGAAAATCCAACAATTTTCTATGTATGCATTTGATTTTGATCAGCGCCTCGGCTCGTTTTTTTCGTTCTAAATATTGGGCATTCAGCTGCGAAAGGGTCGCGCGTTCTCTTCGCTGAGGAAGACAAGGCTTTCAGACCATTAGGTTATTCATTCAATGTAATCATCATTTAATACTAATTTGAATAATTTGTTATTCATATAACTGTGGGCGTGTATTTTGATTATGCATCGTTATAATTTCGCGTTTACTTATCTGTTTTCAGATTTAATTCATTGTACAAACGAACCAAACGTTTCAATACCGCAATTAGCCAATTTATTAATAGAAAGATCCCAGAACAGCAATTGGGTAGTCGTATTTAAAGCACTGATCACAGTCCATCACTTGATGTGTTATGGAAATGAAGTAAGTTTATTTTTTAGGAATGATTTTGTACTACGAAAAATGAGACAAGACGTACATGACGGTTAAAGTTATATCTCTGAAATCCTATTATACTCCGAGGGAAGGCAGAATAATGTTGACTACCAGATACTGACTGGGCGTACTTCTAAGGATTACTTTAAGGAAAGAGCGTACGGCCGGTTTTATGTAGGCGATGTGGTGTCGTTTCCGTTTCGTGGAACTTCTTCCAAATGAAAGGTCAGCTGTTTCACCTTGCTATTGAACTTCAAGTTGTTGAAATTTTTTCGTGGTCGTGTGTACGCGCTTATTAGTGTACGTAATATTATTCATCATACGAGCCGACTGAGGTGGTCTAAGTTCGAGAGGAGCGGATATTGCGTTCCGCTGATAATTCGGTGATGTCACGAAAACGCGTGGAACAAAACAAAAGTACGCATAAAAACGTGGCAAATACGGTTTCGTTGGGATTTGGCAATCCCTGGAGGAAATCATTGTATTTTTTTTTTTTAAATCACATTTTTTGTTAAAAGAGTTAATCGAATGACTTCTGCAATCATTTATTTTTCACATTGGTGATTTTGTGACGAAAGAACGATTACGTTTGAGAAATAATTTAAATGATTATTATTTATTGCACCGTGTCGCGTTCCTTCACTGTCGATACAGTCGACTGCCTTTCGGGTGCAGGCTGAATTTTATTCGTTGTGTAGTTGTAGCGTAATCGGAAAGATTACGAGGAGCTTTGTTGCGTTAATTTGTCTGGGGAAAGAGCCGAGCTCCTCACCGTCGATTTGTTTTCACAATGAGGAGAATCAATGTTGGCCGTTCGGTCTCCATTTTATTAGAACTAACTTTTCGATTTTGATTAGTAGAATTGTTGTACAAGATGTCTATAGTATTACTTCTGATGAGTCATTTTAAAATTGGCCGAACTTGGGGGGGAGGGCTTTGCAAAAATGTAGAGGACGTGGAAGGGTGACGCTTCTCTCCCTAGACAGGGTATATAAAAAATATGGATTTTTTTATAATCAAACAACCTCTGGTGCCATGTAGCGAGTGCTTTCATGGCCACACTTCCAAAGTGAAACAAGCACAAATACATGAATGAATCACACTTAAGAGTGCGTGTGATCGCAATTTGATTTTTTGCGATGAGAAGGCAAATATTCAAATTGGAAAAGAGCGTTTGCAATGTTGGTGAGAACGCGAATAGTCCCACAAAAACCAGAAATCGGAAAAAAGACGTTTGCGATGCTATTTGTCGAAAAATCACAAATAGTCCCGCAAGTGTGTCTCTTGTAATGCTTTTTTATTATTTGTTGGATCTTCTTATACAAGATTGATTACAAAGAACTCGCAAATAATGCCAATTGAAGAAAAGGCGTTTGCGATGTCATCTGCCACTAAATTGCAAATGGTCCTGCAGGTAGTCGAAATTGGAAAAGAGGCGTATGCGGTGTCATATGCCACGAAATCGCAATAATCCCGCAAATGGTCCAAATCAGAAAATAAACGTTTTTGCAAATTGAAAAAGAAACATTTGCAGTGTCATTTGCCAAAAAATTTACCAATGGTCGCTCAAGGACTGCCTCTTGCAATGCTTTTCTATTATTTGCTGGGTCTTCTTGTACAAGATTGATTATAAAGAACTTGCCAATAGTCCCAAATGAAAAAGAGACGTTTGCGGTGTCATTTGCCAAGAAATCATCAAAATTAGAAAAAAAATAAAAAAGTTTTATTTCCAACTTAGAAAATGGGCGTTTACAATTTCATTTGCCACTAAATTGCGAATGATCCCACAGATAGTCCAAATTGGAAAACAGGTGTTTGCGCTGTCATTTGCACAAAATTGCCAATAGTCCTGCAAACAGTGCGAATTGGAAACGAGGAGTTTGCAGTGTCATTTGCTGGAAAATCGCAAATGGTCCTACAAGCAGTACAGTGCCTCTTGTAATGTTTTTCTATTATTTGCTGGATCTCCTTGTACAAGATTGAATACAAAGTAGTTCTAATTTAAAAAGAGGCGTTTGCAGTGTCATTTGTCAAAAATTTGCAAATAACCCCGTAAATCATCCAAATCAGAAAAATAACCTTTGCCGTGTCATTTGCCACGAATTTGCGGATCGTCCCACAGGTAGTCCAAATTGGAAAAGAAGCGTTTGCGGTGCCATCTACAAAGAAATCGCAAATGATCCCGCCAACAGTCCAAATCAGAAGGAAAAAAAAAACGTTTGCAAATTGGACAAGAGGCGTTTGCACTGTCATTTGCCACGCAATCGCAAAAGGTTTCGCGGATTATCCAAATTGGAGAAGGGGAGTTTGCGGTGTCATTTGCATAAACTTGCAAATAGTCGTGCAAATGGGAAAAGTGGCGTTTGTGG
This sequence comes from Aspidiotus rigidus, assembly GCA_035079385.1. NCBI lineage: Eukaryota > Metazoa > Arthropoda > Insecta > Hemiptera > Diaspididae > Aspidiotus > Aspidiotus rigidus. The sequence continues at coordinate 481,508 of JAVHKY010000002.1, read as the reverse complement.
TGTCATTTTCAAAAAAATCGCAAATGGTCCCGTAAGGAGTGCCACTTGTAATACTTTTTTATTATTTTCTGGTTCTTCTTGTACAAGATTGAGTACAAAAAAGTCGAACGGTGTCATTTGTCACACATTTGCAAATGATCCCGCTAGTCGTCCAAATGAGAAAAAAAATGTTTGTGGTGTCATTTGCCATTCAATTGCAAATAGTCCAAATTGAAAATGAGGCGTTTGCAGTGTCATTTGCTCCAAAATCGCAAATGGTCACGCAAGGAGTGTCTCTTGTTATGCCTTTTTATTATTTGCTGAATCTTCTCGTACAAAACTGATCATAAAAAACTCGCGAATAGTCCAAATTCAAGAAGAGGCGTTTTCAGTCTCGTTTGCCACAAAATCGCAAATTGTACCGCAAATAGTTCAAATTAAAAAAGAGGAGTATGTGGTATCAATTGCCCCAAAATCGAAAATGGCCTGCCGTAAATAGTCCAAATCGGAAAAGAGGCGATTGCGGTGTTGTTTGCCGCAAAACCGCAAATTGTACCGCAAATAGTCCAAATTGAAGAAGAGGCGCATGCAGTGTCAATTGCCCCAAAATTGAAAATGGTCTACCGCAAATAGTCCAAATCGGAAAAGAGGCGATTGTGGTGTCGTTTGCCCCAAAATCGCAAATGGTACCGCGAATAGTCCAAATAGGAAAAGATTCGTTTGTGGTGTGATTTGCGCTAAGAGCGTCCATGGTTCTATTGCCGAAAATGGGCCAAGTCCGCTACCTAAATATTGAACCAATTTCATACTAAATACTTTAGTTTGAATGGCTCGTCTTTGACAATTTTACCGCGCCCATAGTTCCGCAAATAGTCCAAATTGGAAGAGAGGCGTTTGTGGTGTTATTTGCGGTAAGAGCGCAAGTAGTCCCGCCAATCGCTCAAAGGGGAAAAGAGGTGTTTGCGGTGTCATTTACAGGAAGAGCCGAAACTGTCCCGCAAATAGTCCTAATCAGAAATGAGCGTTTGCAGTGTCATTCGCCCCAAAATCGCTAATAGTCCCACAAGTAGCAGTGTTCCCGCCAGGGCGGCAGTAGATCTCCGGTCAGAAAAGACTTGCGAGAAAATCCTTGAAAATTTGATCACAAGATTTTTGGGAGCTCGGCAAGCTGTTTTACCCGGCCTAAAAAATGTGTCTCGCACGACATCGCGCAAGATGTTGAATTTTGGACTAAGAAAATGTTGAGAAATCCTACTTTATATTGTAAGAATTTGTGGGAGAAAAGTCCTGCAGGATAGCCTCTAGTAATGCTTTATTATTATTTGTTGGATCTTTGTGTACAAGATTGATTACATAGAATTTTATTGGTTCCAACTTCTGCTATTTGTCGAACTCTTTGTAAAAGTTATGTTATTTTGAGGACTTATCATGTATTTTCACTGTAACGATAGAAGGTGGGAATATTTTGATCATTATGTATTCTGGCCTGATCGTTATTTGTTCAGTTGAGCAACCCTTTGATGCTCTCTCGCGAATTCGATATAGGCTTGAAAACATCGTCAACAGGATTATATTATCTTATTTCGATTACTTCATCATAGAACGTGACCTAATGACGTCATCATTGGTGTCACCCTCATGAAATTTGTTGGAATCTTTTCCTAAATGCAGTGCTTCGCAATCGTTACTTTATTTTGAAGGCTGGATTGAACATTTCTGCCCTAGTGCCTTTGTATGCAATCATCGGAAAATTGTCTCTAAACAGCGTTATCGTAAAGGTCGTAACTCCCAAAATTAGTGGTTTTGAGTTGATGATGGTTTCTAGTTCTCGTGATGATAATTCATCGTTCTAGAATAATAAAATGATGTATAATTCATTAATCATACAAAATATAACAAATTATTTTCCATTATTGTAACTCCATTTTTTAGTACCATAGAAAGTTACTCTCCTGTAAAATTACCATTTTCTGAGATACGATATTTTGACTCTAGGCCGACGTTATACCCTATCGATTTTCAAAAAAATGTTTCGATATTCGTCCTCTCTTCTATCTGTCTTTTTCAAAATATGCCACCCCTTACAATGTGGCCGTTATAGGCATTTGTCTATCTTGCCTATGTGTGGATCCACTGTTGGCTCACAGATCATTTTCACTAATGGAATTTAGGTTTTCAGTTGCTAGCCAATTTATCTGAAATTTTTTCAAGACTTTCTCTGTAAAGGAAATGAAGTTAGAAATTTTCTTCGATTTGCGCTCTTTATGAGCCTCTCTGAATTCGAAATTATCATAAGATCGGGGCTTTAAATTTTTTGAAGTCATATAATTTGTGAGGATGAAAACTTGAAATTAACAAACCCTGAAGCTTCATTAGTATGGAATGTTTGTAAATTTTTCACTCCTCGTTAGGTTTGCTCAGTGTTGCAATAGTGATTTTTCGATCACTGACTTGATTGTGACTTCGTGAGGGTGTTTGATCGAAAATTATTCCCAAATTTTTTTGTATTATTAAAAATTGCCAGTTGTTGATCTCATGTACAAAATAAGTAGGAAACAAAAGTACCCTCACTAATATTATTTTGTCTTTTTTCTTTACAGAGGTTCACTCAGTATTTGGCTTCCAGTAATAGTACCTTTCAGTTGAGTAATTTCTTGGATAAAAGCGGAGTTCAAGGTTGGTAAATATGAAAAATTTGGTTGTGAATAATATTGACGCTAAAATATCGTACATGAAAAGAATCACTAATTGTTGATGTACAATACTCTTATTGTCAACATCTCTACCGCAGCCTCTGGCTTATTTTATTCTTAAGGTTCGCATCATTAAACTGTATAATCTATTAATGGATTTTTTACGTTTTTTCTTTTCTTTCACGCTTAAGTAGCTGGAGCTCGAATAGGTAAGTATGGGTGTGTGTGACGATTGTTATACGAAGATTAGCTAGCTTTTATTGACACAGCTATTTGACGCGGTGATTGATTTCAATAGTATTGAACTGCTTAGAGTTATTTTTGGTTATTCGCGCGAGGGAACAGCCATGATGCACTAGTAGTAGCAAGTCCTAATAAGTCTTTACTGTTCTAAAGAAGTGGGCAAAAAAAGAAAAATCGTTCATACTTTGATAACAATTTTGTAATTCGCGATTCAAATACTACGCAAGTAAAACTTTGTATGATATGCTTTTTACCGTCGCGGAACGAGTGGGCAACGTACAAGGTTGTGATGATTTTCGAAATTATTTTCTTAGAAATTCCGGTTACTCGTCGTTAATTTTGTCAGGGCACCCGACAGACAGTCATCTATAGTGTAGATTAAGGCGCGAGCAGATGTGAAAATTGCGGAGACAATTTGTGTCTCGTGGCGTACGCTCCCTGTCAAATTCCTGCCGACTCTTTCGTATTCGGTTCGTACGACGACCTGGGTCCAGTAATTGCCCCGATCAACGACCTGTTATTTGGTGACCGCGTGTTCGCGTGAGTGTAATTGCACGCATTACGCGTCTGTTGAATCGTTGTTATTTTTTACTGAACGAATAAAGTATACCTACGTAGATAATGAGCAAGATGTTGGCTGAAGAGAAAATGAGAGACGAAAGTAGGGAACGACGAACGGTTTGTAGTTTTGGTTCGTTACCGATGCAGATGCCGGCAATGACGGCGTCTCTCTAGCGGCCGGCTCGCTCACCTTCTTCAGTTGCCGGTAAATGATGACGATGAGGAATTGATACGCGCGATGTATGTGGGTAAATGTTACGATTATGAAGGTCAGTATCTTCTTGTTGGCTCGTTGAAACGTTGTTGTGGCACTCGAGTTAAGATATTGTATGAAGATTAGAGGTTGTAGTATTCGTGAAAGATTCGCCTTCGTGAGAACTGATGAAGATGCTAACGCGAACAGCGCATCTTTCCGTTACGTAGTCTCGTTTATTTTGTAAATATGCGGTATCGAAACGGAAAATTATTCTTCGTCAGTCAATTCGGTTCTTGTGCAAGCGAATTCCAAGACTTTTTTTGGAATGGAATTTTTGAGAATTCGATGCCGCGTTAACTGTCCGATACGTCTAAACTCGCGTAGGACAAGTTTGGTCATGATTGGAAACGATTGAAGAAATGAAAGCGGAGTGGAAAATGTTCGTCTTTGTGGTCTTTTTTTTTTGGAAAGGGATCCCTTTGAGAGATTCGATCTCGTTAGTCTTCATGAAATCGTATGAAAGTGATATTTGTCAGTACCTATTCGGTGACCCGAAAATGAAATAATGGAAAGTTTGAATCATTGGCATTAGAACAAACTTGGAAGTTATCGAACTATCCTGGGAAGGGGGGAGCAGGTAGACCATATTTGTGTTCTGACAAACTGGCCTGGAAAGTAAAGAGCGAAACGTAGCTGTACACCTGGTATTGTCCATTTTAGATTCCTCAGAGTAACATAATCAGGGTGTCTATCGGTCAAGTAAATCAAGTCAAAGTCAAGTATCTCCATTAACATTGAGGGGGTTTGTCCATGAAGTCCGAGAATTCCTTTGAGGCAAATTTGCTATACTATGAAAAGAAAATAGGAAAGACCTCATTTATATTTCAAGGGCATGCCTACTTTGTGATGAAATCATATAGCCTGGTTTGTAAATTCTCTTACAGAGGTGCACGCCCCTTGTTTGGTTTGGACTTATGTAAGTGTGGTGTCCTGTAAGATTATCCAGCTCAGGGAGACTCACTTGCTCCGCGCTCGCTCGCCCCCGTTCTTGGATTAATGTAGGCGCTGTGTACTGTAAATCAAACTATCTGGCTCCCATATGGATATCAACATTGGTGACTTCATTAACTCGTGACGTCATAACCACTCATGATGGCTGCCTGTGACGCTCGATCTCTCCCATCTATTCTTAGGATCACTCACTCCGCTCTTGAAGGACATTGAGAATGCTGCCATCATGAACGGTTATGATGTTGTCAGCTTAGGCTCTCTCTTCCTTACTCTCTTTTGTTCCCAGGATCAAACCCTCTTCTCGTAAGCCTCGCAACAGTCTCCATGTACTAGGCTTAATAGTAATACTGCTTGAGTCATCGTTGTACTAGGCCACGGGGGATGGCCTCATACTTGCAGATTTCAGAATTGTGGTACTAATCTTTAACCTCTATTATAGCGTGTTATATACAGTATACTAAACTATACTAGGTTTTCTATTAGCCTTCATGAAATCAGGCCTAATATAGACCGGAGGTACAGCAGTATAAAAGCCTGAACTAAACCACTTATAGATTACAAGGATAAGAGGAGGTGGATTGAACTCACAAATTCAGAATCAGGCTCGGGGTCACGCTTGATGACTTCACCAGCTGATGACGTCATAGTTCGATGCCGTCACCAGTTGATTACGTCATAGTTCATGTTCATCGTAAAGGAAGAGAAAGGATACAGTATACAGGGTTATTAGGGGGTGAAGGAACTCGCAGATTTTCAGAATCAACAAGGCCGACGGGCCACTAGGCTTACCGCGAGCCAAAGGATACGATGATATCTAGAGTCCTCTCGGGGAATGGGAGGGGGAGCAACTCGCGAGGGTGGTGCGAACCCGCAAATTCTGGAATCAGAAAACTTCAGGGAAGACATAAAATATGTCAAAAGAAGACAATTATGTAAAACTAACCTGGAAAGGCGGAGTGGGAATCGTGACCTTGCCCCCAGGCTAAATTGATTTATTCTCCTGCCAGTATGATATAATCCAGTATACCTTATTAAGATATTGATCCAAGACTTTGGCAAAGTCTGCCATAAGAAAGAAGGAAGCGGGGTGCCTCCAGCCGTTTGGATAGATTATTGTCTTCTCTTTCATCTTCTTCTACTTCGATGATGTTTTTTGAACGTGTAGCTTTTAACCCCTAATTTACTCTCGAAGTCGGTGGCAATCGCATCTTTTTTTTTGGATCTTTCTATTCCCATGGACGGTACAGGATAATTCCCGTAAATTGAAATATTTGAGACCCATTATACATCGACTTCAGCATATATTTACGAACCTTCCCTCCATTCCTCCCTCCCCTTTCCCCTCCGATATCACCCTCTCTTCGCCATTCGTGCTTCAAACATGAGTTCGATCAACCTATCCTGACCTATCAAGTTCATTCTGTATCTTTAACATTGCGTCACACTCTCGTGTTCTTTGTAATCGTCTTAGTCTCGGGCAAGTTGTGCGCTGCAGTCAATCACGAAACTTTTCATTGGATAAAGATTTACGAATATTAAGTCTCTGTCTCATACTTTCAGTTTGCGATGTATTAGTCGAGAATTTTAAATAAAAATGGAGGAAATTTTCAACTTCTATCGTTATCAATCGCCTCGCGTTTCCTGAGCTTATCGTTGATGAGCACATTTCCTGTCCCACGCACTGAGTAAGCATAATGTTAGAAAGATTTGCGGAGTTATCTTCGTCGTAGGTGGATCAACGAATTATTGTTCGTATTTTTATTCCATAAAATATAGACTATCCAACTTTTCGTTCGTATTATTCTTCTCTTGTCTCGATTCAAAAGAAGTTTGTTTGTTGAAAGATTCAAAATTCCCAGCCATTAGTCGATTGAATTATTTTGGTTACTTGTTGTGCTGTTGTAAATGTGTACCTAACTCTGTATCAGTCGCTTTGAACCCTACCGACCACTGAGACGATCTTCGAGGCAGGTTTTAATGTGACAGCCTCACTTCTGAAAAAGATTCTCTCGATAACGGTGATTATTGAGAGTGAAAGATGTTACTTGCGGAAGAAAGTTTTTCGAACCCTGCGAAAACGCCCGCCAATACTTTTCATGGAATCCAATTCGAGCTATTACAAAACCAATCTAGTGCTGTTCTTATCTGAGTACACAATGAGAACAAAAAAAAAAATTGGAATAATACCAAAACAATGTAAAATATTTCTTTTGTCTAGGTCCTCATAGGTGAACTCTGCGTTGTTGGAGTGATATTTAAATTTCTCTGCTTTCGCTCATGTTGTTGATTAAAATCCCTTTTCACGAGTACAGCTTGTAGTATTGTTGCTGTTGAACAAAACTAAATGATATATCGATGGTGGAATCTGTATACGTTTTTTTTTTATGATCTCTCAGATAATTGGCTGCATCATGTCCATATTCTGGGCAAAAAGTTCAGAATATTGAACGTTGCTTCGTCGAACAGTTTTTTGGTTTTTTAGAATTCTCTAGTCAGAAACCTCCTTCCGGTACTCCCCTCCCCCTATCATGGGTTATCGAATGCTCGAGGAAATGAATAAGGAAAGAAGGAATCTGACAAGTCTGTATTGGTCTTAAAGTTCATAAATCGGGAGAAGAAAGTGAAACAAAAAGGAATCCGTGGTCATTCTACGCATCATTCAACCATTCATGCAAGTACAAGTTCAAGTTATGAATTTCCTTCAAAACTTCTTGTAGTGTTGTCGTTGTGGAACTTGAACTGAGGTTGATGTGTAAAAGCAAAAAGAGCAGTGAACGAGTGAACATGCTAATTTCAAACTAAGTACCCCCTTTTGGCACTTCCTTCCATTCTTATAATCGCTAACTGTGTATCACCATTTGCTCGAATTTTTGGTCTGACAAATTTTTGTGGTAACTTTCTACTAATGGGTTCTACTGAAATTTGAGATGTGATAAAGTCATCTTGAGTGACTACAGGAAGAAATTTAAATCTTCTTGCCGTGAGAGATACTTTTGGCGTATTTCGAGTGTAATGAAAAAAAGTATCTTTCTTCCACTCCACTTCCTGGAACCCAGTAAAATATTATGCTCCCCGTATTTTGTGTTTGAATGTTGTAACTCAATCTGCGCATGTCATTCTACTATGTCTTCATTCAGCTTAATATTTTCAGGAATTCGAAATAATGTACTTACGTTTTGACGCTTATGTAATACTTTTATGTTCGTTCCTGTTTTCAGGTTATGAAATGTCTCCATTTATCCGACGTTACGCACGTTATTTAAATGAGAAAGCTCTTTCATACCGTACAGTCGCATTCGACTTCTGTAAAGTGAAACGAGGGTGAGTATCTATATTATCTTATTATCTATAAATGTTTTACCGTAAAGTCCGAGTCGCAAACTTGATAGTGTTCCTTATCAAAAAATACGAGCGAATTGTAGAATTGCCTCGAGTGCACCGCTTGCTGATCAGTATTAAATGGCGAGCCTCTTATACCCATTAGGACGGAACGAGTGAATTTCATGCATGGCCCTTCAATCCTCATCTGAGTGCGCGCTGAAATTTTCTTCTCACGAGAACAGGAAATCGATTCCATACGTACATGCTGATTGATTCAAATTCCTTGCCTTCCCACAGCCTGTGGCATCTCTCTTTCCAATATGCTGCCCCTCGTGAACGCTTTTTGAAAGGAAATTTATACGAAATATCGTTCATAAATTTTTTTAAGCCGCAGGGTCTGTAAAACGGTCTTTTTTCTCGTTTTCTGTATAATATGTAGTGCTGTAACATCAGAATGAATGGTCAACATTTTTTTCCCTTGTTCATTTTCCATTATAAAGCTCACGTGGTAGTGAGATTTTTCAATGAAATTCGTGACTACATACCATCGCTATCGATCACGATTAGACACCAAGTATAAATGACGTCATAAATTTCGTCATGACTGGTCACGATTGTCATTGTCGAAGAAGCGTTTTTATAATACTCCCACACATGTATCAAACTCTCTCATTGATTGGTAAGATGTATCGTTTTGTATTCTTCCATTCATTCTCTCTCGGTTTTGTGTAAAAATTAGCGAATTGATTTTGTTGGATGTGCGTGGAAGAGTCGAAAAATGAACTACCCTATAGTGGAGGGACCGATGAATTTCTGACAGAAGGGATTTTCCCTTCCAGGAGAAACATTAGATCGTGAACATTTTTAAATAATTCAAAACTGCTGAGATAGGATTCAGAAGGATCCGAAGGAGCCTCAGATTTTATCGATCATGATACAACATTAGCGTAGTATGGTAATGTAGTTAGGAATTTTCTCCTCGGGAGAGGGGGAGGATCCAAAAATTTCCGAAGAGAAAATTTTTATTGGGCAAAGAAAAAGAAAAGCTTTATTACCCAAGCTTGTATTTTTTGGCATTAGAAATAAAAATTTTGTCACTTTAATGTTGCATTTTTGGCATTATTTGGCATTAAAAAGAAAGAAAAAAAAAAAAAAAAAAAAAAGGGAAAAAATTCGCGTTTTTTGTACTTTTACAAATTTAAGACCAGAATTATTCAATTTCCGACCAAAATTACGTGATTATTGACCAACGTAAACCAATTTTGGGGTTCAAATTCATCAATATAACATCGTAGCAATTTTTCAATCGACATTTTAAATTTTCCGATTTTGCACTAAAATTTATAATATTTTCAACAAAAACTAATTTTTACTAAAATTGTGAAATGTTGAGCAAAACTCAGCAAATTTTGTTCGAAATTTCGTGAGTTTCCTGGAAAAAAAAAATGCCATCTTACCAAAAAATGTCAAAACTGGCGTTATTGCCTAATAATGCCAAAAATTACGAAAATCGCCGGAAAAAAAATTAAATTAATTTTATTACATTTTTTACTGTTTTTTTTCCCCGCGATTTTTGTGATTTTTGACAATTTTATTACATTTTTTACTATTTTTTTTTTCAGCTATTCTTGTGATTTTCGGCACTATTAGGCAATAACGCCATTTTTGGCATTTTTTGGTTGGATGGAACTTTTTTCCCAGGGCCCTCAAGGCATAAAACGCTTTGATTTTTAGTGAGATGCCCCTCAGGGGAAAAAACTGACATACGCCGGAGAATCCGCGCTCTCTCTATTACTTAATTGGAAATTATGAGTCTCCAGGTTTTTGGAAAGCCTCTGGGGTGGGGGAGGAAGGTTGTCTCTAATCCCTCGGTAAATACGCCTCTGGCTTAATGTACAATAGTATGACGCCCTGTTTTCCTCTTCTCTAGTCTAACATACGCGTATATAGCGTAGTATAGGTCATCTTGCCTGTGTACTAGGTATTTTACAAGTCTTTCAATTGATTCAAGGTCACTCATGACGTCGTCAACTGTGTCACGTCATCATTTTTATCTCGTAATTTCGTTAGGAGAATTTCAGATAGATCTCCAACTTCAAGACATATTCATCTTAGAAAAACCAATGACTTCCTTAACGATGTTAAACGAGGAACGCAGGGAATTTGTTCTATGTGTTGATATGACCCGCATTAGAATAGCCCCTCCAAGTATGCAATGCTTTGTGCACCAATTGACTCAGCCCTTTCAATGAGCCAAATATGCCCTGCTTCAAACATCGTAAGACCCCTCCTATTTTAAATTACAGGTCGCGAGTCGAATTTTTTAGTCCCTATCCTATCATAGCTCGAGAGTCGAAATTTTTCTAATTTTTTTGCCGGACGGCGCAGGGCGAATTTCTCAAAAAAAAACACCCAATAGAACAGGTTTTCCTGTTAAAATATTATCGGCCATTGAATATTCTGCGATGTTAGAGGCAAATCCGCGATCACTCATGCTTTCGATCGTCTGCCCTGAATTAGTTCGAACTTCGAGTGGATGCGATTCTCTAGGATACTCGAAAAGTGAAGAAAATAACTGCGAAAGTCACTAAGGTTGAAGCTTAACCAATGAGGGTCACCGAAAATGCTCTCTCCAATTTCCCTAATTATGTTGAAGAAGTTTGGAGTGTTAATTAAAGTACTGTTATCATTAACAGGCCTTCGCTAAAAAAAAATGTCTGCTCAACCCCTAATCCAGTGACTCCTCTCCTTTACGGGTTGCCTAAGGTGCACAAAAAAGGTACCCCGATGCGACCTGTGGTATCCGATGTCCCCTTCTCCTCGCTAAATCTGTAGGCCGGTAGTTTGAATCTCGTATTGAGTATGAGTCCTTACTCCGTAAAAAACTCGTTTTCCTTAGGTGACCTCCAGGCACTACCCTTCTTTTCCTTTGATGTGGTCGTTCTGTTCCCCAAACATACCAAAAACGATTGCTATCCAGCGTATGGGTGACCTTTTTGTCGAATTTAATACTCCTCACGAAGAGATACAAGAATTTTTTGATCTGCTAAGTGTCTGCTGGTCCCCTAATTTTTGCAAATTTGATGGAAAATTTTTCGAGTTTCCCGAGGAGGTAGGCATTCGTGTTGGGTCACCCTTGGGTTCGATCGTTTCCAAAGTCTTCACGTCTAAATTCGAGGTTGAGCTTTTTTCCTCGGGCCAAGTATTCTTGAATCACGCTCTTTACTGGCACAGGTATGTAGTTATGGGCAGGTCCTAAAGGTCCCCCTAATGAGTTTTTTCAGTATCTAAATGTACAATACCCCTCCAAAGAATTTACTTTGGAGGTTCTTCCATCAACTTCTTGGATCTTATCATCTCCAATAAAAATGGGGTCCAGGAGTTTGCAATACATAGAAAAGATACTTGGACTAATATTGTTGTCCACGGCTCGTCATTCTGTTCCGTTACCTATCATATAACTGCTTTTATTAGCTTCACTCGTCGAATAAACCCACAATCAGCCTTCCTAAAAGAACTAATATCGTTTTTCGATTCTGAGGAACGTCCAACAATTTTGACGATCGAGTTAAACATACATGAGGAGAAGAGCATGGAATAATTTCGACCATAAGAGAGGAGGGGACTTGAAGAAATTTTGATCTTCAAGCTACATAAAAAAGAAGGGGGTACTAGGAAGAATTTCGACGTTCAGGTGAACTGGTGAGCTGCGAGTTTTCCTCCTTTTGATGCTACCTCTCAAAAAATTGTTACTAATTTTTGAAATTATTTCGGTGAAGCTGAATTCAAAGAATATGAAATTCTCCTATCAGAAATAGAGAGGAAATTCTTGTGCTTCGATAAAGCCTTTCTCTCTCCATCGGCCCCGTTCAATCCATCATTTGAGAACGATATTCTTCGGTTTACGAGAAAGAGAAGTGTATTGTAACGTCACCCAGAGAATCGAGAGTGCGGACAACTATCTTCCAGCTTTTCCTCTATCTTTGAGGTCTGTGGTCGGTTCTGTTCTGGATTCTTATCATTCTTCTTTTCCATCTGTTTAGTATTTATACTCATGTATGCGTGATGTGCTCATGTTTTTTCTTGTCCGCGATTAAATTAATAAACACTCTATCAATTGGTTTTCATCCTGTGTTCTACAATCCTACGACTACGAAAGAGTTTTTTGTCAGGTTGAAGGACTCTATCCCACCGATGGAAAAGAGTGGGGTAGATTGGAAGGACTGTAATGGAGTTTATGAAGGTGGGACCGGTTGTCAGCTCGAAATAAGAGTGGCTAAAGTACAGAAAGGCTTGAGAAGAAAAAAATTTGGGGGTCACTTAATTACCACTGGTCATAGTTTTAGAGAGGGGTCAGAAACCCTCCTCCATAGAGATTTTACAAGTCGCTGAATTAAGTCAAGGTCATCCTCTGTCTGGTATGTAGTTTTTTCGAGACCCTCTTTCAGAGAAATTTTAGGTAGCCGGATGCAGTCGAACTCTCAACTAGCCTCCAAATCTTATCCCACGCTTCTCCAAGTCCTTAATCATTTACGAGTCGAATTTTAAAAGATACCACTCGTATTAGGATATATCTGTCGGATGGTTCTTGATCGGCGAATTTCTTCAATGTTTCAGGAAAGAAGATGGAGTTCTGAGAACCATGAATGCTGACAAGCTACTAAAGACATTGCCTGTGCTACAAAGTCAGTTAGACGCACTCCTCGAATTCGATTGCACACCAGCCGATTTGTCAAATGGCGTTATCAATATGGCTTTCATGTTATTATTTAGGGATCTTATTAGATTATTTGCTGGATATAACGATAGTATTATCAATTTATTAGGTGAGCATTATTATCAGCATTTTTATTGATATTAATTAGTTGATGTTTTGTAGTTTTACTAAGTCTCCACGACGCCAATCAATATCCTGGTATTTCAACTGTCTACCAGAGCGGCCACTCTTCTGGGAAAACTGAAAAAATCGATAAAATTCAGAGAAATTTGGCCAAGCCATAAAGTTTGAGTAACTAGTAAATCGAGAATTTTAGCCGGAAAAAATCGAAAAATGGTCGCTAGGGATGTTAGGAAACTCATCATTCAGTGTGCTTTGAGATAGTAGACTATTATGCAATAACAGGGCTTTTCGCGTTCCTATAATGAGACTTCTGATTGAACTGTTTTGAACCTTAATTCAGTGACTTTTGATACTTTGAAAAGTAAACTTGCACCCCCTTTCAATCGGATTTGTGTTTGAACAACTTGAACATGAATGGAAAGGGGTGCTTGTGAATTCAAGAAAATTGAACAGCTGATATGCTTTAGACCTCGACGTACTCATTTTTGATCTGAGGCATAGAAACGTCAGCGAAGCTAGCAGCTCAAGCGCTCATCATCGAGGTCGAGGAAGGAAAAGACCTTGACCTATGTATTTAGCAGAGTCCTAATCCGAACTATTCGTTTGCATTTGTAGCTGAAATTATGTAGAAGAAGATGAATGTTGGAGAAAACCACGATCTTCTTTGCCCTTAAAAGACATGGGTATTGCAATGACACCAGCATCAACAATAAACATCACCGGGAAGGCTAGCGATTGCAATAACTATCTGCGATAGAAACAAAAAGAAAAGTAAATTTTTCTGAACAATTATTATGGAGGCAGAACCTCATCTTTCAGCTATTTAGCAAACTTTTGATTAAGGAGATGAATCGCCCTTATTTTTGAGTGTAAATTTTCCTGAATGCTAAACTGAATCCTGATGGGGTATTTCTATTAAAAATTTTAGGCATTAAAGTCCTAATGAGTGTTTTTAGTGTTGGTAAAAAACCATTAAATAGTACAGTTCTGTTAAGCTCTTGGGAAAATTTGAGCTACCATATTATGGAATTAGCATTAAGTATTTGAGTTAAAATTGTTGGGAGAAAAAATGCTAGCTTTTCTATTTAAAATTCTTCTTTTACAAACTATGCGAGTCTGCAACGCCTTCGATTTCTGTGATCGTCAATCCTTGTCCCGAGTACTAACGATTAATGAAATATTTTGCTTACTTCTTGCGGAACTCCTTACGATGGACAAACAAATATTTGCATGATCAGCGCCCAGTAATAATTATAAATAATCAATTTGGAAAAGGACTCGAATTTCCGGTTGAAAAAAAGAACGGTAAATTACGGTGGCTATAAAGCGTCGCATAATATTATGTTGTTCTTAGCTCGCGCCGTGGAGTTGAAATGAAGTCTCTCGCCGACGCTTACGTACTTTGCTTAGCACCCGGGAAAATTCGAATCGAAATCAAATCAAGATGTGTGGTGCCTATTAAATCATCCTTGGAATACTGTTTTCTTTCACGATTTCTGTCAAGCAATCAAAATCGACGTTAATTTTAAGAATGAGCTATTTCGATTCTTCTCGCGCTGATAATCGTGGTAAATTTTATTTTGGCCCATCTAGCGCGTATAATCTTTGCGATCTATTTGAAGAATCCGATAATATGAAGACCGATATCGGTAAAAATGAACACGCGAATAATGCAAGCGTAAATCGTCCGTACTTCGATCTAGAAGACCTATTGCTTACGAGCGATTTTTCTGGTCTAGATGACGAATGCGTACAAGAAAAGTTTCTCCGTGTAGAAGATCTTTGCGAGGATAATGTGATCGAGTTTTCAAATTTCGTCGAAAATGTGACCTCATCGGGCGTTAATTCGGGCTCTACGACCGACTTTTTTTCGTGTCTCGGTAGCGATTCTGCTGTCAATGATGGCGATTGTTCGCCATTCAATATTGTGACTCAAGCTGTGGAAAAGTTGTCCTCGTCGATGAGTAATATAGGTACCCGTTCAAGCGATTTCTCTTCTCAGTATGCAGACTGCCTGTCTACCATCAGTGGTAAACGCGATGGCTCAGGCACGCTGAACGAATCTAGTATATCGGAGAAGTCATTGTTATCCATCACTTACCTCGAATTTTCCGAGCAGACTGATTGTACCGACGATGTCTTGAAAGAATATTGCGAATCTTCGAACGCTTCAACGTTCATTTTCCCGAGTTCGTCATCCGCGCTATCCGATGCAGACATATTCTCCAGAAGTGTGAGTACTGTATCGACCCACACAAACGAAGTGATAACTCCGTTGTACGATAATGAATCTTCTTTTGGCGTAAAATCGACGGCTGGAGGTTGCTGTAGCGTTTCTAGCGTTGCAACACCAGACGCTTTACACTCTCGTATAGCTGAAGACACTGTCGCCGATAGACAAGTAGATAGGAATGAGGCTAAATTGCAATGCAATTCTTGGCACGAAGGATATCGAGAAAGAGAATCTCAGCCTTCGACTGAGTCCGTACGCAAAACACGTTCTGATGAGTGCTTGGGTTTGAAACGAAAACGGATTCTAGCTGACGAAAAAGAAACGCGGATAAGACGAGCGCCTTCGGATGGCAGCGATTTATTTCTCAGTTCTAAGTCTTTGTGTAAACGCTGTTGTAGCGAAGATTGTATGGAAGCATTTGTTCGTGCTTATAAACGTTTAAAAAAAATGTAGCTAATTCTCTGTGATCAGATTATTTTTAATAAGACCGATGTCGGAAGAGGAGTGACTGATGTCCTTTTCTTGTTTGTCTTTACAGAGAAATATTTTGACATGAATAAAAAACAGTGTCGAGATGCTCTTGATCTCTATAAAAAATTCTTAATCCGTATGGACAGAGTCGGAGAATTTTTGAAAGTGGCAGAGAACATTGGAATCGATAAAGGTGAAATTCCAGACTTAACGAAGGTAAGGATGTTTGGAATTTCGTACCGTAATTTTTTATCATCATTTATGAAGTCAGTCGCGTTTGAACTGTATGTATTCTTGTTTGTTTCTAGGCACCTAGTAGTTTATTGGAAGCTTTAGAACAGCATTTAGCCGCCTTAGAGGGCAAGAAATCCGTGGCAAATGCGCCGGCACAAGTTGCTACGTAAGTGATTGCATCAATATTCTGTTAAATTAGAGGTGGTTTACCGCTGGGAGCGATTAAAGTCGACAAAATTGGAAACGAGATCAGACATGGCAGTGGCAACTGAGCTGCAGGTGTAACATAAATAAGCGAGACACCTCCCATAAGGAATACAAGTCAACCCTTTTAGCTCTGAAGTCTGAAATTTAAAGGCTACAACTTTCATTCATGAATTCGATATTTTTTTAGATAATATCACAATTTTTTTAAACTCCCGTATACGCCTGTGATAAGATTCACCTAGCGCTGTTCCATAGGCACATCCAACTGATAATTTTCATGTGGTTCAAACTCAAAATTACATAATCTCTGCCAGCAGCGTGACGTTACTTGTTGGAGGTTAGGTAATTTTGAGTTTGAGCCAGGCAAAATATCCGCGACAAAAACGAAAACAATAGCTTCCAGAGGAAAAAACCTGTGTCGACCGAAAATCTTCGTAGACAAGAAGAAGGTAGAGCAGGTCAACATCTTTAGATATGTAGGCGTAGATATATTGTATCAAGGGGAGGTTGATGTGTGCAGAACAAATTGGATCGATTTCTAAGAGTATCGGGGATCAATAAATAGGACGCTGAAAGCAAATAAACTCTCACGAGAGGCTCGCCTGTGAGTCTATAACGGATTGTCAGTTTGGTATACCAATGTAACTCCTTTAGCGCTGTTGCCAAGTAAATCACTCGTGAGTAGGAGGCCTGTAATTTTTCTCTTTTGAGTTTTGATTGAGTTATCTAAAAAGAAGTCGGGAAGCCATTCAGCGCAAAAATAAGAAGAATGAAATTTGTAGAATTTTATACAAGTTACCATCTCATAAAAGTTGATTTAATTGATTTTTGGGAAGCTTCCGTCCACCACTCGCGACGTCTATCAATTCGGACCGAGCAGCGCTAGCATCGCGCAAAATTTTTGAATTTTCTAAAATCTCTCAAAAATATGATCATCTGAAAGAAAATTTTCCACTCTTCAATTTCGTTCCTTACGAGTACACGCCTAAATTCATTATTTTTTGAGAAATTTAGGAAAAACTAAAAAATCACCTTTGGTTTCAAGTCACGAGCACCGTTGGCTTATCAGTACTTTCTAGGTATTTTTCATAGGCGACACTAGCGATCCTACAATATGCCCGGTTCGAATAACTGTTTTCGTTAAGCGCGATACTAGCGCTAGTTCTCATTAAGTAGAGAAAATCGAAAAAATTCATTAAGCTACCAGGAAATGGTAGCGTTCACTGCTAGTGACAAATCGAGTCCGTATGAATGAAATATGCTTGCCGCATTTACTTCTGTGTTTTGTTTACTGTCATTCAACACGCAATTTCCCTTGAGAAAAAGTAACCCAAGGAATAATTGATTGGTGTTCAAAAAAAAAAAAAAAAAAAAACACAAAAATACAAAAATGAGTGATAGGAGGTTCACTTTTACCGCACGAATAACGAATCTTCATACCTAACGATGAAAATGAACCTCCAGTTCCCTATGTAGGATTCATTTCTAAATTAATATTAATCGATCTTTACATTACTATTCAAGCCCGTCACCCTTCAGGAGTGCTACAATAGAAAAAATTGGAAACTGGAGCAGGAAGATTTTCACGTTTGGATTTTAAAGAAATAATCTCAAAATAACTCGAGAACGAGGCCATTTAGCGGAAAAATTATTAAGAGAAGAAAATTTGTAAATACCTTCTTACGAAAATTGATTTTGGGAGCACGTCTGCCCACCACCTTCGTCACCCGTTCACGAGAGGATTGCAGTCAGCTGAAACCCAAAAGCGGAATTTAGCCGAATTTCTACTGATAAGAGCGAGGCTAAAAGACGAGTCGGTATTTTACGCCACATTGGGAGGGAAGTTGATTCCAGGAGTCTTCGAAGTTTTTACGTTTGCACGCTCGCGTTGCGCGGTATTGCGTCTCGTATTCATGCTTTGGACTGTGGGTCCTTGGGCCTGTATGGACTTTGAATATTTTCCAAAATTTTTACTCGAAAAAAAAGGCGAAGTACAAGAATATTTTTGGACTTCAAAAATTCTTTGAGATATTCTACTTGAAAAAACGATCAAGTCCGAGAAATGAGAATATTATTGGACTTCAAATATTTAAAGTACCAGAATATTATTGGACATGTTATGTTCCTGGACGATTTACTCAAAAAATGACGGAGTCCGAGATTAATACTGGACTTGGAATATTTTTTGAGGTATTTGACTCAAGAAACCGACAAAGTACAAGAATATTTTTGGACTTGGAAAATTTTTTTAGTTTCAAGATATTTGACTTAGAAAAACAACAAAGTCTGAGAATATTTTCCAGGATATTCTACTTGAAAAATGACAGTCCAAGAATAATATTGGACTCGGAATATTCTTCGAGATATTTTACGCGAGAAAATGACAAAAACAAGAAAGTACCAGAATATATTTTTGGGCTTGGAATATTTCTCGTGATCTCTCAAAAAATAATTAAGTTTTGGAACATTTCTTGACTTACAATATTTTCTGAGATATAACTGATAGTTTTTTCATGTAAAACATCTCAAAACAATTTTCCAAGTCGAAAATGTTCTTGTACTTGGGTTGTTTTCGGAGTAAAATATTTCAAAAAATATTCCAAGTACAAAATTATTCTCACACTCGGTTGTTTTTTGAGTAAATCATTCAGGAAAATATCCCAAGTCCAAAAAAATTCTTTTACTCTGTCGTTTCCTCGAGTAAAATATCTCGAAAAATATTCCAAGTCCAGTATTAATCTCGGACTCGGTCGTTTTTTTGAGTAAATCATTCAGGAAAATATTCCAAGTCTAATGATATTCTGGTACTTTGTCCTTTTTTTAAGTAAGATACTTCAAAAAATACAGTCCAATAATATTTTCGGACTTTGTTGTTTCCTTCAAGTAAAATACCAAAAAAATTTTCGAAGTCCAAAAATATTCTTGTACTTCGTCGTTTTCTCGAGTTAAATACCTCAAAACATATTTGAAGTCCAGTATTAATCTCGGACTCGGTCGTTTTTTTGAGTAAATCATTCAGGAAAATATTCCAAGTCTAATGATATTCTGGTACTTTGTCCTTTTTTTAAGTAAGATACTTCAAAAAATACAGTCCAATAATATTTTCGGACTTTGTTGTTTCCTTCAAGTAAAATACCAAAAAAATTTTCGAAGTCCAAAAATATTCTTGTACTTCGTCGTTTTCTCGAGTTAAATACCTCAAAACATATTTGAAGTCCAGTATTAATCTCGGACTCTGTTGTTTTTTTGAGTAAATCATCCAGGAAAATATCATCAGTCCAATAATATTCTGGTACTTTGTCTTTTTTTCAAGTGAATTACCTTCAAAAATATTCGAAGTTCAATAATATTCTCGGACTTGGTCGTTTTTTCAAGTAGGCTATCTCAAAGAATTTTTCATTTTCGAACTCCAAACATATTTTGGTACGTCGGTCGTTTTTTAGAGTGTAAAATATTTCGAAAAAAATGTTCAAGTCATTTCGTCTTTTTTCAAGTAAAACATTTTGGAAAATATGTGACCTGCGATAAGAAAAGGATGCCCATTGCCTACTGACAGGAACACCATTTCTCTCTGATTAGATGACCAATTAAAGAGTAATGGTATCCCTGCGCCAATGGGCAATGAGCATCTTTTCCTCATCGCAAATCACATATTCAAATTCCATACAGACCCAAGGACCCCGACCCACAGTCCAAAGCATGAATACAAGACGCAATACCGCGCAATGTGAGCGTGCAAATGCAAGAACTCCGAAGACTCGCGGAATCAACTTCCCTCCCAATGTGGCGTGAAATACCGACTCGTGGCTAAAAGCCAGCGTTACTTAATGTTTACTAAGCCAAAAGCCAAAATCAGCTAAATTTTCAGTTTTTTTTTTCGACTTTTCTAATTTTTCGTTACAAAAAATGAAATACCGCTCTCAGGTAGTCTGTAGGGTATTGTAATCATCTAAAGGAGAAGAACACAAACTGGAGAATAGGTGTCTTCGACAAGTATGACAAAGACCCAATTCTCCTGATCGTTTCATCTAAACTCAGTTTTTCTATAACATTGATCAGCCATAAATTAGTTGAATTGAGCTATCTAAATTTTTGCAATAGTCGAAAGCTGAAAGCCAAAATTTTCAAGGCGTAAGTTTAAGCTGAAAGCTGAAGCTGAAATTATCCGCAGCAACTTTCTATCCATGAGGAAGAGCACGACAGCTTATATTTTATGTATTATCTTTATTCCTATCAAAATATCAAAAAAATCGTCAATTTTCCCACCCAAAATCATCTAAATCCGCCCCGGGCTACATAAGTACACTTGAAGTCGTCACGTGATCCTTAATTAATTAGTTAGGCTACATATCAAAGTAGCTGAAGTATAGAATGTTACCGTCACTTCCACCCGTATCGTCCAAGATATCTCTGTCGAATCCCATCTCCTTTTCTGTCATGGTCACTTGAAATACGAATCAAAAGTTTCTTTTTATAGAGACGTTTCTCCTTGATGTTTTTCGGTCTCTCTATTTCCATACTCTACAACGTCTCAAATGAAGATATTATGAACAATATCAATCAATATTTTATCTTGGAGGTGCTATAACCTCCCTGAGCTACCGAAGAAACCTGCAAACTGACCAAACAAGCAAAGGGGAAAAAATGAATAAATAAAAATGAAAATTAGCTCTTTTAAAAATAATCTCTGTTGTATCGCCTCATTTGCCTATGTAAAAATTTTGATTAGTTCCACTGTTTTAGCGGAATTGTTTTGACAAAAATGTTCTTCCTAAATCCTGTATAAGAATTATTACACTTTATTTTTCTAATTATAGGCAACAAAGAACAGAAGTAAGAACCGGGGTCAGTGCATTATCATCTACCAGTTCGGCTTTCGGCACCGCGGCTCAGCAGTCTGATATCGTGGACGAAACAGTTGCCAAACAAGCTATGGCCGAAGAAGAGGCGATGATGAATCAATACAAGGTAAGTCGTTGGAAGTTTTATTGATTCGTCTCGATTATCAGCCGCCTTGTTTTCATAGTGCGCAATGCCGGCCCAAATTTCCATATTCAAACAATCTTTACCTATTTGTAATTTGTTTCAGGCAAAAGTTCAAAGCCCAGTTGGTAACGCTCCAGCAACGGCGACCACCAATCCATTCCTTAATGCAACCGCGCAGCCTATCGTAGATCTGTTTTCAGCACCTACGCCTTCGGCCGCGTCAAAAGCAAATAATCAGGTACGTTTCTTATTCGGAAGATCAATATTTTCGAACAAACGTGAATCTGAAGTTTTATTTGACTATTTCAGGCTTGTAAAGCGTCGGATGATTTATTACAGCTTGGTAATCCATTCGCCGATATGTTTGCCCAGCCCGCAGCTGCTGCTCCAGCTCCAGCCACCACATTTCCCAATAATGTAGCTAATAATAATATTTGGATGACGAATGGTGAGTACTTTACGCAATCCTTAACAAAATCGTTTTGGCTTTGAAATAATTATTCGCACCTTCTTTTCTGCTTTTGGTGATTGGGACTTCGTTTTGGTGATAACTGACCACAAAACAAGGACCACCCTTTTAAATTCTTTTTTTTTTTTTTTTTTTTTTTTTTTTCGTATCTTTCTAAAATGCCGTTGTAGGTTTTTCTAATAATAAATGTTCGTTGACTAATGCTTTCGTTGATGATCGTTCATTCACATCAGTATTTGGAGACACGGGTGCCGCTGTTGTAAATTCGACAATAACAACCGGTGAGTAATCTGTACACTTTTGTAATACTTTAAAGAGATAAATAAGAATTAGATGCGTACACAGTACCACCACGAGACGTAAATTACTGTAGAATGTTTGCGGACTTCAGAAGTGACAATATTTCCTCCCCGAAGCTTGTAGCCATTTTCAGTTTGAAAATTTTAACGCACACACGAGAGCGCGACAATTTAACTGAATTAAGAAAGAAAGAAAGCGTGTTTCTCATTTACACTAACACTCCTTGATTTGTTGTTTCAAGCTGCCTGTGACGGATTAATTTCCTCCTCCGATCCTACTTGCTCGTTTATGGGAGAACAGGGTATCACTATGCGTTGTGAAGGGATAGTCGGCGATGATGGGCGCAAAGGTAGCGTTTGCCTAACACCGCCACCACGACCACCGCCTCCGGGCCAAACGGTCCCATCCTCGGCCGGAACGAAGTCCGCTATGGACGACCTTAACGATAGTATTCGTGTAGCGATGGGCTCTCCTTCGCGTCCCCCACCTCCCACTTCCGCGCCGCAGGTAGCGCCGTCGATCGTAGCCGGCATGCCGAACGCGCAACCAATTATGCAACAAGTTTATATGTCCCAAATTCCGTCGCAAATGTTCAGTTCACCCGTGAAATTTCCCTGTGTGCCACCCGGTAAGTTTTGCGAATAAGATACTCTTGACAAATACTGCGTGTGTGTGTTCTTTTATGGCGATTAGCAAACTTGTGGGTTGACTGGCTGTGCGCGATCAATGTTTTTGGTTGATGTATGTAATTGTCGGGAAAACGCATGTCTGTAATGTGGTAATACGACTTTCGTTTTTTTTTCGAAACCTTTTTCAGGTACGGTTACGTCTAGCGCTGTGAATAATTCGAATTCGAATACGAATAAAGTCCTCACCGGTGATCTGGAGAGCAGTATCGCTTCACTGGCGGAAAATCTTACCATTAATAAGAGCAACACTCAGCCTAAGTAGGTTTTTTTTTTCTACAAGATACTAGTCTGTATTAGATGGTTTTAATTATGACGTTGAATGATAGGCCGATTCAGTGGAATTCACCGGCTAAAGGCGGTAGTAATCAGACGACGTGGACACCTCAACCCATGGCCGCGACGACTGGAGCTAATTACAAACCAATGGTACGAACGTAATTTTATGTATTGCTCGCTGGTGCATGAAGATTTTTCATATTTTGTACAGTATCTTAGTGGTAGGGCTTCACCAGATTGGCTTTCATCAATATTATCATCCTTATCGTTTCAATTTGTTTTTAATTTTATTGAAAATATCGTTTTGAAAAGTTTCCTCGGAAGGGAGGTGGTTGATTTGTGTAAATTTTGTAAAGTGTTGGACCATCTGAGTTTCGATCTCGTTACGTGTAAATTGCTGCTGAACATAGAGAACATTTCCAGCGGGACAGGTGATGATATTATATTTAAGAGTGCGACCTGGCTGATCGATGACGAATGCATGCCTTGTTTCCCAGCGACCCAGAATATACCGAAAAAACTCTCTGTAGTACCTATCGTTTTTGTCTTTACATTCACGAGCTATACGAACTCATTTTTAGGTCTCAGGAATGCCTCCTACCAATCCTGTAACCACATTCCCAGCTGCTTGTGCAATGGTAAGCGGTATTTATTGATTATCTTTTCCTTTATTTTTTTCATTTTGCACGTGACACAAAAATCGTTGAGGAAATTTTTTTTTTTTTTTTTTTCAATCGTAAAAATGGGTTGTTATCATTAAGAGTGAAAGAAAGAGAGAAGAGAAAAATATGTCCATTAATATGATTGTATTTTTCTCTTATGATTTGCACCGATATGATACAGCTTGCTTAAAATTGGAACCATATCGCTCTCATCAGCGATGCATTGTGTACGCATTATTCGCCCGTAAATATTTGGAGCTTAATGTTTCTTCTTTTTTTTTTTTTTTTTCATGTGTGAGAGCTTTCATTTATTCATAATATGTTTATAAATATTTTTATAAGCAGCGTGTTGCATGCGTTTTGTATGTAAGCTGTTGCGTTTGAGTTGATTATTATAATGTTAAATATAGTACAGTAGATATACGTGCACTGATCCCAGCGATCAAAGCTTCCGGAGATCACAATGCCCTTGATTTGTACAAGGAAAGATCACACATTTTTGAACAGCATTTGATACCGCTCCTCCTTCTCTTCCTCATAATTCTTCAATACCTCCTGCTTGGATATCCTGGGGAACCTTTAAACTTTGGAAAATGATCGGGAAATATTTATCACTTCTTTGCCCTATTTTAAAGTATTTTCAATAGTTGGTCTTGTTTCTGGCCATCGCATCGCGTTCATTGTAAATTCAATACACTACAGTCAGGTCATCCACTCATGTAAATACATTACATGAAGAATAACTCTTGTACAGGAGTCCATTGTTTATATGAATAATTTCATACCTTTTGAACGTATGGGAATCCAATGTAATAAGTGTCGTACTGGATGTAGGAACATTGAAAATAGATTGATATTTCTACTTTGGCAGTGACAAGGTCTTAGCCACACACCTCAAAGCAACCGCTCAACTTGCAGGGTGTTCCAACTACAGTAGAACAATCTGCGAAATAAGGACACAGAGCGCAAAACTATGAGAGATTGTCGCAAACGCGCATCAAAGCCCCAGAAAAATGTCTAGCATAACCATGAGAGGTTGACTTGATAGAAATTTTGGGAGTGGGTATGTTCACAATGAATTTTAATGTAAGGAAGTTGCTAGCAAGGCGGTTAGCTACTCTGCTTTCCTACTCCTAATATTCCACCGAACTTTCGGAGAGCCCAGAGACTAATTTTTGTTGAGACGTCATCAGTTATTCTCAGGCAGCTATATTTACATATCTTGAAAGTTGACAAAAATGTGAAGCTCTAGGCCCCTGAAACTTCCTTAAAAAGTCTTACATATCTTTTATACGCTGCATTTCTAGGTGTCTAACTAAAAAAGAGTTAATGTGAAAGTATCTTTATTTTGTATGTAATGTAAACTCACACTCGTCTAACATCTAACTAATTTAGAGAGGTTGTTCTAGCCTCCAAATCACTGTCTAATTCGATTTATAACAATCACAAAGCAATAGTCGATAATATAAATTTAATCCGTTTTCTCTCACACGATTTGAGACCGCGCGATAACGATTGTAAATATTTGTTTGGGCGATGATGCACGGACGTAAAACAAGTTGAAACTCGACTGCTCGATCCCTGAAAGTCGGAGATGTTACGTCCACATCACGCGATTCTAATGACTGTTTACAAAAAAAACTAAATTACAAAATTATTTTTCCCGTCCTCCGTTGACGTGTAACTTTTTGTACATTGCTTCTCTTGTAAAAATATTTTTTATACCGGGTGTAGGGTATGCAGTCTATGCCTGGAGTGAGAATGGGAGTGCCCCCGTTTGGTATGACACTGATGGGTCAGTCACAACAGACTATAGTTCCTCAACAAACACAACAAGCAACGACGCTAGATCCTTTCGGAGCGCTTTGAATTTGCACCGGGGAAGTAAGTGCTACAATCTTCAGTTTTTCTTTTTTTGTTTGTTTGTTTGTTTTTTTTTTCGAAGCAGCTTGCGCAGTAATAATGGTAGCGTTTCAACGTAATACTGTATATTCGTTTGTGAATTTATGATTTGAAGTTATTCAAAATGTAAATGCATGCATTACATAGGAGAGTGAAAAGCATGTAAATCAGGCATGATCGATTGTATAACGAAATACGGGTCTCTATTCTCCTTTCAATGTTGTATGTTTATTGAATCGTAACGTGAATGTTGACTATATCCTTGAATTTCTGTTCGCAGGATAATCAGTGGTGCTCGACTGAAAGAAAATGATGCTACGTTGGTTTTTCTAAAGCGCTTCACATTATTATGTCACTGAATTTGAAATGGAGAAAAAATTGGTCATCTTGATTGATGGGAGGTGTGATTACATATAAGTCGATCATTGGAGTGCCATTTATGTGGGCAAACATCCTACAATATTTCGTTCTATAATATTCTATTTTTTTCTCTCTTCTCAAGCCTAAATGCTTATCATTCGCAATAAATAATTCATTTATATAGAAATACCAGTTATCAAGAAAAACAGATTAAAATATATTCGTTTATGTGAAATTACTATTCTCGCGTGTGATTGTAGAATATTTATTTATAAGTTATTTACGTCGATTGTATACCCGTGTTTTTTTCTTTTTCGCTCTTGTGTCTCTCTATAGTTATATTTTTTTTGTTCATTAGACAGCATTTTTAACGATTCCAGAATAAATTTTAATCATCGTTTGTAGTAAGTTATTATGTCCCTATGTACTGTGTTTTGGTGTTTTAAAAGAAGTTATATAGAAATCATCCCCCCTCACCCTCTTTCAGATTTATTAATATATTCGAAATTTACTGTTAATCACATTGTGACCTCCGTAAATGTGAAATATATTTATTTATCAACTCATTTATTCTGTTGTTTCTACTTGTAGAGTGCGTCGAACTAGATTATCTTCCTCGTTTAGTTCATCTCTTCGGAAGAGATAAACTGTGTTATTGTCAATCCGATATTTATTTATTGCCATTTTCTTTTACAATCTATTTTAGGAGCGCTTACTTTATAAACAACCTGGTGTAGCGAAGGGGTAGTAAAGATGGATTTCTACCATACTATTTTTGTGACTAGAAATAATCTCTGGAAGTACTTCACTTATATACATCTCATTTCCACCCTCTGCTTCATAGATGGTTTAAATTCACTAAAAAGCATCGAAATGTCATCCGCGCCAAAACGGACGCACCGAAATGTCCATGGACCCTAACATACAGTGTACTAGGCCAAGAATGGCGTGAGCCCCTCAGCCTATTATACAGTATGCCAGATCTGTTACAATGTCGAAGAATAGGGGCATTACAGGGTATTGTAGCCGTATCTTACAGCTTTAGCTTTTGGCTTCATCTTTTGTAAAAATATAGCTGGCCTTGAGCTTTTTTTTGGCTGGCTGTAAGCTTTTTCAGTTGTTTTGGTATACCATTCTACTCCTTAATTTTCATTCAAAATTTAAGATAGATCGTAGAACTTGGAAGTTTCCTTGAAATGGCACTGTGGGAGAGAGAAGAGGGCAAGGTTGCGCAGCCAATCAGCATGGACTTAAACTTCAGCTTTTGGCTGACAGCTAAACCCAATAAATTCATTAGCTGGATTTTAGCTTTTTCAAAATGGGTCAAAATAATGGCTTAAGACTTAAACTTAATTATATAGCTTAATTTTACCTGCAACGAATCAATAATTTCTAATGACTGGCTATTGGCTGAAAAGCTGATGTCTCAAAATTCATTGACTGTCTTTTAGCTTTCTTAAAGAAATGGTCAAAACAAGAACTTAAGCTTAAACTGAAGCCAATAACGGCTTTAGCTGCGCATCCCTGGAAGAGGGCTATTTATTCTGGTTGTATGTGAGAAATAGGAACAAAACAATTTAGGAGAAAAATGAAGAAAAAAAATTCAAGTAATTTCTCCACTTCATGGAAAAACATTCGATAATGTGTATGCCTGTGGGCGTCACGTCACGTTGCGTTACCTAGATTTCAGACTGACCCCCAGCCCAAAGGTATAATATATAGCTTTCAAGAGCTCACTTGCTTCGCTCATTCACCCCTCTTTTATGTTAGGTCTACTGCTAGTATATTGTATATTGCCTATACTGGCTAGTTAGTATAACCCAGTAGCCTAGTATAATGAAGCCTGAGGGTCGAAATTTCCCAAAGTCCCCAAACTAGGTCAAGGTCATAGATGACGCCATAATGTGTCGCATTACGCAGATTTCGGATTGACCCCCAGCTCAAAAGACATAGGTACATGTCAATAAAGTTTGTAAAGTGTGAAATTTTCTACAAATCGTCTTCTCTCATAAAAATTGATTTGAATTAATTTTAGGAAACCTTCCGCCTGGCATCCGCAATGCACATAAATTTTAGTTTCTAAATTTTGATACTCGTACAAGGATTTGTCATTTTGTTCTCGTTGATTATATTGACATCAAATGAAAATTCAAGGTTTAGAAATCAAAATTAATTTGTGTTTCACTTATCTCTTGGTTTTTCAAATTTACGCAGCCTGCAGCAGACAGATCAGCACCAAGAACTCCTGCCAGCAACGCAATTCAGTCACTACGTTTCTTCTTATTTACATCAACTTTTTTCAAATTTCTCGCCTCGCAGTACAACACAATTATCATAATAATGGGATTCTCTGAATAATTTAAAATTCCAAAGAGTCAACAGACAGCTGAGAATGTACAACTTTTTTTTTGGGCTTTTCATCAAGAAATACGATACGGCTGCCTATGTTTTGGTTTAAGTTTTTGACCAGGGCTACTTAGCTGAGCCGCTAGCCGTTATCCGAGCAATTTTCATTCAAAATTAGCTAGCTAATGAAATCACGTTAGCCACTAGCTCAGTCGTACTTGATCATTCAGATTGGAGTTGTTAACAGCTAATATTTTATCTTCCTCACACCTCACCCCTCCACATTAGCTGTTAGCCATTCTATTTTGGCCCAAAATTGGATAGCTGTTAGTTAGCCAGTGAGGGTGGGTTAAATAGCCGTTCGTTGATAGCCGAAGCCAATCAATTCGAAAGTTTGGCTTTTAATCAAGTTTTTAGCCATTACAATTGGCTATTGGCTAAGCAGCCCCGTTTTTCACCTTCAATGATAAATACGGCTGATTTTCGGTTTTGGCTTTTGGATTGTAGTTAGCTGTAATGCTCTAGGGGCAAACGTGCAAAGCAAATGAGGACGTTAGTTGGGCTAACAGAATATTAGGTCTATACTAAACTGGGAAACACTAGTTTTAGGGGCATTACTATATGGCGTCATCATGGCCGAGATAGACGTATCAAAAATCGATGCAATCGGTAGAATCGACTCAATATAATTGTGAAAATCAATATATCGATATCAATTAGTGTTGGAAGTAAGCAAGTGCCCAAGTGCTACACTACGTGTGTCTGGAGGTGTTCTGTGACACCGTTTTTTTCATAATCATTGTAAGATTGAAGAAGAGGTTCTTCAATATTGTCCCTACCTGCGTAAGCAATGAAGTTTTTACTAGCATCCTCAGTCAATTTCCTTAAAGAGTAAGTACTTACAGTTTTGAAAAGAGTATCAATAACAGTGACTCAAAACAAGTACCGGTACCTAAATTAATTCTTTTTCATAGTGCGCAAATTCACCCATAAAAATGTAGATTTTTTTCTTTTTGAAGATGTTGGATAACAGCAGAATTTCCATCTTCATCTTTTTTTTTCATACGATGTTAGGTCAAATTAAATACTGAAGGTGAAGTTTTAAGAAACTGTTGCTTTTTTTTTATTTGTCGTCAACTAGGGATCAATTATTCCCACGTACACATCTCAACTGAGCGTGATGCTGAGGTTCTTATATTTTTTGATTAAGATAAAAGAGATGAATGATTAACAGTTATAATCACAGAGATGAGGAGCATGAGCTATTTTTTTGTTTTTCAAATAGAGAATTTTATCAACACGTCATGATCAATTAATATGTATTCACTTTCCAATCAACTATAAATAATTTTTGGTGAATACCCTTTTCAATGCATGACGTGAGTAAATAAGAGATTAGGTACATAACCATTTTTTATTTACATGTGATCTTCTTTCTAATCAGCTGGTGAAATACCCTATAGGTCGATTAAAAGAAAAAAAAAAAAAAAAAAACAGCTGAATAATGGACTTCAACTTCTGCGTAAATTTCACTTAAGAAACTAAAAAACTATTTACGCGGTTTCTTTCATTGGCGCTACCACTTGAATTATTCTCGCTGCAGGTTTAAACTCTTCACCCTAGAGTTGAAATGTGTTAAAAATAATTGAATTGTTAAGGACATGCGTTCTCTTCAATTCATCGATAAAAGAATAATTGTGAAAATAGAGGTAAGTGCAATATTGTAAATAGAGATGTAGCTCGTGCTTCAATTTTCTCATTCTCGTTTCTCTGACAAACACGCTACAGCTGCTCCTTTTTGGAAAATTTCGTTTTGTGGCGTCAGTTTGCCAACTAAAAGCAAATTGGAAAAAAGTTTTTTCAAGAAATGTTTACGCGAGCTCCCTCATAAGAGTAATGTACAATATTATTATTGTACGTTTAAGAAATTTAAGACACAAAAAATTGAAAAGAATACATGCAAAGAACTCGGTAATAATTTAACCGTTTGTAGTGAACAACTGCTTTCAAAAATAGCGAGCGCGACCGTTCCCAAGTTTATAAGTTGGAATTAAAAAGAATTGATTGATGAAATAATTGCGTGTGATTCAGCGTTTGAGGCGCCAGTTAATGTTTTTTTCCCTACGATACCTTAATCGACATCTGTTGATGAAAAGACGACAATGATTCTTGCTTTCAAAATCTACACCGAGACACACATAATCAACAGGAAATCGTATCAGATGAAAAAAAACGCGAGTGCTCATACAAAAAAATACATTGTGTAGTACCACCAACATGTAAGTAGGCTACTTTGAAATTAAACTCGTAGTTATTTTTCTATTCGAAACTGATTTATTTTCCAAAAGTAAAAAACCGCTGCACTACCCTGATAGTATTTTCTTTCTTGTTTTCTTTTTCAATTCGCTCCTTTATCTGCAATTTTGAGCTTTATAAGGTGACACAAAACAAGAATTCAAAATAATATCAATAAACAAATTTATTAGTACAAATACGTATTCGCTTTATCGGTTTTTGATTACACTTTGTAGCACTCGGTATATAACTACAAAATTCAATATTGGAAACGTAAAACTGTCATCGAAAAGTTAAAAAGAAAAGAAAACTGCGATATTCGTATAGCCGAGAAACAATAATTAAAAGTAATAGTATAATGAAAATAATAATCTAAAAGTAATAATAGCGTAATAATATCATGTACCTACGATAGAATAAGAAAATAACATGTACATACATTGCCGGTATACTCACAAACGAGATAACTTGACTTTTGAAATGACGAGACAAATTTTAAATCATAAATAATAACAATAATATTTACGCAAAAATATGTATAAAAGAAATAATAGTTGTATAAGACAAGAGAAGTGTTCAAATCATATAAGAGAATGATGATGATAATTATTATAATAATAGTGATAACAAACAAAATTTGCTATCGTTCAAAAAACTACCACGACAGTACGTAGTTAAAAATACGTATCATGAGCTCATTCGTGAAATCCACAAATTAGTCGAAAAATATATATATAATATGTACGTTTGCTATTTTCTGTTTGGATTGTTATCATTCATTGATTATTACCACGGGGACGTATTTTAGTACAATATAAAAATATATAGATCCAGATAGTGACTGCATAAATGCCCAGCAAAGAAGCTGCCGTGTATAAAAGTCGGTTTTAAGTAGTACATCTTTACAGTAATTCGAAATGGAATGAGATTTACTTAGTTAGGGTTGAATGCTACTTATAATGAACGATAATTCGGATCAGTACGAGTTTTGTAGAATTTATACACGACGTAACCGATGGCAGCTAATCCGAGAGCGAGAATGACACCACCTGAGAACACAAAGCGAAGAATCAATACGGAATCAATCTCATTATCGAAGCATGATGTAATATAGGATACGCGATATATACGGGACTCGATACTTACCAATGAAACTTGGAAGGTCGAAGGCTCGATCGTGTTTATTATCAGGAACGGCCGGGGTTGTAGTAGAAGGATTATCAGTAGTGGATGAGTGTGGATCTGGCGACGGGTTAGTCGAAGAGGATGGTATAATCGTACTCGTAATGGGTTTTGTAGTTGTTATCGGAGTATCTGTGGGTGCATGTGTAGTCGTTACAGGAGTTGGTCCTGGTTTCGGCTTTTCAGTAGTTGTTGGTTGCGGTGGTTGAGTAGTAGTACTTCCATTGGATGATACTTGCGAGGTAGTGATTACCGGGCTTGACGTCGGTTGCGAATCTGAAAGCATAAAATTTCAATTCATCAATACAATTTATTGCGATTAACGTCACTTATTCTACTTTGACTGTGATCTCAATGCAATATAATCATACAGTATACACAGTCAAATATTAGAAGGAAAACGGAAAAAGGAAGACAGAACTCGCGAGACAAACCTAACCCTTCACACGAGTAAAAAGTCCACTCCGAAACCGAAAACTTGCCCAATTTACACCGTTCAATATTCACAACCAAAACTGCTTGAATCTCCACGAGAATCCAGAAAAAACACGTAAAGCTAAGTCCTGAACTTTTACTTTACAAAAAAAAAAAAAAATCAATTTCAATTCCTCTTACCAATACTTAGTTCTCACCCACCAATGGTTCCTCTTATCCACTCAACTCAACATTTTCTAGTGACTCCTTCTTTCGCACCAAAACGAGCGAACGGTCGACTAGAATATTATGTCGACAAAAGAATTGATCACTCGCTTCCAATTAAATTTTGCCTACGACAACTTTACTGAATTGCAAACATGAGTCACATCATCCTACTTCAAAACGAGAAAATTTCTACAAGTACTCACTTGAATATTTTATTGAGAAACTTTTCCTTATTTAATGCTGCTCGTAACCTAGCTCGTCAAAGATCAACTTTTTTCAACACTCATGTTTCATTAATGCCCAGAACTTAGGCCGGTCATCAATATCACGTCAAAATTGAGAAAGAAATATGAAAAACCCTGACGCCTTTATTGTCTTAATGACGCGAAACCTATACGTTCGTTTCAAAATCAATCAACCATACAATAATCTAACTTTGCAGTACGACTACCAGCGATTTCGTACACACATGAAGAGATCAATCGGACTGGAGCGACTCCTTGCCACGAAATCGAGGAATACGGATGAGGTCGAAGTCAGGTATTGAGAATTATCTCACAACCGTATCAAACGTCAGAAGAGAATATAAACCACTCATGCTAATTATTATAAAAACGTCGCACAATTTGACAACAAGCGGTAATAAAATACGATACAATACCTCTTCATGCACTCACACCGTGTTTCAAGGCATTGTGATGAATCAAAATTAACGAAAAATACGACGAACGTCGGAACATTGTTACATTGTTATCTTTTTTATTATTTTTTTCCTTTCGAGAACTAAAAATAGAAGTTGTTCTCTAAGTTTCGACCATTAAAAACAAACAACTGAACTCATTCTAAACGAGCGTCATGTCGAGTAATCGAGGAACGAATTCACACAAACGCAGTATCACAAATACTCTTTCCTCGGGACGATTGCTGACGCTCGAAGTTCAATGATTACAAAAAATTGGAGTACCTGTACTTTAGCGGCGCAAACACCAACGAAAATAGAGAAATCAAGAAGAAGAGCTCCCGCCAAAATTATGAAAAAATTTGAAATTTATCTCATACTAAAGTGAAGAGAAAAAGAAAATGAATGAAAGAATTCATTCGAGACAAGGTAGTCGAATAAGTTAAACGTGTCAAGGAAGATCGAGAACTCGTTCAAGTTGGAAGCATTGAATCGAGAAAATTTTGCATTCGATTTAATGACGTCGCAGAGAAGATGAAAAAATATTTCAGCGCTACATAACTCGTGCTCGGTGATTGTAGATGCACGAGCACCATAAAGTCCACTATTTACATAAATTCAATGAAAACCAGTATCCTCGTCATGGGAAATCGAGTGTAAGTCATCATTAATCTTTTTACAACTTTCCACGCAGTAAATACTTGCGGTAAACGCAGGCAACTAACAACGAAAACATCGAAACAATCGCGTCGAAGTTTGGTATATTCGCTTTGAGGTAAACTTTAAATTTTTTTCAGTGTCAGACTTTCGTTCCCGAATAACGGTTTATACAAGGGTCACAAAAAATGTTTGTTTGCGGAAGCAATACATTACAGTTCACGGTTGCCAAATTACGAAGACAGGTACTCCGCGCGCAGTTCGTTCTATTCTTCGGTATACGTTATCCATTTCAAGAAGTCATGCCAAATATTCGAAAGAAAAAGGAAGAAAATTGAACATGATAATATATGTCAGCACATAATAAAGTTTGAAAATGAATTTTAATGCGAGAGTTGGCATTATATATCCGGTAAAATTGATTCAAACGAGATACAAGTTTGATCGGGAAAGGATTATGATTTTGATTTCATTTTCTCAATCAAGAATTTCGGCTACGTTCTGAATTTGCGTATTTTACTCAATTTTTCTTCCTTTCTCATTCTCCCCATCATCTTCTACTCGATAATTTTGAAGTTTAGTTTTTAGTCAGCAATCTTAGCTCCTCAACTAATGAATTTCCTTCTTTTTCTCCGTCTAATTGACATCTAACTCGAAGAATACTCCTCAGGTGTGTCCCTCCGTCAATCTGACCCTTACACACCTCCTACCAACAAAGAATACAGAAAATAATGGAAAAATAAAAAATCTAAAAAAGACAACTTGAAATGACCGGGTATTGTATGTATTATAAAGACTCCAGAAATTATGTAAGGAGCAGCGACCTTATTATACTCGTAATTACTACTCAAGAACTGCTTCGCGAATGACCATTGTCACTTTGCTTGATTCGAAATCGAATACCTGACAAATTCTGAAAAACTTCGTCCACGCCGAACTGCAATTATTCAACCACGTTCTTAGAATAAAACATCGTATGAAACTCGAGCTAAACAATAGAAAATGGCTGTTCGTGCAATTTGTCACTCTTCTCTTCAAACGTAGCACTTTTTATTTTTCTGCACTACTTGCATAATATACTTTTTCTTCTATTTGAGAATGAAACTTCCAAAAATCAAAATACTTCTCAAAGAGAATGGAGAATACAACTTTCTTCGTAGACGATTCAGTCACATGTCTCGAGGGAAAGAAGAACCGTACAACCCTACAAATATCAATAAAAAATACTTTTCAACAAATTCTACTTGTATACCCGAAATTTTCGTTTTTAACGTCTATCGACCGTTCAATATGACGTAAATCTACTCGTCGCACGTAATCATGCGTTCGAAACTCGAGCGGAATATTTTGATTGTGTACACGAATTACACGAACCTCGTAAAAAGTTATTAACGTTTTATGAAAACATCCTGCACGGAATGCAGGAACGAGCACATTACGTTGTCGCCGCCTTTCCAAACACGAATCGTTTCTTTGATTTCAGCCCGATGTGCAAGCATTCGCGACAATAAATAAAGCGATCGTATTGAAATGCGCGTGCGGATAATAAGAAGTAGTCGAGTCACCTGTTTCGCAGACCGAATTTCGTCCTAACTATTTCGCGTGCAAAATTAAACACGCTGAATCTCTCAGTTAAGAATGAAGAAATGTGAGCAAAATTCAACGAGCGATGTTAAGCCTAATAACAGAGTATCCCGTTCCAATGGAATCTTTACGCAATACATACCTTCTTTGTTGACTTCTGACGATACAGTACCATTGGTAGTCGGGGCAGCACAATCTGAAACGAAAGACCGCAAAGTTTAGATAAAACGGTCATCAAGGGGAGTAACACTTGAAGATAGAGTAAATCAATCGACCATTCAAACAAATTTCAAGTTGAAAAAAGATTGCATATAGAGAATCATTTCACACGCACTTCCTGTTATCACACACACTAGGATAAGATAAAATTACCGAAAAATATTTTAGAGAACCTGAAAAACTAGCCCGAATATATGAAACAAATATTACAAGTAGGCCTAGTCTATTTATTCTTGATTTCAAAAGAAATGAAAACAATTCAATGAAAATATCAACACGACAGTTGACAATTAATATTGATTTCCCGATATGATATCGAAGACATTCAATTCAAGTGGGATGACGGCGATAAATAAGAAGGAAGACTTCTAAGTCACGGGGTAATATGATTCCATCTTCTGAAGAAAGAACCAACGAATTTTCTAGAACTGGTTTCCCAGGATTGGAAGACGCCATATCGTACAAGTTCTCAAAATAGTAAACAAAGACGGAACTTAAAGCGAAACAATCTTGTTTATGAGTGATACCCAGTTATATAATTTTTGTTCTCCATTGACGTAAGACGATGACAGAGCACACTTTCCAACCGAGCTCAGAACCTTCGTCATCAAAACGCATACAATGGTTAATGGTATTCTACAAGTTTGCAAGTAAATTACAGTTTGGAATTTTACTGTCGAATAGTGACTTCCATCTACTCGATAAGTACATAACGAAGATGAATTTGATGCGAGTAAACTTATCATCATGACCTTGATCGAAGAAATGGATACTAAAAAACATGAGTACTCACTGAACGAAAATAGGGTAATTGATGTTAAACACACGAGGAAGAATAATCTCGGGTTCGCCATTTCTTGAAGATTCGATAGTTATATTCGGAAATGAAATACGAAAACGAACGGAAGGTAACTCTAAGATCGAACAATGACCAACGTTTGGTAGATCGTCCTAAAATTTCACTATACGATTCACACTTCTTCACTTCACTGGACCTGCGAAACACCAACACGCGAAAGCGGAGAAAGACCTCACAAATAAAACGATGAAGAAGTGGCTTTCGTCTTTCTTCGTTTTCTCTTCACTATCTTCCATAATTCCACACTGTCAGTTTTATAGCGCTAGAGTCGCGATTTCGCGCCGTTCCAAATGCGGGCTCGGAGGAGAATGATGTCATCGCGAACAGTCCATCAAGCTGCAAGCTTTGCAAGTTGAGTGTCTATTATTTTAAATCAAAGTTTGAAGTTTTTTTCTTTATGAAAGTTGTACCTATCTTAAATACGCTCTTTCTTCCGTCGTTATGCATTATTCTATGGAGTAGAATATATATAAAATATTACGCCGCCGCAAAACATCGCCATTCTCGCAATATTTTTGACTTTGAATAGTGCTCATTGTATTTTTTTTTATGTTGACAATTGATATTATTATTATAATTTACATATCCAAAAATTTAAATGTAAGGTGTTTATACAATGACTGCTTTGTAAGAAATCTCAAATTGAAGCGTGTAATAATTTGAGGAAATTTACAAAAGAGGACCTATCTGTATTCTGTACATAGAGCGCTCGTCTAATGGGGTGCCCGCGCGTTTGGCGTTCAATGTCCCATAAAAAATACATTGATGATAACGCCTGTTTAGGTCCTCAAATACTCAAGCTACCAATATTTTGTAGTAGGTATTACACCTCAGGTAGTTGCTTAGGTCCTGAAGAACAAAGGGCAATCTTTGATTTGCAGATTGTTGGTTTAGTTATATAGCATGTTATAGTTTTATTCATTTTTTGGATTACCTGTTCACACATAAAGACAATATGTATCGTTTGTGTTGAATTTACCCTGAATGAATGTTGTGTATTAGTGTTGTATTAGTGCAGCAATCCTTTGTGTACATTTTTTTTGACGTGGAACACGTCTTGTATATCGAGGAGGTATTTCTGAAAAATCGAGCATAATCGAGCGACAGATAAAAACGACAGATTTAAAAACGACAGATTTTCTATAGCATCCCATGTTAGGTAGCAACAGATTTTAGGTAGATAGAAAGGTAGGCCCCCTGGCGAGGCGCTTAGACCTTTTCAATTCTAAAGATTATCTCACTTTCTTTGAGTTTCTCCTTCACCTTCCTTCAAAGAGGTGGGGTAAGGAGAATAAATGAGAAATTTTGTAATTCGTTCAACTGAAAATAATCAGTGCGAACGTGCGCGTGCGTCCGTGCACATCTCTACCCCGTAGGTGATTCAGAAATTTGCCAGTACACCCCGCATGGTGATTTCAAAATTTGCGTGCGTCCGTACAAATGACTGTGGGATAATTTCGAAATCCTGATCCCTACCCTGATTTCATAATTTGCGTGCGTCCGTGCAAATGACCTTGGGACTTGGAAAAATTTCGAAATCTACAGCAAGGAAGGGGTCAAAAAGCGGAAGCCCAAAATATTTTATATCAGACTTATGCTAAACCGAGATAGGGACCGAGAAAGAGGGCGAACGAGCGGAGCGAGTGAGCCCCACGAAAGTCGATACCTCAAAATATTTCTCATAAAGGCGATACCTCATATTTCTCATTGAAGACTTGATTTTTCTCATACCATGCTCATGTAGTCATCCGACATTAGCCTTACTTCTTGTTTCAAAATTTCGATTTCTCCAGCAGACAACGACATCCATGAATAATGCAACGAACCCACGGTATTATTAGTATCTATTAGGGATACAGGTTATATTGTGAGCACTTACGTTTTACTCCTAAGAGGGCTTTTAATTTTTCTTCCACCCGATGACAAGCTTCGGCAGACTCTTCTTGATAATCCGTCATATCATCGGACGTATGATCATCGGACGACGAGGTTTCGTACACCATATTCAGTGGCCATCTTCGCTATTTCAGCACCGGCTCGCGTTCTTTTTTTCGATCTGCGCGTCGGTTTTCAAGTACTCTTTTTTTTATTCACCTCTTTGGCACGCCTGTAATAAAAACGATCATAGTTAGCCAAGTTTTTTAAATACATAACACCACTAAACATGCATATCTTGTTCTGAGCTTCGCATTCTAGGTACCTATCTAAAAGACTTTTTAACGCTGAACACCTAATGTTCCGTTCCTCGACAAGTGAACGAGTAGATTTTCACGTCATTGCAAAAAATATTAACTGTAAATAAGCTCTGGATTGAGTTCTACTTCGAAAAACACTTCGGACGTAAGTAGGTATAATTATAATGCAATGTACAGAACACATCAAGGTTTTTTTTGTGGTTATTCCGAATAATATCAGCTACTTGTTCTACATAGAATAGTTGGACAAAATTTAAAACATGAAAAAAATATGCAAGGAATTTTTTTTTCGACTTTTCTTTTTCCAATTAGTATCAATTTGGTACTGAAACAGTGGAAAAATACCAAGACGAATTTTTATTAATTTCCAAGGATTTTTTTTTGAAAAGCATTACTTTTTTTTTGATACATAAACAGATTTAGGTGTAGTTACTTACATGCAATTTGACTTTCTTTACTAGATTTAAACGTTGAAAACTTGAAAAATTGTCGCCGATCGAGTAAAAATAATATTATAAAAATGTTGGCTTCTTCAAAATAATTTGAATGATTTCGGAAATCAAGTTGATATGATTAACTTGTCATAAAAAATTAAGAAAAACTTTCCGCTCACATTAGAAAAAGAAAGTAATCTTGATTTGAGATAATATCGAAGACAAGGTACCTATTAAATGAACGACAAAAATTGAAGTTTTTGTTTCAAATAGACTAAACTCACAACTCACGCTTCCTTCTCGAAATTATAGTGATTCTGGTCGGAAATCATTCCAAATTTTCTGTAGCGTTTTTTTCCTTCAATATTATAAATCCAAGCATAACCTTGCTTGTGCGAGCCTAATCAGGAGACAACATCAGCAAAAATTATTCTCGGGCATTGATGTTTATATGCACCTACCTACGTCTGAGTTTTTTGTACGAATACAATTACTAAATTATGCCCATGTAATGATGAATAAAGATGTGAACATATGAAATTATTAATTATTCTATTGAATGAAAAGAAGAATTTCTGAATTCATTCGTTTCATTACAATTCGAAGACAATTAATCATACAGTATTACAGAAGTAAGGGAAAATAACAATGTATTTCACAATTAATATCGGAAAAATTGTTTTTTGAAAATTTAAGTAACGTTGTAAGTAAAAGCATCATTATGGAACTTTTCCTGAAAATATAAACTATTGATAGAAAAAAGTAGTTATTGACTGATTACAATTTTTCCAATTTAATCGTTGAGTAGTAAATGACATATTGTTAACTTTTTTAAGAACTGCGCAACCTGCAGTCATGTAGGTAAATAACTTACTAAAAATTATTACAATTTATTGACACCTTGACATCGAATTCTTCGTAAAGAAGGTGATAAAAAAGTTTACACTTTTTTATTTTCGATATACTGATTATATTATTACTTCTTTACATTCTCTTTGGGTAAGAAAAACAAAAATAAAAATGTTATCTCGCACGCTTTCCTGCTGGAAACGTGAACTTCACACATAAAGAATACCTATACCATCTTTCGTAGACGCGTTCAGTTCATACGGAGTTGAAATTTAAGAGATTGTAAGTAACTTAGATCGCTGAAATTAGATGAATATATTTTTCCCAAGTTTTTCTAATCCTTTCTAGTTTATTTTACTATTTTTTAATCGTTTCCATGTAGCCTACAATTTTTATTCATGTCAAGAGAACTGAAGAAACAATTATCGACCTTCTTGACTTGGAAAGTGTTGATCGTTTCTAAATAATCCGACGAAGAAGAAAAATGTATAAGTTTGTAATGATTAGGTTTCATTCACCTACAGAGACAGCTAGCAATAATGTTGAAAATTAATTTTTAGTTGTCTGTGATCTTTATTTTGGATTATTACCTACGAACTATAAGAAGGAGCAACTTCCCTACATGAAGAAAGAGCATGACGTTGATTATCATCTATTGATCATAGAAAAGACAATATAGACACCTTAGAAAGAAAAATAATTCGAACAGGGCTTACAAGTGAGAAAATGCAACTATTCGCCTTTCAATGTTGAACGGTATCGTTTTTTTTCACCCTCATTGGGTATGAGATTTAGCGCCAGCGCAGGGGCAAATAAGCTGTTAGCGCCAAATAAATTCTACTTAGGTATTTAAATAGATACACATTCGACAAATTGAAGTCAGTTTTTCGCTGTAGCTTACTCCGAGAAAGTTTCGATAAAACGTTGTGCAATAGGGTACGTATTCGTTCTGGAGGAGGAGTTTGCTCGAAGGATACATTTTCATTACGATTCGAGGACGTATTCACCCAATCAAATAATGACTACCTACCTATAATTCGGGATGTTTGTCAGAAAGGCTCCAATATGAGTTTGCAAGTCCACGACTAAATTGAAATTATTCATCAAACATCACTCTGTTTAGTATTCCAGCTTTCACTGGTAAGTTTTTTTTTTTAATTATTCTTTTTCTTTCTTTCCCCTAAGATAGGCCTAATTTATTTTATATTCAGAATTTGAAATAGGTACGTACCGCATTTTTCTTAAGAACAAATTATATGAACTTTTTTTCTCTCTCTCTTTATTTTTCTTTACTTTAATTGATCAACTTCCTGGAGTCAAATTTCTACGTTCATCGCCATATGTTCTCATTTTGATTTTCAATGAATTTCAAACTTCGATAGCATTGGTTAATGAAGAATCAATAAGGACTAAGACGAAAAAAAAATGAATCTCACGAAGCTCTATTTTTTTTTTTTTTTTTTTTTTCTTCTATAAAGAGCTGTGGACATTTTAGATTCGTTACCGATCTCATTAAACGCTTCCACCAAAGTGCGGTACTTATGCGCAAAATTTTCTTCTTATAAGTAGTTCGTAAGACCTGTCATCAGAGTAGGTAATATTTGAATTTCCCGTTTCTTGACTGTCCAGTTATTCAAAATTTCGCTTTAAAAAGATTAGATATAAAATTTCAAAAACTTTTCAATACCTACTTATCAAACTTATGAATAATATATATTTTTTTTTGAGATTATACAGGATGCAAGAAAAAAGTATAGCTCGTGATTAATCCGATCCTATCAAAGTCCATTCAAATGCAAGATTTTCAAAAACGCCATTCAGCTGTCGCAAATGATGTTAATCGAAAAACTAAACCATGTTCTCCCAGAGAATTCTTCGCACGGATTTACGAAAATTGTGACGAGAAACACAATTACAGTTTGTCGGAAAAGCTATTTTGGGTGAAAAAATTTGACGAAAATGAAGGTAAGTTGCAAATGAGAATTGAATGCAAAATGCGAGTTCCGAAGAACCTGAATTTTTCTGTGTCCTATTCTATCGTATATAAGTAGCTCGAAAGTCAAAATTTTCCCAAGTCTCATTCCTATCGTGTAATGAAGTCTAACTCCATTCTTAGGGTAGTTAATTTTTCACCGTCGGTAAGAAGACAAAATTTTCAAGAAGACCCTTTCCCCTTCACAGACAGGTCCGGAGAGAGCCACAGCCAAGCCTGGAGACTAGAAAATAAAATAGAGGAAATAAATATGTAAAAAGGTTCTTAAATATATTCTGTTACTCAGCAGTTTCTCATGATTCTTTTTTCTGGCCGCTGGGCCTCCAGCACCTACCGGGCCCGGGCACAAAATCCACCTTCACCCCACTTCTTGTCAAACCAGCCAACAGATCAGGTTTATGACGTCGAAATCCATAGATTTTCTTTGAATTTTAGGATGTGAGTCCATCTATCAACAATGTAGAAATAAGTATGCACAAAATATTTATAAATCAGTCCATGGATCGAGTTTCGTGGTTTCATCGCTACCTTTGTGTGAAACAATTGTTGAATGTTCGTTGTCATACCGGTGGCCACATGTGGGTGAGTACTTCATAATTGCGAATAAAAATGTTTTTAGAACTCTTGGGAAGAGGGTCAACATTTTTGGTTCATCTGCAAAATTGCGTCATCTTCGGTAGTTATAATGAATGAAAGAGTGTTTTTACTCAGGCCTTTAAAGAAATTAGATGTGAGGTCGATTAAATGATTTTCCAGCTATCTTCTCTCTTATTGACAATTTTTTTTGTTCTCTGTCTTTTTTCTTTAATGTGTCCCATATATGTAATTCTTCACTCTCCTCGTCTGAAAATAATTTTTCGTTGTGGCAGAATTGAAAATCAGTTTCTAAATGTGAAGTTTGTTTGTACAACTCGCGAAAAAAGAATTATGGGACTCTGCGCTTGCCAACGGACAATTTGTCCAAGTTCCCCGTTGACCATGACGTCACAATCTGAATGTTTACTCTTAAAAACTCAAAGTCAAACGCTCTCTTCTCTACAGGAGTCAAAATTGGCCTGTCCTCTAGAAAGGGTCGGAATGAAGCAAAAAGAGATCGAAAGAAATCAGGGACGAATTGGTTTCGATATTGAGAATTGAATTCGAAATTGAACTACCGTATCGAAAAGTGAAGATTCTTCTAAGTCTCCTTCTGTTATAACGCTTCGTATTTGAAATTTTTCCAAGTCCAACTCATTCATTAGGGTAGGTTAGTTTTTTCCAGACGACGGAACCTCAAAATTTTCTAAAAGACCCCCCACCCTCGTAAAACAGATTCTCTGTAAGAATGCGAAAATTGTTCTCCGATTTCAAACTGGATTAGTGTAGGTCATTTTTTACAGGAAACGACGGCGGATCGTAAACGGTGGGATTCCAAAATTTTCGAAGATCCCCCCCCCCCAATTAGAATAGGTTTTCTGTTGAAATTTACCTTGATGAAGTCGCAATACGAATTCGGACCAGAAGCACATTCAACAAATCTATTAACGAGTTCCCATTGAGGGAGGGGGCGTGAAAAGTTTCTGAGTTCTAGAACGATTGAAAGGACTGAACATTGTGGAAAATATGTGGTCCCATATACGTCGCAAATAATAGTTGAAATTTTCTACTGCGATCAGATAGCTGTTTCGAGAAAGTTCTGAACAAGACCGATTAATGAGATATTCATCGACATTATTCTAAGCAAGTATAAATGGAAAGAGAAAAAGGAGTAACTTCCCAATTCCCACCTTTACTACGATAAAAATTTCTCCATTGACGTAACAAATAATCCTCTTTATTAGGTATTCTCGGATTTATTATAGACACAGATTCTTGAAATTTTGATTAAACACTGTAATGTTGGTAGTATTAATTTTACCCTCGTCATCAATTATTTTATTGACAGCTTTAAAATTCAGTTATTACAGATGTCAGTACTGCTGACATGACGAGATATACTCCTTAAAACGCACCGATACATATAATGAAATGGATTGATATTTTCGTCCGTCAGAAAGCGATTTAGGCCTATAAGTAGAGTACATTTCAAAAGTGTGACGTTTAGATGTATAAATAATAATTATAGACCTACAACAGAATAACAAGAAGACGGTTATTCAAACTGATAGGCTTGAATTTATAATATTAAGCTCTACTTGTTGTAATTCAAATGCCTATTCTTATTCAATTTTCGTTGGGGAGAAATTGTGATTCTAACACGATGCGGATTAAAATTACTCGCGCTTCAAAACGTGCTTTCATCATTGCGAATATCGCCTCAACGATGTACATAATCACAAATCGTGTTCTTTACAGAGTTCCGATTTCATTTTTTTCTTCGTGGATTGTATTCGCTCTTTTCTTCTTATAATATTTATTTTTTTCCCCCAAACCCGTTGTATCGAACTTTTCTGTCTCAGTCCTCGTTTCTTCCATAACGACATCGCACATGTAGGGCCTATACCTACCTACTTAAAAGTTTACGATAATATAGGCCTACACAGTGTATTTATTTCAGTATATGGTCTCACGTTTTTCCGAAACTGAATAGACAGATTTTCTCTTAGAATGATTCCGTTTTCTGATTTGATAATTTATTGTGTGGGCATTTATAACAAGTAGTAACACACTTTGTTAGGTATCTTATATAACATAAAGCGATGAAATATTTCCGCCTCGATGAAAGTTATTTCGATGAACGGTGAATTCAAAAGCCATTCAAATAGGCATAAGCGAAATAGTAGGCCTATACAGTTGTTTTCTCAGGCATGGAAGATTAAACTAATTTCGTTGTTAAAGAAAAGTTCATTAGAATACCAAAAACAAAAAAATTATAATTCCTCCAATGACCACCAATAAAACCGAAAAGTTGTCATTTATAAGAGAAGCAGAACTGTACCATTGTTATCTGCAAGAGAATATGGGCGTATTCAAAAATGTGGAAACCTGGAAAAAATCAAGACGGCGTTAATTTTTTTAGGAAAAAGCTAATTATAGATAGAAGTTGTATTAGGTCTGAAAAGAAACGCTTGGGATACAGCTTGCGCTCGGCAGTACAAAACCAACTGACATTGTTCTGTAAAATCTTGGTGGAAGGAAAACGTGAGGCCTAAAGAAAGTTAGTTTATCATTTGAAGAAAGATGTGATCGTAAGGGAGGCTTTAGTCGTGTGAGAGTGACATTTACTCATC
The DNA here is from genome assembly GCA_035079385.1 of Aspidiotus rigidus. Taxonomy (NCBI): domain Eukaryota; kingdom Metazoa; phylum Arthropoda; class Insecta; order Hemiptera; family Diaspididae; genus Aspidiotus; species Aspidiotus rigidus. The sequence continues at coordinate 436,732 of JAVHKY010000002.1, read as the reverse complement.
TCAACACAAAGGACACAAAAATAAGACTAGCTGTTGTCCACGGGGCCGCAAACGGGCCTCTATTTTGTTTTTAACAGGGACCTTGTTTTATCGAGGAGATTATCGAAAAAAATTCCGGCGTCCGCCGTCCGGCCGGCCGGCAAAGCACGGAGCACGAAAATTTTCCAAATCCCCGTCCTATCATGTACAGTATATCTCGGAGGTTAACATTTTTTTTCAAGTCCCCTTTCTATCATATATAGCTTGGGGGTGGGGTCTGTGACATCACAATCTGATGATGTCATCGGTCAGCCTTGTGACGTCACAATCCACATTTTTCAGATCCCAAGTTCCCCATAACTAAGTCCCCCTCCTAGCCCCTATTTTAAATAGCCTGGAGGTCGTATCATATATAGCTTGAGGTCGACATTTTACAAGTGTTGCAATTTTTCCAAGTCCCCCTCTCCATCATGTAATGCTCGGAGGTCGAAATTTCTACAACCCTCCCTCCTATCACATATAGATGTAAAGTCCGGATCTGTGACGTCACAATCTGATGACGTCGTAGACCCCCCCCCTAAAACAGTTTCCCTGCCTCCCTCGTTTAACTTCGTTAAAGAACCCATACGTGCAATATCAAGCCTTGGAAAATTTTTCAATGCAGTCTAAATCCACTCCGGTTCAGTGGCGTAGTCAGGAATTTTTCTAGGGAAGGGAAAGGGAAGATGGACGACCGCGGTCCAGAGGCAGAAACTAAAAATGCTTCTGCTCGTCAGCATCGAGAGTAAATTCTGATCCTTATGGGGGGATTCATTCCCTCATTCCGTATGGCTATGGTACTGCTCAGGGTTAATGACATCGTCAAAGTTGGACATGGATGTTTTTTGAGGATGTTCCCTGTATATGCACCGTAATACTTGATCTGTTACGACTTGATTTTATCAAACGGGAAGCTGTATATGCTAGCCAGAAAATTCCCACTTCCAACCACGTTCACCTCCTATCAGTGACATAAATATTATCTCGGCTATTCTGACTTTAAATTGTTTGAGACGAAAACACAGACAGCAAGTCTTTAACTCATTAACCCAGCAAGTGGCAAACCAAACTGCTGGTCAATGTAATCGTCTTACTTAACTAGAGCCCTCATTCGGCTGATCCAATAAATGGCGAACCAAGATATTAATCAGTAGCACTAGGACAAGATAGTCTAAACAGTAGTGAAGACTGCTGGGTGAGAACCCTTTTTCTGCTGGCCCGATAACTGGCAAACCAAGATATTTAATTGAACACTGTAAAGAGCGACTCTACTGGAAGACAACCGGAAACTTGATACGTCAGAGGAGAGGGGTTGTTGGTAAATCCTTGATACGTTAGTTTTAGTCACTGCACGATTATTCACTTATTTGAAAATGAAAGTGCTTATTTATTATTGCATGTGTTCATAATAAACAGGGGAGTGACGTCACAAGCTGAGGACGTCATTAAAGTTGGACGCGGATGTTTTTTGAGGATCCTCTTCTTACGTGTAACCTAATACCTAAACCTAACTCAGGTTGACGACGCCATTGAAGTCGGAAGTGGACGCACAGGTCGAAAATATTCTCTCTCCTGAAAAGGGTGGATACTCTAACGAGTAAATCTGAAGAAAGTTGCAAAATACTACCGTTAGGTATTTTGCAACTTATTTTAGGTTTACTCGTTAAAGTATGCTCCTTTTTCATTATATTTGAGTAGGTACCTAGCCGTAATTTAGAAGATCGTATTGTATTGATTCTCTCACCTATTGATGTAGTTGGAGAATTGTAATTTTTCCATGTTTTCTCACCTAACCTAATTTAGTTCCCCTCCAAATATGTATTTAAGTGAATGGTCGAAAAATCGGAAACCCAAAAAGTCTGAGTTCGAAATTCTTCCAAGACCAACCCCTTTGATAGTAGAAATTTTTTCAAGTCTCTCTCCTATTATATTCAGTTCGATGTTCGAATTTTCTCGAAGTCCAGATTCTTTGATGCTTAAAATTCGGTTAGGTAATCTTCTTCACAGCGACAACGGCAATATTCGTTTTTGAGTTCGCCACTTCTCCTTCTGATGATGATTCGAAACAGAAAATAAAAAAATTCCTCTTTTTACTTCGTGAAGTTTTGCAACTTTTCGAAAATCTTATACTGTAGAATTCAAATTCAAAATAATCATCGAGCGCACGAGAGTGATTCTTCTCGCAAATGTTGGGAGGTATAAGTTTTTTTTTTTTTAATTTGTAATTCTCTAGCCCCCAGAAAAATTTACACCGTCAACGTTGCCCATGGGCGTAAATGTATGAGAGCGTGAGTAAGCAGACCCGAAGAAAGCATTTAATTGTCATTTATTTGTTTCTACCTTTGTTTCATCTCATTATTTCATTTTACTACATTTCATTTCGCCTTCATTTTATTTACTTTTTTTTTTTTCTTCTTAATGACTCAATTGCTTTCAGTTTTTGCTGACATACCATTTTTTTTGTAACTTTTCTGTTTTCTAATTTTAGCAATAAGAAAGCGAAGAGAAAAAAAAGTAAGACGTCGAAGAACTACTTTTTCAAATGAACAAACTTCACGCTTGGAAAATGAATTTCGAATAAGCGAATACATACCTCGTAATCGAAGATGCGAACTAGCTGGAAATCTACAACTAACGGAAATGCAAATCAAAATATGGTTCCAAAACCGTAGAGCAAAAGATAAACGTCTCGAAAAAGCTCATCTTGATCAACAGTACAGGTGAAATATTACCGAAATTTTAAGATATCTTAATTTACAGTCTGATTTATTCAAGATAACGATACATACTTTCTCTTCATTTCACAGAAATTTATTGTTGGCGCGACAGTATTTCAGTCCCTTTCAAAATTTACCATGCGTAGGATAAAGTCAGTAACAGAATTCGTAATTATAGAGATAAATGTATGTGCTTTAGAATTATTGTTTTCTCTCTTTTATCTGTCATTTTGCAATATAATTTACTATCATGTTGTCACAAATTGAATAAAGAATTAAATATCCGAAGAAGATGGAATTTGCGAAGTTATAACAGACCTCAGTCCCTGAAAAAATTACTACTTTACCTTAATCGCTATAATCGTGAGACATACCTACTTGTACAACTCAATTGTTTTTTTTGAATAAGTGTAAATGAGAATAGCTGATTTGAAGAAGTATTTCCAACTTTAAATTTTTCAATCCAGGTTTTTCTCATATTTCTTTACATTTTGCTCGCGAAATAGCAGGTTTTTCATTTTTTCTTCGATTTTTTCTTATGAGGTCCTCGAATCTAAATGTTGCTTGCGAGAAATATTTTGATTCAATTTTCTCATTCTCATTATTCATTTCTTGCGAAATTGACAACAAAACTTGACTTTTCATCTTGAAGTTCATAATGGATTTCGTCATGTAAGACAGCTAATGCGTATTGATCGGATGCTGAAGTAACACACGAGAAAGCGAAAAGAAACAGGAGAATTGAAAGATTCTCAAAAAATATCATATTATATACATTCATTTTTAAATATTTTCTTTTGCGAGTTTTTAGTTCTCAAATTAGGTTATTTAGAATTTAAGAGAAATGAAGCCATTTTATATACCCAAATTTTTGAATATCTTTTACTCTTCTATACTGTTACCCCTAGAAACTCATCAGCAAATCATAAGTTGCTACCTTCAGCTGAGACACCAAGACTGAAGATTGATTCATAATTTCATATTTTAATAACACTACTTCTGACGTACGTAGCTATCCGATGGCCAGCTGCGAACAGTCCGTAGCACATATTCAACAAATTTACCTACGACAGAATATCGTATTAGCTCGACTAGATGTTCATCTGTTAATTATTGGTGAATATGCTGCGGATTAATTTTCCAAGAATTATCTTAAATTGACCACTTGTCCTCCTAGAGATTACCAATGCGACACGCGATAATCACTTGATTTCACTAATACTGAAACATGTGCAAAAGGTAGATCCTGAGTTCGAAGACGCGGTTAATACCCGTGAGATTTCGATGTAAGTAGATTACGAAAACGTTAATTTAATAAGGTCAGTAATTGAGTCCATCAGTGAATGGACATAAAAATCGAATAATTTCAAACAATAACATATCTAGATTCATCCTTGTACTAAAAAGTTCCGAGATAAAATATTACACTACAGTGTGAAATTATAGCTAGGATGGAAGCAAAAATTACCAAAATAAAATGAGAAATTGAGTAGGTCGCGTTGTTTTTTCTTCTCTATTTTTCTCAATTTTCGGGTGTGTGGTCAGAATTTGGGAAGGTCTTCTGATAAATAAACGTGGTCACCGTCAATTCAAAATTTCATCTATACGTGGACATGTTTGCGTAGATTTTCAAAGAGAATTGATGATTTGTTTGACAGAGTAATCAATACTGTGATAAAATGTGTAAGAAATGTAATTAGATACTTTTAATTTATATAATATAAGGGCCCGCGTAAAACTAGCTTTCTAGATAGCATCGACTGTTTCATCACCGGAATCCGAAACATCATCGCCAAATTCAATCTCGTCATCCATACCATCTTCAACGAATGTAACGGTATCATTAATACGCACGGTTTCGGGGAATTCTCCATAAGTTTTCAAATTTCTAGCTTCATCCGGAGTATATTTTAGGATAACATCGGCTTTGGCGTCCTGGTAATCACGTAATCCTATCAGAATAATATCGCCTTGATTGATCCATACTTTTTTCCGTAATTTGCCTCGAATATGACACAAACGTTTGACACCATCGAAACACATAGCCTCTAATCGTCCATTTCCCAACATTTTTGTTACTTGAGCGTATTCTTGTCCATCTTCTTTGAATATCAGCTCTCTCTTTTCCGTTTCATTTTCGTTCTTACCTCTTCGACGATTTTTACCTCCTTTTCCTTTATTTTTGGGCATAATGAATCAACTCCCGGTCACGTCTAGTACTGGACAAATTTACGCGAAGAGTCAGCCACAAAAATTGCCGAGATAAATTGTAGAATTTTAATTTGTAATGTTAACAGGAAAATAACTGTGCTATGGAAAAGCGAGAAGTTGAAAGTTGTCAAGTTGATCATAAAAATATTCAATATCAATGTGTCATGAAACGCTGGGCCCGTTCGTGGAATTTCATGACAGCATGACTTGGAACGCTTCTAGCGGCGTTCAACTGAACTATAATTAAACTAACTGAAACGACTGTTCGCTTCACGCTATTTAGTCTGTACCTATATTAAAAGAGAACCTAATGGGAGGTAAGAACAACGCTACACGCTGATATAATATTTATAATTGAACATAAATCCACAATAATTGAACATAATTTTACAATAATACATTTCTTAGTAGGAATTATAAATAAATTGAGTTAAGAAAAAGAAGTACAGAAATACAAAATAATCATATAAAAAGGGTAAAACGTACATTGATAGTTGGAGACACACATGATTTCTGGATAATAGGACTGAATAATAAGACCGTTTCGGTTGCCTTTCTGCCTCACTTCTTTTCAGTACCTGACGACAGAAAAATAAAGATTCCGCCGTCAGTCTTACGACGTCATGACATATTTATTGTATTAAATTATTGTGAGTAGTCCGATCAGTATTCAGTCCTTGCCTTTCGGTTATAAGCCCAGACGAATACTCGATCGGCTACGATAAATGTGGAAGAATCGAGTATCTCAAATTCTTTAATAAAGCGTAATTTGCTGAGCAGAAAAGACAACCATTGAGTCGAAGAGGCGCTTGAACATCACTCATTTCGATCAAGAGTAAATGTTTAGGGTTTCTATGAATAACGTATCGATCGAAAGATTATTATTGATTTATTTTGTACTGACCTGATTTGTGTCCATATCTTTAGTGGTTTGGCAGATACATTAAATGATTCACTACACAATTTACTTATAACGAGTAGATCGAAAGATACTTGTAACGAGTAGATTGAAAGATACTTGTAACGAGTAGATCGAAAGATACTAGTAACGAGTAGATCGAAAGATTCTTCTTTGTTAATTTTATGTTGTTATTTTAGAGTATGTGTGTGTGTGATTCGACTTCGACTTCAATGGTTGTCTTATCGTGTCCATGTGTCTTCGTGACGTGGTGGTGTGGTCACGAAGGCACATTTCGAATATTTTCGACACTCCCCACCCCAGGGGTGCCGAGAGGCTTGTGGGAGGCTCATGGCACAGATGAAGATGAGGGTTTAATGAGAGCATCCGGGGACAGGTGTAGGATTAGGTGTAGAAGAGTTGTCAAAAGCGGTTTCCAAAGGATACAGATGTGGAAATGTGCGTATGAGGAGCCGCTGTTGAAGTCTGGAGGCAGGATCCAGGTTAAGGCCGGCATTGCGGACAACAGTACGGACATATGCTTCTCGATCATGCACTTCATCTACAACTCCAGCAAGCCATTGTGTACGAGGAGCAGCAGGGTCATGGATGAGAACAGCTTCACCAATTTGAGGTTTGCGGGAATGGGAACCTCGAGGATGTCGGTGATGGATCTTTTGTAAGTCGCGTAGCACAGAAAAATAGTGTCTTTTGAAATAATCACGACATGCCTCCACAAAACCTTGAAGGTGGCGATAGCCAGCAATAAGATGTTGTTTAGTGGTGGGAATGGCATGGGGATTTACTGATACAGCAGTTGTAGGATATGGGTTAAAGGGACGTAGAAAGTGGTTGGGCGTTTGAATGGGTGCCAACTCGTCAGAAGGAACATAGATAAGAGGCCGACTGTTGACGATATCAGCAACCCGTTTGAGGCCAGTTTCCAATTGTCTGTAGTCAACGCATACGGGATGGACTGCGGTTGGGTGTAGGAATTTGCAAAGACACTTCTTTACAACACCCACCAGCCGTTCGTATGCCCCTCCATACCAAGGGCTATATTTCGGTATGTGGTACCAGTTAATTTTTTCAGTTAGGAAATATGAGGCAATTCCCTTATCAGAGAAACCAACTTCATAATCTTTTAATTGGACCTTAGGCCCTAGAATGGGTTGGATGAAGGTAAAGTTGGTGGCGTTGTCACTAACCACAAAGGTTGGCATGCCACGAATACTTGTAAAATTGATAAATGATAAAAGGAATTCTTCAGCTGATAATGAGCGAGAAAGCTCAAGGTGGATGGCACGTGTAACAAGACATACAAATAAGCAGCCATAGACCTTGTGAAAAGAGTCGTCTTGCTTCACATATAGGGGGCCAAAGTAATCCACTCCTATGTGAGCAAATGGAATTATAGGAGCAATCCGTATTAATGGCAAAAGAGGCATGTCAGGACGCTGAAAGGGTCCTGTTGAGTATTTTCGACAGGTCATGCAACAGTGTACAATAGATTTACACAGAGCACGAGCCTTTTCAACCCAGAAACGTTCTCGTAGTTTTGATAGAAGGTGTGAAACACCTATGTGGTGGTTTTGAATATGTAGAGAATAAATGATAACACGGGTCAGACGACTTTTGCGTGGTAGCAAAATGGGACAACACATATCCCAATCAAACTCTGATTGGCGTAGGCGACTACGACAATGGATTAATCCATCAGAATGCACAAAAAGCGCAAGTTGCGCTGCACTCTTGAATTGGGATAAATCCTGAGGAAAGTAATGCGATTGTAATAACTTTAGGAGTTTCATTTCTGCATAATTAGATTTCTCTGACATGGTTAAAAATTCATGTCGTTTTTCACGGGAGTGAAAAACAGGTTTCAACAAGATAGTGAATAAACGGATGTAACGTGACCATAGGCTGAAGCGATCTTCTAGTAAGACATTTTGCAATCGTCCAAATCTAGACATTGTTAGAAGATTACTTGGTTCTAGCCTATCTGTCCAAGTAAAAAGACAAGATACAGTAGTTGTGAAAGGGACTGTGGAGCCGGGTTCTTCCGGCCATTGGTGTTTTAATGTTAGCCAAGAGGGTCCATGCCACCACAATTCCGAATCCTGTAATTGGGCAGCTGACTTACCTCTTGAGGCAATGTCGGCGGGATTGTCCTTTGTTGGGACGTATCGCACAGTTAATCCAGGACTTTGCTTCAACTCATCTAACCGATGTTGTACAAAGGGGGGCTGGACATGGGAAGAGTTGAGCCAATGTAAAACAGTGGTAGCATCGGTCCACAATATTTGTTGTTTAATTGATATTTGCATGATAGATTGAAGAAAGCTTAAGGAGCGCTTACCTATTACTACTGCCATGAGTTCGAGCCTTGGTATAGATAGTTTTGTTGTAAGAATAGGTGCTAAGCGTACCTTGGAATAAATGAGAGAGCATTGCGCTTCTCCTGTTGGTAGTTTTATATGGAGGTATACCACGCACCCATATGATAACTCGGATGCATCACAAAAAACATGAAGGGTGTATTCAGCACCCTCAGAAGAGAGAAATGTCCATAAATATCGAGGAATACGTATCAATTTGATGGCATTTCTCTGAGCTACTACTTTTCTGAGGCGAGCCTCTAAGTTTGTGGGTAAAGGTTGATCCCAAGTGAGTTTTGATCTCCAACAATCCTGCACTAGGATTTTGAATTCAAGAAGACACGGTGCAACTAGACCAAGGGGATCAAAAACAGTTGCCATAAGGCTCAGGGCACTCCGTAATGTACCAGAAGAGGGTATTTCTTCTTCGGTAAAACTGTAAGCAAGAGTGTCATCATTGCGATACCAATGTAAGCCTAAAATGGAGATAGGGTCTTCAACCTTTGCACAGAGATCCTGAGAAAGTGTTTGGAGTGCCTCAGATGAATTGGAGGCCCAATCTCGCAGGCGGAAACCTGCTTCAGAGAGCATGCTAGTTAACTGTATAGAAAGAGTGTTTGCCTGTTCAGTTGTCTGAACGCTGGTCACAAGATTATCCGAATAAAAGGATTTGCGACCTAGTTCAGCAACCCAACCTTCATAGAGATTGAGGTGTTCCTGCAACACCATATTTAGAAGAAATGGCGAGGCTGTAACACCAAAGGGTACACGCTTATGACGGTATATTATAATGTTATCCTTAATCAAAGGTTTGGTGATATCACGGACCCATAAGAATCTCACTGAATCCTGGTCGGATAAATCCAGACCAATCATTAGGAAGGCCTTTTCAAGGTCGCTAGTTAAAGCAATAGGATACAGTCTGAAACCTATCTGTAGACCTACTAGACAGCGTATCAAAGATGGGCCAGGGTGTAGGTAGTCATTTAGACTACGACCAGTGATTGTTTTGGCTGACGCATCATTGACAATACGAATCTTACCCTTTTGCGTTACAGGTTTGATCGGTAAATAGTGTATAACATATGGAGATCCATGAGGAGCTTCCTCGATAATGTCAAGTTTTATTTGTTCCTGGAAAATTGCCTCGCAACGACTAAGGAACTCAAGAGATTTAGAGGATAGCACCTGTTTTAAACGCGCATAGGCTACGCGGTAGTTAGTGGGTATTTTAGGAGTAAGGGATTTCCATGGCCACTTGACTATATATCTACCATTTTCACGTCTGGTGGTCCGTCGAAATTCCTCAATAACCTGATCATCAACGGTATCTGTTTCCTTGCCTCTAATTCCTAAGGTTTCAAGGTCCCATAAGGTTTGTAATTCTGGTGTTGGAGATGGTTTGACCTCTTTATCTGACTTCAGATTATGAAGTGTCATTGACTTTGAAGTAGATGGAGTAGGTGTTACCGAACCCGAAGGTATCCACCCAAAGGGTGTTTTCAAAAGCGCTAATGATAAATCGATATTTTTACTGGCTTTTAAATCAACTATACGATAATAGAGATCATTCCCTATCAAAAGTTCAATGGGTCGCTGATTCTCTGTAAAAAGATCAGGGTCAGCATAGTGATAACCAAGAGGTAGTGTATTAGCAGCTTCTGCCGCTGATGGTGATAATCGGTTAGAACCCATAATATAAGAAGTTGTGAAGAGGGAACATACAATCTCCCTGCCAAGGTCACCTTTCAGTTCTACCTCTACACGTTGAGTAGACTCTAAACGATCATTAGGTGTGCCATATGACTGCACACTTAGGGTAAGACTAAGTTGTAAATCAATTCCTAATCTACGCATTACGTTCTCATGCAAATAACTAGTATTACTCCCACCATCTAGGAAACCCCTTATTACTGCTTTTTTACCACTTATACTAATAGTACATATAAAGGTTTCTAAATAAGTACCTGGAGCTGATGCAATTCTGGAGATAGTGTGTTGTATATATAACTCACACAAAGGCAACACATGTCCTGGTTGCTTACAGTGTGTACATACTCTCTCCTTGTGTCGGCAATAGGCCATTTCGTGGTTTGGTCCCATACAACACTGACAACGCTTCAGAACAGCTAAGCGTTCCTTTCTTGCTGCAACAGTGTTATATTTCTGACACATCCGCGACACATGGTTTCTCACGCCACAGAAACCGCAGACCTGTTCAGGTGTGGTTGTACTGGATGTTGTTGGTGTTGATGGCACATTGTATGGTGTCGGTCGTTGGCCTCTGCGCTTAGCTGATAATTTGCCAGTGGCGGCCATTGTTGAAACTGGTATAATTGGTGTATTTGGAACCGGTGTGATTGGTTTCATTATTGCCTCATAATACTCTTCGACATAGATATAACGTTGTATTGTGGTCATCAAAGTTTCAACACTGATGGTTAGATCAGGATGTTCTTTATGGAGCTCGGTCAATGCTTGCATTATCATTGTTTTAGGGAACTTCTGCATAATATAGCGAGTTATAATCCTATCATCGACTGGGGTTTTTGTGGCACGAAGACTTCTCAGGACAGCCTGTACGCGATTGTAATTCGACCGCATCTCAGCTGCAGATGGTTGTCTGTCATGGTATTTGGGAACCTCTTCCAAGTCAGCATAGTAGCTCTGGACTAACTTGGTAGGGTCCCCAAATGAGGCTTCCAATAACCTCAGGGCCTCGGGATAGTGTTCCTCTTGCTCTGACGTAAGACCCTTAATGGTTCTCTTGGCCTCTCCTACTGTATATAATTTCAATTGGACCATTTTAGCCCCATTATTTGTGAATTCCGGGTTGTCATGGACAGCCGCTTTAAACTGGCTGATCCATTCACGCCATTGTCTAATGTCGTTGTCGAATTTCGGTAATTTTGCCTTAAAAAGTTTGAGGCCACTAGAATTACCCGAAGTTGTAGGAGTGGGTTGCGTCATTTTCATGCACTCTTCTAGTGTACCTGCATTTTTGATATACCCAAGCAAGACTGTTCGTATAGACTTCAGCTTTATAGGGTTCTCTTCCAAATCGACACCGGCTTCAAGAAGCTCATTGACACCGTCTTGCAATTTGGCTGCTTGTGTGTCCAGTCGGGTAGCGAATTGCTTCATGGCCGGTATATTCGTACTGGTGGCTGGCATCATGGTTAGACCATTTTCGAGAGTTGAAATACCAGCCAGGAAGGTTTCATAGGTCAGAGGAATAGGAATTTCTTCCTCAGAAACCTGAAAGTGTAAATGTGTTGAGTTAGTGTACAGAAACAAATATCTAGTTCAATATAGATTGTAACTCTCCATAAGACCCAACGTTCCTTCAGTAATGAAAGACTGCAGACTGTGACAGGCTTCAGTCCTAGTACTGTCATACTCTAGAACCTAGGGATGTTTGGTAAGAACACTACATCTTGTCCTACTAGGGATTGGCTGGTTGCGCAGAGGGAGGGTGGATCTTTGGTGACCGTGTCCTCCAGTGTACGAAAGCTAAATTTGCCGTTAGCTTGCAATTAGCTGTATTGGCAGGTGTCTGTGACAACATTCATACCTGAAGATGTAGGGTACAGCACTGTCCAGATATAATATTGTGACTGCTATTCATTTCTCCTCTTTACAGTCGTTTGCAGGGTGTGTAAGTGTTGATGTAGGTTTTAGTATACCCACGGTGTCTCTACCTATGTGATTAACGACATAGAACCCTGAATGAGGTCCAAAGCCGATTCCAGTGTAGATGGAATGGGTCTGGAACTATCAGTCCCAACCAACAGTCTGCGCTCTGTTAGTCCTTAAGATGACCTACCAAACAGCTCCTAGAGCTTCACGTCCCATTCCGCTAGACACTGGCCATTGTTTGGTGGATCATCTTGGTACGCCAACCCCTTAAAAGGTATCTGTCAAAACAAAATACCTCAGTGTACTGGAACATCCCATGCATACTCAGTCTACAGTATTAATGTGGTGGGATATAGCTCATTTTCTCTTGCTATATTCCCTATTGTGAGTGTGTAATGTACAGACTACAGTCTGTTTGATCATGAACTAGATAATGTTGGCAAGAGTGTGGAGAACGCATAAAACCTTAGTATATAGTCTAATTCGTTCAGAGCAGTGCAATAATGTAAGGTCGGTAACCCAAGCGCGCTTTGGGCACCATTAACATCCTGTATACTTGGTTGCAACACATTCATGGAGCATGAAGTCGGAGAGTGTGTTTTAGAGTAAGTCAATGGCTCCCTTGTTAGTGACCCTGCATTCAAGTGTAATGATATGAGGCCATTGTCTCCACTCTAAGGTCCTAATGGCTCCTAATTGGTGTATACAGAATGTTGGTCTGCTCAATAATGTACTTAATCAGTGTTAATGTGACCGCACCATATTCTATATTATATTGTAGCGATGTTCAGCCTCTCATAGGTGAGAAAGTAGAGTGACATGGAACTTATAGTAGGAAGAGAAAATTTTAGGAAAGTTTAGAATGGAAATAATGTTACACTAACATATCATACTATATACTATAAGTAAAATAAAATGATCTAGTAATTTAAACAAAACATAAAAACTACATCTCATTCATCTCTCATTCACCTTTGTGGGGTATGAGCGAGGGTAGATAACCACGCTCTGCTACCAATTGTCATGAAACGCTGGGCCCGTTCGTGGAATTTCATGACAGCATGACTTGGAACGCTTCTAGCGGCGTTCAACTGAACTATAATTAAACTAACTGAAACGACTGTTCGCTTCACGCTATTTAGTCTGTACCTATATTAAAAGAGAACCTAATGGGAGGTAAGAACAACGCTACACGCTGATATAATATTTATAATTGAACATAAATCCACAATAATTGAACATAATTTTACAATAATACATTTCTTAGTAGGAATTATAAATAAATTGAGTTAAGAAAAAGAAGTACAGAAATACAAAATAATCATATAAAAAGGGTAAAACGTACATTGATAGTTGGAGACACACATGATTTCTGGATAATAGGACTGAATAATAAGACCGTTTCGGTTGCCTTTCTGCCTCACTTCTTTTCAGTACCTGACGACAGAAAAATAAAGATTCCGCCGTCAGTCTTACGACGTCATGACATATTTATTGTATTAAATTATTGTGAGTAGTCCGATCAGTATTCAGTCCTTGCCTTTCGGTTATAAGCCCAGACGAATACTCGATCGGCTACGATAAATGTGGAAGAATCGAGTATCTCAAATTCTTTAATAAAGCGTAATTTGCTGAGCAGAAAAGACAACCATTGAGTCGAAGAGGCGCTTGAACATCACTCATTTCGATCAAGAGTAAATGTTTAGGGTTTCTATGAATAACGTATCGATCGAAAGATTATTATTGATTTATTTTGTACTGACCTGATTTGTGTCCATATCTTTAGTGGTTTGGCAGATACATTAAATGATTCACTACACAATTTACTTATAACGAGTAGATCGAAAGATACTTGTAACGAGTAGATTGAAAGATACTTGTAACGAGTAGATCGAAAGATACTAGTAACGAGTAGATCGAAAGATTCTTCTTTGTTAATTTTATGTTGTTATTTTAGAGTATGTGTGTGTGTGATTCGACTTCGACTTCAATGGTTGTCTTATCGTGTCCATGTGTCTTCGTGACGTGGTGGTGTGGTCACGAAGGCACATTTCGAATATTTTCGACAAATGGTAATTTTTATGTAAGTACATCAACCACCTGGACTATACACAACACGGAATTACAAAATAGGTCGAAGTGATAGAAAAATATTATTAGGCAACAAGTATCCAAGTGTTGGAAGAACAATCTCCAAAATTGGATTTGCTACATTCCAATGAGAGAACCAATTCTCTGGATCAATTTGAAGTAACTTGGATATTTATCATAGAGGAAGATGTGACCGTGTGATCCATGACGTGAGTCACCAATTATTTCGCTCAAGAACGCTAGCATCGAACGCGGCAGACAGTAAAAAGTTCACGTGCGAGGTACTTATCATACGAATCGATTGCGTAAATTCAAAAAAGATATCAAGACATGTGAATTTGAATTTCTCTCATTTCATCTCAGCCTTCATCTTAATAATAAAAGGAGAAAGAGGTAAATTCTATTAATACTTGCCAAACATAGAATTGAAAAATTCTGATCATCGTTTTCCTTCTTTTTCAGAGAGGTGAGTTGAAATTGGAATTCGCTTTCATCACCGGTACTACACGTATCTTCGCACAAAATTAGCTGGAGCTTAGCTACTCAGAATCACTAAATGGGGCGAAAACGAAAATTAGACGAAGATGATGATCAATACGATCCACCATCTGCTCATCTATCGGTTAGACATATAACAGAACAAGAAAAACGTCTAATTATTATACTAGAAGGTGCTCAACTGGATTCCGTCAAAGTAAAATACCATTCGTCTTCGAGAACAAATGAATAAAAACGATCGGTTCTCAGGTCTATGAATATGTTCTAGGTGGGGAGAACTTTCGAATTATTAAATTGCGACGATCATGTAAATGCACTCAAGAAGCAGAATAAACAGGCTGGTAATTGTCGACCTGATATCGTTCATCAGTGTTTATTAATGTTACTTGACAGTCCTTTGAACAGAGCAGGATTGTTGCAGGTACGAAGTCGTGCACATATTTTTTGGTTGTGGTATTTCTTATGATATTTACAGTTCGATTTTGAAAAATTCATAGGTGTACATTCATACAGAAAAAAATGTTTTGATCGAAATTAATCCTCAAACTAGGATTCCACGTACTTTCAAACGTTTTGCTGGTTTGATGGGTGAGTTTTTAGACCATATGGAGCGATACACTATCATATCTATAAATCTAGAACTATTCTAATAGGATTTTGTCGACGTGAATTTTTTTTTAGTTCAGTTACTCCATAAATTCAGTATTCGAGCCACAGAAACATCCATAAAGTTGTTGAAAGTTATTAAGAATCCTATCACCGATCACTTGCCAGTTGGTTGCCGAAAATTGTGTACTTCATTTTCCTCCGAGAAAGTTACTCCACCCAGAGATTTAGTCCCAGCCAACGAACCAATTGCTATCGTTGTGGGAGCGATAGCCCATGGACAGGTATTATTTTTTTAATGTTTTCAAACGGATGGATTCTGTGAGTATTTATTATCAGAAATTCCAATTGTTCTTCTTTCAGGTCAAAGTTGACTATTCGGAAGAAACTGTATCCATAAGTAACTATCCGTTATCGGCTGCTTTAACGTGCACGAAATTATGTAGCGCTTTTGAAGAAGTTTGGAATGTTTTATGACGTAGTAATAAACTTAGTTTTCATTAATACAGTTTAATTAAGAAGACGATAATTACATATCACAACAACGTACACATTCAACAATTAATAATACTATTATGGTAAGAGAAGGCATGGAAAATATGAAGCAATGGTGATGAAAATTTCAAAATATGGACGGAAGAGTAAGGAGGAGTAATAAGTAGATCAAGGAGTATATTTTGGGTGACAAAAATAATAACTGATACCATAACCCATGAGTCGAAATGAAAATATAAACAATAGCTTGAAAACAAGTAAAAACATAAAACAGGGCCTACAACGGAAATTTATAAAAAAAGTACAGACGCAGAGGGTTATCTCGATGAAGTCATTGAACAATGGTATGAACTGAGTTAGAAATTCAAAGACATAAAAGATAATCCTCAAGGTAATATCTACATTTCTTGGCAAAGATTATTCCTTCTATTACCGCATTAAAATATTTAAATCACTATTTCAATTTACCTCAGGATAAGTTGATAAGTTTTGATTTTAGGTAGACAAGCATTGCTTCTCCCTCCCTTCAACAATTTATGTACAATAAAATACAAGAACAGGCCTACTACGCGAACAGAGATACAAAATCGAATCAATTACATGGCACAACAATTAAAGTAACCGCGAACGGTACTTAAATGCGTTTTGAGCACAAATAATGAAGTTAATACTTGGAAAACGAAAATTAGTTAATCAGTCTATTGGGTAGAGTTGAAAATAAGACGCCTGTCATAAAATATAAATTGGAACATCAGAACAAGAGTTGGAACATAACATTCAGCGTGTCTATAGTAGAATACAGTAAATTCGCAACTACAGGCTTGTCATAGCTGGAGGTCTAGCATATGCTTTTGGTATGAAGCCGTATTTTCTGGTTTTCGGTGCATAGGCCCATAGCCATCCGTCAATGGTCTGATTGTTTAGGTCTGCGTACACCCAGTCCCCACGTCGGACTGATAAATCATCTGAGGCTTGAGCCTAAACAACAATAGAAATACTCCAAATTGAGAAAAAATTGGCAATGAAATATAAAATAAACAAAATAATACAAAGTCTAAAATACCACTTCTCAGAAACAGAAGCAAGGTATTGCATCGGGGTATCAACTGAAGCCGGGCTTTCGTAACAATAAGTAGAGTTTACAATAAGTCATTCTATCCATATCTAATAATTTGTTCGTACATTTCTTCAAGATGTGAGGATTTAAAGCGTACTCCTTCAAAGTTTCGAACTTCAATTCATTTTAAATAAAAAAAGTCAATTATTGGTGTGAATCAGATAATTGGTAAAAACTGTTTGAACATGAAACGAATCAAGAAAGGGAACAATGCTACGTGGAAATTATTTTCTTTTTCATCGAAAGAAATGATGACCATAATAATGAGATAAACTGTTTTGAATTTCGAAAAATGTTTCGAGGTAAATAGGCCTAGATAATGGAAACGTAATTCTACACTACCGACTTTTTTTTTTCAATTTTAAAACTTGATATCAACTGAGAAGCTAGTTTTATTAACCTAGCTTAGAATATGCTACCGATCTTTCAAATTATTAGTTTCAATTAATGGATGAGAGAAAATCGCATCACAATTACTTACTTTATAATCGTAAAGCATAACTAGTTCGGTACCGTGATAACGTAATTCTTCATTAACAGAAGTTGTAATTGGAGTTGAATTGGTAGGATTAATAGTGCTAGTGGACACTGCACTTGTTGCGGTCGTCGTATTCAACGGCATACCGATACTGTTGTTGTTTTTATTGTGACTATTTGAGTTCGAAATTACCGTTGTCGATGGAATTTGGTTATTTTGATTCAAGTGATCTATAAAATTATTTCTTTTCTTATCAATGTTCTTCTTATTTACATTACTAACGAAATAAAAGAACTTACTTTGTAACACATCAGCTGGATAAACAAACCCAGAAGGTACAAAACCTTCTTGTCCATCACTCCTAATAATCCAATACCAATCTGGATCATCTCTGTTCAATACCGTAACAAATTCTCCACGCTCTACACTTACATCATTTTCATCTCGAGCTATAAAGGTATATAGCACGATAAAACGTCCCGACGGATCCTTCAAACAAAATTAAAGAATTAAATGTCGTCATTAATGGATATGCGTTAAAAATGCATATTCGACTCTATTTATTAGAGGTAAATACTTTGAAAAATGGATGGATTTCTGGTTGAGACGATGTACTATGTAGTGACGCTTGTGAACTGGTTACGCTAACATGCGGCAACTGAGATTGAGCAGTAATCTCTTTCTTGTTACAGCTTTCGCTGTCAGAGGTATCAACAGCAGCTGGAATTAAGTAAATTATGATTAGTATGCCTCTTCTCTCCTAACATATAATTCGACCCGATAACTCACGATACTTCTTAGTAACTTACGTTGATGAGCATCTACATTTACATCGACTTCTATCTCGTTCGGAGTTTGATTCCTTGGTAATTTCTTCTTAAAATTATTCAACGCAACTTCTCCCAAATGCGAATTATATGGCGTACAATATGAATGTGGTATAAATCCTTCTAAACGCGAGTCCTCAGCTATGACGTATACCCAGTCGTTTTCACGATATAGAATGTTTACAACCTGCAGAGTAAATTGAAAATTAATAAGTAAAACTGACCTTGTAAGTCTCTTTTTATGCCGGAATACTCACCTGTCCTCTTTTTACTTGTAATTCATCATCAACGCAAGGAGTGAAATCGTGAAGCACCACCATCTTACTATCAGGAGATAGACCATTTTCCTTCTCTATTCCAACCCTCACCAAAGTTTCGATAGAGGCACTACCAGTTATTCGTCCCATGCCAGTAAAAGCACTACTTCGTAGTTCTTTAGCTTCGGCATCTCCCGTAGAACCTATTCCATTCGCCAATCAAAACAAGAAAAAATTATTTTGAATTGCCATTCAAGAAAGTTCAAATTGAAGTGTACCAACTGTAACTAAGGTATTGCGGGGTAAAAAACTAAGAAAAATGAAAAAGAGTGCGTACTTTTTTTCTTTTTTCCTCGACGTATCCGAACTGGACACAAAAATGCCATTTTTCAAGGGGTCTACTCAATTTGAAGTACGGATAAGCATTACACAAAATCAAATCCACGACTAAGATAATTTTCTGAATTATACAAAAGCGAACAGCATAAATAATAACAGACTGCACGAAAACGATATCTCCTACGTGCAATGAATGAGAGAAAAAAAAACAGAAAAATTAAACAAACCGGTTTGATTTTAGTTTCACGAAGCTAAGGAACATAAAGATAATGAAAAATAATAATAATGAAGAAACACCTGTAGATTCCAAGAGGAGTGCCTGACATCTTGTGGAATTTTTTGGAAATACAAAATCTGCAGTCTGCTTTATTCCCCGACTATAGCACCACTACAGGCAGTTTCTGCAACTTTGAGTATCAAATCAAGTTCAAGGCGAGTCACTGTCTACGAGGCTCCACACGATTTATAGTTCTATGACTTTGATTACAACGTAAACACGTCACGATGATGTGGAGTTGATGGGAATTGGATTCTTTGCTAGTCGTTCTCCTTCTTCGTGAATTTTGTTCCGAAATAACATAGTTTTGTTCACCGCGTTAACTTCATTGTACAATTTGTTGAGTAGACAGTTCCGGTATAAGTTTTAGATAAATTCCTTGATTGTCGTCAAAAAATTTTCATTAAAACTTAAAGTAAGTGAGTGAAAGAGAGATTTTGGTGTGATAGTACCTTGTGTCACAGTTTATTACCCTAAATTTTTTCCTTCAATCATTTTAGGATGGATCAAGTATCAAAATTGATTGAGCCAGCCCGACAATTTTCCAAAGATTCCATTCGATTGGTGAAGCGCTGTACGAAACCAGACAGAAAAGGTAATAATTTTCTTTGAATTTTTTAGCTGCTTATTTCATCGTATTTCTTCTTTGACTGTACCATCCAAGATGTCAGAAGTATTTTTCAAAATCAGTTCTTATCTTTCTTTCTTACAGAATTCCAGAAAATCGCCGTAGCGACTGCCATCGGATTTTGTATAATGGGCTTCATAGGATTTTTCGTCAAACTGATTCACATTCCCATCAATAATATTATTGTGTAAGTATATATTGCCTTTCCTAAATTCATGTTCATAGGATTAGTATTTCAGGAAAGTTTTTTGTGGAACTTTACATTTAAGGCATTTGTTGAATTTACCCAACGATGATTTCTCCTATGTTTGAATCGTTCGAAAAATTGTCAGATAATTTGGGTTTTTCCTACTGCAGTCAGTGGCGTATTTTTAGGGAAATGAAATTGTTAGTAGATCGGGAGATTAGATCCATAATTTTATGGGACATGTTCATTATATCAGTGGCGTTACAATTTTTGCGAAGCCTGTGAAACACGAGTTCACAACGAAGAAAATCTATGAAAAACAAATATACGAATTTTTTATTCTTCAATAGAAATGACCTCTGATAGATTCAAGTGTATCTCGTGTGAATACATGTAGAAAATGAAGTATCGAAGCAATTGAGTTCATTTTGAAAATATCCCCTTCCTTCTTATCAAGTAGACCAAACTTTGTAGTCCGTTGTCAAATAATGATTGATAATTATGCTTTATTTCAGGGGTTCATGAGTATGGAATGGCCGCGAACCTTATTTTCCAGATTTATTTTTCATCGTTCCATCATTTTTCGTTTAATATTTTTTGTTAATCTTAATATTTTTGTAATGATAAGAATTTAATAATGCTGCCGTATGTCCATGTAATTTGGCAGCAGTCCTGTAAAACAGCGATATTGGAAGTTTCAAGCGCGCATTATGTTGTAATTTGCTTGCTTAAAAAGATTTCTATTTTTAATGCAGAAATCAAATTAAATTCCTTTTATATGTATTCAATCGAAAATATGTCTTCATGACGATTTTGTTGAAGTTATTCCATATTAAATTGTTTCTGTCATGTACGTAACGATAAAGTTCCCGAAATACCGGATATATTGAATTTTTCTTTTTCTTGGTGAAAATTTTCCGATAGTTCCAGTCAACTGGCACTTCCCGTAAGTTGTAGAACATTCATCATTATATCATGTCCTCCAAGTTGATGAAAACGGTTTTTATTTGTCAGAAAATATTTTTTCAAATTTTGTATTCTATCGAAATAGATAATTCAAAAAACTATATCATGTACCAAGTTACATAAATTTGAATTTTTCAAGATTTTGGTATGTAATGCAAATTGTCTTAAAATTGTAACTCTTTCTAAATGAAAATTTCAGAATTTCAAAAAAAAAAAAAAAAAAATACTAATAGCCGGCTGAGATTAGGACATGAAAGTCTTATTCAAAGTTCTTTTCAGACTTTCTTTTGCGAGAAATATTGCCAGATAAGTACGTAACGGAAGAACAGCGCGCGCATTCGTCTGTAATAAATTTTGGAGAATTCTGACTTTTGAGAGGTCTATTTTCTTCTACTTAGTTACGACACCAGAATCCTTTTAAGGGCGCAAAGTTTGTTTTCGAATTAGAAGCGCACTCATATTATGGAAATACCCCTTTATGTACCATCAAGATGATCATAAATGAATTATCCAAGTTCGTCGAAGAAAAACGAGAACCTGTTTCAATTGTAAGATTTCGAAGAAAGCTCCACATTTTTTTCATTTTCACCTCTATCGACATCTAAAATTTTCTATATTATTGAGACGAAAGAGAAAAAGATGCGACGCCAATATAGAGGATATTTTATTTGTTATACAACTTATTTGAAGAAAAAAAAAAAAGTGGTCCACTATTATCATTTGATTTTTTTTTTCTTTTATTAGTTTCTTGAATTCAATTTTTTTTTCATCATGTACTAATATGTATGGTTGTTCAACTTTTCAATCTTCGTAAATTTTTGATTTCTTCGAAGTTCTGTGTATTGAACTGAACACATATAGGTCAGTCATAAACTATAGCTTATGATTGCTGCGTTGAATTCAATTCAAGTGTCTATTGTATCTATTGATTATGACGGGATTTGCTCGAGAATAAGTTACTTAGGTACATTGAAAACAGGTGCAGTACAGAGTTCTGCACTTTCAGCTCGCGGAATAATGTTTATTCAGTTGTTCGAATCTGTTTTCGAATGAGTATCTCCGTCATGTTTATTGACATCTCTTTCCGAGTTGTAGGTACCGAAATTTTCCCTCTAAAAAAATAGGCCAATGATACGTTCGCCTATGAATTAGTTGATGACTTTCGGGACTATTCCCTTTCTATGGAATATTATGGAAATAATTACTAAGCGCGAATTCGAATGAATTTCCTAGCGTCATTCCAGATTGATTGAAAAGTTCATCAGTGGCCGGACTTAACTCGCACGGTATTTTAAACTCTATGCAAATTTGAATGTCGTCTTCATCAGTAAGATTGACCCAAAGATAAATGAATTTATAATAAATGAAACAAAACAAATGGAAAAAGTTGCAATCGATAAAGGTGAGTACCTACCTTTACGTAGAAAAATAAAATTGAAGCTGTGGCTTATAAATATTCAATAAGAATAGCATCGTGCATTGTGTGCAATTTTTTAGTACCTACGTATAACTATCCGTTTTTGAACTTAATACATTATCGTTTCTCATGATTGATCGATAGGCTACGTTTAAATGAATTTACTTCCTGTGTGTAGCTGAAAACAATGTGATTTTGTCAAAATCAAAATAATAAGCAGTGATTTTTTCCTCGTATGTTGAGACAGCGCAGCAACAATTCCTTAAACAATAAATCTCAATTTTTTCGCGTAAAGACTCGTATTTTTCCAACACAGATACGAAAATGCTGTTTTTATAGTATTATTGTGGAAATTCAAACTTTCGACTACGAAATATTCTTTCTCAAACGATTGTTGAATATGATTTGTTGTGACTGAGGATACTTATTGATTAATGAATAGGATGAATAGGACTAGCCAAAGAAAATTATGGATCATACATACATAGAAACATGAATTTATTGTGCAGTTCAAGGTAAAAGGAAACGAGTATTTCACAACTATGTTACATCCAATACGCGTGAAAAAATTCGCTCTCCCTACGAATAAAATCAAACAAAAGACAGATTCTCTTCGAGTAATAAATTAATATCAATGATCATCAATTTTTAGGATTCAACTTTCAATAAGTAGGTACAAGTTTTCATATTTTGAAACATCAATTTCCCTTTATAATTATTACTTAAATAGACTCGCCTTATAAAAATATGAAATAAGTGTTAAAAAAAGAAGAAAGTAGGAAAATCGTACAAAAAATATAATTTTATAAAGTTCTTAATTTATAGCAATTTAATTAGAAAGAAAAATCAAAAATATTAATCGAATACTTTAAAATTATCATATTTTTTTAATATTTCTTTCAACATATTCAATGGGTTCACCTCCGAGATTTCTTTGCAATTCATAATAAATGACAGTAATTTAGGAGAATACCCAGAAATTAAAATACAACCAGATTCATTACTTCTAACGGGAGTTGAATGTCTACCAGAAGATCGTAAATTCCAGAATACTACGACTGGAAGCGAATAGTTTTTTTCACCAAATTGTTTCTTAATGTATTCAAAATTAGTTTCGTCACTTCGAACACATTGGTCAAATTCCATATCAGTGAAAACGAATACAAGTTTTGGTAAATCAACGGGTTTCAACTTATATTCAATAGCGGTATTCAAGATCAATTCAAAAGCAGCATCGAAGTTTGTATTCATTTGCCAATCCATTCTTTTCATGGAGACAAGCTTATCGTATAATGTATCTTGGTCGATTTTGTGAAATTGCGGTCTGCTTGAAAAAGTCATACAAACGGATGACCAAGGGGGTTTAGATAACTCTGAGGTTAATAAAGTTAGTCCAAGGGCAGCATCCATCGGAATTCCTTCCATAGATGCACTGACATCACAAATAGATAAAGCTGATTCAAATAAACTTCCTTTTCCTTTCAAACTGTCCACTATGGAAATCCACTGCTTTTCATACACTTCTTTACATAAATCATTAGTCTCCGTTAATATTTTCTGTATAATTTCTACTGGTTTGATAGTTCCGCCTGATACTTTTTTTGAATTGGATAAGAAGTTTTCGAATCTTTCTTTATCATGTTTTATGAATGATTCTTTATTTTTCATCATACACTTGCTAGGAACCCGCTTATAATCAAGTTGGTCCCATTTCTCTGGATGCATGTAAAGTTCAGGAATTTTACAGGCATTTCTTAAAGGATTGACAAATTTTTTGTGGAACTCTCTACGAGCCAAATAGGCAAAACTGGATTGATAAGGCGTCAAATCACTATCTCCTGAGTTTGCAGTAAAAGATTTATAATCTTTTAGTATTTTGTTATTTTCATCCAATAGTTTGACAGAAATAGTCGTTTGGATGAGAGAGAATTTGTCAAAATGTTTAGTGTCGGATGGTGCCCACTTAGAACAGAGACTAACGGAGTGAAGCTTGTTTTCATCAAAATGTTTCTTATCTTTCATCAGTTGATCCGCAAACAGTTGAGCAATCTTTAGATGGAATATTCTATACTTTAAGTCTGTTTCGAACTTATGCTTGGCATATTTCAGTCTTAATTCTCGGAGTGCTTTGCGATCTAATGATTCAGATTTAATTCCGAAGTATTTACAAACTAAATCATTGTAGATTTTTCCTCGTTCTCTACTTTCCTTCATTCGTTGGGCAATACTTAATCGAAGGTAATTGGCATTTGGGCAATCATCAAATTTCAGGAATTCTCCAACATGACCGTCGAATAAAATCGTCATCAAAATGTGTAACAAATCTTTCCAGTATCCGATTTCTGGAATTTTCTCCAGATTATTATAAAGAGTGAGAGGGTGGTTCTCGTACAACCAATAGCAGCAGATCATAGTCTGATATTTTATACTTTTCCCACCTCTGATATCTCTTAAATTGGCTACCAGTCTAATAGTATCATACGGGTTAAATGTCCAACTTTTATCTAAGAGATTTACAGTATCTTCTCGACTAGTCTGTTCCATAATATGAAAGAAGAAATCTAGAACAGGATCGCCAGATGTATTAAACGTTCTAGCATTATTTTCTGTGTAAGCAACAGCATCGTCATCAGCGACTTTTTTTAGACACGCATCCACAAATTTTTCTCCAGTATTCAACTCAGCTAGCTTGGGCCCACTTTTTTTAGACAATAAATTTGTTAAATCCTCTGATTCTGACAGGATGTCTGTAGGTAGAGAATAATTGATTTTGGTCACATTTTTCGAAACGTCCGATGCAGATACGGAACCTAGCGACGATTTGTTGTCACGAGCAGCTCTGTCGACAACAATCCCCTCCATCTTAGGAGTATTGAATAATTCTTTGAGAAAATAATTATTCGCTAATTTAGAACGCTGAAAAAACCGGTACATAACAGGATATTACCTTCAACGTAGAATTTCAATACTCCAATTTTCGGGTCGATCTAAAGTTGATACGATTGATTGATCTTTTTGCGAGAGAATCTCACTAAGCCTTTCTGTAATCCATCATTTCACAACAATAAAATATCAAAGAGCAGGTCGCTTAAGACATTATCAAATTTACGGTAGTCTTGTAGAGAATAAAACCGAATTATGTTTCTCACAACAGCAGCCTCTTAGTAACGATAGATGAAATTGCATCATCTCTTTGAAAATATTATAGTATGTATACTCGTACCGCATGAGAAAGTCGACTCGAAAACCCGCCAGTACCTGCAGGCGATCGCGAGTCGCGACACGATTTTTGCAGACCTGAGTTCTGGCGTTCTGCTGCAGCACGGCCGTGGCTGCAGCTTCGACTTCATTGTTCTAGGGATCATCGATTTAAGGATCACTCTTATGTACAGGTACAGACTACAGAGTGATAGTCTCGGAGTTTTAAGTTTGAGCAGGGTTTGAGTACAATCCCATTGAAAATCAAGTTTGAGGTTTGACTTCAGTAGCAGTTCTAGTTCTAGCAGCAATGAAACTATGAAAGTATGAAACTAGATGCTATATTACTCTACTACAATATGGTAGGTCATTATACCCGCTTTCACAAGGCCTTCAGGAGCGCTAACATCACGCTAACATGTCAGTCGACGACTTCGGTCGACGACGACACGTGGAATCAAATCGAATCAAGGTAAAAAAAGCCTACCTTTGGGTTTCGAGAAGTGCAGAATTTACAATATTGCCACATGGAATATTAAAAAACTCCGTCATAATAATCCAGTGTTTCTCGATGATTGTATGCGTGCACAGTGTGCGTGTAAGCGTGTGGCTTATCGCGGATGATAATAAAAATCTTGATCCGAAGCAATTCCAACATGGAATGGAAGTCAGAAACGAGTGTATTTGAAAGTACCATTGAACGTAAAGTCGGAGCAAATTTTACGATTTTTAGTATGCGATTTGACCGTTTTCTACATCACGCTATCACTCTCGTGGCTTATGTGCCCTAAACCAATCTTCGGAAAAATTACTGTTATCGTTTGTCTTTTCTACAAGCTACTATGAGCGTAAAACAGAATAGTCATAGATATTTTTCAGTATCGAGCTATAAACCTATCGTTACGTGTAAGTACAGTTTATTTGTGAAGACATTCATTCTCCGCTTTGAGCTCTCATGATTTCTCCCTTCACCTTATCAGAAAGTTACTGTGTTTTTGATTCATATGAATGTGAATGCTTCTGATTAGATGCTGGCGATACAAAACTATTCTTTAATTTAGAGGTAATGCTCACTCAAGCCTTACCTCAAGAGCGAGCTGAATGGAGAAGATCCTATGGTCGTGGCGCAAGGGAAGTTGCGCTCTCTGCGGTATTCAAACCTTTCAGTGTTGACATTTTTCAAAAGGAAGACAATTTTCACCTCCTGGAACAACCAGTTCTTCATATCTTCTGGACACAGTGTCCGGTACGTGATTTTCTCCGCTATTATGAATTCTATTTATTGGAGCACTAATTTTGTCAATCGATAGGATGTGGAAACATACAAAACTGTGTGTTACGAAGAGATAAAACGCTGGCTTCAAACATTACAAACCCAAGGTGTAATCGACTGGTTGATAGTGCTCGTAGAATCCGATGAATCTCGTAAATACAACAAATTATTACCGCGAACAACCGTTCTTGACAAAATAAAAAATGACTTCGGAGTTAAACATGTAGACCGGTTCGTTGAAGCTAATTATAATTCTTAATTTCCTTCCTAAATTCTCTCTTTAAAGTTAGGTATTCTTTTTTTTCTAGATGTTTGTCGTTAAATAATCCCTTGAAAACGGAATTCCGCGCGGGCTCATCTTGGCGAGCTCTACTCGTGAACATACGTCTCCTAATGCTCGCAGCTTATGATCGCGCCTTGCTCAAATTCGAAGAATATATTAGGAAGCAAAGAGAGAGTCGTAATGAACCCGACTGGAGTTTTTGTGATTATTTTCTCCTACAGGTCAGTATTTCGGTTTAGTAATGAAAATATTTGTCGTATATTTATATTTAACATCGTTATGTGTTCTAGGAAGAACTAGCGTTTGCCCTGGAAATGCTCGGAATACACGAAGAAGCGCTGATCCAGTACGATGAATTAGAAGCTCTATTTACTCAGTTTATAAAGAATGCTAGTCTCACAAGTGAGAAGAATAGAGAAAATATATTATATATTCAAACACCTCTCCTTGAGTATAATAATTGTAATTTTGGATTAGGTCCTCCGAAATGGGTTTCATATTTTCAAAGACCTGTTGATAGCTGGTCCAGTATCACGCTCATGT
This sequence comes from Aspidiotus rigidus, assembly GCA_035079385.1. Classification (NCBI taxonomy): domain Eukaryota; kingdom Metazoa; phylum Arthropoda; class Insecta; order Hemiptera; family Diaspididae; genus Aspidiotus; species Aspidiotus rigidus. The sequence continues at coordinate 409,391 of JAVHKY010000002.1, read as the reverse complement.
GCGAAGTGAATCAGAGTTGTCGAGAGGCAATTCGAGAACACAGCATACCGCTACTAGATTTTAGATGTTATTTGTTTTTACGACAAGCTGCCCTTTTGCTATCACTTTCGAAACCGTGGGAAGTAAGTTCTCAAGTACCGAAGATCACATTTGATTAAAAATGTCCACGATATATACTGTTATTGAATCATTCCTGTTTCATATTTCAGATTGCTCAACGTACTTTACCATTTATTCATAACAGCCTTAATGAAATTCGTATTCTGGAAATATTGTATCCGAAAGGTGCCATATCGTGTTGGATTATCGTATGTTGCTTAGAAGTTATTTTCATGAGTCAAAATATGAAAGAATGTGCTCAATCTGATGCTTGCTCACTATATACTGCACCGCTCATGGAATTAGCAATCCTTCATGTTAGTTTTTTCCCCCGATTTGTTAAGATTTTAAAATTCCACGTACGCCAACTCTTCTTTTTACCATTTTTCAGCTCCATAAATTAGGCGAATTGTGTGGTTTAATGCCGAGTTACGAACAAACTAGTGAACAATTACATATCGTTGTGGGATTATCCGCTGGTATCGGTGATCCTCCAAATGCTCATAAAACTATCCTAGCTAGTCCTGTGGATAAACTGAAAGAAGCGTTGTCATCGAAGGATGCATATTGTAGAATGTATTTGGTAAGTTTCGAAGATTTGATTTTTGTCTTTACGATGTTGACCATATCTTATATTATGTGATAATATTTTTGTTTGTCTGTTTATCATCAGGAGCTTTGCGAACAAGCCGTTTGCACCTACAAACATAGAAAGCGGATGAGATCAGCTCGATACATCGAGAAACAGTGGGCCGATTTTTATATGCGTATGGGGAAGATATCTAAAGCATCTCAGTTATTAGTCAATCCTCTAGCGTCGTATGAAAGTGATAACTGGCCCTCGTTGACTAATGAAATAAGACTGCAGCTACTCGAGTGTTATAAACAGACAAACGAAGTTGAGAAGTACGTACATCTTCGATAATTCAAGACTAAGATGATGAATATTTTATAAAATATGCTGCCTTTTGTCGTAGACTGCTAAGAACGAGCATTTCAGTAGCTGGTTCTAATCAATTCGACCTACAAGTACAAATGTCCGCGTTTAATGACGTCATGCGAATTATTCAGGAGACAAGTGATGTTGGTGAGTTGTAACCGAAAAGAAAACGAACATGAGCTTCAAACGTGAAGTGAACTGACTATTTGCTGCCAACTTTTCATCCAAGGGACAGACAAAGGAGAAGAGAAAGAGAGATGAAGATTAGTTTTGTAGAATGATCCTTGAGTCAAGCTTGAGCTCCTATTCGAAATTTTCCTAGCTCATGTATTTGTCTTGTTGACTGTTTCACTTCTATCGAGGGACCTTCTGAACTTTATGAATAATAACATGAAAAATTTAGTTCTGAGGTGAAAGGAAGACTTTTGTTCTAATATCACAAGACTGCTAATACTAAAATTTATTTCTTCTGCTGTGATATGAGTTTTTCTTTTGCGTAGCGTGGGTAGTTTTATTAGAAGACGGTTTTACCATCGAAAACATCACTGTGGAAGTGCAGCAGACTGGTCTTCGAGTGCGAGCTGCCGTAGAACTGATCAATAAATTTCCTACTGATGTAAACTGCTCTGATCTTTCTATATCGATTCACGCTTATCCAAATAATAATTTCGCCAAGGATAAAAATCCTGTAAAAGTTGATGATGACAAAGCAGTTGTCAAGTAAGCGTCCAGTAATATATTTTTTTTCTTTTCACTTCGTTAGTTTTATTATTTTTGGTTGAATTTTTCAACAGGCATATTAAAAGTGGTGATGAATCGAACTTACCAGCAAAATTACCCTTAGTTTACGTTTTGGATTACTTACAAGACAAGAGTTTGGATGGAATTAGGATTATTTGTAAAAATCAAGAAACTTTCTTGAAGTTCGTAATTTGAGCCATATTTTTGTTTTCCTGTCTCCTGATGACAGGAAGCAAATAATTTTTATGATTGTTGTTTCAGAAGGAAGAGTAGTCAGAAGCTCATGAAACCTCAATTACCGAACAAACAAGATTTTTCCAATACGCTCAGTAGCACTTCTTTAGTTTTGAAACCGGGACTCAATTCCGTTAATCTTGAATCTAAGGTACCATTTTGTAAACCCAATGCGTTTTATTCATTGTTTTATTTTTAATACAGTATTTTTTGGTTGACAGAAGGAAGCTGTAGAAGGATCATATCACTTGGGCCAGTTATGCATCAACGTATTCGACAAATTGTTGTTTCTAAGTCCGGAAAATTATTATGCTGATACAAAATACGACATCAAACATGTGGCTCCTAAAGTTTCTATTGAACTGACGGAGAAAAAAACTTTAATTGCCGGTATTCCATCGACTGTTATTTTATTTATCGATCTAGGAACATATTCATTGAACGAGGTGAGTTGTAATTTCGTTCCCGTTGTTAGTTAAGAAAAATCTGATTCCAATGATAATTTTCTGTTTTGGAAATTTAAGGATGCCGTATTGGTATTGTCGACTTCGAAAGGATTGAAAATTGGTTTGGTGGACGAAAAAGAACTGAGTGACGAAGTAAACGTGAAACTTTCTTGTAATCATATTTTAGATGGGAATATTTTTCGTACGCCGTTAACACTGTGTTCAGAATTTTCATCACAGACTGACACCATCATCGACCACAGGGTAAGATTTTTGAAAGCATTAATTCCAATATTGAAGCAAAATATTTACATTTCTTCCGTTTTCTCATCTTTAGATCTTTTTAAAATGCCCGTGGTCGGGTTCAGAAACGTCGTTAACCGTCCAGTTTTTCGTACCTTTCATCGTGTTACGACAAATTCACACTATAAAATTGAGGAAATTCTTGCAATTAACCATCACAGGTTCTACGAAAGAGGATGTCGTGTTGAAAGAACCGGATTTGTCGGCTAATACCGACGATAAACTTTCTGTCAAGTCTCTCAATCCATCGTCTTCCCAACCTTTTGTTAGTTGTTTTACATGTTTATATATTTTCTCATAATTTCACGATCAAATTTGAATTCCTGTAAAATTGTCCTGTTTTTTTCTTTCTTCTAGGTCGTCAATAGTAGTTTAAAAGTGAAATTTATGTGGGAGCTCGTATTAGAAGATAATTTCTCAGATAGAGCGTCTTTGAAATTTGTTTTAGATTACTCGGTTTACGATAAAACGAGTACATACAAATATGGATTTGATGTGTTTAATTTTGTCGTGAGTTCTATCACTTTGATTGTTTTCGGTGCATACAGTATTTCTGATGTAACTCGAGAAAAATGTTCTAGACTCTGTATACAATTGAATCAAGAGTGGATCCTGGTAGAGGTTGTGAATATTGTCGCGTGAATACAATGTGTCATTTTTCTTCTACGGTCAAGAAAATTTCTCCCACGACAGACCATTCGTTGAAATATGAAGTCATCACAGATCAGACGATGTGGGCTGTATGCAATGTATCCTCCGGTAAATATTACTATCTATTTGTCATTCAGAATATCATTTTATTGATTTTATCATTACCATGCCTTATATCATTTCCAGGCGTCATTATTCTGGACGATACTGATAAATGCTCAATATTGGTAGATTTAATGCCTTTATGTAGTGGTTTCTTACCGTTACCAATTATAAAACTTTCAAAGTATTTCCCAATGGAATCAAATCTTGGTAACCAAAGTAAGGATCTACTGTGTACACGTGTAATAATGAAATTTAAGAGCGACTTGCATACATTCCGTTTGATTTTGATTTTAGGAATGGCACCGAGATTTGAACCATTTTGTCAAGGCCAGGTATTCAACGCGAATAAAGCTACACAAGTGCAGGTTTTATCTCCTGTAAACACGACTGAGTTATAAGGACGCTGTTGTTTTCATATTATAGTTATATTATTCATTTTTGTTATACCCATTATATGTTATTGTATCAAATATTTCGTGTTTTCGGACCCTGTAAGGGTTTAAATATTATCTGATTAATAAACGATCTCAGCAATTTTCAATTTTCTGTTATTTAAATTTCAAGGAATAGCTTTCGTACCTATAGCAAAGTACTCATAAAATTTCCTATGATACCTATGTTATTTTGCATTATAATGTTTATTATTTTTTAAACCATATTATGTATCGAAATATGAATATTTGTTGCGTGTTTATTAAAATTTGTTCTTCCATTTTTTTTTATACTTGGATCAACTTACTCGGTAGTGTTGGGTGCTACTCAATTTTTTCCGACAGTGAAATTCGATAACTTCTTCCATTAATGTTGAAAATTGTTGATGTGTGGATTAATTATTTTTTATGCGAGAAACTGCTGACAGAAAGCGACTTTATTAGAAAGATTTTTGTTGACTCATCAAAATCAACAAAGGAAGTGGAGCATTTTTGCGTATCGGTTTTCCTGGAAGAGTATTCTTCATAACTTCTTTTCAGTTGAACCGGAATGTTCTTTGATGATCGAAGCGATTCTTCGAGAATTTCCTTCGTCAGCACACCTTCTTAATTTAGTCCCGAAAGAGCTCAGACTTGGGGAATTGGGAACTTCTATTTTTAAGGATGACAAGCTGAAGACTGTTCAAACACGGTCATGTTCGAGGTTCCAGTATATGAAGTCCAAAAGACTAAAATTTTGAATTTCTTGGTTTCATTTTGTAAAATCGACGTCATGTTCATGAATTCAGTTGACCTATCCAGCCCGCTAGCAAATGCTAGGCAGACAGTCAGGCATTCGTTTAGCATTATTTCTGGTTTTTGACCGATTTGTGTTCGTGGGTGGCATTTGGTGGCAACACTGTTGCGACCTGTATTTGCCCGTAACTCCTGTATGTAAAAGCGTAAGTACTGGCAAGTACGTTGGTTTGTAATTATGAAGTGCTAATACCTCTATCAAATGATGAGCTTGACTTGAAAGTTTTTCAATAAGTACTTTATATTTGCCGAATCAAGTTCTCGAAGACCTCCTATTGAAAATTTACGACGTCAATGATCGAGTAATGGACAATGACAGCGTCCAAGTTGTTTCTTTCTTTATAACATTGTATTTTTTCTGATCATGTGTTTTCTGAACTCCTAATCCCATTCATCACAGAAGTCCATTTGAGATTAAGAAAGATGGATGAGAAACCGCTTATCGGTGAGTAATAATGTATACGACATCTACGAAATTACTAATTTTTGTTCGATTTCTCATGGAAATCGTTTGCCACCATATCTCGACACCTATATTCATTTTTTCCTAATGCTACTTGTTTGCATAACAGATGAACGAGAAGACGTTCAAAAGAAAACATTTACGAAATGGATGAACTCTCAGCTGCTGAAAGTGAGTTTTGTGGAAGATTGTTGATATTAAAACGCGAGCCCGAGTATCCCGCGTTAATATCGGTTCTTAATTTTGGATTTTATTGTTTTTTTTTTCTAATGGGGAACCGATAGGAATTTTCCGATTAGATTCTCTTCTCAGTAAATCGTCCATTGAAATTTACAATTATATTGAATGCTGTGAGAAAATTCTGATGGCCTACGAATACCAGCAAAATTATTTTTTTTCTTCTGGCTTACATTTCGAACGGTACATAGCCTAACGTTGGGAAACTATTGTCTGTATTTTGAGAAACAATAAAAAAAAAGGAACGATACAGTGACAAAGAAAAAAGAATTTATATTCGTTTTCAATAAAAAGAGACGAAATTCGTGAATATTGACGAATACAGTAGTCTACTATAGTGTCGTCGGTTCGTATAATTTTCCCACTCAATTCAAAAGTTAATGAAACTTAATTGTTTAGGGCGACCACGCTGCGGTTAATGATTTGTATGTAGAACTGCAAGATGGAACGAAATTACTCTATCTGCTAGAGGTGCTGACCGGTCAACAGATTGTAAGTGATGCCAACTTTTCATTACTATATTTTATAGGTACTTATTTTGTTTGGAAAATAATCATTACTCTCAAATTCGGAACGAGAAAACACCCGAAAATGTATAGTATCTCTTTATTTCGATCGATCTTAACATTGTTATCTTTTTCTTTGTAGAAACCAGAAAAAGGTCGTATGAGAGTTCATCACCTGAACAACGTGAACAGAGCGTTACAAATTCTCGAACAGAATAACGTTAAATTGGTGAACATCAGTAGTAATGATATCGTCGACGGTAATGCGAAATTGATATTGGGATTAATGTGGAGTATCATTCTCCATTGGCAGGTATGACCGTGTTTCAAAAAGGCGTAAAACAGTTTCATGTCAAAGATTCACCTAATTTTCGAAAATGAATGACGTTACAGGTTCATTGTCATTTAAAACATCTTATGGCCGAATTTCAGCAAACCAATTTGGAAAAAACGTTGCTTGCTTGGTGCCGTCAGAATACTGCTGTAAAATTTCTTCAAATTACTGAATAGGTTATTTAATTGACGAGAAAATAATTGGTAATTGTTTCATTATAGAACTACCAGGAAGTACATTTGAAAAATTTTACAAGTTCTTGGTGCGACGGTCTTGCATTCAACGCACTTATTCACAAATTTAGACCGGAATTGTTCGATTTTCAAGAAATTGTCCGTAAACATCCGAACGCTCGTTTAGAGCATGCATTTCAAGTAGCTAGAGATCAACTTGGTATTGAAAGGCTTCTGGATCCCGAAGGTAAGGTTTATTTCCCGTTTTTAAAGTTGCTTGTGTTAAAAAGTATACCTTTTTCTAATTTGCAGATGTAAATACATCTCAACCGGATAAGAAGTCGATCATGACCTATGTGATGTGCCTTTTCCAGTCACTGCCTTTTTCTAGTTTGGACGACGCGAGTTTTGATTTCTCGGATAGTGCTTCTATTTCGTCTCCCATTACTGAGCAGTCTCGTTTGGTGAGTAACACAAAAACTGAGACACAGTTTAATCAGTATTTAGCTAATCAAAATGATCTATTTTTGTTCATTAGACTTTCGACAATCTTTCCAATCAACAAAATAATGAAGAGCAACTACGTCCACTTAGTTTAATAACAAATGTATCGTTAGACTTGGGAGCTTATCAAGTTGCTTTAGAAGAAGTGTTGACCTGGTTACTAGAAGCTGAAGATCAACTTGCTCAACACGAAGAAATTCCTGAAAATCTCGAAATGTTGAAAGAACGTTTTCATGCGCACGAGGTAATTCAATTTTATAGTTCGGCGTGTATTTTAGGTTTGCATTTTTTCTTTAGGCTTGAATTTCATGTCAACTTTTTGTAGAAATTCTTAATGGAACTGTCTGGCCACCAAGAAGGTGTTGGAGCTGTGTTGAAAGAGGGTGCTCGACTCCTATCCGAAGGTGGACTGTCCCACGAAGAAGCTGATGAAGTGAGATTGCAGATGAAATTACTAAATTCTCGATGGGAAACGTTGAGAGTAAACGCGATGGAAAAACAAACAAGGTCATAATAATTTATTTTTACTTGTAAATGTACGCTTCTAAATTACGCTCCGCTGCGCTAAACGTGACATAGTTGCTGTTTTTAAGTATATAGTGTCAATCTATTGTCTTAAAAATTTCTAACAAAATAATTCTACTCCTCAATCTACTTTATTTTCAATTTTTACCGAAAAAAATGACTTTTTGATCGTCATAGAAACACTCCCCGGTTTTTCCCTCTACAGTCTACGGAAAATCACTTTATTCTATGGACTGAAATAGACTACTTCTCCTTCAAAATAAGGCTCAAAAAGTATCCTGAAGTATAAAAATACTTCTGCGCTTCTCGTGTTCCCTTTGCAGCTGCACTTTTACATCTTGGTCAAATTTCGAATGATAACGAAGTACGTAAATTTAAATGTTCTGCAGAATTCATGAGCGTTTGATGGCCGAACAACAAAACCAACTCGACGATTTGCGGAAATGGTTGACCTTGACCGAGGATCGCATTTCGAGATTGTCCGAAACCTTTGGCCCGGATTTAAATGCTCTACATTCTCAAATAGACTCGCTTCGAAGCTTACAATCGGATTTGCAGGATCAACAAAAGAATGTTGATCTATTGTCTAATTTAGTAGTTATTGTCGAAGACGGGAGCAACGAAAACGGTAATTTCAATATCTAAACGTCTGAGAATGTTTTGGACTCTTAATGATGGTCGATTTGGATTTCGTTTTTACAGTTTATAACCAGATGGAAGATCAGCTAGTTGCGTTAGGTGAAAGATGGGCGCATATTTGTAAATGGGCGGAAGAACGCTGGAACAAACTACACTCACTGGTGAACCACAGTATCCGCGTTTCTGAGGATATGAAAAAAATTGAGTCTTGGATTGAAACGAATGAGACGCTTTTGAAGCAGTTGGAAGCGGAACCTGTATCTGAAATTGGAAAGGTTTTTGAAAGGATGAAACTTTTACAGGTACTTCGAAGAATAATGAGTGAATCAAAGGATCGCAACGTATTTAAAAACTTCGATTACTTTTTCAGTCGTTGAGGAAACAAATGAATAAAGAGCAATTGGCGTTGAACAATGTGCAAGAGTCTGCTCAACACATACATGAGGAGATGACTTCCAACGAGAGTGGGAAAAATGTCGATAAAGTTGAAATGCTACAGGACAAATTCGAAGCTCTTTTACAAATCATCGAAGCCCAAGCTCACAGAGTATTTATCATGTTTTTAGTTGATTTGATGTTATTGTAACTTTTGCTAAATGTATTTCTTTCATTTTTAGATATCGGCTTTAGGGTTTGAATTCAAGTTGACTGAACCTGGTGAGAGTACTGACAGTTCTGGTTCAGATAAAGAACCAGCACCTTCATCTAGTCATCAGGTTGGTATTGCTATTAAAGGATGATAGCCATAATTTTAGCGTGAACTTATTTTTAATTTATAATTTCCAGAAAAATAAACGTAGCTGGAAGCGAAGACGTCTTGCTAGTACGAAAAGACTTTCTTTAAAATCATCGGTCACGGAATTGCAGAACTGGATCCAACAATCTGAAGAACTGTTGCGACAGAAGAAAGAACTTCCTGAAAGAGTGGAGATTTGTAAGAAGATTGAGAATGAGATTATACCCAAACGAGATGAACTGAAAGGAATAGAATTATTGATCGAAGAATGTGTTGATGAAACCGCCAGCGAATATGGTGAGAATAAGTTTTTTCTAAATTGTATAAAATTACGGATTATGAAAGCGTCCATATATAATTAAATTTATCATCATGCAGATAAAGAAAAGTTACCCCTTGAAGAAAAAAAAGTTGGTCTTTTGAAAGAGCAGTTCTGTAGATTTGAGCTTCAATTTGAAGCTTACCAACGAGAGTTGGAATTGCTTCAAGAAAGGAATAGAAAGTCTGAAATTCACGCCTTCCAACGCACTCTGGACGAGTATGACCGCTGGCTGAAACACGGACCCCTCTCCTATCACGAACTTCAGGTTTGTCCTATTTATTTGTCTGTTAAGTGTGTTGAAGTAACCTCCAACCACGAATTTAATTTTAAAATTGGAATAGAATAAATTCAAGTCGTTGAGGGAAGTTGAAGAAGTTGCTCGCCGTTTAAGAGGAAAAGATGACGAAGTTTTGCGTCATTGGGAAGACTTGATCGCTAAGTAAGTTTTTGACTGGTTGTAGATGTAGATGATAATGAAAATGGAAAGTTATAATATAATCTTCAATTCCCAGAATGACGACTTTGGAAGAGCAACTGATAAATTCTGGCGAACCAGAGAGAACCAACAAATTCGTAGAAATGAAAACGAACTTGACTGATTGGCTTTGTAATATGGAAAGCGTTCTTCTATCCGAGCAACCTATTATTAATAGTATTCCAGCTATGGAAGCTCAATTTAAACATTTCAAGGTAACTAAGACAAGCTAAATGGATGAATAATTTCTTGAAGTTTTAAATATCGGATGAATAAATAAATTAACACGATAGGGCGGTAAGCCGCTTTATTTCAATGGTTTTACAATGTTGAGAAAACAGAAAGTACGACACGAGGATGTTTGGAATTGCAATTCATTCATCTTTTTAGTTGCTTTGTTGAAAGAATGAAATTGAACTCGCAAGCGTTGTTTGGAACGATTTTACTGTTCCTAATGGGTTTTTTCCCAAATAAATCACTCGTTGAATGTCGGACCTTCTTTTTTTTTCTCAACTTACGTTACTCGAGTTGTATCATTGTGAAAACGTCTATTAAAGCGGCTCACCGCCCTGCCGTGTTTATTACTTATTTATCTTAGATTGTTAAAATCGTAAGAAATTACAGCAATAATCACATATGTTTTCATTCGTGTTGTAGGAACTTGAAAGTAGTATAGCCGATCATCAAGAAGAATTCGAAGCTGTGAACTTTGTAGCTGAAGAAATATATCACGAATGTAAAAATGATAATTTGAAGCTCGAACTGAAAGATCTAAATTCACGTTGGTCAAAAATTCCTGTATTGCTCGAGGAAAGGTGTTCTAAATTAGAGTGCGGTAAGTCAGGAGTGGAAAAATTGAATCTCTTTCAGTGTAAAATAGCTTCTGTACCATGTTATTTTTTTATTTTAGAAATCAAAGAATTGAAAGAACTACACAAAGAGATGACCAATTTTTCGAATTGGTTACAAACGTTGAAATCGACGCGTATTAGTCCGTTAGATTTGAACGTCTTAATCGCAAATTCTGATTTGTTTTCCGAAGAAATGAATCGGAGGAAGGTTGGTGAATGAAGTTGAATGCTAACCGTTTTTATTAAATCTATCTCGCACTAATTGAGTTTCTATTCTCAGAATATATCGCAAGAAATTCAAGAAAAGGGGCTGACTGTCAAATGTATTCGTGAAAAATTGGTAGATTTGCAGCAGGAAACCGCCGATCCGACATTTTTAAATGACGTCAGAGCTAAAGCCGACGAACTATTTAGTGAATACAACGATGTGACGAAAGATTTTACTGTGGAACAAGAGAAATTATCTGAATTATGTTATTTGGACGAGAAAGTATGTTACTTAAGTTTTGTGATACAACGCAGGAAAAATCGATTTTATTGTACTTTTTTTTCGTTTTTGTTAGATTAAGACTAGCATTGCAGACGTGGAGCGATCTTTAGACGAGCTAGAGAGTGCCCAAACTTTACCCGAAGTACCATCTCCCGGCTCATTATTCCAAGCCAAAGGAAGGTATAAGAAGTTGAAAGAACAAACAGATCGACAGGAAAGTATTGTGAATCAGATCAAGACCGATGGTGAGTTCCTGTTTCACTGAATGAGATCCGATCGTGTTTCAATACTTTTTTTCATTCGCGAATATCCATGTTTACTCCAGCGGAAAAATTATTGGCGCTTTATCGCGATTACAATTTGACGGAGAAAGAGAGTACGCTGAAACAACAAACCGAGACCTTAGTCGAAAAATGGGTGAAAATTTCGAATACTGTTCGCAATCAGTTCCAAACACTAGAGGATGCGTCGAAGAGTTATGGCGAATTCAAAGGTGTGTAGAGTCGAGATTGAAGAAAAAGAGCAAAACAAACAACATGAGTCTTGAAGTCTTGAATATCTAAAAATTAAACGTATTAAATTGTTACGTTCTAGTTTTGATTGCCCAAGAAACTGACTGGATGGATAAGTTGGAGAAACGTCTTCGTAGGTCTCCCAAAATGGCAGCTGATGCCGAAGAAATATCAGAAGAGCTGGACGTAAGTGTAATTCGTCACTCTATTTCAAGTCCATTGTAATTTATATGCAACATAAGATAGTTCTGTTTTATGATAGCGATTAGGTATCAATACCTTGATCTTTTACGAAAGAAAGATGTTAATTACCTATGTTGTGACATTATTCCCGTGTAGGATCTAGAAAACTGTATGAAGAAGCACCCAGAATCGAGATTGAAGCACATTCAAGATATCGGTCATTGTTTAATCGAGGAAGATATTATGTCTGATAAAATGAAATCCGATCTGGACGTGATCGTTAAACGCTGGGACAAGCTAAGTCAACAAGTCAGTATTTTGATAATAAACGTCCAATTTAGTGATCGAGATTGAATTTCAAAAAGGGGGAGGAATGAGTATTCGATCTCATTATTCTCTTCTATACTGTATGTTCTGTCTCGCTTGGTGGGTGAATTATTGCGTGCTATTTCCATTTTTATTTTTACGCTGAAATTACGTGCTCGCAATTTCTCGGTGTTGGTTCGTGAACAATTTTCAAAATACTTGAAGTTTACTCAGGATAAAGAGCGCGAGAATATCGTAATTGAATAGGAGAGAAGAAAGTTTTTCCTCAGTCAGAATTTTTTGTCATAAATCGATTTTGTAGGCGAACGATCGAACTCTGTTGTTGGAGCAATCTGTAGCCGAAGCTCAGCAGACAGAAAACAACGTTGTTGAATTCCAAGACTGGCTTTATGATATGGACGCGCAATTAACAACACGCATTAATAACGATATCGATGCCAATGACATACCAGACGATGTACAGGTCGGTTCTCCTTCTATGTTGTGTCTCTTATTTTCATTTTTTTTTTTGTGTGTGTGTCTTGTATCTCAACCCTCTACCCTTTTTAATTCAGAAGAGTAACTAAACAAAGCTAATAATACGATCACAATTTTCTTAAAATACTAACTTATGCACCGGTGAGTGGCAACTAGCATAGAGTTAAGAATAAAATTTGTAATCTGACTTTTCATGGGAGTCCAGTTCTCAAAAATTTATATTGTCCTAATTTTTTCTGAAGGTGGTTGTGCTGCGTAATAGGTGTAGTAAATGAATGTAACCTCGCACTAACATCGAGTAAACCATTCGGTCATTCATCAGATAATTCATTACTTACTGTCATTTTGAAATATCAACTTTTCTAGCATTGATGCGGCAGGCTCTTCTTTCTGTAATTGTCCTCTGTTCAGATAGATGGCGTCAATGAACACGAAGACAAATTAGTATTTGAAGTGTTTCTAATTTCAACTAGTTGCTAATTTACTTCGGCTTCAAAATTAGTCGACGCGCCCTCGCCTCATCATTTTCGATGTGTAACGTATTTTATTATTGACATTGTTCAGAGAATGGCCGACGAATTCCAATACCAACACAATGTTATTGAAGAGATGGCCGAACAAATACGAAATTACGATGTTGCCGGTAAGAAAGAAGCTGCCAACAGACTGAAAGAACAGTTGACTTTATTGGAGGTAAGATTCTTGCATTTGTAAAAAGTGTAGTCCGTTTCTGTTATCGCAAATAATTTCATGTGTACCTACTTTTTACTTCCCGATAGGAAAAATTCGACGATCTCGAAGAAAAGTTTGAACGATTTAGATCGCCGGAAAATCTAGAACCGAAAATCGCTCAAACGTTGAAAGAATTACGAGAAATCGAAGAATCGCTTTGTTTGTTGGAGCTCGCTTCCGACGATCCAGAGGGAATCGAAGGTCAGCTGAAGTACTGCAATGTGAGTATTTTTGAAAATCGGTATCCTGCCCTCGTGTTGACATTATATTATTAATGCCGGCTAAAATTGGTAATTCCGTAGCGATTTTTCGATGCTCTAAGCGAGATGAAATCTGAAATCGAGAATTTAATACAATCTGGACGAAAGTTGGTGGAAAACAACGCAGTTTCGGAGCCGCAAGACTTTTCTAATCGATTGGACAAACTGAAATTGCTGTATAATAATGTGAGTCAACTTCAATGAAAAATTTTAGAAGACCAGTAATTTCTCATCCTTCTTTTCAAGAATGATGCAATTTACGAGATGAGATAAGAGAAGTTTTATGTTAGGGGTTCCCCCAGTTTGGACGAGATCATGCTAGTTGACGGGAAATTTTTCGCATAACACATGGTCTTTCTTATTTTGAAATTTTACGATTTGGCTTCGTTCACAATATCATCACTCGTATCATTTTCTGGACGCGTGTTTTTATTCCTTAAATTTATTCCTCTCATTTTGTTGTCTGCTTCTATTTACTGTACTGTTTTCGTCGTTTCAGGGAAAAAGTAAGAAATATGCAAAAATTATATAATATCATACCAGAGTAATCTGAGCCTCAAGCTTTAGGGCGCTGAATTTTCTGAAATCTTTGTCTCGCCACACCACTGGAGACAACCGCGAAGCCCTGCGCTCTTTTCACCCGTGTAGTTCGACCTGTCTCAGACTATAAATCGCCTGTACATGGCGTTGCTCCCCTTTCACATATTTGACTCTCAGGTTCAATTCAAAATTTTACCATCGGTATCTGCACCGTCACCTCTCACGCATTCACCTGGTCCGTGTCCAGACTTTTTGATAGTGTTTTTAAAATTCCGGAATCGTTCGGAGCGGTGTTTTTGTGTACCGGATCTTCCTAAATCTAATAAAAAAATACGGTTTTCCGGCCCAAAATTGTATAAAAACCTATTTGAAGCCAGTGAAAACTCCGGAGCGCGGTATCCATTTAACAACACTACTTTCTGGTGGTCCATTCTGAAGAAAAACTTTTTTCTTTCATCTCAGTTTGTAATTTATGGAATATATCCTAAAAAACCGTCACGGCAGAGGCTTAATAAGTTTCTTCCAGAGGCAGGTACCATTGCTCCATTTTCGCTCCCAACTTCCGACTGTAGATTTGAGGCTTACATGTTCGCTGTGCAAATAGGTTATATAGTGGCTCAAAACTCGTAATTTCCTCGTCCCTAAAGCAGATCAAAGTCATTCATCGACACCATAATAGCAAAATGCTGAAACCGTAAATTTTCCGTTTCTTTATTCGTAAACTACCGTGTGTTTGGCATACTGGACAGTCGTCCGATTCGCGCGTGCCTCGACCCGATCCTGTTCTTTACTTGCAAACGCCATTTCATCAACCATCCCTTATTCAAAAACACAAGCTAAATGTCTCCCCCAGAGACACGTGGTAAAGCCTGTTCCTTGCTTACTTTCCCGTAGAGGGTGATTACTGATGGACTCATTCGCTCCACTCGTTCACCTGAACAGCCTAGCATGAGCCTATGACGTCATACGACGCTCCGCCTTCTCTCTCTGTCCCTAGTGTGTTGAGCTAAGTATGTGAGCCTATTTTAGGCTAGTAATATTGTAAGCCAACTTATAAAGTGATAAAGGCCGGAATTTTTCCAAATTCTTAAAGGGAAGCTTATGTACTGTATTTTAGGCGTAGTTTAAAGTTGGGTCAAGTTCGTCCATGACGTAACAAAAGCTTGACGAATGTCTGTATGTAAAAAGGTGGCAGGCTAAGCGAGTTAGCCTGAAATACAGTGTATAAAATCGCTAGTGCATTGTATGTTCGGCCTAGGATAATAAAGGCTAGGGATACAGGTCCCAAAGGAGCGAAGTTCAGATTTTTAACGAGTCTCCAAAGTGGGTCAAAGGTCACTGATGAGTAATTTCAACCTTATAAGTAAATAAAATGTTGATAGTATTTATCAAATTTCACTGTCCTTCCTATTTGACCTGCGTACGCCAGCCGGAAATAATCTTCGAACTATTAAATTAGTCTAAAAATGTACGAACTGTTCTGCGTACCGCTCCCTTTTCCTAGAAATATTAAACTCACATCTCGGCGCCACCCTTTGCTTCACTGCAACGTTGCTTCTGACTCCTATCCACCTTGACAGCAATTTTTAACATTTACTCCATTCATCCTCACACCTTTTGATAATATCTGAGTGTTTAGCCGCCGCAGACAGAGTCGACGAGGCCGTCAAAGCGGCCACGAAACTACCGTGCGCTCATCCGTGAATCCTTCCTACTGGATCCGATCTCACCCGCTACATCCAACTCCAAATCACGAACCAATGAATTGCCCATTGAAAAAATCTCGCAGAATGCATTTGCAAAAATATGACCTACCCTTCTCATGGTCCTCCTCTGAACACTACCGTCCCGAAATTACATTGACGCATATCTGCATCGGTCATACACGCATGACACTCGCCCACATCCACTCATGCCTTTACCTTCTGCAGCCTGGACTGCCTTTTATCAGTGAGTTGCATATTCGTTTGTCCTGTCCGTGCACCCGTCCGTCGAACCCGCTCAATTTCCTCATCCATTACCTACCTCCCCGCCGCCAATTACCTCACGCACATTCAAGTTCTTTCCTCCGAGCTCATTCAGAAAAGCCGATATGACGTGAAATTCATATTTTAGACTTCCTCATTAATCGACAGCCAGAGACGAGCCAATAGTCATTGGTTCAAGCTACAGCCGTCAGGTTAAAAGCCGTTCAATTGGCTTTTTGCCTAAAATATGATTGGCTGTCGGACTGCTTAATAAGCCAAGAAAACCTGACTGCTGTTTTGCCGTTCATCGGCTTCCAGGATTGAGCTGATAAGCCAATCTCCATTGCCTTAGGCTACCGCCATCCGTTCAAAATGTTGATTGGCTTTTTGCTTTATAAGCCGAGAAAACTTGGCTGCTGCTGTTGCTAAGTCGTCCATCAGCTTCGGCTTTTCAACTCTGTAATTTTCTACTACAACTTTGAAATTCTCTACCTTTGTCTCGATAAAGGGATTTTCAGATCTTTAGAAGTCGACTTACTGGCCTCGAATCAAAAGTATTTTCGAGAGGGACCCTTCAATATAAGAAACGTAAAAATTTGTTCTTTTTTTCTTCAGTTGGGCACAAAAATTGTCGACGCGAAAACATGCATTGAAACCGCATTAGAACTTTCTAAAAACCTACAAACGGACGTAACAGCGTTACATAAATGGATGGATTCCGTGGAAGGTGAAATAGACCGATTAGAAGTGACGCCAGATGAAGAAAGAGATGTGGATATTGAGTTAGCCTTCATCGCTGTAAGTATTGAAAACAATTTCACCCTTACTTACATTTCGTCTCTCAAATCTTATTACTGTCTTGATTATGATTCCAGGAGACCATAGAAGTGGAATGCATAAAATGGAAGCAATTGAAAGAATCTGTGAAAAACGATTTTAAGGCATTTGCGAGTCTCTGTGATCCTATATATTTGGAAAACTTACGCGATCGTGTTCGTGATTTGGACGTCAAGTGGAAAAGAGTTACCTTAAAACTGCAGAATACCATGAAGAGTTTACAAGTGAGGATCCTTTAATTTATTTTAGTTACGGTTAAACATATTATAATTACGCGAACGGTTTTGCAATCTGGTGTAATGAATCGATAGTACAGCTACGTATACGATTGGAAAAATGAGAAATTGTTTGGAATATTTAGAGGGTTTGTTCGTACCGTAGAATAATAATATGGAAAATGAATAACGGAATAGAGAACTCTGTTTGGAATTCTTAAAGAAAAATTAGTTGTTGAGACGTAGTTTTTGCATTCTGAGTTGGTGGGCTAAATATTTCGAGTTCTTTCGAGCATTAGAAAATGTCAACGTAGATCGACTGAAATCATTTCATTAGGAGTAACCTAGACTTATAGGCTACATATCGTTAAATGATTATGTTACTCATTTTGTTATAACTTATTTTCTTTCCGCTTCCCTCTTGTTGGTGGATTGCTGCTGACATCGACTGATCGTAGTCTTTGCAGTGTCAAACGCTTGAAGAATAGGTGATGGTTCTTGATACATATTGGTTTTGCTTAGTTTTTTTTTTCTCTCTCTTTGTATTCCTTTTCTTTTTATTCCTTGTTCTCCTTAACGCTTTTGGTGATTGTTATCAGTTGTTGAAGATATTAATAAAATGTTATTGTTTCAATATATCATTAGCGTTTTAATTTTGCGCGTACATCGATACAAATATTAATTATTGGGTAGGGTTAGCGGGGGAAAATTGATTCCAGTTATTTTGTAGTGCTGTAGAATTTTCCTTTAGGGAACTCAATTCCCGCAAACTTATGTTTTGCCCTCGAAACCAAATCAAATTGGAATAATAATTTTTAGAAAGGTGAGTTTTTGGCCCCATAACCTTCAAGTTTCTTCATCGATTGTCTCGGGAAAAAAAAACTCTGGTACTGGAATTGCCTGTGGTAGCATACATAGTTCATTTAGATATTTCGGAAGAAAATATTAGTTGTCCGCGGTATGTTGTACAAATAACTTTATAAGTACCTACCTAACACGAGTACTGCATGTCCCTCTTCCATCTATACTTCTTGGGGTACATGGCAATGTGAGATTATCTGTACATATACTGAATACTCATCATTTACCTGGATAATAATTTTCAAGAACGATGATAATCTACAATAATAACCGGTTGAGGCGTATAATATTGCAACGCAGTGCAATCTGATTAATTTTTGTGGACGTGCTTGATGTACAATGTCGGTGTGCTGGCCAGCTTCGTATTAACCTGAGACGTACTGCGCGCGAATTGTATATTCATCGAATGTGAATATTGTTTTCAGACGCTATCGAAGAGCGGCGCTGAAAAAGACAGCTGTAATATGAATGTTTTAGTTAAGGAAGAGGCCGCCGATAATATCGTATCTGAGTTAAAATCTGACGAACCCAATAATACGCTCGAGAAGGTAAATATAAATCGCGTTAGTTTAGAAACCCAAAATACGACGAATTTAGAAAAATTGAACGACCCGGCCGACGTATCCGACGATGACGATACATTCTGTCTGACCAAAGGAAGTTCCTTGTTCTCGCGAATATCGAGGAACGAAACTATAGAGGTGGACGAAAGTCCCTCTGTTCGCGGAAACGATCCGTGTCAAATGGTCGCTATTAAAGAGCGCGAAGTCCTGCCCTCCGTATTACGCGGACGCGACTCCGTAGATCGTCTTTTTGTGACCGTGGAGCACGATATCGAGTACAATCCTTTACCGGTCGAAGTGGTCGAACTTATAGAAACCGATCTCGACGCGGATACGGATTATATGAACGACGAAGACGAAGGTGAATACGAGCTGAAACCTTCGTCGTCGCCCGACCCGTACGGAAGTCGTCGAAGAAATGTAAAATCGGAGATGCATCCGAAAAAACCGCGCTCGGTGCTGTTAGAAATGCGAGATAAAGTGAATCGCACCGAAGAGACCATCGTAACTGCTTGCGGTCTGTCGAATTCGTACGATATCGACGGAAAATCGTCGTCCGCGAAGTCGGTGAACGAAGTGAAATTGAAAAAAGAGATAGAAATGTTGCGTACGTATCAAATTGTCGGTAATTACGAGAAAACTGATTCTAATGTGTCCGAGATCGACGAATGCGGTAGTTTTTATGGCAGTGATAAGGAAACGGACGATGCGCTATCGTTCTCCGATGACGAAGGAGATAATAATAAAAACAACGAAGATTCCTCGAGCTCCACCGAAGACGACTTATATTACCTTCAGCCAGTTCTGACAGGATCCGCTTCTGCCGTCGAGGTTCGTTCACTTTGATAGAATTTTGTTGGTAGAAAAGTCGTGTTGAAAGTTGTAAGGGACCGATGACATGGATATGAGAATTCAAATATTCCTAATGGGCTGAAGTGCGATGACCGGCAGTAAATAAAGCTTTTTTTTTTTCTTTCTATCCCGCTCGTTGTGAAAAATATTTAGATAGAAGTTTTACGCACCGTAGCAGCCTTCATTTCATTTTCATTCCTGCTGTAGTTATAAATTGATTCCCTCTTCGCCATCAACCGAGTGAGAAGAACTTTTCTCGCTTCCTCTCTATCTTAAAGTACTCACGACATCCTCGAGTTTTTGGTCACGATTTTTATGATTTTTTCACCCTTTTAACTTTTGCTACAGCACACATTATTATTGCTTGAGAACGGTTCTACCGTCGGGCTTCCGCGTGTCTCGTAACATGACGTTCGCTTTATTTACAGGTATCGGTTACTGAATCGGAGAATAAGTTGACAGATGACGAAGTACAATTGGAAAAAGACGTCGAAAGCTATAAAAAAGAAGCGGAGGAGCTTCGCCAGCTCTTACAGAATGCTTTGGCTGAAAAGGGAGACGGTCTCGAGCAAGTGACTCCTGACGACAGGATGCAGGTATTGTGTTTACCCTCATGTACCAGGACAAGAGTGTTAGATTTCTTTTGTTCACGTTGTTCTTATTATTTTCAGCTTGTGGAACGGGAGTTTGATAAATTATCTCAGAAGACTAAAAAAGTGATCAGTGAAGGCGATTGCTTGATCGCGAAAGTACAAACTGTCGACGAAAGTAAAGCTCAGAATTTGAAAAGCACAATTCAGGCTGTATTACGTAATCTCTGGTCACAATACCTGACTGCGGTGGAGGTGAATAGGTTTCGGTATCTCATGAGGTCATAAAACCGGAAAGTACTAAATTTTTATTTTGTTTTTGTTCCTTTTTAGACTAAAAAAAGTAAAATCCGTGATCTGAGACAACGTGAACTTTCAGAGGAGTTGAAACAGGTTGGTTCTTAGTTGTTATATTTCGTAAAACCTTTCCAGATCGTAAAATACCACCCCACCCCTTATCCTCCAATTAGTAAAGCCCTTTAAAGTGGGAGAGTATGAGCAATCATCCGATCTTTCGGTATCAGTATTCATCCTTTTGGGCATTGCGTCGGTATTCCAGAGGGCTCGGATTAGGAGTGGTGTGGCATCATTTTCTGTTGTGCAATGTCCATCAATGAGGTCATTGCAGAGGTCTAAATAATGACTAAAGGAGCTCCTGGTACTCAACCTGAAATTCAGCTAGACTTGTACTATGAACATTTGCGCATCCACTCCTTGACCAGAGCTTTCAGCCACCATTGGGAGCTCTCCAGGGGCTCACCAGCAGCGCTTCGCGACCCTGGATTCTCAGGCAAGGGTTCCTCTTCTTGTTGTTGCTTTTTGTCTTGTTCTTGCCCTATTGTTTCTTCTTCCTTCGGCGTTCCCTCCTGAGTGCATGCTGGTGGTGTTGCTGATAGGGATAGCACACATGGATTTGAGAGACCACAACACTACTCTATATCTGCCGCGCCCAATCCACGTTCATTTTCTTCTTTATTACCTTAGCGACAAATGTGGATGCGTGGTTCCATGCCTCAGTGGTTCTCAGCATGCTTTATCTTTCCCTTTACGTCTCCACGCAGGTGTGCTGTAGCACCTGATTACCGTGTAAATAGGTATGACTGCTGCTCAACTTTCCCTATTTTGTATGGGTGAAACATCTTTTCATCATTTGTGTGAGCTAGAAATTCTGCTGGCCGTGGTCTCGGTCCAACCCTTCGTCAAGATCACGTATTAGCGTACGGATCACCTCGCCCTTCCCTGTCTGAGAGAGTCGCATCTTCCACTTGGCGAGAAAGGAGCGAGCGCCTGGCCTTCTACTTGACCCGAAAGGCTTATTGGGTGGTCTTTGTCTTCCTCTTTGAAACATCGCTGCTCGCTCTTGTGCGAACAGATCAATTGCTGGTGTATGTATTGCGTCCTCCGACACAGTGCGGTAGGCACCAACACACCTAAGTGCAGACGTTCGTTGGATTTTTTCCATTGTTGGTCCACACTGAGACTTTGACATTGCTACGCTCACAAGTAGTCTTCTTCTGGCTTCTCGTGGTTCTTCGTGGTTCAACATGAGGAGGTGAAACATACTTATCATTACCGTGCTAGTCTCCCCTTCCTCCTTCTCAAAATGGTAGCAGAAGCTGAGAGCCTCAGGTACTTGGGTGTATTCTCGGTGTTGATAACAACACCTTGCAGGCGATAGATTGGTAAATTCAACTTTCGTCGATGGCCTCAGACTTGTCCACTGCCAAGCTTAGTTCGGCCGACTCGATCCAACGAGTCAGTCTTTAAAGCCTGGTTCACCATCGCTCCACTTCAGGAACAGTGTCGGCTGAGCCAACCACGGCATATCGTCGGAGGAACGTATGAGCTGCATAGCTATAGGCAGATTCGTCTTGAATAGTCTGTAAGATGCGATCCAAGACAGAGCCCTAATCTCACTGTGTTTCGACCTGTCTGCAGTTTAGGTAGCTGCAGATGATGATCCGTGTTGCGTTTTGCAATATCGTCAAAACCCCCAATCACTAAAAGAACTAAACGCATTCTATTTGTCCAATCTGACGGTCCGCTGAACTGACGCCTCTTTATCTTTGTCATAGCTATCTTTTCCAGCCTGATTGCGGCATCTAAAGTACAGTACAGCGGCTAGCTCGGAAACCCAACTGACTTCTGGACATGCGTCGCCACTGCTTGCTCAAATAAGTTACCGACGGTGTCGAGCAGACGAAGTGATCGGTAGAAGGATGGCAAACAGATGGTTTGTCCTTCTTTTCCATCAATACCAACTGACCTATTTCCATCCTCGTTGAAACCAATTTGCAGCAGAGAGGGAAACACCAGAGCTCTTCTTCTGCAAACAGAAGAGTTCATCATAGCCATAATTTCTACCATGTTTGTTTCTCTTTTTTGTTCTGACCTTAATGAGTCGCAAATCCGTCGCAAATATTGTATCAAGGCGAGGGAGGGGAGGGCATTACCAATTGATAACCTTTCTTCTTTTTCGACCTCCCCTTCTACCCCCTCCCAGTCGTGGAAGCCCTGCTGTCTTATGATATATTAATTTTAAAAACTTACTCGAATACTCGTTATACCGTATTAAATTCAACAATTTTTCATTATCGTTTCAGAAAATCAGTGGATTTGTCACGAAAGTGAACAAAACTCGAGAAGCAGTTTCGTTGTTGACAAAACAGATAACCTCTTCTACCTACTTCGAAAAGGAACGTCACAGCGGGCTACCGATGACGTCCGGGCAGTCACAGGTAATGGCTCGGAAAATGAAATAACCCGTGTTTGGAAGTACGACAAACGATTAATCATTTTTTAAATGTATTTTACAGTTAATTGAAAATAGTATGTCGATACTGGAAGATTCCGTTCACAATGTCAACGACGAGTACGCAATCCTCGGTAAATCGGTGTCTTCCGATCAGAGAATACAATTTGAAAAAGTGATCAATAAACTGAACGACGAATGGACGCATATCCTGTCGCAATATAAGTACGTCATATATGTGAGCCCTTCACCTTGCCTTCTCTAATGATCGTACAGTAACTCTTTATCTTGATGTTATGTTTTCAGAATTATGGAAGCCAAGAAAAGATCGAGAGAAGAGATAGGCATTTTGGCGGCTCGAGAGACAATGGAGGAGGCCCAAAAATTATTAACGACGCCGATTAATCCGTCCAGTGAAAGTGTACTAATATCTTCTCTGAATGTGGTTAAGGCGAGTACTTTTTTTTTCATCTTTTTACGCTATTCAATTTATGCCTAGACAAGAAATTTGTCCATTTGCACCTACTCAATTCATTACTTATTTAGTCTTTTTTTTTTTTTTTCACAACTGATCCAGTATAAGTACCTTCTGTTTTAACCTCATTAATGAAGTGATTCTTGTTAGAATTTTGAAAAAATGCCAGAAACGAAAGTGTATCTACTATCTTATGAAATGTGTGTTGAATTATAGTCACGGCTCTGTGAAAAAATTACTTTGCATGTTTGCTCCTAATTCATAAATACTTGATTTTCGTTTCCGCGAGTCGTTTCTCTATTCGTGCGGCCGCTTCAAACGGGAGGCTTAGATTGTCTCGGCGCGTAACACGTGATGTTCTACCTTTTATAAAGTCGAGTATGTTATTTTTCTGTAGGATTTGGAAAATAAATTGGCTTTACGACGACAAGACGTTGAAAAATTAGAATCCATACCTTCGCACGAGAAACACGACATCATTCTATCAATCGATGAAGTGAGTATTTGTAGTGTTCTTATCTTTTTTGATCGTCGAGATGGGAAGAAAAAATTGTGAAATTTTTTTTTCATAGGTACGGAAAGAACTCGTTACTCATCACGAAAGAATTGGAAGTAAGTTATTGTCGTTGAAGAAGTTCATTTCGCAATTGGAGACCGTGTCGTTTTGGTTAAATAAGAATCGTATTGAAATCGCCAAGTATCAAGAATCATCGCTGGGGCGTAATCGACGAAATGTGCAACTTATTTTTGTAAGTGTTCGATTATTCCTTATTACTGAAATCGTAATGTGACGATGAAAACTAAATTTGTTTCATCTTGTTTCTTCGCAGTCGCAAATTTCTGATAAAGAGTTCGAAATCAGGGAGGCGCTCGAGAATTTCACCAATTTAGAGAAAGAGTGCCAGAGCCTCAACTACGCTGTCTGCGGTGTATTACAGGTAAAAATTTGGTACTATTTTGCCGGTGCGAAAAGTACCACGACCAGTCATGGCCTGTGTCAAAATATTTTTTAGTTCAGCGGGAGTCTATTTTATTCTGAACTTGAACGAAACAAGGACCAATTTAGTCGCATGTGATGCACATATCACACACGCACACACAAAAAAAAGAAATTGAAAATTAGTAAAAAAAAAATACAAGATAGAATAATCGTTTGGAACCTTTTTTGTTACTTTTTGCGAAAGGTCGCTGAAAGAATTAAAAATAGGACGTCAAACGTTATGTTTATGTCCCAATTCCAAAGTTGAAGAAAACCAGAGTATATTATTTTTGTGGCCTGATGCCGTCTGTTGAAATCAAATTACAGAAAAATATAAAAAAAATATTTTAAAAAGTATTAAAAAAAGATAATATAAAAAATATTTTAAAAAATTATTAAAAAAATAAAAGAAATATTCAAAATAATTTAAATGTGGACCGACATTTCGCTTGTTCACCTATGGTATCTTCGGGATCGAGATTAATACTGAAGCCTATTCGAATTGAATCTAGAGATAAGTGGAGAAAAAACTGAATAGGAACAGATCACAACAAGAAAGATTTTTATCGTAGATGATTAATAATGGGTTTCTACAAGTTGAGTGTATTAATCTCGACCCCGAAGATGCCATAGGTGTACGAGCAAAACGTTGGTCCTCATTTAAATTATTTTCATTTTTTTTTTTTTTTTTTTTAATGTTTTGAATATTTTATTTTATACTTTCTTAAATATTTTTTAATTAGTATTCTTAATATTGTTCTGTAATTCGATTTCAACAGACGGCAGTACCGACAAAATAATTTACTTTGAATTCTTGATACCGTCTGGACAAGATCTCTTTCTTATACCCTGTCATATGTGCGGCCTCCCGCCCGAAAAAAAACTTGACCACGTCGCTGCGACTCTGCAGAGAGAACTAAAAAAATTGTAGGATTTCTGATTGAAAGAAAATAAAATTTAAAAAAAGTACCCAGTTGGCCGATTTGGTTATTATCAAAGGTATTTTACCATATCTCTGTTTTTTCTTCAAATAATTCAAAGCTTCTCTGTATGAGTTTAAGTTAGGAATGAGAAGGAACCGAAAAAGCCTCAGACTTTACAGAGCTTGTTCAAAGTATTGGTTCATAGCCTTGTATGCAATGGTATGACGCCCTCCTTCCCTCTTTCTTAGTCTATTTTTATTGCCTAGAAATAAATAACACGCCGGGAGAAAAAGTCCATTACTGTAACTGAATTAGATCCAAAAAATTCGTAATAAATTTTGAGAGCGCATTCGAGAGAAAATTTTTGGAGGGGAACTCGAATTTTTTCAATGGCCGAATAGTTCACCTATAGCTTTCAACTTTTTTTTACCGATTCTGGTCTTCTAAACCTTGATATGGCTGTACCAGAGTTCCCTCCCCGTATAAATTTACAAAAATACAATTTTTTTTTTTGTTTCTCCGCTGTATCGGTCCACTCAGGTCTAATTTGAAAGAGGATCAGTGCAGTCATTTGAAGTGATTTATTTTCATTTCTGGCCTTTTAAAAAGTGAAAAATCGGTAAATTATTTCGGAAGATTGGACGAAGTGCATAGAATTAGAAAATTCGATTATAATCACGACGAATATTAGCTTAAAAGTCAGCAGTCGTGCTAAAACCATCCGAACCGCTCAACCATTTCCTCTCTCTTTTTCCCCCCTTTTCTGTGTAGTTTGGGACTTGAAATATTTCCTTTTTTCTAAAAAGAATTAGCCGCGCATCTACCCTTTATGCTCTTCAATCATAATTTCGACGAGTTTCCCTCGACGAGGTCACGCTCTTTCATTCTCTGATGACGTCCCGTTTTGATATCGTCACACCCCACTCTCTTCCTCTTTGTCAGGTGCAGATAACTCCTCCCTCCGTCCTTCAGTCGGAATTTTTCAAAGATACGATGTCACCATATTTTGATGGTCCGCGGCGTGGTGCCCTCTTTAAGATCATCGCACCTCCTCTCTTCAATCTAAATTATTTTTTTGAAGGCCCCCCGATGGTCAATAGGGATTTAGGGAAAATTTTTTCTTAATTAGGTTCCCGGGATCACCGTGACGAAAGTTCACCGACAAAATTCGATTATATTATTTTTATTAATGAAGTCAATTAATCAGTTAAATTTAAGTTTAATAATATGTACTTGAAAATATAAAAAATGATATAAATTTTAATTTTACTAAATAAAAAGTATCAAAAATAAACTTATTAAATTAATTTTTTATTACAGTGTTATTTATTTTCATATTTTGATTAAATTTAATTTTGAAAAAAAAAAAATTGAAATAAAATAATTTAAATTGATATGATTTTTAAATAATCATTTTATTGAAATAAAAATCATTTATTAAAATTTTTATAAATTGATTTAATAAATTGAAAATCATAATTATAAATAATGAAATATAATTTATTAATTTGATTTATAAATATTAATATTTTAATTAAATAAATTTTCTTTATTAAATTATTATTTATTTAAATAATTTTATAAATAAAATTCGGTATATTAAAGCATCAAATAAGAGTCGAACAGCTGATTGAAAAAGGTGAATTTCGTCGTCGGTGTCGGTGAACTCAAAAAAGGAAGATGAACTTTCCTGACGGTGGAAAAAAAAACTGACTGGTGAATTTTCCTGTGGGTGACGTGTACATTCCTTCAAAATGACTTACTCGGTGGAAAATCTTGTGGTGAACTGGTCGGATCCCAGTTCCCGGGTAGATTACTCCTGACAAAAATAATAACGGGGCCGAATGGTGGTTATTTTTTTCGAAATTTAACTTCATTAGATGCTCTGAAATGCTTAGGTGTAGATTATATTATGCTGTAATAGCGTTCAAATTTTATTAATATGATTTTCATTACTTCATTACAGGAGAAAGTTTCAAAAATTAAAAACGACTGGTCCTTTATCGTAGAATTCAAGCGGGTAACAGACACTACTATGAATGATAGAGACGAATTTTATGCTGACGTCGAGAATTCTTCTGTTGCGTCGTTCCAGAAAAGCAATTTATCGGTTCTAAGCCGTGGTGAGTACATTTTATTATTATTATTATTAGAGTGCCCTCCAACAGCCGATCGGCCAATGACAGAAGGGCACTATAAAAAAAAAAAAAAAAAAATCAAAAACAAAAATATTTAGAAAAGAAAAAAGTACAATAAAAACGAAAACAAAAATAAAAATAATAGAAAAATACGGATAATAAACAAAAAAAGAACAATAATGATAATATGTCCACCACTAGCCACCCCAACCCTGGTCCCATGTCCAATCCCCCAACCCTTCCACAAACCAATCATTTCGAAGAATAAATAAAAAGAAAAATAAATGAATAGAAAAAAAAAAATAAATAAATAGATATAATAATAATAATTACGGATATATTATGGAAGCCGACCATTCGATCATAGGGGTGCGGACAAGATAAGACTAAAAGATTTATAATAAGAAAAAAAAAAAAAAAAAAAAAAAAGATAGATGAATAATGAACAAAAATAAGGTATGGGCAAGCATTATCAATTTGTTTCCAAGTTCACGAGGACTGTCGTCACCTTGCTACCTAACATTTTTCTACTGTCAAAAAATATATCAATTGTGCGGTCTTCTTTAACAACACGGTTGAAGATAGACAGGGCAAGAAGCAGTGGAGCAGAAGCAAACTGCTGTGTTCTGTGCTGAGGAATCTGAAAGATATCCCTACACCTACTCGTTCCGGATGGAGTGAGGAAATTTATCTTGCTTAGTAAGAACGACGATTCAGTTTTTCCACACAGGATATCCCTCACTATCATTATTAAACTAATTTCCCTTCTCACTTTTAGAGTAGTTAACTCGTAGCCCAGGACCAACTCCGAATATAAGTGATTGAGGTATCGTAATTTCCAAAATTTCTAAAATAGAGATATCTTGTGAACATTTTTTGAATACGTTCAATTTTTTTCAACTTCCCCTTACCTACTGGACCCCATATCACACTTGCACTATCCAGATACGATCGTACAAGCACCAGATACAGCATTTCTATTGCTTTAGGCTTTGGTCTAGAATTGATTGATAATTATGTATATTTTCGCTGCATTATTAGATTCATTTCATTAATTGCTCGTATTACATGTTTTTTTATCGACAAAACGATAACAATGAATGCGTGTGATGTTCGGGTCAATTACGCAAGACGCAGAATTGCGCGTTAGTTATGCGATCTAATCTGTACGAAACAGGCGAGACTTTATTTATTTTTCTTATTTCGCAAAAAGCTTGGACCGTGGACCATAAAACGGTTTAAAAATTATCATCGAAATATTTCTTAATTCATTTCTTGAATAAATATTTTGATTCTTCGAGATTCTTGAATTCGAAAAAATTCTTAAAAACTCCCTCGAAGTAAACATTAAATTGTCATTTTTTGTCAGAAATTTATTTATTTTTCAAAATGAGCTTCCGCTCGAACAAAAAAGAAAACGAGATCTTCATAAATTCAAAATTATCATTGACTTCAACCCTTTTACACGTATATTGATTTTGTTCAATCTCTCCCAACTATCTATCTACTTTGACGTTTCGATCCGGAACTGCTCGTCAACTACAAATGGACTCGGTTCGACTGAGTTTGTTCTGAATTTCTAGTAGCGTTTTGCCTTTGGTCTCGAATACCGCGAAATACGACCAAACGGTGAAGAAGAGTAAACTGAAGGCGGCTACGTAATAATTTCCGGCTATACCCCACTGCTTGACTACGGACTCGTGCGACAGATTCACGGTAAAAGAGCCTAATGATAGGATCATCACCACAACCGCGGATGCTTGACGTTTTATGTTCGCTGGAAATAGTTCTCCTTGAAAGGTTGCCGGTAGAACTCCGAGTCCGGCGGTGAAAGCTATAGAAAAGATGATCTCTACCGTATAAGGTATCCAATATTTCACGGGATCAGTGTGCGAGTGTAATTGCTGGAAGTAAAGGGCACCCACGAACATAGCGGCACTCGTCACCGTAGAGGAGAAGAGTAGTACTGGTTTGCGCCCGATGTGGTCGATGAGAAATCCTGAGAATAGATTGGAAACTAACGAGAGTATCGAAAAGGCTACGAAACAGTGTTCGCGATTGAACGAGTGTTGGCTGTCTGGTAAATCGGTCACGCCATAAGATAGCATGTAGCTGATGCCACCAAATCGTTGCGCTAAGCCCACCATCGTTACGATAAGGAAGGATTTTCGATTTATCGTCACCGTGAACAGCTTTATATAACTTCCATCTAGTTTGGTCGCGTTTTGAAGTTCTTGTCTTATCTCTGCCATTTCGTTTGCGGTTTGAGTCTGAAAAGGCAAAACATTTCTTAGTACTTCTTGAGCAACGTGATAGAGGGTGGCGGTGCAAATTACGTACTATTTGATGATTAGTATCGGTATGACGAAACCATTTGAGCGCCTCTTCCGCGCGATCCTGCTTGTTGATCATCACGTAATAGTACATAGATTCGGGTAGCGGGAGCATTAGACAGATGAATAGAATTGGCATGCCTAAACTGATGTAATTGAAGGTGTTGAAGGATACGTAGGGACCAGCTCCGGCGGCGAGTATGACTCCGGCACAAAAGAACGCGTAGAACAGGGAAATGAGCGCGCCGCGTATATTTTTGGACGAGATCTCAGCCACGTAGATGGGCGCCACAGTGAAAGAAAACCCTTTGCCGATACCGGCTAGGAGTCTGGCTATGAATAAATGTTTGCCGCTGGTCGCGAATACAGCGAAAGTGGAAGCGGCCATGTAAATGAAGGCGGAGAAGATGAGCGTGCGTTTGCGTCCCATTTTATCCATAGCGAAGCCGGCCGGTATCGCGCTGAGGAAGTTTCCGAAATCCATAATGGCGACCACCCAAGCCTTCTCGACGGTCGAAATGCTAAACGGCGTTTCTTTACGTTCGAATTTTAGCAACAACGGCGATATGTACATGGTCCAGAAGGCGGCCATAAAAATTGTGAAGGATACTGTTTAGAAAAAAGGAGATGGAATCATTGTAAAGCAGAGAAATCTGCGAAAAGTTATTCTTATCTATTTACTCACCGACAGCGGCTCCGTAAGTCTGATGGGAAATTTTGACATTATTTTTTAAAATTTGACTCGTCAACAACATTTTGATGGATGATAAATTCGATTTCTTTTACTTCGTTATCTTCTCGGTCGCGACTGCAAGTTCACCGGGGTTTTCTACACGTACGCCCAAAATACGGATGTTATAGACTGTGTTTTCGTCTGACTGAATTAGTACTGTCTTCTCTCATCCGTTATATCTGACATCTTCTTCGAAATTATCCATTTCTTTAGCTCGAGATAAGGAGCTATTATTAAGGAAGAATACCGAAGCCTAACATTATTTAATTAAAACCTGCATTATAGTCCATCGGATAAAAGATTATCGAATCCATCGGTAGATTAATAGATGAAAAAAAGGAATGTTGATCGCGCGAAGTCGAACTTTCTTGATGCAATTTATGTTCGCATCGATATTTTTGTGGACATTATTCGCTTCGTGCGATGGTTTTTCACGAAATACGATTTTTAAAAGACAGGGCAGAATATTCTCTTCGTGTTTTTACGAGTTGTGTGATGAGCGAAGGTAGTCATCTACTCATAGCGAATCTTTGTATGTATGACGTAATCATAAGGGTTGATATTCACCTTGTCTACTTATCTTTGTGCGTTCGACAAATCGAATCTCGCTCAGGATAAGAGTAGACGATACCTGTGTTAGTTTTATAATTGTGAATAATGCATGTTGATAATCGTTGTAACGATCTTGCGTTTTCGATTACCTACCAAATAAATTACCGTCCATCAATTACGCTTCTAGTTTTTGCTAGAAGTATTGCTGCGACTTTTACCTATTCGTGTCATTTTTCCGAAAAATACTAGTTTCACGTTCGGAATTGACGGAAACTTTGGTTCTTATGTCACGAAGTTAATTCCGCTCATCATCTTTGTTTACTAGAGGTTCGAAAAAAAAGACGACGAATTTCGGGAACTTCTTCTATGGGACGAATCTGATTTCGATGTTGAAAATCGAATTTAAAAGTCGATCTTTTTCTCCAGTCTCCCCTTCTGTCATCAATAGATTGCTAGATATTAGATTTTTTTCCCCAAGTACAACTCCTACAATGATTGGAATTTTTCCAAGTCCTCTTTTTATCTTATGGGAGCAGAAACGCTCGTACTTCGAACGGAACCCTCGTACCTAACCCAATCCTGTAATTTCTCAAAAATCGACGACCCCCCTTTCACTTGCCCAACTACTCATTTTTAGTCCAGTCAATAAAGAATTTTTATGGGAAGGTTTTTTTTTGCAGTGTGCTGAGGATAACCCCTGATTAAAATACCGATGAGTCCTACACGCTCCGCCCCCCGCGGCCCCCCTTTACCCCCAAAAATTCAGTTTTTTGCAATTTTCTCGAAAACTAAGCATATTAGAGGAAAAAGTTTCAAACAAAAGTTGCTCCTCGTAAAATTTTCTACAAGATTCCCTATTCATTTGTTACCCTACGTTCATTGGTTGGTCTGAAAATTGCCATTCAAGTACCTCATTTTGTTCTCACGGGCCATTTTTTGCGTTATACCGAATTAAATTGATGATCTAGAAACAAAATCTTTTAGTTAAAAGTTGTTCATCGTAATTTTTCTTACAATAATCAAACCAAATATTTTAACAAATTCAACTCTCATTGTTCCGTGTTGAGACAATAATAAGCGTGAATGTACTGAACAAAGATTCCGAGAAGTGAACTCGAATGTGGGCGAGAATTCCCTGTGAATCAGTGCCTGTAAGTTCTACAGTGTACACTCGGTTTACTCGTTGGTTCCGCGATCATACGATATCTAGTATTGGGATATTTAATTGAATAGGTTGAAATATTAACGATAGCTCGTACTCATGAGGAATTAATTGACTTCTAGTATTGGGGTATTTGTGGATGATTCCTGGTTTGAAGTTACAATTTGGGTAATGAAACTGTCTTCAACTTACTCGACACCAACCAAACGTTATGGGCCATAATTGTCATTGTTTCATCTTAATTGACTGGACTATCTCAACGGTTACTCTATCTATTTTCTGATCTCTACCTCTCCTTGAGAAATCCTCCCCGTCAATTCAATATTTTCTTTCATCCTCAACATTTATCCTGTATGTTCTCTGATTGATATTCCGCGACGAGAAGCTTTCTCAATTCACTGGATCTTCAAGAAGAAAGCACTTCTATATTCACAGACATAGGTTCGCACTTGAATCGTGACCCCACTGCCCGCATTGTAACACAGAACCATATTTTTCAATCAATCGTTAAACTGTAAACTTATTCATAATTCATAATCGTCATCACCCGACTTACTCCTGTGACACCTCACTCGCCATAAAAGAGATTTATCCGCTGAAGATCATGTCCAGTTATTGATCGTATTCCTACCTGATATTTTAACCATCAGTAACCAGCCATTGAACATTTTTCCACCCATGCGACTCTCCTCTCTCCCATCCGCTATTCAGTATGCAACACAAAAACTCAACGAATTTATCATTATAAGAAGAAACGAAAATAAATTTCGAATTTTATATTTTTTATTATACAAACCGCATAAATCATACAATTGGCCGCGCGCTTTCGACACCAGATCATTTACGAGCGGTATAAAACAGCTCGTAAATGACCTGGTGTCGAAATATAATTTATGCGGTTTGTAATTATAAAAAATATTAAATTCGAAATTAATTTTCGTTTATTTTCGTTTCTTCTTACAATTAAAGCCGTAAAAATTAACAATCGAATTCGGAATTTATCATTTTTGTTCTTCTTTAATAATAAAGCGCTTAGCGAACAACGATCTAGCCTCACTCTCTGCTTTTATGTTGAAGCTGGCACCCCCACCCCCCTCCTCAAATGCCGCTTTTTTACTTTCGCTGCCAACTTTCTTCCATGCACTACTCAAATCATTCAGCTCCCAATCTACGCATCCGCACTGTGTCACATAATTCTCTCTTCCTTCCTCTTGCATCTGCACTATTCAAATTCCTCAAATTGAACCATCTACCCTCTCCATAGCTAACCCGTTCCCCAGATATCTGACTCGATCTATCTGATAATTTCCAAACTCACAACACTAAACATTTGCTTGTGTCGCATGTGCAGCGGCGCCCATCCTCCTTGATGAAGTGGGTGTGGTTTGCGTATGCATTTAATTTTGTTTCCTCCAACACCGGAATCAACCCTCCCCCTCTTCTACTCGGCAAGCGTCAAGCCGCAGTACCCCCAGGCAAAACCTTAGAACACACAACAACAACACCACCTTAGGAATAGTAGATTGCTGTTGGAGACTCTTCATCTTCCTGTTTCTTCAGGGATGATCTTCCTCTTCTTCCTGCACGTCTAGATGTGGATGGTACACAGATGTTGAGTAAGCCATAGAGTGGTTCTGCATTTGCCTCTTTCATTCCTGGTCCATCTTTTTCTGCAAAAGCAGACATCTGGTTCCATGCTTCTTCGGAACCCAATATGGTGGATACCAGGCTTCTCCGGGCTAGCGCCTCATCTACCCTGATCTCTTGAAGGGACCGACTAAGCTTGCCCCACTCACGCCTGACACCCAAATAAGGCGTGCTATGGTCCATCCTCCCGCCCTTTGCAGTGCGAACATATTGCCTGCTCAACTTTCCTCAACTTCTCGTGAAAGTACTTGTTGATGCAGTCATGGCCGCTCAACTCCTGCAGGTGAAAGTTCAGTTGACCATGGACTCGGTTCATCCACTCATCGAGGTCGCGTCCCATTACCCAGCTCGCTTTGTGCAATTGTTGATTTCCATTTTACAAGTAAGGAGCGCCTGGCCTCTTGCTTGACCCTTGAAGCCTCTTGAATAGTAATCGTCTTCTTTTTTGCTTTGAACACCTCCACTCTCCCCTCAGCGAGGAGCTTGATTGGTGGTGAACGTACTAGTACGCAAAGAGTCTCCGTCGAGACAGTGCCCTCAAAACAGCTCTTCGTTGGATCTTTACCATCTCTCTCCTTCTGTATCTTCATTGAGTCGTCCCGTACTTGGGCACCATATAGGAGGATCGACGAGGCCGTGCTCACCATGTTCCTTCTTCTTGCTTCGTTCTTCCAAGTTCCTCATGAGGCAGCTTAGGTATGCAACTACCCTGTCTGCCTTTTCCACTTCCATCAGGAAATGATGCCTGAAGCTCAGCTCAGCGTGCCTGGGTACTTCTTCCGCTTCTTGGTCTCAATTTCCACACTCTGCAGGCGAAAGGTGGATGGACTGAACTTCTGACGGATCGTGAATAAAATGGCTTCCGTCTTACGTTTGGCAAGTTCTACTGCAGTCGACTTGATTCAACGCGTCACTACCTCTGTTCCTCTCTTAATGTATTTAATATTATCCTCAATAATTAATCTAACAGACAGCAGGCAGCTTGCAATAATACAAGAATGCGAGCGTAAATTGCGATTTTGAGCGGACCGAGCCCGCGGCACCCCACAAGTAACTGGGCGCTTTATAGTATCAGCAGGGCCTCTCTGCTTGGATTTCGCGACAGCAGGTCTTTCAATATCGTCTCCCATGGAATTTGCTGACTCGGCTATCCTCTTCAGCAGCTTGATTCCAGCATCTGATGTGCAGCGTCTAGTTTGAAAACCGTACTGACTGCTAGAGATTATATCCCTTCCCTTCAAATAGCTCTCAAGTCGATTGGCTACCACTCTTTCCAGGAGTTTCTCAACATTCTCCAGCAGACAAAGTGGCCGATAAGAGAATGGCAGGCCAGGTAGTTTATCCTTCTTATCAATCAACGCTAGCCTGGCTTTCTTCCACCGTGCAGGAAATAGAGGAAAATATACCTCTAGTCTTTTTTCCCTTTTTGCCAAGTTCTATTTTTCCATTTTGGGATTTGGGAAAGCACGACCTATTCCTGTCGCCACACGACTAGGGGGAGGGAAACAAATGTGCTTCCACCTTTTCGAGTTCACAACGATCAAAGAAGACGGAAATCGTTATCAAAAACAAACGACAGCCAACGACGAAAGCTCAGGTGCCAAGGTTTCGAGATATCTATCGGACCCAAAAAATAGTAATTCTCGAATCTTACAATATGGACCCGGATCGCAACGATTCTATAAATTGAAAAATAAAATTGATTCGATGGGATGAATCCCTTGCTAAATTTGGAAAACAGATGAGTGGAAAAAATTTTTCGACAGATCTCTCCAAAAAGTTTTGAGGTTTCATTTCACAATTCTGATATAGACACTCTAGAGAATTTCGAAAAGAAAAAGTGTAGCGTCTCTACGACAAGTATCGTCTTTTGAAAGTGCGAATTGAAAAACAATTTACAGGTCACGTATTTTTAGTTCATTCGTTTAAGATCGAAAATCTATTTTATTACCTCAATACACTGATAAGATCGATTACATAAAAAAAACAAAAATACATCAACTCGTGGTTAGAAATTTCTTGACTGAGCGAATTGGAAAGCGCGTGTAAGTTTGCTATCTTCGTTAATTTTCATTATTTCTTCGTAATACCTATTTAAGAATCATTGGCGATTTTAAGCTCGGAAATATCGCTCAATATTATTACTGAATGATCGATTATTACGATTATTTAAGAAAAGAGTTGTAGAAAATTTGCGCGTAAAAAAGTTACAAGCTCAACACGGTGGAAATATCGAAGTTCTGCCCTCGAAGTGATGCGCATTTGAAAATAATGAAAATGATACTAGATTGAGAACTGATTGAATGACTTATTTATTTACTTTGTGTACATCGCGATTTTACGTTCATCTCATTTTAATCGGATATGCTGGCGGAGTGGGAGAAGATCGAGATATCAAGTGCTACAAAGGAATGTTTAGGTTTCGTTTGGAACGACGACGAAGACAAAAGAAAAGACTCTATAAAGCATATTATCTAAATTTTATTCCCAATTACATGATTCAGATCAAAGCTCATGGCGAAGTTATCGATGTGAGCTATCTTGATAAGAAGCTTAGGTAACTTTGTTATTAAGGTGGAAAATTTCGAAGAAAACATTTTTAAACAATCTAGTGTCGAAGTCATAAAGTTCAGGGGACTAAGGTGTTTCACCGAAAGATTTTTCACCTAAAAAAATTCACCGATTAAGATTCACCTACAGATAATTCACCTGATAGAAGTAGTGGTTTACCACATGGTAACTTCACCGTGACGAAAGTTCATCGACAAAATTCGATTATATTTTTATTTATGAAGTTAATTAATCAGTTTAATTCAAGTTTAATAATAATATAAAATTAATTTGATAATTTTTATTTAATAAAATTAAATTTTATATTATTTTTTATATTTTCAAGTATTATTTATTTTTATATTTTAATTAAATTTAATTTGGAAAAAAAAAATAATAAAATGAAATAATCTAAATTGATATAATTTTTAAATAAATTTTATTTTATTGAAATGAAAATTATTTATTAAAATTTTTAAACAAATTTCTAAATAAGTAAATTGATTTAATAAATTAAAAATTATAATGACAAATAATAGAATATATTTTTTAAAATTTAATTTAATAAATTTGATTTATAAATATTAATAATTAAATTAAATAAATTTTCTTTATTAAATTATTATTTATTTAAATAATTGTATAAATAAAATTAGGCATCAAATGAAAGTCGAACAGCTGATTGAAAAAGGTGGATTTTGTCGTCGGTGTCGGTGAACTCAAAAAAGGAAGATCAACTTTTCTGACAGTGAAAAAAAAAAACTGACACGTGAACTTTTCTGTCGGTTATTTTTTTTTTTTTTTTTTTTTTTTTTTTTTTTTTTTTTTTATTTTTTTTTTTTTATTTTTATTTTTACGAGCAATACAGCTGCGCTAAGGACTATTTGCTCGGCAGATAGTTCTGCGTTTACATAAACTTAGTACTTAATAAAGTAGAAAAATTGAAAACAAAATACATGTGAAAGAATTGAGATGAAATAAAAATGTAAAGGAAAACAAAATATTCTTTTTTTTTTTTTT
This sequence comes from Aspidiotus rigidus, assembly GCA_035079385.1. Taxonomy (NCBI): domain Eukaryota; kingdom Metazoa; phylum Arthropoda; class Insecta; order Hemiptera; family Diaspididae; genus Aspidiotus; species Aspidiotus rigidus. Next base: position 372,211 of record JAVHKY010000002.1, on the reverse strand, counting down.
TTTGGTGTCATAGTTTGGAGTTAAACGTGGTTGTAAAAGTCAGTAGATCGTAAGTAAGTTAGAGTTGAGTCAATTGTTTCGGAGTTGTTATTGAGAGTTTGTTGTATATTAATAGAAACGTTGAGGGAAGATCGGAGAGGTTGTAAAGTCGGGCAAGAGAAAAAGTGTTGAACTGTTAGATTGTCTTCGAGACAGTGCGGACATGATGGTGGGCCAAGGTTTGCTAAAAGGTTGATTGGTTTTAATTTTTCTCAATTTGTTGTCAGTTAAATTTTTCCAAGAGGAAAGCCAAAGTTGGGAAATTAAGGAAGCGTAATATACTTTTAGGTCTTTTGCCGGTGAGAGAATAGGGTCCGTTATTTTAGGAAGAGATGTTGCTTATTTGGCTGCTTTATCTACTGAGTCGTGAGGTGGAAAGTCAACGTGTCCAGGAATCCAAGCCAGAGTGATATGAGAGTTTATTAATTTCGTAGTGTGGAGAGCCAAAAATATACGTTGAATTAAGGGGTCAGTTGAGAAAGGAACCGCAATGGCTTGTAGAGACGAGAGGGAGTCAGTCAAAAGAAGGTATTTTTATTCCGGTAGTAGTTGCGCAATTTGTGATATACAGGCAAGGATACCGTTTAATTCAGCTGTGTATACCGACGCTGAATTTCGTATGCGGTATGCCTCCATTTCGCCACCAATGGAGAACGCGTAAGATGTTCTATGGCGATATTTTGAGCCATCTGTGAGACAAAGGGTATAACCTGCAAATTCGTCGATAAGTTTTGCTATATGTTTCCGATAAATTGAATTGCTGAATTTAGGGACTTCCGTAAGGTCTAGTCTGATATCAGGAATGGAGAAGAGCCATGGGGGGGTAGCTGTCAGGATAGGCGGAAGGGTTGAAATTTTGAGATTACGAGCGAGAGAAGTTTCTAAGCAAGTATGGATATGTTTCGTTGGTTGACGATTAAAAATTGGATTAATTTCAGAGATTAAAAATTTGTAAACGGGGGAATTTGGAAATTGAGATATCGAAATAAGAAGATTCGAAGAGAGGGTGGATCGGCGAACAGATAGAGGTGGTTCCGCAGCCTCGGCACACAGACTAAGACTAGGACTCGTTCTGAATGCTCCCAAAACCAGCCTAAGAGATGAGGAATGGATTGTGTCCAAAAAAGCTAAAGACGATTTATTGGCGAGATTGTAGATAGGGGCTCCATAGTCCAGTTGTGATCGGATTAAACTTTTGTACAGATTTAGGAGTAATTTTCGGTTGCAACCCAGTCGAGGGTGAGAAAGATATTTTAGGGTATTCATCGAGCGTAAACATTTGGCTTTTAGTAATTTGATGTGTGGAATCCAAGTTAGTTTTTGATCAAGTAAGAGTCCTAGAAATTTTATTGAATCAGTGGTTTTAATTGGAAAATTTTGAAGATAGAGTGAGGGAGTTGATGGAGGAGATTTCTTTTTTTTATGGAAAATAATTAGGAATGTTTTGTTTTGGGAAAATTGGAAGCCGCGGTCAGATGACCAAGAGGAAATATTGTCCAAGGATTCTTGTAAGAGTCTGTGAGCCCTGATAGGATTTGAAGAGCGGAGCGAGATGCTGTAATCGTCGGCAAAAAGTCTTTGAGAAATTGGGAAGCTGGTGTTTAATGGAAGGTCGTTAATGGCGACCAAAAAGAGAAGAACGCTCAGTACTTCTCCTTGCGGAACACCGTTTTCAATTTTATAATGAGAGGAGAGCTTATCCTGTAGTCTGACGGAGATGGATCTGTCTTGTAGGAAACTTTGGAGAATTTTTGGAAGATTTCCTCGTAGACCGAATGTAAATAGTTGTTTACATATGTAATGTCTCCAGACCCGCGGGTACGCTTCTTGAAGATCGAAGAATATTGTATAGAGGGGGGATTTCGAAAGGAAGGCTTGTTGAATTTGGGTGTGGAGGTCGGCAAGAGTTTGAATTGAGTTACGACCTTTTCTGAAGCCATATTGTACAGGGGATAGTAGATTGTTTTGTTCGAGGAACCACCAAAGTCTTTTGTTAATTATTTTTTATAATACATGAAGCGAAAGTGCTGCGTATCGTGTTTGTTTTTCGTAGCGAAACATGCCGTTATCAGAACCGTGGCGAAAATGTTTTACCCGTGGCGAAAATCAAGTCAGTGGTGCCATTCGAAAAATTTGTAAATATTCTTTTTGAACGATAACCAATTTAAATTGTAGGCCTAAGTGTTCCTTTCACTACATGTATTATAAAAAGTACTGTTTGTAATATTTTGAAACAGTTTGGGTTGATGTGTACATTCCTTCAAAAAGACTTACTCGGTGAAAAATCTTCGGGTGAACTGGTCGGATCCCAAAGTTCAGGTTTTTTCGTATCCTGTGATCCAAAGTAAGGTTTTTTGGAAAAAGGGCAGATTTTTTTTCCCCCAATTTATTTTGTTTGTTGTAGAATAGAGGTTATTTTTTATTTCGCATCGTTTCTGAAGTTTGGTCCTTTGAAATTTTCCAGACCCTTAGCCAGTGTCGAACAGCAGTGCGGCCAAACTCCCTACACCGTTTTTTCTTTGCTCAGCGTGGTGATAATTGGTTGCAGGGGTTCTGTCCTATCCCTATCCCAAACACGACGGGTCCGAAATTTGTAATCCAAAATACCGAAAGAAAAATTCTCATATGCCTAAGGATACGTAAAGCTAATTTTTTAACTGAACAAAATCCTATTTGTTCAAAAATTCGATTCTCACCTCTTCTCATCAGTTCGTGGAAACGCTTAGTAATGTCAGAATATTGAATCACGTATTTCAAGAGTACACTTGTTCTATTACACCTTTGTCGTTTCAGAGCCCCTGGAGATATTCTTATTCTCCGAGAAGATCATACGTTTTGTGTACGGTATTTGAATAATTCTTTTATTCCGGTCTCTCGAATGAAGACTAAAAGTAATAAATAAATAATACGGAAGTATAATACGCTCCTAAAAAACATATTGGGCAAAGGAGTAACTCGTATGTGTGCGTGCTAGAGAGGTTGATATCTCGGGAAGGGTGCTAAAAGTTTTTGACCGATAAACGGCGAAGTTTGCCGAATAAGGTGGAATTTTCGAATCAATGGAGGGGGATGTTTTCGCTGTCGAAAGTTGTGAGCGAGAACAAACGCCGGCGTTCGGGTATACGCTAGTCACCGGTGCTTTATCGACTACGCAGCAACCCCTCTGCGGTACGTTTTTCGTAAAGAAGAAAAGAAAACAACACGTTCGTCGTTTTCGGACTGCGCTCGCTTTTGTATAATGGTGAATTTCACTCGTGTACTTACCTGTCGGCTATCTTAGAAGCAACGTTCTTTTTCCATTACAATATCCGTCGCTGTCAATCCGATTGTCGAAGTTTGATTTGGGCCAACAGGTTTCCAACATGTGGCTCGTAAGTATCTCGCTAGATGATTAATCGAAGTACATTTCCATGGGATTTAACCGATTGTTGCGATGTTATTTTGGTGAATGGTATCAATTTTTTTTCGGAAAATGGTGCAAATTGCTTTTGAAAGAGCTCTTATCTGATCTTCGAGACTTTTGCATACGGGATTGTTATAGTTTCTTGTTGAATATGGAAGTAACTTGTTGAATGTTGGGGCGTTTGATCAAGGTAGCGTATCAATCAAGATGGGCTTTGGTCGATGTCTTCACAAAGAGGAAGGAGCATCTTTCCAGGACCGATCTTTCATCAATTATTATTGTACTTCCAATTATGTTTGCCAGTTTAGAATAATCAAAACGTGATTACACTTTTTCATGTGTGCCTCGCTGAAATTAGCTAGGTATTTCATTGCTCTACTTTTCAATCAGGTATATATCGTCCTCAAAATTTTAAGTGAAGTTCATGGATTCTGGAATTTTCAACGCCACAGTCGATATGTTAGCTAATTTTGACTGGGACATCCCAGTTTTTCGGAGGGTGTTCATCCTGCGTTAGGATTTTTTGTAGAGTAATCTTTTCATACTTTTATACTTCACAAATTGTCCGAAACCTGTTGCATCTAGCAATCCCAAACTCGGAATCTGTCAAAGATATATACTTGAAGTCTGTTTTCGCCAATGCCCATCATCTTTAACTCAAACGACCAATGCATGGGGAACTTCTCATGCATATTCAAATAAAAGCTTGTGTTTTGCTCATCACAACTGTTTGGCTGTGTTTCCAAGGTGCGTTCTTCTGTGAAAGCTTCCTGTACAATTATCGGATAGGAGATTATAGGTAGCTTTCAAATGTTATAAAGTCTTGCCGATGGAAAAATTGTTACTATCGAGATGTACAAATATGTGATGTAAAACTTTTATCGTACAACATTTTATTCATCACTTTTTTACCGTAATAATACAATCAATATTATCTACTTACGTTCAACTTTATATTCGGGACTCAACTCCACCTACATTATGGGAATCGTTGCGTCCTCATCTTGAAATTGAGGTGAGACTCATTTCATATATAGATAGGATTCAATTCTCCATTATACTACAATCTTCCTGGTAGCCGTAATTGATCTCCCACTTAAGGCAGATTACCCAATCTCACAAAGACTGTTCGTGGACGACTATAGCCTCTCACTCCGTTCCCTCAATCCTGAAAGGGCTCATAGACTTTTACAAAAAACACTAGACAATATTCCAACATGGTCGTCGGAACAAGGATTTCAATCTTTCTCCAGGGTGTCTAGCGGTGAAGTAAGTCGAGTAAATCAAGTAAAAGTCAAGTATCTTCATTCACGGTCAAGTAAAAATGGGAAAAATGACAAAAACTTTTGAAAAAAGCAAAAAAAAAAACTCATTGGTTCTCTAACGGGGTTAAACGAGGGGTGGTAGGGAACCTGTTTTTTGGGGCACGTGAGATCTAAAAAATGTAGATTGCGACGTAACAGGCCCCGCCCTCAAGCTATACCTATATTGTAGAAGGAAGTTGGAGAAGGACTTTGAATTGTCGAACTCCGAGCTTTGCCTGATAGCAGACGTTTTTTGTGACCCCCCCCCCCCCCCCCGATGATCAGGTTGCCTGTTGAAACAGTATTTTTAGCCAATTTGACTTTTTTTTTCTAGTGAGGAACCTGTTTTATCGGGAGTTTTTCGGAAACACGTCCGCTTTCCGGCCGGCCGGCAAAGCTTGGAGCTCGAAAATGTTCTAAGCGCACCTCTAAGTCGCTCTCCTAACATATATAGCTTGTGGACGGGGCCTGTGACGTCACTGTTTGATAACGTCATAGGTCAGCCTTCTGACGCTACAATCTGATGACGTCATAGATCAATTTTTTCGAGTTCCCTTCCTATTATATATAGCTCCAAAATCCGGGACTGTGACGTCACAATTTGATGACTTTATGCGTCAACCTTTTAACATCACAATCTGATGACTAGAGACCGGATTCCTCGGCATTTGCCGAATGAGTTCCTGTGAAGGCAGGTGAGTAAAAATGAAATAGAAGTACGTTTTGTGGTAGTAGGGGCCCAGGAAAAAAATTTTATTTTGCTGAAAAATGCCGAAATCGAAATAAATGCCGAAATGGGGGGTAAATGCCGAAAAGCACCTTCTTGTGTTACATAATAAGAAGTTTCTGTAGAAAAGGACAAATATGTCTGTATTTTTCAAATTTTCGCGACCTAATTTTATTTTTTCAATTTCCGTGACTTAATTTTCTGATTTTCAAACGTTTTTGCCGAATAAAGCCAAAAATGCCTTATTCAATGCCGAATTTTGACTTTTTAGTGCCGAGAAATCCGGTCTCTACTGATGACGTTATCAGTTTTGTTCAAGTTCCTCTCCTATTATGTATAGCTACAAAGTCCGGGTTTGTGACGTCACAGTTTGATGACTTCATACGTCAACCTTTTAACGTCACAATCTCATGACGTCATCAGTTTTGTTCAAGTTCCTCTCCTATCATATCTAGCTACAAAATCCGGGTCTGTACCTTGTGACGTCACGATCTGATGACGGCATCGAAATTTTTTTCAAATTCCCTTCCTATTATATACAGTTTTAAAGTCCGGGACTGTGACTTCACAATTTGATGACTTTATCCGTCAACTTTGTGACGTTACAATCTGATGACGTCATCAGTTTTATTCAAGTTCCTCTCCTATTATGTATAGCTACAAAGTCCGGGACTGTGACGTCACGATTGGATGACTTCACAGGTCAGCCTTGTGACGTCACAATCTACATTTTCCAGATTCCACGTGCGCCATGAAACAGGTTCATTAAAGAACTCGTGAGGTTTTTTTAAACAGGGAACCTGTTTTGTGGGGGGCTCTTTGAGAAATTTACCGTGCGCCGTCCAGCAAAAAACTTGGAAAAATTTCGACTCTCGAGCCATATATGATAGGAGGGGGACTTGAAAAAATTTCGACTCTCAAGCTATATATGATATGTAGAGACCGGATTTCTCGGCACTAAAAAGTCAAAATTCGGCATTGAATAAGGCATTTTTGGCTTTATTCGGCAAAAACGTTTGAAAATCAGAAAATTAAGTCATGGAAATTGAAAAAATAAAATCAGGTCGCGAAAATTTGAAAAATACAGACATATTAGTCCATTTCTACAGAAACTTCTTATTATGTAACACAAGAAGGTGCTTTTCGGCGTTTACCCCCCATTTCGGCATTTATTTCGATTTCAGCATTTTTCGGCAAAATAAAGTTTTTTTCCTGGGCCCCTACTACCACAAAACGTACTTCTATTTCATTTTTACTCATCTGCCTTCACAGGAACTCATTCGGCAAATGCCGAGGAATCCGGTCTCTAATGATATGAAAGGGACTTGGAAAAATTTCAACTCTCGAGCTATCATATATAGCTGGAGATTCGAGAGAAATTTAGACTCTCAAATTATATTATACTAGGCTAATAGTAGGGTTAGGCCTTCTTTATACTCGCTTTATCTATAGGTCTAGTCTTCCTTGAAATTTCAATACCAAATCCCATTTGACTCATAAAACAGGTTCCCTGCGTTCCTCGTTTTAAGGAAGCCGTCGTTTTTCTTGCTCTTTAACTCGTTTAATTTTTAAAAAAGTCAAGTAAGTGTCAAATATTTTCAGAATTTCCTTTCAGTAGACACCCTGCTCTCAAAAAAAAGATCCCTCGTCATTTTCCACGAAGAGAAACCTCTTCCATCTATTCCACCCCTTTTTCTTCACAATTTCGAAAATTAAAATCGCAAATTCAGGACTATCACTCGATCAAAAGTTATCATAGGTTACTCACGTTGAATCACTAAAAGCCAAATGTATACGTGCAATAAATGTTCTGAAGTAGCTCTCCTATCACCGTACAGGATGCAACCGAAAAGTACTACCAAATCTATACAAAATCTTGTTCGATCTTGGTTGGATAACGGATCCCCTGTCTATAATCTACCGAGCGCGACTACTCTATCGCTACTAGACATAATCCAAACGTCATCGCTCAGACTCGTACTGTGAGCACCCAGAACGAGTCCAAAACTAAGCTTGTGCGCGGAAGCGGCTGAACCGCCTCTCTCTGTGCGTCAAACAATACTCTCCTCAAACTTTTTAGTTTCTTTCTCTCATTTCTCGATTCACAAATCTATTTTATCACACATTAATCCGGTCTCTACACGTCAATCATACAAATATATTCTCACTCCCTTAGAATCCTCACTTTCTCAAAAACTCAAAATTCAAGCTCTTCCCCCCCCCCCATAATTTCATTCATTCCTCTGTGGCTTTTCACCATTCCCAATATTCGGCTAGACCTTTCAGCAGTTCCTAAAATTGACAAATCAACATGTTCTAAAACTACTTGACGAATTCCTCAAGTATACCATTTGTCTCACAGATGGCTCTAAACACAAGCGTAAAGTAGGGACGGGACGCGTTCTCCATAAACGAGAAAATATCAATAACACTACTGAACAGCTATCCTGTTACAAAGATTCTATTACGTGTTTCTTGGATACTTTTCAACGCTGAACACGAATCCGTTGTCCGTTTTTTGCTAGCACGTCACAATTTTTAGTAATCACGATTAAAATTCTCGTTTACTTGCCGCGCGTCGTCGCGAAACACATCGACGATAGCAGTGTCGCTATCCAAAACGTTCGTTACGTTCCGCGACAGCGCGCGGCAAGTAGACGAGAATATTTGTTATGATTACGTGAATATTTATTGTGATTACTAAAAATTGTGACGTGCCAGCAGGAAACGGACAACGGATTCGTGTTCAGCGTTGAAAAGTATCCAAGAATCACGTAATAGAATCTTTGTAACAGGATAGTTGTTCAGTAGTGTAATATGTCGTTTACGATATACGGCATCAGTCTAAACAACTGAATTAAACGGAATTCTAGCCTATTTATCACAAATCACTCATCTTCAGCCTGGACAAAAATATCTTCTACTAACGGATTCCCTCTCCTCTCTTCAAGCTAAGTCTAGCCGCCAAATGAGGTCGTTCTCCTCTATATAAGCGGGGAACCCGCTATCTCTTTTGTTTGGGGATACTTTCAGGAAATTTTCGTCACGATCGCGCGAGTGGTTTGAGGCTGATGACGTCTTGGGGAGGGGGAATTTGAAAAAATTTTGACTCTTGAGCTATTTATGATCGGAGAGGGACTTGGAATAATTTTGACCTCCAAGCTATTTATGATAGGAGGGGGACTTGGAGACTCTCGAGCTATATATGACAGGAGAGAGACTTGGTATAATTTTGACTCTCGAGCTGAATATGATAGGATTTTCTGTATGTTCTATTTTTTGAAAGACCTTCCGCAGTGGAATACGAGTCTTGCGGATTCCCCGCTCACCGTTGCAAAACCTGTAACGGCATCCTAATTTTTTTCCGTCGACTTTACTTAACTGCAAGTCTCATCACCTCTGTCTCACAACTTCATCAAACCCGGTTCACAACATTTTCTTCAATTCCACCCCCGAATCGTCCTACTTATCGCAATACTTTAATGCTTGGAAACAATGCTAACCTTCCTTTTCTCACCAAACCGCACTTTTCTGATCGCCACTGACTCCTTATCCGCCTTGACAGCGATTTACAATGTACACTCCACACACCCACTTGTCTCACGCACCCAATCTCTTGTCTTAACCCTGTCATCCATTCATCACGACATAACTTCCGTCTGGGTTCCCTGCCATCTTGGATCCTGGGTAATGAAAAAGTCGATATAGTAAAAAAAAAAAATCAAAAAAATCATTGTCTTTTTTTTTATTACATCCAACCAGAGAAAAATTATATTTAAAAAAAAAATAGAATAAAAAAAAATTAAAAAAAAAAGTATAGGGGAAAAAATTATACACATGTATGTATTTAAAAAAAAAAAAAAAAGAAGGTGAAAACAATAGTACTCCCTCCGACATAGCAATCCGTTGTAAGGACTGGAGCCGAGTTTGATTTCTTGTATTAAAAGAGTATGATTTAATCACTCTTTAGAATTTAAAGAAAGTAAATCATAAAAAAAAAAAAAAAAAGTGTTGGAAAGAGGATGGCTACTGGGCCTTACCTCGAAGGAAAAACGGAAAAAATGAATTGAATTTAAATGTTGATGGAAAGAGGTAGGTCAGAGATAAATTTGAAAATGTGTGAGAAAATTGAAGGGTTTTTTGATGATAGAAGGTCGGTGGCTCTGAGTGGGGTAGCGAATTGTAGATTGATGGCTTTTGAGTAAATATAATATTTGTCTAATGTTAGATATTTCTGGACATTAGAAAAGATAATAATTGATGTCGCCTTTAGAAGGATTGTCTGGATGGAGGGGGCATATATCAGATTCGGAAAGATTTAAACGTTTCAAGTGAGCGGGGAGACGATTGTGTCCAAAACGAAGACGGCTGAGTTTAACTATAAGGGAATATCGTTGAAAAGTTTATACCAAGGGAATGCCTTGAACGAGGAAATAATAAGATTTCAGATTGTTAGCGGATTTCGAGTAGGATATTGCCCAGTCATCTCGCGTGGAGCATCGAATAAGAGAAAATAGTTCTTTAAAATCTGTGGAACAATACATGAAATAGGCCAATATTAGATTGACAAAGTAGCATTATTTAAGTAAGTGGAACAATAAATGACAATTCAAATACCTATAGGGATAACGCATTAGCATTATTATTAAAATATGTCGTTCTTCTTTTCTGCGCTGGTTGCCTTAATTCTGTTCTTAACAAGGAGGTGTCTTTTCGAGAATTTTAGCATCCGGTTTTCCGTTGTCCCGCAAAAACTGACCTATGATGTCATCAGATCGTGGAGTATTCTAGACGAGACAGAGACTTATTGAAAGCTAACCCTGAGCTTTACGAACCATTCGAAAGATTTTAGGTCCTGCCTCCATAAATGTGCTGAGGAATGAGTCTTAATTGATGTAAAGAAAAACAAACGCTTAGTTTTTCACTTGAATACGAGGAAAGAGTGTTTTTGCCGATCATATTTTCAAATTACGTCAAGTAAATATTGCCCACGAGCATCACGTGTATCCTAAGTACTGCTCGCCCATCGATTATTCGTCCACTATTAGTCACTTGATACTTATTGCATTTTCATGCTGCAGTATGTTGCACTAATTGTCTGATGACGTGACGTTTTTTCACATCCGTTATTGAACAAAGAGCATGTACGATTTCAGACAGAATGTTCGCGATTTGGTGCTTAACTCGGCTTCTTAAGTTAGTCTTTGTTGTTCTTCGATAACTTTTTATTTACGAGTATTTGTTCGTTCGTTTTTTTTCTACATTTCCTTTTTTCGATTTTTACTGAGTAAGTCGATCTTTACGCATCATTTCAGCTTTCAGTGAAAAAAAAAGTTGATACTTTTGCCTCGAGGTTGTGAAAATGAAATCTGATTCAAGTACCCAGTTGGATCTTAGACGTATCGTCCCCACAACTTTATTCTCGTGTCGTCAAATTTCAGACCCTCTTTTTATGTATTTTCTTTGACATAAAACTTTCCATAGTCATGTACATGTAATTCCCAGCGCCATACAAGTGTACTTATAAACTTGTAGATCATATAAATCGGACTACCCTTGGATAACAAATACCGCGTTTTTATTCTCTTTATTTACGTATGTATTTTCTTGGAGAATCGTGATAGCCCCTGCAAAACGGTTCTTGTTATTTTTAGGTACATGTATATTTTTTCGCAGGTAGCCAACTTGAGCCTAGATTATCTCATTCTGCATTAACACATTTCGTTTTTTCAAAAAGTAACGACAAACATTCAAACCGTGTGCTGCTCAACAAAATTTTGATTTTTTTTCAAAATAATTTTCATAAATTCTCATCCCTTCTACCTTCTTCCCAGTTCGTTTTTGATACTTCTCCGATTTCTTCTCTTGATTCTATCTTCCCGCCCCAAGAGAACCAGCATCAAACTTTTAGGATAAGAAAATCGGGTTGCTAAGCGCTCCCCAATAAATTACGAACTGATATTCTAAATTTTGGTAATTAGTAACTAAAACTCAGGGAAACATTCGCTTGTCTTGAAAGTTTCGGTGTCTCATTACCGGACTTTTCTTTCTTGGTGGCCACGTTCTTGATTTGACGTGTTTTGCTGATCAATATTTTCTATCATTTTTTTTTCAATATTTTGCAATCTTCAATCTATCCCCGCCCAACACCTCACAATTTTTCAAAGTCCAATTCCACCATTGGGGTAGGTTATAATATATGATAACAGAGGGATTTGGAAAAAAGTGGATGATCCGCGTCGCAGACCGAAACTAGTCGCGCTCTTCAAAACCGTTATCAATTTATTAATTTTCTTACTTTTTTTTTATGGTCTTTGAATTATATTTATACCTCATGACTAACGGTTTTCATGTTACGTGAGTGAAAAATGCATACTACCACGATCCCCACCTTCTAATTATCCTCTATACTGTATCCCTTTTCTTTCTCTACAATAATCTATCACTCATCAACCGTGACCCCGAGCCTGATTATGAGATCCACGAGTCTATGTCCACCTCCCCTCATACTTGTAATTATAAGTAGTTTAATAGAGGCTTTTATACTGTGGTGATTCTCCAGGTGCTGCGAATACTCTGTCCGGAGCAAATTTTAAGGGTTAGTGTTAATATTTTCCCAATGTGAACCAGTGCTCTTTTTAGAGTTTGGTATGTAGAATAAAACCATTGAAAAAAATCCAATAACACCCCCTCCCATACCCCCTCCCAAAAAAAAAGAAGATGCGCTGATTTTTTCCGACTCTTTTCTTTCATTTTCCCTAAATTTGCCGCCGTTCTCAAATTTTTGCCGCTCTGGGCAACTGCCCATTTTGACCTTATGCTAAATCCAGAACTGGGTTGACGGTTAAAGAAGTAGTCTCTGAGCCATTGACCCTTCCCCCGTGGACTAAGACTTACAGTACACTACGTCTATATTAATCCAAGAACGGGGCGCACGCTTCTGTGAGAAAAGTTCACAGGCTAGGCCATAACTTTATCACCAGAGCCCGGATTTTTCGGCACTATAAATGAAAAGTTTCGGCACTTGAAATTGCATTTCGGGAATTATTCGGCATTTAAAAGAAAAAAATGAAAAAAACATTCGTCTTTAGTGCTTTTACAAATTCACACCCAGAATTATTCAATTTACAACAAAATTACGTGATTTTGACCAAAATAAACTCATCAATAAAAAATCCTAGCAATATTGCAATTAAAATTTTTAATTTTTCAACTTTGAACTAATAATAATATTTTCAAAAAAAAAGGTCAATTTTCACCGAAATTGCAAAAAAAATTCAGCCAATTTTGTCCGAAATTTTATAATTTTGGACAATATTTAATAAAATGGTCATTTTCGGCCTTATTCGGCTTTAAACCCCGTTCTCGGCATTTATTCCATTTTCGGCATTTTTCGTCATGATGAAATTTTTTTACAGGCCCCATTACCCATAAAATGAACCTCTATTTGATTGTCAAGCCTCCCGCCCTTAGCAGAATGATTCGACAAATGCCGAGGAATCCGAGCTCCGTTTATCACAAAGCAGACGTGGCCTTGAAATATAAATGACGTCACTTTTTAGTGTGCATGAAACATGATTCTCACTTATTAAAAACCTCTCTTTTTTCCAAGTCCCTCTCCCATAAATATATGATACGAAAGTCGAAATTCTTGTGAGTCTTCCTCTCATCATATTTTTCATCTCCTCTCTTTCAAAATCGCCATTTTCTTCTGTGTCCTCCACCATATTAAGTTCGCTCAATTATCTGCGTTCCTTTCTAATTCTTTTCAGAAACCCTCCTGTATTATTAATTATTATAGCCTAAGCTTCGACTTAATTATAATTTAATCTCGTCGTGAAGCAGTCGCAGAACTCGGGGGAAAAAAATTAATATTTTTCTTTCTTTCTCTCGTTTATTTTTCGTGCTCTTCATTTTCAATGTGTTAATCCTCTTTATTTTTCATCTCGTCCTTTGATATTTTTCTTCATTCAGATACGAGCTTCTCATTTCTAATTTTCATCTCGGTTATTTCGTGTTTCAATTTTCTTTCGGGTTTCAAATGCGAGTTAACATTGAACGGACGGCTTCCTACTGCCAAGCTTAATGTTCTTGTTTAATTATCGAAAAAGATGATGGCGTAAAAGACGGGCGAATGATGCTGCATAAACATGTAGGTTTGGAGCATAGTTCAACGGAAGAATGTTATCAATCTGACCGATACTTACAAAGAAGAGAACTTTCGATGAGATAAACTTGTATGATTCGTTTCAGATCCTCGAAATTCGTATAATTGTATTCTAGAATGCGGAAGAAGTTCTCATTCTAAGAAAAGGACCACGAGCATGGAACTTATCAAAGCGTGTGTAGGGAATTTTCTTTTTTCGATTATTCAATTACGATGAGGTATTTAAGATTAAAGCTGACTGTCAACGCGTTGAAGTACGCAAGTTCATATGAATACAACGAAGACGAAGTGTTTTGTTTCCCAAAATTCTGTTTTCTTGTCTGATTATCATCATCTTTCCGAAGACCTGGAAGTATTTTCATCGCATATGGGTCTTGGTGTAAAATGGTGTGATGGTGAAAGGAACCAGAGAATCAATTCACGGTTTATAGAAACACATACGTGATGAGAATACCTCTAAATCCTTACGTTTCTTGAGATACTTCTCCAAATGTCGAACATCAAGTGTTTTAAATTCTCCTGAGAATCTGACTAGAGTAGAAGTTCTCGAAATGGTTGAAGTTCCTCAAATTGTAGAGGATTCAAAGTCAGATATCTTCAAACGAATACGTTCTTCTAAGTTACGGGCGATGCGTTGACGGAAGGAGTTCTTCTTTTGGAGGAGCTTTTCCGATCCCTCACGAAAGCTGTGGCCGCTGTTTATTAGATGATCAGCAGAAGCTGACTCCCCTAAGTGTCCCTTATTCCAAGACTTCAGGTGCTCAGCTACTCTAACCTTCATTTGGCGGCTGGTCTCACCAATATAAAAGCCTCCAAAATCCTTACATCCCAACTTATAAACACGACTCCTCTCATCAACGGGTATGGGGTGCTTCAGCCTCACAAACAACCCATTGACTGTGGTAGGGTTGTAAAACACGGGTCTGAAGCCAAACGGGCGGAGGGCCCGACCCAATTGGAGGGAGAACTTCCCCAGGAAAGGGAGACTGATCCAACGCATACGACGATCATGGATCGTATCTCGGGGAGGAGGTGGTGGAATCAAGAGTGCTCCTCGTAAGAATCCTCTGAACCATCATGTCAACGTCGACATTGACCCCATTCACTCTGGCTAAGTGTTTTATTGTGAGTAATTCTTTCTTGAAGGCAGCCTGACTCAAAGGGATACGAGTCAGTCTGTGAACTAGGCTATCAAAGGCAGCCATCTTATGAGCAACAGGACAGAACGAACCCCCGTGGACTAAAACATCGATCGTAGTATTTTTCCTGTAAATTCCAAACTCATGGATACCGTCTATTATAGAGATAGATAAATCCAAATAGTTAATGGAAAATATCCTTATTTCCAAAGTAAATTTTATGGAAGGGTACCAGGAATTGAGATACTTCAGAAACTCACCAAGAGGAGATCTGGGGGACCAGTCCAGGTGCATAGAACGTCATCAACGTACCTGTGCCAGTAATGGATGTGATTAAGTAACACCTGGTTCAAGGAAAAGAGGTCTAGTTCCAACTGAGACATGAAAAATTTCGGAGATGAGATAGCCTAAAGATGATCCAATAGAGATCCCTACTTCATCAGGGAACTCGAAAAATTTCCCTTGATAATTTACAATAGTTGGGGGACCAGCAAAGATTCAGGAGATCGAAAAATTTTTGAAACTCATTGTGAGGAATGTTGGCTTTGACAAGTAGCTCACCCATACGCTGGATAGTAGCAGCCTAGGAATATTTAGGAACAAACCATGAACATGAAACGACCAGATGGTCGTTCTCGGGGGAAGACTTACATCCTTCAGGACGTCAGTTAAAGAGGCGGAATTCAAGACCGAGTGAGAAGATTCAAAGTCAATGCGATGTTTGAACCAACGATGCAGGAATTTGGCAAGGAGGTAGGTGGGAGAGGAGATGAATGAAACCACAGGTCGCATCGGGGTATTGTTCTCATGCACTTAAGGCAGCCCGTAAAGGAGGGGGAGTGTAGGGTTAGGAACATGAAGGGTTTTCTTCATGGCTGGAGTTTTGATAACAGCCTCACACTTGTTGATGACACTCCTAACTTCATTAACATGCTTAGGAAAACTGAAATCCTCACTCTCTTTAGCACCACACTGCTGGAGAACTTCATGGACCTTAGAAGAATAGGCCGACTTCTCCATCACCACAACAGCATTGCCCTTGTCTGCCTTAGTGACGATTAAATCTCTCTCTTTCATCATCCTCTTCAAACCTTGAATCACTCCTCCCAATTTATTACTCTTGCGAGAGAGGGGGTTATTACGGACCAATTCGGCACAAACATTCTGGATATTAAAACCAGGACCAATTTTAACCGCAAGATCCGCAACAACATTCACCAAGGTTTCATCCTTCTTAAGGGGAGGTAAACTTAATTTCAAACCTTTCTCAAGGAGGGCAGTTTCGTCACTATTAAACACTACCTGACTATTATTTATGAGGGGGGATGGAATTTATGAACGACAACACCGTCACTCACCCCTTCCTCAACCACCTCATCATTAACCTTCATTAGGGAGGACAACTTCTTATTGTTCTTCTCCTTCAAGTTCGCCCCAAACTTCCGACACTTTAAATTGACGTCCCGCATAAAGTAATCAAACTGAAGGGGGACGAGCATATCGGAGAGTCTCGAATGGACCAAAAGGTTTAATCTAGCCGTGCGATATTAAATTTACCATACCATCTTCGCAACTCTGTTCTTATCCACTTCTCCCTCATATAATTTTCCAGTTTTTTGGTCGTGATCTTACAATCGGAGTAGAACCGGAATTTTACGAGTTTAGGTCTCAAATGCAACACCAAACACCGACGAAGAAACCAAATATGAGAAAGAAACGAAGCGCGTTGCTTCCGAAATTTCAATTCACACCGCGATTTCTGGTTTGGCCAATCTTAATACCTCGTTTCTCTCCTCCGTTTGTCAGTTGTTTTCATTTCAGTCCTGAAGATGGTTGCGCCCCGCAGTTTGCATTGTTTAATCATCCTTCGGAGTATTCTTCCTTTCGCTAATATCGGATATCTTTCCCAGTCATCTGCCTGATTGGGTTCATTGATTTTTAATCGACGTACCTGAAGGAAAAATTTGTTTTGCTGGTGATGTAGACCCAAGAATAGATAAAGTTCTCTCTCTATCTATGACTGGTTCATTCCTCTAGAGACAATGCCTGGGGCGTTTAGTGCGCCAGAAAAACCTAAGAGGACTCCCGATCCACTGATGAAACTTATTTCACGTGTTCTTAGATTCATTGTGTCCCTTAATAATGTCCCAAATGCCATCAACTGCTTCGATATACTCGAAAAAATGACGAAGAAGTCCGTTGAGACTCATTTCTTTCTTCAAATCAATCCCATTGTCTCTCATAGGTCGCTGTAATTTTTACATATTTTATTTTTCGCTGACACGCATTTCATGGCACGCTCAATCGGATAAAATGTCGCAGTTTTTTTTCTTTTCCTGCAAAAAGAAAAAAGACAATCGAATTCACATTTTTTCTGATCGATTAATCCACGTCATTATTCCGTCCAACTAAATGTAAAACAGTTGGAACGTCGTTTCCGAGGAAGGCGATGACATTTTACGAAATAAATACTACGACGTGTACGAGCCTCGACGAAGCTGAGATTAATATTCTTGAAGCGCTGCCATGTCGTACTACTTTAAGGCGACATGTTGGTCGTGTCTGTAAAATTAATTACGAGAATTAAGAGAGCCTTTATCCTATACGTGTACACGAAAGTGATTACGCGTTATTCGCTCGGCGTGCGATTTATAGGAAAACTGAAAATCGTTTTTCAAAAGCTGTACTCGATTCGAAGAAATCTTTCAACTTAAGCAATTTCATCTGCTTTGTGGATAGTATAAATGTGTAAAATTTCGTTCCCCACGACGACAATCATTCAAGAACCATTAATAACGCTTTTGTAATAATGATCGTGATTTTTTTTTTTTGCTTTATTTCAGATTTACCGGAGGCAGCGGGTCCGTTGAGTAGAGAGGCTTATTTGGCCTCTTCTTCGTTCCCCGGTACACCGGTTGGTAGAAATGTACGTTCGGTCCAGGTACAGACTGCGTCGCCCTCTGGCCAACCATTGGCTACTTCATCACCTCGGGTTACACTTCTAGCTAGTTACGATAAATCTATATTACAGGTAAGCATCACAGTTTTTCTTTTTCGGATGGGTTGAAAATATCGCGGGAACAAATGTTTTGGCTTTGTTTCAAATGAGAAACGATTCCTTGAAAGATTGAGCTTATTTTTCTCGTTACAAGCTCTCAACTGCACTCTAGTCATGTCCTCAGTGAAAAATGGAAGTTGGAGAGGATGTTATGAGTAAAATTATAATATTATTACTGATAGCTGTTGAAGTAATGGTGGAGAGATGCTAGTACCGCGCACCCAAATATATAACTGACCGTAATGGGGCAGTCTAGGTTTGCAATGTTCGCACGGGAGAAGGCAAAGGTTGGAAAGGAGGTGAGCGTTCGCGTCAGGCATTGTGGCGATTGTGAAGACATGTGAGGTTCATTTTCTGACGTCTCCAAATCTTATTTAGTACAGGCGATAAAGACACATGAATTGGTTTCCTACTCATTTTGGAATACAGAACCGAGTTCAGTGTCCCGAATAGCATTATCCATTCTCCTGCCTCCCCACACCGTGTGCTAAATTGTTTGTGGCCCGTCGTAGACCTTCAAAGTAATTTTTTTGCAAATATTACGGAATATTGGGTTCCAATCAAAAAAAGTTTCGAACAAAAAATGTTCTTTGTAAGATTTGTTTCAAGGTAGTGTATTTGAACTGTGCTATGATTTCAATTATCAGCAAAAAAGTTCGTCAAAAGTTGAGAGCTCTTAGGAAAAAATCAATTTTTTGGAAATGTCTCAGAAGATTGAGCTCTAATCAAAAAAAGTTTCAGTCGAAAAATATTTCTCGTAAAATTTTTTGTAAAGTGAACCACTTTAACTTTCTCCCGAAGTTCATTGAGAGCTGTCAGGAGGTATCAGTATTTCGCAAATATCTTTAAAAATCGAGCTCTAATCAAAATGAGTTTCGAACGAGGAAATCGTAAAATTTTCCGTATGATGGCTCATTTAAAGTTGCTCCCAATGTTCAATGAAAGTTCTAAGCTTTCGGAAAGAAATTGATTTTCAACAGGGAAGCCGTTCTATGGGGGTTTTTTCGAAAAATTTGCCGTGCGCTGTGCCGTCCAACCAAAATCTGGAAAAATTTCGACTCTCGAGCTATAGTATAGGATCGGAGAGGGACTCGGAAAAATTCTGACTTTCGAGCTATAAATATATGATAGGAAGGAGACCGAAAAAAATTTCGACGTTCGAGACGAACTTCTAGCTCTTGAAATGAATTCTTTACAGGACCCATTCTTATTCGGTCACTTATGAATCAGAAGCGGATTCGGTTGTCGGACTTTGAAATATTGTCACACTTCTTGGTCTTGTAAAATTTTTCATTTTCAATTCTTGGACTTGGAAATATTCTCAAGTGTTGGACTTTGAATTATTTTCAAATTGTTGAACGACTTTGAAATATTTTCATACTGCTTAGGCTTGTAAAATTTTTCATTTTCAATTCTTGGACTGGGAAATATTTTCAAGTGTTGGACTTTGAAATATTTTTAACTGTTGGACTTTGAAATATTTTCAGCTGTTGGACTTGAAATTATTTTCCAATTGTGGGACTTTGAAATATTTTCATACTTCTTGGCTTGTAAAATTTTTCATTTTCAATTCTTGGACTTTGAAATATTTTCAACTGTTGGACTTATAATTATTTTCCAATTGTGGGACTTTGAAATAGTTTCAACAGTTGGACTTGGAATTTTTTTTTTATTATTTTTTTTTTACGAGCAATGCAGCTGCGCTAAGGACTATTTGCTCGGCAGATAGTTCTGCGTTTACATAAACTTAGTATTTAATAAAGTAGAAAGGAAGGAAAGTTGAAAACAAAATACATGTTAAAGAATTGAGATGATGAGATGAAATAAAAATATAAAGGAAAACAAAAATATTCTTTTTGTTTTTGTTTTTTTTTTTTTTTTGGCGTCATCGTTTGGAGTTAAACGTGGTTGTAAAAGTCAGTAGATCGTAAGTAAGTTAGAGTTGAGTCAATTGTTTCGGAGTTGTTATTGAGAGTTTGTTGTACATTAATAGAAATGTTGAGGGCAGATCGGAGAGGTTGGAAAGTCGGGCAAGAGAAAAAGTGTTCAACTGTTAAATTGTCTTCGAGACAGTGCGGACACGATGGTGGGCCAAGGTTTGCTAGAAGGTGAGTATGAGTAAGACGAGTGTGTCTTATTCTCAGTCGAGCTAAGATGACTTCCTCTGGTCTAGAATGTCTGTAGGATGAGGACCAAGAAGAGGGATTGGTTTTAATTTTTCTCAATTTGTTGTCAGTTAAATTTTTCCGAGAGGAAAGCCAAAGTTGGGAAATTAAGGAAGCTTTTGAATTGTGAGACTTTGAAATATTTTCATAAAGGGACTTGTAAAATTTTTCATTTTTCATTGTCTCCCACAGTTGAAAATATTACAAAGTCCGACAACCGAAAATGAAAAATTTTACAAGTCAAGAAGTATGAAAAGATTTCGAAGTCCAACAATTGGAAAATAATTCCAAGTCCAACAGTTGAAAATATTTCCAAGTCCAAAAATTGAAAATGAAAAATTTTACAAGTCCAAGAAGTATGAAAATATTTGAAAGTCCCACAATTTGAAAATAATTTCAAGTCCAACAGTTGAAAATATTTACAAGTCTACAACCGAATCCGCTTCTGATTCATAAGTGACCAAATAAGAATGGGTCCTGTGAAGAATTCATCTCAGGAGCTAGACGTATGTCACTCGAGCCATAGGTATAATATGATGAGAGAGAGACATAGAAGGAAATGTTGACTTTCAAGCCATAATATATGATGGGAAGGAAAGGGACTTCGAAAGAAAAGTTCGAGCTATGAATTTTTAGAAAAGTGGAGTTCGAGAAAATAATGAGCTCTTGATCTCTGTTCAGGTGAAGAAAATTTCCAAGCCAGGCAAAATTTTACCCCGTTTTTCCTCTTCCCGGCCCCTGATTTTTAGGTGGAAAAATTCCGATTATCGAACTTTGTAGGGGTGAAAGGAGTTGAATTTTCAAGGTATAATTATGTTGTAATGGGAAAACATTTCGATCATCAAAGGAGTAGACTTGGAAAATTTCAATACGAGACCTTTGCCAACTTCTTCGATCTTACAAAGCCAACTTTAGTATCTCGTTTGTGGAGCTCTCTCTTCCCATTAGACGCGACAGCCCGGCGTACGGCGTATTTGGGCGTGAATCTCAAATACTCGAGTGTCTCGAATAAGAGAGCTTAGAATCATTAAGTACACTTTTAGAACTGAGGATTATTTTTGTGCTGAGGTATTTTCATAGGTTGCACGGCTTGCAAAAGGGGAAAAAATCGAGAGAACTGATTTTCGTAAGACGTTTAAGTCCCTATAAGGGGAAGGAAGCTTCACACCTACCAAATCGAAACACTCAGGAGTTCTTAAGGAGATCATTTTTGACGAATTTGCGCGAGAAAATCTTCGCTGGAGATTTGTACCAGGTTTATGACATGGACTAGTCGTACATTGGGCTTTTATGAAAAATATTGAAAATTCGACCACAGCATATAAACGCCATAAGAAGTGAATTTTTTTTGTCTTTGCTTTGAATGTCTTTCTATTGACTTTTCTTCCTTGAATCGAAAACAGACCTACATGGAAAATTTTTTTCACAAATTAACTTCTTCAAATAAATGACTCGAGTTCCCTTTTAGTCTCATTATCTTGGTCGAATTACAAAACTGAGGTATCACACGCAACATAGAATTATTTCACGAATTTGTTTGCTGTTTTAAAAACTGAGGGTAAATGGGTTCGAACGTATTCTTAACGCTCGATAGAATTCTCATGTTTTTTTTTCTTGTATAATTTGGCCATTCCTCTCCAACTAGTGTGAGTTGATTTACAAATTCGTCTCTCGAACAGTTCTTACGTTGGATCTTGTGTTTCTGGTTGAAATTCTCGCGAATTACCTTGGTATTAATAAGGAAAAAGAGGGTGAAACTTGAACTCAAATCTCTTACGAGTATCTCCTTCTTCAAGTTTTTGTTTTTTTTTTTTTTTTTTTTTGTCCATCCAGGGTTATTTTGACATGGTCATCAGTCCACGATAGGAACCAACATTAATTTCTCAATAGAAATGCGGTTTAAGATAATGAAAATGTAAAATTTTTTATGCATCAATCCGAACCTCTAATACTTGTGATGATGACAACCCATATTTCGACCGTCAAAAAATTCAGTTTGTCTCCTTTGTTCTGCTTTCAATAAAAATAGATGGGAAGGTCGCATTTATCGATCCGAGGAATATTTCTGAAGTTACAAGAATAGGAAATTGTTTTATCGAAATTTGCGCGTGTTGAACAAAAAGTATATGACGAACATAAGTCAAAAAACTAAGGAGCTATAATTTTGTCAAACTGGTAATTGGCTGTAAAAAGACGTAAAATGCGAGTCAAAAGTTAGAAAAAATGATCCGTAGAAGGTGTCTCACGTCAGAAAAAATGTTCTGTCGGAGCCAAATTAATCAATGTCTTTTTACAGTCGCTCAATTCAGAATGATTAACTCAGATTTGGACTCGCATATTTCCAATAAACGTACCTACTCGATTTTGTACGACTTTCTCGAGCTGAAAAATTGATCAATTTGCCAAGATTTCTGAAATAGAGAATTATTCCCCCTCCTTCAAGCTTCATAGGATTTTTCAAATTTTTTTTTTTTTTTCAGAACCAGCGTTAAATTTTAATTTCAAATCAAGTAAAATATAGAAGTTTACCCAATTTTTAATTTTTGGTAATTTTGACAAATTTGTCTTTTTTTGACACATTTTGGTCCGTAACAGAAAGTTGAGTGGGAACGGAAATTGAAAATGAAATTGTCAAACAAGTTTCGTAGATTTCAAGTGTACGACTAACGTTTCGTGTTCTTAATTTAGCGCAAACTCCCATTCAAGTGGTGACTACATCTTTCTGGTCCACCCAGTATACACCGATTATGATATCATACGAGAGGGACTTGAAATATATTACAAGGACGTTCGTAGTCTCATTACGTTTGAAGCGTTGCATATCTGACTCATTAAAGGAGCTAAATCAATTGATGTATGAAGCATCGCACATCTAGTTACGCGAAAGGGGCGATCTTTCAGGCTGTATACACCCGATAAAACAGGTTCCCTGTTGAAATGTCAAAAATTTCCTATCACGCGATTAATTTTGATTTGACAAATGAGACTTAGACTTCGTTCGTCTGTAAAGTCCTGCCCTTTTTTTCTCTTTCGTCTTGAGATCATATTCTTAGCTTGCGGTCCCTTTCCCAGGGCAGTCATCTGTCCGGTGATATCGATTTATACCACGTTTGGTTATCGCCGAACGTAGAGACAAAATGAAAAAAATATATTGTATCATTCTCTACACTATAAAAATCCTTATCAGAAACTAGACTTTATCGCGCTGCAAGTCGAAATTTCAAACTGTTTGGTTGCCTAACGACATCACTTGTAACAATTTGAGTCATGAAATGAACCAAAATCTCAAACGCACGTACGGACACTCGTGGGTTTGATGAGAACTTTGTACTCGTCAGGTTAGGCATAATTTTAGCGTCGTCGATACTCTATCATTGTGGATGGATAATCTTGACAATTTTTTCCTAATATGAATACGTTCGTTCATCGTAGCTCAGTTCAATAGATATTTTCTACTCTCCGACTGACTGATGCTATTTTAATAGCAATAATGCCTCGAAAAGACCCTCTCCACTCCTTGGCGGCGTAATAAGCACGCATAAAAACAAGATTGCAGGTAAATATTAACATATAAATCGACGAAATAGGAACGCTTTATACGGTTGCAGAGCACGCAAATAGTTTTCTCATCGGTCTAACGGGGGTGAAAAAGTAATAATTTCGCTGAGTTCGTATAAAATATCTCGCAATCGCTATCGACGAAGTTGGAGGGAAAAATGCGACGTGATTACCCGGTAAATAATTTCGATAGTGATACCCGGGTATTCATCGGGTATGAGGGTATCGGAAGAGGGAATTAGCCCGCTGGCTTGAAATACCCTACAAATACCCGCAATCCCCGGTGGAATACCCGGGATTGATAGGGTATTCATGAGGGAATCTTACGGGAATCTTAGATTATCATTTATAAGTAATCGCTGATTGGTCGATTGAAATTATGATCTTTCAATTCCCTCTTGGCACCCTCAATATCCGCGGGTATTTCACGGGTAATTTATAGGGAATGTCAATTCTTGAGAGGAGAAATTTTAAAATAAGATGCACCGATTTTTCATTTCATGGGATTTGCCTTTGTGCTTATTTTTATTATTGTATGTTATGGTGTAACCACGAATGAGTAGAGACATACGAGGACGTCACACTCGCCGAACACTATAATTTTAATAACCGTTAGCACTGCTCTCCTAGGACACACGGGGCTGAGACAAAAGTTCGTACTTTACCGAATAGTCGTGACTAAATCTAAACCTTGAGTTAATCACAACCACACAAAGAATGTACTCGACTCTCACCTTGTTTCCCCTACGCCCTAGGAGACCATTCCGCGACTAGCTCAGATCGGAGTGTACCTATAATGAGTACATCTTTGTGAGGGACGCAAGTAACTGAAGATAGACCACGGTCTGCTTTTGGTTCACTTTTTGAGATCACGTAGACTATACGAAATATCTTGATAATTGAGGATAGCGTCGTCGTTGACGTAAGCTCCACTTACTTACCAAACTGAAGGAAATAGTTTGTCGTAACTTAATAATCATGAATCTAGTAGCTAAGAGTCTACCAAGATCGAGAGAATTATTTAAGAAACTGAACACCGCTCGCCATCGGGAATCTTTAACGAGCATACTAGAGGAACTGAAATAAAAACAATGACTGCAGTCGGAAGGGCCCACAGAAAGGGACTATGGGTAACCTGAAAATAATTTAGAAAGTGGGCCAAAAGATCATTCGCTGATAAATTTGTAGACCATTGAATCGCACCTAGAAATAAACCACCTTCACGTCTAATTCCTAAATATCTGGGAGTTCTCTGAAAAAGAAATCACAATATCGATCGCTATCGACTCGGGAGAAAGAATTCGTACTCTTGGAATAGAACATAGGAGTACATAGGTATTTATTTACAACGCTTCAACATATCCTAAGTGGATATAAACTCTCCGGTCGAACCCGAAGTTCGCCTGCCTCCAGCCTAGAGATACCATCTACCACATTGATAATAATTATGAAGTAACTTATTACTTGACTACGTCAATATTACACTACGGTACTTCGAATTCAGGTAACTGTCGTCTCCTAATTCTCCTTCGTCAAGTGAAGCGAGTAACATATCAGTGAGAAAAAGGAAGACTTTATTTAGTTTGTCAGCTGTAATGATCCCATCATACAGTATTTTTTTTTTTTTTTGGTGGATTCTATATCCTAAAAATAAGAAGAAAATTTTCCCAAACTCGTTCTTCTGTAAAATTAAATAGTGGAAGTCGGCGAAAATTTTATTTTTATTTTTATGATCCTATCAGAAACTATTTAATTCAGAGGATAAATTTTGATCATGTGGTGCTAATAATATCTGAAAATGTGTCATCTTTATACTACAAAGCTGAGTGGACCACATAGAAATGCGGAAGAAATACAGGCAAGCAGTGACAACGTTCCACCACTTATTGTCATTCATCATGCTACCTGATGCTGGTTACTTCTTTTATATCTTCCCTGCAGGTAATTGCTACGTGTTTAACCACCGGTCTGAATAAGTAATGTACGGCCGGGTTGTGCAGCAATACGTGTACACAAGAGGCAAGGTGCTAGTGGCTTGTACGACCCACGTGTATCTCCGTATTGCTTCATATGGCGATGTACAAAATTACCACGTGTGTATATTGTGCAGGCACTTATTATAATCAGAAGTGTTGAAATTGTTCTTTTTCACATTTATTTTGGGACACTCTTTGGGTCATGAACTCGAAGTACATTTAGGCCTATGTAATACATTTAAATAATATTAAAGTAAAATCAACTGAACGTCTTAGGTATAATTTTGAAGATTACACTACAAAAAAAAAAAAGTTCCACATAAATAACAAGTTTGTGAATTTCATACATTTTGCAAACAGTGAGTACAGTAGAGAAGCCTTTCTTATACGACTGTCAATGGATTCGGTTTTTTGTATCAATAAAACGAATAAATGATCTTCATGAATTTGTGAAATGATACTGCTTCGTCTGAAATACACTGTGTCATTCATAATTTGGCTTCAATCGCTGACAATTATGTCTCAAGAAAATGGTATTTTGTATTCATTTGCGTTTCATATTTCCCGAAAAATATTATGTAAAAATTATTGACATTGTAAAGTAATGGTGAAAAACAAATCTCTTGGCATCGTTGCAAATTTATACATATTCTTTATACCTAAATATCATCTTATTACATAATATTGTTTCGATTATAATACGCACGTTTTATACTAATTTTTAAATTTAAAATGTGGGGTGCGTATTATAATCGAGTAACAATGGATGAATCCATAAGTTGGAAAAGTAAGAAAGCGAAGTAGATACCTCAGATTTAAGCTTACAAGCAAAAGAGCAAAAAAAAAAAAAAATGATAAAAAAAACGAACGAAAAGAAAGGAAGAAAAAAAACGTGAAAATTTTCGCACACTTATTACAAGCTTCTACGGTAATTCCTTCATTCAGTCATTTCGCGTATGAATAAAGCCTGCGCATTATACTCACGTAATAAATAAAATTCTAAAATGAGGTCTTCAAATCTTGGCTGCGTATTATATACGTGTCCGTATCATAATCGACAAAATACGGCATATCAGAATTTTTTTTTACATTTTACCCAAGAGAAAAAGAAATGAGAACAATGTATTCGTAAAAGTTGATTCATTTTTCAAAATTTCAGTGGTTTTGAAACCTCAAGAGTGAGAATTAATTACCGACAAGAAGAAAATTATAATGAGCGAACACATAGCATACATGTAATCCTTTCATTTTCACGTTCTGAGATAACCATCATTGTGAATTCATGTAAAATAGTGGATGACAAGTGGGCAACCTACGACGTGCACGCTATAAGCTCTCGAATTAGACCCGCAATGGAGAACTGAAAATCGGAATAAATAATTCGATTCATCATTACCAACGGAAAAACTTCGCCAGTATACCATATTTTTTCAAAAACAATGACAAACGTGCTGAAGAAAGTAATTGGGCGTTTTTCACTTCTTCTGTTCACCTCTCCAAAATCATGAATCAAAAAGTCTCCTACAAGCAGCAGAACGTTTGCCCGAACTGTTACAGAAAATGAAACCTCAATTTCACCCATATCTCGTTTCTTTCATCATAAGTAAATTTAGGCAACACGAGAAAAACTAAGCAACATTACGCGTGTGCGATGATATCCATAGCCTACCAAATGATCTGCGACGTCCAAACGAGATTTTTTTGCATAATCTTCAAAGCGATATTGGTGTCTGAAATATTACTTCAGGAACCTGAAATGCTAACCACAAGGGAAGTGTGAAACTTACATCAGTAGAGTTGATGCATCATTAAGACTACAATTTTGGACTCTATAAATTTATATAGTCTATATGTGAACCAAACGATTCTTTTCGAATTCTTTGGAAATAAGTTTCTCTTCCTTCTATCGTCCGCTTCTAATGACGCACGTCATCGCTTCACTTTGTTCCTTCGAATTCGTCTTCCACAAAATGCTGTTGATCCAAGTAGAATATTCTTCGAGTTTATCGAAGTGCGATCGCGATACGGATAGCATGAACATGTCAAATTTTCCATCCTGCCTAAGAAAAACGCGAGCTTGTATTTTCCTTCTCCTTACGAATGATAATAATGCGCACTACGAAATTATACAACATATTAGGTACTATATTGACTGTGAAGATGGTGTATAAGGACTATATTTTTCTTCTCTACATTTCATAAAAACCTTATCCAACGTATCGATAGTGATGGAAGCGATCATTTTTTGCTACATACGAGGTACGATATCGTTAGCCTTGTATAACAAAGCGTAGTGAGTACGGACTTACGAAGTAGGACGAAGTTTCCTCACGAAGCCATTCATAAGATACGGATTTTCTAAATGACATTTGAATTATGGAAGGTAGTCACATATTAATATTCTTGTACTGGAATTTAAATTCCTCTTTGTCAACCTACACCCACCTGCACTTTATCAGTATTTTACGTTGATAAAAAATTCCAAATATGGGTCAGTGGGTATTAATATGTCCTTGAACTGATACTAGCTGCAGAACAGCTGAGCTCTGAGTTTGAAAATTGAAAGTGATTACTGATTAGCGCTGGGAGTTCATCTTCAGGTACCGCAACAGTATTACCAACATTTCTAATCAAATCAGCGTTGCTAGATATCTCTGTCATGGTGAAGAGGTACTATTTCCGTGTTCCAAGTTGTTGCTCTGATCTGTGGTGAAGTGATACATTTTTGTGCTGTAATTGTGTTTTCCCTGATTAATGATTATGATTTTCCCTCGTTTTTGCATCACTTTCTCGTTTGGATTCAAATTTTGTTCAGTTCGAGTTTGGATTAACTTTCGAGTTTGGATTAACTTTCGGTAAAATTTCGGAGTTTATTTGGAGACGAAGAAACGACATTCAGCAAATTGAATTAAGGTCTCGTTTGGATTCAAATTTTGTTCAGTTCGAGTTTGGATTAACTTTCGAGTTTGGATTAACTTTCGAGTTTGGATTAACTTTCGGTAAAATTTCGGAGTTTATTTGGAGACGAAGAAACGACATTCAACAAATTGAATTAAGGTGAGTTTCTATATTTCGCTACTTAATAATAGTCTTCTGATTTCTAGAACATAAATGAATTAATACGATGATCGATGATCGTTAATTCGTCGTATCTCGTAATTATAACGATAATGGTTGATTCCGTATGTCTGTATGTACGTCTGTAAGTACCTACTTCTTTTGTACTCGCTATTATGCGCATTCAATTTCAATCAAGTTCAAACGGTTTCTTCCATCCGAGGGAGTGAATTCCAATATCATCAGGAATACGAAAATAACCACACGTTCTTCCGTTTGTGAATCGAATTCAGTAAGTATGAAAGAACATCAGACAATTAACTTCACCAGGTAT
Source organism: Aspidiotus rigidus (assembly GCA_035079385.1). Classification (NCBI taxonomy): domain Eukaryota; kingdom Metazoa; phylum Arthropoda; class Insecta; order Hemiptera; family Diaspididae; genus Aspidiotus; species Aspidiotus rigidus. The sequence goes on along the minus strand of JAVHKY010000002.1, from coordinate 343,284 downwards.
CCTAAAATGATTTCACCTCAAGAAAACTCCCACTCACCGGCTACAAATGAGAAGCATTCGTGTTCGTATTATGAACCCAAAACTGAGAACATTTTAGACGCGCTGCATATATCCGTGTTGAAGGAAGCGTGCTTGAATGCATGTAGACAGAAATTGGAGCTCTTGGAACAGTTTCACGTACTCGTACAAAATGTGAGACAACAGTATTCGATGATCCCGACGGGAGTGATGGAGAAATTACGTCATTGTAAACCATGTGTCGAAAATTCACGTTATTCGATATTATAATCGTGAATCAGTTTCACGATTGTTTCGTTGCGGATCGTAGATATGACTTAATACTTTCTCGTAGGGATGAATAATGGACTTTTATGTCTACAACGATCTATACGTTCTAACGTAATTAAGAATACATATCCTCGAACGAACGTTTAGGTATTGAAATATCTACAATATAAAGTTAACGCGTTACATTACATTTTTCTTCTCAGTCTAAATTCTGCGTTCTTGAAAACCTGCGGGCAAATCGAAGTCTTAAGACCTAGATTGCTGATTGAGAAAGTTCAGTTCGTTCGAGGATTCGCTAGACGGTAAACTAATATACGATTTTCACGTACTTGATTTGCTAATGATTCTAGATTTTCACCATCCATTTCTATAACTGCAGTTTTTGCCTTGCCCGGTACAAAATTCTTGATTGTTACGAATTAATCTCGAGATTTAAAATTGAATATGGAATTGACGGTAACCGCCTTTCACAAAGTCGAACTCGAGTAACTTTTCCCGAATCGGAATATTTTCTCTCCGAAAATATGAAATGCCAGGCAAGGCGTGAAGCAAAGTTGTAGGTCAATGAACTGAACGGAACTTTCTCAACCAATTAATTTCGAATGCATTACGAATTTTGATTTATCAAAGTCGAAAAGTTTCGACACTCCGGGCCCCACCAAGGGGAAATTCGGAAATTCTAATGACTATGTTTCATAATTGAATACTATAAATTTCGATGAATCGAAGTTGAAAATGAAGTAAACAGACTTTTCGACATTTTCGACACTAAATGTCGAAAAGTCTGTTTACTTCATTTTCAACTTCGATTCATCGAAATTTATAGTATTCATTATGAAATATAGTCATTAGAATTTCCAAATTTCCCCTTGGTGGGGCCCGGAGTGTCGAAACTTTTCGACTTTGATAAAGCAAAATTCGTAATGCATTCGAATTTTGATTTATCAAAGTCGAAAAGTTTCGAAACCATGTCAATTTCACGATTACGTTGCACACACATCTCAAGCAATGTCTCAAGAATTGTCACAACTACTCCAAGAAAATACCGATCTTCGCGAAAACATGCTCACTGAACAGAATGTCAGAGATGAATCATTAAGAAGTGAATTATAATTCATGTTCTCAAAAGAATTATTATTACGATAAAAGGAAATGATTATTAACAGATAAATGAACATAATACAATCCATTTCTATAATCGTATGCTTTCATTTGTGGGAAACACTGCACGGTACCTATACGAAACAAATTAATCATATTCCATGTAAACGGTCTCTTTGAAATCACCATTTCTTTCTTTTTTTTTTTTTTTTTGTTGTTGGGGGTTTTTCAAAACGGGTAGGGCTGACGTTTTCATACATCATCAGAATCATCTTCGCACGAGCGATTAAAATGAAAAGTACAGTAGGGTGGAGATACTTTTTGAAAATAATGTTGTCGATGATTTATTATTTGAGCGCCTCTCTCCGTTCCTTCGAAAAAAAGTACCCGGTAAACATTGTTCCCACTTGAAGCCCTCAAATACAAAGGGCTTCAGGGACACAAGAGGGAAACAGGGCTTCAAATGGGAATTAAAAGGGTAGTTTTTTCCAAATGAAGCCCAAGGAATCAGAAGGGCTTCAGTTTGTCCCTATTGAAGCCCTTTGAACGCGGGGAACCAAAGGGTTTCAACAGGGAAGTAAGAGGGAAACAGGGAATCAACAGGGCTTCAAATAAGGGCTTCAGAGGGCTTCAAATTGTTTACCGGGAAATAGTGAATTACCCAAAATCTTTTTATTCCATTCTTTTTTGTAGCCTAATACAAATATTTTAATTACGTACAGTAAGTCTCAAGGTTCAAAATAGGCCACATTATATGCTTTACTTTTGGGTTTCAAATAAAATTTTTGAAAAATTGGATCTTCAAAAGTTGAAATAACAATGAGTTATTGAAAACTGAGTTAAATTAGATCTTCGCTGTCAGTCATAGACAAATTACTTCTTCTGCTTGAACAATCGGAATTTCTATTCAAGTATTCGTAATTCGATTCTTTTTTCTTTCTTTCACGGAAATTTAGGGACAGCGTCGGCAATGAACCCAGATGTATTCACTTCCCATGTACATGCAGTCATGAGAATAAGTAATTACTCTTCAGTCTTGAGACACTGCAAAAAGAGAATCGTGATTTGAAGTTGCATTACATGAAATAAGAGCGACTCTCGATGTTTGAAGTTCATTGAAGATGATGATGTCATTCGTTCCAAGAATAATTAAGAAAATTTAAATTTCGTTAGTGTCTATTTCTTCAAAATATTAAAAAAGTTATCTCCAATTTTTAATGTTCGATAAATTGAAAGAGCAATAATGTTATCATTGATGGCCTGAAATAGCAGAGCACTTACTTCGAACCAAAAAAAAGAAAGTGATGGACTGAAATTTTTGAATGCTGTACAATTTCATTTAATAACTTCATAAATTTTATATTTCAACGCATTACAATGAATTCCTGATTTTTTTCCCCCTCAGGTTTGAACGTCATTATTGATCTAAAATGTCCAAAACTCCAGCGACAAAGAAGTACCTTATCAAAGGTAGAGAAGTGAGAAAAACCCAATATTATTCTCTTCTTAAAAAAGATCGGCTGAATGTTGCAAATGAAATGCAGCCAGCCCTTGACAAGGTATGTGGTTAAATTCTTACTCCCCTTTTCTATACAAGTACTTTGTCTATCTCTCTTTCTCTTCCATATTTATCGACATGTATCACGTCTTCTGAGAATTTGAACCCTGGCTTCAATTGCAGAGAGAGGGATTTCAATGACCTTCACCTTATGAACTCTGACATTACACCTACCCAACATGAAAATATCGCAACGCCACCAATATCGACACCAGAAATTCGTTAAGTAATTTTTTTTCCTTGCGCGATGGTTGAGAACGGTGTTTCCTAAGTATTTGAACATAATATTTATCCCAAGACAATTGCTCTTCAATATCAATGTCCCAGTCGTTGTTATCATCTGATAAAGTATATCCTGAGTAATCTCGGTCATTCAAAATGTCTTCATTTATGCCATGATGATCAAAATCATTACGGAAAAAGTCTTTAAAAATGGCACCGTGCGTGGTAGGGTCAAACTGAGACTCGTTACTGTAAGCGCATGCCTCTGCCATCGTACTTGCAAGTAATCATCGCAGCAGCCATTGGGCGCTTTCCCCACATTGTTCTTCATGAATGTGCTTGCTAACAAGGCAACACGAAAATCTCGACTTGTATGGGGACGTACATGTCATCGTCTTCAATTCGACAATATCGCACTCCTTTCTTCTTTTGACCATCTTGCTTCACACTCAACGACTCTAAATCGCAATCGATTTACCCGAAGATGTGACACCCCCATACCTACCGGTACGACACTGTTTCTTTTGATATGTAAATTTGTTATAATTGAAGAAAAAAAGTAACGGTTGTAATGGTTCCAATGTAGGCAGCAAGTAGAGTGGAAGCATTGGAGAGATTACGCGGATACATGAAAGACTATCACGAGCCTAATGAGCTGAGAACAAATATTTCACCTCATTTGGAAATTGAGTCCGAAAACGAAGTCTCGTCTTCTTTTACGCCTGCAGCTGAGTATTATGAACGTGATGGAATGTTACAACTGAATACAAATGTTTCACCTCATGTGGAAAGTGACGCGGAAAACGAAATGTCACCTTTTTTCGAGAATAGTCCTGATGGAGTACTACAGTCTAGTACAGATGTTTCACCTCATGTGGGAAATGACTTCAGAAATGAAGTCTCGCCTTCTTTCGAAAAGAATACAGCGGTTGCACCTGACGCTAATTCAGCTGTTCTTGACAACACTTTAAATGAAAATTCACCTTCTGCTCTTCCTGCACCACTTCTTCAGCGTGCACGTGGCACTAGCCGAGAAGAGGCGATGAATACATTATCGACTATATTTGTTCTTAATAGAGCTACTGTGTCTTTACAAAATTCAATACTACACTTCATGCGAACAACACCTGATGAAGTATTGAAATCTCTACCAAAAAATCATATCACTCTTCGTCCACCTAAAATTCCATGCCAAATATATCATGTTGCACCCGGTAAGATGGTTTACTTTGGCATTGCCACTATTCTTTCTCTACCTGGTGGTGCAAATTTATTCAACCATGCAGATAACGAAATTCGACTCTACGTTAATATTGACGGTCTTCCGCTCACTCTTTCAACAAATGGACCAGAATTTTGGCCTATCCTCGCCGCTTGCGATCAGTATCCGGTTTTCCTTGTGGCCTTATATTGTGGTAGGAAGAAGCCACGTTGTCCAAATGCCTTCCTCCGCCCATTTGTACAGGAGTTACAAATGTTGGAGCAGCGTGGTTTAACCCTTGACAAATATACATACAAAGTTAGATTGTATGTATTAATCATGGATGCACCCGCTCTTTCATTTATCACTTGCATCAAAGGACATGCTGGATCTTGCGCATGTCCTCAATGCACATCATCTGGCAAATCGATCACTCTACAGTCCTTAGGTCTAAAGAGAGACGGTCAAAAGAAGAAAGGAGTGCGATATTGTCGAATTGAAGACGATGTACGTCCCCGTACAAGTCAAGATTTTCGTGTTGCCTTCTTAGCGAGCACATTCATGGGGGACAATGCGGGTACAGCGCCCAGTGACTGCTGTGATGATTACTCGCAAGTACGATGGCAAGAGGCATGCGCTCAAGGCAACGAGAATCAGTTCGACCCTACCACGCACGATACCATTTTCGAAGACCTATTTCCTAACGATTTTGGTCGTCATGACCTAAATGAAGATGTTTTGAATGACCCAGATTACTCAAGTCATGACTTATCAGGTGAGAACGATTGGGACATTGACATTGAAGAACAATTGGCTTCTGATGAGTATTATGTTAAAACACTTAGGAAACACCATTCTCAACCATCGCGTAAGAAAAATAAATTTCCTAATGACCACCACGCGTCGATATTGGTGGTGTTGCGACATTTTCATATAGTCCATCAGGTCCCATTTGAATATATGCATGCCCTGTGCAAAGGAATAGTGGAGACTCTCATCACCAAGGGGTTTAAAATGACCCCCAAGGAGATCGAGGTAGTCAGCAAACGTCTAGAAATGACAGTTGAACACTACCCGTCAGAATTTCAACGAAAATGTGAACGACTGGATTTTGTGACGTCGTGGAAAGCGACACAATTCCGCTCCTTTTTATTGTACATCGGTGTGGTAGTTCTACAGGGGATCTTGGACCCAGCCAAGCTACAGAATTTTCAAGTACTAGTAACTGCAATACGCACCCTTGCAGCACCACTGGATAAACGTTCGCCTTTGTACAATAGCACGCTTGAAAAGCGAGCAACCTTAGCGGAGAAATTATTAAAGCACTTCGTAAATGGAGCTATCACATTGTACGGACCCGAAATGGCGAGTATAAAACTCCATATGCTATTGCATATGGCAAATGATTATCGGCGTTTTGGACCCATTGATGAATACAGCGCCTTTCGTTTTGAGAGTTTTTTGGGGAAACTGAAAAAATTAATAACTGCCCATAAAAATCCCATTGCTCAAGCTATCAATCAGTATTCATCGTTATTACAAACGAGTAAGTTAGGTGCTGCCGGCGATCGGAGCTTTAACAGCGCGGAACAGTATTACGAACAACCTAAACTGCATTTCCCAATTCCTAATCACATGATGCATTCAAGCAAATTTCCTGAGAATGGATTTCATGATAAACGCTATTACCGCAAATTGCTAGTAAAATCCTTTTGCATACGTGTTGATAAATCCGGAGATGCGTGCTGTGCTCTCAATGATGGCACATATTTATGGATTAGAGAAATTGTGAAGGGCACTTCTTCAAATGGAATTGAAAGTGTGTATTTGTGTGGAAACATTTTTAGTATCGATTCACGACCACTTTACGAGTTTCAAATACCAAGCACTCCAACCTCAGAAGGTAATATGATTTATTCATCTCGTATGGTGAATAGCGCCCGCGGTCATCTCACTCAAAAAACCCGTATTTGCGAGTTTGGGGAAATCTCAGACAAAGTATTTGCGGTACCAATATTTCAGAATGCCGGGACTGCTTTCTCAACAAATGCTGATGATAATCGAGAATATGCATTAATGCGCATTCTTCATTGAAAAAACATAATCGTAATATACCTAATCTGTTTACATGTATATCATTATCGCATTATCGAATTATTATATTAGGCCTATTAGATATTATTTTATGAATATTTTAAACACTACGGTCGTATATGTAACGATGCTTCATGAATATTTTAAACACGATAATTCTGATTGCTTAGCATATCAATATTCACTGTCACATTGCTGAAGCCTTTCTTACAGCAACTTTCTTTTTTGAAGGATAAACTCGCTTCCTTCAAGCCTCACGTTCTCCTTCCACCAAGACGTTGATGTATCGAAACATCTCCCTCCGTTTTTTTAAGAAGAAAAAAAAAATTAGTGAAAAAGCCAAATACTGTACATTCATTATTATTATATAATAACCTTTAAGGTACTTGTCGAAACGGGCTTCATACAATGAAACTTCATTTGAAAACACTGAACGGGCTGCGGGGGTTAAATTTAATTTGAAAATGTCCGAGTTCACAATTGGCAATACCGTGGCCAATCTCACAGGTTTGGCGAAAAGTGTTTCAATTTCATGGGTTCGGCAATGACGTGAATGTTGAGTAAAAAAAATTACACTTCAATTTCTACGTAAACGTAGAGAAGGATACGGAAAAGAGTTCCCTACCCACCTCCCATCCTGGGCATAGCGAATTGTGACTTTTCTTTAAGGCAAATTATATGTATAGACTATACTTTGATGAGGAAGAATGTAAAGATTTAGTGCACACATCTTCTCTAATGCTCTCGCTTAACCAAAGAATTGAGGAATTTCGATGAAACGAAGCACCGCAATTAAAAAACTTTTTATTTTGTTTCTTTCCTATCTAGTACGAGTATAATGAATGTTCAACAAGAGGAATGTAACAACCCTCCGCAGTGTGATGGTGTCACTGAACAAAAGGATTGTAACATTAACCCAGTGCAGTGTGACGGTGTCACTCTACAAGAGGACTCTAACAACCCCCTGCAGTGTGACGGTGTCACTGAAGAGGAAGAAGAAGAGGACTTATTCAATACTTTCCCAAAACTCAACCTATCTGCCCTTCCTGTAAATCGATACAAATCAAATCTTGCTAGTAAGAAACGAGCTGACGTTATGGACGTGATCATAATGGCAGACAAGGGGAAGGAATCGTCCAAAAAAATGTTTCCTTCTAACAAAGTTTGGGTTTCATTTAAAAAAGGATATGTGTACTTACCGATTTTGTCTCATCCGACGAAAAAGTTGAATGATGAAGAATACAATTTATATATGAATGTACTCATTAAGAATGGATGTAGAGTAGGAAATCAACGTAGTATTTGGGTAGAAAAAGCATATGATACAAATAGTATGACAGAAGGATACAAGGTGTCATTATCTGCACCACCTACACCCAAAAGAGGCCGTGGTCCAAGGACGAGAGGTGCAGTAAAACGAGGTGGCACAATGAAAGACACTTCCAAGCCAACGGTGGTGACACAAATTTCAATAACGTGGAAATCATACCCGATTAAAGTGTTGTTGAAAGATTTTAGTACGTATTCCTCCTGAACTTTGTGATACCCATCACACAATATTTCCTTAGAGAATGTGTGTATAGATTTCAAATTTCACTATAATTTTCCTTACAGACGTTGAATCGTTCAATGAAGCGTTAGAGTGGATGGACTCGAAGGACGCTGAAGATTTGCTGGAGGACACCAGCACTATTACAGCTCCAACAAAGAATTGTATACCAGTGCGTCCTACCAATGAAAAAAGGGTCATAAATGTACCAAAAAGATTTGAACACAACGCTTTTGATGAGGAAGAAGACATCAGGTGACTCTTAAAACACTGTCATTATCATAAACCTATCTCTTCTTTCTGAGTTCAATGGCAGATGGTCGTGTTGTCACTTTCCCCTAAAAGTATAGAAAGGTCAGTACGTAGGTAGATAGATGGGTACACTTTCATTCTAATTACATCTCAACTTTCAAGCGCTTTCCCCTCCCTCTCTCTCTCTCTCTCTCTCTCTCTCTCTCTCTCTCTCTCTCTCTCTCTCTCTCTCTCTCTCTCTCTCTCTCTCTCTCTCTCTCTCTCTCTCTCTCTCTCTCTCTCTCTAACATTGAGCCAGCGCCGAATGAAATCCGATCAAAATGGAAAGTATGTGAGGATCACGATATATTATATAGGTATGGACACAAGCGTATCTTCACCATACATTCACTTGTCCGTCGTTTTGTCCTGGTTCCGTAATTTAACATAACGCGCGCTGTGTGTTAGGTTTTCATAAATACATGTACCAATACATGCACACTCACGCAGAATTACCCATTTTTTCCCGTTCATTTTTATTTTCTTACCCTCTAGAGGTACATCACATAGGTTATTTATACGTTGTTCGAAAGAAAATTTTATCAGCTACAACTTTTCTTCTCTTCAATTTTTCGATTAGTTCAATATTTTTTGAGAAATTACGAGAAGAAGGGAAAAAATCGTGAATTCTCCATTTCTCCATAAGCGTACATGTATTCACCTAGGACGAAACACACAACGCGCTCTAGATTTCATTACGGAACCAGGACAAACCAAGGGACAAGATTTCTGTTTCATGTCCATACCTCTGTAATATACTGTGATGAGGATGTATAAATATCATAATAACATCATATCCACAATTTGCATTTTGTTGTAGCAACAAAGAAAATACAAACTCGAAATCATATGTCAAACATGATGTGGGAGGAGATAAAGGTGACAATGAAGTTGACCATGGCATATTGGTCCAGCGCTCAACCATTGATGAAGGTCATGTGGGAGGAGACAAAGGTGACAATGAAGTTGATCATAGTATATCGATCCAGCGCTCAACCATTGATGAAGGTCATGTGGGAAGAGATGAAGGTGACAATGAAGTGGATCATGGTATATCGGTCCAGCGCTCAACCATTGATGAAGGTCATGTGGGAAGAGATGAAGGTGACAATGAAGTGGATCATGGTATATCGGTCCAGGACTCAATCATTGATTTGGAAAGAGGATTGAATGATGACATTCGTCACGGCACAGCAGCCGAACGCGGTATGCATCAATTATACGGACAATTTTTACAGTTGATTACAACTCTAACTAAATGCGTCAAAAGACACGAAGAACAAATTGCACGATTTGAAGAACGGATGACACGCCATGAACGTTTCATATTAGATGCTCTCAGTGTACATTTAGAACATCCAACAGCTACAACAACACAAGAGAGAAACAGCCCTAACAGTTGAGTAAATATGAAGATCATTAATCTCAAGTATGCATTGCGGTAATGTTATAGCTCTGGACATGTATTTATGTGCGTAATACTTATATTCCAGAATCAATTCACGAGGAAAACATTGAATCTCCTTTACATGACATTGCAAGCGAAGACTGGAATAACTTGCAAGATACCTTCAAAGAATTGCCTTTGTCCTCTAAAAAAGACGTTGACACGTTCGACCTAATCTTGAAGAATGATTCTTCAATACGCACAAAATTTGTAAGTTCATTACATACCTACACTTGTCATTCGACGTGTATCATCATCTTGTTCTTATTTTTGCAGGCGGTAGCCCTCACCCGGTTTAATCCAAAACGCGAAGCACCTAGCCGTGCCTTTGCTTTCCTCATGAACAAATTGTTAACATTTGACACGGATTCGGATGTATCATATCTCAAAATTTCTGATATCATCAGCACTGAAATATTTAAGATTATTGTAGGTTCGTAGTGATTGTATATACATAAGTATGACATCATAATAGTGTATTTGGCAGGTCTTCCTATATGCTACTGGGGTTTCCCGACATTTTGTGAAGGGGAGGAGCCCCTTCCCGCATTATATTTCACAAAGTATGAGGTAGAAGATACTTACTTCTTTTTTTTTACAATTCCTCTCTTCTAAATAGAACCTCTTGTTTGTCAAGCCCCCCCCCCCATCCCAAAAAAATTACATTTCTTAAAGCTACCTTTTTACAGTATCCATTTTTCCTAGTCCTCTGTACACTTGACAGTTTTCATATCTCTCAGGCTTCTTTCTCATATTGAAGTCAGACCCAAGCCTCTTTTCTATAATTAGGCTCTAAGGTCACAATTTTCTCATCACCCGCTCCCATCCCATCCTATGTAGGCAAGTTGAAGAATGTTTCAAGTTTCTATACCTACCGTCAATATTTCAGTCATCAATACAGCACAATTGTACCTACTTTACTCGTAATTTGAATATCAGACAAGTATGAGGTAGGATCGTTATCAAAACATAGTCTTTTTACGTTAAGAAGGGGCCACTCTGAGAAGGTAAATCTTATTGTTTCTATTTTTAAAACACCGACATAAGAGAATTTTGTTTCTGTAACCCTTTCTCATTTGGCGAGAATAAGTTACAGACAAAAAAAACTTTCACAATGCTTTAAACATTAAAATGAAACTTTCTTGAAATGGCCGTTTCTTAAAGTAAACAGACTATAGTATCAAGATTTTACGAAAAATGATAGTAGAAGGGCAAAAACAAAATTCTAAGTTTTGCAATTTCCTGAGAGGAAAGAGCTATTTCCCATAAAACAGGTTACTTGGATTTGTCATTCATTTATATATGTAGATAGTAAAAGTCATCTCTGAATTGTACCTCAGTTTCATATGAGCGTCTGTAATGCTTTCTGCCTTGAATGTGAACTTTATCAAATACTTGTTTTTTATACAGAAACAACAAGAGCTTGGCCGAAAGAATGTCTACCTGAGAGGAGGCCCAATAATACCAAGGCGGAGGAGACGGAAAAAATAAAGAAAGTGTGGGGCAATAAGACCCACCGAGAACAAATAAATGCATCGCTCCAATATTGGTTAAAAGTTGGACGAATGAGAGCCACAAGACGCGTTGAAAAAAGGAAATCAGATATCGGTATTTTGAATGATGCTGCTACAATAAAGAAACTGAAGACCATAACCAGTGTTGAAAATGAAAGTGTTACTATTGATGTATCAGCAACCAGTTTTGACAGTGGAAGTGTTATTATTGATGTGCCAATTATCAACGTCGATTGAAATAAAATATGAGATTGAATTAAAAACAATGTATATAACTGTGAAACCTCTTGGACAGAAGATAATTCATGCGGGTATCCGAGAAGTGAAAATTGGTAGAGTAATGCGAGGATTTCAATGGGTATCCGGGAAGTGGGAATTAAGAGGGTAATGTGAGAGGTTTTAGAGGGTATCCAGGAGAATGGGAATTTGGAGGGTAATATCACGGATTTTTAGGGGTATCCGGGAAGTGGGAATTTGGAGGGTAACATCAGGGATTTCAAGGGGTATCCGAGAAGTGGGAATTAAGAGGGTAATGTGAGAGGTTTTAGAGGGTATCCAGGATAATGGGAATTTGGAGGGTAATATCACGGATTTTTAGGGGTATCCGGGAAGTGGGAATTTGGAGGGTAACATCAGGGACTTGAAGGGGTATCCGGGAAGCGGGAACTAAGAGGGTAATGTGAGGGTTTCAGAGGGTATCCGGGAAGTGGGAATTTGGAGGGTAACATCAGGGACTTGGAGGGTAACATCAGGGACTTGGAGGGGTATCCGGGAAGCGGGAACTAAGAGGGTAATGTGCGGGTTTCAGAGGGCATCCGGGAAGTGGGAATTGGGAGGGTAACATCAGGGATTTTTAGGGGTAACCACAGAGTGGGAATCAGGAGGGGATTCACTGGGAAGCAAGAGGGTAGCGCGATTCCAGGTTAAAACGTGGGTATCCGTAGGGTACCAAGGATCCCCTTAATAGAACGTTTCTGATTGGTCCTTATATACAATGCTCTGATTGGCTGTAATTAATTTATGAAAGGTACTCCGAGGGTATTTGATACCCGATTTCAGGTAACTTTTCCGGTGGGTATTCCATGGGTTTCAATTGGGTACGAAATTATTTACCGGGTACTGTATACATGTAATGGAACAAAACGTGTATAATATTCGGAAATATCTCGATGAAATATACATTTGAATGTTATAGTGGCGTAACATTTTTTCGTTTGAAAATGCCGTTTCACGGACGGAATTTCTATTTTTTTTTCTCTCCAAATCGTGAATACGAAGATATTGTCTTTTTCAGAATGAGGCTAGCATTAAGGCATTCGTAGGCTATACGGTGTGACCAGATTTTTGATTATTTGAAAATCAAGTTGTACGTTTTCTCGCAGATAAATATTCGTAGTACTCGTATTTTCACTCCATTTCGGATGTGATATTTTCTTTCGAAAGTTTCCAACCCCAGTTACGCTTCTGGTTTTTATTGGTTGTACGAAATCGTTAGATAGACTTTGTTTTTCGAAGTCGACTATCGACCAATGAGTGGGCCAGAGGAAGATTTAGAAGTTGGAACTTTCGGAAAGATGAAAAAATTCGAAAATATTGTAAATGTACCCTCCGTATGGTCAAGTTCGGCTTCGTCGCGACAAAGTAAAAAGAAAGTTACATGCAATAACCTTTTTTTCACGCGGGAAAAACGGCTTATCCACTTATTCAAACCCTGAACTTGATGCGCTATTTTTCATTCGGTGATTAATTCGATAAAGGTACCAAATTACTGTTATTGTCGGAACTCATAATGAGTGAGTGAGGTGTAAGTAGAGCACTAATATTGAAAAAAGGTTTTTCAATTGTACAAATCTACTTTATTAGTTGCTTAAATACAAGAGTACTTTCGGGTGTTATCCCATCATCAGTTGTGTCGCAACTGGAGAACAAGGCCTTGACCATGAGTTTTTATAGTATAACACTGTGATCTTATTGGCTATAACAATGCTGTGTTTTGATTGGTTCACTTCTTAGAAACTTATTCTTACAACAATATGACATTGTGTTCTTATTGGCTAAAACATACTGCTTTGTGATTGGTTCAATCTATTGTTCTAAATGCTGCGTTTCTATTAGCTACCTGGATTCCTGCCGTCTCATTGGTTGGTTCCGTTCTTCTTCTCTCGTCCAATCACCAGGCCGAATAATTTTTCGCTGTCAAATGTGATTACATTGTTCAAGAGGCAGGCTTTCTTCCTCTTGGCTTTTGCAATCTCCATTTGTTCCCAGAGTTTCTTCTCTTTGTGCGATTCTCTACGTGTATGACTTCAAATATTCCCTCTCCATCGTGGTTTTTTCCTCGTTACAGTATTTCCCAAACAGTGACTTGCCATCTTCTTTCTCCCTCGACGTTTTGTGCTCCTTTCTCCTGATCTCAAAATTTCTCCCAGTTTCACCGATATAGATCCCTTCGCACTGTTCACAACTGAGCTTGTACACTCCGCTCAAGCTTTCCTTGTCCTTTTGTTTCGTCTGGTCATTGCTGATTCTCTTCACCATGGGTTATTCTGGATACCCACATTCATATCGTAGCCATTGAACGCCTTTATCACCTTGTTTGTGTACTTTCCTATATATGGTATCGATCCGGAGTACTTTCTCACTATGCTATCATGGGTTCCTTTCTTTGTTTCCATTTTCCCAATGACTCCCTCCACCACACATCTGCGGTAGCCATTGGCTTCTCCGATCTGCTTTACTATCTCGATCTCTTTCCTCTTCTCTTCGTTGTTCTTAAGGATAGAAATTGCCCGATAGCAGTAGTTCTGGATTGCCGCTAACTTGTGCCTGGGTTGGTGGTAGGAGTCATTTGGGATGATGGTGTCAGTATGCGTCGGCTTCCTGTAGATTTTGTATTCTATCCTATTGTTCTCCATTGTGAGTGTAAGGTCCAAATAGTTGATGGTCTCATTGCCTTTTTCCACTGTGAATTTGATGCTCTCATTCATCGCGTTCATTTCTGAAAGGAATAGATCCACCTGTCTATCAGTGCGTGACCACACAATTAGGATATCATCTACATATTTGGCCCAGTGTTTGATCGAGTTTCCAAACTTGCTGCCCTTCAATATCTTGTTTTCCATATCATTCATGAATATCTCCGCCAGTATTGGTGACAGCGGTGATCCCATCGCAAGTCCCCTTTCCTGACTGTAGAACCTGTTACTGAAGCGGCAGTAATTCTGGCTCAAGATCTCCTCCACTATGTTGGCGTACTTCGACCCATCGGGGTTCCCATGGTATCTGTTGTTTTTGAGCAGAGTGAGAAGTTCCTCCTTCGGTATGGTACCAAACATATTAGTCACATCAAAGGATATCAGCTTGTCCTTACTCCTGATTTCCAACCTGTCCAGTTGCTCAATCAGCTCTCCGTTGTTTCTGATACTTCGTCTGGGTGCAAACTGGTAGTTTTCTTTCAGGAATGTGGCTACGATCTTTGCTATCTTGTAGCGTGATTGAATGCTGTTGACCAGGGGTCTCATCGGACGGTTCGCCTTGTGGAGTTTTACAAGCCCCTTGAGTTTTGGTGCAACCGGGTTCATCTCAAGCATCCTTCCATTGCCGGGTACATTGTTCCGTTTCAACACAGCTTTCAGGTCATCTCGGTATTTCCGTGTTGGGTCCCTTACCAGCTCTTGGTATCCATTAACTGCGATGTATGACTCCACTTTTTAGGTGTAGTCCTCCTTCTCCATTACCACTACCGTGCTGCCCTTGTCCGCTTTAGTCAAAATCAGGTTGTTCTGTCGGATCTTCTTTTGTAGATTTGTGACCTTCCCCTGCATTACTTGCGTTCTGTCATAGGTTTGGCACATATCCTCTTTGATGTCCAACAGCACTTTCCTAATTTTAGTCCGGGCTTCTGGTCTCACGTCGTGTTCCATGGTTTGGATTGCCATGCTTTCAAGCCTACACTGGTTCAGCCTCTCTGGCTGCACGTACTTGATGCCTTTGTCCAGCAGTCTTCTTTCTTCTTCTAAGAAGGTGACCGGGAGCAAATTTGTGCTCAACTCTCGCTGTCTCTTCCTTTCTTTCTTCTTTCTTCCGGGTCAGTTCGGCAAGCTTCTTCTTGATCTGTTTTGTTTGGGCTTCCACTCGTTTTTCCACATAGTCTTCTCCTTTCTTCCCCTCTCCTCCTTTTTCAAACATCATTTCTTTGACTTCTTGCGGGTGGAGTAACCTGGACAGATGGAAATATTGATCATACAGTAGACCATTCAGCCTGGTGATTTTCTTGTAGAGTTCACCAATTTCGTTCTTCACTCTCAATCTTTCGGCTTGCATCTTGGTGCATTTCACTGTTGCGCTGTTTCCTGGTAGCCTGATAGTCGCATACTTGGGAATAATGCCTTGTCTCAAGCATTCGTTATTGAACGAAATCTTCACATGTGTCACGTCTAATTATTGTAACCGAGTAAGTGATGGCATTATCCGGTGGTAAATTTTACGGAGAATCTTTTTTTACTCAGGTATTTATTCTCCAAATCTCTATTGTTGGCTAGATTATATATTGGAGCTCCATAATCTAATTTAGAACGGATGAGACTCTTGTAGAGTTGTAATAATAATTTTCTGGAGCATCCTTTCGTAGAGCGAGAGATAATTTTAATAATGTTTAGGGCGCGAATGCAATTGGCCTTGAGAATTTTGATATGGAGAGAGTCCAGGAATGTTTCTGATCAAAATAGAGACCGAGAAGTTTGTCAAATTTGCGGGATGGAATTTCAAAATTTTGAAGGATTAGAAAATCGAAAGAGGGAATTGGTTGTCTTTTTCTAAAAATAACTAAGTAGGTTTTCGAGGGAGAGAATTTGAAACCAT
This sequence comes from Aspidiotus rigidus, assembly GCA_035079385.1. Classification (NCBI taxonomy): domain Eukaryota; kingdom Metazoa; phylum Arthropoda; class Insecta; order Hemiptera; family Diaspididae; genus Aspidiotus; species Aspidiotus rigidus. The sequence continues at coordinate 327,159 of JAVHKY010000002.1, read as the reverse complement.
TTTTCGATGTCCATGTAGTGAGTGAGTCGAGAGGCTGTGGGCTCTTCGAGGGCTCGAAGAATAGATGGAAATATTATAATTGTCGGCAAAGAACCGGAAGTTTATAAGTTTTGTGATGTCATTGATTGCAACTAAAAAAAGTAGAACACTAAATACTTCTTGTGGTACTCCATTTTGGATACGGAGCGGGGAAGAGGTTATGTTTTGAATCTGAACCCTTAGTGTTCTGTCATGAAGGAAGCTATGAAGTATATTAGGAAGGTCACCTCGAAGACCTATTTCGTATAGTTGGCTGGTGACAAGGTGTCTCCAAACCCGGAGGTAGGCTTCCTTAAAGTCAAGAAAGATGGAGTATAGACTGGATTTTTGAAGTGATGAGTTATTTATTTGCATTTGAAGATCAAGAAGGGGGTGGGTGGTATTACGTCCTTTTCTAAATCCGTATTGGAAGTGGGAAAGGAGATTGTTCGATTCTAAGTACCAAAGAAGTCTTTTATTGAGAATTTTTTGAAATAATTTACCGAGGATGTGAGCCTAGTTTTAGAACGGGGAGGATAATAACAGTTTTCCAAGGAAGTGGATATGTGTTTTGTTCAAAGATGGAGTTGAAGAGGGACAGAACGTATAGGAAAGTGAGTTAGGATGGAGATTTTTGATCACAGAAGCATGGATGTTGTCAGGACCAGGAGAGGCGTTTCTTAGATTTTTGTTGATGGTTGATTGGAGTTCGTGTTCTGTTATGGGGAGGTAAGAATAAGTTTTAAACGGAGTATGTTTCCCGAAAAATACTGTGAGAATCTTATGCTTTCATTCATCGTATTCTTTTCCAGAAGGAATTGGTCCACTCAGTGCCTGATCACACAATTAAGATACCATTTTAGTACGTAACTAGGCCGCAGCGTTTGATCGAATTTCTAAACTTGCTCCCATTCAATATTTCGTTTTCCATGTCACTCATGAATATCGCCGCCAGTATCGGTGACTGCGACGGTCCCATTGCTAGTCAGCTGTAGAACTAGTTTTTGAATCAGAAGTAATTCTGCCCCACAATCTCTTCCACTACTTTGGCGTGCTTTAGCGCATCGCGGTTTCCATGCTTGTATCTTTTGTTTCGCCCCTCCTTCGGTAGGGCACCAAACGTATCCAGCATTAGTTTACGACATAATCTAATAGTGAACATTTATGCATGTAGTTTTCACCCATTTTTATTCAAACCTCAGAGCTCCCTCTGTCTTCCCTTTTTTTTGTCTTTCCTAAATTGTGGGAAGGTAATTTTAATCCTGCTGAGTTTACCCTACTATATAAAGTCACTGGCAAGGCTCTATTATAATTTTATAAGAATTTTGGTCTCAATTCATTACGTGGTTCGACTTTCGATAACTCGTGAAAATTTCTTTCTGTAGTATCTTGTGGAAAAATTAATCCATTACCTACGCGAAACGATTACTATCTAATATACTAAAAAGCTAAATGACCCTTTGCCTCTCATTCCTGATTTGCCCGATACAATTTAGCTAAAAAATAGCTAACGCGTGTATTCTATTACTATATATATGAATTGCCTAGCAAATTATAAGAAAAAATATTCGTGAAATTCTAATGACGTCACAGCGACTGAAGGTTAACAGGCAAAATAGAAAATAGAAAATTAATAATTATTGGGTATTTAAGTGCAACGATTCATTATCACAAACGTGCTTATCACAAACGTGCGTGTAAAAGTTCTCCATTTTATAATACTAAAAACTGTGCCCTTTTCCTCACCGCGATTCATACCTAATTTACCCGATACAATTTAGCTAAAAAATAGCTAAAACCGAATATTATACGTGCATTCTATTACTGTATACAGATATAAGAGTAAAATGAATTACCTAGCAAATTTGAAGGAAGAAAAAAAAACAATTCAATTCTACATCGAGCATCAAATTTATCTATCTGCGTAAAATGAATTGCCTAGCAAAATAAAACGTAACAACGATTCAACCTTACATCGATTACCTCGCCTCTTTAAACAACCTCACCTCAGGTTAGATGTCCAAAGTCTCGATAAAAGGTGGCTAACTTTCTTGGACGTGAGATAAGAAAAATGAATTCGACAGAAAGTTTTAATGATGTCACAATGTCCATATAATTATAATGATAATATAAGTATCTAATGAAGGAGAGCCAACAGGTAAAATAGAAAATAGTAGTCATAAAAATATGAGAATCCCTTATCAGTGTCAACTTTTTGAATAAAAATCACTTCAATTGTAAGAAGTAGAAGAAGAAAAGCGATTAAAATATTTGTAAAATGGTATTATGGTTGTATTCTGAAAATAAGAATAACTGGAGTGGAGTGAGAAACAAACGAAAAGAACGTGAGGATAGGGAAGATGATTGGAAGAAGAGGTAGCAATTGAGTCAGATGGTGGTACTCAAATTTGAAGGCAGGAGAAAGAAAATGGATATGTATAAGTTGGAGTAATTAAGTACCATAGGTAGTTGCGGGAGTTGGAAACCGTGTTGGGAATGATTACATGGGACAGAGGATGAGACTGAGATTATATTATGGGAAGTACATTGATTTTGGAGAGTAGGACAGGAAAAAAGATGATAGATTGTCAGATTATCTGCATAATAAGATTTACATGAAGGTAGAGCATGGAAACCCAGGAGGAGATGAGAATGTTCAAGTTGAGAGTGACCAATTCTATATCGAGCAAAAATAACCTCTTTATGGTGGGAATTTCTGTTCGCTGAAGACTGAGGATAGGTTAACTTTTAATGATTCCAAGTTTGTTGCAGGGTTGTTTTTTTATGTGAGTGATACAAGAATTAAGCTAGGATTAAGAAATAATGAAAGTTTTTATGGTCGTAAGTACGTAGTTACAAGGTGGGGTCCTTAATTTTGGGTGAAAGGGTGCAGTTTTTAGGCGCGCAATCAGTTTGATCATATTGAGGGCAACCGATGTGAACTGAGAATCAAATAAAAGATACGTTTTGTACAGATGAGCGTAGAAAAGTGTGAGCTTAAACCTAATCAGAATTCCAACTATAGACACATCGTGTGAGAAATTGAGAGGGATGTATTCAGGAAAAGTAGGGGGTACGATTCTAAGAAAAGGGCACAACGAAAGTTGAAAAAGAATATTATCATAAATGATATCAACAAGTATGAAGAGTTTCGGAAAACCCTGAAGAATGGAATAAAGTAGCGCATAAAACATACCTCAGTTCCCTAGAAGAAGGCTTCAGACGAAATCCATCACATACCTAATTTACCCGATACAATTAAGCTAAAAAATAGCTAAAGCCTAATATTATAACGGTAACGACCTTCTCTTTGCACTTCGTACCTCATTTTATCCGATACAATTTAGCACTTCGCAAATTGAAGGATAATTAATTTGGCAAAAAGTTCTAATGACGTCCAAATGTCCACATAATGATGGAAAGTATCTAATGAAGGAGAGCTAATAGGCAAAATAGAAAATAGTAGTCACCAAAATATGATGATCCCTTATCAATATCAACTTTTTGAATCAAAAATCACTTCCATTGTAAGAAGTAGAAGAAGAAAAGCAACTGAAATATTTGGAAAATGGAACTGACTAACACAGGTAGTTGCGAGAGCTGGAAACTGTGTTGGAAATGATTACACAGGTCAGAGGATAATTGAGAAAATACTTTGTAGGAAGTATGTTGATTTTGAAGAGTAGAACAGGAAAAAAGGTGATAGATTCTCAGATTATCTGTATAATAAGATAGTAAGGATTGTAATGAAGCTTTCAATCAGATTTCTAGGATTCAACCAAAAGAAGTTCAATTGAAGGCTGTAATAGAAAACAATCACATGTTTAATAAAGTTGAATAAGGAATTCCCACATCCTCTTCTATGGGACGGATTGGTTTTGATATTGAGAATTGAATTCAAAATTGGAGGGGTTCCAAAAAGAGAAATTAGATTTGATAAAATTTTGAAAATTAAGCCAACTATAGCAAAAGGGACTCGGAAAAATTGAGACATTTGAGCTCTATTATGATAGATAAGGGATAGGAAAAATTTTCAATATCAAAGGAGTCAGATTTGAAAAGATTTTTAATATTGGGAATTGAGCTATATATGACAGGAGAGGAACTTGTAAAAAATTGAACCATCAGAGGAGTTGAAATTGAAAACGCATTTTGTACATCGACCTTTGCAATTATGACAAGTGGACAACTTTAAAAACTGTCGACTTCCAAGCTACAAATATATTTTTTAAGAGAGGAACATGGAAGAATTTCAACTTCCAAGATATATATGACAGGAAAAGGACTTGGAAAAATATCAACCATTGTTCTAGGTAAATGATGGCGAGACACCAAAATTTTCAAAAATCCCTCCCCCTATGGAATACGTTTCCTATTGAACCTCAATTTAGGTTAGGTAGTTGACATCATAAAAAACTGGAAATGCTCTTAACATCATCAGGATTTAACAGAAGAATCCCTAGAGAATAGTGAATTACAAAAATCAGGACTCGATGTCAAGAATAACTGTTAGTTGGAGGTGGGTGGACTCGAAGGAATAAATTGAAGGCCTTGAGAAATTTTTTTCTAATTAAGGTAAATGAAGGAAGGGATTTTCAAAGTCTCAACTAAATCAACTCGAAAATAGGAGGAGTTACATTATGGAAGAGTGTGATACTGAGGCAGAGAACAATTTGGAAGACTCAGGAAACGATAAAGAAAGAAAAAAAAAAAAAAGGTTGTATGGAAGAACAAGTAAAGAATGAAAGAGTGCAAAATTGAATGAAATTAAGAAAGAAGAAAAGCTTGAAAAGAAAACTAAGCAGATTGAATTGAACTATGGGCCAAAAAAAAGTTGTCTGGAGAATTTCTACTTTTTTTTTTTTTCAATATCCAAAGTAGAAATATCTAGATAATTTACCGAGATTTTTAAAAATTATTCCTGTTTATATAGCGCTCTCGAATAAGATAAAAATGAAAAAACAAAAAACTAAGAGGCGCCGTAGGCGCGCCGGACTTGCTAGTTGGATTATAAAAATAAAAAAAAACTTTCTTCAAGGTGAACTTTTTTTCTCGTAAGAGCTTCAAATGCGTACTTGTAAAGTTGTATGATAAGAGATTTGTTTCAGTTCATGTCGTTCTCGTCTACGAAAATATGCTAAAGGGATTATCGTAAAAGAAAAGGATGCCCTTTTGTAATTGTGTACGATCTTTCGCGTATTTCCGGCGATATATATTTTACATTATAGCGTATCCGCGACTTTCGAGTTTTTCCATGTACCGTACATCTGTTTTCTTTCGAAATAATCTCTTTGACACTTTCGACTTCTATTTTTCCAACAATGTGTAATCTCTCCCGTTACCTTATAATTCAACTCTCTCTCTCTCTCTCGCTCCATTCCTTTTCGCTTGAGTATTTTTACTCGTTAGGTTAATAGGTATTAATTTGAGTGTATCGCTTGAAAACTTAATCTCGCCCATAGAATTTATAATATAGGTTAAAATCGAGTCAGTCGAGCGATTTATGAGGAAATGGCGAAGAATGTAGTATACAATAATACTTTGTACAAGTAGCATCATGAAGAGCAGCCAGTATTCTCGCTTTGCTACTAAATAACAACGAAAGCGAGGAAAAATAATTGTTGTGTTTTCAAGTGCGAGTAGTTCGAAAATTATGTTCATGGATAGAGATATTTTCGTGATTGCCGACTAATTATAATGTATTATACGTTTCTGCATCGAGCGCAGTACCGTAAGAAAAAGGGTCCGCGATAAAACGATACTCGAAGAAGTTCTATAGACGTTGTTTGAAATTTTTGGGCAATTCTGACACGATAAAAAAAATTCTATCAAACATCACCTCTTAGAGGAGGGATCCTCGATATTTCTGTGCACTTAAGCACCGAGATGGTTGATAATTTTCTGACGAGTAATCATTTCTATTATTTTTGCGCAGATTCGTGATTGGTTGACCTGCGAAGACATGTTCCGGCAGCAAACCGTCATCGTCGGAGACGTTGACGACATTCTACAAAGTTTGGACAAACAAAAGGTAAGTCTTTCAATACATTTTTTAATGAAAGTATACAGTAATTTTAGGAGAAGAATTTTCAACTTATTCCGCGTTAGTTGAAGTTGACGGAAGATATTGCAAACATAATAAAAAATATGATTGAAAGTTCATCTAAAAAATGCAAAAGTAATACATACAATGATACGAAAAGATCAGTGACAAATACGCCACATATACGTAATAATACGGTATTACTGAGATAAAAATTTCCTATTTTTGGTAAAAAAATTTTCGACACTCGGTCAGTCGTTAAAGATTAGAAAATGCAACACACCTGATGTACAGGAGAATAATCGTGCGAGTTCTCTATAATGTCTTTATTTAGCCGAACGAAGTAGCGTTATTTGATTTCGAAATTTTGTGTCCACCGACGATGCGGGAGGGATTTGCGAAGTTGTGAAAATTATATACCAGCGCCGATTAACAAAAGGATAATATTAGTATGCGACAAATTATGTCATTTTGAGCATCGAAAATGAGTTTAAAATACCATTCTTCACAAAGAAGAACGAGAATAAATAAATAGTTTAACGATAAAAAAACAAGAGGACAAAAGAAACACACGCACGCACGCAATATAGTATAATACAGTCATGCTTATCGCCTCTATTAAATATGAAAGTTATTTAAAAGGAAGTCGGGAATCGTAAAACTTTCCCTTTTCAGTTCTTGAGCTTTTCATTTTTTCTTCGTATTGCTTTCTTCATCGACGACGATTAGTTTTGTTTTCACTCTTTATTTAGTCGTAGACGTCGGCACGTTCTCCGTCGTTTGAGATTTCTCTTGGGCGAGGTTGGCTTTAAGTTGATTTTGGTAGGCGACTAAATGGGCGTACGGTATGTTGAACTTTTCGAGATTACTTTCGGTTATCGCGGATCCTTGCGGTATACTTCTACCGTGAGCCGGCCGAAAAGAGTCCGTTAAGCTTCGTCCCTCCACGGTCTCGATAATATGCGTAACGTACCTGCGGAAAAGAAAGGCGATCTATAAGAAAAAGAATTGTCGTAGCTCGTCTTAATGGGAGAGACTGAGTGAAAATGATTTTTTCCTTCGCCATCAGGGTTGATCAAAATGAAGTTGTTGCTTCCTTGGCATTCGTGAGTGTGTTACCAGGTGTGGTACAGTAATTTTTGATAGTGACATATTTTTTTTAGCTCCATAACGGCCCCGAAGTCGTTTTGTAGCTCCGGAACGACTCTAAAACAGCTCCAGGGCCGGATTCTAGCTGCTGTAGGCCTTTATTTTCTTATGTGGCACATTTGTTTTTGGGTGATTGATACAATTTGAAAATTTAACCTGGCAACACTTTTAGGACGTACGAAAGGAGCGAAACGTAAGCTTTGTCACCAGGGAACCTGTTTTATGGGAGGGTAATTTGGAGAAAAATGCCGGGCACCGTTCACCTGGCGATGGACGGCAAAACGTGGGACTTGGAAAAAATTTATATTTCCGAGCTATATATTATGAAAGGGGGATTTAATTTAGAAAAATTAAAAATAAAGGAACCATAAAACAAGTTCCCTGTTTACCTCGATTAACGCAGTTAATGAAAGCAATCTCGAGCAGCTAACGAAGTGGGCTGCGAGTTTTTTTGAAGGTATTCGAATTCACAAAAATTATGCTTAAAACTAGAGTGCACAGAATGTCTCAATATGAACCGCCTGATTTTCCCCTCTTTTAGCGGCCTTGAGATTGCGTACATGAATTTCGGAATCGGACATTAATTTAGAGGTATACATAATATGTTTTGAAGAAAGACGGAGAACGAAAAAACGAAATTAATAAAAGCTACAATTTTTTATACGCAGAATCATCCTTCAACTCTCTTGTGCGAAGACCTTTTCAGAGTATTTATCTGAAATAATTTTTTGAGGATTTTTTCAAATTCATCATCATCTGACGGAGGATTAAATTGACGACAAAATCGAAGCACCTCCGCTTCTATAAACTCATTTTTTTTGAGGGGCTAGAAGAGAATGTTTTTATTTGCGGACTCGGAAGATCATCAGCTCGAAAAACACTTGAGTATACTGTAGAAATATAAAGAGCGGAGGGATGGCAGAAGAAATGACTGGATCGCAGATACTAGGGTGAATCAGTGTTTGTTTTCGATTTATTGTAGAGAACAAGAGTTGTCGTTGGGTGAAGGGTGGGGGTTAAATGGTGGAGATTTAAATGAGATGAATGATCAGAGAGGTAAAGATGGTTTTGGAAAGGGGAGGGGGACGCAATTTGTTTATGGCCGCATTATGAGCATTTAGACTCCGGACGCAGTTCGACGGTTTTCCATCTAGGCCGTAGTTTGTATTTCCCCTTTTGAAAATTTGCGAGTGCCCCTAATTCCAGAATTTGCGAGTTCACACCACTGCTGGTGACGTCATCAACCATGACCATGGGCCTGATTCTGAAATTTGCGAGTTCAATCCACTTTCCGCCCATTCTTGTAATCTGTAAGTGGTTTGGTACAGGCTTTTATACTGCTCTATATTGAACTTGTGTTCGGCCTGCTTCCACGAAGACTAATAAAAGGCCTAGTAGAATGGAGGCTAAGGAGTAGCACCCATATTTTGAAATCTGTAAGTATGATAGGCCTAGTATGAGGGAGAATCGAGCAGTATTACCATCAGACCTAGTATAGTGAAGACTTTTAGGAGGCTTACGAATGGAAGGAGTGATCCCAAGAATGGAAGAGAGTAAGCAGGAGATGAAGTCATTGCCAACGATTATGGATTGTTTGACATCACGAGCTAATGGCGTCTTTAATGTTGATATCCACATGGGGGAACGATCGCTCGTTCCCTTCAGCTAGATAGCTCATCTTTCAGTATTAGTCCCTAGAACGGGGCGTACGCCCCTGTGATAAAAATTCACAAGCTAGTTCATGATTCTATTTCAAAGCAGGCGTGTCCTTAAAATATAAATGAGGTCACTTACTAGTAGACATGAAATATGCTCTGCCAGAAAATCTCTTCTTTTTCTAATCATTTTATTATGACTCATATACAGTCCTGATGGCTTCTTTTCTCTTGGCTTTTAGACGGCTTCCCATCTGTTGCTATGGTCACATATAGACGGCTATATATCGCTGGAATAACTCTCCTATCCTAAGCAGCTAAAAGCCAGCCTTGAATTTCCTTACCTCTCAACAAATCGTTTCTCATTTGAAACGATATTCTACAAGAAAATCGAACATTTTTGAGACGAGAATAATTTATAGGAAAGCCTTGACAACGATTTCCAACGTTTACTCGTTTCATTCTCTTATTTCAGTCACCGATACCTTCCTTATAACCCTTCCATCCATCCTCTCCTTCCGTAACCTTTATTTGGGGCCCCAAACGCAGTAGAATCAGTAGTGAGTGACGAAAAAGTCGTCGAAGGCGCACCAGTAGCCACAAGACTACCACGTATTTAACTCTGAATTCTTCCCTTTAGGGCGGACCTCACCTACTACATCCAAGTCCAAATCATGAACCAGTGGATCGCGGAAGACAAAACAAGTCCCACTGAATCAAGTGGTACGCATAACCCCTCTCATTGCTCGTATCTCTCCAAGAACATCTCCGTTACAGAATTCACTCCATACGTTTCCATATTGGCCATACACACCTGACGCACGCTCACCTTTTACCCTCTTTAGTGCGACAGGGTGTCTATCGGTCAAGTAAACAAGTAAAAGTCAAGTGTCTTCATTAACGGTCAAGTAAAAATGGGAAAAATGACAAAAACTTTTGAAAAAAGCAAAAAAAAAAAAAACTCATTGGTTCTCTAACGGAGTTGAACGAGGGGTGGCAGGGAACCTGTTTTTTGGGGGCAGCACGTAAGATCTGAAAAATGTAGATTGTCACGTCACAGGCCCCGCCCCAAGCTATATATTATAGGAGGAACTTTGAGAACAACTTGAAATTGCTGAGCTCAGAGCTTTGCCTGGTGACGAACGTTTCTTGTGACCCCCCTCCCCTCCCCCGATGCAACAGGTTGCCTGTTGAAGCAGTATTTTTAGGCAATTTGACTATTTTTTTTTTAGCGAGGAATTTGTTTTATCGGAGTTTTTCGGAAAAAACGTCCGCTTTCCGGCCGGCCGGCAAAGCTTAGAGCTCGAAAATGTTTTAACCGCACCTCTAAGTCCCTCTCCTATCATATATAGCTTGTGGGCGGGGCCTGTGACGTCACTGTTTGATACCGCAATAGGTCAGGCTTGTGACGTTATAATCTGATGACGTCATAGATCCATTTTGTACAAGTTCCCTTCCCATTATACATAGCTTCAAAGTAAGGGACTGTGACGTCACAATTTGATCACTTTATACGTCAACCTTTTAACATCACAATCTGATGACGTCATCAGTTTTGTTTAAGTTCCTCTCCTATTATGTGTAGCTACAAAGTCCAGGTTTGTGACGTCACAATTTAATGACTTCATACGTCGACCTTGTGACGTCACAATCTGATGACGTCATAGATCCATTTTTTTCAAGTTCCCTTCCTATTATATGTAGCTCCAAAGTCCGTGACTGTGACTTCTTAATTTGATGTCTTCATACGTCAACCTTTTAACATCACAATCTGATAACGTCATCAGTTTTGTTCAAGTTCCTCTCCTATTATGTGTAGCTACAAAGTCCAGGTTTGTGACGTCATAATTTAATGACTTCATACGTCGACCTTGTGACGTCACAATCTGATGACGTCATAGATCCATTTTTTTCAAGTTCTCTTCCTATTATATACAGTTTCAAAGTCCGGGACTGTGACGTCACAATTTGATGATTCCATGCGTCAGCCTTGTTACATCACAATCTACATTTTTCAGATCCCACGTGCGCCATAAAACAGGTTCCCCGCCACCCCTTGTTTAACTTCGTTAAAGAACTCGTGAGGTTTTTTTTTTTTTTCTTACTCGTTAACTCGTTTACTTTCTAAAAAAGTCAAGTAAATGTCAAGTATTTTCAGAATTTCCTTTCAGTATAGACATCGTGTGCGAACATTGACCTCAGTCAGTCACATTTTTATGTATCCCAGCTCAGCATCTCTCCATCTTACCTAATAAATCTCGTCATCTTCTCAACAGTTGTTACCTTTTACTCGTTCCAACTTTTCCAGCAGGCTCGTGATCCTAGACGGTCTAGAGTAGTTCGTGACTTGACGAAGAAAGAAAGTAAAGTAAAAAAAAAAGAGTTTTCGCGCCTTCATCCTTTTTAGTATTAGGATATTGTTCTTCAAATCACTTTTTCTCTGAAGAAGTATGGCTGGGAATGAGAGCGAGGTTTTTTCTTTTGAGAGAAAGTAAAATCTTGATGAGAAGGAACAGAGTTTAAGAAGGAGCGGAGAAAGGAAGTGCATCCATAATTTCTTCTCAAGAGGTTCGTGAGGCGAAAAGCGTAGATTCCTGAGATTTCGAACTTGTCACTTGAGTTGCTTGATTTTCAATATCCATCTTTTCAGTGTCACCTCAAGCAAGACGTGCCGAAATATTTACAAATCTAATAAATATTTTAAAAGTAGAAAAAAAGTTCGAGCGTGACAGCGTTGTCCGTTTGTTCACACGCCATCACAATTTACGCTAGTCGTTACGATCGTAATTTCTTACCTCGATGGGCTCGGGGGTGCGTCGACTACTCTGAGACCCATACGGCGATTCACTTCTTCGGGCGTGTCTAGACTTCTGCCGTATGGACTGCCACCTTCGTAGCTGCTGAAGTCGCCTTGGTAGTGACCGTTCGGATTGGCGGCACCTTGGTACTGATGCGAGTGCGTTACTATCGGCGTTTTGACTATTTCGTAGGTGGTTTTTTGCGAATGATGACCGCCGCTGAATAACTTCTTGATCGCCACCAACAAGGCCAACGTTAACGCGATCTTACTGACTAGAAGAGCTTTGCCGGCGAGTAAAGCTAAACCTTTGTAAGCCAGTGCCATCATACCGCCTTTCATCATCATCATGTACATGTACATACCTTTATTTTTGTCTTTTTTGCCGCGTCCTGGAACAAGAAAAAAAAATAAAATCATTACTCTTTTTCGACCTTGAGATGCGTGCGCGCTCGTAGGGCGAGTTAAATTTACCGTCTTGAACGCTTTCCAAGCCGGTGTCGTCGTTGAAAAGCAATTTGTTCACTTTTAATTGAAGCGATCGCGTTTCGATAAATTGCTTGACTCTGTCCCATAACAAAAGGTCGAGTTTTCTGTTGCGTTCTTCGGAATCGTTGGGTAGCGAACTTTCGTCGAGGGGCGCAATTACCACGTCGTCGAGAGATCTCCCGTCTTCTTTCTTCGTTAACGATATACCTGCGAATGTTTCCTGATGGTGATTAATCGTTCGAAATTTAAGGCGAATAGACGGGCCTCGTCTGTTGGACAAATCCCGAACTATCGAAGTTTGAGCGTTAACAAATTATACGTATAATAGGCTTTCTTTTCAAAGGGTTATCCTTCTCGCGTAATCCTTGCAAGAGTGGTGTCAGTATAGTGTAGCGAGAGTAATTTGTATCGAACGTTTTTTTTACCTTCGATGATAGGAATATTATTAATCGATAGAGCTCGATCGACTAGCTTCACCGCTTTCAGTTTAAGGCACGCTAGCATATCCACCTCGTCTTCGCATTGTTTGTAGTTATTATATACCGTTTTGAAGCTGGATTCCAAGCTTAAATCATCACATTTTATCGTGGTTAGCGACAGCGCTATCAAAGCGAACCTGAAAACAGATAGAGTGCGAACGTGTACAGTTCGATAATGATATCATTTTCTCGGTCTTTTCAAGGACTTCGTATAGCCTTTACTTAATCGAAATAAATGATTTTCGGACAAATAATATATTGATAGCTTATCCTCTCTTGTCAGAATGTCGAATTTGTGAGCCCGAAATACCGTTGAGACGAATGATTTAGGTTTAGTATTTATATATTTTGGCGACTGCTGTACGAGAATGACTTTGTCCTTGTGTGAAGACGTTTTGTGGTTAGGCATTATTTTTGATGGCGGGCCATCGAGTTTCCAACTTTAGGTGAGCCTTGAAATAATGTCGTTCCGTACATACGTGCCTGACATTAGTTCTCAGACTAAAAGTTCGATAATAAAATAAAACGAGACTTGAAAAAAATTCTCATATTTGCTGCTAGGTTACGTAATGGGTCGAAAAAGTTTTAGTTTACCTTCGAGCACACCGCGCGTTCACTTCATTCAACATGTAGGAGTCTATCAATTTTCTGAGCATCTTTCTACCCTCGGGGTGGAATTCGTGTACTGAAAACAAGTCTCGCGTACAATTTCCATCCTATATATGGTCTAGACACATCATGAAGAGCTATGTTGAGTAGTGGAAAACGAGAGTAAATAGAATTAGACAACGGATGTACTCCGCTTGTATATTTTTAAAGTTGTGTTCGATATCGCTTCACGTGTGAACGCGCGTATCAGAAGAAAATGAAGGAAAATTGTGAGGGAAAAAAATTCGAAATAAAAAAGAGCACGACTAATGATGAGCTGTCGAAAATGAATTGAGTTGTCCTCTCTTTCCATGAAACAAAGACTGCTCTCGCAATTTGCATATTTATCCGATAAAAGGGAGAAAGAGCGAGAGACTGAGAGGAGACTAGTATACGAAAGAAAAATTAGCACGTATATTTTCTCGTCAGAAGGAAAATAGCGAGCCTACTGCTGCTGTAATTTCAGAAGGAACGCCTTCCATGTGACATATAGGCAATTCTCATCGGACATTTTGTGGTGAACGAAGAAAAGAGAGAGGAAAAAACATGAATGAAAAATGCAATTGTGTGAAAAAGTCTACTACACTCTTTTGGGGGCGTCCATCAATTACGTGAGGCGATTTTTGTGATTTTTCGCCCCCTCCCCCCCTTGGTGAGACATCGTGAGATTTGCCTTGACCCCTCCTCTTATCTCGCGTGAGATTTTCCGGAATGTGTATTTCTGCTTTAAATACGTTTGTCTGTGCTGAATCGCGTGTATCTATTAGAAAAACGTAATTTTCTTGATCAAAAAAGACGAGTTTTTATTAAATTTAAGCCAGTTTAGCAATATTTTAGAATGTATTTGTGTGAGAAAAAAAATTACGTGAGATTTGTCGGCACCTCCCTCCCCCTCACGTGAGTTCTGGTGAGACTTGGCTGGACCACCTCCCCGCGAAAAATGTCCTACGTAATTTATGGACGCCCCGGGCTTTTTGGTGTTCTTGTAACCAGAAGAAGGAAGGCAAAGGCGAAGATTATTATTCTTCTTAAATCAGAAAGGTGTACTTTTCTGATCACATCGACGATTATTTGTATCATTCATCGAATTATCTCATCAGTGTAAAAAACTGAGATCACACGTGAGGGAATTCTTGGATTACTGTGTGTAGTTTTATAAGTGTGTTGTTGACGAGGCTATGGAGTTTTAGCTTCAAGTCTTGTTACTGAAGCCTATTGTACCACGAAGCCGAGCTGGTACCAGATATTGCGAGATCAAGATATGCTGAGGGGGAAGCATCAATCTTCCGACTAATTGAAGTCTTGAGGGGTGGATCCAAGGGTAAATTTGAAATTTTTGAATGAGAAATATCAAACTTTACCTTATGTTTCCCACTTTTCGTCGTGAGTTTTATTCTTTTTGGAAAGGAAGAAGGATATATTCCCCTTCCCGCAGATCCACTCGTGAATCAATTAAGTTTGAAGGCTAAAACGCAGGGCTTATCCTCAGATTTTATTGTTCTGAACAAGTGAGTTTTTGATGGAAAATTTAAGTTTGGAACTTCACTGTAATTCTACATGGCCTCGGTTTAAACGTATGGTATTAATTTTATCTTTATCTCGACAGATACTGTGACTCTAACGTCACTTATTCCAGTAAGGATGACTTACGCAGAATAGACTTTGAGTTCGAGAGGGACTCAAACCTTCTCACTTTGAAGGCTAAGAACTGCAGTTTAACGTCTTGGATATTTTAAAAATAATGCGGTGAAAGGTTGTAGGGATGTTGGTTTTTACAATATTTATATATTGCTATCCCATTGAGGTAAGCACTGATCGTTCCGACTTTTCTGAGACTCATTTAAGTGACACATCCTCTGAATGAAATACGGGTATTTTCTTCTGTACTACGGATGAGAAAAGGAATTCTGTCAATATTGACATGAGAATGTGTTACCTGCGGAGGAAGCGGTGAGTGACCCTATGATGACGTCATAGGCTAGGCTTGGTATGGTCTTGACTTACTTTAAGGATTTGGGGAAGTTTCGAGTCATGAGTCTATCCATCTTGTACACCATTCATGAAATAAACTAGCCTGAAATAGAAGTTATTTTATCGCTCTCCATTAGAGTTTATGGGAAAATGGTCATGTGAACTCCAAAGCGACTTTGATTTAGGTCTACAATGTTGACCGAAAATCGACTCTAAAACACTGGAAATCGACTCAATTTCGACGTCGACGGAGATCGATTTTGAGTCGACTTCCAGTGATTTTCGCAGATAAGGTTGGTGTATGACAAAACTCTATCAGATGAATCCTATCTCTTAGCCTTCTTGAATTAGACTATAGCTTATCTTGTCTGACTAAACTTACAGGGTCTTGACTAGCAGACCTAAGCCCCTAGAATGTTGGTTTAGCTTGTGTGCATAAAGAAGATCCTTAGCCTATTATCCCGATGAATCACGTCGACCGTCCATCAGCTAACATTGATTTTCGGTCGCCCGTCGTCAAATCGGATATTGATGACTCGTAATCGACGTCGATAATTTTGGGTCCATCATAAGTCACTCATCGGCAAAAGACACGCTGTTCTGGAAATGTCAACAATTAAGAGTTCATTATTCAATAGGGTTTAATCGAGATCTTAATGTTGACTGATTGCAACACTGATCAAGAACAATTGAGATTCTCTCGGTCCTCGTTGTAAAATTATGACTACGCATTTCATCTACGCGTAGCGAAGTCACAGAACGCGTCAAGGAAATGACCGTATATCGACTCCGGATTGATATCGATTTGAAGTCGATTAGCGTACATTTGTAGAAAACTTGAAGTCGACGCAGCAAAGCAGTAGATTTTAAATCGATAACAAATTTGGAGAAGTTGACTGCTCGATTTCAGATTGACGTCGATTTGAAGTCGATCAGCGTACTTTACCAGGGAATTACAGGTACTTATCGACGGTCAACCCAACAGACTTGTTGATTTCCGGTTTATATAGAAAAATTTGGGGAAATCGCGGTTTGAAGTCGTCCAACCCCTTGTTACCAGAGAACTACAAATCGATAGAATGGAGTGTCAATATATTTTTAAGCATAAAACTACAAATCGACGTCGGTCGATTTTAAGTCGATAGAAAAATTTGGAAAAATCGACTCTAAATCGAGCTGAAATCGACCTCACGTCGACGTACCGATATCGGGTCGACATAGGGTCGACAAATATCGACTCAATAGCTCGATTTCGAGTCGACATTTCCAAATTTGTCTATTCACCTAAAATTGATACACATTTCGACGAAGACTTCGGAAGAAATTCTCGGCCTATTTGACGTCGATTATCGGTCGATGGGTGTCCGAAAATTGATGTCAGATGGACGGTCGACATGTTCATTAATAGGTGAAGGATTCTCCTTATATACACAAGCTGAACTAAGATTCTAGAGGTTTGGGTCTTATTCAAGCACAGACTAGGTTAAGACCCTGTAGGTTATATCATATTCGTAAGATAGGCTGTAGTCTAATTCAGGACGACTAAAATTAGTAGTAGTGTTGTATTCTGTTATTAAAGAGATTATTATTCTAATTTTATCTGCGAGTTGCAAGGCTACCAAAAGCTTCAAGGTCTTATAATATGGGTAGGTGATTTGGAAAAATATCCAATCTGGAGCTACATTATGTAAGGGAAAGGAGATTTGGAAGGATTTTCACCTCCGAGGGGTGCAGGAAGTGGTTAGAGAAGAGTGTGATGTCATCAAGAGGTACTTGAACTTTTCATAATCTTCTAGAGCCTGTTTTGGGTGGTTGGGTTGAATTACAAATATTTATTATGTCTTAGGATTTAAAAAAGTGTATATTATGTATATAGAAAGAAAGAATGATTGTTTGAGATCAGAAAATTTTGGATTTGAAATTTCGTCTCTTTATTTTGGGTTGGTTTCTGAGTGCAGACATGTATCGCGTAACTTCAGAAAATTTGTTCTTGAGAATTCAATACGCTTTCGAGTAGATATCGAGACAGTAATTGTGAAATATGTTATGGCCTCGCTGGTTTAGAATAGAATAAAAAATTTTAGTAAGACCACCAGGTATGATAATTTTGGAGGTGATGTAAAATAGTTCACTCCAATGTTGAAGTCAATTCAAAATGAGAGAATCAATCTCAAACGTCCTTCGAGCTCTTCTAATCGATAATCATTGCTTGTGCACTTGAAAGCTAAAAAAATCCTTAATTTGTTATTTATATACCTTCGGACAGTCTGTGGACATGATAACAATAAACGAAAGTTTTGAAGTTCGTCAAATTGTGAATTCCATGTAATTGAGGAGAAGAAAAGAAAAAGTTCATGCCATATATTGTGAATGGTAGAACGAATTTTTTGATCTTACTACCTTGTTATAAAATCAAAAGCTCGAAATTTCGGAAGGGCGTCTCCTCTCTCTCTAAGGGACGAGATCGTGAAGTCGAGCATTTGTTTTTATATTTCGGAGGCAATTTTTCATCATAAACTCCGTGTTTGATAACGTGCTTTCTACGCATTTTTCTTCGTCTTATTTCTCAGCCAGATTCAATGAAAGCGAATGTGAGACCTAAATGTGATATCCTATTTGTAATTCATGACATTTTCAGCGCCTCATTATTTTGTTTGAGCATATTTTATTCAAATTTGTAATAACGCAGGCTAACACGTGCGAGGAAATCCGCTATACGTTTTCAAAAATATTATTCTGTCAAGTTTAATGTGCTAACATTGGCACTTAGTTCCAATTTAATCGATTAACTAGCAATGCGTTCGTGCGAATAATCATTCGTATTTATGACCTTTCGAACGATCTGAATTCAAAAATTGAATCAAGTCGATCATTCTTCGATTATACCTATATTCTGTAAAATTTTGACTCTAGTAATTTATTGATCAACGATCAGAATCTGAGACATGAAAGTATAGACGAGGGCTATCCTCCCTTGATCACGTTCAAATATTGGAAGGGTGCTGAATTAGTGAGGGTTTTTGCTGCTAAAGTGTGTAAATTTTTTGAACCAATCTCGGAGTCCAGGGGATAAGTGAATGAACCAATGAATTATGAGATTTTTATCTTATCGTTCTCGTACCCTCAGAGAAGAGCGATGAAGGGCTAGAATTATGCTTCATTATCACGTGTTCGAAAAAAAGGCAGTTTTTCTGTGTCTCAGTTCCTTAATCGTTTATAACTAGGGCGTAGTTTAATCCACAAAGGGTACCTTGTATTAGTTTGTTCTAGGCCAAGAGACATAGTTCAAGTGATGACGTCACCAAAAGGACTTTTACACCAACTTTACCTGCGAGTAGTAAAGCTACCTAACGCTTTAAGCTGTATACAAGTTTGGAAAAATGTTGAAAATTAAGCTTATTTTTTTCTCCTCAATTTTTCACGAGCTTTAGCGACCATACTAGAGGTTATCAGCTCGGGGTTGGTGGTTGTGGGTTGAAAGATTAGAGATTACAGCAGACGGTAGAAATAGGTAGAGCGTTTACTGTCTCAATCGTCAAAGCTATCAGGAAACCCATGCCTCGTGGATCAAAGCTGTCTAAAACAATCAAACTTCGTGCTCTCGTGCAGTCCGAGTAAAAAAACACTTACCTTAGAATATTGGTCAACATCGTATCGCACTTATACATTTTACAATATTTTTAAAATAACTAAAACTTCTTCGAATGCGAAAAATCAAAAAAAGGAAAAATTGATTTTATATTAATAAAATGAAAAACCGAAGAAAATTTAAAAAAAAGAAAAAAGAAAAAAAGAAAAATGACACCGTAATAGCACTGCACGACCCGTAACACCCGAAGGCGAAGATTTAACGACCGAGTGGTACCGCGTAACGGCCGGGACTTAAATTCGCCGCCGTAAAAATGCAGATGCTCGAATCCGCGAATATATGTTAGCCGAACAGGACATATTAACAGAGCATGAAAAACGAAATCGCCGTCAGTTATATCTATTTAAACGTTCGAATATTACCTTCTACCCTACTCTATCATTTTTCTGGAAAAGAAGCGCTCAAATGCAGACAGAGTCGCGTACCCCTTCCTCGAGCGGTCGCGGAGCGAGTCGGTGGCTGACGGTACACGCGGCGGCGAGATTGATGATGCTCCCGCGGCCGCTAAAACGCGCGGACCTTACTCCTATTCGTCGTGCGAGTCACTGCGTACACTTTCGACCGCGGTGCGCTCGTATCAATGTACGGCCACACGGCACGATCTGCATATACTCGGATGCATATACAATGTGCGAGCGGACGAAAATAAGAGAGAGAAAAAATTAAAATATTAATTATCGTAATGAAAAAATTTCCAGCCATTTCACGCTCGTTTACTCGCGGATAGACTCGATCTTTACTTACGGTATATTCGTCGCGCGATTGAAACGAATTGACCATTAAAAAGTGTTTATCGAATTCTTAGCGCGAAAGAGAATCATCAAAAAAATTATACACAGGTATTTGCTATACGTATACGTTTATAACCGGCAAGATAAATAGATACAGAAAAAAAAAGATATATCGCTGGAAGCGTGTAATGATGCCTCTAGTGTATGCTGGATAGTGACATTACAATTTTTGGTTTCGGAATAATCGCCTCGTCTACATGAGCGGAGATATTGTGCAGACTATGTACGTATATATATGGATCGTATTCTCGTGCTCTCTTGTGTCATTAGTGTATGACGTGAAATTCGAATATGCCGTAAGGGAAAATTTGAATAGTTAGAGTTGCGTACATGTGCCTCTGTCTCAAGGTTCATTTGATGAGTCCGGAAAATTGATATGGCTTTCTCTCTACCAAATAAGACGAACGTCTATATTGAAAGTGTCTGGCACGATGGAGGTAGATCACGGAACTGAGAAGAAGAATGGGTCAGTTTTGAAGAACGATATCTAACTTATGAGAGTATGTAGCTCAAGAGTATTTTAACACTGTTTTATGGGGGGGATTTTTGAGAAATTTGCCGTGCGCCGTCCGCCGTTCAACAAAAAACTTGGAAAAATTTCGACTCTCGAGCCATATAGGAACTTGGGAGCTATATATGATAGAAGGGCACTTGGAAAAATTTCTACTCTCGAGCTATATATGATTGGAGGAGGGACTTAGAAAACATTTTGGCTCTTGAGCTATACATTATAAAAGGGGACCTTAAAAAAAAATTCGACTGTCGAGCCATATATGATAGGAGAGGGAAATTTTCAAGTAATAAAAAAGTTTCAAGTTTTCATAATCTACAACTCGAATGGGAACCATTGTTCTCCAAGTCCCCGTCCAATCATAAATAGATACACAGAACAATCGTATAGCCAAGAGGTCAAAATCTTTCTAAGTCACCCTCCTGCAACAAAATATAGCTCCAAATTCAAAAATAATAATTTCACGAACTATATTATACTAGGCTCACAGTAAGTCTAAACCTTCTTCATACTGGCTTTCTCTACGTCTGACTATTTGAGAAAAATTTAAACTCACGAACTATATTGGGCTTATAGTAGGTCTATCACTTCTTAATTCTAGCTTTGTCTAGGTCTAGGCTTCCTTGAATTCTCAATACCAAATCCCATACGACTGATAAAACAGGTTCCCTGCGTTCCTTGTTCAACTTTGTTAAGGAAGCCGTTGTTTGATCGCTAACCGTTCGAGATACGACGAAAAACTCAACGGATTAGGATTCAGGGAGTCGAGACGCATAGAATAGACACCTTGAACGCCTTTTATTGAGCATTATTCAAAAAAATCACGTATCTCAAACGGTTAGCAATTCGTGGCCCAAAAAGTGATTTTTTTGAAAAATGGTCTAACAAAGGCGTTCAAGGTGTCTATTCTATGCATCTCGACGCTCTGAATCCTGCTGAGCCAAATATTCCGTAAGCAATGCTGTAGCACATATTTGGTGAACCACGTATTCCAAAAGCAATGCTGAAACATATATTTGGTGAACTACATATTCCATATGCAACGCTGAACCACATATTCCATTAGCAATGCGCTAAAGCACGTATTCCATAAGCAATGCTAAGCCCAATATTTGGTGAACCACATATTCCATTAGCAATGCTAAACCCAATATTTGGTGAACCACATATTCCATAAGCAATGTTGAACCATATATTTGGTAAACCACGTATTCCATTAGCAATGCTAAACCCAATATTTGGTGAACCACATATTCCATATGCAATGCTAAGCCCAATATATGGTGAACCAGATATTCCATTAGGAATGCTGAACCCAATATTTGGTGAACCTCATATTCCATAAGCAATGCTGAACCACATATTCCATAAGCAATACTGAACGACATATTCCATAAGCAATGTTGAACCACATATTCCATAAGCAATGTTGAACCATATATTTGGTAAACCACGTATTCCATTAGCAATGCTAAACCCAATATTTGGTGAACCACATATTCCATAAGCAATGCTGAACCACATATTCCATAAGCAATACTGAACCACATATTCCATAAGCAATGTTGAACCACATATTCCATATGCAATGCTGAGCCATATATTTGGTGAACCACGTATTCCATTAGCAATGCTAAAGGAATATTTGGTGAACCACATATTCCATAAGCAATGCTGAACCACATATTCCATAAGCAATACTGAACCACATATTCCATAAGCAATGTTGAACCACATATTCCATATGCAATGCTGAACCATATATTTGGTGAACCACGTATTCCATTAGCAACACTGAACCACATATTCCATAAGCAATGTTGAACCATATATTTGGTAAACCAAGTATTCCATTAGCAATGCTAAACCCAATATTTGGTGAACCACATATTCCATAAGCAATCTTGAACCACATATTCCATATGCAATGCTAAGCCCAATATTTGGTGAACCAGATATTCCATTAGGAATGCTAAACCCAATATTTGGTGATCCACATATTCCATAAGCAATGCTGAACCACATATTCCATAAGCAATACTGAACCACATAATCCATAAGCAATGTTGAACCACATATTCCATATGCAATGCTGAACCATATATTTGGTGAACCACGTATTCCATTATCAATGCTAAACCCAATATTTGGTGAACCACATATTCCATAAGCAATGGTGAACCACATATTCCATAAGCAATGTTGAACCACACATTCCATATGCAATGCTAAGCCCAATATTTGGTGAACCACATATTCCATTAGCAATGCTAAACCCAATATTTGTTGAACCACATATTCGATTATCAATGGTAAACCCAATATTTGGTGAACCACATATTCCATAAGCAACACTGAACCACATATTCCATATGCAATGCTGAACCATATATTTGGTGAACCACGTATTCCATTAGCAATGCTAAACCCAATATTTGGTGAACCACATATTCCATAAGCAACACTGAACCACATATTCCATAAGCATTGTTGAACCACACATTCCATACGCAATGCTAAGCCCAATATTTGTTGAACCACATATTCCATAAGCAACACTGAACCACATATTCCATATGCAATGCTAAGCCCAATATTTGGTGAACCAGATATTCCATTAGCAATGCTAAACCCAATATTTGGTGAACCACATATTCCATAAGCAATGCTGAACCATATATTTGGTAAACCACGTATTCCATTAGCAATGCTAAACCCAATATTTGTTGAACCACATATTCCATAAGCAACACTGAACCACATATTCCATATGCAATGCTAAGCCCAATATTTGGTGAACCAGATATTCCATTAGCAATGCTAAACCCAATATTTGGTGAACCACATATTCCATAAGCAATGCTGAACCATATATTCGGTGAATTTGCCCTGTATGAGAGCAATGGCAGGTTCGGACATTCGGTTCGGCACTTGCTCGAGCAGGCGTTGGTGCGGGGCTACCATCCATTGGATTTTGATGTGTGAACAAAAAAAAGTGTATTTAATATGAGTATATCTTCAGACGTTTTTCAAACCTAGATACAAGTATTTGTGCAAAGGCACTTATAAACCTTAGTGTCTAGTATACTCCTGTAAGATTGAAGCTTACTGGTATACTATGTGAAGGGTTAGGGTGCGACTGCAGTATGCGGTCTAATGATGAACGCACTCTACCAATTTGAATGTATGAGGGGTATGGAACTGACAAGTCAAGGTTTATAGGCAGATGAAAGTATCATCGGGGTAGAATAGTGCAAGGGGAGGTTACTGCACAATCTGAGGATAGTGAAGTAGATGTTTCCAATCAAAGAAATCTTGGTTTTGGGTTGAACGTCGCGACAAAGAAACTCTTTTTCTCTTAATCTAGCGTGAATGCGCTCATCCTCCTCCACAAATATTGCTTAGGCGACCTGTTCCTACAATTTTTTGAAAACTCTCGGAAAAATCATTTCTTTCGAGTTAGAGAATAGCAAATCAACTCTCTTCTGTCCACGTCCAATCCTGTAGAGTCTCACAAGGGTTACCTCCAGTGGAACACTTTTCACGATAGCAATAAATTACATCTTTTGTAATATTGTTTTCCCCGTTAAACCAATTTTATATGCCTATAGTAGTATGACCCAAGAATTTATATGCAAATAAATGATCAACTTCGTGCGCGCAGAATCCCACAAAATTCCATCTTGTCCATTCTCAACTGGCTTTCATTCCGTGGACTCCACGTCCTGTATTGTGATTTTCGACAAAAAACGAGCTGAAACTCTATTTCCTCCCCCCACCTCTGTCGCACTTAATGATATAGTAAAAGTCCTCAGCCTCTACTTTTAGTTAAAACATCGCATATTAAAGAAATTAAAGCTTTAAACGTCTGCAAATACCCATCGCATCCTTTCACAGATTGCAACCGTAAAACTCTATACTTCCCTTCTACCATACCCTAGTCCGATCTATCCTAGGTTATGGAATATGTATGGACTTGCACCCTTATCAAATGTCTCACTTCTAGATACAGTTCAAAGTTCTGCCATTTATATTTGCACGGGCGCTTTTCGCACTAGCCGTGCTTCAAGTGTAGCAGCCGAATCAGGTTACCTATCTCTACATTTTCGTCGACTTAGATGCTACTTTCCTAACCTCAGCCTTAGAACTTCCTCAAACCCAAGTTCGCAACATTCTCTTTAATTCCACCCCGGCTCGTCGTACTTATCGCTATCCTTTCAAAAACATGCTCTATTTTCTCATCTATTCTCTTCACAAATAAATTCACTTCCGTTGCCCAGTCGTCTGGCGTAGTCAAATGAACCAAGATCATTCCAATATTTTCAATTTCTGAATTTGGTAGACACCCTGAGAAATCCTCACAGCTCAAAAATTTAGATTTCCAGGCTTCATTTGGGTGGCGTATTTGCTCGATTTTCATCGCATTCATTGAAAAATCACAGGGGTACTTCAAGTGGGGAACCCGGTATCCTCTTTGTTTGGGGGGTACTTTCAGGAAATCGGTCCGAGGTTGATGATTTTTCGAAGTCCCTCTCGAGGGACTTGGAAGAATTTCGACCTCCGAGCTGTGTATAACAGGAGGGAGACTTCAAAAATTTCGACTCTCGACTTATAGAAGTCCCTAAGATAGGTCAGGATCACTGATAACTTTAGTTTTGCAGTAGGTCGAGACCTCTTTTATACTACTTTTATCCTAGGTCTAGGCGCCTTTGAATTCTCAATAATAAGACTAATTTGACTCATTGAACAGGTTCCCTGCGATCCTCGTTCAACTTCGTTAAGGAAGCTGTCGTTTTCTGTTAGGAGGGGCATCCTATCGGAGGCGTCCGTGTCCGACTTTTGAACGTTACCATTATCGAAAAAATATCTGTGATGATGATGATAGGAGAAAGACTTGGAAAAATTTCGACCCGCAAGTTGTATATATGATAGGACGGGGACTTGGATGAGTTTCGACATCTCTTGAACGCTGGAACACGGAGGGGAGGGGGTGTTGGACTTGAACTATTTTTGCCGATTTGGATTTTTTGCTGGATAGCACATGGCGTATGGCAGATTTTTCGAAATACCCGCCCCCTACCGCATGGAATAGGTCTTCTGTTGAAATTTTGACTTCCGAGCTAGAGATCGTTCTATGACGTCATCAGATTGTGACATCATAGAGACTGATTTATGACATCATCAGATCGTGACGTCATAGGGACTTCTCTATGAGGTCATTAAATCGCCACTTGGAAGATATTCAGTTATTGTTTTTGGAATCAGCGTTCAATTTCACTTTCAAGTCAAGTAAAACACGAAAAATTGAACCATTTTTAATAATTATTTGAAAATTTTGGTAAATTGATAAATTTTTGACGCATTTTTTGCTATAAATAACTCGGCTCAGACAAGTCGTAGAAAGTTGGGTAGGGGCGCAAATAGAAGATGAAATTGAGATACAAATTTTGCAGATTTAAAGTATACACCTAACGTTTTGCGTTTTTACGCTAGAACAAATTTAGTGCAAACCCCCATTGAAGTGGTAACATAGTTATGACAATCAACAGACTTTGTATGATGGGAGAGGGAGTTAGAAAAATTTCAACTCTCGAGTTACAAAGTGTATATGATAATGAGGAACCATATATATGTTAGGAGAGGGGATTGGAAGTACCCTCGATCAGACCTAATGCGTACACTCAAAAGATTAGCCGTTTCCCACGGAACTGCGAAACTTGCGGGTTCCCCGCTTCCATTGCGGAGTTTGCAAAGGCGTCTAAATTTTTGCTGGTAAATTTGTTGAGGAATATTTTTTTATAGAGGTATTTTCATGGAAGGTGCGCGATTCGCGAGAAAAATCGAAAAAACTTATTATTATCGGATGCTCTACCCTGTGGTAGAGGAAGGGCCACTTTTACAGGTGGTAATTCCTTAGAATGCTCAAGAGGGTAGACCATCTTCGATAAATGAGCTCAAAAAAACCTTTGTTGAATATTTGTGGCGAGTTTGCTTCTTCATACTACTTGCCTTTCATCACGCTCTGAGCAGAGGACCAATTTTTGGAGATCTAAACCGGCGTTAGTTGAAAGTTCGGTGCGATCATGATGAACATTCTTTGTGCATCAATGCTGGGTATCATTTTGCTCGTATGATTTTTCACCACCAACAACAACAAGAATGAAAGTCGTTGGTCAGTCTCCAAAATTCCGTTGACGTTGTTTCGCATCATGATCATCTTCTTCGCAAGATACGTGCAGATCTCGTAAAAATAATGATTACACACTTTACAGGATGTATGCGTGTTCGAATATCGGTATACTACCTAGTTTTCGATGGAATTCGAGACTACGTGCAAGGTTCATTAATCGTCCGTACGACATCGGCTTCTTGATACAATTTATTCTACTAACGACAAGAAATTGTTTGACAATATATAGTCCATAGAATCGATGGACATCTTACTCTCTATTTGCGGGGTTATAAATTCGAAATTGAATACGTGCTCCGTTTTGCGTGCCTTCGTCTATATCGCATCGATGAATTAATATAAATTCGTGTAGTTGGCGTAATTCTTATTTCCATTAGCTTCAATATTAGAGCGATCGCATTAGCGTACATTGTGTAAGCATGCAGAATATTCCATCTATTTATGCGAGATATGTTGAATGAGTCACGCCTCCGTATTGTCTATTCAGATGCAAAAAATGATGGAAAAAAAAAAAACAGTTGAGAGGACAGTCGTATTCACGTCGATTACTTCGCAAAAGGAACGAAACTGAATGGGATCCGGTTCCACTCGAATACTCACTCATAGAAAACTATCAACGGAATTTACAAGCCCTAGACGGACGCACATATGATATTGATTCCAGAAAGCTCCACATGGGAAATGAAACTCAACGTCGAATACTTTGATTGAATAGATCGATCGAAGGCTGCCTACAAATCGCTCGAGAAAACCTTGGACGGATATCTAGTTTCTACGTTCTTCTACAATAGTTGGCCAGCGAAGCAGCTCATCTAAACTCTTTTCGACAATTTAACCATACCGGACTCGAAAATATTTCAGTCAAAGAATTTTTATGGTCAACTCGTTATCAAACTTGGAAGTTTTCTCTTTCAAAATAGTTATCGCAAACTTTCTTTCTGCGGGTTATTCACGAGTCGAAACAGGGTAAACGCTCCTAAAGACGTAGAAACACGAGCGCATAAAAGTGAATGAAGCACCTATCGCGGTTAGATACGTTTACGAGAAGTACCGACATCTTGAAACGTTTAATTGATAGGTGTCTTCTACGATAAGACAATTCAGAGTAGTAAGGTACCATATTTGACGAGAAAATATTGGCTTTTATCGTTTCTCTTGTACTCACGACGGCGCTATATTTGCTAAGTGCAAAAGAGAAATGCAAAACGAGACACATTTCGCTTCATGATTTGCGAAAATGCTATTCGTTACAGTTCGTGTGCGTGCACCTGATTTAGAATCTGCTGTCGCGTCAGTAAACTGGGCACATAGAAAATTTGCAATGTCTACTGGAACGATGGTCTTGAAATTCTTTACAAATCTGCAATCATTGTTTTCTTTTGTTGAACGTTGACCCTCCTTATCTTCCCGTCAAAATTTCAGACATTTTGGTCGAGCATTTACTCAAAAATCTTTGGTCAGTTCTTCACAATAGACGGTTGGGGACTATTCTAGCAACAAATGACCTAAATAACTTCAAATTTTTGGATTTCCTGACAACAAGGATCGGGCCGAGGGTCGGACATTATCAGTGGCGTAGCTTGAGGTGAAGCTGGCTGGCCAAGCCCCGTCTAAATTCATTTTCCTGTTTATAGTCGTGCGTTGTCCTTAAAGTGACTTCTTCATGAAAGGCGAGGGGGATCATGAAACGACAAAGTTGAAACTTCTTAGTAGTAAAATGGTTTTGCAACCATTTTGTAACTCTCTTTGGAAAAGAACTAAACTTCTGCTTACGGGGCGTAGATTGAAAGGTTTAAGGACATGAGTGTTCTCTGAAGAATGCTTCCCTGAATAGAGTAAACGAACCCATTTAACTTTCCTCCCGGAGAGAGTGATGCTCTGAGGTAGAGAAGTGGTAAAGTCTAAATCTTAGAGATATGTTTCTTCCGGACCATACGATCAAGGCGTTAGAGTGGGCAAGATACTTTGTGACCTCAACCTCCTCAGAGAAAGCCTGACGGGAAAGAGAGATAGAAACAAGGCGATGGATGAAGCTATTGAAAGCGGCGGGCTTATAAGATGCAGGAAAGAAGGAAGAGGTATAGATATTAATATCTGTGCCGGTATTTTTACGAAAAATCCCAAAACTATGCACGCCATCCACCAGCAATGAAGATAGAAAGGTCTATAAAGCTGGTAAGGGCTCCTCCCCCCTGAATAATAAAATCAATGGTAGGATACCGACTGTTAAAGAAGGTGAGAAGAGAGTGAAGATCAGAAAGGGAGTCACTCCAGAGGCATAAGACATCATCCACATATCGGTGCCAAAAAATAATGTAGGGAAGGAGGTGAAAACCAGAATCGAAAACTTAATTCTCAGAACGTTTGACAAAAACCTCGAAGACCAATGATCCGAGGGGGAAGCCGATAGGGACACCAATATTAAGGGAAAACACATAGATGAGATACTAAGCGAAAGAAAGAATACCCTTCCATAAAATTCACATTGGAAGTCGGTGGCTTATCAATAAACTTTTTGGATTTGTCCATCTCTATTAATGATGGCATCCATGAGTTTGGTATTTATAGAAAGCAAACGTCGACCGATATCGTTATCCACGGTTCGTCCTTTTGTCCTACTGTCCATAAGATTGCGGCTTTCAATAGCCTAATTCATGACTGACTCAAATACCTTTGAGTCAGGCGGCTTTTCAAAAGGAACTTGTGACTATTAAGCACCTGGCCAGGGTTAATCAAGTTAGAGTGGATGTCGACCTAATGGTCCGGAGGGAGCTCACTAAAAATGCCTCGATTCCACAACCTCCCTCCCTAGGGACCACCTAGACAGTAGGAAGAGTTGAATTAGAATTCCTTTCCTGGGCAAGTTCTCTTTGAAATTGGGACGAGTCCTCCGCCCCTTTGGATTCCGGCCAGCATTTTATAATCCTAACACGGTTAAAAGTTTACTCGTAAGATTAAAAGACCCCGTTCCTGTGGCCGAGAGGAGTGGAGTTTATAGTGTAGCGTGCAACGACTGCTCGGGTATCTATGTAGGCATGACAGGCCGCCAGCTCCAGATTCGGGTAGCTAAGCATAAAAAGGCTTGGGAGAAGGGTAAATTGGGTGAATCGGCATTCTCCGATCATTTAATTGAGAGTGGCCATAAGTTTAAGGAAGGTTCTGAGGCCCTCCTCCATAGGGAGAATTCGTACTTCAAGCGGTTGGCTTTGGAAAATATCGAAATTATTAGACACCAAAATAATGAAGACATCACTGATCTAAACAGGTACATTCCTGATGAGGGATTGATTGAATTAGTGTATGAGAATGATTCACAATTTGATGACTCGCTAGTTCAATCATGAATTTCATCTCGTGTTCCTCTGTCTTCGTTGATGTTGGGTTCAGTCGCTTCCGTTCACTTACGCTTAGAAGATGGTTAATTAACCGAAAGCGCTCGCGGCTGCTTGTTTTTGTGTGGTATCTTTTGTAAAACGCTACTCTCTTTAGTACAACCCTTTTTAATCTTATGGAACTGTCTGTTATAGAGATCGGTAAATCCAAAAAGTTAATGGAAAATACCTCTATTTCCAAAGTAAACTGTATGGAAGGGTACCAGGAATTGAGATACCTCAGAAACTCATCAAGGAGATCTGGGGGACCAGTCCAGGTGCATAGAGCGTCATAAACGTACCTGTGCCAATAGTGAATATGATTAAGTAACACCTGGTTCGAGGAAAAGAGGTCAAGATCAAACTTAGACATGAAAATTTCGGAAATGAGAGAGCCTAAAGGTGATCCAATGGGAATCCCTACTTCATCAGGGAACCCGAAAAATTTCCCTTCGAATTTGCAATAGTTTGGGGACCAGCAAAGATTCAAGAGATCGATCACCCTTACGCTGGATAGTAGCGGCCTAGGAATATTCGGGAACAAACCAAGAACATCAAACGACCAGATGGTCGTTCCCGGGGGAAGACTTACATCCTTCAGGACGACAGTTAAAGAGGCGGAATTCAAAACCGAGTGAGGAGATTCAGAATCAATGCGATGTTTGAACCAACGATCCAGGAATTAGGCAAGGAGGTAGGTAGGAGAGGAGATGAATGAAACCACAGGTCGCATCGGGGTATTGTTCTTATGCACTTTGGGTAGCCCGTAAAGGAGGGGGGGGGTGTAGGGTTAGGAACAAGAAGGGCTTTTTTCATGGCTGGAGTCTTGATAATAGCCTCACACTTGTTGATGACACTCCTAACCTCTTGAACATGCTTAGGAAAGCTGAAATCCTCCCTCTTTTTGGCACCGCACTGCTGGAGCAATTCGTAGACCTTAGAAGAATAAGCGGATTTCTTCATCACCACAACAGCATTACCCTTGTCAGCCTTAGTGACGATTAAATCTCTCTCCTTAATCTTCCTCTTTAAACCTTGAATCACTCCTCCCAATTTGTTACTCATGCGAGGGACGGGGTTATTGCGGTTTATTTCAGCACCCACGCGCTGGGTATTAAAACCAGGGCCAATTTTAACAGCAAGACCCGCGACAACATTCGCCAAAGTTTCATCCTTCTTGAGGGGAGGTAGACTGAATTTCAAACTTCGAGGAGGGCTGTTTCTTCACTATTGAAAACCACCTGACTATCATTTATGAGGGAAGGGGGTGGAATTGCTGAACGACAACACCGTCACTCACCCCTTCCTCAACCACATTAACGTTATCATTCATTAGAGAGGGCAAGTTCCTATTTTTCTTCTCCTTCAGGTCCACCTCAAACTTCCGACACCTTTCATTGACGTCACGCATAAAGTCGGAGGAGCATACTGGAGAGTCTTGAATGGACCAAAAGGTTTAATTTTGTATTTACCATGCCATCTCCGCAACTCCGTTCTTATCCACTTCTCCCTCATATAATTTGCCAGTTTCTCAGTCGTAACCTTACAATCGGAATAGAACCGGAATTTTACGAACTTGGGTTTGAAATGCAACACCAAACACCGACGTTGAAGTAATCAAGAACTGGAAGGAGGGGCTTGCGCGGAAAAATACTCTTGGCATCGAAGGGGACAGACAAGGATAGAACTATCAGAGGGGAGGAGACGATTTATCCTCTCTACCAGTTCAGAAGAATTGTTAACAGCAAACCGAAACTGATAACTCTGATCGAGGAATTTAGAAAGCTCGAAAGTCGGAGAAGAAATGAAAGAAACCACCGCTGGCCTTATACAGGAATTTCTTGTGTGGTATAGTAAATTATTTCGATTGATTTCGGTCTTTCCTTCTTCATTCGATATGAGCCGGGATGTAGCTTCCCGTAGGTATCCTACAAGATTACCCAGTAAGGAGATTGGTCGGTAGGAAAGAGGGATGGTTGGGTCTTTGTTTGGTTTGAGAACGGGTATTACTATTGCTAGTTTTCAAATAGCTGAATGGATTGAAGATTCTATTTTAGAAAGGACGTGAAGTGAGAGATTGATTGTGGGTGGAGAAAACTCTGTAGGGATTTGATTGTAGCCGGGTGCTGAGGATTTGGAGCTTTGTTTTATGGTAATTGGGAATTTGTTTTAATAAATTACTCTCCCTTATTTTATTATTTGTTGCCGGACCAAGTATCTAAATGAAAACACATAATTATCGGGTTCCTCGAAAACGTTTTTCCATACAAAAGTTAGGATGGGCCTACATGATTCTGGAACTAGTCGGCGGTGAGTCGAGCGTATGATTGTCAAAGTAGGCTAATACTACTGCTGAAAATAATAACATATTTAATTCGATTTCCAGAAAAA
Source organism: Aspidiotus rigidus (assembly GCA_035079385.1). Taxonomy (NCBI): domain Eukaryota; kingdom Metazoa; phylum Arthropoda; class Insecta; order Hemiptera; family Diaspididae; genus Aspidiotus; species Aspidiotus rigidus. The sequence goes on along the minus strand of JAVHKY010000002.1, from coordinate 295,007 downwards.
AATTTTGTTTCTTCAAGACAATCAAATACTCGTACCACAACGTGAACACGATAAATGCGAGAAATTGGCTCAATTTTTTAATCGAGCGCTTTTCCGTCTACCTTTTCGTAATCAATGGTACACGAATTGATCGACAGTCGTCAGCCGCATACTCGTAATTATCGTACAAAAAAATCTCGAAAAAATTGTCACACGTACAAACGACTCTCCTCGGATTATCAAGTGACTCTTTTAATCTCGATAAATCGTTCTCTAGAGAGCACTCGACTTCAATTGCAGTACTCAAATTCCGAAAATTTCGAGTACGCGAGTTGGTCGGCCGGCTTCGAATGTAAAATTTATACAACGAAATTAAAAAAAAGGTTGAAAAAAATCGAAACTATCGTTACTTCGTTCTCGCAATCCTAATCACAAGAAGAACATTTTCATTCCATTCAACAGCATTAATGCTGTAATAAAGAATAACGTGATTTTTTCCCTCTTCAATTATTTTCACTTATTCGAGCACATCCGTTTATTGAATCACGAAATAAATGTACTACGGCTTTCTATAATTTCCTAAAAAAAAAATAGTAATAATAATAAAATAATAGTAGATAATTTATCTCTTTCCGGGCAGGTCTATTCACTCTATCTATAGCAATGAGGTGACAATAGCACACTACACTCGGAACGCACTGAATCCAAACTCTCGGGTACTTTTAAAACCAAAACAATGTTTTTAATTATTTCGGATTCTCTTTTGTCGACTATCTGTCTAATCTGTCACAGTTTATTGTACAAAAGAAAGGATTGAACGTCTACGACTCGCATCAGATATCGTTTTCAATACCGCTTTCATTTTAACCGTATAAATACTCGTACACAGTATTTGTAGATGCCGCCGGTTGCTCAGAACATCAAAATGCTAAAAAATAAACCGAAAGCGAGAAAGTTGATCAAATATTATAGTGAAATATACTGTTAAATGAAAAATACTCGGATCCATTGTAAACACTACAACACTTTTCCTGTAGTCGATTAACGCACTATTGTAAATTTGATTCGTTCACGTTTTGAGACCGGGAGCTCATCGCAAATTCTCTGATTGAAGGGATTTAAAATTACCGTACCCTTATTTTTAAAGTATTTTGTGTAGGAAACTACGTCCTTGTAGTCTGGCAGCGCTGAGTGGTCGGACAAATGGCCAAGAATTTAATCGGAAAGATCTGTAACTGAAATTTGTATCAAATTGTAGTCTAAGACGTACACTTCGAGAATCGATCAGTCTGGCAGACTTGACAGGCAGGATTCATGGTTCCAGAGAAGGTCAAAGTGCAAAATTTGGCCTTAAAATTACGATTTCAACAATAAACGTGAAGAAAATCTTATTGACTATTATTGAAAATATGTTACCACGTACATTTGGGGAAATTATGGGTAAGAACCGCAAGGGACAGGGAGGTATGGAAAAAGGTCGGGGAGGCCTATGCCCAGGAAAGGGCGTCCGGTAGACGTTACTAACCAGATCATTTTGTTCAATACGTCAATTTCTTGTTCTTTAATCGTTGTATCTATCATGGCAGAATACTCAAAGAGTAGAGTAAACGAAAAACCAATTACAAAGACCGCAGATATAAAGGAGAAGATGCGAGATCTTTCGGTTAACAAACCATCATCGGGCAAAGCTAAAACGCCACTGACCCAGATACGACTCATAAAACAGAATACCAACGAGATCAGGATTGAACGAGCGAGCCCTCGCGAGGTGACTCAAACTCGTAGACCAATTCAACTAAACCTTCGTCGAGAAAATACCTGTTGAGTACGATAATATCGTCACTGTTCAGATGACGCACTATTTCGATATTTTCCAACGCAACGCGCTTGAAGTAAGAATTCTCCTTGTGGAGAAGGGTAGCCGAACCTTCCTTGAAACTATGACCACTGGAGATAAGGTGGTCCGCAAAGGCCGAATCACCCAAATTACCTTTCTTCCAGGCCTTAAGGTGCTCCTCTACTCGAATTCCAAGCTGGCGACCCGTCTCGCCTATGTATACGCCGTTACAATCCTTGCACTCCAAGTTGTACACCCCGCTCCTCTCCCCCCGCGGGATGGGGTCCTTTAGCCTAACAAACAAACCCTTCACAGTAGTGAGGTTATAAAAAGCAGGCCTGAAGCCAAAGGGGCGGAGGACACGAATCAGCTTGGATGAAAACTCGCCCAAAAACGGGAGCCTGATCCAACGTAATCTCTTATTATTATTACCACTCAGATCGCGGGGAGTTTATCATAAAAAGTTCTTCGCTCAAAAAAGCCCTGCTTGTACCTAACCCTGTTCCTCCCCTCCTCTATGGGTTGCCAAAAGTTCACAAGATGAATACTCCTATGCGGCCTGTCGTCTCCTACGTCTCCTCCCCTGCCTATTTTCTGGCCAAGTTCTTGGATCGTTGGTTCAAGTCTCGAATCGAGTACGAGTCCCCCTACTCCGTTAAAAATTCGGTTTCTCTGGCCGAGAGGCTCAAAAATGTTACCTTGCCTCCGGGTACTAGCCTCTGCTCATTTGATGTAGCCGGCCTCTTTCCCAACATACCAAAGGCCCATACTATGCAGTATATGGGTGACCTACTTGTAAAGTTCAACATTCCTCATAACGAGATACAGGAATTTTTTGGCTTCCTAAATACGTGCTGGTCCCCTAACTTCTGTAAGTTCAATGGGAAATTTTACGAGTTTCCGGCATCCCCATCGTCTCTCCTTTGGGCTCTCTCGTTTCGGAGATATTCCTGTCCAGATTTGAGGTTGACTTGTTTTCCTCTGGCCAAGTGCTACTGAGTCACATCCACTACTGGCACCGATATGTGGACGATATATTATGTGCGTGGACCGGTCCTCAAGAGCTCCTTGGTGAGTTTCTTCAGTATCTGAATAAAATGTATCCCTCCATAAAATTTACTACAGAAATTGGAGGTTCTTCTATAAACTTTCTGGATCTCACTATCTCTGATAGAGATGGGGACCATGAATTTGCGATATTTAGGAAGGATACTTCGACCGATACAGTTGTCCACGGATCGTCCTTCTGTCCATTTTCTCATAAGATCGCTGCCTTCAATAGTTATATTCATCGACTGACTAACATTCCGCTAAGTCAACCAGCTTTCCAAAAGGAGCTGGCGACCATTAAGCACTTGGCCGCTGTGAATGAGGTCAACTCGGACACTGACCGTATGGTCCGTAAAAAACTTACGAGGAAGGGCCTTGATTCTACCACTTCCCTCCCCCGCGATCTGAGTGGTAATAATAATAAGAGATTACGTTGGGTCAGGCTCCCGTTTAAGGGCGAGTTTTCATCCAAGCTGATTCGTATCCTCCGCCCCTTTGGCTTCAGGCCTGCTTTTTATAACCTCACTACTGTGAAGGGTTTGTTTGTTAGGCTAAAGGACCCCATCCCGCGGGGGGAGAGGAGCGGGGTGTACAACTTGGAGTGCAAGGATTGTAACGGCGTATACATAGGCGAGACGGGTCGCCAGCTTGGAATTCGAGTAGAGGAGCACCTTAAGGCCTGGAAGAAAGGTAATTTGGGTGATTCGGCCTTTGCGGACCACCTTATCTCCAGTGGTCATAGTTTCAAGGAAGGTTCGGCTACCCTTCTCCACAAGGAGAATTCTTACTTCAAGCGCGTTGCGTTGGAAAATATCGAAATAGTGCGTCATCTGAATAGTGACGATATTATCGTACTCAACAGGTATTTTCCCGACGAAGGTTTAGTTGAATTGGTCTACGAGTTTGAGTCACCTCGCGAGGGCTCGCTCGTTCAATCCTGATCTCGTTGGTATTCTGTTTTATGAGTCGTATCTGGGTCAGTGGCGTTTTAACAGGGAACCTGTTTTATGGGGGGCTATTTGAGAAATCTGCCGTCCGCCGTCCGCCGTGCGCCGTGCGCCGTGCGCCGTCCGCCGTCCAGCGAAAAACTTAGAAAAATTTCGACCCTCGAGCCATATATGATAGGAGAGGGACTTAGAAAAATTTCGACTCTCGAGCTATATATGATAGGAGGGGGACTTAGAAAAAATTTCGACTCTCGAGCTATAGATGATAGGAGGGGAACTTAGAAAAATTTCGACTCTCGAGCTATATATGATAGAAGGGGGACTTGGAAAAATTTCGACTGTCGAGCTATATATGATCTAGGCTTCCTTGAATTTTCAATACCAAATCTCATTCGAATCATAAAACAGGTTCCCTGCGTTCCTCGTTTAACTTCGTTAAGGAAGCCGTAATTTTAGCTTTGTCCGATGATGGTTTGTTAACCGAAAGATCTCTCATCTTCTCCTTTATATCTGCGGTCTTTGTAATTGGTTTTTCGTTTACTCTACTCTTTGAGTATTCTGTCATCATGTCGAGCCATAACGTTTCGGACCGTGTCAATTCCGTTGTATCTATCATTATTCTTACTCTGGAGTTTCGATTCAAAATTCGTACCTAGGCCTTCCGCAAGGATTCCCCTTATCCCCAACACTGTATCTTATTGAGAAAACGATTCATTTAATAAACTGAAGTACTAGAGTCAACGTTTAAGCAAAAAACTTGATTGTAGGTACAGGTGAAAAGTCGTGTGTTGCTTACGCGGCTACGTAAGCATTTTTGAAGTACATACTTTCTTCCTTCGCTCAAGAAAGAAATTCTTTCACTCACTTCAACTTTAAACAGAAGAGTTTCCAAGTCCACTTTCCATTTTTTCATGCTGGTTCAACATTTTAGTAGTCATTAACTTTTATTTTCAAAATAGATCATTCGACAAATTTCGTACATAGCACACGCAAAGTTACACTATTTACGGAACGTTGCGCCCCATAAATTTTTCACGCACATTCGCAAACGTACACACTGTATACCCATCGTAGTAACCTACAGACCTATCTCAAAATAACGAAGGTAACTTCTCGAACACGTTACAACATTACAATGGGTAACAATTTGACATTTTTTCCTCAGTCGAGCATGCTCACCTTTTCGCCGAATATAACGGATCTCGGCCGACAAAATATTTTATTTATCGACGCTCGGACACATTGTACTCGACATTAATGCATAGTAAATGAAAACAAGCGTATTAATGGCTGTGCCTCCTCACTTCGGACAGGCCAGTTTACATACTTATTAATAATTTTTTAATTCACTCTAACTTTCCCCTCGATGATAATAAATATGAAAGCTAATTTTAAAAGTAAACAACAACAACATGGAAAAATGTACAACGATTTGTCCGCCTTAAGAAAATAGCTGAAGATGAAAACACAATACGTTAATATCGTCATCTTTGCGTGAAAATTTAACGCACGTCGCGTGCGCATTACACTCCTTGAACTTTTTTAAATAAAAGCGACAGTAAATAGGTTGCGTTTAGGAATATCGTCCGTAAAACCGGCTGCTGCTGCTACTGCTGCCCTATCCTAATAAATTGAAAGGAAAATAAACGTGTAAAAATATGATTGTTATCATTAGCATAATGCAAAAGCAGTTCGGGTCAATGACTTATAGAGAGTCCATACAGGAAACGACACGTACAAAAAGCGCCGAGGGCGAGTTGACACTAGCAGTAGAAACACGACTGGCGAAAAAATTGGTAGACGGTGCTACAGAATCGAAACGGTAAAGGGTAGAAGTTTCGAAGACTCGTCAGTGAAAGCAACCACAGATCGAGACTAAGTCAAAATTAAAAGAAGGGAATAACACACCAATTTGTAAAAATATGCGTAGCTGAACTCGAGGCAAATCACCCGTGAAAAGTATGAGAACTCGATTGTTTAAGTGCCAGAACAGAGATTCCTTTCGCGAAAAAGTGTCGAAATGCGCTGAGTAAAGTGTCGTTGAGGAAAGTGATTTACCAGCGGGGATTTGGATAAAGAGTGGATCGCTCTAGCTGAAATCGGCGCACGGAGTCAGTGTGATCTTTAAAAACCTAATAATAAGTTCGCTGCAGTCCAGACGACTCTGCAACATGGTTCACTGATGAGTTGTAGATAAACTCTGAAGTAAGCTTGCACCAGCGTCCTTTGCACAAAAAATATTGGCGGTCAGATAGATCAATTTAAGATCAGACTGGTTAATTACGTATCATTGGGGTGTATGATGACGACTTCATGACTACAACAGTGATTAACGATTACCTGAAGAACAACTCTTCAGAGAGCAGCAGGTGCTGGTATCTAACGTGGAAGATTCAAAGAACAATAAGTTTCGCTAAAATGAACCTGATAGTCCAGTCATACGGAACATAAGCCCGGTACAAATTTCCAGCAAAGATTTGTTTTTAGAAGTACGTCAAAAATGACCATCTTGAAAGTTCTTGAAAGTTTTTCATCTGTAAATGTCGAGCTTCCTTACCCAACAGGCCGAACGTCCAACGAAGATTTTTCTTGCAAACAGTAAAACCTCCAATGAAAATACCTTGGTAAGAAAATCCTCATTAAATTCATAAGCCAAAATTATTCTTGTGATTTTTCGATTAACGCGATGAAAACTGAGCAAACATCATTCCTCGAAAGTAAAGCTGACACAGCAGCATTTTAGCTAAAGACGCCCAAGATACAAATAGTTTTTTTTTTTTTTTTTTTTTATTACATCCAACCTGAGAAAAATTATAAAAAGAAAACACAAAAAAAAAAAGGAATAGGGGGGAAAAATTATACACATGCATAAATGTATTAAAAAAAAAAAGAAAAAAAAATTAGAAGCCATTGCAGACGTTGCAGTGGCAGCGGGGAACCCGCAATTCCTTAACTCGACCTCTCAGGTGGTGTGGAACTGAGTTGATAATCTTGTCATATAATTCAAATCGAAATTATCATTCTACATTCCCTCCTTTCATATATAGCTCGAAAGTCACGATTCTTCCAAGTCCCCCTCCTATCATATATATCTAAAGACTTGAAATTCTTCTAAGTCCCCCTCCTATCATATATAGCTCGAGTCTCAAAATTTTTATAAGTTTTTGGTTGGACGGCGGACGGTAGCTCGAAAGTCAAAATTCTTCCAAGTCCCCCTCCTATCATATATAGCTCGAGACTTGAAATTCTTCTAAGTCCCCCTCCTATCATATATAGCTCGAGACTCGAAATTCATGTAAGTCCCCCTCCTTTCATATATAGCTCGAGACTCGAAATTCTTCCAAATCCCGTAACCTAACCTAACCTTAGGTTACTAACTTCGCGGACGCGGACGTTTTCTGAGGATGTAATCTCCTAACAAAATGGATAGCGGGTTCCCCGCTAAAAGTGAATACAATAGACTCCGACATAGCAATCCGTTGTAAGGACTGGAGCCCCGAGTTTGACTTCTTGTATTAAAAGAGTATGATTTAATCGCTCTTTAGAATTTAAAAAAAGTAAATCATAAAATTAAAAAAAAAACTCTTAAGCAAAAACTAGGCTAACTTCACCCTTTATTTTCAAAAACATTCACGACGTTTCGAACGAGTAACCGTTCTTTATCAAGTGAGAAAACGAACTGAGAAAAAAAATATATAAATACCAGAGGTAAATGAACACAGATACAGCGAACACAAAACACGAAATTACAGGACAATGAATCACACATATCTTTTGAATAGCGTCGAATAATACAATTTTAAATTACCGCAGTCCGTTTTGAAATTCACAGCTTTATCATGAGTCATAATTTCCACGATTTCACGGATCTTTCTCTTCCTGTTATTGTCTACGTGAGCTAAGATGGACGGATTATCAAAATCAAACTTATGTTTAAATATTCTAGAGGGAAAAAAAAAAAAAAGGTTGGAAAGAGGATGGCTACTGGGCCTTACCTCGAAGGAAAAACGGAAACAATGAATTGAATTTAAATGTTGATGGAAGGAGGTAGGTCAGAGATAAATTTGAAAATGTGTGAGGAAGAAAGTTGTACGGAGTACATTGTGGCAGCAGGAAGGAGTAAGAATTGTATTTGGGAAAAAGAACTGTCCAAATTTCTGAGAGGCGACGACAGATGGCAAACGTTCGACGACTTTAAAGCCCGCAAATTCAGTGTCTGGACCATAGTCACCAACAGAAGAAATTTTCGGGAATCGAAATGCACATGCTCCCCCCCTTTTTTTTTTGAAAAGTTTGCAGTGTAAACAATCATACGATGGGATGTGCATTTGGTTGAAGCCACTACCAGTACCACCTGAGGCGAAAACATTTCCTCTCGGCCAAAAAAGAAAAGGTGACAGGACGAGTAAAGCCAAACCCGCTCTCGTGGTGCAATACATTTTTAATCATAGAATGATTTTTCAGTTTTCAACTTATTTTATAATTGAAGCGTATGCTTACTCTTGTATTATACTAATTTTTCAGTTTAAAGTTTTAATTTTTCGTGATTTTTTTTTTCTTTTATGTACTTTTTTTATGTTTACGCACCATTTTTGATGTTCACATTTATTTTTTTTCGTGAAATGATTCTTAACCGCTCAAAGACTTTTTTTTCGTGATTTCGGACTTTTCATTTCGTGCGAAAAAATCCCACCCATTTCAAAATGCTTAATGATCGAAGTAAGCCAGCTTCTCAGATTTTCAACTTTTGGAGTGCGAGGTTGATGACTTCACGGAGAGGGAAGGGGTCTCAGAAAAATTCCTATCTCTGAGCTTTATATGATAGGAGGGGGACAGAAAAATTCCGACATCCGAGCTATATATGATAGGAGGGGGACAGAAAAATTCTGTTTTCCGAGCTATATATGGTATGAAGGGGAATTGAAAAAAATTCTTCCCTCGAGCTATAGATGGTATGAAGGGGACTCGGAAAAATTCCTATCTCCGAGCTGTATATGATAGGAGGGGGACTTGGAAAAATTCCTACCTCCGAGCTATATAATTATGATAGAAGGGGGACTTGAAAAAATTTCGACTCTCACGCTATGTATTATAGGAGGGGGACTTGAAAAAACAACGCTTTCCTTGAAATTGCAGCGCGTTCAAATTGTCACGTCATGATTTTCAGGACTTGCAAAAACTTTAGGCTCTGGGTATACGGAACAGCGGGTTCCCCGCCCGCTGCCATTGCAGTCTTGCAATGGCATCTAATTTTTTTTTCAAGTTCCCCTGCTATTATACATATTTCTCCAAAGTCCGGCCCTGTGATGTCACAATTTGATGACGTCATAAGTCAGCCTTGTGATATCACGATCTATATTTTTCAGATCCGACGTGCCTCATAAAATAGTCGTTCAACTCCGTTAAAGAACCCGTGCGTTTTCCCGAGTCCCTCTCCTATCATGTATAATTCGAGAGTCGAAATTTTCCGAAGTTTTTGGCGAGATGGCGCACGGCAAGTTTTGTAAAGGGAAAACCCATAGAACAGGTTTCCTCTTGAAATTATATTGTTTTGACATTTTTGATGTCTTTACCGGCCCCCCAGCCTCATTAATGTTGAAGGAGGAGCAGTTTCAGGAGTGCCGTGAGAGAAATTTAAATATCAAAAATATCGAATTTCGATTAATTACAAAGAATTATTCGTGGAAACAAAAAAATAAATGAATTTTCGTTCATTTTTTTGATGTTTGATGTTGAGAATTCTCTTAAAATACTACTTGGATTGCTCCTCCCTCGACTTTAGCAGCACGGTGACGGTCCTATTCTCATCATTTGCGCATGTACCTATCTTATATATAGAGACCGGATTCTTCGGCATTTGCCGAATGAGCTCCTGTGAAGGCAGATGAGTAAAAATGAAATAGAAGTACGTTTTGTGGTATTAGGGCCCCAGGAAAAAAAATTTCATTTTGCCGAAAAATGCCGAAATCGAAATAAATGCCGAAATGGGGGGGGGGGGGACGCCGAAAAATGCCGAATTTGTCATTTCAGAAAAATAATACTTTATCTACGCATACACAACGCAAAATCGGGAAGCAGTCTATAAAAGAACCTCGATAAGCCGGATTTGGCGAACCTACCTGACGCTATTCAAAATTTGGAGAAAAGAGGTTTGACTGTACGTGCTCAAATTAAGATCGACGACATTCGTCAAAAAATGAGCATGATTCCAGGTGCTCGAGGTAAAATCCTTAAAAAGAAGACTGAAGATGTGTTCAGAAGGAATCCCGGCCTGGAATTCATGGGGGCAGTTGACGCTGCAATGACCGACAAAATTATGGATGCATCTGTTCATAGGGATCCTCTTATCATGAGTTCGTACGCGTATGCCCCAATAGTGTCTGTCGACGTTGAGAGGTCGTTCTCGGAATATAAGTACGTCCTCAATGATCGTCGACACAACTTCACTCATAGTAACCTTCAGAAGCACCTTCTTGTGTTACATAATAAGAAGTCCCTGTAGAAAAAGATAAATATGTCTGTATTTTTCAAATTTTCGCGACCTAATTTTATTTTTTCTATTTTTGTGACTTAATTTTCTGATTTTCAAACGTTTTTGCCGAATAAAGCCAAAAATGCCTTATTTAGTGCCGAAAAATCCGGTCTCTACAGTTATATAGTTCCTTAGATAAAGGAACAGTCAGTGGGAGAATCCCGATTGCGGCCAATTTCAGACGTTCCGATTGCGGCCCAAAAATAGAACGGCCCGATTGCGTCCCGATTATCGAAGCCCCCTCAGAAGGCGAAGCCCGATTGCGGCCACCCAACGCAGACAGTACCCGATTGCGTCCCCACCAACTCATTCAAAAATATTTATACAATTAATCGGTCTATTCACGATAACTATCACATCAAAATTTTAAAAATTGAATTTATAAAATAATATGGTTATTTGAAACGTAGGTAGTACTTAATTTAAAATATTCAAAATGCCTTCGGTAGATTACGGTAGCTTGTCATCTGAACGAATGTGAAATCATCAATCTTCTTCGTTCGGTACTCGTCAATTTTCTTCTCAAGAAACGCCATTTTTTTACCAGTAGGCTTGGACACCAATTTTGCCTTTCTCGCAGCAGAATTAAGAATGAGTTCGGTATTCGTCTGCACATCGCGTAGTACGGACAGGAAAACGAAAATGTTCGGGTGAGGCGTGTAAAACCGTTGATTGAATGCCGAATGAAAACTTTCGCACGCATTGGTTGTTGTAACTGAGGTGCTGCTCATTTCAGCCCACAATGTAGGAGGGTAACGAGCATTAGCACGTATGTATTTAGTTGATAGGTATCGTAGCAACTTTTTCACGTCTGCATCCTTTGCGACATCGTTTTGCATAAAATGTTTCTGAAAGCAAGGTTGTACCATCTCAGGACTGAGGAGAGGAAGACCAAACAGGTAAGTAAGGAATTTCCCTTTCGGTGTATCTGTGTTATAATCAGTCGCCAACCCAAGCTTCTGTATTTTACGCCACCAAGCTTGGCCCAAGTGGAAACGACAACCGCGGATTCGGACTTGTCGCCAAACAGCCCGCACGGCAAGGTGAATGGCTTTCTCGAAGTCAGCGTAAACGACGGCAGGCGCACTAGTCAACTTCCTACGAGTGAGTTCTTCCTTAAGCACTTGGAATACTTGCTTGTAAGCGGCCGTGGTTTTCTTTTTCAAGAGACAGTAAACAAGAGGGACGTAGTGTCCATTCAGAAGGCCATGAATTGAGAAGAGCTGCAGAAAATGTTTCGTACAGCATTTAAATGTTCCGTCGACAAACCATGCTGCACTGTGGGAGAGTGCTTTGAGATTAACCGACGAAGAGAATATTACAACATTACGAACGTGATCATTCTCCAAAACAAATGATGGATCAATGCACTCCTCTACTGCGTCCGATTGAAGGAATTTATGCACCTCCTCCACATTTTGAGGATGGGTTGGCAGTGCACTCCGCCGCGAACCGTAAATGGCTTTCCTGATGCAAACTTCATCACCTTTATCCAGCAATTCAGTCCCAACCGACAGCTCCTTCATACATTTGAGCATTAATTTTTGAGGACGCTCACACAAATCGTCAAGCGCCTTCCTCTTTACCGCGTTGCGAACTTTTTGGCGCTCCATCTTTTGGTCGGGCTCCCGTTCATGATTGTGCACTAATTTAGTATCAACAATATCGCCAAGAGCGTTCAACTTCATGAATGCAGTACACGTTTTTACAACACAACACCATCGAGTATGATCATTACATAGTTTTTTCTGAAAACGAATTTTGAAACCGTCAATTATTTGCAATTGTGTACCACGTTCACTAAACATTTTGTGGTATCTCTAACAAACGTTGATGCAGACAGTCGGACTGCAGGAAATGCGATAAGGTACTGAATGTCGAATACTGAAGATTCGATGTTTCTCATACTGTTCATGTATCTACTTGCAACGTCTTCATACATTTGCTCGAATATTAGTCATGAAACCATCCCCTTTTCTCATCATACATACTTCAACATGATCGGCGGCGAAAAACAGTCATCTCATATCCGGGCCGCAATTTGGCTGTTGATATTTCATAATTTGGTGGTTGAATTCTTCCGGCCGCAATTGGGACGTTAATATTTCGGCATAGGATTCATCGGGCCGCAGTTGGGCTCCACAATTTGTGAACGGGACGCAATCGGGCTATCCCCGGAACAGTAAAAATATCTACCAGTTTAAACCTCTTTGTGACGTCCGAGTCATCAACACCCTCGAAATCATTTCTTCGTGACGTCATCAAATTAATAAGTTACGATTTCTTCTTTCTTTCTCTCTCTTTCTCTCTCGGATTTGCAGATTTCTGAATTCGGTCGGGAATTCCAAGGCCATCAACGGGAAGTAGGCAGAAGCCTAGTTTAAGTCGAGTATACTGTAGTCTAATATCAGTATAGCGTAAGGTGGGCCTGATTTAAAGATAAAAAGAGTGAATTTTTCTGGTCCATGGAAATGATTCTTAGTGTAGTATAATAAGTTGACTATTCTGGAGCAAGTCAAGGATTCCTCGCAAATTTTCTGGCGAGCGGAAGATTAACTTGGATTCTGACTCGCACATTTCCAGTAGATGGTTGGGGTGCCGGTAAAGACATTAGAAAGACGGAACCCACTTTCAAACTTGCGAATTGTCGATAGCGAAGAAAGACACAGAAAAGACATCAACCGGTTCAAACCTCCTTGTGACGTCATCACTAACCCCTGAAATCAACACTTCGTCATCTTGAATTTGCATTGACGTCAACATCCGCAACGTCATTAATTCGTAACGTCATCAGCATTTCCCTCCTTTGACAGAAGCCTAATGTAATCTAGTACATTGCATGTTAAGCCTAGTACTTAATATTCTAGTATTAATTTAGCATAGCATAGACGTATACCTTGCCTCGTCTAAGCTAAAAGCCTGGTTCAAAGCTAGTATAACAAAATTTGATCTCGAAATATTCAGTTTACTTTAAAGACTCGGAATACGATGCTCTGTAGTAAAGGAAAAAATTTGTGTATGTGTATTAAGTCACTTCAAAATTCATTTTCGTGGAACAATTTACCTGCACTTCTTAATTAACCTCGTTAGGAACCTATTTCCACGTGCTGCGAGTACAAGTTTTTTTCGGCGTTTTGTAGTTAGTGATTAAAACTTCGTGAAAGTTTCGAGCCTGCTTCTCCGAAACCAGGATGAACGATGAATACTCGCTATTGACGTATATTAATTAGCTGGTATTCTTTCTACGGAAAATGATACCATAGATTGTTGACAGAAGGGATCCAAGTTTTCGTTCGTTCTTATATATTTTTACTCGAAGTTGCGTCTGTGTTTCGTTGGGTTTTTATTCGATCGAGCGCTTTCTGAAAGATACCCCGGTATTATCCATTTCCATGGTTGATAGCTCGAAAAAAGTCCAGGAAACACGCGAATAAGAAGCCTGTATACGATAAGCATACGTAAACACAAACACGAATACAATACACTAGTACCGTAGTCCCAAGAAAGTTCAATATTGCGTTCAACGTCCGCGCGTGTAACCTTTGGAGTACGAGAGTTACGGGTGGGCAGCAGGAGAGAGAAGGAAATCGAAAGAGTCGAAAATTAGACGGAATTAAGAAATCGGTTACAGGGGTGGATATTTCTGTGTACATTCACTCATTATCTTCACTGGCGGGCTGTTATTCTTTCTGAATAACCATAGCAATTTTCAGTTCTCGCGCAAAGCTGCATAAAGGCTTCCGCCGACGTCTTCCCCGCTCTCGTAGCAGTCAATGTACGCACCGCGAGATAAGAGCGGAATAATGTTGAATAAAACGTATTCCTGTACCGCTGTCACTCGGTCTAAGGCATAACTTCAAACTACCAGCACGACGATAATACGTAATGAGGAAACGCGGGAACGAAATTGCGTCGACGCATCAAGTATCCGCGGCGTGGCGCGTTTGCTCAAAAGTTTGTGTAATTTCCCATCTTGGAGTGAATACGTGTAGTATACGTACGCGGATAGGGAGAGCTTTTTTTTTTTTTGTTATATCGTAGATTCGAAATGGTGCCGGTAAGCGGTAACACGCGGTCTGCTATACCGGCTTTGTCGTCGACTGCGTGGTGTCGCGCAGGTCTGCCAAGCTGCCGATGAAAAAAGTTATTTTTGAAAATCATCTTTCAAAAGATTGTACAACAATAGTCGGCTGACGCAGCAGAATTTTCGGGCGAGTTGCATTCACCCTAAAATATTCAATTACTATACTATATGACGCCGTTTGCGGCATTCCCACTATAGGCTAAACTTCTTATCGACAGAACAACGCGTAGGTTGAAAGCCCTGTCGATACGGAGTGTAAAAGGTGCGAATTCGAACTATTCGCCGAGCAACACTGCTTCTTCCTCCGGTAGGAAATGTCTCCGTAAATTTCGCCCTTTCTCGACGCTAACGCTCATTCGCATCCCATCGTCGAACCCCGCCGCGCTTTTTCAGTCCGATGCTATTGACTGACGGCCCTTACCGCCCCAATGCGTTTCACCAACCCTCGGACTCACGTAACTCGCGATTTTTGTTTTTCGAGTCTCGTCGTATATTTCTTTTTCTTCTCTTCGTTTCCTCAGTTTGGGTTGTGTATAACGCAAGCCCGACACCGACTGTTTCGACCAGACATTCCTGGTTGAAGGGGTTTTCCACGTTTCTTCTCTCTCTTTCTCTCAAGTGCACATCATTTTTCCGGCCGACGTAAACTATTTGCTTTAATTGTTTTTCTTTCTCTTTTTAATGAATCCAAAAGCCTTTTGTTTTACTCGTATCCATTTACTCGGTACGTGTACGTCAACCTATCGTATACTGGAACATTACATCATCGGTTTAACGCGTAAGGAGATTTGCTTTTTTTTCTTGAGTATACTTGCGTTTGGCAAACTCGAGAAATGAAAATAATGGGGAAAAATGGAGCGCCCTATCAGTAACATAGTCGATAAATCACGAGGCGTAATATGATACGAAAATGTCTGTAAGACCGTGTTATACCGTGTCGAACGTATGTATTCGCCAAGTTGTAGGGCCTCTCGGAAGAATGAAGTCTCAGGATGAAATCGCTGTCATTTTTACGCGCGTTCCCACGAGTTCAAAGGACTGCACAAACGACATTCGTTGAGAATAAATTGATAGGACGTGATAGCGACGTCATCTTGTCTCGTATATAATTCAAAATAGATGACAGATTTTCTGTTATATATGTACTATACTGAAATAATGATGTTCCTGCACACTCGGGTATTGTCCTTTTCTCAAGATCAATTTTGATTTTTTTATGTTTGGTACAGAATGTTTTACGAGAGTTGGAGCAGAAAAAACCACAACTCGACGAACTGGTGCACACGGCGGAGAATTTGAAAGCCGATTCGAATCGACAGCAATTACATGGCAAAGGTAGGCTAATTTTTCGTATCTGTATACGTTTTCCTTTCAGACAAAACGAGACTTTTGGGCTGCGATGTACCGATGGGAAGAGGCTAAAGAAAACCTTCTACCTTTTCTTGTCGAACTTCATAGTCTTTATGTACTTAATTTTTTTGTTGTTTGTTTTGCACGATTCTCATTGTACAGTTCTGAGCATGTAATGTAAATGCTATACCAATCTCTGTATGATCTTCTTGGTGAAAGAACTTCGTTTAGATTACAATTCGTTGGAAAATTCTCTTCGCAGCTTTCAAATTCTATTCATTCCTGCCCATTTCTTATGCATATGCATTATGCAGGCATCGTATATTTCCTGTGCCTAATTCTCTTCATAACTTTGAGAGGTCCCTTCTTCCGTACTGGATTTAGAATTTGGCATTTCTTGAAGCCCTATGGTTTTTTTGAGGCACGGTTGTGCTCAAGCATTGAGTTCTAAACGCGAAAAAGACGAATACTCCGAAGGGAGAGTAAACCTTGCAAACCGCCGAAAATACAAAACGACGAGCGCTTTCGGTTAATAAACCGTCTTCAAGCCTGAAATGAAAGCAACTGACGAACGGAGGAGAAGAACAATGTATTAAGATTGGCTAAACGAGAAATCGCGGTGTGAATCATAGACCAGTTCGATCAGGCCATCCTCCGGAATGAACGAGTTGAGTACAGTGATACCGTCAGTGTTGCGATGACACATTATCTCTATATACTCGAGGGCGATGCGCTTTCGGTACGAATTCTCCTTATGGAGGAGCTTTTCAGATCCCTCACGGAAGCTGTGGCCATTATCAAATGATCAGCAAAAGCTGACTCCCCTGTGCGTCCCTTCTCCCAAGACTTCAGGTGCTCAGCTACTCCAACTTTCATTTGGCGGCTGGTCTCACCAATATAAAAGCCTCCACAATCCCCACAATCCAACTTATAAACACCACTCCTCTCATCAATGGGTATGGGGTCCTTCAGTCTCACAAACAAACCCTTAACTGTTGTAGGGTGTAGAACGCGGGTCTGAAGCCAAACGGGCGAAGGGCTCGACCCAATTGCTGAGAGAACTTCCCCAAGAAAGGGAGACTGATCCAACGCAAACGGCGATCACGGATCGTGTCTCGGGGGAGGGAGGTGGTGGAATCCAGGAGGCCCCTCGTAACTTTCCTCCGAACCATCACGTCAACATCGACATTGACCCCATTCACTCTGGCCAGGTGTTTTATTGTGATTAACTCTTTCTTGAAGGCAGACTGACTCAAAGGAATACGAGTCAGTCTGTGAACTAGGCTATGAAAAGCAGCCACCATGTGAGCAACAGGACCGAACGAACCACCGTGGACTAAAACATCGGTCGTAGTATCTTTCCTGTAAATTCCAAACTTATGGATACCGTCTATTATAGAGATCGATAAATCCAAAAAGTTAATGGAAAATACCCCTATTTCCAACGTAAATTTGATGGAAGGGTACCAGGAATTGAGATACCTCAGAAACTCACCAAGGAGATCTGGGTGACCAGTCCAGGTACACAGAACGTCATCAACGTACCTGTGCCAATAGTGAATTAGATTAAGTAACACCTGGTTCGAGGAAAAAAGGTCAAGTTCAAACTTAGACATGAAAACTTCGGAAATAAGAGAGCCTGAAGGTGATCCAATAGGGATCCCTACTTCGACAGGGAACTCGAAAAATTTCCCTTCAAATTTACAGTAGTTAGGGGACCAGCAGGTATTCAGAAGATCGAAAAAGCTCATTGTGGGGAATGTTGGCTCTGACGAGTAGCTCACCCATCCGCTGGATAGTAGCAGCCTTGGCAATATTCGGGAACGAACCAACAACATCAAAAGAGCAGATGGTCGTTCCCGGAGGAAGTCTTACACCCTTCAGGACATCAGTTAAAGAGGCCGAATTCAAAACCGAATGAGGAGATTCAAAATCAATGCGATTTTTGAACCATCGGTCAAGGAATCTGGCAAGGAGGTAAGTGGGGGAGAAGACGAAAGAAACAACGGGCCGCATCGGGGTATTGTTCTTATGCATTTTAGACAGCCCGTAGAGGAGGGGGGGTGTGGGGTTAGGAACAGGGAGGGTTTTTTTCAGAGCAGGAGTCTTGATAATAGCCTCACTCCTGTTGATGACACTCCTAATTTCTTTGACGTGCTTCGGGAAGCTGAAATCCTCACTCTCTTTAGCACCACACTGCTGGAGGACCTTGTGGACCTCGGAAGAATAGGCGGATTTCTCCATCACCACAACAGCATTTCCCTTGTCCGCCTTAGTGACGATTAAATCTCCCTCTTTAATCTTCCTCTTTAAACCTTGAATCACTCCTTCCAATTTATTACTCATGCGGGGGAGGGGGTTATTGCGGACTATCTCGGCACAAACTTTCTGGGTATTAAAACCAGGGCCAATCTTGACAGCAAGATCCGCAACAACATTAGCCAAGGTTTCATCTTTCTTGAGGGGAGCGTATTTTCTGCGGTTTGCAAGGTTTACTCTCCCTTCGGAGTATTCGTCTTTTTCGCGTTTATAATGGATAGCTGTAATTTAGAGGAACGGATTCGTTTCATTGAGGTCTAATTCTCGCATAGGGTTCGAAGCTCCTCCTCCTCACAAATTTGAAGATTTAACTTCACTTCCTCTTGGGGCTCAAGTTTCTCATATCTGCCAAACCCGTTTCCTCTTAAGGAAATAACTAGCGGTGTTTTTTAGTCCCTACTTTTTTTTTAGCATTGTGGCACAATTCAGATCTGAACGAGCTTGTTCTCCAAAAACTGACTTACTTATGAACTTTTTTTTACTCTATAATAGTAATAATAATAATGATCATCACTCGTAGTACGAATGAGTATTTCTGGATTGTGAAATGATTTTCTAGGAATGTAAAACAAAACAAGAGCTAAATTTTGAACTAACAGATCCATACTTGAAAAGAATGGGTAGGCAGGATTTGGTACCTCGGACTTTTGAGGGATTAGTTAAAACATCCGCTTCATAGAAAATGTCTATTAGCAGCTGGGAGGTGGAGGATAGTGAAGTAGAGATTTGCGTGCTCAAAATCTGCAACCCGAAATATTCAACTCTCTGATAATATTGTAGGGTAGGTGTGTCCTTGATCTACTCTGGGGGCTTGAAGAAATTTTGGGTTTTGATTTTATGTGTCAATATGTAACCTATTAGAACTTTCTGATGACGTCATAGGGTAGGTGTGACCTGAAAACCTAGGTGCTAGTAAAACAAAGTAGCCTAGCCTTATAAGCACCTAAGCAAGACTATGAATCTGGTAGCTTTTGCCTTCACCGAGCTAAAGGAAACATAGTCCATCTGATAGCATTTGTTTACATATTCGTACTGAGTACCTCGTGACGTCATCAGAGAGAAAAATCTTAGAAAAACTGTTGAATGCTTCAAGCTCTTTATAGATAATAAAGGGCTTCGAGAGGGAAGAGGCTGAGAAAATTTTCACCTGTTTCATCTATAGATATGAGACTTTGGAAAAGGGTATAAGGTCATAAAGAAAGACTTAGACATTTTCAAGATTTTTGAGTTAAAGCTGGAGGCCCTTTATTGTTTTTCCACAAAGTAAGGGCCCCTCTGTCTTATATTTCCTAGATTCGTGTATTCTTTCGACAGCTCAGGTTGTGGTAGGATCGGAACTAATAAAATTTTGGAAATAGCCATAAGAATATTCAGTAATTGAAAATTCTCCATATTCCCAAAGAAACGAGAATGAAAACTTCAACAAGAAAATTTTAATAAAATATTTCATGATTGCTCTTTACCCTAAAAAATTCGGTTAGGTGAAAGCTTGTATGACTTTCAAGAGACCTGGGTATGTTGAGAAGTTGAGAAAAAGATTTACGCCCATTCGATGCTAAGTTCGATGATCGAGAACACTACAAAGTTTGTCGGCAATGTTCTCCTTCAGAATTCCAGAGAACTCCTCACCTGTAAAAGTGGATCTTTGCCCCACAGGGAGCCTAAAGTCCGACAATAATCAATTTTTGAAATTTTTCCCGCAATTCGCGCAACCTACGAGAAAAGTACCAGGTTCAAAAATAACCCTTATTAAATTTACAAGCAGTTGCGATGAGTGTTGACGATAACGGTACAGCTACCCACTGGAATGTCGACGCAAAGCCTTACTTCGATAATTATTTTCTTTTCTTGTACGATATCCATATGAAACAGCCCTCTTTAAAATTTAAACCAGATCATCCTTGTCTTCCGATATTTTTTTAAAAACCTTCTTTTCGGTACTTGAGCAAATTTTTATCAAAATGCTGTTAGGCAGAATTCCTCACTTTGAAGACCGGTTCGTTCGATTTTCATTGGGTTAATCAAAAAATCACAAGAATACTTTGAGCTTGTAAATTTGATAAAGATTAATTTTGTATCTAGGTATTTTTATAGTAGGTTGCACGGTTCGCGAAAAAATCGTGTCTTTTGGGCATTTTAACCAGTTTTCATGAAAATACTGTAGCTTCACTTTGAAAGCCTACTAGCTTGATTTTCATCGCCCATATCGGGAAGTCACAAGAATACTTTTTTCTCGTAAATTTGATGAGGATTATTTCTTTACCGAGGTGTTTTTATCGTAGGTCAATAAAAGAAAGCGTTTTTCTTTGTCTTTTAACCAGTTTTTTTATCGAATTACTGTAGCTCCTATATGTGGCCTCTACTTTGGAAAGGCATTTGCTCGCTTTTCGTCCCACTAATCAAAAAGTCATAGGAATACTTTCTTTGTGTGAATTTGATGAGAATTATTTTTGTACTGAGGTATTTTTATTGTAGGTCGCGCGATTCGCGCAAAAAATCCAAAAAAACCGTCTGTTTTTGGCTTTTTGGCTATTTTTTATCAAAATACTCTAGCTTCTTTAAGTAGTTAGCCTTCTGTTTGAATGCTTATTTGCTTGGTTTTCATTGCGCCAACCAAAAAGTCGCAAGAATACTTATTTCTCGTAAATTTGATGAGGATTATTTTTTTACTGAGGTATTTTTATCGTAGGTCGCGCGATTCGCGCAAAAAATCCAAAAAACCGTCTGTTTTTGGCAGCTTGACCACTTTTAATCAAAATACTGTAGATTACTTTGGAAGCGTTTTTCTTCGGTCTCTGTAGCACTTATCGAAAAGTCACAGAAATACTTTCTTCATGTGAATTTTATGAGGATTATTTTTGTACTGAGGTATTTTTATCGTAGGTCGCGCGGTTTGCGCAAAAAATAAAAAAAAACCGTCTTTTTTGGCACTTTGGTTTTTATTATCAAAATGTTGTATATTAGTTTCTGTAAGTAGCCTTCTATTTGAATGCTTATTCGCTTGGTTTTCATTGCGCCCATCAAAAAGTTGCAAGAATACTTGATTCTCGTAAATTTCATGAGGATTATTTTTTTACTGAGGTATTTTTATCGTAGGTCGCGCGATTCGCGCAAAAAATCCAAAAAACCGTCTGTTTTTGGCAGCTTGACCACCTTTAATCAAAATACTGTAGATTACTTTGGAAGCGTTTTTCTTCGGTCTCTGTAGCACTTATCGAAAAGTCACAGAAATACTTTCTTCATGTGAATTTTCTGAGGATTATTTTTGTACTGAGGTATTTTTATCGTAGGTCGCGCGGTTTGCGCAAAAAATAAAAAAAAACCGTCTTTTTTGGCACTTTGGTTTTTATTATCAAAATGTTGTATATTAGTTTCTGTAAGTAGCCTTCTATTTGAATGCTTATTCGCTTGGTTTTCATTGCGCCCATCAAAAAGTTGCAAGAATACTTATTTCTCGTAAATTTCATGAGGATTATTTTTTTACTGAGGTATTTTTATCGTAGGTCGCGCGGTTTGCGCAAAACATCCAAAAAACCGTCTTTTTTAGCGTACTTCGGTTTTTTTAATCAAAATACTTTATAGTAGTTTCTGTATGTAGCCTTCTCTTTGAATGCCTATTCGCTTGATTTTCATTGCGTCCATCAAAAAGTCGCAAGAATACTTTTTTCTTGTGAATTTGATGAGGATTATTTTTGTACTGAGATATTTTTGTCGTAGGTCGCGCGGTTAGCTCAAAAAATCCGTCTGTTTTTAGCACTTTGGCCATTTTTTATCAAAATACTCAAGTTTCTATATACGTAGCCTTCTGTTTGAATGCTTATTCGCTTGATTTTTATTGCGCCAATCAAAAAGTTGCAGGAATACTTTTTTCTCGTAAATTTGATGAGGATTATTTTTGTACTAAGATATTATTATCGTAGGTCGCGCGGTTTGCGCAAAAAATCCAAAAAACCGTCTTTTTTAGCACTTTAATGTTTTTAATCAAAATACTTTATAGTAGTTTCTGTATGTAGCCTTCTCTTTGAATGCCTATTCGCTTGATTTTCATTGCGTCCATCAAAAGGTCGCTAGAATACTTTTTTCTTGTGAATTTGATGAGGATTATTTTTGTACTGAAGTATTTTTATCGTAGGTCGCGCGGTTCGCGCAAAAAATCCAAAAAACGGTCTTTTTCGTTTTATCAAAGTTTCTATATGTAACCTTCTCTTTGAATGTGTATTCGCTTGATTTTCATTGCGCCCATCAAAAAATCGCAAGTTTACTCTTTTCTTGTAAATTTGATGAGGATTATTTTTGTACCGAGGTATTTTTATCGTGAGTCGCGCGGTTCGCGTAAGAAGTAAAAAAAACGTGTTTTCTTTAGCATTTTATCGAATTTTTATCCAAAGTGGCTCCTATACAAGAGGCCTTCACTTTGAAAGTGTATTTGCTTGACATTTATCGCGTTAATCAGAATGTCGCAAAAATACCTTTTTTCTGGTAAATTTGAAGAGAATTATTTTTGTACTGAAGTATTTTTATTGTAAGTTGTGCGATTCGTGAGCAAAATCATAAAAACCGTATTTTTTTGTCATTTCGCCGATTTTTATCAAAATAGCTCCCATAGAACAGGTTTTCACTTCGAAAGTGTATTTGCTTGATTTTTATCGCGTTAATCAGAGATTCATAAAAATACTGCTCTGTAAATTTGAAGAGGATCTTTTTTATACTAAGCACAGAGTAAACAGAGTTTGTCCAAGAGAGCTCGAGACACAGGCATCATCGAAATTCACAGTTTAGGGTTTGCCTATATAACGCAGTTGACCGAGCGGTGAATCGGCAACACTCAACAATTTGCGTAGTGTGCAGCTGTTTGCAGAACTTGACGCGCACTCAACGCGTTAGGCGTACCTAAACTACTAATTTGGATGATGCCCGTATTTGTTGACGTTACAAGTATAGCGAAGACGGCCGCGACCTCTGTTTACTTTGTGATACTAAGGTATTCTTATCGTAGGTTGTCGAGAGAAAAATTTGGAAAAGTGATTTAAATCGGACGCGGACGTCTAGGGAGCTCCCCATTTACTAGTGGGACCAGAAACTCTCAGGAATTCTTGAAGAGACTATTTCCGACAAATTTGTATCTTAAAACCTTTGCTGGAGATTTGTACTAGGTTCATATCTAATATGATTGGACTTTACCCGTGAACGCGTTTTATTACGAAATTCGTAAAGATTCTGACGCTAAGTGATGAGTGTTCCAAATTGGAAATATATTTTCTAAGTCCCATATTTGTAAGGATTGAGAGCACGATAGTAAGTCCATGTCCTCATCTACATAGCTTAGAGGATGAAACTTTCTGAATGTCTCGAACTTTAATATTTTGAAGCTCGAACTTTCTTCAAGTCTCAATAAATCCCTAATATAAATCATTACCGATCGCTGAAAATTTTCATTAAAAACTCTTTCATAGAACTGGACTGAAAATACGAAAATTTCAAAGTTGATTTTACATTCCCATACAACTCCACGTATTCCAACAATTATGAAAGTCGTGCCATCATCATCTACGTCAAGCGTTAATGCTCGACGTAAGAGCATCGGTATACGTGATGCATTCGTACACAAATAATAATAATAATATACCTATTCCATCGTGAAACCAGAATATCGGTAAATTAAAATCGCAGAAAGGTAACTAACGGTTAATCGTTTCCTCGAACTAATTTTCACTTTCGTTTTGTTTGCGGAAAATTATTTTATGTATACGCGCTATGGCTATTCAACGTTAGTCAGCAAAACCATCGACTACTACACATTTTACTATGACGAGTTAGAACGTCCTATACACGGACGATGCTGCACAAGCACAGTTGAGAAGTCTACTCGAATCGAGCCTGTCAAATAAAACACCTTCACCGGAAAATCTTCGCTCGGACAGCGTGTCCAATCTGAATCTTCTCATTAATAATGTTTTTAATCGAATTTTCGGTCAGAAAGCGTATTCATATTAGCCATCTACTGATAGGTACTGAACAGCTATTCTACCCGGGTACAATATCTAATAATTTTAATTCGCGTGTTTTACTACAATAATATAAGAAACGCGAGACGAAATGCTCTTGGATAACTTCTATTCTAAACCATCATTACCATTAATATTATTATTATTATTCCCATTGCCTATACTGTGAAGGCTTCTTCGAGATTCGTGTTTGTACCGAAACGATCGCCTGGAAAAGAAAAAAGAATAATAAAATCGCGACCATTTTTTAATCAAATGCACGTCATCTTTTCCCTACCAGAGGCGACAAATACCTAGGAATATTTCACGTATTTACAGTCCAGCACCATTTTCGACGTATTGACTAAAACTGAATGTGCGCATCGGAGGTAGCAGCTCGCGAATAAAACTAATTGAGGACCTAATTTCTTACACGCTATACGAGCGCTCGTACACAATGCAAAACTGATGCGTACACGTTATCATTTAACGTAAATTTGAAAGAAACGAAAATTCATGCGAAAATCTTACACACTATGCATGATCGCTCGATAACTACAAAGCTTTAACACGGTAAAATTTATTGTCAATACCGGCAGTCGTCATTGTCGTGAATAACAGATTTTCTATACCTGTAGGTTAGGTTCGTAGAATTTAGAAATGCGAACGGAATGCTGCTCGATATCCGGATTCTATCTCGTGACTTCAGTTTCTATCAGGGTTGGGTTTTAGGCAAATCCAACGTTCACGTCCTGGATCCTTTTGCTTTATTTAAATGGTGGACCTGGAAATTTTTTCAAGTTTCTAAAGGAGGGACCAGAGGTGTCGGGTACCCTTCTATTTTTGAGATCCAAATACACTTGTACCAAATATTCTGTGATGGAAATTTCTTCAAGTCATTTATTTTACAGTGACTTTATCTGAAATGAATTTGAAAAAGATCCCGAATACTTCATTAATTCGCTCACAAGAGTTCTCTCGGGTATTATCCCATCATAAGTAGTATCGCTAGTGAGGAAAAAACGTTCAACATTAATTTTGCAGTCCAACACTGTAATCCAATTGGCTACAACAATACTGTCTCGTAATTGGTTTATTCGACTATGTTCTGCGTTCCTATTGGCTATCAGGTTTGCTGTCATTCTATTGATCGGTTCTGTTTTTTTGTCTCGTCCAATCACCAAACCGAATAATCTTTCACTGTCAAACGTGAGTACACTATTCAAGAGGCTGACTTTGCTCCTCATTGCCTTTGCAATATCCACCTGTTCTCCGGTTTTCTACACGTATGATTTCGAATACTCCGTCCCCCCTGTGCTGTTCTTTATTGCAGTGTTTGCCAATAGTGACTTGTCACCTCCTTTCTCCCTGGATATTTCGGCTTCTTCTCTCCTGATATCGAACTTTCTCCCAGTCTTACCAATGTAGATGGCCTTCGCACTATTTGCAGCGGAGTTTGTATCGTCCGCTCAAGCGCCCCTTGCCCCTTTCGTCTGTGTGGTTGTTGCTTATTCTCTTTACTATGGGAGTAACATCTGAACGCCTTTATCACAGGGTGTCTATCGGTCAAATAAAACAAGTAAATCAAGTAAAAGTCAAGTATCTTCATTAACGGTTAAGTAAAAATGGGAAAAATAACAAAAACTGTTGAAAAAAGCAAAAGAAAACTCATAGGTTCTCTAACGGATTTAAACGAGGGGTGGCAGGGAACATGTTTTTTAGGGCCCGAGGGATCTGAAAAATGTAGATCGTGACGTCACAGGCCCCGCCCCAAACTCGGAGCTTTGCCGTATGGCGGACGTTCTTTGTGACCCCCCGCCGGTAAAACAGGTTGCCTGTTGAAACAGCATTTTTAGCCAATTTGACTTTTTTTTTTTTAAGCGAAGTACCTGTTTTATCGGGAGTTTTTCGGAAAAAACGTCCGCTTTCCGGCCGGCCGGCAAAGCTTGGAGCTCGAAAATGTTCCAAGCGCACTTCCAAATCCCTCTTCTATCATATATAGCTTTTGGGTGGGACCTGTGACGTCATAATATGATGACGTCATGGGTCCATTTTTTTCAAGTTCCTCTCCTGATATGAATAGCTACAAAGTTCGGAACTGTGACGTCACAATCTGATGACGTCATTGATCCATCCTTTTCAAGTTCCCTTCCTATTATCCTATTATATACAGTTTCAAAGTCCGTGACTGTGACGTCACAATTTGATGACTTCACAGGTCGGTTTTGTGACATCACAATCTGATGACGTCATTGATCCATTTTTTTCAATTTTCCTTCCTATTATATACAGTTTCAAAGTCCGTGACTGTGACGTCACAATTTGATGACTTCACAGGTCGGTTTTGTGACGTCACAATCTGATGACGTCATTGATCCATTTTTCAAGTTCCCTCTGCCCCCTTCAACAAGCTATATATGCAACGCTTCAAACATAAAAAATAGCCCCTTCAATTAACCATGCGATACTTTATATATCAATTTGCTTGACCCCTTCAATGAGCTAGATATGCAACGCTTCAAACATTAAAAAATAGCCCCTTCAATTAACTAGGTATGCAATACTTTATACATCAATTTGCTTGACCCCTTCAAGAAGCTAGATATGCAACGCTTTGAACATTTTAAAAAATAGCCCCTTCAATTAACTAGGTATGCAATACTTTATACATTAATTTGCTTGGCCCCTTCAATGAGCTAGATATACAACACTTCAAACATTATAAAATAGCCCCTTCAATTAATTAGGAAGCTAGATATGCAACGCTTTGAACATTTTAAAAAATAGCCCCTTCAATTAACTAGGTATGCAATACTTTATACATTAATTTGCTTGGCCCCTTCAATGAGCTAGATATACAACACTTCAAACATTATAAAATAGCCCCTTCAATTAATGAGGTAAGCAATACTCTATACATCAATTTGCTTGGCCCCTTCAATGAGCTAGATATGCAACGCTTCAAACATCTCAGGAGTTCTAGGTGCCTTTTATTCAAGATATTCAGCACTTTGTAGCTCATTTTTTCAAGGAATGAAGAATTATAGTGTGGGCATGCACATGGACCAGGGAAAGATCTGGGAGCGTCATGGGTCGAATCCTTATCTCTTGGGTTGGATGTTTCTATTGATAAGGTACCGCGAAGCCAGCCAAAATCTAACTTGAAAAAATCTTGACTTTCAAGCTCTACGTGATAGGAGA
The DNA here is from genome assembly GCA_035079385.1 of Aspidiotus rigidus. NCBI lineage: Eukaryota > Metazoa > Arthropoda > Insecta > Hemiptera > Diaspididae > Aspidiotus > Aspidiotus rigidus. The sequence continues at coordinate 267,724 of JAVHKY010000002.1, read as the reverse complement.
GGAGTATCAAATGCACAGTGGAAAAAGGCAATGAGACCATCGACTATTTGGACCTTACACTCACACTGGAGAACAACAGGATAGAATACAAAATCTACAGGAAACCGACCCATACAGACACCATCATCCATAATGACTCCTACCACCACCCCTGGCACAAGCCAGCGGCCATCCAGAACTACTGCTATCGAGCAATTTCTGTCCTCAAGAACAACGAAAAGAAGAGGAAGCACATCGCAGAAGCCAATGGCTATCATAGAGGTGTGGTGGATGGAGTCCTTGGGAAAATGGAAACAAAGAAGGAAACCCATTATGGCATAAGAGTACACAAACAAGGTGACGAAGGTGTTCAATAGCTACAAGGTGAATGTGGGTATCCAGACCAACTCATGGTGAAGAGAATCAGCAATGACCAGTCGGTAGAAAAGGACAAAGAAAGCTTGAGCGGAGCGTACAAGCTCAGTCGTGAGCAGTGCGAGGGCATCTATATCGATGAGAGTGGGAGAAAGTTTGAGGTCAGGAGGGAGCACAAAAAGTCGAGGGAGAAAGAAGATGGCAAGTCAATGTTTGGTAAACTTTGTAACAAAGAACACCACAAAAGTCATACATGGAGAGAATCGCACAAAGAGAAGAAAACTCTGAGTACAAATGGAGATTGCAAAAGCCAAGAGGAAGAAAGCCTGCCTCTTGGAACAATGTAATCACGTTTGATAGCAAAAAATTATTCGGCTGGTGATTGGACGAGAGAAGAAGAACAGATTCAACCAATAAGATGACCGAAAACCAGGTAGCCAATAGAAATGCAATATTTAGGCCAGAAGAGTGATCTAATCACTAAGCAGTATATTTTTGCCAATAAGAACACAATGTCATATTATTGTACAAATAAGTTTCTAAGAGTGAACCAATCACAACACAGCATTGTTATAGCCAATAAGATCGCAGTGTTATTCAAGGCCTTGTTCTCCAGTTCGATACAACAACTGATGATGGGATAACACCCGAAAGTACTCTAGTAAAAGCAACTAATAAAGTAGAATTGTACATTTGGAAAACTTCTTCAATGTTTGATGATTCAGTACGCCACTGATTTCGATTTATCTTTTTCTCTCTTTTGATTTGTCCGTGACTAATGTGTCTCCTTCACTAATCCCTTTGTTCTCATTGCCTCTATTCCCTTCCCTTTTCATTTTCTTCTGATTCTTCTAAAATATTTAGCTAAGAACTCTTTTCCTGTCTTACGCACGCTCTGACTTTTGTTTGCACTCGTTGTAATTATATTATCTGCTGATGAAATTTCTGCTCGGTTCCGTCTTATTCATAGATGGGATTTTTACTGAAGTGTTTTTGTTTGCAGACAATTTTCATCCTCGGAATAGCAATTTAAGTTGGAGGACGTATTGTTCTCCTATTTTCAGCCACCTTCGAGAATGTATGAAAGGTAAAGGATTTATTTTTGATCTCGGCGTAAGGTGTACCTCTTGTTTTTCCTGACATTGTATTGCAAAGTTTTTTTTATCGTGTTTTGGCTTGATTTTCTTTGTAACATTGAATTCAAAATGTGACGTGTGTACAGATTGACGACGTGTTGGAGTGTTGATGAAATTTTTGTGAATTACCCTTTTTTTAATCGCGTGCATGTCATATTTTATCGTAATCTTTGGCTCTAGCTGTTGTGTAATCCAGTTCATTTTGTTTGTTGTTTGTTCTCACCAAGGCAGACGACAGACAGATTAATCAGAACTATACAAAGAAATTCATGAAATTTGTTCTTTATCGGTGATCTTCTCACGCAGACTTGAGCTAAGAAAATGTAGAATGTTTCCAGGTACAACGAGAGTATATTTGCTTGAATAACACAATTTCCCTCGAATGTATCGCCCATACTTTTCGAGAATATATTCTCACTCACCAACCTAGAATGTCGAGTATTTGTATGCCTCAGCGTCAGAATGAGAAGGTAATTAAGGACTTGTAAAGCGCAAAAAAGAAAGTCTACAGTCAGTGTCAGCGTCTCGTACGCAGTAAACCTCTCCTCCAATCTTTACATTTGAAAGATACGAGTGTCTACAACATGTGTACGGTATTCCCGCGTGTTCTTTTATGCTCTTAAGCTTCTTATTCGACGAGGGAAAATATTGTCGGGTTCAGCTTCAAAAAATAGTTCTTTGTAAGAGTCACTCTCCGTATGTTGATATTGTAAGAACACCGAATAGAGCTCGACTATTTCATCGCTATAGCATAATAAGACATCGGTTTATCGAGAAAGTATTATCGAATTCGTCGACGATCCTTAGAAAGATGAAATCATTAATAATAATTACGAAGATTGAATCTTTTGTATAAATATTGTTTCAATCGTCAAAATGAGTTTTGTACAAATGGAAAATTAATTGTTTTTTAGTCGTTGGGAAGGGTGAGGCTAGGCTGAATTTTTTTTTGCTTCTCGTTCAATGGCAACTGTTCTAAATTATCCAAAATCGTATTCTTCATGTCCGAGACAACTAATTTTTTTAAAAATCCACTTACTTGTATTTAAACGATTTTGTGGTGGTGTAAGTTATAAAAATAGTAGTAGTTTCTTTGCTAAACAATGTTGTTTGAAAGGCTTGTCAGTGTGTTGCTGAAATCATCCCGTCCGGTAATTCCTTAGAGTCACTGACAGATATTTAATTTATTCGAGGACAACTGTTACTTACAACCTTTGAAAAATACTGTAAGGTCGATTTGAAATAATCCAATCTGGACTAAGAAAATAATGTATCAGTTCACTTTCTTTGGGTCGGTTTGACTCGCTCCCTAAAAATTAGTTTGACTGGCTACCCTATAAATCAGTCAAAACTGATCTAAAATGGGATAAAACTATTAGATTTTGACTATTTTTTTTTTTTTAGTCAATACGAGTATTATTTTTGCTCTCTGCAAAGCGAAAGTTTTTTTGTACAAATTTGTCAGAAATTCTTGACAGTTAGAATAAAAATACTACTTATCAAATTTACAAGAAAAAAGTCTCGGCATTTCTCCATTTAACCGCGATGAAAATTGAACAAAGACGTGTTCAAAGTAGACCCTGTGCAGCAGCAGCACAAAATTACCAAAAAACACGGTTTTGGGGATTTTTTTCGCCAACTGCGTCACCTAACATCAACTTGACAAAAAAATGATTCCCATCAAATATACAAGCTAAATAATATGTATTCTTGTAATTTTTTGATGAAACCAATAAAAATCGAGCATACAAGTCTTCAAAGCAAAAAAGCCCGACTAACAGCATTTTGATATAAACTATGTGCTAAAAAGCCAAAAAGCACGGTGTTTCTCGCAAATTGGGCTACCTATTTGAAAAATACCTCAAGACAAAAATGATCTGCGTGAAATTTGCAAGAAGGGTACGACAATTTTCAATAACGCCATAGAAGGGAAAATAAATACGCAAACAATTATCCTAACTGCTCTGATATTCCAATGAGTAGCTGGATCGTTTTTGTTGACATCACCGTGCATTTTTGTTTTGTATATTGCATTGTTAAGAAGTTTCCTTCTAGAAAATTTCTCGTGGGTTATTCTGGTGCTGCGTTATTTTCATTGGAGATAGCCCGGTTTGCGATAAAAATCAAAAAAACGGCATTGCCTGTACTATTTTTTATATGCCAGCATTGGTTCTATTTTTCATACACCAGCTGTGGTACTATTTTTCATACGCCAGCTGTGGTACTATTTTTCATATGCCAGCTTTGGTACCTTTTTTTTTATACGCCAGCTGTGGTACTTTTTTTCATATGCCACCCTTGGTATTTTTTTTCATATGCCAGCTGTGGTACTTTTTTCATATGCCAGCTGTGGTACTTTTTTTCATATGCCAGCATTGGTACTTTTTTTCATACAGCAGCATTGGTACTTTTTTCATACGCCAGCTGTGGTACTTTTTTTCATATGCCAGCATTCGTACTTTTTTTCATACAGCAGCATTGGTACTTTTTTCATACGCCAGCTGTGGTACTTTTTTTCATATGCCAGCATTCGTACTTTTTTTCATACAGCAGCATTGGTACTTTTTTCATACGCCAGCTGTGGTACTTTTTTTCATATGCCACCCTTGGTATTTTTTTTCATATGCCAGGTGTGGTACTTTTTTTCATATGCCAGCATTGGTACTTTTTTTCATACAGCAGCATTGGTACTTTTTTCATACGCCAGCTGTGGTACTTTTTTTCATATGCCAGCATTCGTACTTTTTTTCATACAGCAGCATTGGTACTTTTTTCATACGCCAGCTGTGGTACTTTTTTTCATATGCCACCCTTGGTATTTTTTTTCATATGCCAGCTGTGGTACTTTTTTCATACGCCAGCTGTGGTACTTTTTTTCATATGCCAGCATTGGTACTTTTTTTCATACAGCAGCATTGGTACTTTTTTCATACGCCAGCTGTGGTACTTTTTTTCATATGCCGGCTGTGGTACTTTTTTCCATACAGCAGCATTGGTACTTTTTTCATACGCCAGCTGTGGTACTTTTTTTCATACGCCACCCTTGGTATTTTTTTTCATATGCCAGCTGTGGTACTATTTTTCATACGCCAGCTGTGGTACTATTTTTCATATGCCAGCTTTGGTACCTTTTTTTTTATACGCCAGCTGTGGTACTTTTTTTCATATGCCACCCTTGGTATTTTTTTTCATATGCCAGCTGTGGTACTTTTTTCATATGCCAGCTGTGGTACTTTTTTTCATATGCCAGCATTGGTACTTTTTTTCATACAGCAGCATTGGTACTTTTTTCATACTCCAGCTGTGGTACTTTTTTTCATATGCCAGCATTCGTACTTTTTTTCATACAGCAGCATTGGTACTTTTTTCATACGCCAGCTGTGGTACTTTTTTTCATATGCCAGCATTCGTACTTTTTTTCAACAGCAGCATTGGTACTTTTTTCATACGCCAGCTGTGGTACTTTTTTTCATATGCCACCCTTGGTATTTTTTTTCATATGCCAGCTGTGGTACTTTTTTCATACGCCAGCTGTGGTACTTTTTTTCATATGCCAGCATTGGTACTTTTTTTCATACAGCAGCATTGGTACTTTTTTCATACGCCAGCTGTGGTACTTTTTTTCATATGCCGGCTGTGGTACTTTTTTCCATACAGCAGCATTGGTACTTTTTTCATACGCCAGCTGTGGTACTTTTTTTCATACGCCACCCTTGGTATTTTTTTTCATATGCCAGCATTGGTATTTTTTTTCATATGCCAGCTGTGGTACTATTTTTCAAACGCCAGCTGTGGTACTATTTTTCATATGCCAGCTTTGGTACCTTTTTTTTTATACGCCAGCTGTGGTACTTTTTTTCATATGCCACCCTTGGTATTTTTTTTCATATGCCAGCTGTGGTACTTTTTTCATATGCCAGCTGTGGTACTTTTTTTCATATGCCAGCATTGGTACTTTTTTTCATACAGCAGCATTGGTACTTTTTTCATACTCCAGCTGTGGTACTTTTTTTCATATGCCAGCATTCGTACTTTTTTTCATACAGCAGCATTGGTACTTTTTTCATACGCCAGCTGTGGTACTTTTTTTCATATGCCACCCTTGGTATTTTTTTTCATATGCCAGCTGTGGTACTTTTTTCATACGCCAGCTGTGGTACTTTTTTTCATATGCCAGCATTGGTACTTTTTTTCATACAGCAGCATTGGTACTTTTTTCATACGCCAGCTGTGGTACTTTTTTTCATATGCCGGCTGTGGTACTTTTTTCCATACAGCAGCATTGGTACTTTTTTCATACGCCAGCTGTGGTACTTTTTTTCATACGCCACCCTTGGTATTTTTTTTCATATGCCAGCTGTGGTACTATTTTTCATACGCCAGCTGTGGTACTATTTTTCATATGCCAGCTTTGGTACCTTTTTTTTTATACGCCAGCTGTGGTACTTTTTTTCATATGCCACCCTTGGTATTTTTTTTCATATGCCAGCTGTGGTACTTTTTTCATATGCCAGCTGTGGTACTTTTTTTCATATGCCAGCATTGGTACTTTTTTTCATACAGCAGCATTGGTACTTTTTTCATACTCCAGCTGTGGTACTTTTTTTCATATGCCAGCATTCGTACTTTTTTTCATACAGCAGCATTGGTACTTTTTTCATACGCCAGCTGTGGTACTTTTTTTCATATGCCAGCATTGGTACTTTTTTTCATACAGCAGCATTGGTACTTTTTTCATACGCCAGCTGTGGTACTTTTTTTCATATGCCGGCTGTGGTACTTTTTTCCATACAGCAGCATTGGTACTTTTTTCATACGCCAGCTGTGGTACTTTTTTTCATACGCCACCCTTGGTATTTTTTTTCATATGCCAGCATTGGTATTTTTTTTCATATGCCAGCTGTGGTACTATTTTTCAAACGCCAGCTGTGGTACTATTTTTCATATGCCAGCTTTGGTACCTTTTTTTTTATACGCCAGCTGTGGTACTTTTTTTCATATGCCACCCTTGGTATTTTTTTTCATATGCCAGCTGTGGTACTTTTTTCATATGCCAGCTGTGGTACTTTTTTTCATATGCCAGCATTGGTACTTTTTTTCATACAGCAGCATTGGTACTTTTTTCATACTCCAGCTGTGGTACTTTTTTTCATATGCCAGCATTCGTACTTTTTTTCATACAGCAGCATTGGTACTTTTTTCATACGCCAGCTGTGGTACTTTTTTTCATATGCCACCCTTGGTATTTTTTTTCATATGCCACCTGTGGTACTTTTTTCATACGCCAGCTGTCGTACTTTTTTTCATATGCCAGCATTGGTACTTTTTTTCATACAGCAGCATTGGTACTTTTTTCATACGCCAGCTGTGGTACTTTTTTTCATATGCCGGCTGTGGTACTTTTTTCCATACAGCAGCATTGGTACTTTTTTCATACGCCAGCTGTGGTACTTTTTTTCATACGCCACCCTTGGTATTTTTTTTCATATGCCAGCTGTGGTACTTTTTTTCATATGCCAGCATTGGTATTTTTTTTCATATGCCAGCTGTGGTACTTTTTTTCATATGCCAGCTGTGGTACTTTTTTTCATACGCCAGCTGTGGTACTTTTTTCCATACAGCAGCATTGGTACTTTTTTCATACGCCAGCTGTGGTACTTTTTTTCATATGCCAGCATTGGTATTTTTTTTCATAAGCCAGCTGTGGTACTTTTTTTCATATGCCAGCACTGGTACTTTTTTTCATATGCTAGCTGTAGTACTATTTTTCATACGCCAGCTGTGGTAATATTTTTCATATGCTGGCTGTGGTACTTTTTTCCATACAGCAGCATTGGTACTTTTTTCATACGCCAGCTGTGGTACTATTTTTCATATACCAGCTGTGGTACTTTTTTCCATACAGCAGTATTGGTACTTCTTTCATACGCCAGCTGTGGTACTTTTTTTCATATGCCGGCTGTGGTACTTTTTTCCATACAGCAGCATTGGTACTTTTTTCATACGCCAGCTGTGGTACTTTTTTTCATATGCCAGCATTGGTATTTTTTTTCATATGCCAGCTGTGGTATTTTTTTTCATATGCCAGCTGTGGTACTTTTTTTCATATGCCAGCATTGGTATTTTTTTTCATATGCCAGCTGTGGTACTTTTTTTCATATGCCAGCATTGGTACTTTTTTTCATACGCCATCTGTGGTACTTTTTTCCATACAGCAGCATTGGTACTTTTTTCATACGCCAGCTGTGGTACTATTTTTCATATACCAGCTGTGGTACTTTTTTCATACGCCAGCTGTGGTACTTTTTTTCATATGCCAAACATTGGTACTTTTTTTCATATGCCAGTTGTGGTACTATTTTTCATATACCAGCTGTGGTACTTTTTTACATACAGCAGCATTGGTACTTTTTTTCATATGCCAGCATTGGTACTTTTTTCCATACAGCAGCATTGGTACTTTTTTCATACGCCAGCTGTGGTACTATATTGATAAGAAGATGGGGAGAAAGGGCTGAAATTCCAGATAGTCTAATGAGAGGAGTGATGCGGAAAAATAGGTTTATCTTCTTGATTTCCGCAAGAATACTTTTTTCCTTTAAATTTGATGTACTTGAGTATTTTCATTGTGAGTAGAGCTGTTTGCGAGAAAAATAAAAAAACGTAGTTTTTTTGGCGTTCTAGCAAATTTCCACCAAAATGGGCTTTATTTCAGGGGGTATTTTCTAAATTTTTACGACGTTAATTAAAAAATGTGAAGTATTTATTTTTAGTAAATTAGATGAGGATTATTTTTGTGCTGGGGTATTTTTATTGTAGGTAGCCCGGGTTGCAAAAAAAATCAAAAAACAGTGTTTTTTCAGCGTTTTTTACCAAAATGGCAGCTGTGTGAGCTACATGTTAGAAGCGTATTTGCTCAATTCTTGTGGCCTTAGTCATAAAATCACTAGAATATTCATTTCTCATCAATTTTATGTAGATTGTTTTTATACTAAGGTATCGTTTTCATAAGTAGCGCGGCTTGCAAGGAAAATCCTTTTCTTTTTTTTTTTTTGTTTCTGGCAAATTTTATCACAATAGCTGCTGCGTGAGCTTTCTTTTGAAGACGTATTAAATTTTCTTGATTTTCATCGGAACACTTTTTTCTTGTAAATTTGATGGTGAAGATTATTTTTGTATTTGAGTATTTTCATTGTGAGTGGCGCGGCGTGGTTTGCGAGAAAAATTAAAAAAGAAAACCATATTCTAGCGCATTTTCACCAAGATGGCTGCCATGTTGGATTTATTTTGGAGGCGTATTTTCTCAGTTTTCATCTCTTCAATCAAAAAGTCACGAGAATACTTTCTTCTCGTAAATTTGATGAGAATTGTTTTTGTACTGAGGTATTTTTATCGTAGGTAGTAGCCTGGTTCGCGAGAAAAATGGCCGTTATGGTAAATTTTTCGTCAAAAATGGCTGCTGCGTGAGCTTTACAAGAATTTTTATTGCGTTAATCAAAAAAACGCTAGAATATTCATTTCTCGTAAATTTGGTGAGGATTATTTATTTACTGAGGTATTATTTTCATAGGTAACGTGGTTCGCGAGAAAAATTCAAAAAACCGTATTTTCTTGTATTTTAGCAAAGTTTCCATCGTAGGTGGGTGGTGCGCTGCGAAAGTTATGAATATTATTGTCGGAGGTTTGGCCTACTAGGGGGAAGAAGCTCCACATTCAGGCGGGGAATCTTTCGTGAATTCTCAAGCAGATCATTTAGACAAATTGCGCAAAAAAATTCTCCGGTAAATCGTTTCTTGTGTTTAACTGGACAATGTGTCGTTTTAAAAATTTTCTAGACAATACCGAAAAGAAGTTTATTTATTTATTTATTTATTTGAGAGTAATCAACTTGTGGAATTGGGATGGTATGAAGCTGAAGATTAAAAATTTCAAACTCTGTGTACGGTAATTTGAGAAATGAAAACATCTAACAACTTTGAGTGTGGCAAAGTTATATATGTTTTCCCATAGCATACGGCAATGATTGAGTAAGAGACAGAACGTGTTTTATGAATATCATTTATTTCTATTAGTACCTTTATTATTTTCCGCATTACCATAAAGTTAAATTGATCGCTAGTTGGACGCGATACGTGTCCTTCAAGCTACGAATGTATAAAACATCAACGCTTCCTAGCTTTCGTATTTGTCAATTTTGCACAAACACATTAACTGTGAGAGAATTGAAATCATCCTTTATTACTTTTCAAGATCTTGGGGAAGTCTCTGGATTGTTTATTCTGATCACGAACTTTGTGTGGTAGAGTTGAATTTCTATTTTCACTTATAGTTTGCGCTTTTTTTAATTCAGCTATTTTGATTTTTTGAATAGAAAAATTATCGAATTCCTTTGCGCTCATAAACCTTACCTATGCCGCATCATCTAAAATTCTAAATCTTTATGACTTGGAGTGCATAATTCAAAAACTGTATTTTTTGGATCGTCGTAATAAATTTCCTTCTTTCCAACTTTTCGAAAATCTGTTTACGGGAAACCTTTTTCATGAGGACTTGTTTTCCGCCGCCCTTTTCAGCTGTGACCTCCTTTCGGAGCAGTAAATTGTGACCTGGAAAAGATTCGGAGAAATGGCGATCCGAAGGAAAATGTTTTGAGCTCGTTTGGAGCAGAAAAATCTTGACGACCAAGCTAAATTGAAGAGAAAGATTTGGGGGAAATTTCCTATTTCTAGATTTATTTAAGAGTAGTAAATGAAGTGGTAATACTTATATGATATTAACGGGGAAGGGTTTTGACTTCGCTTGTATGGAAATGAATCCTTTTCGAGTCTCGTATACTGTCAGAAAACCTGTACTTCATCAGAAACAATTTCACTTTTGATTTCAACCGTCATGAGATACAATATAGCGCATCTTCGATGGAAGAACCCAAAACGTTTCTCCGATAAGGTTGCTTTGTCACATGAAATCAGTGAGTCAATGTATATGCAGGATTCTTCCTGACTTTCACCTTTTATGCTCTCTCGAATAGTCACACTCTTGTGAAATGGTTGGCATTCTACAGTTGTCTTTTTGTGCGATATTTTTAAATTTTTTTTGATATTAGTCATTTATTAATTTTTCTTTTGCCTGTTTACGTTATGACGTCGGTTGAAAGAGAGCAGTTGTTAGGCCATGAGGTTAGTAAATATTAATTAGAACAGTTGATAAAACCAGTGGGGGATCCTCACTTTTTTTCGGTACGTCGCATGCTTTGAAATTTGCGATTGCCCTGATATTTTTTTTTTTTTTTTTTAATATTTTGAGTCTGATGATCAAAATTTTGAAATAACGAAGGGAACGATCTGTCAAAAAGGAGATTACCCTGATCACTTTTTCTTTTTTTTTTTTTTTTTGAGTCCGATTATCCAAATCATGGAATAAATTATTATTTTTCGTTTTTCCTATTTTCGATGGCTTATCGCCGATTGCCAGGTTTCACCACTGAATGAAACCAACCCTCGAACTCTGAAACAGCTGCGAGTTCAAGTTCCCAGCCAAACCTCCTTGTCTCCTAACTACGTAGGATTCGAACTTTCTCCAAGTTTCTTTTCTGTAGAGATCTTTATGCGAGAAAATTTCCCAAATTTTTTGATGACGCTACGTTCTAAAATGCGGACAAAATTCCCCAAAGAGTATTAGTGGGTCGTACTTACGTCGTTATCGGGTATCGACAAAACAAATGAATGAGACTGAAGAAATTCTGCTACATGAAAACCGAAGACGAAGCCGATAGTATGAACCAGAAGCTAAGGAAAGTACTAGAAATTCGAAATATGTACAGGCACGTAAATATTTTAGGTTACGACGACCGGTTTCGAAGTATATCACTATACTACTCCATCATCAGGTAGTAACTAATATACTTCGAAACCGGTCTACGTAGCTCGGAATTTTTGTGTACCAATTTTTCAAATTTTCAGCTCTTTTGTTAGAAAAAAAAATTCGAATCCTCATTTCTTTTTTTCCATTCCCATCCGCTCTCTCCCAATGGTTGAACCTCTGAATAGAAAATTCTAATTTTAGTAAAAAGAAGATTACAGTTTGAGCTGGACTTGAGTGGATAGAAATCAAATGTTCACAGAACTTGGGAACTCAGAAAAAGTGAAACACAGTCGCAAATCTTTGAATAGTCGTGCCTGAAAAAATATCAAATTATGTAGAATTATGTTCATAAGATGTTCGCGAAGTTTAAAAAATTCTCAAAAGTCATGACATTCACGTTTTTAGTTTGTTTTTCCTCGCTTTCTCGTAGTCTCAATTTTCGAATTGAATTAGAAAACTAAGAACGAGTTTCTGAGTGTCGGATCTTCAATCTTGAAAGACTGATACAAAAAATCGTTTCATCCTGGTCTTTCGAATAAAAAGGCGCTCAACACGGTGGATAATCAAATTGGGATGATGGTGAATTGAGAATTTGACGGCAATTCTTCTCAAATCAATGTGGCTCAGCTTTGCAGTGCTGTCCTGTAAACACGTATTTTCTATCTTTTTTTTTTTCTTGTTAATTTAGGAGCTGCTATCAGCCTGCCTTCAGTGCTATGAGCTCGACGAAATTGTGTTTAGATGCGTGAGGAAGTTTGCTTGTTGTAGAAAGTTGAATATGTTGAGGATAGAGGCGGGAAATCATCTAATAGCGCCTCTATATGGTTGTGAGGGATGGATAAGAAATTACGAAGTTGGGTGAAGTTGGGACAGCAGAAGATGTGCTGAACGGATGGGGAGAGGTGTTAGATTCGCAATGAGGGCATGAGAGATGAGATGAGTGTGTGTGAGTCTGGTTTGGCGATTCTGAGAGTCCCACGGGATGGGAATACTTTTAATTTGGGCTAGCTTGTTTGAGTGAGATTTGAGATTAGATCAATGAGTGGACCATGCTTGAGTGATTAACTTGTTGATATATGTTTGGAGAGATCTGAGCGTGAGGGGAGGAAAGAGCGGTTGACTGATGTGAGTTGTGGGTTGCCAGTTCGGCTGCTTTGTCGGCATTTTCGTTTCCTGGGATACCCTTGTGACCAGGTACCCAGATGATGTATAATGGGATGGGGATGTTTAGATCCATCTGTGAAACATAGTGTACCCAGGTAGAGTTGTGACAGGTGTTAAGAATTTTGTTCAACTGTGCCTGGTATCTTTCGGAAGAAGTTGAAAGACGAGGGTGGCATTTTAGGTCGCGAATGATTTTGGGTGGAGTAAAGAGCCACGGACGGGTTGAGGGAACGATGTGGTTAAGTCATTAGAACTTGTAGGGGCGTGCTAATTGGAGTTCGAGATTGAAACGTAGGTTGTGGTGAGCGTGGACTATACGATAGTGGACGGGGATTTAAGGATATTGCAGGATAGTTGTGAGAAAGTTGGTTGTTAGTTTGAGGCGTCGATAATGAAGTGAAGGGAAGCCAATGTCTGCACAGAGGCTTTCAGCAGGACTGGCTCCGGTAGCTATTCTGAAAGCAGAATTTTGGATTGTGTCGAGTAGTTTTAAATGAGAGGGAGAGGGCGAGACCGTAAATAGGTGAGCCGTAATCGATGATGGATCGGATTAAGCTCTGGTAGAGGTGGAGGAGGATTTTTCTATTACAACCTTCTTTAGGGTGGGAAAGGAATTTCAGGACTTGAGTGCTCGAATGCATTTTGATTTTGTTAGTTTGAATATGGGGGATCCACTGTGGGATGAAACGCAAATGTAGCTGGACAAAAATCTATTTTCAGTATTTCGTTTATCAAATAGGTCGATTCCTATGTAAAATCGTCCGCCGAGTTAAAAAAAAAATGACAAAAAATTCTCCAGTCGCTGGGACGTTCTGGAAATGGTAAAAAATCGAGAAAATGCACTTTTTCAGTCTGGAGAACCCTGGTTTCTCGTATTTCGTTCATCAATTAGGTCGATTCTTATGTAAAATCGTCCGCCGAATTAAAAAAAAATTGACAAAAAATTCTCCAGTCGTTGGAATGTTCTGGAAACGGTAAAGAATCGAGAAAATCCAATTTTTCAACCTATAGAACCGTGAGTTCTGGTAGTAAACGTATCCGTTGAGTTTGAAAAAAATGATTAAAAAATTCTCCAGTCGCTGGAACGTTCTGGAAATGGTAAAAAATCGTGAAAATCCACTTTTTCAACCTGGAGAACCGTGCGTTTTTTGTATTTCGTTCATCGATTACGTCGATTTTTATGTAAAATCGTCCGCCGAATTAAAAAAAAATTGACAAAAAATTCTCCAGTCGTTGGAATGTTCTGGAAATGGTAAAGAATCGAGAAAATCCAATTTTTCAACCTAGAGAACCGTGAGTTCTGGTAGTAAACATATCCGTTGAGTTTGAAAAAAATGATTAAAAAATTCTCCAGTCGCTGGAACGTTCTGGAAATGGTAAAAAATCGTGAAAATCCACTTTTTCAACCTGGAGAACCATGCTTTTTTTCGTATTTCGTTCATCGATTAGGTCAATCCTTTTGTAAACATGTCCGTTGAGTTTGAAAAAAATAGTCAAAAATCCTCCAGTCCCTGGAACGTTCTGTAAATGGTAAAAAATCGAGAAAATCCACTTTTTCAACCTGGAGAACCTTGCGTTTTTTGTATTTCGTTCATCGATTAGGTCGATTCTTATGTAAAATCGTCCGCCGAGTTCAAAAAAAAATTGACAAAAAATTCTCCAGTCGCTAGAATGTTCTGGAAATGGTAAAGAATCGAGAAAATCCACTTTTTCAACCTAGAGAACCGCGGTTACCAACAAATTTCCTTGGTAAACTGTTAGCGTGGGTAAAAAAAGTTTCAAGATTTAGAAGATATTTAGAAGACATTTTGATGGAACTGGCCAACAATATTATTATGAATTTGATAGGTACATGATGATAATGATTATAGTGATAAGATCGATTCTCTTCGACTGAGTCAAAGTCGAAATCGTAGCACAGCGGCCGGGAGAGGAGGGCGACAGTCCTCATAATGCAGGGGAAGCTGTCTGAGTTCCAACTGACTTTGTGGACACATCTGCTTCAAGAGGGTATAGGCGGTTGACAGGTACAAAGGATAGTTTGGTCTGAACTTTGTTGTAGACCTCCGACTCGTTGAGGGTAGATGTGCGCCATACTGTTTGTACTTTAGCTTCAGCTTGACGGGTGTCAACCTTTGTAACTATGCCACACGACCGGCTAGTTCAAAAGATAGTGAGATCTCTCACGAGAAAGAGCCGTACGTGAAGTGTTGGCTGGTAAGATACGATTTCCAAATCCTTTGTGGAGGCTGCGCTTGATAGACTCCTCCATACCATGGAAAGTTTGGGGTATAAAGTGCCACTCAATATGATTATAGGAAAAAGGATATTCCACCACTGGATCATCAAGCTGTACCCGATGTCCAACAAGAGTCTGGATTGCTGTAAAATTGGTGCCATTATTGGAGAGGATAAATTTGGGTATTCTGCATAAACTGGAGAGGCGAACTAGTGCCTCTACAAATTCACTTCCTGATTTATCTTGAACGAGCTCTAAATGAATTGCTCGAAATATGAGGCATGTAAATACGTAGAACGACAAAACTCAGATGACTTCCATGGGAGGATTCCCAATCCATGAATGCATTTATTAATCTGGTGCGATCATGTAATAGCACATCAGAAGCCAAAAAGAGGGGAAGTCGGCTTTTGTTGGGCACCTTGTTTTGGAGTTGCAATAGCTCCTCGGGAAAATATTTCTTCTGTAGCATGTGCAGGAGGATGCGTTCGGCAAGAGGGTGAGAGGGTCCATCGTAAACATTAATAAGTGTGCGTTTGCTTGTTGGTGAACTTTACGTTATGCTCTGATTCGGTGTTTTGGAATGTTGAATCGTTCACAGAGGCTGAATAATGCGCTGTAAAAAAACCAGTGTTTGATTCAGAGATTCTGTTTGTTAAATATGTGGCGGGGATGCGGAAAAAAATATTCTCGGGGGCTGCCGGAATCTATTCACGGAAATCCTCGTACTACCATTTTTCCTCATCGAGCTTTTTTGTTCAAAGAATACCATAGAGTAGCCCAGTCCTGTTAAACTTAATTTTGTGATTGGTTTCTTTCTCAAGGTGGAAACCAGTTCCGCTTATGTACACCCCTTTACAATGCTAACATTCGAAAACTTAGACCTCACTCGGTTCTTAGTATTGCTAAAAATGTTATTGTTAAGGGTGGTGCCGACTTATTATGGAATCAAGCAAATTGTGAAGTTTTAAAAATGTTTACGTACTTCTTCGTTCCGAACTTCGCTTCTTATCAATAAATTGACTCGAAATTGTGAAATTCTCTTTTAATCGATTAGTTGAAACCGGCAGCTCGGGTGAGACGCATAAAAAATTTTTCCAGGGCCAAAAACTCTATTGTAAAAGAAAATTGTTCATGTTTTGAGAACAGCGTAGATACCCTGATTATTTTTGAGGTATAGAAGCGATACAATGGCGTGCGGAGTTTTCAAACTTGTACTAACGCAATAGTAGATATTCAACTTTCTGGTTAGTCCGCTGTATAAGCAAATCATTCAGTGAACGACTTGAATACGTATTGCTGGTACAAAAAAATGTTGATTTCGCAAAATAACTAGCCCTTGATTAGAAGTGTGCGCCAATATTGTTCTGAGCGTATACCAATAAGCTACGTTCTTCAATGACAAACGCTTCGTCTTCATCGAGTGCTCCTTTTTTTTCGTATTATTGTTAGTTTTCAGGAGTGAGAACAAAAATTTTACAAATTATCATTATTTTGTAGATTTTTTCTGCTTCTCATGGCTTCCCATGCTTTCCCGTATATGTTCAGAGGTAGGTTAAAATTGATAGTTTTTCATTACTTTTCGTCTCAAAAGTACCTAATTTTTTTTATTCAATTACAATCACGTATTTTTTCTTTTTTTAAATGATTTTGTACGCAGTTTTCAATTTGTATACTCGTGCCCATCTTGTCGGTATTATATAATAACATTCTATTCGTGATCATTCAACTTTCTCTCTGATATCACTGTTGCAACTCTATTTTTCAATTGCCGTTACGAATCTCGTAATACCTGTGTAGACCGACTATACTTTTAGTTGGCATTTTATTGATCTACATCCGTGAACCCTTGTGGAGAGCTCATCGGGAGACTTTGCCTCGAAAATATGAGAAGAGCGAATCTTGACTGAAGGATTCCATTCCCTGCTTTGCATTTTGTTTTGATCGGCATTATGTACAATTTTTCTGACACACATTACCCACTGGCACTTCCATAGTTTTTATGATACGATTGACTCCATCAATTTTCTTTCAAAGGACGTCATTTCTGCAAAGAATCACTCGTTTCGAATATTTTTCTAACGCGTATTAATTTTAAAATTACGTTTCGAACGATCTTACGTTTGTAGGTGATTCTATTAGCTCCAATGTCGTTTGTCGTCGTTCGATTAAAGTTATTTGACTGGTATTTCTAAGTTGAACACGATGTTCCAACTAGGATCTTCAAATTGGAATCTTGTACACATGTATTCGCCATTTGTGTGAAGCAGAACATCGATTCGCGCGGTTTGCTGTTATTAATGTGTTTAATGCAAATTTATTATCGAGGAGATTTTTCTTTCGATGCACTTAGCCGTCGATATTCGAATCATTTTAGTGGTTTGGCACGAGTAGCTGAAATAAAATGAAAAACAAATTCTTCTATACCAGGACAAATTTCTTAAATTTTTTCAACTATATTCGTTTACTTTCAAGCTCTATTAAATTTGAAGAAAGAGATGTTCTTTTCGATCGTGATTATGGTGTTGAGCTCTAATTTTGCTGGTCACAAGAATTAAGAAGGAAGAAAATCATACATTTGAAGCGAATTCTGTTGTGCTCTCTGAACTTCTCGTCGTGTGTACTTGTATAGCTTGAAATACTCGAGGTTTTTAAAAAATTTCGAGCGCTAGATATAAGGAGGAGAACTTAGAAGAATATTTTTATCGAGTTGTGTGTATGAAGCGCGAAACATAATTGAGCTAGGGACTTGAGAAAATGACAACTTTCGAGGCCTAGATATGAAGTAAGGGACTTGGAAGAATTACTTCAAGCTACTTATTTACAATCTGTTGGATCTTCGCAATAGTTGAAAGACAGAGTCTCTGCTTTCCTTATCCAACCTATTTGATTACTAATGGTTTCAATCTCAATTGAAAGTACGCGTAAGTGAGCTCTAAAGGGTCCATCTCAGGTAGTCTTTGTCAAAGTCATTTGTGCAGAACTAAGGTAGAGAAGAAAAATGAAGATCAGAGTCTTTTATTTATTTATTTATTTATTTATTAAATGTCCGCCTTCATTCCGTAAAATTGTCATTCTCGAGAGAACAAGACTTAATTTGGGGACTCTGAAAAATGTTCATAGGTTATAAGTATCCGAGGAACTTGAAGAAGAAAACTTAGGGAAAATCAAGGTCGATTTTTGAGCCAATATGGAGAGAGATATCTGGATTAGATAATCAGAAATTCGAGACCAGGACTTTGTGGGAGTGAGATCTCCGACTTTCTTCAGGGATTAGAAGATATTTTGGAAGGTTGACCATGGATATGCGGGACTTAGAAGAGGAGCCGGAAAAATTTCAGCTTCCGAGTTATATGACGAGAGATGGAAGGGGTATGGGAAAGAATTCGACTCAATTGTGAGCCTTGAATATAACTTTTCATCAAATAATATCCTTGACAGGGGTGCCGTAATCCCCCTAAGCTTACAAAGATTTCGCCCCCCCCCCCAAAAAAAAAAAAAAAAAATTAACAATCAAAAATAAAAAAAAACCATAGTGTTACGAGAACAAAAGAAAAAAACCGCTCCCACAAAATTTCCTACGAAGAATTGTCTTCAAAAAAGTGGCTTCACGGCACCCCTGCTTGAGATGGTGCAAAAACCTCGTCGCAGCGAAAGAAGTCAGCTGAGATTTTCTAGCATATAATTTGTATTATGAGATGGTCTTTTGGTGAAAACATCCGCCGTCCTTCCCGCTACTTGTCACTCTGGGCTATTTCAAAGGCTTAAAAAAGTTTTGTTCATTTTTGACTGGTGAGACTTGGAAAATTTTTGATTCTGAGCCAAGTGTTTCCAAAAATACTCCTACCACCTTTCTCATGCGATCACGCCAAAAACACCCTATAAAAAAGGCTCCGCGAGGCGCGTTTGTCAGTCTGCGCGAAGCCGGACCTGGCTCCGAGTCCAGCCTCTCCACCACTTCTCTTACAGCTTCACCCTTTGGTTCCCGAGGTGAGGGAGGGGGGCTATGACTTGGACTACTCGTCACGTAGACGGCAAAGATTTGATTTGAAGGGTTCTATGTTATAAAAGTGGCGCCCAACGTGGGGGAACTAACCCACGTCCCTGAGATTAGGAGTCTTGTATACTTGATTTTGATTTTCTGTAGGGACTTGGGCAGAGATTTATAAGAACTTTGACTCCAACCTTTGTATATGACTGCAATACTAGAAGGAGGGATTGACCTACATACTGAAGAACTTACTTAAGTTTGAGTACTGCTTGATTCTCAGAATGACAAAATGCCAACTTCTTTGATAGAATATTGAACTGAATGCCAAAAACCGTATTTGTATCGAAAAATAATTGTTAGAATGATTATTTTTGTTTCTGTCAAATTGTATCTGAGAAAATTTTGGTCTTCAAACTGTTTATATTTAAAGGAGTGGGGAAAGTAGGAACTTGGAAAAGTACAGACCATCGAGCTGTAAGTGTGAGCCATTTGATAAAATGCGCCAGAACCGTCTAAAAGTGATACCCCTACAAAGGCACAAGTAAATTGTGGTGTATAGCTTGTTGGTCCAGTCCTCAATATTCTCGCTCCAATTTATTTGTCACCTCACCCCAATACATTGGCCTCTTGATTCAAAATAATCAACTTTATATCGGCTTTTATTTCCTCATTCATTCTTTTGTATACTGATTCCTATTGTCTCCTATCCATTAGATCAATACTTTTGGCTGTCACCCATTTCTTTCTTCTGACTGAGTCTATAATGCAAATAAACTTGAATTTTAAAAAATGTCTGTGTTTTTAAATTTCAATTTAACTTAATATCTATCTTCAAATATTTTTGGCAGCTGCTTAATAATATTCTGAACAATGAAATCTTCAGCAAACCTGTTTAAATTGCTGTTTAGTTCTTCTGATACGGCATCTCTATCTACCAACAAGTGGTTAGGTCATGCGCCCAGTGCCTCTCTAGGACTGCCTGTTGTAATAATTTTGGTGAATTCAAGTCTGACCTTGGCAGCTAGAGGATTGTTACAATTATGGTTGATGTCTGCTCCTTGGAGGATGGTAACTTTCTTCAAAAATGGTTGTTGACGCGGATGAAGTCAATTTTGTTCCAAATAATTACTCCCTCACTGTCAACAAGAGGTGTCCTTTTGAATAAACGTCTTTTAACAGGGAACCTGTTTTATTGAGAAGTTTTTTGGAACTGATGACATCATAGATAATTTTCTTTTTCAAGTTCCCCTCCTATTATATATAGCTCTAAAGTCCTGGCCTATGATGTCACACTTTGATGACGTCATAGGTCAGTCTTATGACGTCACAATCTACATTTTTCAGATCCCACTTTTGACTATATAATGTATGGACTGCGCTAACGTGTATAAAATGAGCGAAAAACGCGTCCACAGATCTGATAAGCGTAAGCGGCACGCGCCACGTTTTGCGTGTATTTTTGTAGGACGTGATCGTTGCCGCTTATATCCAAACGCGTGTTGTGTCGTCTTACCTACGAGATGTCGTGCCGCCTTAGGCGGCGCTTAGCTCAGTCCATACATTATATAGTCAAAGGATCCCACGTACCCCATAAACCAGGTTCCTCTCCACCCCTCGTTCAACTCCGTTAAAAGACCCGTGTTTGGTAGATCAAACCAAATGTTAGCTACGATCAAGTTATTCTACTGACAGAAGTGGAATAATCTGTCACCGGCAATCATTGTCGACCCCTAGGACAAACTTTCAAATTGATTCTCCCCATTTTCCGTATCCGCAACCTTCGCGTTAAAATCACCATTGTGGTGTGGTTGTTGAGTTCGTCAATCATTTTCTAAATGCTTGTCCCACAGTTCTTCGATTAACTAGTCATATTTCGGGTCCGATTTTTGGGGTGTAGACCTGGATGATATTTATGACCCCTTGAGCTCCTCGTAGCTGTGGAGCTCCTCGTAGCTGTGGTAGCGTGAGGCGATTTGATACAGGTGTAAATCCTTAAAAATATTTTGTCAGCTTCAGAGAAACTACAATAGCCACTCTATTCCTGAATCAGGTTTCTCCACTTTAGGCACCGTCGCGTCGTCTTGTTCCAGACCATCTATGCTGTTATCCCTATGATATCAATTTTCAGTTGATTCATTTCTAAGAGGGCATTTTGAAGTTGTCTAGATTGGTAAAGCATTGTCACACTTCAAGTACCGATGTTCACTGTAGCAGACGGCGGGCATTCGAGGGTTGCACCGGACTCTGGGCTATAGTGCTGCTGCTTTTCACGACCTCTCCTTGCCTTCTCTGCGGTTTGATTTCAGAGTTCCCTTCACATAAGATGGTTACTTTCTCTGTGCTTAGGCATGTCTTGCCCCAAAATCTGAGAGACTCGCAGTACCGTTGTAGGACATTGAAATTTCTTCGCTCTCCTCTTGATGGCAAGGCCGCTAGCTCTCCACGATTGCTTAATTGCTTCACCGGGGTAGCATTCTTTGCCGCTAACTTCTATATCTGAAGGTCACTCCCTCATCCCCAACCCGAGGGAGACGTTTGGTGGTGCTAGCAAAGTTGACCTATTATAGCGTCTTTGAACTATATATGGAGGGGGCAGAACAATTCCAATCCTGGAACTATAGATATACTTGTACCTTCGAGCCATGGTAAGAACTGTTGGGAGATCTTTTACCTGTCATTCAGTGTATTCATATCAGGAAAGAGACTTGGAAACATTTCGACCAGATATTCGATCCTAAACGATTGTCGGAACTGAAATCGAAAAGCCTCGCTCGCCCAATTTAACGTAATTAATGCAAAAAAACCTCACAAGCAGCGAACGATGTTGGTTTCGAGTTTCTTCTTTTTGAATCGCGTTCATTGTATCGGTATTTAATTGCGAAACATTAGCTTCCACGTTCTAAATTACATTTTCCTGTAAAGTGGCAGATCTCAATGGAAGACTGTATCGATTACAACGATTAAAAATATTTTTGTTTTGTCGGCCGCTATCTAAATTTAATGTAAAACTAACCTTCCTGATTTAATATGTATTCTATACCGTGATAGTGTTTAATGCTCTCGTCTCGCGTTGCCTTTTCAGGCCTTTGTTTTGCTCACATAATTTTAGTAATTTCCCTCTGTATGAGCTATTCGATAATGCTGTCTGATTTCTTATTTTACCGCACGAAATATGCTCTACTCCAGCGAAGCGAAACGCCGAATAGGCCTCTACTTTGTTGGTCAAGATTCGTGTGTCCTCGACTGTTACTAAAATAGCGGTCATCTAGAATTTCCGATAGAAGTCACGATCGTCATCGTTAATTCGGGTCATTATGACCCCCCTCCCCTTTTTAATCATAAAGATCTCGAAATGTTGTCACATAAGGAAACCCTTTTGTATGTACGAGATACGTATCGATGATAAGTGCTCGCGCACTCACGGATAAGAAAAGAGGATGATTACGATGAAAAGAGCACCGTTAGCATTCTTCAATGACGCGGCCGCCGTCAGATTTCACTTTCAACTTAGTCATTAACGATTTTTCTTACTTTTTATTTACAGTCACAAAATTGTTGGAGCACTGGGATGAAACGAATACAAAAGTTACCCAGAGGAAAAGTCAGCTGGACACCATGCTGGCTGACAGTCAACAGTACGAAACAAAAAGGGTACAACTGGAAAATTGGTTGCAAAGAATGGAAACGCGATTGGAGAGAATGTCGACGATTGGACATACCGCCGATATATTGGAAGCTCAATTACGAGAACAGAAGGTGAATATTTTTATAATTAGGCGCGGATATACCTACAACTACACATACCCGCTACTACGGTATGTAAATATGATCGTACTTGAGAATCGTGAACTGGTTTCGATGTTAGGTTTGTAGGTTTGTCGCGGATAAAATAGTGTATGGTTTCATTTTCGTCGCCGAAATTGTATTAGACGAACTAAATTCACGTTTTTTTTTTTCTCTCACTCTTCGATTAGTAAATATCGTGAATGTTAAGTTGTAAGAAACGCGTCAAGTCTTGCCAAAATGGTATTGACGATGAATAAGAGAATTTCCCTATCTGTCGCCTCTCGGGCTGTATTAGATTTATGAAACTTCTTATGTTTTTTTTCGAAAATCATTTATGCTCTTAATGGCACTCATCTAGAATGCCTTTTTTCATCCTCAAGTGGCATTATAAATTATTTTCTCTGACGAACGTCCCCAGAAGCGAAATTCGAAAAATTTTGGATGGAGAAATAATTGAGAGAATGGAACGACCTTGAAGAGAAATGGTTCTCGAGGACGAACATATCAGGGAAAAAGTCCAGCTTCAAGTTGAAGGTCTTATTTACGCCTCCCCTGCAGACCTAAGTATATTTGCCTGCATTCTACAGAGATTATCCGAAATGATTTAGAGACTAAATTGTTAGGAAAGTTACTAATTCTCCAAATCGTTTTTCTCTAACCGCCTAGCTTGTTGGAAAAGCTCGAATGTATGAGAGGTACTTAGCAGTGTCGAGTTGGGAGAGGAATTTGTGGATGGAAGAAAGCTTATTGTGGATAGCTGTTGAGGGAGACAAGAAATTTGGATAGATGTGATGGAGCGGCATCAGGAGGAGACACGCAAATATGTGACTGACTGAAAGAGGGCAGTCTAGGTTACAATGTTCGTTTGAAAGAAAGTAGAGGTTGTGGAAGAGATTTTGTGACGGTGATGTTCTTGGCGAGACGAAAGCTATGAGTAAGGTAATGATTTTATTTGTGCTAATTTATTCTGTGGGACTTGTTTTTCTCAATAGCAATCAACAAGTTCGTGATTTGGAGTAGGGTCTGGTGGGGAAGATCGGATCCAGTAAGGATCCTTTTTCTGATTGATCTTATTGATCAAAACCGCTCTACGCTACTTTTATGAATGAAGGCTGGTCGTTGTAGAACCTTGGACAAAATTGGAGTTATTGTCAAACATCGACGACCTATCAGTCAAGAAGGAACCATTTACCCAAAATTTCTTACGTTTTTCGATAGGGCCGCATAAAAAGCAACCCTACATCGTCAAAAACTTTTTAGGAAGTGTGAGCCTCCAATGTGTACCAGGTTACATTTCTTTGGGGTAGCATAAACTAATAACTGTCCTGTCTATGACCGTATAGGTCAAAGTCAGGAGGCAACGCCCCTTGCCTCGCTTGAGCTTTCAGAGATAGGCTTGGTAATTGATTAGAGCGGGCGTATTCACAAGAGGGCTAAATTAAAGGGTGAGGGGAAGGGCTGGTCATGAAAGAACGAAATTCTGCTCTTTTCCAGTGAGGTTTCTGAGTAGCGAAGTGGTTTCGGCGACTGACAGCTTCGCCAGAGTCTCAAGTTCAACTTTCCTAGAAAGGAGCAAAAAATTTGTACGTTTTTCATTGCTTCATAATCCTTCTCCCCTAATTCGGAGATAAGGTAGGTTCACCACCTCCCGGCTCCGCGAACTTTAGATCCGTCAATGGTAACATGTACTAAATCTGTAGCTCTCTTGTAAGTCGAAGTCAGTCGGGGTCAGGGTATTTCACCTCTTCCCCCCTTCCGCAGTGTACTTAGACTAGAGAGACTAACGGGGCTGGCTTGGTCTAAGAGTTGGGCGGTAAATATATGAATAAGGAGCGGCACTCAGCAAAGACATGAAACATATAGAAAAGTTGCTTCTAGTTCCAAGTAGACGCTAGGCTCAGTCTGAAAGTTGTGCACTCATTTTTATGAATTGTTAGCGGCGCTATCAGCAAGGACATGAAACGTGTCAAAGCTTACTTTAATTAGAGTTGTGTGCCCGCGAATTCATAAATTCACGTTGGCACTTAGCAAGGATATGAAACATTTCAAAAAGTTACCTATCGGTTCCTAATAAAGCTAGGTTTATGAATTAGGGGTAGCACTTAGTAAAGACATGAAATATTTCAAACATTTACTTTGTCACGTTGGCACTTGGCAAAGTCATGAAACGTTTCAAAAAGTTACCCTTTGGTTCTAGGTTTAGTTTGAAAGTTGTGCACGCAAATTTAGAAATCGGAGGCGACACCTAGCAAAGATATGACAGGGTGGCCAATTTCTGGAAAACCGGGAAAACCGGGAAGAGTCAGGGAATTTGAGTGTTCATGGAAAAGTCAGGGAAAAATCATGGAATTTTGGCTAAGGTCAGGGATTTTTTTGAGACTCGCGGCTAAATAATCTGAGATGGGCATACTCCAGACTCTTGTTTTAAAGGAATGTGGAAAATATTATTTTGCTTCAAAAATCAGGAAAGATTTTATTTATTTATTTATTTTTTTTTTTGAGCCGGAAAAGGGGAGATTTTAGTCTGTAAAAACCTGGAAAAGTCAGGGAATTTTTTCTCGGTAAAAAACTGGCCACCCTGCAATGAAATATTTTAAAAATTTCTGATAGAGTTAGGCTTAGTGTGAAAGTTGTGCACGCAAACTTATGAATTAGAGGCGGTACTCAGCCAAAATTTGAAACATATCAATAAGTTACTTCCAATTCCTGGTAGAGCTAGCTTAGTCTAATTAGAGTTGGGCGCACCTGCGCATGCAAATCATGTGAATTTGAGGCGGCACTTAGCAATGATATAAAACATTTTTAAAATTTTCTTCTAATTCCTCATAAACCTAGGCTTAGTCTATAAGTTGTGCTCGCAAACTTATAAATTAGAGGAGGCACTCACAATAGCCACAAACATAGGTATTAGAAAGTTACTTTTCATTTCTAATAGAGTCAGACTTAGTTTGAAAGTTGTGCACGCAAACTTGAGAGGTGACAATCAGCAAAGACACGCAAAACATATAAGAAAGTTACTTTTCATTTCTGATAGATGAAAGTTGTGCGCACTCGAGCACACAAATTTATGAATTCAGGGTAGCAATCAACAAAGTTATGACATATGTCAAAAAGGTACCATTTGGTTCCTAGTAGAACTAGGCTTAGTCTGAAAGTTGTGCAGGCGTATTTATAAATTGGAGGCGGCACTCAGCAAAGACATCAGACATATCAGAAAATTAATTTTTATCTCTGAAAGAGCTAGGCTTGTTCGAAGTAAAGTTGTGCACGCGTGCGGGCGTTGTACTAAAATTTATGAACTCATGGTGCAGGGTGTCTACCAGGTCAACTAAGTCAACTAAGTCAATTAAAGTCAACTTTTTTGAAAGATTGTCAACTAAGTCAAGTAAAGTCAACTTTTCTATCCGTAGGTCAACTAAAAAGTCCAAAAATGCATAATTTTGTGTAAAGAATGTTTTTCCCATGTCTTCCTATATGCACAATATCAAAGTATAATCAACGAACTTCTGACTTTTAAAATGGCACTTTTCTCAATCAAATATTAATTCTTGCAAACGAATAAAAAAAATACCGAAATAACAATATTAGTTTGGAGAGGGGGGAGGGGAGGGGGAATTTGATATTTCTTAAGGTCAAATAAAATATCGAAAAAAGGTCAACTAATGTCAACTATTTCCATTTTTCAATTCTGGTAGACACCCTGAATGGTGGCTTTCGGCAAAGATAGGAAAAATTTCAACGAGTCACTTTTTGGTGCCTTTAGAGATAGGCTTAGTCTGAAAGTTGTGCACAACATTCATGAATTAAGGGCGGCACTCAGCAAAGTTATGAACTATTTCAAAAATTCATTTCTGAAGGAATAAAATCTCGATAAAACTGGAAAGACTAAAATATTGAATTGATAAAATTGAAAGGTACTGCCTTCTACAAAAATCATCGTCAGAGTGAAAAATATTCATCTTTGTAGACAGTGGTACGTTTTAATCAATTGAATTTTTCTTTTCTTTTTTCTGGTTCATAAAAGAGCTAGGCCCACTTTAGAAGTTGTGCACGCAAACTTATGAATGCAGGGTGGCATTCAGCGAAAACACAAATATGTCAAAAAGTTACTTTTGATTTCTAATAGAGCTCGGCTTTATCTAAAAGTTGTGTACGCAAATTTATGAATTTGGTTTGGCACTCAGCAAAGTCATGAAACACGTCAAAAAATATTTTTCAATTCCTGGTAAAGCAGCACTCAGCATAGATATTAAACATATGAAAATGATACTTTTGATTCCTAATAAAGCTAGACTCTGTCTAAAAGTTGTGCACACAAATTTATGAATTTGAAGCCGATTGTTATATTGAATTTGCTGACAATTTACCACTCTTTCTCAGTTTACAAGTATTTTTTAGGAAATCGATATATGTAGTTCTGAATTTTTCATTCCTTACTTTCTTTCAAGACTATTTATAAATCTTCGCGATAAAGTGACTGTGTCTCCTCCAGTGATTTCAAAACGTCTAATATTTTTTGCATTTTCATTTTCCCTTGCTGCCTAAAAGATGTTCTGAAAGATGCTCGCTCACAAAGTTTTGTGCTCTAATTGCTCGTTTCTTTTTCTCCCAATTTTTGTCCTGGATCTGACACTCTACCATGTATCATGCAAAGATAAGAGAGATATTTCTATGTCTTCATCATCGTCGCGGCCACTTTGCCGTTTAGTACACTGAAAAATCTCTTCTTTACTCCACTACAACGAATGATGGAAGGTAGTGGGCATAAAAAAATACAGTCGAGATAGTTTCTGTCTTTGAAGTGCGCACAGTTAAAATAGTTTCAGTTCGAAAGAGTCGGGCTATCGGCGTGAATTATTGACCGGCACTAATGTTTACATACGAAGGATATAAACCAAGGTACTGTGGATATAAGCGAGTGAGAGCGTGAATGTAAATATGAATAAAAAATTAAATGAGACGCTCGTGATAATGATGATGATGATGATGTAGTAGTAGTAGTCGATACGCACGCTTCAGATCTGAAAACTCATCGCAAAGTATTTACTTTCGTTAAGAAGGAGAAGAGAGAAAAAAATGGTCTAGTAATCGCTGTGTATGATATGCAGGATAAACCATATTACTCGTCGAACTTATACACTTGTACTCGCGTTCTCTACAACAGAGTGGACAATTTATACTATGTTGAGCCTATAGCAAAGGTGACTAGATGTTGATATTATGGTCTTTGCCCGTGTGCTAGATTCGAAAAACAGCTGCGATGTAACGACTAATAATAATATCTGTCTCTTCACGGTACTTAATTTCATTCCGTAGGTACTTCGATCCGTCCATTCTTTCCTACATCGAAAGCGACTTATCAGCGGTAATTAAAATCGTTTGAAAGAATTTGTAGAAAAGCGGATACTCGTAGCGCATTAGGGTTTTAATTGTTGTCGTGCCTTTATACCTAGACTCGGCTTTAGGTAGTGAATTTTATGCGAAAAGTGTTTCAACAGGTTGGGATGTGAATAAGATGAACACGAACGATGTACTAGCACGTGCGAGGTGACGAGGGCGACCAAGATAGTAAACCTGTAATTAATTCAAACACGTGCGGTATGCGTGCACGGATCAGACAAAAAACTTTTTTCTCGTGAAGTAGCTTTTATGGTCGATAATATCGTTATCTTACCGTCTTCTCCAGCGTTCATTCATATTTATGGGTAGTTTGCATAATTGTCTGAAATCTTAAAATATAGGCCAAGCTCCATACTTCCATTAGATTCTCATGGACTGGCCCTGAAATTCAAGAAAGCGAATTTGACTAGATCTTGCGGTAGAATCTGAGTGAATTTTAAAAAGGTATGCATTTATGGACTGGCAAGTAACACTAAGTAGGACTACAGAAAATGTTTACGTGTAGGTATGTAATGTGAGTTATTGTGAGTTTATTTACCCTCCTCTCCGAGTTCGGTCTGAGATAAGAATTTTGCTGACGAGTGCGAAATTTCACGTATTTGGTCGAAGACTATATTGGGATAAATGTACAAATGACGAATTTTTTACTTTACATTCCTGATTTTACTGTCTACGACCACCGGATTGTAAATCGCACACCTTCAGTTCTATATAAAATGATAAATATATATAAATCATATGAGTATCTAATGACTTCTTCCCCCCTCTTCTCTGAATAGTTCTAAAGGTTTGCATTCGATTCTTTGATCAAAAAGGACGTACTTTGTGAACTGAAAAATGGCATTCTAAATGAGCTGACATCTGAAATGCAGAAATCAAAATTAGATTCTTATTTGTCGTGTCATGCTATTGGGAGGAGGAAGGAGCCGATTAATGTTTTTTATGTAGTGACTTTTTCATATTTCTTTCTCTGCCCATCAACTCCTTTGGAATATCAGGACAAGTTAAATATGGCGAAAATATCGAATCATGTACTACTTTCGTGTTAGCTTTATTAGCGAAGAACCCGCCATCTGTTTTGTCGGAGGGGGGGGGGCATCCTCATAAAACGGGAGCGTATTCGACTTTTGTGACGTCATCATTTTCGAAAAAGTGTCCTTGATCATGATGATAGGAAAGAGACTCGGAAAAATTTCTACCTGCAAGCTATGTATGAAAGGAGGGGGACTCAGAAGAACTTCGACCTTGGAGTCAGGAGGGGATTGGTAAATTTTTCGAAATATTTCCCCCCTCCCCCCGTAAAATAGGTTTCCTGTTGAAAGGGGGCGTCTATGCATTACGTGAGGCGATTTTTGTGATTTGTCGACCCCCCTTGGTGGGATATCGTGAGACTTGCCTTGACCCCCTCCCCCCTTTTTATCTCGCGTGAGATTTTTCAAAATGTGTACTTTTGCTTTAAATACGTTTATCTGTGCTTAATCGCGTTTATCTATTAAAAAAACCGTGATTTTCTTTATCACATTTTATACTCGTACCTAATCAAAAAGGACTAGTTTTTATTAAATTTAAGCCAGCTTAGCAATATTTTAGAATGTATTTGTGTGAGGAAAATATTACGTGAGATTTGTCGGCACCCCCTCCCCCTCATGTGAGTTTTGGTGAGACTTGGCTGGACCCCCTCCCCTCCCCCAAAATGCCTCACGTAATTTATGGACACCCTCAAATTTTGACTTCCGAGCTAGAGATTGTTCTATGACGTCATTAGATCGTAGCGTCACGAAGACTGATTCATGAAGTCATCAGATCGAGACGTCACAAGGAGTGACGATATGTTTCTCAAATCGTGACGTCACAGAGACCGATTTATAACGTTATCAGATCGTGACGTCATGAATACTTTCCTTTGACGTCTCATCAGGTCGTAACTTGGAAGACATGCAGGAATTTTCTCCCGGAATCGGCGTTAAGATTCACTTGTAAATCGAGTAACATACGGAAGTTCGAACGATTTTTAATTTTTGAGAATTTTGGAAAATAATCGGTCAATTTTTGGCGCCTTTTGTTCCATAACTCGGCTCAGAGAAGTCATAGAATGTTGGGAGGAGCGCAAATCAAAACTAAAATTGAGACATGAATTTCGTAGATTTGAAGTCTACATCTAATGTTTTGGGTTTTCATGGTAGAACAGTTTTTGTGCGAACTCTCATTTAACTGGTGACATCATTTTGGTCCACCCGGTATATGATGATAGGGAGATATACTGTGTATAATATGATAAGAGAGGGACTTTGAAAAAATTCGACTCTCAAGCTATGATGATGACCCAGGCTCACAGTGTGTGACATCGGCGTACATGCCGGAGCTTCCTGTTGCAGGTCCTACTAGGGCACACCATGGTGACCAGAACAGAAAAATGAAATAAAAATAGAAATTATAAAATAAAATTGGGACAAACAAACTGAGTAATAACGATGATCTTAGTGGATGGTCATGATTTTAAAACCGTCCCTGCCTCCAAGGTACACCGTGTAAGACCGCGGCGTACTTGTTGGAGGTTTTCACTGCAGGTCGGCCCCGGTCTCACTCGTGAAGGAGGGGGTTTAGGAAATAAAACGATGTAATAGAAAAGAGGAGAAAAAAAAAATAATAGGAAAAGGAGACAAGTACGAGAAAAATAAAATATCTTCTAAGAATAACAAAAAAAAGTAAACAAAAGAAAAGATGAAAAGTAAAGAAAAATATATTATCCGTACTCGTGGTAATAATAATAATAATAATAATAATAATAATAATAATAATAATAATAATAATAATAATAAATAAATAAATAAATAAATAAATAAATAAATAAATAAATAAATAAATAAATAAATAAATAAATAAATAAATAAATAAATAAATAAATAAATAAATAAATAAATAAATAAATAAATAAATAAATAAATAAATAAATAAATAAATAAATAAATAAATAAATAAATAAATAAATAAATAAATAAATAAATAAATAAATAAATAAAGGAGTAGACGAAAAAAAAAGAAAATACCAATTATTACTATTGTACCATTGTCAGCCGTCTGACACCCTCACCCTTTTTGTGCTCACCTTTCCTACTGTAATTTTTTGTTTTCTTTATTATGATAATAATAATGATAATAATAGTAAATATTAGCCTAAAATTTCAATTTAGAGAATAATTTCTTTCATCATCCACAGAATTATTGATTATAAAAATGAAAAATTTATCAATTATAATAGGCTTATTGATTTTGATACTAAATTTATTCATACCTAATTATTTAAATTTACCTATGATATCAATTTGGTTCAAGAATTTCTTTAATGTAACTCCATATTCCATAATAAATTATTCAACCAATTCAACTTGAACAAAAAATAAAATGTTCATTTTTCAGTTCGATCGATCTATTATTAAAAATCTATAAAAAGTCTTCGATTTAAATTAAAATAATTTTTAGGCTAGATATTGTTGATTTACCGATTATGGTTCAGCGTTACTTATTGTATCTTTTTCTTTTTCTTCGCAGTCTTTACTATCGGAACATCATCAATATCAACAACACATGGATACGTTGAATCAGTTGGCACAAAGACTAATCAGTGTGTATCAACAGGATGATACGAGTAAACTGAAAAAACGTATGGAGACAATAAATGCGCGTTTTACTCAATTAAGTTCGAAGTAAGTTGACAAAACAGGAGGCATTAAAAAAGAATTTCAACTACGAGGTTCAGGTGCTTCCTGAAAGTAATTAAAATCAAACTTAGACCAAATTATCTTGTCTTTTTCGCCTTACTTCTTTCTTTCTTTTCTTCTGTTTGTTTGTGTACTAATGTAAATTTATTGGAAAAATTTTATATGTATCAAAATCTTTTAATTGTTATTTGTCATCGTTCAACTACGTTATTCACTCTAAAATTGTCTCGAAATACTACTCGTATGTATCCCGAAAGAAGACATCAGAAGATCGCGTGAAATTGTGACGATTAAACGAGAAGAAAAAACTTGCTCTTGAAGAATTCCGAAGTGCTGTACACCAAAAAGGGATTAAGAGTATATCGATTGATGGTATTGAAAATTTTCGTTGGAATAGGAAAGCGGAAAATATTTCTTATGGGACACGAAAAGTAGCCCCTTCAGCGATGATAAGGAGCAGAATGCAACGCAGGAGTCCTGGGTCAAATCTCTTCTGATTTGTAAGATTTATTTGTCGTATTTTTTATGTTCTAAATTTCGGTGTGTACCTACATGCACTCCGTAAAGGAGTTCATATTCCCTCTATAAGCGAGG
Organism: Aspidiotus rigidus; assembly: GCA_035079385.1. Classification (NCBI taxonomy): domain Eukaryota; kingdom Metazoa; phylum Arthropoda; class Insecta; order Hemiptera; family Diaspididae; genus Aspidiotus; species Aspidiotus rigidus. Next base: position 235,480 of record JAVHKY010000002.1, on the reverse strand, counting down.
GGTTCCGTTCGTCGCATCAGGAGATGGAGCTCTGAGCGTATAATCGCGGATATATCCATCTTAGCATGAAAATAAATCGAATCTGTCGTTATGATTGAATTTTTTCTATCAAAAAAACGTTGACTCCTCTGATTACGACGAACTTGAACTTTCAGGTGTTTATTTCTTTCAATTTCTTATCGAAATGGCATGTCTATGTAATTATAATTATAATCGAAGGGACAGAGTTTCAAATTTTACTCATAAAGATTATAAGTTGTCAACGGTACTCTTTCTTTGAAATGCTAGTCACTACAATTGTAAAACTGATACTTGTCGTTCGCAAATTTAGATACATTGAATTTCCAACTTTTGGATTATTTCTTTCATATAATAGTTGGGTCCAGGAGCAGAGTCCCGCATAGTATCTACATTTTCAGTAACCCGGATTTTTTCTTTTCTTCTTCTAAAATTCTAGCTCTCGAATCTTACAAATTATTAAATTGCAAGATTGTAAACTTCAGAGACTTTAGATGTTGAAATGGGGAAAAATCTACGGATATCTCTTCAATTTCAGCTTGTATTTTGTAAATAATAAGCATTCAAAATGATCGAATGCTAAAGTTTAGCAGTTAGTTTTACGGTTTGGTCACAGAGAAAATTCTGAGTAGAAAGGATATTCAACTACCAGTACCATAGTCGAAAAGTGTGGGAAAATTTATTTTGACGTATATTTTATGAAGAATATTTGTAATTGTTGACGATGAGGACCAATAGACAAAACTTTTCGTAGGCTTTTGATCTTTGATGAGATCATCTGAGCCGTAGAATTGGTAATATTATTATTATTTTTCTTATTAAAAATAATTTTTTTATAAAATAGAGTACACGAAATTTGTATTCGATTACTATTTACCTAATTTTCTCTCAAATAACACAAAAGCTTAGGCAGGATGCGGCAAAAGTTCCGCATCCAATTTGCACGATTAAAAAAAAAACGAAAAAGAATGAAGAAAAAATTGGTAAAAATTGTAATTTAATTGGAAAAAAAATTTTGGACAAACTTTTTTTTCCAATTACGATTTTTCCTCATTTTTTTCGTTTTTTTTTTAATCGTGCAAATCGGATGCGGAACCTTTGCCACACCCTGTATTTTATTCTTTATGAGTGAGGGAAGGGGGCGGAGAAGCTATTTATTTGGCCCATACCTTGCAGTATTTATGGTACTAATTGTGTGGCGTTTATGACTTTTATAGTACAAATGTAGTTTTCATGAGGTGATTTTTTTCTCCTAATTTTTAGTAAAACAGTAAAACATATTGTAATCACGAGAGAATCCTACGTGATAATATCAGTTTTTATAAATAAGTATACCACTTTTCTTCGATAATTATTTCAATTTTTATTCTTCGTGAATCAAATATCATGATGAAAAATTAAATTAAGTTCTTTTCAAAGTATTCAGGAGTCAACTAGATCGAGATGATGAGTTCGTTCTTTTTAAAAAAAAATATTTTTTTTAAATAATCAAAACGAATAGCGACGTTGTTCTGCGACATTGACACTGAATAAGCTACTTTACAGTCATGTTTTAAAATATGAGATTTTTTTTTTACTATCAATCCTACGAGTATTAATGTTCAATAGCGACTACTAATCTGAAAAATTTATTTTCTTATTTACCGGTCCGAATTTATCGTTTGACATTTTTCTATCCTTTTTTATGTTGCAAAATTTTTTCAACCGTACCGTATCGTCTTCTTACTCTTTACAATGTGAATGAATTACAAACTGTAATACGTACGTGCAAGTTATAATGAGAAGGAATGCAAAATATACATATTATTTCCAAAAAGGGCAAATCCGGAATCTAACCAATTTTCTTTACGTTTCAGGTCATGTAGGACCTATCTAAAAAATTTATAAATGTATATTCTCGCATGTGTAGGAATAAATCCATAATATTTTCCTCCATATTTAACTGTGAACACGTTTTACTCTTATTTTTCTGAATTTTCCAGTATAGAATACTCAAACATTGAATTCTTAACAACAAAAATTAAAACCTTGTAGTTTGTTTGTCTCTCTTCAGCATCATTTGCAATAACCATAAAAGATTTCTCATTCGACAATTTCAATGAATATAATATTTTTGTTACATACAATGAAAATTTATTGTGAGTAAGATTATTGAATTTTTATACATGAGCATAATATTCAATTGTTGTACAATAATAGGAAAACGTTTGTTTTAATTTTGTCGTTTTTTTATGATAGAATTATGGCATTTAAATATTTATAATGTATGCTCTTAAAATAAATGCATAATAATTTGCATCTCTGATAATAGAGTAAAATGCGAACAATTATTAAAATATGTTTAGTCCATATTTTTGAAGACACTCTGCGATTTTAAATATAGTTAATTTATTTTATTAAAAGTACATAGAAAGGAGATGAAGTTTCATATAAATAATGATCACAAATATTTTTGTTGACTCATACAAGACGTTGATTGTATCTGTTTTCTTTTTTTTTTTCTTTTTTCTCTGTTGAACTATTGTCTCCTCTTTTAGGTGATTTCTTTTCTATCTATTTATATTTCATTGTAGGATTTCATTCTACTATAATGAAATTGTTGTTTCTAGAATAACAAAAATTTTGATTCCTAATGATTTAAATTTTATTACATCGAAACTTGTGATAATAATGTAAAAAAATATTATGATGTATCCTATTTCGAATATTGTATTGATCAGTCATAGACATCTTGTCGAAAAGAAGAAAGAAGAAGGAGAAAAAACCCATTATTAATATTTCCCTAAATAAGATAATTTCATTTTATCCGATCGCAGTCCTGATTTTTTATACGTGAAAGAATTATCTTAACAAAACAAAGATGCGTTTAAATAATGTTTAAAATACCTACGTTCAAATACTACGTAAGGATAATTTTATCGATGAAAAGCACTCAAATTCGTATATTTTCTTATTTTCAGCATTGCAAATCGAGGAGAGCAAATTAGTTCCGCTATGAGTTCGTTGTATAATTTCGATAAATCGATCGACCAATTCTTGGCATGGGTATCGGAGACCGAATCATCGATCGAAGCCTTGCAGAATGAAATCGATCGACTGCCTTTGCGGAAGGACCAAACGTTGCGTAAACCAAAAAATCAGCTAAAGGTAAGTGGTTTTGTAAAAATATTTTTGTCCTGATTTGATAAATTGATCAGTGTTCCTCGGGTTCTCTCGTGATTTTCGTGCTCATTTTCGATACACTACCGAGATAGATGTATTATTTTCTTGATTATATCTCGTCCATTTACGGCGATAGAGAATCTGGTGATTAGTTCCCATCCGTTTTTGGAGTCGATTGTCCATGAAATAAGAAAAGAAATCTTACCGCTCTAACTTTAATTTAAAGAAGTGAAATTAGAGAATGGTCATTCGTCTCTGGTGGGAAATTGATAATTCAAAAAAAGTACGTAGTACGCCGATAATGACGTGATATTCATCTGATTTTCTCGAATGATACGAACAATTTTGTGATTGATCCAACATGATGACATAATTTTTTTTTTTTTTTTCGTAAATAAAGAAAGGAGTAATGAATTACACGGAATTTTGATCAGGAATATCTGTGGCTTCTTCTACATGAGAGCTTCTAATAAATTGTATCCTAAAATTTTGTATGGCTCGTATTTTGGTCTTAATGAATTTTGTTATTCCCTTCTCTCAATTTGCTTGCTACCCCAATTTGTTCTCTTTCATCTTGAAAAAAATAATGTTAATTAAGTGTTCGTTCACCTTTCGTTGTTTGATTCTAAATTCTTGCCCAGCATATTTTTTATCTTAATTTTCTCGTTTTGTGCTGGAAGTCGATACTATTTTAAATTCTTTTTTTTTTTATTTTTTTCAACTCCATGATTTTTGTTTCGTCTCGTAGTTTCCTTCCTAGGATTGACTTCAGCATAGTAGGTACTGTTCGTAATTTTATAATTTTTTTCTTCGTCCTAGATCCAATCTCTCTGGATAAGAGTGAGGGAGGTAGTGATAATTTTCGGTTATTCAATCTGTCGAAAACGTAAGAATCCTATCAGAAAATTGTGTGTTTTTTTTTTTTTTCTGCGTTATTAGTAAAAGTCAAATATTATTCAAAACAATTCAGAAAATCTTCGTTGTCGAACATTGGGGTGTGATAAGCGTAAATATTTTATATTTTAGTGAGTCATACACAGCTACCAATTTCTAGAATCCCTTATTTTTGTCTGAATTGAATTTTTGTTTGATTTTTTTTTAAATAATTGCCAGTTTTTTTTTTTTTTTTTTTTTACCCGCTAAAATCAATCATATTTTGTTCTGTTGTTCTAAATGAATGTTTTTCGTTTATTGCTTTCATTATTACTTCGTTTCCTCGGTTCTTAATCATCTTCGTTTTATTTATATTCACCTGTAGGCCCGCTTCTTCCTCTCTATCGTTTGATTCGTTTAGCGAGATTTTAAATTCATTCGCGAAATAAATTCGAGTATTAATCCTGTCGGTGCGCTGTGTTCTGTTTGGCGTAGAAACATTATCAGTGCAGTCTCACCTTTTCGTCGAAAATAAGTAACTGTGTGAAACTCTGTTCGTGACCAGAGTTTCTCATTATACTTATTTGAAATATCAGAAAAATGTTATCAGTACTCGTTTCCTAAATTCAATATTTTCGGAGTTATAAAGTTTTTATTTTCTATTTTCTTCAGTTTGGCTTATCAGAATAATCGCCTTCTCGTCAAGTTTCCTTAGATTGCCATATGCAGCGCAATCGCTCTGTATTTAGCGATTCAAGGTATTTTCTTGTTAGGACTAGTGTAAAGAATTCGAAACTAATTGGAACTCCACTACCTCAACTCAGGTAATTACTCTCAGTCTTAGGCTTCGTACTTGGATTTGTGGCTGCTTTTGCAGTTAGTCGGGTACAACATTCCAACTGATACGAAGAGGATCCTTAGGCAAATTGCGACCATACTACGTAAACTTAGGTAATTACCGTCTGTCTTGATTATTCCAAGTTCTCAAAATTTTTTAATCGAGTATATTTAGGCGCACAAGTCGTACTTTGGATTATAATTTTAGTATTTTTTTATTATGTGCTGCGCTTTTTCTGGCACACTCGAAATCATCCATTTTTGTCCAATATTGACCAAAATCAATCAGCTTGAAAATCAAAACAAAGTACATAAAAAATGGAATAGAGATTTTCCGGATTCGATTTTATATCCAAGTTCTGCTCTTTTCGACGTATACATTCTATTCTGCAAGAATCCCTTACAATTTTCAACTAACCAATTGAAATCGAGGATCTCGAGTTTGAACGAAACAAACCCGTTCGAGGATTCAGTACGCCAACAAAATTCCTTCATTATTCATACATAGCTGGTTTTTCGTCACCCTATAAATAATGTTCCAAACAGTATCATTTCTATCGCGCAGTGTTCTCGTGGAACACGCTAACACTATCTTCGTGCAATTTCGCAGCGGTCACTAGGGGCTTTACTACCAGGTAGCTATAGAGTGAAAAATTGTCATTTTTGCTCCATTAACTTCGAACCGAAAGAAACGTAAAACTCACGCACGGCACTTCCTCGAGTTTTTCCCGACGGAAATTTTAGCTTCAAATTCCATTAGAAAAATAACGCGCGCACGGCATTTTTTGCGCGCGTGCATTCCGTCTTTCGTTGTCTTTTGTCCCGAGACGAATATACCGATAAAATATAGACTCGACAATGAGAAGCCACCACTTGTCGAGGACCTTTCCCACGTCCTCGAGAGGACTAAAAAGATACACTATATGCACACATCTCTTATAGAACGACGTGACGTCAGAAAGCGTAAACGAAGAAATAAGGTCTCTTACATGAAAATTTGCATTACTGGGTATGTAACAGGATATTATTATGTGTTTCACGGTTTTTGTACGGGATAGATCCTTCAACGCGCTCTCTCTGAAGAGTAAAATAGTATCCACTATTTCTAGGGTCTAGTCGAAATGTTGATAATGAAAAGCGAATGCCTGTTATTAAGAAATTAACGCCGCAACGAGAACATAAAATTGGATTTTGGAAGGCAATCTGGATATATCACTCCCTAGATTAGAAGTAAATTAAATAGTATCCATCGGAGAATGCGAAGAAAATTAACAAGGGGAAAAACGTTGATTTACAGTTTCATAAAATAGCCTCCAGCAGCACAGACTGGAGCAAGTTCGAGACGCTCGTAACTTCAGTATGCCCTCACCGATAAAATCGGAATTCCACCGTAACTCGCTCGCATAATATTCAAAAAACAAGGAATTGACTTGAAACGCTCCGAAATCTTCATCATTGTACCAATAATTAAGCCTTCTATAGTAGAACGTAAAAAGACGGAACTTACTAGTGAAGTTCGACGAACAAATGATTCAAGCCTTGTTCAGAATAGCAATTTCTGAAGCGAGTATAAACTTGATTCTAGTGTGGAGTCGGGGAATGGGCGATTGGTATAGTCAAATTCCCAAATCCGCGCGATCAACGTATTAAAAGCATTTTGATGACTGATTCCTGATCTAGAATGTATTTAGAACGACTTGGGTGCCATTTTCCCAGACCCTCCCTCTCGCAGGAACCACAAAATTGTGTGTGTATCTTCTCTCCTATGAGTTAAACGAAAAAATGTTTCATACAAAAGTTGTTCCTTCAAGACTACTTATTATGAAAAAGTCATTTGAAGCAACCCCTAGGACGCAAATTTGGCAAATGTGTTCCAAAAATACATCAAAGTTCGATTATTTTTGTCTTCATAGCGAAAGCTATCGACAATAGAAGAAAATTTAAGATTATGTAAAGTTATTCAGAATCGAATTTTACATCCATGGGGTCCATGTTATTACACAATCGCCCTCCCCTTCCTCCTTCCCAAGTATTTCTCAACTGCTTTCAGTTCACAAGATGCCTGAATGATTTTGACTATTGTGATTTTTTTTTTTTTTTTTTTCTAAATGAGATACCTGATGCCTACAGGCTATAATTTCGGCGGTACTGGTCTATAAGTATAATAATTATAATATTACGACGTTTATGTCAGCTTTTTTGATGAAGTGATCGGAATCTTTTGTCCCCTTTAGGATGACCATTTGGGGCATCTTTCGATTTGCTAAAATCAATGTTTGAAATATTATTTAAAAATGAAGACTTTAGCTACTTCTTGAAGTTTTTACTCTCACAAAAATTTCTTTAACTGTTCCCATGAAGAATATTGATGAACAAGACGTATACTTCATTCGTATTCGAAATTTTATCCGGTACTCTTATGTCCAACTCTGCACTGATAACGTGAATTAATTCCCGAGTAGAAATCAATTTTATTCAGTTTTGTTCACAATCTTCTTGCGATTCCAAGAAGTTTTCTGTGGTTTGTCTGTCGTGAACTACAAGACAATTTAAATGATATTGTATTTCGTTATGCTATCCCGCTATCAAGGCATCGTCAGAAGTTGAGAGATCCAATAAACGAACTTTCAGAAGACCAACTTTAGTGTTTTGAAGAAATATTTTTCAATTTGTCCCATAATGCTACCGTTTGTACTTCTTGCAATACTTGCTTCATCGGACCTCATGCTATTAAAATGGTCAGACCGCCTTTCAGCATTAGAGATTGAATTCTCAGACGTAGGGAGCAAGGCAGGGTGCCATCATTTTCTTTGTGAAATTCTGCTAGGTTCCTGCCTTCTTATTTTTCTCAAGTCTTATTTTACAGCGTTCCAATTTTTCCTTCCTTTAGATTTCCAGAGACAAGTCTTATGATAGCCATGATGATCTTTGATCAAGAATTGGTGAAAAGGTAGGATGTATAGAATAGTCCCTTAATTCAGGGAAAAAATTCTCTCACTAATTGATATACAATACGTTCAAGTTCACGCGTCCGACTTTGATGCCGTGATCATTTTTGGGAAAATGTCCAGAGACTTGAATATCTTCGACTGTCGAGCTGTTTTTATGTGTGTATATGAGGAGGAACTTGGGACCATTGCAAACAGGACTTGAGTTGATTATAGAAATTTTTCTAGGCTAGATCGAGTTCAGAAAGAGCCTTCAGGAGATATTATTCAGTGTGCTGTTCCGTTTCGCGAGGTATAGTACAGATAATATAGATTGCTGAGCATATCAATATTTATTCTCATACGGTTTAAGCCCTCCCCCCCCCCCTTACAGCAACTCTCTTTTTTGAAGGATAAACTACTTTTTTTTAAGTCTCGCGTTTTCCTTCCACCAAAACTATGCGGATCCTCCACTGTCAATGGGTTTTGTTTTTTTTTTTTTTTGCTCGCCAAATATCGAAAAATTCGTTTATTTCCCCTTTCAAAATCATCTTCTAAATCCACCCCTGTGTATACAAAATTTTGTCCACGTCTCAAAGTAAGTCTAAGCCTCTGCCACCCTTAGAACCACGACTTGCCAAAAAGGCGGCATACATTCGGTAGTCACACGTTGGAGGTCTCTACCGACTGTCTTGCTATTCTAAAGCTCGGAGGTAAAAATCTTTTCAAGACCCAATTTACCAGAAGTTTGAAATTTCCCCAAGTGTCACGTCGTTGTTGAGGAAATAGTTATCAATTGTTGGTGAAAAGATCGCGCGATTAAAGAATATTCAGCGGACTGAGTAAACATTGTGTGAAATACAGCACATAAATCTGTTAACTTTGCTAATATCACTGTTATCATATTTCTGTATTAAATTACTCATGCCTGAGAAATGCAGGAGGGATGGGATGTATGAAAATTGTTATTATTGAGAAGAGAGGTTATCAGGTAATAGAGGGGAGGGAGTAGGGTGCGTTAGTAGTAATAGGGCCCCTTGGGAACTCTTCCAAAAACCGGCCAAGGCGTTTAATTTGGTCCCAACGCGTCTGACGTATGTCCGATTATGGTCGTTTTGGGCGAATTTTAGAACAGTTCCCGAAAGGGGTCTATTACTACTTACTCAATGGATGTAAAATTTGATTGTGAATACTTCACATAATCATAAACTTTTTTTTATTACCAATAATTTTTGCTATAAAGACAAAAACTCGGTTCTTTAACGGAGTTGAACGAAGGGTGGCTGGAAGCTTGTTATATGAGGCACGTGGGATCTTGAAAATGTGGACCACGTATATGAAGTTATCAGATTGTGACGTCACAAGGCTGACCTATGATGTCATGAAATTGCGACGTCGCAAGCTCGGACTTTGGAGCTATATATAATGGAGGGGACTTGGAAAAACTAATCAATGACGTCATCAGATTGTGATGTTACAAGGCTGACCTATGACGTCATCAAATTGTGACGTCACAGACCCGGACTTTTGAGCTATATGTGATAGGAGGGAGACTGCTTCCTTAACAGAGTTAAACAAGGTGTGGCAGAGAACCTGTTTTGTAGGGGAAGTGGGTTCTGAAAAACGTTGACGTACCCGATCTATGACGTCACAGGCCGAGACTTTGGAGCTGTTTACAATTGGAGGGTGACTTGGAAAAATTCTGACCTACAAGCTGTACACGATTCGACCTAGATGATAGGAGGGGTATTTAGAAAAAGGACGTCCTGAGTGTTATAGTGTTTGAAGAGTTGCATATCTGGTTCATTGAAGGGGCCAAGTGAATTGAGGTATAAAGCATTGCATGTCTAGTTATTTGAAGGGGCTATCCTTCAGGGTATATTCACCGACCTCCAAGGTATATATGATACGACCTGAAGGTTGCCGGACGGCTGATGGCGCACATTTTTTCCGAAAAATTCACCGATAAAACAGGTTCCCTAATAAAATAATCAAAGTTTGATGTATTTTTGGAACACATTTTGCAAATTTGCGCCTCAGGGGTTGCTTTAAATGACTTTTTCATAATAGGTAAAAATGTAGAAGAGTCTTGAAGGAACAACTTTGGTCTGAAAATTTTTTCTGGAATAATCATAGGAGAGAAGATACAGGCAATTTTATGACAGGAAGGTGGTTCTTGCGAGGGGAATGACTGAAAAAAATGGTACCTGAGCTTAAAGGAATCTGTTTATTAAATAGAAATTACACAATTAATTTTATTTATTTTATTTAATTTATTTATGTATGGTTATTAAAAATAATAAAAATTAATTGTTTTATTAATTAGAATTTTAATAAATAATAAATCAATAAATTTAATTAATAAATAAATTCAAATTGATTATAATTTATTAAATAAAATTATAATAATAATCCATTTTATTATATTAATTATTTTATATATTAAATTAGAAATTTTTATTAATTAATAATGATTAAATAAAATTTATATTTATTTTTAAGTTCACAAATTAATATTTCATTTTAAATATATAATTTTTTTTATTATTAAAATTGTTCTAAATACATTCTAGATTAGCAGGGTGCCTACGGGCTCTTTAAATCCAGTAAACCTAATAAACGTAATAATTTCATTTATGACCCCATAAAAAAATTAAAATTTGAATTCCTAGGTTGAGTAAGATTTTCTGTCTGTTATTCTGACGGCATTTTAAGGCGAATTTTCAAGTTCAAAGGAGGTTCGAACCCCCTCCAGAATTATGGTTTTGCGGAACACCCTTCCAGAGCCCTATAAAAGTAGAATATTTTCAATTTTTGAATTTGGTAGACCTCCTGCCTCTGATTAGGAATCAGTCATCAAAATACTCTTGAGGCGCCGTTCGCGCGGAAGCTTTTCTCTTGCTGTCATTCGACTATACTATTTTTACATATAGTGTGTTTGTTCCCTCTGGAGTCAAGTCTTCTACAATCGGCGCGTGAAAGTTCCGTAAGAGACCTAAATTGAATTTTAGAAACGAGAATGTCGCTCTTTTGTAGTGTATTGAGCCTCACAATCGAGTACACGAACCTGCCTGCGAAGGCGAAGATCATTTGAACAGTATGCTCATGAAAGCTGTGCGAGAAAAAGTGGCGAACGCCAAGAACTCAGAGGTTGGCGAACGTATTTTCTTATAAACTGGGGCATCTCACGTACGCGGTGGGCCTCTCGTAATCCTCTCCTCCACTTATTTAGTATTGCTGAGAACGTATTCACTCTTATAAATTCGTACCTCGATAGTTGGACTGTTTCCAAGTCAGGTTCCTCTTCTGATATTCTTATGTATAATAGCTCGATGGTCCGAATTCTTTCTAGTCCTCGAAGTAGATCAGAATTTCCGCCCCTCTAGAAATCACAATTGTCCAGACGGATAAGAGCATGGCGAACGTCTTTTCTTCTAATCTGGGGTATCTCACGTACGTGGTGGGCCTCTCGTGATCCTTTCCTCAACTTATTTAGTACTAGCAAGACCGCCTATGTTCTCTCTTTTCACTGAATGTTCGAGTTGAAGTTACCAATCTTTCTCATTGAATTTTTTCTTTCTATTTCTTTTTTTTAAATTTATAAATAATGATACCTCGTACATCACGTAATATTTATATATTTTTCCAAAAATATAAAAGTAGGCCTAAGCTTAATGCATTTTCAATTCGTCATTTAATCTCTCGACTTTCCTCTTCAAATATTTCCTCTTTTCATCTAAATCTGGTATCAACTTTTCTATTTCTTTCAATTTTTCATTTTTTCGCTCTCTTTCTTCTAAACAAACTTTTTTTTTCTTCTCTTTACTTTCTCCATCACGGCGCGCCTTTCTCATTGTCACGTATTTTTATTTTTAGACGTTTCTCATGTTTCAGAATTTGAATACCTATACATATTTTTTCCATTTAATCTTATGCATTTTTTGATATTATTAAGTCATCTATATTTTTTTATATCGCCTATCACTTATAACGAAACAGAAGTAAGAAATTGTCGATGAATTATTGGTGAAGAAAATTTCTATAGAAATCATATAAACAGGAATAATTTTTAAAAATCTCGGTAAATGATCTAGATATTTCTACTTTGGATATTGAAAAAAAAAAAAAAAGTAGAAATTCTCCAGATAACTTTTTTTTGGAGCTGTATTCAAAATTTTTATACAAACACAAAGTTCTCATGGCTACTTTTAATTCTGTTATTTAGGGTTTTGGGTAAGGTAGATACATGAAACAAAGGGAGTAACTCTGGGGTTTAAGATTATTTGGAATTTCTTAGTTGGATACACTATTTTCTTTGTATCTTTTCATCTCATAGTTCAATTCAATCTGCTTAGTTTTCTTTTCAAGCTTTTCTTCTTTCTTAATTTCATTCAATTTTGCACTCTTTCATTCTTTACTTGTTCTTTCATACAACCTTTTTTTCTTTTTCTTTCTTTCTTTCTCGTTTCCTGAGTCTTCCAAATTGATCTCTGCCTCAGTATCACACTCTTCCATTTTTCCCTCTCTTCCTATTCTTCTTTTTCAGTCCTCTGCATCCATCTCCTCCAATTATCCATATGGTGATAATTGATTCTACGTGTCATCCTCTAATCTACAAATTAATGGAAGAAAAACGTTTCGATTCTAAGATTAGTTCATTCATTTCCCTTTTTCTCTTTCACTTTTTTTCTACATAAGATTTTTTTTGAAATCTTGTGAGTATTATATGTTGACAGTATAATTTGTTACTACGGTCGCTCCAATTTTCAGCGATGATTATTTCTTTGACCTCACTTTTTTACATGCAAATAATATAACTCCTCCTATTTTCGAGTTGATTTAGTTGAGACTTTGAAAATCCCTTCCTTCATTTACCTTAATTAGAACAAAATTTCTCAAGGCCCTCAATTTATTCCTTCGAGTCCACCCACCTCCAACTAACAGTTATTCTTGACGTCGAGTCCTGATTCTTGTAATTCACTATTCTCTAGGGATTCTTCTGTTAAATCCTGATATGTTAAGAGCATCTCCAGTTTTTTATGATGTCAACTACCTGACCTAGATATTGTTCCAAGTCCTTTTCCTGTCATATATATCTTGGAAGTTGAAATTTTTAAAGTTATACACTTGTCATAATTGCATAGATCGATGTACAAAATGCGTTTTCAATTTCAACTCCTATGATGGTTCAATTTTTTCCAAGTTCCTCATATATAGCTCGATTCCCAATATTAAAAATGTTTTCAAATCTGACTCCTTTGATATTGAAAATTTTTCTTATCCCTTATCTATCATAATAGAGCTCAAAAGTCTCAATTTTTCCGAGTCCCTCCTGCTATAGTTGGCTTAATTTTCAAAATTTTATTAAATCTAATTCCTCTTTTTGGAACCCCTCCAATTTTGAATTCAATTCTCAATATCAAAAGCAATCCGTCCCACAGAAGAGGATGTGGGAATTCCTTATTCAACTTTATTAAACATGTGATTGTTTTCTATTATAGCCTTCAATTGAACTTCTTTTGGTTGAATCCTGGAAATTTGATTGGAAGCTTCATTACAATCCTTACTATCTTATTATACAGATAATCTGAGAATCTATCACCTTTTCTCCTGTCCTACTCTTCAAAATCGACATACTTCCTACAAAGTATTTTCTCGTTATCCTCTGACCTGTGTAATCATTTCCAACACAGTTTCCAACTCTCGCAACTACCTGTGTTAGTCAGTTCCACTTTCCAAATATTTCAGTTGCTTTTCTTCTTCTACTTCTTACAATTGAAGTGATTTTTGATTCAAAAAGTTGATATTGATAAGGGGTCATCATATTTTGGTGACTACTATTTTCTATTTTGCCTATTAGCTCTCCTTCATTAGATACTTTCCATCATTATGTGGACATTTTGACGTTATTAGAACTTTTTGCCAAATTAATTATCCTTCAATTCGCGAAGTGCTAAATTGTATCGGATAAAATGAGGTATGAAGTGCAAAGAGAAGGTCGTTACTGTTATAATATTAGGCTTTAGCTATTTTTTAGCTCAATTGTATCGGGTAAATTAGGATTTCGTCTGAAGCCTTCCTCTAGGGAACTGAGGTATGTTTTATGCGCTACTTTTATTCCATTCTTCAGGGTTTTCCGAAACTCTTTAACTTGTTGATATTATTTATGGTAATATTCTTTTTCAACTTTCGTTGTGCCCTTTCCTCAGAATCGTACCCCCTACTTTTCCTGAATACATCCCTCTCAATTTCTCACATAATGTGTCTATAGTTGGAATTCTGATTAGGTTTAAGCTCACACTCCAGACGGCTAAATGTGTCTTCCAATCTATCCCCCTTTGGATATTCCCCCTTACTACACTATGACACCGTCGTTGAAGTGACTTCTGGCACTAGGACAGTGAGGCCCTTATGCGGAACAGACTCACTCAAAAATGGTTTGTATCCGTTTTTTCATTCATCAACGCGGCTAAACGATCTGGGCAAACGAATGCTTTCGTCTTACGTACACAAGCAGAATACAAATTCATTTATACGTATGTCTTAACCTTTTACGTTGTCGTGACGTGCAAGGAAAAAAGTAGCTTGTATCACGTATCGTATTCTTTTTCTACGCTCGCAAGATTAGTGTCCTGTCCGTTTGTTTCGTGGTAGCGAGGAAAATTTAATTAACATACGCTTCTGCGTCTAGCTACAACTGAGAAAGATGGTTTGGCTTCTCGGAGCTGAGGATGAATTCTGCGATCTTACTAGCGTATGTACGTCCGATGCTGACACGCTAACTTCTTGGGTAAATGTCGAGCGAACGAGAGCGAGATAAACCGGCGTCAAATTAATTTCGAAAAACCGTTTGTTCGACCCATTAGCGGTGCTGGAAGGACGCTTTAAAAAATTACTTTTCTCTTTCGTGCGATTGAAATGTCGAACGAACAGTCCCGATGTCATTCTAACGGACAGAATACTTTGTGTATAATAAAATTGTAACGAAGAAATGTAAGAAAGATATGTAGTACGAAAAGGAAAATTGATACGAAAAAAAAAAAGAAAAAACTGTAAAATGCACTCCCTATGTACGGGAGGTTGGCGTTTTAACAGTGATCGCACGTGTTTGCTATACATCACGTTGATGTAATGCGCTTGCGATTTGCCAAGTATGCAACCTACCATAATGCTACGTCTTGAAGTAATTCAGTTACCGTTTTTCACGTCGCCGTTCTCGTACCTTTGCTTGGCCGCGAAAATGCCGCATTAATCGCCGTCCATTCGTGTATATACGATATTATTAATCCTACGTGCTTGTAGGATATTTCGTATTTTAGCGGCGCGGTTAATATCAAATTTTTATTATTCATTCTGATATTATTTATTCGCGTCTTAGTTTTCGCATTAATACCGAGAGTGCCTCGAACAGATGTTCTTTTTCAAAAGACGTACACCGTACAGCGAAATGCCGGCACAGGCATATTTCGCGCTCGAATTTCTCAATTCGCCGTCGTATCGCTATTACGATCACATCGTCCGACGATGAATGTTCCGAATAGACCGTGCGGTCACCGCTTCCTCCCTCGTATCCCGAAAACGAGAGTAATGCCGACACCGCGATCAACACTACCGGTAAGGTCGCTCTTGACGCGCTTTTTAAAGTCTTGATGGGAGATTCGGAATCCGGTTGGCGAGAGTGCGATAGACGACGTCGAAAATTATTGCCTTTCGCCTCGCTGCAAAGGCGTCTTAGCTTGAAATCCAATCATCGGAGCGATGGTAGCGAGCATCGCTGCAACGACGTTACCGATCAGTACCAACTCTCGTGGAAGAAGAAGATCATCAAATGGAAGTTGTCGCGTAGTATTTTCAATCGCAACAAAAAGCGTCGATCGACTGCTGTCGAAGTGGAAGAGGCGAACTATTCGACGGACGACGACGGCGGTTTCAAGAGCGCCGTGACAAAGAAGAGGCATAACGGTGGTGTGATCGCGATCGAACGCGGCTCGGGCAAAGAGCGGCCGAAGAGTGTGGGCGCTCTGCCGGCGCGCTCTGAACAGAGCGTCATTGTCGGTTACGATAATTGTTACACGAAAAGCGATAGCAGTTTATTATCTGGTGCTAATTACTCGTCGTTACGATCGCGTTCGGCGGAGGAAACGAATGCGGTGAACGATGTTAGCGCGTCCTCGTCGTGTTTGGAGGAGTTAGCGGTGCGCGAGCGAACTCTCCTCGGTAGACGAAGGTCGCGGTTAGATCAGTTCTTGAGTGCGGATTCGTTGACGGCGGCGCGAAAGTCCGCTTCGTATCCGGATTATTCGTCGTATTGTTCGCACTGCTCCGAGGAGCTGGGTCCGAGTTCGTGTTGTCGGTCGTGCACTCGTCCGTCAGCCGTCGCCTATCAGCCGCAGATTGTGTCCACGCCGGCGGTGAGCAATAGCCGGCAGTTGTCGACGAATCCGAGCAGACGACCTACGGACTTCCCGTCCGCTTTGGTGGCGAACGAGGTGACGCCGAAGAGGCGGACGCGAAATTCGCTGATAAACGATCAGGAATTTTGGAAGTCGTACGATGTGCTGAATGAGCGGAGGACGCGTGATCGGAGCGAGGATCGCTTGACCCGGAACCGATTATCGTTGCCTATATTCTCTCGAAATAGTTTGAAAGGTAGAAAGAGCGCGGCGGCGCATCGCTCGTCCAGCTTGTCGTCGTTATGCAATTTTCTGACGCCGTCAGCTTTGCCGACGAAAGCGGCTTCCATCGCTCTCCAGCAATTACTGTATTGCTACCGTACCGGAGATATGACGCTGGAGAAAATCTCGTTATTGTTAGACATTTTGGACACGCAAGAACGTTTCGCGAAGGTAAGACACACGTATTGGTGACGACTTGCCCAATCAAGAGCCTAATTTAAGGCCAATTTCGAGGTTTTGTGTACGTTAATTCTATATCATCAGTGCTCTAGCTTCCAATCTACGTCACTTATTCGTTTCGTTTTCTTATCGTCTCGTTTTGTGTGGTCGTTCTCAGTTTCGATGTTTTCTTTTGATGCTAGGTAGTCTATAGTTATGTCGGGTAAATAATCAGTATTCTTCTCGATGTCGTCCGTGTTAATTGAATAACTTGTTGTACAAACTTTGACGTTGTCGACGCGATATTTCTCGAAAATCTCTTCGTCTCGGTTAAATTCTCTCTTGGATTGCTATAATTTTAATAATTTTCAGTTGATGGAAAAAAAAAGAACTCGGAGAGAATTGAATTGGCGCGAATCTCAAAAAAGTCTGGGATGTCGCGAGAGTTTGGGAACCAGCGAATGTTTGTGAAATTCTTGTGGATGACCCACTGGAAGTTCTAAAGATGAACAATCATGCGGACGAGTTTTTCTCTTCTTGATTAGGAGTTTAGGTGTCAGTCTGATCTGCACTCTTTCATTTATATTTCAAGCGGTAATTTCATACTGGTAATTGCAAAGAAGGCTAAAATCTATTGTTTTTGTATAATTTTTATCTGGTTGGATGTAATAAAAAAAAAAAAAAAAAAAAAGCTTATGCTGACTTCATGCTGTAAAGAGAAGGAAATATAACAGATTTCTGCCCTCTACCTATACGTTTCATTTTCTCTAAAAAACACAGAAAAGTCGGAGTATTTTCCCAGTCTGGAGAAGTCAAAGAAAAGCTGTATGTAATCTAAAAAAAATGAAGGAATTTTCTAGAAAAAGAGTAATCTCAACTTTTACCAATAGTCGATGAGTATAAAAATGGAGGCTTCCTTAACGAAGTTAAACGAGGAACGCAGGGAACCTGTTTTATGATTCGAATGAGATTTGGTATTGAAAATTCAAGGAAGCCTAGATTTGGAGAAAGGTAGTAAAAAGAAGGCCTAGAGCAACTCCAAATTTTTCTAAGTCCCCCTCCTATCATATATGGCTCGAGAGTCGAAATTTCTCTAAGTCCCCCTTCTATCATATATAGCTCGAAAGTCGAAATTTTTTTAAGTCCTTCTCCTATCATATATGGCTCGAGGGTCGAAATTTTTCCAAGTTTTTCGCTGGACGGCGGATGGCGGACGGCGCACGGCAGATTTCTCAAATAGCCCCCCATAAAACAGGTTCCCTGTTAAAATTGATTTCCAAAATAGTTTAGTAAGTATTCTCAACGCCATATGAGCCAGTTCGAGTGTTCACCAGTCTAAGAAAAGTCATCAAATTTTAGCAAGGTTTCTTTTTTAGATGGTAAGAACGTTTCATCCCAAAGCTTCCAGAAATTCAACTCGGGTATTCAATTTCACTATCACTTCGCTCTTGCCGGCGGTGGTAGGATAAAGAAATACTGTTCCAAGCGATGAATTCATGGCCGCATTCGTCTCCTCCCTGAAAAAGAAAGGAGGCTCTTCGGGTGATAAAGGTAACAGTGTAGGCGATAATTCAATATATTCTGGTGGTGAGGAGGAGGAGGAAGAAGAAGACGAAGAGGAGGGTTTGACAGGGTGAGAGGAGGTGAATGGGATCGGAGAAGTTGATGAAGGCGGTGTAATAGCGGTTTTTGGAGGAGAGGGTGAAGATTGGAGTGAAGGGGAGCCGACGAGCGGAATCGATATCATCGACTCCGGCGTTGACGGGTTACTAATTGAAGCGTCCGGGACTCTAGGGTGTTTCACCGAAAGATTTTTCACCTAAAAAAATTCATCGATTAAGATTCATCTACAGAAAGTTCACCTACAGATAATTCACCTGATAGAAGTAGTGGTTCACCACATGGTGAGGTTCAACCGTGACGAAAGTTCACCGACAAAATTCGATTTATTATATTTTTATTATTGAAGTTAATTAATCAGTTCAATTCAAGATTATTAATAATAAAAAATTAATTTTTAATTTCAAGTATTATTCATTTTTATATTTTAATTGAATTTAATTTTGAAAAAAAAAAATGGATAAATAAAATAAAATAATTTAAATTAATATTATAATTTCTAAATGATAATTTTATTGAAATGAAAAATGTTTATCAAAATTTTTGAACATGATTTTAAATAAATAAATTGATTTAATAAATTGAAAATTTTAATTATAAGTAGTAAAATAAGTATAATTTATTAATTCAATATAATAAATTTGATTTATAAATATTAATAATTTAACTAAATAAATTTTCTTTATTAAATTATTATTTATTTAAATAATTTTATGAATAAAATTTGATTATCAAAGCATCAAATGAAGTCGAACAGCTGATTGAAAAAGGTGAATTTTGTCTTGATGTATAAATATTAATAATTTAATTAGATAAATTTTCTTTATTAAATTTTATTATTTATTTAAATAATTTTATGAATAAAATTTGGTGTATCAAAGCATCAAATGAAGTCGAACAGCTGATTGAAAAAGGTGAATTTCGTCTTGATGTCGCCGGTGAACTCAAAAAAGGAAGATGAACTTTACTGACAGTGAAAAAAAAACTGACAGGTGAACTTTCCTGTCGGTGATGTGTACATTCCTTCAAAAAGACTCACTCGGTGAAAAATCTTTCGGTGAACTGGTCGGATCCCGAAGCGTCCGAAATGAGTTGGAACTCATCGGTGAGTTCGATACTGTTTCAAAGAAAATCGACACATTAAATCGTATGCTACTTCGGGACTCGCTGTTTTCATAAATAAAAATTGTGGTTGGGCGTATCGATTTTAATGGTCAAAAAGACCCTCCCTGGAACGTGTTCCCTGTTGAAGCGCCGCCCGTCCTCACTCGTTTGGCGGATCTGCCTCAGCAAGCTTTAATATGACCCCACTGTCTGTGATTTAGGCCTAGTCGCGTGTAAATGCTTTTCATTCGACTCTCAACTCATGATTATCGTCATTATACCGATCTTAGCATGGGGACATTGTAGAGTGACCTTTTAAACACTGTTTCTTGCTCCAATAAAATCCTGGGAGATCATGGGTCTGATTTTGTGGATTGAAGTGATGTGTGCTTAAAGCTGTATTTGTGCATCAATAAACTAATCTACCGAAGGGTATCAATTTTCTCATGTGCCATAGTGTGATTACTTTAGCGTCTCTCATGCAGGACCTAGATTTCATGTCCCCGGATGAAATGACCGTGCAAAGGTATCGAATCTTGCGACTTGAGAGTAGTCCTGCCTTCCTTCGTTCGGGTAGTCTGTCTCCGCAAAATTTAATGACCCCACTCATTTCTGTGCAACGTATCCCAGTGCGAATGATTCGACCAAAGTCGTGGTAGTTTTTTGATTGTTAAGCCTGACTTTTCGTTCAGTCGATGTTTTCATTGGGCGTCTCTTGACAGAAAGACGGATAATAGGATGTCGAACGAGTCGCCCATTCGCTGTAATAAAACAAACCTTAGATTAAGCTGGGTGTAAGTCCTCTCATTTCGTTAAGTATCCTTATCAAAATCAACAGAGTTTGCCTTCAAAATACAATTCTATCTCATTCAATCTTTCTGATCTAGACAGAGACGTTCCGAGACCTGTTTGTAGTTATGAGGGGGTAGAGAGAGAATTCATCGACGATCTCAGGATCTCTAGTTTATTCTTCCTCTATGGCTCGCCTGTTGCTCAATCATTTGTTTGGACTATGAAAATGCCGACCCTGAGAACAGCCGTGTTTTGATCTCATCGTATTCATTACAATATTACTCGTTCCCTAAAATGGAGAAGAAACCCAACTCATAATTCGTCAATATTTTTTACATTTCACAGACCACTTTTGTCGAATGTGTAGCACTGCCCTTCCTCCACGATGGAGGGTGCGGGTCGGTTATGCATTTCATTTTGTTTCCTCCAACACCGGAATCAACCCTTATGGGTATAACTTCAATGTTGGAAGAATTTACTCGGCGAATCCCCTCTTCTTCTTGACAACCGCTAAGCTGCTGTGCCCCCAAGCGAACACACAGCAACAAAACCATCTCAGTTATAGTAGATCGCTGTTGGAGTCTCTTAGTCTTCTTCCTCTTCTTCCTGAACGTCTGTATGTGGATGAGCTTTGGTGTCGAGTAGGCCAGAGCGTGGTTCCACATTTGTTTATTCCATTCCAGGCCCATCTCCTTCTTCATGACCGAGGCTATAAATGCAGAAGCCCTTAACATAGTGGTCGACTAGGCATGTCCCGCTCACGCCTCCACGTCTCACCCTCAAATAAGATGTGCTGTGGTCCATCATCCCGCCCTTGGATGCAGTACGAATACGTTGCCTGCTCAACTTTCTAGTTGTTGCAGTAGCCATGGCGGCTTAACACCTGCGTCAGGTGAAAATTCAGCTCAACATGGTCCCGACTCATCAAAGTCGGGTATGAAACACAGATCGTCCATTTACCCAACTCACTCTGAGCGATTCTTGCTTTCCATATCTCAAACAAGGAGCGCGTGGCCTCCTGCTTAACTCATAATACCATTTGATCGGTCGTCGTCTTCTTTTTGGCTTTGAACACCACCACTCCCTTCTCAGCAAGAAGCTCAATAGGTGGTGAACGTGTTAATACGAAAAGGGCCTGCGTCGAGACAGTGCAATAGGCACTCATACACCTTCTTCGTTGGATCTCTACTATCTCTTGCTTTTGATTTTCATAGAACTACGAACCCTTATAGTCGTTCACAAATATTTGCGTGTGTAAAAATGACTTTCATCTTCCTTTGATACCGAATGATGAATCAACCAATACCCACTAAATCTTGAGATATTTTGACGATGGAGTCACTGGCCGATAAAGCTTTTCTCGTGTCGAAAAGTCCTCTGGAATGCGTATCCAGCCCGCGAGTTTTCGTTTAACAGAAAGAATTTTCGTTCCGGTGAAATTTCAAGAGTTCATATACGTAAAACTAGGAATGTTACGCGTTCTCCATAATGTGGCTAGAGTAATTAAGTTATTCACTCTCTTCTGTTATCTCGCGAAAGTCTAAAACTATATTGTAGTGTTCGTGTATCAGAAACGCTCTTCCTTCTATAAACGTGCTCCAAAATGTATATCTCGTATCGCGTAATTGCACCGTGCAAAAATGGTATGTCATCTTGAATGAAGTTGATGGTGGTGTATGCATGCACGAGGTTTTTCATTAAAAATTTTAAAAAATTCAGTTGCGTAATTGACTCGCGTAAGCAGGCTGCGACAGTGTCGCAAGTCATCGCTTCCTCATCCAGAGATAAATTTATGCGGATTAGTAAAGAATAATGAAAGAGTCGGAAGGACAGAAAATACAGTATTGACTCAACGTAGACCTATTTTATTCTCGTCGACATTTTTTTTCCCCCATCTCCATAATAAAGTTATCGTCGGACCACTTGGAATAAGAAATCAGGCGTATTATAAATACTCGTACGTTCTCTCGCAAATTGAATTTCATATTTCAGCTTTCTCGCGAGCTTTAACGCGGGTGTTCGGAAAAATAAATACCGAAGAAAGGAAAAAAAAAAAGGGTGTACCGTACATGTTAAAAACCTTTCGGTCGAAACGATGAATGCTCTATAATAGCAAGGTACATTTGAATTGTTGCGGAAGAAAGCGTTCCTCTCTTTTGCCATTTGTGCAAAGTTGAAAATCGAGTTCTCACACTGTCATAATCGCGTGAAATATTCTTTCCTTTTTAAGTACCCGCGCCTTCGACAAATAGCGTAGGAAAACCAATTTCTTTCGTATTTAAATCATGGCATAACGTACAATGTAAGAATTAGCAAATTCTCGTGTACTTCTCTTGGTACGTTGAGGTCGAAATGATTCGCAAATCTGATAGATCTTTCAGGACATTGTTTGAAAGATAGTGAACTAAACTTGGTTTAAGAGCCTTGTAAGACTCGCCTTGTAAATCTGGACAGGGGAAGGTAACCAACCAGGTGGCCCCATTTTGTTGATATATTTGGACGCTGGAATCGGTCACGTATTTTGGACACCAACTCTACGGGTAGAATTTAGTCCTTGGAAATGTCTCTAATCTCGCCTGTCTCTCTTCTTAAGAAATTTGGAACTTCATATCTCCTATACTTACTAACTCATCATCACTTAAAATTGGGTAAACGTTTTTTCTTTCATTTTGAAGAACTTCAACTTTTGAACATCTTCGCGCTTTATTCTTGAAGGTGTACTTTACTTGTATAGTTATCACTAATTCTTGACCTATTTATCAGTTCTTTCGAGACAATTGGAACCTTTTGATTGGTCCGTTTTCCTGGTCGCGGGGTGATTACTCAACAGACACTTTCAAATCTAGGTCATCAAGAAAAATATTCAAGATCTTGACGTCATTCACTAACTTTATTATTACAAAACAAAAGGAAATACAAAAGAACAAAATTTTCATCCGAATTTAATGACAAATTTGACCTAGTCACAATTTTTTTAAGGAACCTCAATTTTCAATGCTCGTGGTTTTGTGTGTGTCTGGCTCGTATATCATTAGCTGCAACAACAGCGCACTCTGTTCAATACATACTAAATAAGTGCTTTTCTCTAAATTCGGGCTGGACAGCGCTAGTATCGCACCACAAAAACCGAAAAGTTGATGAGCGGTGCGGATGTGAGGCAAAAGGTTTTCCTGAATCGATCCGAATCGATTTCTTATGAAAGAAGACGATTTGTAGAAAATTTTACGCTCTACGAATTTTGTTCTTTCCATTTTTCTCTGAAATCGTGACCTGTCACAAGAAAACTCCCCTTGGAGCTCAAATTTTTGAAATTTTTATGATACTACCGAGCTGGTTTTAATAGATAAAAATCACTAAAAACCTCAAAAACATTTTTGGGATGCTAAGAGGGTTTTTTTTGTGACAGGTCACAATTGTACTTCGAGATTACTCACTAAACATTTCAAATAGAAGAATCAACTTGCTTCTGTTAACAATTCTGCCGACTGTAACGATCCTAGCGGGGATGGCTAGCCCAAATTCAGATAAAACTAGTATTCCATAAAATTGCTATAATGGACCTCTGTCTCGTATAGCATTGAGTCGAGCGCAGAAGTCTGTGATTGGTTGTAAGAACAACGCGACGCGTGCAAGCGTAGTGTACAATTTTCAGTGTGGTCTCCCCGGAGGTTTTTAACGGTCTTATTTGGAACAAACTATACGTTGAACAAGTGGAACTTGAATGTGCAGCCATCAGCTGGAGACTTGATTCTATACAACTTGAAAGCACATTATATATTATGCTGTTTATATTTAGTGTCTTATCAAGATATTTTGATTGCAGAGTTGTGAGGCCGTGTGGTCGTCGCGGGCATAGCCACTAATAATTTGGGTCAAAAAAATGAACCCGTCATTGAAAAATAAGAACAGAACAATCCCTGTTTAAATGCCGTTCATTTTTCTCGTCAATTTCTGTTTGAAAGCTAAAATTTGTTATCACTATTATCAGTGAGAGTGCACTATTTACATCACAGAAATGAAGAACAATCAATATGAATATGAACGATAATTTTTCTGTTGAAACTTCATTTTGTTCAAACGCCAGATGTTAATGTGTTTTTACCTTATGTAAATCATTGATACCAGTGAATGTTGCATCACAGATGTGAACAACAATTTCATTGTTTGTTGACTTGATTCAATGTGTCCATGAACACCGTTCATTTTTTGTCAATTTTTCTTCCTTTTGTTCTAAAGCAAAAATGTTTGGGTGGTACCTCATTTGAATCATTGTTCTAATTATGTGACTGTGACGTCAGGGAAACGACCAGCAGTTCCATTTTTTGTTCACTGAATTTAATATGATGACGAACGCGGCCTAACACTGTTCATTGGGATACTTTCATCTTATCTGTATCATTGTTATCAGTAAATTTTTTGTCTCCAATATGAACAACAATTTTATAGTATGTTCACTGGATTTTATTGAACCATGAACGCCACTTGAACGCCGCTCATTTTTCTGTTAATTTCTGTTGATTTTTGTTCAAAAGCCAAATATTAGGGTACTTGTACCTCGTTTGAATCATTGTTGGCAGTCAATGTGACGTCACACAAATGAACAACAATTTTATTGTTTGTTCACTGGATTTAATATGAGCATGAATGCCATTTATGTGGCCCGAAATTGATTTTTTGGCGTTCACAAACATGAACGAAACTATTCCTGTTTTAAAAAGGATTATACAGTAGATGCCGTGTTTGATTGTGGAGAAATTCAAAATCCATGGGTCATGTCGGAGCATTCTGGAGTATTTCAAAACGGCAGGGTTGCAAAATATTAACTTTATTTTAAAAGAACGAAAAGCGTGTTTTTTTCGTTTGAAACTTTTTTTTTTGTTTGAAACATGTTGGAAATGTATTTGTGACGCGATTTGCTTTGCGCAAAATCCAATTTTACAGGAGAGACCAAAATAGGTGAAAAAACATGATCTCGCTAAATTTGAAAAATTGATGGAAAATGTTAGTATACAACCTCCCGCACTTCTTGAGCAAAAAACTGTCGCATCCGCATGTGGCGCGGCGCACGGCATGATTTAGAATTAAAATATAGATATTTGATTTTGCGTAAAGCGGATCCTTTTCATAAATCGCGTCACATTTTTTTTTTTTTTCAATGTTCAAAACGGCATTTCTATACAAATGTTGTATATTTTGTTGTTTTAAACATAATAATTTTGCGCTTATCGCGGGGTTTCTCCAGGTTTTCTTCCCTAAACACTCACGCTTTCTTGTGCGTGAGTACGAGTGACTTCAAATTCATGACATGCCGTCTATGTTTAAAACGTTTTCCTTTCAAATTGCAATGTTTGAAACATGCTCAAAACACTGTTTAAAACAATTTTGTTTGAAATATCGCAACTCTGGTGCACACTTCTCATAATGCTTGTTGCTTGTTTTCTTCTTTTTCCAGAGTTGCGATGTTTTAAACAAAATTGTTTTAAACATGTTTCGAACATGTTTTAAACTTCGAAATTTGAGGGGAAAACGTTTTGAACATAAACGGCACGTCATGAATTTGAAGTCACGCGTACTCACACACAAGAAAACGTGAGTGTGTTTAGGGAGAAAATCTGGAGAAATCCCGCAATAAGCGCAAAATTATTATAATATTTGAAACAATGCCGTTTCAAACATGTTTAAAACACTGAAAAAAAAAAAAAATTTCCAGCATGTTTTAAACAAAAGGAGAACGTTTTCAACTGAAAAAAGAACATTTTTTTTTTTCTTTTCAACTGATTTTTTATAACCCTGCTTCTTCCACTAGTTAGAACACCTAAGCTTATAACGTTATTGCAAAATGTATGATCTTCCAAGAGGAAAGGGCACTTGGAGTGAAGAACTTTGTTTTCGTCAGGAAAAGCGAATTTTTGAAGAAGTATTTCTTGTAAAAACATGACATGGTCAATTTTACAATACAAATGTTTTTTTTTTTTATTACATCCAACCATTGAGAAAAATTATAAAAGAAAAACAACACAAAAAAAAAAACAAAAAACCAAAAAACAAAACAATATAAGATTTAAAAAAAAAAAAAAAAATTACACAGATGCATAAATGTTAAAAAAAAAAAAAGAAAAAAAAAAATGAAAACAATAGTACTCCGACATAGCAATCCGTTGTAAGGACTGGAGCCGAGTTTGATTTCTCGTATTAAAAGAGTATGATTTAATCGCTCTTTAGAATTTAAAGAAAGTATGTAAATCATAAAATTAAAAGAAAAAAAAAATAGGTTAGAAAGAGGATGGCTACTGGGCCTTACCTCGAAGGAAAAACGGAAAAAATGAATTGAATTTAAATGTTGATGGAAGGAGGTAGGTCAGAGATAAATTTGAAAATGTGTGAGAAAATTGACGGGTTTTCTGATGATAGGAGGTCGGTGGCTCTGAGTGGGGTAGCGAATTGTAAATTGATGGCTTCTGAGTATAGTATTTGTCTAATGTTGGATATTTCTGGGCATTCGAAAAGATAATGATTGATGTCACCTTTAGAAGGATTGTCTGGATGGGGGGGGGCATATATCAGATTCGGAAAGATTTAAACGTTTTAAGTGAGTGGGGAGACGATTGTGTCCAAAACGAAGACGGCTGAGCTTAACTATAAGGGAGCGGGAAATATCGTTAAAAAGTTCATACCAAGGGAATGGTTGAACGAGGAAATGAAAAGATTTCAGATTGTAGTAGGATATTGCCCAGTCATCTCGCGTGGAGCATCGAATAAGAGAAAATAGTTCTGACATAGGGAGCAGATTTGATGAGACTGGTGATGAGCGGGCTGATTTAGCTAAAACATCTACAATTTCGTTGTTGAATATTCCTGCATGACTGAAGATCCAGAGAAAATTAATTTGAATGTTAAAGCGAATATCACACAAACAGAGATGGGCGTATCTTATTTGATTTGTTTTTGAAAACTGTAGAAATCATCTTTCTTACAATAAATTTTTCACTTAAGGGGCCAATCCACTTTGAATGGTCACTTTTGTCGAGTAGAGAAGAAAATAAAAACAGATTTCATTCAATGACAAAGATGATTCGCCGTAAAGAAGACAAGCAGCCTTCAGCAGGCTGGAAGAGATTCGTGTTTTGATGTCGTATATTTCTTATCACACAAGGCTATAAGAAACGAAAATTAAATTGACGTACAAAACAACAGAACAGTTCATTCAGTCATATTATACTAAATGTTTGAATTTTATTTTTCACTTACATTACTTATTGCCCGCCAATTCCTTGCCAAAAAGGATGCGTGATAACATTTCTACTCCAAATATACTCGAAACGCCAACAGCAATGATCAAGATTCATCTTTTGCTGTCGCATCAGTGGCGTACACGTCGATCTGCAAACAAACGTACCAACCCAACAAGCAGCCTGTTGCAGGCTGGACCCCTATTTAGCCAAACCCAATCAAGCGATATGATAACAATCTAGAGAAATGTTCCTTCACTATAAGCGAAGGTTCCCCTTTTCGCCAGATCGTTATCATGTCGCTTGGTTGGGTTTGGCTAAAAAGGGTTCAATTGACGCATATCCAAATCAACGATCAGGTGAACGGTTTCTTTTGAATGACTAAGAAAGAATGTTTCTTTCTGATTGCTAATTAATGTGAAGAACAGAAAAGTCGCTTGCTGATGTCCCCATCTGTACTGATTCGAATTGAGACCGATTATCAGCACTTATTCTTACCACTTATCTCACATTCAGTTTGACAGTGAGCTATTGCTGGATAGTCTCACTCCGTCCGGGGTACTAGAGAGATTCGCTAGAAAAATGCACATTTGGTTCGCTGGCTCAGTAAATCAGTTCATTGTGCTCTTCAGTCTGATTCGCCACTGCTGGTGTTCGGAAATTCTCGTATATTAGCTGTGCTATTCGATTTTTATGCGAAGATGTCTATAAAAAATAACTAGTAAAACCTACCCCCGAAGAGTGAACTGATAGAAAGCTCATTTATTCTTCGTTATTTCTTCCCTCGGGATCTATTCTGCCAGTCCTCGCTCAGTACGACCCGTAATCACGTACAAGGGGAATGCCTCTGTGCTAGTGGAACAACTTTTTCGAAAATGCAAAGGTACCTTTGTTCCGTTATTTGAAGCAAATCATCGTACATTTTGCTTTTAATTTAGCACCCTTATTTGATGTTACGCTCTGTCTCACCAACGTGACCTTCAAGTCTTCTTCCCACCCCTTTATGTAATATTTCGAGCTCAGGCCGTGTTCTCTTGAACTTCATTTTCGCTTTCATAATATTTTAGCCATATTGTGAACAATCTAAAAAAATATATATATATTACAAAGGTCTCTGTGAAACGGAATGAATTTTTCCATCAAGTTTGTTCGTAGTTTTTAGTTTACAACAAAACCTGAGAGTGTTGGACCAACGAATGTTCCAAAGATCTGGCGAAGGTAAACTCGTGATAGTTTTTATAGTTGGTGTAGCGAAGAAAAACTTCGGCGTGTTCGATCTTCCTACTTTAATTCGATCTCATTTTGTCATACCCTCTGAATTTCGCCCTGTAACGCCGAGAGTAAGCGAATAATTTAATTTCGTTTTTCATTATTAATACAAAATCTCGCTACTTCCGTACCTCGCGCTAGCTATAGGGTTGGCATACCGATGTAAGTGCGAACTAAGGTCTTCGTCAGTGAGGAAACTTGTCAACATTAAAATCTCGTTGTTAACAAGATGCTGATTGAGTTCTGCATTATTTAATCAAAGGGTCGTCTCCAGAAGTCGAGGTGGCGCGGATGTTGTAATTAAGACGAAAAGGTTACTCGTGTAGCATTAACCTATGATTTTTATTTTTCCTCGTCGAGCATTTCAATTTTCTGCTCAAGTCCACTACACAATTCGGTATTCATTTTTTATTTTCGAGAGTCGATTTATTGTCGTTGTATAGGTTAATTGCGAGGATTCGGCGCGGCGGCGGTCCCAGGTCGGATAATGAAAATGTATTGCTTATGAAAGTTCGAATTATACGATCCCCTTGTTTTCGTTTATTGAAATATTCAAGAATATGTATCCGTTTCTCGAGGGATGACAGACACACGATGTTCAAAGTGTCGTCGTGTCGCGAAAATTTTCGAGTTCATTGTCGAACTAGCAAAAAAAAAAGACTGAAAACGGTCTTTCGCCTTCGACATTCTTTAGCCCTCCTCCCTGCCTTAGTTGATTAATAAGCCGTAGGAGTTCATTAATAACAAAAAAATTGTTCTTCTCGCAAAAGAGAAACGAGAAGGAAATAAAAAAAAAAGTGATAAAAAAAAGGAGAAGAAAAGCTGAAAATGAAGACTAGAAGGGGGATGAAAGTGACGCCACATTAAGCGGTAGAGGGCGTATTTGAACTTGAGCTGTTGTTTCGCGAAGTGAAGCATCACTATATTATTTTATCTAGGACACGGCAGAGTGTACATGTATACGAATATCAAGTCACTCTTTACATTGCTTTATTTTAGTTTGTAAGCTCTTAAAAATTATAATAAAGAAGAAACGAAGGTTGTTGTTTTTTTTCTCTCTTTCTCTCCTCCTTCTGGAAGTATACAGGAGGAAAAAAGTGATTCTTTTGTTGTAAACGGTTCCGTATTTCCTACGTACATTGTTCTCTTTGGTATTGTCGCGGGAGAAGAGCAGACTAAACTTTCTGCCGAACAGTTTTTTAACCTTATACTCGGCGTCGTTATTATTATTATTTTTTTCTGTATTTTCACCCTTTCAACGGGTATTATATTATTATTTCTGTAAAAAAAAAAAATGTATATATTTTGATAGTGGAATGTGTAAATACTTAAGATGCACGCGACAGAAGGAAGAAAGAGAACACGTGCGTCGTCGCTTCGTTAGAACGTTTAGAGACTTCTTTAAAAGTTTGCTGTACTAAGGCTTGAAAAAAGGTTTTGTCGGTTATCATCACATCTTATGAACAGCGAAAAATAGTGAAATATTGAAAGAATATTTGCCTACCTTTGAAGTGATTGGCAATTTGCTGAGCCTATGTCTTCCTAATCGAGGGTGGGGAGTCAAGATTGCGTCAAAGTATTATGGAGGATTTTTTGAAGTCCGGTGCATCTGTGAATTCTCCAGTTTTGATCAGTAGAGGTTGATGATTTCCGGTCCTCGATTGTTCTGAAAATATTGTAGTGTCTCAGTAGTGTGTCAAAAAATTAATAATTCGATAATATACTTGTGATTTATTCCCTGTTTGACCGGTTACTCTGAGGAAGTTGAACTTGGGCTTCATTCGTTCAATTTCTGGCACGAATAGTTTCTATCTAAAGCCACAAATGATTTATAAAATAATATCGAAACACTTAATGCCCAGGGCCACACTGCACAGTATATTTTGATCTTCCAATTGAATGCTTGATGTGCATTTTCTTCTTATTCCACGTCAGTATATTATGTACTCCAACATTTCATGTGCGCACGAGTTCTACCATCGTCTGTCACATCATTGCCCGGAGTCTACTGTTTATTTATTGATACATCTTGCTCCTGAATCTCTGGCTGGCTGATCAGTACAATATTTCCATTTTGTTATTTCGTCTCCCGATCAATTCACACAGAGATGAGAAACCTAACGTGCTGAATATTGTACACCTAGTTAGTAGAAAAGGGGAATTCACCACTTTCATGTACCTGTTACAAACCTTCATAAGGTTTACCTTGTTCTCGTCTACGTTTATTCATTGGTTCGACCGACGTCCTTAATCAGTCATCACTTTTTGACATGTTTCATATATTTCCTGAAGTTTCCTCTACCCTAGCCATTAATTCTGAAATTTTCATGTTGCCTCCTTCAACCTGCGCCCCCCCCACCCCGAAAAGAATTCCAGACTGTAGATATGATTCTGAATCTGAGTGTTCCTCGAGTCCTGAATCCTAGCTTCTAATTCCAAAATTTGCAAGTTCATACCACCCCCGCGAGTTTCCCACCCCTTATTGATCCTCTAAACTATATCCCTTCTCTTCCTTTTCAATAAACTATTACGTCATCAGCTGTGACTCCGTAGCGGAGTGTTACAGCCAGCTGAAAGCCGAAAGCCAAATTCAACAGAATTTTTACTGCTAAAAGCGACGCTGAAAGCCAGCTCTATTTAAACTTCCTAACCTGAAAGTCGAAATGAACCAAATTTTTCAGCTTTTCCTTAGCTTCCCTGATTCCTGCAAAATAGAAAATGCAGATTTCATGTTCAATTGCTCCACTCTCTAGACCAGATTGGCTTCGCCAAAAAATTGACTATAATAAAAAAGATTGGTTCCGGTTTTACTTCAGCTGCTCAGCATAGAAGCCTGTAGTGCAGTCATCCATTGGAGATGAATACAAACTGGAGAATAGGTATCTTCAGCAAATATGTCAAAGCCTTAATTCTCTTGATCGTTTCATCTAAACTACCTACTCATCAGACAGTCGACAAAATCAGCCGAATTAAGACGAAAGCCAGCTGAATTTTCCCAAAAGCCAAGAGCTAAATTTTTAAGGTCGTAAGTTTGAGCCGAAAGCCGATTTTCGACTGCAATACTCCGCCCGAGCCCCCTTTCGCTATGACGTCATGAACCGTGGCCCCGAGCCTGATTCTGAAATTCGCCGAATTCAATCCTCCTGCCTTCATCCAGGTTGTTGATAAGTGGTTTTGTGTAGGCTTTTATACTGCTGTATGATTGAAGGCTTATGTTAGGTCTGGTTTAATGGTGAAATATACAAGTATGACGTCATCAGCCGTGACCCGGAGGCGTAGTATGAGAGAGACTCGAGCAGTATTACTATTATGCGTAGTTTGACGGGAGGATTACTAGCAGAGTGAGTGATCCCGAGAATAGAAAAGCAAAAGTAAAGGAGGCCAAGCTGATGACCATCGTGGCTGCCTGTGACGTCATCAGCTTATGGTGAGTAATAGAAGAGAGTAAAGCTGATGACGTCATTAGCACGTGACGTCATGACCGCCCATGATGGCTGCTTGTGACGTCATCAGTGTGAGTAATGAGAGGGAGCTCAAGCTGATGACGTCATCAGTTCATGATGTCCTAACCATCCATGATGGCTACCTGTGACGTCATCAGCATTCCTAATGGTGAGTAATAGAAGAGAGTGAGGAAGAAAAAGTTGAAGCCCGAGCAATGGTGAGTAAATTCAAATTTTATTTTTACAATTCACCGCATATAAATTCATTAGTACCGAGCGCTTTCGCGGTGAATTGTAAAAATAAAATTTGAATTTGTCATAATGAGCCGTAATTTTATAGAGAAACGTGTTTTCGACAATAGTGAGTAATAGAAGAGAGTAAAGCTGATGTCGTCATTAGCTCGTGACGTCATGACTACCCATGATGGCTGCTTGTGACGTCATCAGTGTAAGTAATGGTGAGTAATAAAACAAAAGAGAAAGAGAGCTCAAGCTGATGACGTCATTAGTTCATGATGTCATAACCTTCCATAATGGCTACCTGTGTCGTCATCAGCATTCATAACGGCCAGTGATAGAAGTAAGTAAAGCTGATGACGTCATTAGCTCGTGACGTCATGACCACCCATGGTGGCTCCTTGTGACGTCATCAGTGTGAGTAATAGTGAGTAATAAATAGGGCTGGCAGAACGGAAACGTAACCGGGAACGGAAACGGAACATAACCAGTATTTTTCAGACTCCGGAACCGTAACGGGAACGAAACTTCATTTTCTGATTGATCGGGAACCGTTCCCGGGAACGGAACGTGAAAACTCGGAGAACGGATAATTGACGGGAACCGCTCCCTCGTTCAAAGTGAGAACGAGAACGGGACGGGAATGATAAAATTGTTACCGTTCTTTGTTCTTGTCCGGAGCTGGTTCATTTCGTTCCGGAGCCGGAACAGGAACAGAACGAGAACATTATTTTTAACCTGAGAACGGGAACGTATCGGGAACGGTATTCACAATTTCAGAAAGTGGGAACCAGAACAAAAACCGGGAACGGTTCTCTACTGCAAATTTGAGAACGGTTTGAAAACGGGAACTGTATAGATTGCTGGGAACGGGAACAGAACCGGAACATTTGTCAAAAAGTACCGTTCTGCCAGCACCGGTAATAAAAGAGTGTGAGGGAGAAAGAGTTGAAGCCCAAGCTGATGAGGTCATTAGCTCGTAACATCATGTTTGCCCATGATGGCCGCTTGTGACGTCATCAGTATTCATAATGGTGAGTAATGGGCCGGATTTTCGATGTTGAAATATGTCGATAATTAAGATCGAGATTTCCAATCGCAAACTCACTCCCTCAAAAAATACAGGGGGAGCAAAGATCAGTATGGTATTAATCAGAAATGAGATACAATTCAGGGAAAAAAAGTTTACATTTACGATGCGTGAGGTAATCGGCTTCTGAAAATCAACTTCTTTTCCCTTATTCCTTTCTCAGTTTTAATTAATATCATATAATCGGTTGGCTCCTGTGTTTTTCTTATGGGAGCAAATTTGCGATAGGAAATATTTCGGCTACTTTTGCAGCTGCAACCGATATATTTATCGCATTTATCGATAGATTTCTAACATCGAAAATCCGGCCCATAGAAGACAGAACGGCTGATGACTTCATTAGCTCGTGAAATCATGACCGCCGATGATGGATGCTTGTGACGTCATCCGTATGAGTAATAGTGAGTAATAAAAGAGTTTAAGGAAAATAGAAAAGGAGCTCAAGCTGATGACGTCATTACTTCATGATGTTATAACCATCCATGATGGCTACCTGTGACGTCATCAGCATTCATAACGTTGAGTAATAGAAGAGAGTGAGGAAAAAAGAGTTGAAGCCCAAGCTGATGACGTCATTAACTCGTGACATCATGTCCGCCCATGATGGCTTCTTGTGACGTTATCAGTTTTCATAAAGGTGAGTAGTAGAAGAGTGTAAAGAATAGAGACATGGAAAGAGAGCTCATCAGTTTGTTAGGTCCTACGCATCCTTGATGGCTGTCTGTAACGTCATCAGCATTCACAACAAGGAGTAATAGAGAAGTGAGCTCAAGATGATGACGTCATCAGCATGTGACGTCTTAAGCATCCATGATGGCTGTCTGTGACGTCATCAGCATTCATAACGTTGAATAATAAAAAAGAGCAAGGAAGAGAGGGAGTGAGAGCCCAAGCTGATGGCGTCATTAGCTCTTGACGTCTTAACCATCCATGATGGCTGCCTGTGACATCATCAGTATTCATAACAATGAATAATAGAAGAGTGTAAGGAAGAGACAGATATGGCTGTCTGTGACGTCATCAGCATTCATAACGTTGAATAATAAAAAAGAGCAAGGAAGAGAGGGAGTGAGAGCCCAAGCTGATGGCGTCATTAGCTCTTGACGTCTTAACCATCCATGATGGCTGCCTGTGACATCATCAGTATTCATAACAATGAATAATAGAAGAGTGTAAGGAAGAGACAGATAGAAAGAGAGCTCAAGCTGATGACGTTATTAGCTCTTGACGTCGTAACCATCCATGATGGCTACCTTGCGACGTCACCAGATGTAAGAAGTCCTCTCATATTTTGATTTCAATTATACCGATTTCTGCGATGCTACGGCTAGTACGGATCAGAATGGTGTGGATATTATAATGACTAAACACTAGTTACGGAAGCCTAGCTACGAGTGCAGGAAGAGATCAAGGCGACAGTACATATTTTGGAAATTTCGTCTCCGAGGCCGAGCGTATCCATAATATCTTCGACCTCTCGTTCTGTCAGTGTTGGAAGTCGTTGAGCGTGAATATCCGTTGAATTTTATGAAAAAATTTTTTGCGTTACTTTGCAGAAGTCCTCCAAAATTATTCGCCATCAGTCTCCTCGATTAGCGGGGGTAATCGGGTGTTTGTAGTTTAATGAAGTTTCAAACCTTTTATGATTATGAACGCAAACCATTTATGATGAGCTTGATGAACGTCTCATTAGATTCTTCCTATGTCGATTACTGGGGATTTTCAAGGGTCCTGAACAAATTGTGCAGTTCTCACTTCCACCTTAGATCCTCTTTCTGGCTTCATTGCATTCTGTATCCGTTCATGATTCTATTTGATTTCAATGACCTACAATTTCTTGAAATTCACGAGGACCTTCATTTCTCGCCGTCTCTTACATCCCCCCCCCCCCAATTGTTACGCTACATTCTTTGCATCAACTGTGTGTAACAGTGATAATGTAATAATTTTCAATTTTTGAAACATTCAAAAGTGGTATACAAGGGTTCGACTATGCTTCTCTTCGACTGCTAATTCTGCGGGATTGTTTTCTACCGGAAAAATTTGTAGTGTCGTTGAAGGTTACCCAGTTAGTTCACCCATTCTTGAGAAGGCCTTTGTTTTCAAAATCATATTTCCTGTTCACGATTTTCTGGTCCATGCACACACTTATAACGCTGTATTTGAAGTTACATGGCGCTGGTAAGTTACAAATTTGTACGTTGTAGAAGATCCAGCCACTAAGCTTCGGATAATTGCTTTTTAATACCGTGGTAAATAAAGAGAACGAACGGACGGGAGCTTTTTTGCCCTCTCTCGTGGAGTACTGAAACTATCAATTACCCCCGTACACTAAATGAACTGAAAGAGAAAGTAATAATTTTTTTTGAATGGATCCAATTTTCGATGAGCGTGGGCTGACGCGAGAGATCGATAGTTAATTTACAAATTTAGAATTGCGCGCGACATGTGTATACCGCGATAGAATCGCCATCAGACTGTACGAAATTTGTACGAATTGAATAAATTATTCTGTAATACAATACGAGAAAAGAGTAATTCGAGTAAATGTACGCACTGGTATCCCGCTGACCGTATACT
Organism: Aspidiotus rigidus; assembly: GCA_035079385.1. Classification (NCBI taxonomy): domain Eukaryota; kingdom Metazoa; phylum Arthropoda; class Insecta; order Hemiptera; family Diaspididae; genus Aspidiotus; species Aspidiotus rigidus. The sequence goes on along the minus strand of JAVHKY010000002.1, from coordinate 199,465 downwards.
AGCTATTGCCGAAGAATTTTTCGAATCCAATTTGGTTCTATCGCTTGTAACATTCATTATTTTTATAACATGAGCCTATGCCAGCTGTAGATCGAGTGACAAGAAAGTGTGCGGTTGCAAGATACTCGTATACCCTTTTTCGCGATAGCTCAATTAAATTTAGGACTCGAATTTGCCAGGTATCGTCAATTTCGGAAATGTGTCCACGAAAATGCGACCGTTTTTCTTAAATTTGCGGGAAATGATTTATAAGTATCGACGAAAGCATAATATTATATCGGCTGCTCTACGCAGTACATTTCATGTACGTGTTCCGTTCGACTTTTAAAATCAAATCCGAGTATTTTTTCAAAAAACAAGCTATACGTGTGTCTGGAACGGGAGTAGCCTTACACGATGTGTGTACGTATGTGTATATATATATATGTCGTTTTTAGTATCCTATTTGGAAATGTATAAGGGTAATGCCATTTCATCGCTCCGGGATATAAGTCGGCTCGACGACACTAAGAAGGGTACTTCTCGCGCTTCGATACAGTGCAAACACTCTTCTCTCCTCCATTCCTTAGTCGTACAATAGAGCGCGGTGCGTGCGACAAATTTTATAAACCGTTCGCGCGAAAAGTAAACTGTGTACGCGCGAAAGTAATTTCCATGTTGGGCCAATTTTACGTGATTGCTCGGCGGCGGCGACGACGACGAGAAAGACTAAAAATTAAATTACAACTTTCCTTACGATCGCGGAGGTGAGGTGCACTTCAGGCGGATAGCAGACGCCAACAAAGTCATACGCGGTCATTAAATGAATATCGTAATCGCGGCTCGCGCGTAAATTAATGAATCGCCAAAGGCTACGGTTTTTACTGTACCGCAAAACGACACGATCGGCATCGTAAAATATTCAACTTTAATCAAGAGCAGTTTGGCTAGGGAAGTTTTCCTGGGCGGGTGTAGTCGCCGAGTAACATCAGCCAAATCAACCTACGAAGTCGAAAAATGCTCATCAGGACTGACGCAAGGCTCATTTTTGTCCCTCCACGAATAGTCCTACCAACAAGAAGATCCTTCAAGAAGAAACCAGTTCAAGGCGTCATTTCATCTTTGATAGTTTTTCTTTCAACTCTGTAATAGACCCTCTGCAGGACATTTATTTGGTACCTGTAGCCAGTTGAAAAAAGAATCGAGTCCAGTAAGTAGGGTCCCTTGCCATGTACTTTATCTATTCTTATGTACTTCCTGTTAACAAAATCATACATTGTATACGTACATTACACCAAATATGGCCTGAGGCCTTAGAATCATAACGTGTTGAGCCATACTGAAATAATCCACAAAAGTTTATTGGTGTAGTGCACGCTAAGCATTTTATCATTTCACAAGCTCCTTGAGAACTCGGAGATACGGGTGTCTGTGAGTTCTCTCTCAAGTCATTGAAAAAAAAACGCGTGATCATCAACTAAGAAAACAAATCGCTCAAGGGTGTTTTTTTTTTTCCTTTTATAATCCAAGCCTATTGAAAACTCTGAAATTGCCATTCGATTGGTTACGGTACAGATTAAGCATCAGGATGAATGTCCGAATGATTACGGCATAATTGAAATTGGGTCCACGTACTCGCATGCATCGCTACCACCCCATTTGTGGCCAAGGTACTTCACAAATACCCAGTTACTGCACAAGTTGGAGGTTGATGGTATACCTAAAATTTAATAGGCACTTCCATCAGAGAAATCAAATTGAATCAAAAGAACGACGTTTTAGAACCAATATTATACCTTCATCAGGGTGAGAGATACAACTGATTGCAAAAACAGAGAACAAAATGTAACAAATAACAGATTAAACGGAATGCAATTATGATATAACCACTCAATGATGGGAGAATATAAGTCGTTAACATCAACTGTATCAGTATTGAAATTATTATTCTTCCGGCAGGTTATAATTTCAAGGGTTTCATGTAGTGCTTTTGGCTGTAGTCCGAACTTCAATTTTGGAAGGATTGAGTGCACTACTTACTCAAGCAGTATTACTGCCGCATATTTTCTTGTTTTCTGAGCTTCTTTAAAAGGAATTGCTTACTTGACTTGAATGGGTCGCGTTCAAATAGGTCAACTCCGACATGATATCCTATGAGGGTTGGTTGTACATAGCTAGCACCTCATTTGTGGCCAATGAGATACTTCTCAGATACCTTGTGACAAGTAATTGCCTGTTCCTGCAGAGTCTTTCTGCTGTGGTCTTGACTTCATCTTGGAAAGAGTTAGTTCACTACTCGAGCGTTGTTGCTGCCGCTTCTTTTCAAATTCTCCCAGCACCATGGAGTGGAATTACTTATTTTGCAAGCGTAACGGCCTGTTATTACAGAAATCGGAATAAAGTCTTTCAGCTGTGGTCTTGACTTCATTTGCAGGAAGAGTAAGCGCACTACTTACTCAAGCGAAGCTGCTGCCTCTTATCTCCTAGTTTTCTAAGATTTTGCTAAAAAAATTTCTGATTTGTGTAGATCGGGTCTCGTTCAAATTGTTCAACTCCGGCAAAGAGAGCTGTCCGTGCAATGTTAGAACTTGATTTATGGCCAACAAGATGCTTCTCAAACACCCTGTGACCTTAGACGTTATCAGGTGAAGTCTTTCAGCTATGGTCCTGACTTCATTTTTGTGAGGAGTAAGGGCACTACTTACTCGAGCGATATTACTGTCGCGTATTTCCCAGTTCTCATAGCTTCTAGAGTAAAATTGCTCATTTTGCGCGTAGATCGAATCATGTTTATTTGAATCAAGTTAAGCGTATGATGTCCTGAAGAGATTAGCTGTGAATCGCTAGTACCTCTTTTGTGACCAACAGGATATTTCTCAGATACTCTACGATTATTATTGGTTTGTTACTGCAGAAGTTATCAGGTGGTCTCTTTCTGCTGTAGTCTTGACTTTATTGTTGAGGGGGAGTGAGTGCACTACTTACGCAAATGGTGTCGCTTTCGCTATTGTACGCGTAGATCGAACCATCAGCATGGTGTCCTGAAGAGGTTAATAGCCGTGTATTGCTAGCCTGTCATTTGTAGCCGACAAGATACTTCTCAGATATCCTGTGACAAGTAATTACCTTTACTGTATAAGTTACGTGGTGAAGTCTTCCTATTGTGATCTCGACTTCATTATTGGAAAGAGTAAGTGCACTACTTGCATCAACTGAATACGGACATACAAGTGAGCAAATCGAATAAAGTTTAGCGTATGGTATCCTGAAGAGGTTAGCCGTGAATTGCTAGTACCTCGCGGCCAACAAGATATTTCTCAGATACTCTTTGACCAATAATGGCCTCTTACTGAGAAAGTTATATGGTGATCCCTCTCTGTTGTAATTTTGGCTTCATCGTTGAGAAGAGTAAGTGCACTACTTACTCAAATGGTATCGTGCCGCTCAGTTTTGCTAATTTTACGCGTAGATCAGAGCGTGCTCAATCAGATAAAACTCCAGCGTGGTGTCGTAAGGAGGTTAGCCGTGTATTGCTAGTCCCTCATGTGTGGCCGATAAGATCCTTCTCAGATAGCCTGTGACAAGTAATCACCTTTTACTGCACAAGTTACGAGGTGAAGTTTTCCTGTTGTAATCTCGATTTCATTGTTGGGAAGAGTAGTGCACTACTTGCATCAACTGAATACGTACATACTAGTGGGCAAAAATCAGGAAGAAAATTGGAAATTGTATGCCACACGATGTTTGTATTACAAGCTGTACCAATCAAACAAGAAACTATTTACGGTTATATTTTTTACTCATGGTTTCGTTGTTGCGCGTGCTCTACGGAATGCTCGTGCTCCTGTTGCTTAAGGCACTCTAGAGAGCGTTTATAACGGTGCGTCCTTGTGTACTGATAGAGAACATCCTTTCGATCCTCATGTTGGTTTAAGTGTATTCTAAAATTTCGGTTCATCCAATTTTTACCATAGGGGCACCGAATGTGATTTGATGTTGGCCTAGGTGACTCTCCTGGAATTATCAAGTCAAGCAGGGGAATCCAAACAACCTAGTGTCCCGAAGAAAGGGGCTCTTGTGTATTTCAAAGTATGTATTTCTTACTGAGGTCATGCTATTAGGCCATTGAATAAGTTAGCAATGTGTCGTAGTAAAAAACGACGAGTCTTGTTGAGTTATGCATAGGAATGCCCCCCTCTGCCCGTCATCTCCTTTAATTTGACGATTGTCTGCCGAGTTTCGACGAGAACGTAAACACGACAAAACTTAACGATTTAAGAAACAACAATACTGAGAACGAGTGCATAGTTTTAAAAAGTCTCCTTCTTGGGGAAACCTTCAGCTTACGATTCACGATCGCGTTTTCCTCGTGTAAGAGAAATGCATATTATCGCGGCTCTACAGACCGTCTTCGGTCCCGCGGTCGAAAAATATACGATTTGCAAATTACTATTGCGTACGTGAGTAAGTGTTGAATATGCAAATTAAATTTTTAACAACCTTTGCTAATACATACGATTAATTCAAACCGGGTACATATTTACCCCTTTCCAACACTCACGCACAAGATCACAGGTCACGAGATGAATTAATTAATTTGCTACGTTGCGCACGACAAGAAAAAACTGGTGTTTTGTTTAGTAAGATAATTATGTTTGGTACATCTGCTTAATCTGGAATTATTTGTATTTTTCTCTCATTGCATCGTAAATTGCAGTGATGAGAATATTTTTTTTGCTTTTCTTGCAACGTGAACAATGCATGTCTCGTTGCTAATCAAAAGAACCAAAATTTAAAGGAAAAAAATCCCACGTTAGGTCAAGTGATTTTACAAACGTAGCAAGAATAATTTTATCCAAAAATTTACTGGTTCGGTAGGTCTCTACAACCTTTTCCCTTCCTCAAATAATTAAAGTGGAAGGAAACGACTAACAACGAATAAAACTGAGGAACAATCCAAGAAAACGAATCCCAGTCTGCGGCATTGTGTGGTCTCCCTCGCATGTTCACAGCCAGCACCATCTTTGTGTACTCACTAGAGTAAATCAATGAAGCTAACTGTGTTAGCTCGTCTCATCTGCCTACGTATGGCCCAATTCTGCAAAGAGCCTAGCTAATTCTCGTACACATAAGGGCTACCAAGCGTCTAGAATCTTAGCCTAGCTTGTCTGCCAGAAGGGGCTCTTTAGCCTAGTACAGTGCTTCTCGTTTGGTGGTCCCCCGGCGGTCAGCGAAAGGTAAAAAATTTCAAAAAAATGTCTGAGTAGCTGAGTGTGCACATGGAAAGAAAATTGTTTCCCAAAGTTGAGGGTATCCGCGGAAAATCAGAATCATTTTTATGAGGGTCTTGAAGCTTGATAAGCCGTTTAGCCTAGTATATTATGCATAAGTAAGTAATATTCAACATCAAAATGCTTGCGATGGTGCTATGAAACTGGCATAGAAAGATTGTCACGTCTGGGCTTGTAAGCCTACGTGCACAAAAGAGAAGTCGCCTTTGTGCGATGTATTGAACCATGGATAATTGTTGTTTTCTATATTATGTCGATCTGGAGCATAGAGACCCAAGATTGGGAAAAATGAACGCCTGTCCAAGATATAATACTAACCTACTTCCTTCTATATATGCGGGTTTTACGTGATTCAACCTTATTCAGCACAGATATGAAACAACGTACCCCCCTTCGGAAAAAAGAGAGAGAGAAAAAAACCACTAGGAAAGAATTGACATTAGTGGACGGAAATAGGCTTTTATTCCAGTCAGCTTAGGCGTAGGCAACGTTTTTCATCCCGCGGGCCGTATTTATAAAAATTGGTAACTTTTTATGATCCAGCAGAGTCGCACAATACTATGATTTCAATAATTTTGCTAAATGTCAAAATTTCTCTTTTTCACTTTTTGTATGTTTCGACATTCTTATCGCGGGGCCTTAAAATAAACCTCCGCGGGCCGCATGACTGGGCTAGGGAGTGGAAAAGTTCAAGCTAGTTTGAAAAAATTTCAAATTTTGAGTTAGATGTGTAAGAACGTACATCGTTCTCACAACCATTTCGTGTGGGTAGCGTTGCACGAGAACTCGTAGATAAAAGTACGAGTCGTGAGTAAATGAGCAGCCGAGCATCATAGCGCCGCGCCGGTGTTTCTCGATTTGGAGAGGCAGTTTTCGTGTGAACAAATGATTCCAATTACTCAGAGAACCGTACCAATTTACCATTATTATTCTACTTTAAACCACAATCAACTGGATTAAAATTACAATATTCCTTTTTCCTCCTCCCTCCGACTCTCCCCTCCTTGTTCCCCTTTTCCCTTGCTTTTCTTCTCTTTTTCCCTTTTCCACATATACCCGTAGATTGATACTTGTAGGAACCAAGTCAATTGGCCAACTTATGAGGAATTTGAAACTTATACTACTACAAGACGCAGTGATGTCTCTACTATCCGTGGTATATTCCGCTGACTTGTACACTCCTTTTAAATTTCAAATTTACTTTCATTCTCGGAAAGTGTAAGTGCACTACTTACTAGAACGGTGTTGCTGCCGCCTCTTTCCAAGTTCTCCCAGCTTCTAGGAGTGGAATTACTCATTTTGCACGCGTAATGACCTGTCATTACAGAAATCAGTGTGAAGTCTTTCAGCTGTGATCATGACTTCATTTGCAGGAAGAGTAAGAGCACTACTTACTCGAGCGGTGCTGCTACCACTTATTTCCTAGTTTTCTGAGATTTTGGTAAGGAATTTTTGATTCTGTGTAGATCGGGCCACGTTCAAATTGTTCAACTCCGGCATGATGTCGTATGAGAGTTGGAACTCGATGTATGGCCAACAAGATACTTCTCAAACACCCTGTGACCACAGAAGTTATCAGGTGAAGTCCTTCAGCTATGGTCCTGACTTCATTTTTGTGAGGAGTAAGGGCACTACTTACTGAAGCGGTGTTACTGTCGCGTATTTCTCAGTTCTTATAGCTTCTGAGTAAAATTGTTCATTTTACGCGTAGATCAAATCATGTTTGATTGAATAAAGTTTGGCCTATGGTATCCTGAAGAGGTTAGCTGTGAATCGCTGGTACCTCTTTTCTGACCAACGACATATTTCTCAGATACTCTTTGACCAATATTGGTCTGTTACTACAGAAGTTATCAGGTGGTCTCTTTCTGCTGTAGTCCTGACTTCATTGTTGGGAGGAGTGAGTGCACTACTTAAGCAAATGGTGTCGCTTCCGCTATTTCACGTGTAGATCGGACCACGCTCAATCGAGTAAACTCCAGGATGGTGTCCTGAAGAGGTTAGCCATGTATTGCTAGCCTCTCATTTGTAGGCGACAAGATATTTCTCAGATATCCTGTAACGAGTAGTCACTTTTTACTGTACAAGTTACGAGGTGAAGTCTTCCTGTTATGATCTCGACTTCATTATTGGAATGAGTAAGTGCACCACTTGCATCAACTGAACATGGACATACAAGTGGGCAAATTGAATAAAGTTTAGCGTATGGTATCCTGAAAAGGTTAGCTGTGAATCGCTGGTACCTCTTTTTTGACTAACGACATATTTCTCAGATACTCTATGACCAATATTGGTCTGTTACTGCAGAAGTTATCAGGTGGTCTCTTTCTGATGTAGTCCTGACTTCAATGTTGGGAGGAGTGAGTGCACTACTTACGCAAATGGTGTCGCTTCCGCTATTTCACGTGTAGATCGGACCACGCTCAATCGAGTAAACTCCAGCGTGGTGTCCTGAAGAGGTTAGCCGTGTGTTGCTAGCCTCTCATTTGTAGCCGACAAGATATTTCTCAGATATCCTGTAACAAGTAGTCACCTTTTACTGTACAAGTTACAAGGTGAAGTCTTCCTGTTGTGATCTCGACTTCATTATTGAAATGAGTAAGTGCACTACTTGTATCAACTGAATACGGACATACAAGTGGGCAAATTGAATAAAGTTTAGCGTATGGTATCCTGAAGAGGTTAGCTGTGAATGGCTAGTACCTCGTGGCCAACAAGATATTCTCAGATACTTTTTGACCAATAATGGCCTCTTACTGTGGAAATTATATGGTGATCCCTCTCTGTTGTAATTTTGGCTTTATCGTTGAAAAGAGTAAGTGCACTACTTACTCAAATGGTATCGTGCCGCTCAGTTTTGCTAATTTTATGCATAGATCAGAGCGTGCTCAATCAGGTAAAACTCCAGCGTGATGTCCTAAGGAGGTTAGCCGTGTATTGCTAGTCCCTCATGTGTGGCCAACAAGATATTTCTCAGATACTTTTTGACCAATAATGGCCTTTTACTGTGGAAGTTATATGGTGAACTCTCTGTGCTGTAGTTTTGACTTCATCGTTGGGAAGAGTTAGCGTACTATTTACTCGAACGGTGTTGCTACTGGATTGATTGAATTCGATTTCTCACGAAATTACGGCACATAACTATAATTGAAATGAATTTTACCAATAGACCGCACAATTCAATTATTGCTACTTGATGTCTGAACTTAAGCGTTCTCTAGCTAAGTTTTTATGCATTGTAGCGAAAAAAGCTAAGAGACTGTTTTTGTAGATAATTTCATGGGAAATATTTTTTATTTGAACAGTTCTTTGGTAGGACTTCATAGACGTGAATTATAGTTGATAAATTGAACTTTGCTCCACATTTATCTCTCTCAGGGGTGAAACTCACCTCGGATTCATTCGGACTCTTCTGTACAATACTGCCGAGTTTCATTTGTAGCTTGATTTCTATCCTTTCTCATGGCTAGAACTACCGGACTACATCTGTAAGTGACGAGTCACCTTACTAGATAATTTGTCACAAAAGTAAGAAGCGTGTTTCTTGTCAACGCGTTTCTCTTCCTCAGTCTTATGGGAAGGTATTATTTTAATATTTTCCTTTTTTGCTAGTTGCGTAAATCTTTTGACGTGAGTATCAAATTAGGGAGTTGAGCCTCATCTTTTTCGTCTTGAGCCAATGTGGAGGAATGAGAGTTGTTGAGTTCGTTACGAGATTTAAACTACTGGCTCAAGAATTCAGAAAAATGGTAAGTGGGATGAGATATAAGACATCGCAGGTTTTATGGGTTTATTCTCCTCTTTATAACAAAGGATTGAACTGTAATTGAACTTGTTCGTACCGGCTATCTAGTATCCTCCGTACCATTCACGTATCTCTTTCATACTTAGTGAAATATTAGAAGCATATAACTTGAGTTCTCCTTCTGTTAGTCCAAAATATTGTCCATATTCGTGAGGCCTATTATTAGGACGGAAAAGGTAGACGAAAAGATGTATCGTATGAGCAAAAAAAAATGGAAACTTAGGCACCGAATTAGGAATCAAACGGGACAGAACTTGACGATGATATGACAAGAATCATTGATTGTCTTTCTTACCGTGGCGACCTGGGTGTTGAGAGTGGCCCCACAATTTTTAAGTACCTCGTGGGTTTCCCCTTCATAAATGGGACAGTCTATGGCAGCCACAGCGTTACCTTTGTCAGCCTTGCAAACGATTAGGTCGTTGTTGATGATCTTCAATTTTCTATCATTACCCGCTATCAAAGTGCTTTGTTCCGTATGTCATCATCACTACCATTGCAGATTTTACTGTTGTACAATATTACGCTTAGTATCGTCGTAAAAATTCATCATTTTGTGCAACCTTTTTCCACTTCTCGTATATCACAAGAAAACTCTGTAACAAAAATTCTAAAATAGGTGCGGGCTAGTTCACTTAGGTACGATGTATGAAATAGAAACTGAAGCGGAAGAAACAGGACGCTTTTTCATAATTTTTTGAAGCTGTTCTCGCTTCGTAATATTATTTTTCTAGTAAATAATATTATACGAGGAAAAATGAATTAAGAATCGCGTGGCACTGAGGGTATCTGTTGTGTTATACGCTTCCGAGATCGAATACTTCCTTATCTCTGCGGAGTTCGGTTACCAATAGTAACGAGAGAACGCTTCGGCAACTGATGACAGTAGATTGCGAAGCTTCAAATACGTACGAAGTTCGTTTTGTTTCTCGAGTATTTACCCAAAAAGTGCAATTAATACTATTATTTTTATTATTTTTTATTATTTTTATTTTTTAAAACCAGGTAGTATATCCGTACGTGAATAGTGCGTCGTCGTTTACGTGTACGTTATCAATTTGTGCGTCTCTTTATTACGTCAGAGGTGTAAATTGAAACGAGTGTGTTGCTTATAAGTGGATAATATTCCGTTTTGTGAAATATAGGAGTATCCTTCCTTCAGCACATGGTGTAACAAGTAGTCGATTTCGTCAATCTAGATTAAGTTGGAACGCTCGAACCCGACTTTGAGAGGAACACTCTCAAGTTAATTGTTGCGCTTTTTTTTGGGTGTATTCACATTTTCTCGTGTTTGGTAGTCTTGATCGAAAAATTTTTAAATATCGCTTATGGGACGCAATATTGTATAGGGTGCATTGGCATTGTGGTGCAGCGATGTACGGACGTGAACGTAAGAGTGCGAATGGGTGTGTTCTCTGGTCGGAATTGAAGTACCTGTTGAAAATCAATCGTAAAATACGAGACTGAAAAATGCTTCTTTACGAGACTTAACATTCTGTTGCGCGCTTTTTGCTAGCCGCGCCTTGAAAATGATGTTCATTCGCACGTCCCCGAGATTTCTCTTTTAATTGACCCTATTATCATTAATATAATGTACATTATTTCTCTTTCGATGCTGGTCCACTGCGAGATACATTTTACGCACGTTCCATAAGGAACGGAAACAGCTGTTGTGACGTATTACGAAATCTATATAAAGGTTATTGGATCCTTCTTTCTTTTTTTTTTTTGCGCAGTTTTGTATGATTTGCGGCTACCGAGGAATGGTTGTGCGTTCTAGCTTGCACGATCGATACACGATTAATTATTATTCCTTTTTTTTTTTTGTTTTCTTCTTCCTTTGTCCCATCTTTTCTTACCGTGTGCCCTTTCGATTCAATTTCACGATCTTTAAATATGTCTTTAAATACATGTACGTAAAAGTACCCGGTACCCGTCAGCGTGTCTGACGATTGCGAGCCTTTGTAGTCGTGCAAGTACGTAATAGTGCGTTTGACAGATATATACGACGCGTACGTGCGACGAGCCACGGTAAAGTAGGCACTATAATATATAAGAATGAGGGTTGCCGAATAGCGGATACGACACGTGCCTTTTTTCAACTGGTGTTACGAAGCTGCAACAGGGTAGCTTGCGGAAGAGTTACGAAAATGCATTACATTTACGCGTTCTCGGTTTTGAAAGCATTATTACGAAATAGAATTAACGTGCATCGCGTACACGTAAATTGGGTTTTAAAAAGGTTAGAAATGTGGCGAGAAGCTGAATTTCGGTGCATAGACCAGGAAATGAAGCCAGAAAAAGAAGATCATCTGGAAATGAAAAATCCGGAGCTGATTTTCTCATGGAATGCTTGGGATCCTCCTCTACAGATAACCAGAAGAACCCCAGCAAATCAAGAGGGGAATGCGGGAAAAACTATAAGTTTTTTGTCTATTACTCCATAACGAGTTATTCTACAAAAAAAAAGTTTTAGATAAAAATTGTGCTACGTTAAATTTCCTACGAAAAATGTTCCATAACTTTTCCCATTGAAATTCATATTTCAGCCGCTAGAGCCTCTCTTTTGTTGGAACCTGCACCCTCTCTTTTCTGAAAATTGCTTATATTTCTACTGCTATGGTTTTTACAAGAAAAAGTTTTCAACAAAAGTTGTTCCATAAAAGCTCCTCTACATTTTTACTATAGCCACCTAGAAGAGATAGATCTTTCTCCACGATTTGCATGTAAACGTGAGACGTACAAACATTCATTTCTCGCCACCAGTTAGCGATAGTAGCAAAATTCTTGTACTAGTTTTACATTGGTTCTTATGGAGAAATCTCCGTTATGAGCAATTTTCTCTGAAAATTGGGATTTTTATAGAAAATTGATGAAAAACTAATTTAAAGTACATGGAATTTCCTTCAAATTTGACCCTTACACTTTTTCTTTAACGTGCATAGTCTTTGAGATAAGTGCATATGAAGGGTTAATCTTTATCAGAGCCTATGGAAAAGTAGTACAGCTTTTCTAACCCAGGGAAGCGCTCCACAAGCGCTTGGTGGATCGTTTTGAACTAATCAAAGTGCTGTCTCGTTTTTGCGCGACTGACCCAACTATCTCTTCTAAGTCGCTATAATTTTTACCTATTTTCGAAAAGTCATTTGAGGCGTCCCCTGAGGCCCAAATTTAAAAAATATGTTCCATACTACCTCAAATTTATATTATTTGTATTCACAGCAAAAACTATCGATGATAGAAGAAAACTCATAGTTAGGCATATAAAATGTAGAGGGTTCCTATCGACTCCGCCGTAATCATCCCTTTCCCCTATAAATTTTTTCTCCACTGCATTTAATTAATGCTTAATTATCTTGAATAAATTTTCCAAGTCCTCCTCCTGTCATATAATTTTTGGGGGACGGGACCTCTGACGTCACAGTTTAATAACGTCATAGGTCAGCCTTGTGACGTCATAATCTAGATTTTCCATACCTCACGTGCCCCATGAAACAAGTTTCCCAGTCCCTCTCCTATCACATGTAGCTGCAAAGTCCGGATCGGTGACGTCACAATTTAATGACGTCATAGATCCTCTATATTTCCAAGTCCCCCTTCTATCACAATACCTATATAGCTTGGGGCGGTGCCTGTGACTTCACAATCCAATCTTTTTAGATCCACATGCCCCATAAAACAGGTTTCCAAGTCCCCCTCCTATCACACGTAGCTGCAAAGTCCGGATCGGTGACGTCACGAATTAATGACGTCGTGGATCCTCTATATTTCCAAGTCCCCCTCCTATCACAATACCTATATAGCTCGGAGCGGTGCCTGTGACGTCACAATCCAATCTTTTTAGATCCATATGCCCCATAAAACAGGTTTCCAGGTCTCCCTCCTATCCCATGCAGCTCCAAAGTCCGGATCGGTGACTTCACAATTTAATGACGTCATAGATCCTCTATATTTCCAAGTCCCCCTCCTATCACAATACCTATATAGCTTGGAGCGGTGCCTGTGACGTCACAATCCAATCTTTTTAGATCCACATGCCCCATAAAACAGGTTTCCAAGTTCCCCTCCTATCACATGTAGCTCGAAAGTCCGGATCGGTGACGTCACAATTTAATGACGTCATAGATCCTCTATATTTCCAAGTCCCCCTCCTATCACAATACCTATATAGCTCGGAGCGGTGCCTGTGACGTCACAATCCAATCTTTTTAGATCCATATGCCCCATAAAACAGGTTTCCAGGTCTCCCTCCTATCCCATGCAGCTCCAAAGTCCGGATCGGTGACTTCACAATTTAATGACGTCATAGATCCTCTATATTTCCAAGTCCCCCTCCTATCACAATACCTATATAGCTTGGAGCGGTGCCTGTGACGTCACAATCCAATCTTTTTAGATCCACATGCCCCATAAAACAGGTTTCCAAGTTCCCCTCCTATCACATGTAGCTCGAAAGTCCGGATCGGTGACGTCACAATTTAATGACGTCATAGATCCTCTATATTTCCAAGTCCCCTTCCTATCACAATACCTATATAGCTTGGGGCGGGGCCTTTGACTTTACAATCCAATCTTTTCAGATCCACATGCCCCATAAAACAGGTTTCCAGGTCTCCCTCCTATCCCATGCAGCTCCAAAGTCCGGATCGGTGACATCACAATTTAATGACGTCATAGATCCTCTATATTTCCAAGTCCCCCTCCTATCACAATACCTATATAGCTTGGTGCGGTGCCTGTGACGTCACAATCCAATCTTTTTAGATCCACATGCCCCATAAAACAGGTTTCCAAGTTCCCCTCCTATCACATGTAGCTCCAAAGTCCGGATCGGTGACGTCACAATTTAATGACGTCATAGATCCTCTATATTTCCAAGTCCCCATTCTGTCACAATACATATATAGCTTGGGGCGGGGCCTGTGACGTCACAATCCAATCTTTTTAGATCCACATGCCCCATAAAACAGGTTTCTAAGTCCCCCTCCTATCACAATACCTATATAGCTTGGGGCGGTGCCTGTGACGTCACAATCCAATCTTTTCAGATCCACATGCCCCATAAAACAGGTTTCCAGGTCTCCCTCCTATCCCATGCAGCTCGAAAGTCCGGATCGGTGACTTAATTTAATGACGTCATAGATCCTCTATATTTCCAAGTCCCCCTCCTATCACAATACCTATATAGCTTGGTGCGGTGCCTGTGACGTCACAATCCAATCTTTTTAGATCCACATGCCCCATAAAACAGGTTTCCAAGTTCCCCTCCTATCACATGTAGCTCCAAAGTCCGGATCGGTGACGTCACAATTTAATGACGTCATAGATCCTCTATATTTCCAAGTCCCCATTCTGTCACAATACATATATAGCTTGGGGCGGGGCCTGTGACGTCACAATCCAATCTTTTTAGATCCACATGCCCCATAAAACAGGTTTCTAAGTCCCCCTCCTATCACAATACCTATATAGCTTGGGGCGGTGCCTGTGACGTCACAATCCAATCTTTTCAGATCCACATGCCCCATAAAACAGGTTTCCAGGTCTCCCTCCTATCCCATGCAGCTCGAAAGTCCGGATCGGTGACTTAATTTAATGACGTCATAGATCCTCTATATTTCCAAGTCCCCCTCCTATCACAATACCTATATAGCTTGGTGCGGTGCCTGTGACGTCACAATCCAATCTTTTTAGATCCACATGCCCCATAAAACAGGTTTCCAAGTTCCCCTCCTATCACATGTAGCTCCAAAGTCCGGATCGGTGACGTCACAATTTAATGACGTCATAGATCCTCTATATTTCCAAGTCCCCTTCCTATTACAATACCTATATAGCTTGGGGCGGGGCCTTTGACTTTACAAGCCAATCTTTTTAGATCCACATGCCCCATAAAACAGGTTTCCAAGTCCCCCTCTTATCACATGTAGCTCCAAAGTCCGGATCGGTGACGTCACATTTTAATGGCGTCATAGATCCTCTATATTTCCAAGTCCCCTTCCTATCACAATACCTATACAGCTTGGGGCGGGCCTTTGAGTTTACAAGTCAATCTTCTTAGATCCACATGCCCCATAAAGAGGTTTCCAAGTCCCCCTCCTATCATAATATATAGCTTGGGGCGGTGCGTGTGACGTCACAGTTTGATGACGTCATGGGTCAGCCTTGTGACGTCCCAATCTACATTTTTCAGATTGCCCATGCCGCATAAAACAGTTTGGTGTCACCTGTAGATAGGCGCTAGCAAAAATATGACCCAAGCTCAATTTGTTCCGAGTACGTCCAAAATTAGGAATCAGTCATCGTGTCAATCCCGTGAATTTGGAAATTCTTCTACATCACTGCGGATGACACCTATTATGACGAATGGGTGGATGGGTGTGACGCGCTCTGGCGGCTGAAATATAAATTTAAACGGAAAAAGTTGTAGATCATGTTTTGCAGGAAATTCAACGTATAGAACAATATTGTCGAAACTTTTTTCTTGTACGATCACTCGTTATTAAGTCATTAACAGAAAACTCAATTTTCTCCCTTTGCCTCTTTCGTAAAAGGGTAAAACTTTTTGTAGATTTGCCAGGATTCTTGAGGTCACGTCTAGGCGGGTGGAGGGTTCCATGAGGAAATCAGATTTGTGTTCTTCGTGTCCGGGTAGATGTCTTCATTTGTGACCCGTGGTGAAAGACGAGTCGACCGTATCCTTAAAACTTTCTGGAAGTCCCTGTAAGTCTATGTAGTGTCAACTTGGTTTTAGAAGGCAAATGGCGTAGCCAGAAAATGTTTCTGGGAGGTTGAAGAATAAGTGCGACAAACGAAATGTTACAAAAAAATTGTGGACAATTATTGATATTTCATGTGTCGTGAGGAGGGCACTGTTGGAAGGAGGCAAGGTGGTGGGGTATCACTTTTTTCGTGTTCAGTTTGGTGCAATCATATTAGAGAAGGACCTGGCTCAAGTCTGCAGCAACATTTTAAAAAATTTTCAACAGTTTCCCATTTATAAGTGTAGAGCTTTCTCTCCCAGAGGCCGAACGTCCCACAGAAATCGGTTTTTTAGATTTTTCTCGCAAACCGCGCAATCTTCGCTGAAAATACCTCTGTACAAAAATAATTCTGAACAAATCTACTGTAAAAAAGTATTCTTGTGATTTTTCAATTAACCCGATAAAGATTGAGCAAACTCGCTCTGAAAGTGAAGCAAGCGTAGTATTTGCTTCAATGAAAGGCTACACTACCATTGAGAAACTATGTGACCGTGCACGAAGAAAGGCGGTTAGTGACTATTTTACAAATGTTGGGAAAACGCGTTTAACGTTGAGCAACCTTGTTTCGTATTTATACACGTTGTTATGCGTGTTTTCAGTGTGGTACAAAGTAGAAATATAAAATACTCGTTCACGTACTAATCGTCCGTGCTCCTAAACCATTCTCATCGAATCTCGAGGACCGTATGATCGTTTTTGGAGGGGGTCGTATAGCCAGCGTTGTCGCGTCATGACTGATATTCTTTGGTTGTTCTTCGGCTCATTCGTATTTTTTTTGCGATTTTTTTTCCAACACGACTGTACCACGGCCTGGTACACACACATTGACGAATGCACAGTGCACGTGAACACGCTATACGAGACCTCGACTGGTCAATAAGACGTGTTTCTTTCAGTAGCCTGGCTAACTTATTGCTAATTGTATTGACTTTTGACTGATTAATCACGCGGTGTGTTTGTAATTAAATTACGAATTTTTTGCACGTATTAATTATTGTTGTCAAAATTAAAAGTATAACAATGATCGAGTTTGACGATATTTTATGTGGTAATTCGAGCAATGATGATCTATGGCCATTATTTTCGATTTTTACAATATTTTCCCAATTTTTAGAGCCATTCTTGCGGCCTTTAATCCCCCAAAAATAGAAGTTTTACTCATGTTTGAGACATATCGTGAAAAAATGTTGAAAGAGGAATGTCCAAACATGAAAAATCAGTGAAAACCCAAAAATCGTATTTTTAGTCATTAACCGCCTTTCTTCCTGCACGGTCACAATTATAAAGTGCACAAGTCTGGTAGGGGTAGTCTTGAGATACCTTTTTCTTTCCCGTCTACTTCTTGTCGTGCGCTCGTGTCTTCATGCTCAGCTTTCCTATGTGCTCGGAAAATGAAGAATCGAGTTAATGAAATATAGAGTCCCTGACAATTTTCCGCTTATTTATTTTTTACCGAGTTATACAAATATGATTCTCTGTCTGTCTTTCTCGTCTAGGAGCCTGTTTTTCAGAACTTCGTCGGTCTCAAATTGAGTTACTACTTCAAAAGCGTGACCTAAAATTGAAAAGAGACACCCTCCGTTTCTGCTTCCACCGGGAGGTTGATTTTATGCGAAAATGCGCTTCAAATTATATCAGTGGTATGCTTGCTCTTATAATTTTGGTATACTTGACTTTTTTATCGATGACACCTCGATATCGAGTTCACGATGAATAGAAAAACTCAAAATTATTCCTCGATGAATTTCATTTGCTATCTGTGGTCTCTTCTTATTCAACTATCAACGTGAGATAATAAAGGAAAATTGGCACCAGGGAGAAGGAAAACGCTTGCTAAAAAAGAAACCGAAAAGTGTTGATCGTATTATTTTGTGAAGTAAAGCTTCCTTCTCTTGTTGCTCTTAAATTCGTATTGGGAGTCAAGAAGTATAAGGAAGATTTACCACTTCTTGGATCGCTAATAAAATCTCGAGAATGGTACCAATTAGCTTTTCAGCTTGCCAACGTATTCCGTTTTCTCTACCTTATTGGCAGTGTGCCGCCTATCTAATAATATAATTTTTTTACATTGTATGGAAATTAGATTTTGTCAAAATTCAAAAAAATCATCTTTTGGCCATCGTTCTGATTGAAGAGAGAGAAAAAAAATCTCTCATTTATTATCTTCATTCGTTCGAAATTCATCTTCTTAAGATACGAACGGACGATTCGGCGGCTATATTGGCATGAAATGAATTGTTTCCGGACAGAAAGCGGTAGCTTGGTACTTTAGATGTATAACGACGATATTTCACACGATCAAAACGAATAGAGGAAAAGATATAAAGGTGAATAATACACGTATACGAATGTGTAAATTTTCCCTCGCAATCAGTAAAATAACCTTTTACTAACAAATCCACGCCTACGTTCAAATTTATAGACAACCGGCACACGCATGTGCAACCAGCGCAGATACTGTGAGGATACAAAGGGTGGATTAGTGTACTGAATTATTTTTTTCTCTCTCGAAAAGTAGCTTGCTTCGTATAGAAACCATAGGATGATATTTTGTAATCTTTCGCACAATAGCGAGTAATGAAATACTCGATGAAAGTACTTTCTTTCCATCGTTGCTTTCTCGCACCTCGCATTCGCTTTGACAATCTTCCGTTTGATTTGAATTTGAACATTCGAGAGAGGGGAAAAAAAGCGAACACCTCGATTGGTTGAGTGGAATGTATGTTCGTGAAAGCACGTAATCTCTGTGCCCGAAAAAATATCTTCCTATACCACTTCAAAAACCCATGATTATCCACTTTTGTGATTTTAGGATACGCAGTCCGAGAAAATACCTTGACATGTGACGTAGGCGAGATTTGGAACCTCGTTATAATTAAATTGATTATTGTCTCCCCTTTACCAAATGTCACCAATCTCGGAAACAATGTAAAATTTCTCTTTCATTATTTTGAAGAGCAAAAAAACCCTCGTAAAAGGTTTAAAATTCTCTCGTCACCTACGAAAAATTTTATGTATCTCTGAAGAAGTGCACTGAAAATAATTCTTTAAAATCCCTTATCAAAGCCATTGCGAGGCAATTTTCAGAAATTAGCACTCAAAATAATCATTAAATTCTTTTATTGTACGATTTTAGACATACTCAGTCTTACCCTTCTAACGTCTTTGGGTCAGGAATCAGTCGCAAATTTGCTTCAGAGTATTTAAATTTATTTTGCTAAAAGCTTCAAGGTTTAGAATGGAAGTAAAAGAATTTGACACTGCGAGAATTTTGTTTCCAAAATTTGCAAAAAATAGGAGGAGCTAAATTGTTTTTCATGTTTGTTTATTGTAATTCTATGATGGACCTTGGAACAGTTTCCCATTTACAAAATGAATAATTCTAGAATTGTACAAATATCTCGGAAACAATGTAAAATTTCTCTTTCATTATTTTGAAGAGCAAAACAACCCTCGCAAAAGGTTCAAAATTCTCTCGTCACCTACGGAAAATTTTATGTATCTCTGAAGAAGTGCACTGAAAATAATTCTTTGAAATCCCTTATTAAAGCCATTGCGGGGCAATTTTCAGAAATTATCACTCAAACTAATCATTATATTCTTTTCTTGTACGATTTTAGACATACTCAGTCTTACCCTTCTAACGTCTTTGGGTCAGGAATCAGTTGCAAATTTGCTTCAGGGTATTTAAATTTATTTTGCTAAAAGCTTCAAGGTTTAGAATGGAAGTAATTTGGCCTTGCGAGAATTTTGTTTCCAAAATTTGCAAAAATTAAGAGGAGCTAAATTGTTTTTCTCGTTTGTTTATTGTAATTCTATGATGGACCTTGGAACAGTTTCCCATTTACAAAATGAATAATTCTAGAATTGTACAAATATTTTTCTCTTGGAATGATGACGTTGTGAAATTCTTATAATTAAAGAAGACATATCTTCCATCGTTTCTACCATTGTACAATCTAATAAGATTCTGGAGTACAGATGAAATTTTTAATATTTTTGATTTTTAATACTTCGGAAAAATATTTCTATTTAGAAGCTGTTAAACAGAAAATAAAATCATCGCAAAATTAATTTATCACATTGTCCATAATCACACAGTATTATTTAATTATTTATTTATTGAATATTAGAGTGCTGATGTTGTAAGACTAATAGGGTAGAAAAAAGGAGCTCATTGTCAGATGAGTAATATTACGTTTCTACTAAACACCTAATTAGGAAATTACTATGAACCAAAGCAAAAAAAAAGAAAAAAATGAAGTGTACAATTATATTACATGAAGTATCAATGAAGTGTTCTATAAATTATGCAGTACATTACTTGGAATAAGATTTTGACAGTCAAGGTGAATCTCCAGAGTCTGCTTCTGAGGTGTTCCATGTTCTTCAACAAAATCAGTACAAGAAAGTTTTAAATTTTTCCTACTTCAACAAGATGTCATTAATATTAGTACTCTGCAAAACAAAATATTTAATTATGGAGATTATCGAGGAAAGTTTTCTTTATTTCTGGCCCTCAAATGTAGCCTGGTCAATGTATTTTAAAAATCCAGTTGCTGCCAAAAAAACTTGAAATTTCGTTTTTTAATATTCTCACGTTTGTTTTCTTTCAAATTAGAGATGCAATTGACAAGTACTTCACCTTTTACCATTCTTAAAAATTTTATACCTATCAAATAAAGAATGATGGATCATGCAACATATTGATATGAGAATATACAAATAATTTTATAAATAATACAAAAAAATCTTTCATTGAAAAACATAATATAAATTTTAAAACTATCAATAAATATCTAATAAAATATTATACGAAATCTGAGTATCATAAAACTTAATAGAGATAAAAAAAATGGACAATATTCACTTTTGGTATTTTTGAAAAACCTGAAACTATGATAGTAGAACTGATACAACCTAGAAGTAAAAAAACCCTAAAGATACGAGGTATGTCAAAAAAATTCCCGGACGATTATTTGTAAGCGCCAATTGGCAACACTGGTAAGGAAACCCAACTGAATCTTGTTTTGTTGTTCTATCGACCATCCAATATTCAAAATTTCACGTTGACTCATGGCATAGTTTGTTATAAATTAATTTTTTGGAGGAATGTCCTTGAGGTCCGTGCCGATTCCATATTGATGCCTTCTGTAGGCCCCAAATGCTCCCATCCCATGGCATCTCATCATAGTCAATGAGTTAGTGAGCAGTCCCTACAAGTCAAATCAGGCGAATACAGGGGGTGGTCAAGCACTCACTGGTGTTTGATTTTGGTCAAAAAAACCTTTGATACCAAAGGCCGTACCATAGTCTTACACGCCAAAGAACTTTCATGGTTAAACTCATGCATCAAAAAACACAATTACGTACTCGAACGCTTTTGTGATTGCCGCTGGTACCACTAGCAACATTTCTCAACGATTTCCGGCGAGTTTCCGCTTCATACTGTTGACGACAGATAGCGCGCACGCATAAACTGGTTTACCAGCGTATGCAACAGCTGTTACCGACTCTTGCCCCACCCTGAAACGACTGTAACTTACACGTTGTACAACGCTGCACGCTTCTTGGTGGACTCCACAAACACAGCACATAAGATATTTTTTAATTTGGCATTTCCTTTTCCTGGTCTTACAAGGAATTTGATGATAATTTATTAGGCACTCAACCTCTTTTTTATGCAAAAAAATTGGCTTGAAATCGGCACGAACCCTGAAGGACATTCCTCCAAAAAATTAATTTATGACGAACTATGCCATAAATCAACGTGAAATTTGAATATTGATGGTCGGTAGTACAACAAAACGAGATTCAATTAGGTTTTCTTGCCAGTGTTGCCAATTGGCGCATACAAATAATCGTCCGGGAACTTTTTTGACATACCTCGTACTAGGGGAAAATAAAAGTTTGTATGAACTCAAGAGTTATAAAAGCAGATGAACGAAAAGAAAATTGAAGTAATGAAAAGTTTGATTATATATCATTCATTGCTGACTTGGAAAAATTCAATTGAGTACTTAATTTATAAAATCAAGTTTTTTTTTTTTAGCAAGATATTCTTTTGTGAAGTTGAAATTTCAGAATTTTCTGTTATCATAAGATAACGTACCCTTCAGGATTAATCCATGGTAGATGAATGAGAGTACATATCAAATTTTCTGTCTAGTACAACATGCATAGTTGTTCAAGCTAAGAAACTAACAATGGTTAATCTTATTTTGAAATTTCCAAGGAAGTGGCACATATAGAGTGGAACTTGGTGTTATTTTCCATAACATTGCCTGAACTCTGAAAAATGTATCAATGCTTTGAATATCTTTTTACTTGATTGATAGAAAAATACATCATGTTTGCTATTTTACACTTGACATAATCGCTTCCATATGCAGGCAAACTACTAGTTGTGTATTACTCAACAAGGTTTGTAAGTGAGTGTATGCAGTTGAGGGCAACATTTGAAAAACAAGGCACACATTTTCAAATTTATCTCTGACCTACCTCCTTCCATAAACATTTAAATTCAATTCATTTTTTCCGTTTTTCCTTCGAGGTAAGGCCCAGTAGCCATCCTCTTTCCAACCTTTTTTTATTAATGATTTACTTTCTTTAAATTCTAAAGAGCGATTAAATCAATCTTTTTTAATACAAGAAATCAAACTCGGCTCCAGTCCTTACAACGGATTGCTATGTCGGAGTACTATTGTTTTCACTTTTTTTTTTTTACACATGTATGTAATTTTTTCCCCCTATTCTTTTTTTTTTGTTTTGTTTTGTTTTGTTTTTTTTTTTTTTTTTGTGTTTTTCTTTTATAATTTTTCTCTATGGTTGGATGTAATAAAAAAAAAAAAAAAAAAAAAAGGCATAGCCAAGTGAGCAAATTGCCCAAAACATACAAACTCACTTGTACAAACCTTGTTTTGTAACATATTTTATGTCATACAAAAGTTCAAAAATTTAATTGTAGTGATGAACGATTTTGTTTTCCGCGGTGCAATAGGACGCCATTTTATTTCACTAGTAGATTCGCGTTTACACATATGTAAAACGCGTGCGCAGGGCTGTTCAATGCGGTACATTGCTGTAAAGATGTCAAGTTTGGCGTCCAGTGTAAAATTTGAGTTACAGTTTGCAAAATGAGTATGTTGAACATTGTTTAACGTACATGTAGAACATGAACGCAATTTATTGTTGTCAACACTGTACAACTTTTTGCAAAACTAAACTCTGTTTGATACAATATTGTAAGACGGATGTTTTAAGTATCAATTTCGGCTAGATATTTCAACACTGTCTTGAAAAATTTTTAATCCAATTTAGTTTCCATAAGAATGTAGGGAATTGACCTCTACTTCAAGAATTGAAATTGAATATTTTTTTCTTTTATTCAGAACACAATTTCTGTTTTTTTTTTTCTGTACCTCTTTACAGCTTCGTCATAGCACAGCAAAAATCCTGACACTCATATCTTTTAAAAATAGTGCAGCTGAGCGGACAACTTCATCACGAGCAAGTTCAGGGAAATTACCAATGTTATGAACGTCAGCGTTTCTAGGTCCTTGTTTTTTTTTTTTAATATCTCCCTCCAAGGCCCTGATTCACCTCCAGTTCCAATGTGCCAAATTCCCGTCCTTCTTTATTTCCTCGTGATCTGAATTTTCTTCATTGTTATGGGATTCGTGAGCTTTGCACTCATCGAGAACAAACTCATCTTCATTGGAGGTATGTCGGTGCTCGTCAACATACCCCTTTTGGTCTTGTTATATTTCAAACTTCTGTACTTCCAGAACCTGATTCTTTAGGTTGTTGGCTGAATGGGAAGTTGTTAGTTTCTGAAGGAAAAATTCGTAGCAAAATAGAACAAAATTGGATGTTTATTCCAAGAAGTGAACGTATGTTTGTGAAGAACAAATCAATTTTTTTTTTTCAAAGTCGAAGACGTAATCTTTGTGGTCTAGCTGTTGTGCGACCTAGAGGTTGTCACGGAGTGGTTTCTAAAGATACGTATTGGTGAAATTTTTCAGTAGCATAAACTTCAGCCAACAGCTCTTCCTCAATGGGTGAGTTACCTTTCTCGCAGGTCTCAGTGAGAGCACGGGATGCATGAAATACTGGCTGACCATTCAGCAATAGGTACGACCTGTACCTGATTTGAAACTATCTTTGTATAACCATCGGAAAATCAATATATCAAACTGCCTTAATACTACACTGGATTTGAACTGTTCAGCATTTTGATGAGGCGTCTATTCGAATGGAACATTATTACGTGTCAGCATTTGTATATGTTGCATTTTCAATTAATGGTGAGACATACTCAATAAGACCTGAAAATCGGGAAATAGCTTCCTTATCCTGAGGTTGTGATATAATGGTCTTATCTAAAGCTGCATGTACCAACTACTAATGTCACTAAAATGATGGCAGTTAGATAGCGCAGTGGAAATAGTCCAGGAATGCTAGTGTTATTTCATATAGGGACTAGGTTGCCCTGTAACTCTGAAGATCTAGCATAGGACAATTTTCTCTGTGTGAGAACTGACTAGATCAGGCGTGGGTAACCCGCGGCCCGCGACACAATTTCACAATATACCAAAAATTGCGATTCTTACAAATTTTAATTGAGCGCAATGAAATAAAATTTAGACTTGAAAAATACACGTGCTTAAAAATAATACTCGTAAAATTTTAATGTATAATGCTAATGGGAAACTTGATGCTGGAGCATTTTTCGAAGTGTACAAAATTTTTCTTCTCGATTTGATGCCTGAAAAGTTTGAGCATTTACGTCATTAGGAAGTTCAAAAATAAGTTTATTTTGTTTTTGCAATTTCAAATTCAACTGATTCAAGTGCTCCGATTTGTCAACCAAGAATACAAAATCCCACAACCACATCTCGTCGTTCAATTCATCAACTGGCTTCCCTTTCTCGGTCATGAATGACTGAATTTCATCTTTCAAGTGGTAAAATCTTTGTAAGACTTTGCCCCGACTCAACCACCGCACTTGATTGTAATAAATTATATCGCCGTATTCACATTCAGTTTCTTGTAAAAAACTCGTGAACTGGCGATGATTGAGGGCATGGGAACGAATAAAATTAATCACCTTCACAACGACTTTCATAACATGGGCCATGTCCATCACTTTGCTGCATAATACTTGAAGATGTATCAAACAGTGAAATACTGCAGGCAATTCCAAATTCTTCAATTCCATGAAGTCTTTCAATCGTCCGACAAGACCTGTTTTTCCACCAACCATATTAGGGGCGCCATCGGTTGTAAGTCCGCAAAATGCTTCCCATCTCAAACCAGGTTTTGCAATGCAAGACTCCAGTTTCTGAAAAATCTCCTATCCTGTTGTTCTTCCGTGCAAACTTTCTAAAGAAGCCAGTCTCTATATTATAGGGACGAGGTTGCTTTGAAAATATAGCGCAGGACAATTTTGCCTGTGTGAGAACTGACTATATTATGGTTAATAAATTCTGAATTTTGAATTGTAGATGATCTTATTTTGATTAAGATTGACAAAGATGTTGTAGATGATATTATTTTGATTAAGATTGACAAAGATGTTGATGTCTTCAAAATTAATTGCCAGTGGATGAGAGTAGTAATAGGTCCCCTTTGGAACTATTTCAAAAATTTACCAAAAATTACCATAATTGGACATATGTCAGCCGCGTTGGACACCTTGGGCGGTTTTTGGAACACTTCCCAAGAGGCCTTATTACCACTGATGAGTTAAATAGGTTGGGATTGTATTCCTCTTACAGTTAATGTAGGTCCATGTATCTAGATTGTAACCAACAACATCCGTTCCACTTAGGTCGTTTGAGTCGAAATTACAGATCAAATATAAGGTACGACCAAAGCTTTTACAACCATTCCTCTGGTGTCTTCTAGCTTTGCCTTCAATTGCCCAATATACACGAGGGCAGCCAAATGACTGGTCTGCCAGGGCTGTCGACTCTTTTTTTTCGGGTTTTTGTTGTGCATGTTCGATCCTTCTTGGCTTAGGCTGTTTCCGTTTGTTGAATGATGTGTTTTTGAGCCCCATCGGTACTGCAGAGTCGACAACGACTGGTGCGTCGAACATGGCTCTCATAAGGACTCTTCTCGGGCAATGTTGACCTGATCGAGAACTGCTTATGGTCGGCGTCTGGTTAGCATATATATACATGATGGACAAATCACTCTCATTTATAGTTCTAGCGCACAGAAGGAACAAAGTCATTTTCGATATTTTGCAAGACTCGTTTGAAACCAACAGCGAAAACAAGACTAAGTACGATTTAGCGACTCATCCACCGTGTGCTGAAGTAAGGGGTTTTACTTTTTGTATGCTCGGAAAGACCTTCTCATTGATTATCCTTGAGCGATTAAGGAACAGAAGGAACTGGTTGTTCGAAAATCATAACTATAGTAATGAAGTTTCCTATAGTCTTCAACCAAATACATAGCTGAAGCTATTATAACAAATTATTAAAATTTTCGTCTGTCATCCTACAAAATCTCCATCGCAAGCACCTAGAAATGTGTCGTTCTATCAAGATTTCCATTTTCAAAGTTTCGTGTGGTCGTTCTATGAGAATTCTCGAACTTCGATTGTCCCTCTTCCAACGTCTTCACCATTTCTATCCAAAATGAATAATTTATCATTCTATATAGTTCGAGAAGATGACGATCCAAATGTCAGCGAGTTATAGTTCGTATATATAACCATTTTTTTATAGGTCGAATTGACGTTTTGGAACGTTTACGCTTTGTATAACGTATACGTGGTTAATTACCTTCCTATTCGACGAAAAATTTTCATTTTCGCCTCTTTATTGTCAAACGGTTCAGTGCCTGCGTGAACCTAATCGTCTGGTTCCTACGTGAAGACGAGACTATGTAGGAGTATATTTTCGCACTTTGTATTCAGATTAAAACGTCGAAAAGTCGTTGGTTTCAGTCGTTAGCCGGTATAGGCTTGTCGCTTGTCCACGATGTGCATTGTGCTGTACAATGTCACGGTTTGCTCTTCGTAGCAGAACTGGACGTTGGTCTTTATCCTACGAGTATTAAAGAATTCTCCGTATTATACCTGATTGTTTTTTCGTACTCGCATGTCGCGCGCTTATTCTTTGTAGACTTTGCGTTCTGGAAAATATAAATATTCGATACGGACTCGCCGCGCGCGCGTACGGATCTCGGGGTGTCGCGAACGCCGCCGCCGCCGATAAGAATGGACGATTTTTCTTGAAAGAGAATTGTGACGCGAACGCGTGTGTCGTGCAAACTGGATGGGAATACGTGGCCAGGATGTCAGCAGACCAGACTGTATCGTCGAAGGAATGGCCATCGTATCGGTGGTCTGAGAAGGTCACTCGTCACCAATTCAGTCGAGGACGCTCGTTATATCCATATTAATTTTAGACTGTTGGCCGAATTAATCTCTTTCGAGCAGGTAGTTGAGGAGAAGGTTATAAAGTTGTATTCCTTATCGGGGAATCTATTCTATCTGATGTCTGTGCGCGAGGACTCATCAGTTTCCTTTGGTATCTGATGGGTCGGTGATAGAAAATTTAAACAGTCGATTCTTATTAAAAAAAAGTGACCCAGCTTGAGTTCCAATTACGAACCGGAGAATTTGAAGAAAACTTAGTGAAAATAATGCTCTATGAAGAGGGAATGAACTTTGAAAATATTGGTTTATGATGAGAAAAGTGGAAAAATAGTGGCCGTGTATTTGAGCACTATAAAAAGAATTGTTTCTGGAAAGTTCTGATGTATCGACGGCCTACTGCAGAGGAGAGGGGTAGGGTAAAAATTGGACGGGATGTGACAGTTTTCCTCAATTTTCCGTGGCTACTCCGCCGGTATGATTCCCTTATTCTACTCGTCATTGAAGAAAGTAAGCCTCCAGTCTCCATTATATTAAGCCTAATAGTGATAGTGCTCAAGTCGCCTTTATACTAGGCCTCCAGGTTACGACTGATGACGTCATATTTGAAGGTTTAAGAATTGAGGTACTACTCCTTGGCCTCCATTATATTGTGTTATACACAGTATACTAAACTATAGTAGGCCTTCAATCGACCGTCGTAAAATCAGGCCTAACATACGAGTACAGCAATATAAAAACCTATACTAAACTAATAATAGATTACAACGATGAGGGGAGGTGGATTGAACGCGCAGATTTCAGAATCAGGCTCGGGGTCACGGTTGATGAAATTACCAGCTGATGACGTTATAATTGGAAGGAGCTTCAGGGACATGCCTGATGACGTCATCAGCTGGTCACGTCATAGTTTATTATAGAGGAAGATAGAGGGGCAAATTCGCAGGTGTGGTTTGAACTCGCGAATTTCGGAGTTACAGGCCAGGATTCAGGACTCGTGAAATTTGTAGAATCATGTTCAGGGTTCCTTTTCCGGAGGGAGGGAGGGGGGGGGTACTCGCAAATTTTGGAATTAGGAGGAGTTAGGATTGAGGAAACTCAATTTTAAACATGTCTTCCAGAATCTTATATGCTGGCTCCCTGATATTGATATGTTGATTTTAGAGAACACATTGAATCGTTTCTAATAATTATATCGACTTTCGATGTGTCTAACTCGTCCACGATGACGTCATATTAACGCCCCCCCCTCCACTAAGGAACTATATAAGATAGGTATGCGCAAGTGATAAGAATAGGATCGTGATCATGTTGATAATTTTGAAGGAGGAGCAACCTGAGTAGTATCCTAAATCTCCAAAGAGAATTTGAAACATCAAACAGCGAATACAAGAATTCAAACTATAAAAAATGAAGGAGATATTTCACTCATTTTTTGTTTTCATCAATATAATCTTTCTAATTCAACAAAATTTAATGTTTGGTATTCAAACTTTCCTCACAGCCCTCCTGAAACCTCCCAAAACTGCTCCTCCTTCGACTTTATCAACATGGCGACGGTCCCCTTCTTATCACTTGCGCATACCTATCTTATATAGTTCCTTACCTACACCAGTATTCCTTGGAGTATTCTGTATGTTAGGATAACTACCTTACCGCGGCTCACTGCAGAGTTGCCAGATTTGGTCCTTTTTGATAATTTTGAAAAAAAACTGGGCTTTTTTTGGTTCTTTCCATTTTCCCGGGCTTTTCCTGGTCCTTTTCAATTTTTTCAAGAAAAACATATTTTCTTTTTCAAGAAAAAAAAAACATGTTTTTTCTGAAAAAAAACATTTTCTAAATCAGAAAAAACATCCGGAGTTTTTTCATTCCGCTCCGGAACGGGGTCATTCTGCTCCAGAGCCGGAAAATTGCGTTCCATACTTTTTATTTTTTTGGGGGACCAGTTCACTGAAAAATCTGGTGCATTTTTACACTCCTCATCTGGCAACCCTGTCACTGGCTCCTCTTGTTCCCTTAGTATAAGTATAGTTTATTGTATGTTAGGATGAATGGCTCAAGTAGGTCAAAGTCACTTATGACGTCATCAAACATGAAATATTAGGCCTACTTTATGCAGCCTCGCACGTATTCTCAGTTAGGTATAGCATTAGAGCCTAAAATACTGCATCTTAGTTCAAGTATATTATGTGAAAAGTAGCAAAGGTCAAAAATTTTTCATGTCTCAATGTAGGTCAAAATCCCTCATGACGTCATCAAGTGTGACAAAAGTAGTTCCAATCTCATGATAAGTATACAATCGGCTAAAACCTTTAAATTTGGCATCGTCACCCGTTAGGAGCGCTATTTACCCATTCGAATGTTGACTGAATAATCTTGAAATAACTCGAGAACGAAGTCTTTTGACGGGCAAATTCCGAGATAGAAATTTGTGGAGCGTAAAATTTCCTGTAAATTACCTCTTTACGAAAATCGTGATTGTGATTAATCGAAGGAAAGTTCCCGCCCCGATAGTCCTGTTTTTGTTGTGCGCGAAACTAGCGCTGACCGGCCTAAATATGGCAAATTCATTTGTATTTTAACGCTGAGCACGATGTTGTTTCAAAATACAATTCCCAGCGGGGATACCCCTTGTCCAGGGTTGCGATGTTCTAAACGAAATTGTTTTAAACATGTTTTAAACATTGGAATTTGAGAAAAAAACGTTTTAAACATGGACGGCACGTCATGAATTCAAAGTCACGAGTACGCACAAGAAAGCGTGAGTGTCTAGGGAAATAACCTGGAGAAACACCGCAATAAACGCTAGGTCATTATGTTTAAAACAACAAAATATACAAAATTTGTTTAGAAATGCCGTTTCAAACATTTTTAAAACACTGTTTTAAACTCTGAAGAAAAAATATCAATTTCCAACATGTTTTAAACAAAAAAAAAAAAAAAACGTTTTAAACTAAAAAAACACGTTTTTCGTTCTTTTTAAAAAGAAAACCCAATTTTTTGCAACCCAGCCCCTGTCTTCTCTGTCGAGGTTATATGAAAAAATTGTTTTCGGATGACCTCGACCCAACTAAGGGACTCGGAAATTAAATCAAGGCCGCTTAGCTAAGCCGAAGCTTTCAACATTAACCGTTAGCCGAGGAATTTTCGATCGAAATGAGGTAGCCGTTAGCTAGCCAGTGAAATCAAGTAAGAGCTCCGCTACATAAGCAGCAACTCGTCAAGTTGCTAGCAACCAAACCAAAAGATTTTGGTTTAGTTGCTCGAGCAACTTGACGGGTTGCTGCTTATGTAGCGGAGCTCCAAGCTTTTCGCCAATGAAATTGGCTCTGCTAATGGCTAATTTTTTTCCTCGATCTTTTCCTCGAAACAATTACACCTTACTGCTCATGCAATAGGGCTGCTAAGCTAAGCCGAAGCTTTCAGCCATTAGCCGATGAATTTCCGGTCGAAATCAGCTAGCCAATGAGACTGAATTAGCCGTTAGCTGATAGCCGAAGCCAATCAGTTTGAAGGGTTAATTTTTAACCAATGCGGTTGGCTAAGCAGCCCTGGAAATCCCTACAAATGACGAGACTTGAAGAAATGCATTGTCGAATCGCGTTGTCATCAGGGGGACTGAGAAGAATTTTTGGTCAATTCCCTGCGCGGTGAGGGGAAAGTTGAAGCTCAGGTCGTGACGTCATTATAAGAAGTTTATCATTTGTGTTAGCTTGAATCGTTACAAAGAAGAGAATTAAAATAGCTATTTATTTTCGCTGCGTGGGAGTAAAGTAAGAAATTTTCACGCAGTGCAAGTTTGCAACCCTTTCTGTACTTCAAAGTGGCGAGTATAGCTTTTTGAGGTACATGAGCGGAAGTTTTTTGTTCCTTTACTCTCTTGAGGGTAACAAAAAAAAAAAAATCGAATTTTCCACTTGACAGAGTGCGTACTAAAAAAAAAAAAAAAAAAAAAAAGAGAGAGAGAGAGAGAGAGAGAGAGAAAATCAACCTTACTCCGTTTGATAAAAGAGTAAAAATCGTTCTTTTCGTCATGTATTCTAGGAAAAAAAAAAAAAAAAAATAGTCAAAAGCGTGGTCAGAAGCTACATAAAATAAGATTACTTGGAAAATTCACTTCTAGTTGACCTTTTCCTAATCAAGGACTTGAAAGAATTTCAAAACACGAGCTATTTACTTATGAGAGCGTGACGTCCTGATGGCGTGACGTCATGAGAGCGTGCCGTTGCCAGAACGTGGCTCCGAGTGTGAGACTTTTTGGGGGAGTGAAATATTCTACATCTAGGTTCCTGAGGTTCAAAAGTATCCAGTCTCAAAGGCAAAAAGGGCATAGAGAGAAATCGGTTAATCGAAACTCCGTGTCACAGTCTATGTAGAAGAACGAGAGAGAAAGCAAAGTGAGGATGTTCGAAATTTTGTCAAGTTGTTTCCCTACAGGAATTATGAGATACAATTTT
This sequence comes from Aspidiotus rigidus, assembly GCA_035079385.1. Classification (NCBI taxonomy): domain Eukaryota; kingdom Metazoa; phylum Arthropoda; class Insecta; order Hemiptera; family Diaspididae; genus Aspidiotus; species Aspidiotus rigidus. Next base: position 167,777 of record JAVHKY010000002.1, on the reverse strand, counting down.
TCCATTTCACGATGACATCCCTTTCCTTTAAAAAGTTTGAAGCTAAGTCCCCTCCAGTCAATTGGAATCGGGCTTAGAAATTCTTTGAATTTTTCCTCTATTGAAGCTGGACCCGGACAGTTTTTCCATCTATAAAGCTCTAGGTAGAAGTCCGCCCTCGAAGTTTATCTAAGTCGCTCCTCTATAAAGATTTAAGCTATCCGATGACGTCATAAGCCGCTCGAAAAATATCAAATCTCTGAGGACATCGCAAGCTGGAAACTAATTCCCGTTCTTACCCTGAAGTTTGACTTGGAAATTTTTCGTGTAAAAAGATTGAATGAAAGAATTCTCCAAGCCCCCCGTGGACCTCACCATCTGGCTCAGCTAGATGCACGTTTTTCTTTGGATCGGTCCGTACGAAACCAGTAAAGCTAACGGTTATTGAAGAATTTAAAAAAAAATGTCGAAGCTTGAATTTCACGATTTTAGAGAAGAAAGGGACTCGAAATAGTTCCTAGACTCAGGTAGAGGAAACCTAAGGATTTAAAATGTGAAGCTTCGTATTTTCTAGCGAGGAAATTTCATTTTTTTTTTAAATTTGTAAGCATAGCTACGAAGTTGAGCTTCATGAGGAAAAAAAAACTTTGAGTCCGAGCCCGAAGCTTTGTAACTGGTGAGAAGAAACTCGAGCTCTGTTACAGAAGAGGGATACGGAAAGTTTCAACGCAGTAAATGATTTTCAAGTTTGTATCTCACAAATCTGAGGAACTTTTATCAAGAATATTCGGCTCGAAAGCTGGCTATCTTTCGACTTCTTCGTAAAAATAGGTTCCCCACCCTCCCTCATTATCGTACTTCGTTAGTGCAAATAATGAATCTTGGTTCTAATTCGTCATTCTTTTTCTCCGTCTGTTTCAGGACATACAATTAGAAATCGAGAACAATCGAGATGTGTTCAACTCCCTCAGCGCTAGCGGCAAGAATTTGCTCAATAATCTGGCCAGCCAAGAGGATGCGGTTATGCTGCAGCACCGTTTGGATGAGATGAACCAAAGATGGCAACATCTGAAGACAAAAAGCATGGCGATCAGGTACGTGTATACGAAACAAATTTTACGCGACAAGCTTTAGTCGCGCTCCATTTCTTAATCATTTTCGATTTCTTAGGTGTTCGTACGTTGTTTCTGTTGTTGACATTTGTATATTACGATAAGAGACAAGGTTCTGAGGATCTCTGCAGTGCTATACAGTAATTGAAATAGCTTCCTTCCCATTTCTATTTACTGTAGTACTTCAGATTATTTACTACTGTAACAGACAAACTTACGCTTCACTTTCAAGTCGTCAAGGCGTAATAAGCGAGTTTTTACCATTATGAAAAGCGTGCCAATAACTGAAATTGTTTTCCTCTCCTTCTCTTCCTCTTCTGTAGCTTACCTGAAACAGCAGAATGGAAACAAGTTTATTTTCCAAAGTACGGCGAGTATTCGCGAAGCTCCTCTCTCTCACTCATTCGTTATCTTACCCGTTTATATTTACACTATTTATACCCGTACCATATTATAATTTGCTAGATAAGTTCAGTTTGCGGCATGATGGTTCGGCATACGAGGAAATAAAAGTTTATTTTCCACTCGAACTATGAGATAAAGTAGTAGCCGGTAGTTTTATTAATTTTTCCACAATGTTCAGTATTTCATGCTTCTTCTCATTTCATTTCTCCAAGTACGAGTAGAACGTATCCAAAGACTGTATATGTGTACCAGATGTGTATGAATATAGGAAACGATTAAATGAGATTCCTCGGAAATCCCGATATTTATTATAACATAGGGACTTTTTTCTGTTGGAATAAAAATTGTTTACAAGGGACGTTTCGTAAGGTTATATGCTTCTGAACGCTTCGTCCATGCAGCCTCTTCAGACGAGCTCTCATATTGGAGCGCGAATTTATTAGAAATACTGTATGGATATCTGAAAAATTCTCTAAAAAGTAAATTTCTATTTGAGTTCTCTCCGAGAAAATCGTAAAAATATTGAATCAATACGTTTTTCGAGGTTACGGTTGTACATATTTAAAAAGAGAATGCTCAAACGAGTACGAAGGTACAAAAATCGCAAAGAATTACAGATACAGCCGCCGAGCGCTTTCGGTTAAGCAACCATAATTTTTAAAGCATGGAAGAAAGCGACAGAACTGATAACATCAGACGAGGTCATGACTGAACCAGCGAGTCATCAAAACGTGAATCATTCTCATAGACTAGTTCAATCAATCCCTCTTCAGGAATGTACCTGTTTAATACGGTGACTATTGACCGTTCCGATATCGAATAATTTCGATGTCTTCGAGAGCTATACGTTTGATAAAGGAAGACTTCGGGTCGTCTTTGAAGCTAATTAAGTGATCGGCGAAGGCGGACTCTCCCATTTCACCTTTCTGCCACGCCTTTTTATACTCGGCCACTCTGCGGCCAGTCATCCCTATTTATAGACTCCAGGGCAATCTCTACAAGCATTCCTCTCAGCCATCGAAATGTCGTCTTTTAATTCAAAAAATAGACGCTTGACTGTAGTTGGATTGTAAAAAGCTAGGCGGAAGAGGCGACTCAACTGCAAGGAAAAATTACCCAAAAAAATTCACGGGTTCCTTATAACGGAGTTGAACGAGAACTACCAGATCCATTACGTCATTGGATTGTGACGTCACAAGGCTAATCTATGGCGCCATGAAATTCTGACGTCACAGACCCAGACTTTGGAGCTAGATATGATAGAAGGAGACTTGGAAAGATCCCGACCTTCAGGCTATATATGATAGAAGGGGACTTGGGAATAGTTTCTTGAAGGGGCTTCCTTTCAGGCTATATACACCAATCTCCAAGATATTATATGAAAGGAGGTTGACTTGGAAAATTTTCGAGCTCTGAGCTTTACCGGCCGGCCTTTCCGAAAAGCCCCCCAAAAAAACAGATTCCCTATTGAAAGAAAGCCTTCCTATCATGGTGCGAATCTTAGAAGACGGAGGATGTAAAGTCGTGTCATTTTCTAGTAAAACTCCTACAAACGATGAGGTCAATATCCACGTTGACTTAATTCACTTCAGCCAGGTGTTTCACCGTCGTCGCAACCGGACTCAAAAGGTTGCGAGTCAGGTGTTGGATTAAGCTGTTGAACGTTGCGATCTTTGGGACAGCAGGACAGAATGACAACTCGTAGATTACGATACCGGTGGAGGTATTTTTCCAATAAATATACCAAAATCATGGACGCCGTTTGTAACGGAGATGGTCAAGTCGAAGAAGTTCATTGATGAGCCACTAACTTCCAGCACAAATTTTATGAAAGGATAGACTATAGCACAACTCAACAAAGTAAAATTTTTCAAAGAGGCCAGGAACGAGAATATCCGATTCTAAAAGTATTTTTCGCCCTGAATTCGATGCCGTCATTTTTTTTCCGTGATTTCTTCGGTTTCTTCTACAATCTTAAAGTTTTTAATAGAAAACCTGGTCTTGGGGGGTTATTTTTAAAAATCTGCCTTGCGCTATCCAACCCAGGGTGTTGCAGCCAGCCGAAAGCCATATTCAGCCGTATTTTGGGGGTATTTGGCTTCAGCTTTTTCAAAACCGTATGCTTTCGGCTGTCAGCCAAAAGCTGAATCAAGCCGTTTTTTTCTTTTTTGGCTTCTTTTTAAATTTATTAAAAATAATTTGATTATTAATCATTTAAAATTAAAGGAGGGGGGTTGTTGGTAAATGAAAAACTCAAGCGAACAACCCCTCTCCTTTAATATTACCCCCGCAAGTAAGTATTGTGTCTTTCATTTAAAATTAAATATTGATAAAAATGGACGAGAAATAAAATATTATTAATATTATTTATTAATAAAATATAAATAATTTATTAAATTTTTATTATTTTGGATGAAATTTTTTAATAATTTATAAAAAAATTTTTAATGAAAATAATTCTTAAAATGAAGGATTACATACCCTAAAATATTATTGAATATAAATTTATATTAAAGATTAATTGAAATTAATCATTTTGGCGGTATTAATTTATTAAAGGAATCTGTTTATTAGGTAGACATTACGCAATTTTATTTATTTTAATTTACTTATGTATGGTTATTAGAAATAATAATAATAAATCATTTTATTATAATAATAATAAATTATTTTATTTTTCAAAAATTTTAAATAATAATGAATCAATATTTAATTAACAAATAAATTTGAATTGATTATAATTTATTTAATTATTAATTTTTAAAAAATTGATTATAAATATCGAAAATTAAATTTTAATTTCAATACCTATGTACGTATTGCCCGTCAATCCAAAATTATGGAATAAATCGAAACATAGTTATTGAATTGAAAAATTTAATGTTATTACAATTTAAATTTAGAATTTAAATATAAATATAAATTGATAATGAATTAAGATTATTAATTTTATTAATATTAATTAGAATAGGATTTTTTAAATTAATTGAACGAAAAATAATAAGATTAATTCAATTTCGTTTTGGACCTAATAAAGTTATATTTATTAGTCTATTACAATTTTTATTAGATATAATTAAATTATTATTAAGAGAACATTAATTATATTCTTGGATTTATTGATTTTAGTTATTGATTATTAAGAGATAACACTTTCTTATTATTATAATATTATTTATATTAATTAATAATTATTATTTTCAATTTTTTATTTATTAGTACAAAAATCTATATATGTACAAATTAGTTTTATTCGAGCTATTATCCAATTTTTATCTTAAGATATTTTATTAATTTCAATATTGATTTCTTGATGAATTATGTTTTTATAAATATTTTATTAATTTATTTATTAAATTATCATAAAATCAATTATTTAAATAATATTAATTTATTGAATAAAAATTCAAAAATTCAATTGAATATTTTAATATTTAAATTATTGTTAATAATATTTACAAAAAAATTGAAAATTTTAATCAATAGTCTGAATTTATTTATTATATTTAATTTTATTATTAATTCAAATAATTAATTATTAATTTCAATTTTTATAGAAATATTTATATTCACTATATCATACTAGGCCTATAGTAGGTGTAGGCTTCCTCGAATCCTCAATACCAAATTCCATATGACTCATAAAACAGGTTCCCTGCGTTCCTCGTTTAACTACATTAAGGAAGCCGTCGTTTTTAACTGGTAACTTGTTTTATCTAGGAGTTTTTCGGAAAGAACGTCCGCCGTTCAGGTGCGCCGGCCGGCAAAGCTCGGAGCTCGAAAATTTTCCGAGTCCTCCTCCTATCATTTATAGCTCGGTGGTCGGTGTATATAGCCTGAAACGTAGCCCCTTCGAGTGACTAGATATGCAATTTCCATACATCAATTGACGTAGCTGCTTCAATGAACCAGATATGCAATGTTTCAAACACCATAAGACTCAGAACGTCCTAAGGTATTCTAAGTCCCCCTCCAATCATATAATATGCAGCTCACAGGTCAAATGTATAGCTTGGAGGCCGGAATTTTTTCACGTCCCCCTTCTATTACATATAGCTCCAGAACAAAATTTGAAAAAACTTTACGGAGACACGCAATTTTAGAAAAGGTGTATATTTGCAGACCGGTTTCGTAGTTCACAGTCCGGGCCGGTGACGTCACAATTTGATGACGCCATAGATGTGATATCTAAACGATTTTCAGATCCTACGACTTTCATAAAACAGATTCACTGCCACCCCTCGTTGAACTCCATTGAAGAACCCATGAGTTTTGGGAAGCCAACAACATCAAAAGAACATGAAGCCGAACCCGGAGGTAGACTTACATCTTTCTGCTTGTCTGCCACGGAACTGACCTTCGCTGAGTAAAGAAAGTCGAACTCAATTCAATCATAACCTCGTTTGATGTTTTCGGTTCCTGTTGGTGTTGGGTTCTGTCGCTTTCTTCCATACTTTGAAAATAATGGTTGTTGAACCGAAAGCGCTCGGCGGCTGTATTTGTAATTCCAAGCGGTTTTTGTACCTTTGTACTCGTTTATGTGTTCTCCCTGTAGACTGTGAAAACATGTTTCATTCGCAGACTCGTAACTGGGTCAACTAGACAGAGGAAGAGTGAAAAATTAACAAAAAAGAAACAACGAAATAAAATGTAAGTTTGGAAGAGGAAGTGGGATTAAAATCCTACCAAAATATCAAAATACGAATCATGAAACCTTTGATAGTGAATATGCAAGAGATTACTTTCTTGGACTCTCTCTCTTTTTTTTCTCTCTTCATGTTTCGTTTCAATAAAATTTTCTTATCCAATACATCGTTTCAGAAATCGTTTGGAAAGCAACGCGGAGCATTGGAATTCATTATTGCTGTCCCTTCAAGAGCTCATCGAATGGGTTACGCGTAAAAATGTTGAACTAGAAAGTTTGGGTCCAATGGGCGGTGATACAATATCGTTACAGAAACAACAGGTAAGTCCTGTATCTGAATTTTATAATTATTACACTCCGAAGATGAATTTCAATACGGTGACTTATTCGTTTGTACAGGACGATTATCGAGCTTTCCGTAGACAATTAGAGGATAAACGACATATCATCGAATCGAATATTCAAAATAGTTGCCAATTTATAGCGAACGATCCGACTTTGTCTGAGTTTGCTGGTATCGAAAGTAAGTACGAAGTTGCTTCCCCGGTTCTTTCTTCCATGGTGTTTTCTAAAAAAGTTTTCGTGTTTTTAATCGAACTTTTGATTCTGTCCGCAGAAGAGAAAACTCTCGACGGCTACCGAGTAAATGACGAACAGGCGCGTGAATTGACTCGCAGCATTCGAGAAAATGTGAATAAACTTTCGGATCAATGGAAAGGTCTACTGCAGAGGTCCACTATGTGGCAACAGAAATTGGACGAAAATTTCACGGTAAATTTATTCGCATTATATCTGAATCAATCCGTTTTCATGACCATCATCGCTTCGAACCTCGCGTAGTTGGGAAGTCTGTACCTATTTATTGTAGTTTGACTGAAGCTTTTCGGAAATTGTCCTCTTGAGTGGCGCGATCGGTAAAAAATAGTGCTGTCAGGCGATCGAAGATTGTCCATCTTATTGGACAGTCTCTCACGGTCCGGCCCGTTCCGCCTCTCTTACTTGGAAAGCTCTCACTTCTCAAACAAATCTATTGTATGAGGGACTATTTTGCGAAAAATATCCGCGGCCGGAGGCAGAATAATGATCTAGTTGTAGGACTTGAGGAAATTTTCGATTCCACGGCCCGGAAATGGACTTTGATCGCCATCCGTCTGGAAAATTGTGATCTCGAGTGGGGGACGGGGTTTCGACTATGCGACGTAATATTTTGGGGCGCTACATAGGCGGAGATTTGCCTTAGTTAAGCGGTAGGAAAACCGATCAAAGGTGACCAAAATCCGCTGAGAGGTATTCTGACTTGGTTTAGACCGGAAATTTGGGATATGTTGGAGAATAAGGATTTCATTTTGATGTAAAAATGTCTACTGGAAGGCGGTGTGGGATGAAGATGAGATTGGCGTGACCGAAATTTCCATAATACTGTAGCCGAAAATTTCAGTTCAAGCCTTCGGCCTAAACGAACGACCTTTTCAAAAAATCATAATGATTGTTTACAAATTTGAAATTCATATAATTTTTTTGTAAGTTTATGGACTTCGTTTGTGACTTCTTTTCTTATTTGGCAAAAAGGTAAAAAAAAAAAGAAAAAAACCGAAGAAATTTATAATTTGGCAAGAAGAAAGGATCAATGAACAATATGACGTGATCAGGAGAAAGGTTATTATTGTCAACTTCCGATTACATGCTGTCGTTCGTTGATAGTAGTGATTTTCTATCTATCCAGGTATTATTGCGCACGCAATTAATTTCTGACGGTGATAACCTTTCTCTTGACCAAGTCTCATTGTGCATCGGCCTTCGATTAGCTTCTTTTGGATTTTGGCTTATCAAGAAACAAAACTAGCTTCAGCGAAAATTTTTTTACATTCAGCTTTCCATTAGCTGCAGTACTTGGAAAATTTTCAACCCCCTGATGACGTCATAAAGGAGGCCTGTTCTTGAGACTGGGATTATTTCAAAGCTTCTTGGCCTAGCATACAATTCTATAATATTAGACTCAGAGATTATTTAGCCTAGCTTTGTTTTGATATGAGAATGTGTATCGGCGGGGTGGATTTTTGTGGGCAAAATTCGCAATCCTCCAATTACGCTTTAGGGTCGGGTGGGTGCGGCCTTGATCTATTTTAGGACTTGAACATAATTATCTTCACGTTGACTAAGGTTTCTTAGGCTATGACAAGCACACTAGGAAGCTTGCCTAAGATTCTGAAAGTAAATAAGATTTTAGACCAACGGCTTATTACAGCTCTGTTATTAGGTGGATGTTTGTCTTCTTTTTTGATTATTATTTTTCTTCCCAATTGGGACAGGTTGCACAGACCTCCATCGATGCTGTACCGGGTATTCAACCACTTAGAGAGAATAAACGGGCCCGGAGGAAATTACGAGTCTCTTCTCCTTCCAATTCATTTTTTGTTTTTATTGTGAAATGAATAAAGAATTCGGGTCTTCTACAAATAAACGAGGGGTGGCAGGGAATCTGTTTTATGTGGCCCGGTAAACATTGTTCTCACTTATATAAAGGGCTTCAGGGACACAAAAAGGAAACAGGGCTTCAAATGGGAATTAAAAGGGTAGTTTTTCCCAAATGAAGCCCTGTTTCCTTTTTGTGTCCCTGAAGCCCTTTATATTTGAGGGCTCCATGAGGGCTTCAACAGGGAAGTAAGAGGGGAACAGGGAATCAACAGGGCTTCAAATTAGGGCTTCAGAGGGTAGTTTTTCCCAGGGCTTCAGAGGGCTTAAAATTGTTTACCTGGGGGGGGGGGGCACGTGGGAACTAAAAAAGGTAGATTGTGACGTCACATCATCTATGACGTCATCAAATTGACGGACTTTGAAGCTATGTATAATAGAAGGGGAACTTGAAAAAACTGACTTATGACGTTACCGGATTGTGATGTCGTAAGGTTAAACGGCTGACCTAGAACGTCATCAAACTGTGACGTCACAGGCCCTGTCCACCAAGTTACTTGCACATATGATGGGAGGGGTACTTGGAAAAATTTCGACCTCCGATACAAGGCTGACTTGTGACGTCACAGGCCAGACTTGGAAGCTATATATGGTAGGAGAGGAACTTGGAAAAAAATTTCTGTGACATCATCAGATTGTGACGTCATAAGGCCGAAGTATGACGTCACAGGCCCTGCTCCCAAGCTACATATGATAGGAGACGGACTTGGAAAATTCTCGGTTGTCGGTCGGCCATACGGCGGAAGGCGGACGTTTTTTCCACAAAAGCTCCCGATAAAACAGGCCCTCTACTAATATCGGTCCCTCCAGAAAGTCCGAGCTCGGGGTATTTTGTCTCCTATACCCCCACCCCCCCACCCCTCCCCCTCATTAGCCCTGCAGATACCTATGTATTCCTCTGTGAAAGATTATTAAAAAGACGGTCATGAAAGTGTTGAATATGATTGGGGCGCTCACCCACCCCTATTGGTCTCCGTTTGAGATTTCAAAGGGAGGGAATAAGTGAAAAACCTTCGACCTTTGAGTTATAGATACCAGATAGAGAAGAACGTCGCGTCGTCAAGTAATCATAGATATAGAGCTGGATATCCTTGAAGTTGATCACGATCTGAAGTACATAGGAGCCCATCGAGTGGTGAGACTGGTAGTTATTCTACCGTATGCCTTCAATTATGATAAATAGGAATAAACGGACAAAATTTTCCTCCCTGAACTGCTCCGTATTGTGGGATTTTTCCTTTCTGTGCAGCACGCATGTGAACTTCTCGATGAAATTTTGACAATTTCAAAGTGCGCAAAACCTCTCTCTAGCGTATTTTAAAAAATGTATCCCACGCTTGATATTGGTTTCCTTTTCTCCGCGAGGCTCGAAATATAATAGTACAGTAATTCCTTATTTAAAATGTCGAAAAATATTAATTTATTTTGCCGCGATTAATTGGCTAAAAAGTGAGCGAAATAATATTCCCTCCTCGTCTCTCCTCCGGACCCAATCTATCATAAAGCACCTATATGCGGTATTGATGAGCCCAAATGTATACTACGTATAATATATATATAACGTGGCATGGTGACAATTATAACTCGCAGGGTCGTATACGAAATATTAATATTACCGTACGGTCCGCGTCGTTCGTAGTCGGACGCGCGGGGGATATCTTAAACGTATATTTACGGAGAAATCAAACGAATAGAGTGGGCGTCCTGTGGCCCTCTTTCTATCTCACTCTCTCGATTTTCCTGATGTATCTTCATCGGAAAGAAGGTTAGTACGCCAGTAATGTGTTTTTTCTCGTTCATTGGGTGTCGTTACTGTGTCGCGTATACAAATTTTGACCATCTACGACGTAAGAATTGACTACTTCAACTGCCAAAAAGCGTTATCCTCTTTCTAATCACGATTATATCTCTGTACTCGAGGAGATTTGATGGTCTCGTGTATATCGTACTCAATCGCATATCTATATAGACTGTGTACAATTTCCATTATTGCAGAAAATGCGCGCATTCCAAAAGAACGTGGATGACGCTTCGAGTAAGCTGAATACGGCCGAATGCATTACGAAGAGTTGGTTACCACCGGCGAATGAAAATCAAGTCCCGGAACTGTTGGAAGAGCTTCGTGTAAGTGTTGCACTGTATTCTTTGATCTTAAGAGAGTCTGAAATTCTCGCGCGTCAGCTGGCTCGGATGAGGAAGTTGGCGACTCGAGGCGCAAAATTCGGCAACGAGACGGCTCATTTATTGACAATCGTCTGAAATTCCGTCGTAAAAATGGGTGTCGCGCGTAATGATATCGGCCCATTAAATTAGGTACCATTATAGGATATAGGGACAGCGTCAAATAGCTAGTATTTATAACTTTCGATCGGCGGCTACGATAATTTCGTATTTCATTTATTGGCTCGACCATTTCATGTTCGCGTATTACGCGAAATTACTCGGTGTGAACGACAATTTTTATTTTTTACGTACACGTTTCAGAAATTCGGCGAAAGTTTGAGCCCGCTGCAGAGAGCATTGGAAGATGTCAACGATCAGGTCGCCTATTTATCAACTAGTGACGTTTATATTTCGCCTGGTAATTTACGTAAGGTCGAAGATCTTAATTCTCGGTACGTATATTTTTTATCGTCCGTAATAAACTTTTTGATGATGGGTATCTTAAATGTCGTTCTATCTCGTGTCGCACGTAAACTACGTTTGGAGCACATTTTTCAATGATAGAAATCCTGTACGTCCGTGATTCAATATGTAAAAAATGTACATTTCATTTTTTAATTTGTGATACGAGATTCGTACCGTACGTCGCGTCTTTTCATCCGTCTACTTATTTCCCGTTTCCTAATCTCGCGTTAAGATCCCATTTTTGTGCTTTTTTAGTTTTTTTCTATCGATATTCAACTGAGGTATTTGTATGTATTTATCAATCTAGCTGGAAGAATCTGCAAACGGCGATGGACAAGCATTACAAACAGTTGAGGGAGGTTGGAAAATCGGCGCCTCCTAACGCAGTGGCTACTATTCAAGCTTTCTTAGCGAAATCCGTTTCACCGCCGTGGGAACGAGCGGTGACCGCGACCAAAGTTCCTTATTATATCAAGTGAGTTCATCCTGGATAATATGTTGATTAATTTCAGGGTTTCTCTCTTCTGAAATATTCTAAGGAAACGAATCCAACGCTCGTAAAATCAATTCCTCATTACCGGTGAAGATATCAAAATTATTTTGCGGTAACTAATTTCCCTTTAAAATGCCAATTTAGGTCAAGTATGACAGATCGAATAAATTTAATCTGAACATTGTTAATATATTATAGTATCATTTTGTAAGTATTTGCGTTGGGAGATTATTTATTTGACGACTTGAGATTTTTACTTAGTGCGAAAAAAATTATTAGCAATATTGTTATGTTTTTGAAGACTAAGGGAGTTGAAACTCTTTGACCAAACACGAATGGGGGTGAAATACGATTTACTCTTTATGTAAGCCTAGCCAAGGCGCCTAGTATACTCTGTATTACAGTAGTAGACGCTTTCCCAAATGGATCCCATACTGACCTAGATGACGCTACTTCAAGACTCTTTGATACCTGCAAAAACCAATATATGATTTAGCCTACCTACAGCCCAGTACAGTGCGCGTTAAATACCAAGCATACTGTATGTTAGATAGCCTAGTACATGTACCGCAAATTTAGGAGAAGAAGAAACAGCGTAAGGACATGAAATCTATGAAAATGAAACCAAGTGATGGTTTTTGATCTCTGTCTCACATTTTCCCCAAATTTTCCCTCTTCCCCGCTTCTATTTAGCGTTCCTGATGAACCTCATGGACCTCAAATAAACTTGCTATTTCTACCGGGAGTCAACTTGATTTTATGTAGTTCCGCAAATTGACAAAAAATGACCGCAACTTGACCTGTTTGTTTTTACCATTGATTTGTTATGGACGTCAAAATTTAGTCGAGTCCTGGTATTCTAGATTGATGGCGACTGAAAATTCAAATTGACGCAGGTTTTGAGTCGATTATATGTCACACATTGGCAAAAGACTTATAGTCAACATCGAGATTTTGTAGATTTTAAGCGCACAACCCGAAATGGTCTTGGGTTCAAGGTCAACAATGAGTCAGCATCTGGTATTGAATGAAAATTATTGTCACATAGGTTTTGAGTCAATTATATGTCACACAAGAGCAAAATATATGCAATAAACGCCAAGATTTTGTTGATTTTGAGTGCACAACTAGATAGGCTCTGAGATATTTGAAGTCAACAATGTGCAACGCGCGGTATTGAGTAAAAATCAATGTCACGTAGGTTTTCAGTCAACTATACATCACTCATTGGCGAAAGATTTGCAATCGATGTTGAGATTTTGTAAATTTCAATTGCGTTTTAGATTCAAGGTCAACAATGAGTCGACATGTGGTATTGAATGAAAATTAATGGCACGTAGATTTCGAGTCAATTATGTGTCACCCATTGGCGGAAGATTTACAATCGATGTCGCAAGATTTTGTAAATTCTGAGTGCACAACTGATAGGGTATCAGATTCAAAGTAAACAATGAGTCAACGTATGGTATTGAATGAAAATCAATATCACGTAGATTTTGAGCCAATTATATGTCACCTATTGGCAAAAGGTTTACAATCAACATTGAGATTTTGTAGATTTTAAGTGCACAACTAGAAATGGTCATAGATTCAAGGTTAACAATGAGTCAACATGTGGTATTGAATGAAAATCGATGTCACGTAGATTTTGAGCCAATTATATGTCACTGATTGGCAAAAGATTTACAACAACATTGAGATTTTACATATTTTAAGCGCACGACAGGAATTCAAGGTCAATAATGAGTCAACATGTGGTATTGGATGAAAATCAATGTCAAGTAGATTTTGAGTCAGTTATATGTCACTGATTGGCAAAAGATTACAATCAACATTCAGAGTTTGTAGATTTCAGGTGTACAACTAGAAATGGTCTAGATTCAAGTTAACAATAAGTCAACATGTGGTATTTGATGGAAATCAATGTCACGTAGGTTTTGAGTCAATTATATGTCACACAAAAGCAAAAGATTTGCAATCAACATCAGTATTTTGTAGATTCTAAGTGCACAACTTGATAGGCTTCAAGATCTAAAGTCAACAGTGAGGAAACACGTGGTATTAACTGAAAATCAATACCACATAGGTTTTGAGTCAACTATATGTTACTCACTGGCAAAAGATTCACAATCAACGTCAAAATTCTTCAGATTCCAGGTGCAGAACTAGATAGAGTTTTAGATTGAAAGTCAACAATGAATCAACGTGTGGTATTGAATGAAAATCAATGTCACGTGGATTTTGAGACAATTATATGTCACACTTTGGCAAACAATTTACAATCGACATCGCAAGATTTTGTAGATTCTGAGCGCACAACTCACCCTTATCAGTTCAAATTAAACAATGAGTCAATGTATGGTATTGAATGAAAATAAATGTCATGTAGGTTTTGAGTTGATTATACATCACTCTTTGGCGAAAGATTTACCATTGACACGTCAAAATTTTTTAAATTTTCAGTGCACAACTTGCCAGGGTTTGAATTTCAAGGTCAAAAATGACTAAACATTTGGTATTGGATTATAATATCGACTGAAAATTGATGTTGAAATTACGTCAATTCGACCATTGATGACTAAAGTTCTCAATGATTTCTGTCGCACAATTATAACTGCGCATTCTATCTGCAAGTAGCAAAGTCACCAAACACAGAATGCTTTGAGAAAGTAACTGTGCTTCAATTCTGATTGACTTCAATTTATGGTCAATTTCTAGCCAACTAACATACATTCGCAGGAAAGTAAAAATTGTCTTGAAATCCACAAAACAGAGAAGTCAATTTTAGGTAAATGAAAAATTTGGGCGAGTGGACTCAAAATTGTTGAAATGGAGTCGACACGTTTTGATCTGATATTATCTGAGATCAATTTGAACAATATATTGACAGTATTTTTGACGTACTCTCTGAAATACTGTAAGTGACATTGACATTGGTTATCTTGCCGACCAAGAATCAACACGGTCGACATGGTTCCTTGGGTCCGCCCATTCGGGTGCGGATCCTTAAAAGGGAGAAGGGGGTAAACAATCTGTGCCGTATTCAATTTGAATGAAGTTCAATGAGGTTAGGTTGTAATTCGTTTGGATTACAAAATATGTCTTACATTAATTGTAAAATCTGGAAAACTTTTTGTAGGTACTTCTAAATGCCCTAATGAAACTCCAAAATTTCCAATGTTTCACCGTCCGTTTTCAATCACCATGTAAAATTTTGTAGAATTTGAAAAAATATTTAGGCGTCTTTATGGAAATAACTTCATGGCCCTTTCAAAGTTCTCAAAGTAAAAACATTTCAGACAGCTTTAATGATACTCCATTAAAGAAATTATGAATTCATCCCTGCTTTTTCAACCTCCTTTTAAAGAGAACAAAAAAGAAAGGAAATGAACATCCTATGATTACTAGTGACTGTAAAAAGTATTTAAAGTTCTTCATGTTACTCTTGTTTCTAATTTGCAGTCACGACTGTGAAACCACTCACTGGGACCATCCTAGAATGACTGAACTTATGAACTCCCTAGCCGACTTGAATGAAGTTCAATTCTCCGCGTACAGAACCGCCCTGAAGCTGAGAGCGATACAGAAGAAGTTGAATCGTAAGCCTTTACCATAATTCTTTTGTCGCAAGAACGTTTGATTGCCTTAAGATTCAAGTTTTCTGTTTTCATTTATAGTACACCTGTTGTCGTTGAATCGCACGATCGAAGCGTTCGATAGCCACGGACTCCGAGCGCAAAATGATAAATTATTAGATGTGCAAGATATGATTACCATATTGACGTCCGTGTACGAAATACTCGCCAAAGAAAATCCGACCACGGTCGATCTGCCCCTGAATATCGATCTCATTATTAATTTGATTCTAAATATCTACGATAGGTTAGTAGGTCTGGTATTCGTTTAAAGTGGCTTTTATTTCTGAAAACTGTTTCTAAATTTCTTATAATTTTCAGTCAACGCAGCGGTCAAGTACGAGTATTATCGTTCAAAGTAGGAATCGTACTGCTTTGTCGCGGACATTTAGAGGAAAAATACAGATGTAAGTGAATAAATTGTTTTGTCAGATAGCCCGAAAAAAAATCGAGTGTGAACAATGGAGAATAATTCATATACGCGCATTTGATCGTGACCACGAATCACGCGCACGCTAATGTGCGAGTGAATGGTAAAAAGAAAGAAAGCATACGTGCCGACGTATTTATTTGACAGTTGGCGGACTGCTAATTTGGGCCCGAATCCAATAGATCGGTGCTGCAATTTCTGGCGATGTGGGTGCGTTACTAATTCCGCGTTTCATCTTCCCAGATTTGTATCGCCTGATCGCCGATCCAAATCGTCTAGTGGACCAACGTAAATTGGGTTTATTGCTCCATGATTGCATACAATTGCCCAGACAGCTAGGTGAAATCGCCGCATTTGGTGGATCGAATATCGAACCATCGGTAAGGAGTTGCTTCGCTAAAGCTGGAAAGGATAAAACTGCGATCGAGGTAAGAGAACGTGTACTTTTCTATTTGTAAAGGTTTTTGATCGATCGATGTTTGAAGAGAGTTATCTTTCTTTTCCAACTTTTCAGGCCGTTCACTTCCTTAGTTGGCTACAACAAGAACCGCAGAGTATGGTATGGTTACCAGTGTTGCATAGATTAGCTGCTGCCGAAAATGCTAAACATCAAGCGAGATGCAATATTTGTAAGGTCTATCCGATCGTCGGTTTCAGGTAAATAAGCGGGTTTGAAAGTGTGAATTATTGTAACTTATACTCGAATGACCTGCCGTGAAGAGAGACAGTTAGCCGCTTATGTTTGCATATAGGCACGCCCTTCCTCCTGAGTAGCCTAGATTAACAGTAGGTATAGGTACAGTCTTTTTTCTTCTCCTACTAAAAAGCTTTCTTTTATTCCTTTTTAATTTCTCAATTTAAAACATTGAGAAATTATTGATCAAATTGTTCCTTGTATATCTTCATGAGAATCGATAGTTATACTCTTAAGCGCCAATAATTAAATTCTACTATAATACTACAGCTTTCTATTCATCAAGAATACAGGTGCTTTTGCTCATAATCACTCATTCTCATCACTTAGTGACATCACTCTCTTGATATCGCAGATCTTGAAATTTTATAAATTGATTCATAAAAAATGAGGATGATTAGGTATCTTGTCTGAAACCCGGGAAAAGGTATGAAATATTTGTGGAAGTAGGTATTAAGAAAATGAGAACTAGTCTGATATTTTTGATGGCCAGCAGTCTATTTGTTTTTTTATTTTATCACTGCATTGATGCTTGATGAGAGTGGAGTTTCGTCTACACGTCATAAAATCAAATCAATCACAGAATGGACTGATTTCCCTTTACGTCACAGTATCGATATATCGCAAAATGCTGCTTGCTGAAGTTTTCTTCCCGTCTTTGTTTACTTTTTAGGTTCATGCTCGTTCTACAAGGCATGAACCACTTGCAATCGCTTTTTTTTCTTCAGTGTTCTGCGAACTTTCGATTTCGATGCTCGACGTGCGATATAGTATGTCGACTCGATTGTTTTATAGTACAAAGAGAGAAGCAGTTTTTGTATACGAATGATAGGAGTGTGTGATCGTGTTTTCTGTTTCGATTGGCAAATTGGTATCGGATAATATTGGAAGATTTTAATAACGAATTGTAAAACGTCACAAAACGTCATATTCGCTGCAGTCTGCCGACGTGAGTGTTTCAGGAGCTGGAACATTATCAAATTTTCGAAAATATGATAGATGATAACGCATAATTTAATTTTACGTGCGTACGAGTACTCTTTGTCTTTTATGCAATTATACCTATAGTAGTTTTTCTGATTTGAATTTCCGAGTAAGAAGATTTCGTATTGAATATATTAAATACACATCATTAGTTGAGTCGTCAGAAAGTGAGGAACGTGTAAAGGAGAAACGAGTAAACAAGAAACTGATGCAGAATAGAATTCCTCCACTATCGTTAGCTCGCGTTCCGTTATCCTGAAATATACCACCTGAACGATAGCCGATTTAAAAGAGAGGTATTCGTTTGATTATACGTATTACGGAATAGAATTCAAGTGATGAGATCAATTGACATTGTTGCAATCGGTCGGGAAATATGAATAATAAAAGTAGAGTATTGGAGAAAAAAGAATAACTGATTGTATAGGGTAGTACCTATCTTAATACTTGAACATGAAATCAATATAGAACTTAAGATATTGTGTTTCAATCTTGCGTTTATTGATCGTTATTGTTTCCTGGAATACATAAGTACTATTTTCGTATCATATTTTTTCATACTCGCGTATGCGATCAGTATCAGTTTGTGATGGGTCCATGTTTGGCAAAGTAGGTTGCATCATAACACATTTCCATCATTTCATGCGTTATATTAACGAAGGATGTACTCGATTGTTTTACCTCAACGAGAAAACGAGAAATGTTTTTCTGCATTCAAATGTGAACAAGTTCTCCTTCACGTTTTGCGTGCGATTATTATTCTCGTGAACTGCGTATCTCCATATCCCGTAGCGTATTATTATTATCGAGCAGTGTTGATAAGTTAGTTAGCTGAAAGCTGAACGTCTGAAGCCGAAGCCACATAATTTTGGGAAACAGGCTGAAATTTGTTTTACTTATTCTTATTCATTAACAATCAGAGAGAAATAATCTTCCTTCATTGTCCAAAAGATACAATTTGCCTGATCGTCAGTTTCAGTGTACGTCAAAGAGACAAGTCGTCAGTTCTACTTTGTACAGAACAGCGCCGCAGGGCATGAACCTCTTCCAGCCTGGTACAGGGTGCTTGTTTATCAATGGAATTTCCCATGTACGAAAGTAACGTTCTGACAATTGATGAATATTTTGAAAACAGAACATAAATAAGGAATGGGAGTATTTCTTTTATAATCTAGAAGCACGTTCTGTTTTTGAAATATTGATCTGTTTTCAGAACATTAGTTTGGCTCATGGGAAATTACATTGAAAAAAAAAAGTAAACAAAGACTGAAGGGAATCTGAACTCTACTCAAAAATTTGAATTTGTCTTTATGGATGAGAAATTATGAGGGGGAACAAGTTATGCGTTTCAATTTTTCATTTGAAGACATATTTTTCAAAATCATTTTAAGAAACCCCATGAATTCCATAAGGACTAAACAAGTACGTGCTGAAAACGTTTTAACAAGCTGAAAAGTAAGCAGAAATGTGGCATGACGTCAGATTAGGAATAATCAAAATGCCTGACGAGGATACTGGTTTTGTATGTTTAAGATCAATATGTTTATGATCCAATTTATAGAATACTTAAAAGTTGTAGCTCTTAGAAATGTCTGCCAGTTCACTAATTTTCTTTTTCTCTGTATTTTAGATATCGCTGTCTGAAATGTTTCAATTTTGATATGTGTCAGATGTGTTTCTTCAGCAGAAAAATCGGTAGGACGCATAAACTGTCTCATCCAATGCAAGAATATTGTACAGCGGTAAGTCCCCTCTTCTTACAATAAATTATGAAAGCTGAGTTTTGGTGGAAGAATACTTGATCATTTTCAATTTGGGCCAGACAGCGTTAGTATGGCAAACTAAAATTTATGAGCAATGCGGGTGATGGGCGGAAGGTTCCCTTAAATCGATCCAAATCAATTTTTATCAGAAAAGATTATTTATGATCGAAACATTGCAGTGTATTTCTAATGAGAATCAATAACGTGATATATACAAACGTTCCAAACGATGTAAATTCAATCGATCACGTTCAAGGGTTTTTGAAGTGTATTCACACGTTGTTGGTAGGGGTTTAGGAATGAGTCGACGTCACGATAACTGTCTTGGTCTATTCCTGTTCGATACTTTCCCGCGGGTAATAAAGAGGTAATCAAACTCAAATTGAGCAAACGAAAAGTAGGGCAAGTCCAATTCAATTACATCAACTTTATCAAGTTTTAGATTTCGTATATTTTCTACCTAGTCTGAGATAATAATTGCGCTCTTGGAAATTACTTCTTTATCAGAACTGTACGCTGTATCTCTATTCGAGACACGTCATAATTAGAGTATGGGCGTCGCCATTAGCTAAAAGTCAAAGCTGAAGCCAAAAGTCTTTCGTTATTTTTTAAACAGAAGCAGGGATGTCCAGCTATAGCCAGCCAAACGTAAGCCAAAAACTTAAGTTAATGTTGTGACCGTTTTTGTGGAAGCTAAAAGTCAGCTTATGAAATGCGCCCTGTTTGACTGTCAGCCCAAAGTCAGACAATCATCGAAAAATTGGATATCGGCTTTGGAACGATATAAACCGGCTCCGGAACGGTATTAAGCGACTCCGAGACGATAAATGAATGAGCTATTGGCCAATGGCAAGTCAGCCAATTAAATCGAGAACCATTGGCTTTCAGCTTGAGCCAATGCGAGGGAAGAGCTGAAAGCCGTAAGCTAAGTTTAAGTCAATGATGATTGGCTGGACATCCCTGAACAGAAGCGAGAGGCAAAAGTTTTTGTTTATTAGAAATAGTAGCTGTTCCACACAACTAAGGTTAACGGCCAAGGCATTTTTCTAAACGGCTTCAGCTAATGACTTATGGCTTGTAGACGTTGAAAACCAGCTAACGGCGAATCTCTGAAGAAAAGTTGAAACTGAGTAATAAGAACTAATGAATAATGATACTACCCGCATAATAATGTCGAGAATCACAACGCGACGCTAGTAACTCAAACTCATCGAGTCATGAGCTTACGAGGTAGCGATTACGCACCAGTCTCAGGCCAGCGCCAAAGGAGTGTATTCGGTTGAATATTCAAAAATCAAAGAAAACCTGCAGTACAAGAAGGAATTGAGTCTGATTGACAAATATCAAGATTACCGATCTGGAGAAAAGTATCTCTGTTACTTGGAAATAAGATATTCTTTTCCAAATCGCTCTTTTTGATCGAGACAGTAATTTTTTTTTGTAGGGAAGTTCACTTTCTGACGCCAACACGTCATGTCTACAATTTTCTGATTCGCTCGCTAACGACTAATGGCTGATGCGAAAAAATTTTCGAAGCAGAAAGCTTGAACTTCGACTACATTTTTCGAGGCTACAATTTTTGTGATCTTCATAGCTGCTAGTGTTTTTTCATTCGGTCTTGTTTCATTTACAGGTGGATCTTATCCACCATGTAAGAACTCATCTTTCTGTAAGTGACCTTTCAATGGCAATGAAATCGATGATGAGGTAACTCTTGAAAGCGCGATTGTAAACCTAGAATCTAGATTAGGCGGAACCTAATAGTAAAGACAGTTATTACAACTGAAAAGATGAGAATGGAGGTATAAAACTCGGATGCAAGAGGGGCAGTTATGACCTTTATGACCTAATTTGTGTAACTCGGTATTAGAGTATCGCAATATCAGATTTATTTGTCGAGATAGGCCACATTTATTGTCAACAAGTATCAAAAAAATGATCTGACTTTCAAATTTTATTTCAATTTCATCGAACGACTGTCGAAGAACTGGAGAGATTATCAACATTATACACGATCAATTTTTTTTATTTCAGACAACGTCGGGCGAAGATGTTCGTGACTTTACGAGAGCCCTGAAAAATAAATTCAAATCAAAAAGATATTTTAAGAAACACCCGCGTGTCGGTTACCTACCGGTGCAGACTGTCGACGAAGGAGACGTGCTCGAGAGCCCGGCGCCGTCACCTCAACATTCGCACACATTGGGTCCGTACGATATGCATTCACGGTTAGAAATGTACGCGAATCGACTGGCCGAAGCGGAAATGCGTGCCCGAGCTCGCAGTAATTCTACTCCCGATTCGTAAGTTTCTAGAACTAAATTCAAAAGGATCACATCTTGGGTCTGTGTAATTATTATATTTTGTATTTGTCGGGTCGCAGGGAGGACGAGCACGGACTGATCGCGCAGTATTGTCAGTCTTTGAACGGTGATGCAATTCCTATTCCACGTAGTCCAGTGCAGATTATGGCAGCTATAGATGCTGATCAACGAGAAGAGCTGGAGGCGATGATAAAGTAAATTCTATCAAGTTCGAAGATACGTATATGATGAACGCAGTACGCGCGATTTAATACGAGTTTTCTTTAGGGAACTGGAAGAAGAAAATAACGCTTTGCAGAGCGAATACGAAAGACTGAGAGGTAGTAAAAGCAGTTCCTATAATACGTTACCAGCAAATGTTGGAGAAGCGGAAATGGTGGCCGAAGCGAAATTATTAAGGCAGCACAAAAGTAGGTTAGAAGCGCGAATGCAGATTCTCGAGGATCACAACAGACAGCTAGAAGCCCAATTGCAGCGATTACGACAGTTACTGGACGAGGTTAGTCATCGCGGACAGTAGTTATCAGTTAGAAGATTGAGGAATGTAATTTTTCTTGATTTTCATTTCAGCCTACCTTGCAGACAAGATCAGTAACCGCTTCGCAGCTTGCCACTGATTCCCCTGTCAAGATGAACGGACACTTTACAGAATCGCCAGGTAAAGAATGGAATAATATTGCACAGGCCTACACTAGTTTGTTTTTTCTCTCACGTACATAGCTGATGAATGAAGATAATTATGTCAGTGGTATAAAATTTAATTAAGGGTTAAATATTATTGAAATGTGATATTGTAGGAGGTCGTTGGATAGAGAGCGGTCACGCTAGTCTCGATCGTCCGCCGCCACCTCCGCCAGTATCGGGTGTGGCCGGGGTGCATAATGTTGGAAGTTTGCACTTGATGGCAGGTCTGTTTTTCTTTACAAAAAATGATCTGTGTTTGTCAATGATTTCTCTATCGTAGATATTTGTGTGATTGACGTCCATCTAGTTTCATTGTTTGTGGTTGTACTTGGATAAGAGTTCATGTCTCCTTCCGTTTCTATGTCTTTCTGTGTAGCATGCGTTGATTCTTACGTATTTTGAGATACTATTTCCGAGTGAAATTTTGATCTTTAGCCATCGTTCTTTCTGTGTACGCCTGTATTGTAGGTACATAATATTACAATTTTTTGTGTAGATGTGCTTGAGATTTTGTTCTTACTTGTGTTTGTTTGTGTTATCCACTTCGAGTAATGTTTTGAAGATAATTTAGTCTTGTATCTTTTTTGTGCATGTGTTACGTTCTTTAATGTAGACTTTGGATCCAAATTATGGTATTTCATAATTTTGGTCCCTTCAACCTTTAGTTGATATGTAGGCTATTAAAAATGAATATTAGTGTTGTTGTGTGCTCGACTGACCCATCTAATTTTCATATAACACGGTATGATGTGTACATTAATAAGAAATTGGTTTTCATGTCACGTTTAGCCAGCATTCATAAGGACAACTATAAAAGTAAGTGCTATTTATGTGACCAGATCTCAACAAAAAATTCCAAAATTGTAAAGATGATCGGATAGATGGTTCTATTTCCCTTATTTTTCCAAATATATCTGCTTGTCTAGTTCTTTCTTTCGTCTTTACAAAGAGCCCTTTCTTCTTGGCCCACTTGCGTTTAGAGAAGATTCAATATGAAGGGGATGGGGGATGGAATGGACTCTGGAGATAGCAAGTGAAATCTATGTGTCTCAGCAAGAAGGGCGTCCGTTGTCATATTTTCAATGATCTCTACGTTGTTTGTTTCTGGATGTATTCAAAATGTGATTACCGTTTCTTATAGAAGAAGAGATGCTCTTCAATTTTCATACCTACCATTTTTTTGATTAAACTCGATGTTGCGGAGATATTTTGAACTGAAACTTCAATCTGATTTTTCTGTAATGAATTTTTCTTCACGGACGCCCATTGTACAGATAGGTCCTCATATGTGTAGGTACATAATGTTCTGGAATGGTTTCAAATAGCTTCGGATCGACTCTTATGGCTCTCAATAAGTTCTCAAATTATTTTGTGATCAACCATACCGCCGTCACCGTCTTGCCGCCGTCACCATCATGCCGCCGTCACCGTCATACCGCCGTCACTGTCATGCCGCCGTCACCATCTTGCCGCCGTCACCATCTTGCTGCCGTCACCGTCATTCCGCCGTCACCATCATACAGCCGTCACCATCTTACCGCCGTCACTGTCATACCGCCGTCACCGTCTTCCCGCTGTCACCATGTTGCTGTCGTCACCGTCATACCGCCACCACCATCTTACCGCCGTCACCATCTTACTGTCGTGACCGTCATACCGCTGTCACTGTCATACCGCCGTCACCGTCATTCTGCCATCACCGACGTACCGCCATCACCATCTTACCGCCGTCACCATCTTACTGCCGTGACCGTCATACCGCCGTCACCATCAAGCCGCCGTCACCGTCCTACCACCGTCACCATTATACCGCCGTCACTGTCATACCGCCGTCACCGTCATACCGCCGTCACCGTCATACCGCCGTCACTGTCATATCGCCGCCACTGTCATACCGCCGTCACCATTATACCGCGGTCACTGTCATGCCGCCGTCGCCGTCATACCGCCGTCACCGTCATATCGCCGTCACTATCATACCGCCGTCACCATCTTACCGCCGTCACCATCTTACCGCCGTCACCGTCATATCGCCGTCACTGTCATACCGCCGTCACCATCTTACCGCCGTCACCGTCATACCGCCACCACCATCTTACCGCCGTCACCATCTTACCGCCGTCACCATCTTACTGTCGTGACCGTCATACCGCTGTCACTGTCATACCGCCGTCACCGTCATACCGCCACCACCATCTTACCGCCGTCACCATCTTACTGTCGTGACCGTCATACCGCTGTCACTGTCATACCGCCGTCACCGTCCTACCGCCGTCACCATCCTTCCGCCATCACCGTCATACCGCTGTCACCGTCATACCGCCGTCACCGTCATTCTGCCATCACCGATGTACCGCCATCACCATCTTACCGCCGTCACCATCTTACTGCCGTGACCGTCATACCGCCGTCACCATCAAGCCGACGTCACCGTCATACCGCCGTCACCGTCATACCGCCGTCACTGTCATATCGCCGTCACTGTCATACCGCCGTCACCATTATACCGCCTTCACTGTCATGCCGCCGTCGCCGTCATACCGCCGTCACCGTCATACCGCCGTCACCGTCATATCGCCGTCACTGTCATACCGCCGTCACCATCTTACCGCCGTCACCGTCATATCGCCGTCACTGTCATACCGCCGTCACCATCTTACCGCCGTCACCGTCATACCGCCGTCACCATCTTACCGCCGTCACCATCTTACCGCCGTCACCGTCATACCGCCGTCACCGTCTTACCGCCGTCACCGTCATATCGCCGTCACCATCATACCGACGTCACTGTCATACTGCCATCACCATCATACCGCCGTCACCGTCATACTGCCATCACCATCATACCGCCGTCACCATCTTGCTGCCGTCACCGTCATACCGCTGTCACCGTCATACCGCCGTCACCGTCATTCTGCCATCACCGACGTACCGCCATCACCATCTTACCGCCGTCACCATCTTACTGCCGTGACCGTCATACCGCCGTCACTGTCATACCGCCGTCACCATCAAGCCGCCGTCATCGTCATACCACCGTAACCATTATACCGCCGTCACTGTCATACCGCCGTCACCGTCTTCCCGCCGTCACCATGTTGCTGTCGTCACCGTCTTCCCGCCGTCACCATGTTGCTGTCGTCACCGTCATACCGCCACCACCATCTTACCGTCGTCACCATCTTACTGCTGTGACCGTCATACCGCCGTCACCATCAAGCCGCCGTCAACGTCATACCGCCGTCACTGTCATACCGCCGTCACCGTCATACCGCCGTCACTGTCATATCGCCGTCACTGTCATACCGCCGTCACCATTATACCGCAATCACTGTCATGCCGCCGTCGCCGTCATACCGCCGTCACCGTCATATCGCCGTCACTATCATACCGCCGTCACCATCTTACCGCCGTCACCGTCATATCGCCGTCACTGTCATACCGCCGTCACCATCTTACCGCCGTCACCGTCATACCGCCACCACCATCTTACCGCCGTCACCATCTTACTGTTGTGACCGTCATACCGCTGTCACTGTCATACCGCCGTCACCGTCCTACCGCCGTCACCGTCATACCGCTGTCACCGTCATACCGCCGTCACCGTCATTCTGCCATCACCAATGTACCGCCATCACCATCTTACCGCCGTCACCATCTTACTGCCGTGACCGTCATACCGCCGTCACCATCAAGCCGACGTCACCGTCATACCGCCGTCACCGTCATACCGCCGTCACTGTCATACCGCCGTCACTGTCATATCGCCGTCACTGTCATACCGCCGTCACCATTATACCGCCTTCACTGTCATGCCGCCGTCGCCGTCATACCGCCGTCACCGTCATACCGCCGTCACCGTCATATCGCCGTCACTGTCATACCGCCGTCACCATCTTACCGCCGTCACCGTCATACCGCCGTCACCGTCTTACCGCCGTCACCGTCATATCGCCGTCACCATCATACCGACGTCACTGTCATACTGCCATCACCATCATAACGCCGTCACCGTCATACTGCCATCACCATCATACCGCCGTCACCGTCTTCCCGCCGTCACCGTCATACCGCCGTCACCATCTTGCTGCCGTCACTGTCATACCGCCGTCACTGTCATACCGCCGTCACCGTCTTACCGCCGTCACCGTCTTACCGCCGTCACCGTCATATCGCCGGCACCATCATACCGACGTCACTGTCATATCGCCGTCACTGTCATACCGCCGTCACCATCTTACCGCCGTCACCGTCATACCGCCGTCACCATCTTACCGCCGTCACCGTCATATCGCCGTCACTGTCATACCGCCGTCACCATCTTACCGCCGTCACCGTCATACCGCCGTCACCGTCTTACCGCCGTCACCGTCATATCGCCGTCACCATCATACCGACGTCACTGTCATACTGCCATCACCATCATAACGCCGTCACCGTCATACTGCCATCACCATCATACCGCCGTCACCGTCTTCCCGCCGTCACCGTCATACCGCCGTCACCGTCTTACCGCCGTCACCGTCATATCGCCGTCACCATCAAGCCGCCGTCAACGTCATACCGCCGTCACCGTCATACCGCCGTCACCGTCATACCGCCGTCACTGTCATACCGCCGTCACTGTCATATCGCCGTCACTGTTATACCGCCGTCACCATTATACCGCGGTCACTGTCATGCCGCCGTCGCCGTCATACCGCCGTCACCGTCATATCGCCGTCACTATCATACCGCCGTCACCATCTTACCGCCGTCACCGTCATATCGCCGTCACTGTCATACCGCCACCACCATCTTACCGCCGTCACCATCTTACTGTCGTGACCGTCATACCGCTGTCACTGTCATACCGCCGTCACCGTCCTACCGCCGTCACCGTCATACCGCCACCACCATCTTACCGCCGTCACCATCTTACTGTCGTGACCGTCATACCGCTGTCACTGTCATACCGCCGTCACCGTCCTACCGCCGTCACCATCCTTCCGCCATCACCGTCATACCGCCGTCACCGTCATTCTGCCATCACCGATGTACCGCCATCACCATCTTACCGCCGTCACCATCTTACTGCCGTGACCGTCATACCGCCGTCACTGTCATACCGCCGTCACCATCTTACCGCCGTCACCGTCTTACCGCCGTCACCGTCTTACCGCCGTCACCGTCATATCGCCGTCACCATCATACCGACGTCACTGTCATACTGCCATCACCATCATACCGCCGTCACCGTCATACTGCCATCACCATCATACCGCCGTCACCATCTTGCTGCCGTCACCGTCATACCGCTCTCACCGTCATACCGCTCTCACCGTCATACCGCTCTCACCGTCATACCGCCGTCACCGTCATACCGCCGTCACCGTCATACCGCCGTCACCGTCATACCGCCGTTACCGTCATATCGCCGTCACCATCTTACCGCCGTCACCGTCATACTGCCATCACCATCATACCGCCGTTACCATCTTGCTGCCGTCACCGTCATACCGCTGTCACCGTCATACCGCCGTCACCATCAAGCCGCCATCAACGTCATACCGCCGTCACCGTCATACCGCCGTCACCGTCATACTGCCGTCACTGTCATATCGCCGTCACTGTCATACCGCCGTCACCGTCATACCGCCGTTACCGTCATATCGCCGTCACCATCTTACCGCCGTCACCGTCATATCGCCGTCACTGTCATACCGCCGTCACCATCTTACCGCCGTCACCGTCTTCCCGCCGTCACCATGTTGCTGTCGTCACCGTCATACCGCCACCACCATCTTACCGCCGTCACCATCTTACTGCTGTGACCGTCATACCGCCGTCACCATCTTACCGCCGTCACCGTCATACCGCCGTCACCGTCATATCGCCGTCACTGTCATACCGCCGTCACCATCTTACCGCCGTCACCGTCATATCGCCGTCACTGTCATACCGCCGTCACCATCTTACCGCCGTCACCGTCTTACCGCCGTCACCGTCATATCGCCGTCACCATCATACCGACGTCACTGTCATACTGCCATCACCATCATAACGCCGTCACCGTCATACTGCCATCACCATCATACCGCCGTCACCGTCTTCCCGCCGTCACCGTCATACCGCCGTCACCATCTTGCTGCCGTCACTGTCATACCGCCGTCACTGTCATACCGCCGTCACCGTCTTACCGCCGTCACCGTCTTACCGCCGTCACCGTCATATCGCCGGCACCATCATACCGACGTCACTGTCATACTGCCACCACCATCATACCGCCGTCACCGTCATACTGCCATCACCATCATACCGCCGTCACCATCTTGCTGCCGTCACCGTCATACCGCTGTCACCGTCATACCGCCGTCACCGTCATTCTGCCATCACCGACGTACCGCCATCACCATCTTACCGCCGTCACCATCTTGCTGCCGTGACCGTCATACCGCCGTCACTGTCATACCGCCGTCACCATCAAGCCGCCGTCATCGACATACCACCGTCACCATTATACCGCCGTCACTGTCATACCGCCGTCACCGTCTTCCCGCCGTCACCATGTTGCTGTCGTCACCGTCTTCCCGCCGTCACCATGTTGCTGTCGTCACCGTCATACCGCCACCACCATCTTACCGCCGTCACCATCTTACTGCTGTGACCGTCATACCGCCGTCACCATCAAGCCGCCGTCAACGTCATACCGCCGTCACCGTCATACCGCCGTCACCGTCATACCGCCGTCACTGTCATACCGCCGTCACTGTCATATCGCCGTCACTGTCATACCGCCGTCACCATTATACCGCGGTCACTGTCATGCCGCCGTCGCCGTCATACCGCCGTCACTGTCATACCGCCGTCACTGTCATATCGCCGTCACTATCATACCGCCGTCACCATCTTACCGCCGTCACCGTCATATCGCCGTCACCGTCATACCGCCGTCACCGTCATACCGCCGTTACCGTCATATCGCCGTCACCATCTTACCGCCGTCACCGTCATACCGCCATCACCATCATACCGCCGTCACCATCTTGCTGCCGTCACCGTCATACCGCTGTCACCGTCATACCGCCGTCACCATCAAGCCGCCATCAACGTCATACCGCCGTCACCGTCATACCGCCGTCACCGTCATACTGCCGTCACTGTCATATCGCCGTCACTGTCATACCGCCGTCACCGTCATACCGCCGTCACCGTCATACCGCCGTCACCGTCATACCGCCGTTACCGTCATATCGCCGTCACCATCTTACCGCCGTCACCGTCATAACGCCGTCACTGTCATACCGCCGTCACCATCTTACCGCCGTCACCGTCTTCCCGCCGTCACCATGTTGCTGTCGTCACCGTCATACCGCCACCACCATCTTACCGCCGTCACCATCTTACTGCTGTGACCGTCATACCGCCGTCACCATCTTACCGCCGTCACCGTCATACCGCCGTCACCGTCATATCGCCGTCACCATCATACCGACGTCACTGTCATACCGCCGTCACCATCTTACCGCCGTCACCGTCATACCGCCGTCACTTTCATACCGCCGTCACCATCAAGCCGCCGTCACCGTCATACCACCGTCACCATTATACCGCCGTCACTGTCATACCGCCGTCACCGTCTTCCCGCCGTCACCATGTTGCTGTCGTCATCGTCATACCGCCACCACCATCTTACCGCCGTCACCATCTTACTGTCGTGACCGTCATACCGCTGTCACTGTCAAACCGCCGTCACCGTCCTACCGCCGTCACCGTCCTACCGCCGTCACCATCCTTCCGCCATCACCGTCATACCGCTGTCACCGTCATACCGCCGTCACCGTCATTCTGCCATCACCGACGTACCGCCATCACCATCTTACCGCCGTCACCATCTTACTGCCGTGACCGTCATACCGCCGTCACCGTCATACCACCGTCACCATTATACCACCGTCACTGTCATGCCGCCGTCACCATCTTGCCGCCGTCACCATCTTGCTGCCGTCACCATCATACCGCCGTCACTGTCATACCGCCGTCACTGTCATGCCGCCGTCACCATCTTGCCGCCGTCACCATCTTGCCGCCGTCACTGTCATACCGCCGTCACGATCTTGCTGCCGTCACCGTCATTCCGCCGTCACAATCATACCGCCGTCACAATCATACCGCCGTCACCGTCATACCGCCGTCACTGTCATACTGCCATCACCATCATATTGCCGTCACTGTCATACCGCCGTCACCGTCTTCCCGCCGTCACCGTCTTCCCACCGTCACCATCTTGCTGCCGTCACCGTCATTCCGCCATCACCAACGTACCGCCTTCACCATCTTACCGCCGTCACCATCTTGCCGCCGTCACTGTCATACCGCCGTCACCATCTTGCTGCCGTCACCGTCATTCCGCCGTCACCATTATACCGCCGTCACTGTCATGCCGCCGTCACCATCTTGCTGCCGTCACCATCATACCGCCTTCACCATCAAACCGTCGTCACCGTCATACCACCGTCACCATTATACCGCCGTCATCGTCATACCGCCGTCACCATTATACTGCCGTCACTGTCATACCGCCGTCACCATCTTGCTGCCGTCACCGTCATTCCGCCGTCACCATCATACCGCCGTCACCATCAAGCCGTCGTCACCGTCATACCACCGTCACCATTATACCGTCGTCACTGTCATGCCGCCGTCACCGTCATGCCGCCGTCACGGTCATACCGCCGTCACTGTCATACCGCCGTCATCGTCATACCGCCGTCACCGTCTTCCCGCCCTCACCGTCATACCGCCGTCACCATCAAGCCGTCGTCACCATTATACCGCCGTCACTGTCATGCCGCCGTCACCATCTTACTGCCGTGACCGTCATTCCGTCGTCACCATCATACCGCCGTCATTGTCATACCGCCGTCACCATTATACCGCCGTCACTGTCATTCCGCCGTCACGATCTTGCCGCCGTCACTGTCATACCGCCGTCACCATCTTGCTGCTGTCACCGTCATTCTGCCATCACCGACGTACCGCCATCACCGTCTCACCGCCGTCACCATCTTACTGCCGTGACCGTCATTCCGCCGTCACCATCATACCGCTGTCACCATCAAGCCGTCGTCACCGTCATACCACCGTCACCATTATACCGCCATCAGTGTCATACCGCCGTCAGTGTCATACCGCCGTCACTGTCATGCCGCCGTCACCATCTTGCTGCCGTCACCGTCATTCCGCTGTCACCATCATACCGCCGTCATCGTCATACCTCCGTCACTGTCATACCGCCGT
Organism: Aspidiotus rigidus; assembly: GCA_035079385.1. Classification (NCBI taxonomy): domain Eukaryota; kingdom Metazoa; phylum Arthropoda; class Insecta; order Hemiptera; family Diaspididae; genus Aspidiotus; species Aspidiotus rigidus. The sequence continues at coordinate 136,250 of JAVHKY010000002.1, read as the reverse complement.
CACCGTCTTCCCGCCGTCACCGTCATACCGCCGTCACCGTCAATCCGCCGTCACCCTCATACCAGTAGAGTGGTAATGTATGTTCTAGGAATGTTCTGGATTTCTAAGACATTTCTGGATTTCTAGGATAGTTCTGGATTTCTAAGACACTTCTGGATTTCTAGAGCAGTTCTGGATTTCTCAGACAGTTATGGATTTCTCACTTTTTTACCCATTTTTCTTCACTTTTCATTCATCCCCAAGTTTCTATTTAGGAGCTACAAGCTGTCAAATATTTTACTTTTTCACTCACACCGTAACTAATTTTTGAGGGCTAGCAATTTTCCCAAATTTTGTAATTGCTTTTAACCGCCATCAAGGAATTGGAAACAAATTTTCGTTTGTTTCTAGCTCGGCTTCTTACATAATGAAGAAGACCTAGTGTCGAACTCTATAGAAGGATCACGTCCGGCTCATAAGGTCATCAGGCTAGGGAGACAATTACGACAAAATAATGAGGAGGATCTGGTTATATTTTCATTTTAATTCTCCTCTTCATCCGTTACTTACTACATCAAGCCATTTCGTTTCTATATTGTTGAACGATAATTTGACACGCGAAATAATTCTTAGAAGAGATGTCACTAAAGTGGCAGTTTATAAATACGTATATCAGGATGCAGTGAGTATCTGAGATTTTGCTTTTAGGAGGGATCTGAATACACTGGGTCTAGGTTGAAGAATTTAAGGGAAAAATTTCAACTCGTGGCGATTTTCCGTCCACGAAATAGGGTATTGAGTACAAGTTTTGTCAAAGAAGCAATTTCGTTTCGTTCGCTTCCTTCATTTTTTGACTCATTTAATGCAATAAACGTGATTTTCGCTAATTTTCTTGTAATTTGTTTATTTACAGAAGATTTAAACCAAGTGGTATCGGAGCTAGTTTCAGCCATCACGGACAATGAAAATAATAATCATAATGGTACTAACTAATGGTGGTAGCAGTCGTTCATCAATTCAATACACCTGCTTCACGATGTGCGCTCTTTGTAGTGAGAACTGTAATATTTTCAGTATTTTTACTTCTTCGTTGATTTACTATTTTAATAATTTTTCATTCGTTATAACCGTGCTATAATAAGTTATAACTGAATTTACAAAGTTATTTTAGAGTTCGTTGGTCTGTTCGAAGTATTAAAGGTACATTCCGAAAAACTGATCTACCTACTTATATAAATTGCAATTTTTTAAGTGATGTATTAACAAGCTTTGTGTACCTATATTTGTTATGAAATCACCTTTTACCCTATTTTTACGTTGCCAATATTGCCAAGTTCGTTCTTTTGTAAGATAATAGATACGTACCGTATACCTAATTATACGGCAGCTGTGGATGATTGTTACTAGGTTTCTATCTTGTCGTACGTTCTTATTTTTATCATTATACCTAATTCATCATATCATGAATTCACTTGTATCATTGAAATATCGTCGTTATTGTTATTATTATTAATTTTTAATTTATGGCAGTTCGAATGAGGAAATGCTGTTTGATTGGAATTTATTGAACGAATCTGCTGCAGCTTCACGTTGGGATTCCTAATTGTATATTTGGTTCACTTCGATCTATTTTAATATATTATTTTTATTATATTTTTGAAATCCGAAAAATTCGAGAATATTTGAGAAAAATAGGTGCTTTTTCGGGATAAAAACGTTATTCGTGATTGATACTGTACCATTTAACCTTCAAGCCATGATGAATTTTCTTTTTCAACTTGCTGGTAGCGCGAAAGTTTGAAATCATCGTCTTGAATTTTGAAGCTCACTTCCAACCCGCCTTTATAATTTTAATTGCGTTTCTCGCTGGCTTCGATAACTAAAGGTAGCTTGCTAAATGCGCGGTGATCAAACAAAATTACGAGTTTTCTTTCAATTTTATTTACGTACTTACTATTATTCTTTCATTTTAAATGACCTTCCTTACGACGTAGAATGCTGTACATTTGTACTTATTTATATTGATATGTATTTTTTACAAGTATTACTGTATACATTTGTACTCTTTTAAGTGATACGCAATCATATAAACATACTTTATAAAGCGATATCTTACTTTCTTATTTTGAGATCGAGTGGTGTTCACCGCGTAAACTATTCACAAATCAGAGAATATACATATTGCGATTCTAATTTTATAGCGGTTGAATGGTAAGGAAACCAAAAAAAGAGGAAAGAAAGAACTGAAGAAACTTGGATATCTCCTCCAGAGTCACGTAATGTAGCATTTTATATGCGTAGATTGCGTACTATATCTTGCTTCTCAATTTCCTCAGTATTACTCAGTCTGATTCAAAAATAGGTTCCTCCCTGTGTATTGAGCTATACTGATAAGTTCGCTCGTTTACCCTGCTGGCCCGGCGACACAAACGAGTCTCATCGATGGTATTCAATCGATTCTACCGATCATGTTGATTTTTGGGGACCACTATTAGTATAGGCCTAGTATATTGTTTTAATCGCCGGGACGGTGTTCTTATCGTCATCATTTCCTCATCAAAAACAACTTGATTCCTCCCAATTCCTGATGAGGAGCACCAGATTTAAAGAGCAAGTGACCCGTACGTCGGATAGCCGTGGCCTTGAGGACGTCGTAAACCAACGACATCAAAAGTACATTAAGTCAAACCCTAAAAAATTGAGTTATATCCCCCTTCAGCTCGTCTGCCAGGGAGCCAGAGTTTTTCCCTGAACAAAAAGAGAAATTTTGTCTATTGGGCGAGAGAGAAGGCGGATAGGTTGTTTGGCGTACTCTTGGCTTAAAACTTGAAACTGATTTTAAAATTCCGGGTATGAACTTTGGGACGTGTAGGTATAATATTGATATGAAGTGCAGGACTTGGAAAGATTTTATTGAATTGATAGTGATGCAGACGTCCATTGAAAAAAAGAAGAAAGAGAGGAAAACAAATACGAGCGGGCACTTGAAATTATTATAGCAGCAACAACTAGTTTCAAAGTGAAACACACCATCATCAGATTGAAACTGAACCGGGAAAAGAAAAAGAACAACGAGGAGAAGGAAAAGACTCATTCAAGTACTACCTCGAAAATGTACGTCACAAAGGTTACATTAGCGTAGGCGTTGCTGAACCACACATTCTATAAGCAATGTTGAACTACTTATTCCATAGGCAATGCTGAACCACATATTCCACAAGCCATTCTGAACCATATATTTGGTGATCCACATATTCCATTAGAATTGCTGAACTACATATTCCAGAAGCAATGCTGGACCATATATTTGGTGAACCAAATATTCCATTAACTACGATGAAGCACAAGTAGATAAGACATGTATGTTCTGGCGCACTCAACTTTTTTCTACAGCGCAACCAAGTTTTTCATTGTTTTTCAACACTTCCAATAATCCTAAAAAAATCAATTTTAAGGGTTAATTTCTCTAATTTAGCATTCAATTTTAAAAATCTCTAAAAGAAGCTTAGGGATCAATTTCTCTAATTTTTATTAAGTTTTGAGGTAGTAAATAAAAAAGCAAGGCTAAGGGATGTAAGAGTACCAAGGCAGGGATACAAGGATTTGAGAATACCGAGGTGTTCTGGTGCACCTCAAGCGCAACGGCTTTTTAACCGAAATTTAAGGGGCTTTAATCCATTGCTTAACCAAACTTTTAAAAATAAAAATTGAATACTTTAGTTTATTTCTTTATTTTATGGACTATTTTTATAACTTTTACACATATTTTTTCTAGCGCATTGTGAGACTATTTCGTTATACTTCTTCAATTTTAGTTGATTTTAAAAGCTTTTTCACACATTTTATTTTAATGAATTTATCCACGAATTTCCAACATCTAACGTTTTTAACTAACCCAAAAAATCCAGAAAATCCTCTAATTTTTCTCCCTATATATTTTGACTGTTTTTAAAGCAAATGTGAGTCATTTCACCCTATTTTTTCTTCTCTACTTATGGAGCGACAAATCCGTCACTCGACTAGTGGTACCTGTATTGGTATTCATATGGATAATGAAGGGATGAATCGTTCACTCGAATAATTATTACTTATGTTTATTATTCCTTTCTCTCTCATATGCATTAGTCTTATGGAGCGACAAATAGCCAAATGTGATATTGCGTTGCTTGAGAGTGTTAACGGTAAAAAATGAGAGAAATTGGACTGTGCGTTTCACTGCGCCAGAAAATTAGACTTCTACGCTTCTTTGTAGGATTTTTAAAATTCAATGAAAAAATTAGTGAAATTAGACTCTGCGCTTCTTTTTAGAATTCTTAAAATTCAATGAAAATTATGAGAAATTAAACTCTGCGATTAAAATGAGAGACCTGCGCTTCACTGTACTTCTTTTAAAAAATGAATGAAAAACAAGAGAAATTAGACTCTGCGCTTGAAAAAATGAGAGAAATTCAACGCTTTGCTATGCTAGAGATCCTGCGCTACTTTTTATGATTTTAAAATTGAAAGAAGAAAAAAAAAAAAAAAAATGTAAGAAATTGATCCCTGCGCCTCCTTTCAAGATTGTTGAAATTGAATGAAAAATTAGAGAAATTAACCCCTGCACTTATTTTAAAATTTTTAAAATTGAGTGGAAAATGCGAGAAATTAGCCCCAAAATGAGAGAAACAAATCCCTGTACTTCTTCTTAGGATTTTTAAAATTGAATGAAAAATGACAGAAATTAGTCCCTACACTTCTTTTTAAAATTTTTAAAATGCGATGGAAAATCAGAGAGTATTAACCCTAAAATGAGAGAAACTGGTCACTATGCTTCTTTTCAAGATCTTTAAAATACGATGGAAAATCAGAGAATATTAACCCTAAAATGAGAGAAACTGGTCCCAACATTTCTTTTTGAGATTTTTAAAATTGAATGAAAAACGTGAGAAATTAATCCCTGCGCTTCACTGTGTTTCTTTTAGAACTTTTAAAAATTGGATGAAAAATGAAAAAAATTAGCTCCTGCGCTTTTTTTAAGATTTTTAAAATTGAGTAGAAAATGTGAGAAATTGACCTCAAAATGAGAGAAACAGGTCCCTGTGCTTCTTTTTAGGATTTTTGAAATTCAATGAAAAATGAGGAAAATTGACCCCTGCGCTTCACTGCGCCAGAACATACGTATCATATCTACTACCACATATTCCCTAAGCAATGCTGAACCATATATTCTATTAGTAATGCTAAACTACAAATTCCATTAGCAATGTTGAACAACTTATTCCATAGGCAATGCTGAATCACATATTCCATAAGCAATCCTGAACCACATATTTGTTAGTAATGCTGAACCACATATTCCATAAGCAATGCTTGACCACATATTCTGTTAGTAATGCGGAACCACATATTCCATAAGCAATGCTGAATCACATATTCTATTACTAATAGAATATGTGGTTCAGTATTGCTTATGGAATATTTGGTTCAGCATTATTAATGGAATATGTTGTTCAGCATTACTAACAGAATATGTGGTCCAGCATTGCTTATGGTTTGGTTCAGCATTACTAATAGAAACCATAAGCAATGCTGAACAACATATTCCATTAATAATGCTGAACCAAATATTCCATAAGCAATACTGAACCACATATTCTGTAGTGGGACTGTAAGAGAGAGAGGGGAAATTGTAACATGTACATCATCATTCATCAGCTGTAAATAAAGCAGTTCGTACCGTACACTCGTAGACCGACGTAACCATTTTTTTCCTTGAAACATAGCCTACAATTGGCGACCTGTGACAAAGTGAATCAAAAACTAGTTTTTCTCTGCCTTTTCAAATCCTTAATGATTTCATTTTTTTTTTGCATGTGAATTTGTTTTAAATGTAATTTGACGAATCGAGTTATGACAACTATACCATTCGTGTCTTCGGTTGACACCGCAACTTTTTCAAATAGTGTATTAAATTCGCAAACAACTTTTACGAGTACTGTGAATAATGGTGCGACGATGACATCTACCATTCCAGCAACAATACCCGCTATGCCATCGAACTCACTTAGTGTCGAAATACCGGCAAAATATCGACTCCCGGACTTCGATCCGCAGTGCCCGGAAATATGGTTTTCCGCTAGTGACGTAATTTTTGCTAGTAACGGCGTTTCTCACGAAAAACCGAAATTCGCCCAACTTCTACAGCACCTCGACTCGAAGAGATTGAAGAATATTAATTCCGTCATCATGGATACTACGGAAACGCAACCTTATACTAAAGCCCGTAAAATTTTATTGGACCTATACGGAGTTTCGGCAGAACAAAAATTCGAGGAATTGCTAAACATGGTTGGAGATAATAACACATCAAAGACGCCATCTCTTCTTTTAGAAGATATAAAAAGTTTGGGAACAGGCGTGGTAGACGACGAATCTGTCATTCGTCGAATTTGGTTACAAAAATTGCCTCAAAATGTTCGCCCTCATCTCGTTCGTGATCAACAAAACCTTACATTACAAGAGTTAGTAAGGCAAGCAGACGTAGTTAATCGAATTCTGAATCCTGCCTCATCTGGACCATCAGTAGCTGCTGTCGCCGTGCAGGAAAATTTGTCGCTTTCGTCGGGTGAGAATACACTTTTGACGTCTTTAGCCGCGGCAGTTACAGCTTTAACGAATGAAGTCGCGTCAATAAAAATGAATTTCGATAGAAGCAGGCCCAGAAATTCCTCACACTTTCGAAATAATCGCTCTCGATCTTCTACTCCTTACCGGCGTAAGTTTCAACCTTTCGTTAAAAATAGCATTTGTTCGTATCATTTCAAGTTTGGAGACCGAGCACGTTCATGCATGGACGGTTGCAAGCATTACAAAAAATCGGAAAACTAGTGACGGGCGCGGTGATGTCCGTTGACCGCGCCCCTCTTCCTCTCCAAATCGCCGCTTCGCTCAGGTTGTTTATTCGTGATGAAAATAGCGGTGTGTTGTTCCTTATCGACTCGGGCAGTGATGTCTCAGTATTACCTAGCCATTTCACCGCACAATTGGATGTTCGAGTGACCTACGAATTATTTGCCGCGAATCATTCGAAGATAAAAACGTATGGACTAAAGGCGTTATCACTGAAATTCAAAAATTTAATGAAAGACTATTCGTGGAGTTTTGTTGTAGCCGATGTATCTACACCAATAATAGGCGCAGACTTATTGAGTCATTTTCACTTGCTTCCGGACCTTACTCGAAGATTGTTAATCGATGGGGATACTCTTATCAGTTCATCCTGCACTACAAAAAACGTCACCCATCAAAGTGTGCATATTGTCACAAATTTCACCCAATTTCCTACGAGAGTGGTCAGCATGCTTCAGAAAGTTCCGGATTTAACCAAACCTCCGAAATATCAAGAAAACCCACCGCATGACGTTGTACACCATATCACCACTACCGGTCCACCTGTCAATGAGAAATGCAGAAGATTACAACATCCTCTATCAAATTGGGTCAAAGAAGAATTCAGAAACTGGACATCCACCGGAGTTTGCAGACCATCCAGTTCACAGTGGGCCAGCCCTATTGTTGTCGTTTCTAAAGATAAGAATAATGTACATAAAAGTAATGGAAAAAAGTCATTAGATTTAAATTGTAAAAAACTTCGCATTGTGGGTGATTATACTAAGTTAAATCAGCAAACTATTCCTGATCGATATCCTCTTCCAAATTTATTTGATTCAACTAGTGAATTACAGGGGGCTACTGTTTTTAGCACAATTGATTTAGTGCGAGCTTATTTTAATATACCTATCGCGGAAGAGGATATCAAAAAAACCGCTGTAATTTCTCCCGCAGGTTTATACGAATTTTTACGGATGATTTTTGGCCTTAAAAATGCACCGTCCTCATTTGCTCGTTTTATGCATCAAGTCCTAGGAGATTTACCTTTTGTTTTTGCATACATTGATGACCTCCTTATTTTCTCCCGTAATTTATCCGAACACTATGAGCACCTTTCAATTGTTTTTCAGCGACTAGACAAGTACAAGTTGACTATTAACCTAGAAAAATGTAAGTTTTGTGTACCTGAATTAGATTTTCTAGGACATACAATTTCGAAGGATGGTTTTCGACCTACCGATCAGAGAGTGCAGTACATCAAGAACCTTGTCAAACCAAACACAATTCATGGTTTGCGACGCATCCTTGGAACGTTCAATTTTTATCGTCGTTTTGTTAAACAGGCAGCTGAAACGTTAGCACCTCTCAATGACTTACTGAAAGGAAAAATTGGAAAAAAAGATCGCACTCCGGTCCCATGGACTCCAGAATTGGAGCAAGTATTTGAAAAAGCCAAGTATGAATTTTCAAATTATACGTTGTTACATTTTCCTAATAGTAATTTTAAATTAATTTTAACAAGTGATGCCTCAAATGTAGCCTATGGAAGTGTGCTAGAACAAATAACAGATCTTGGAGAGCGCCAACCTTTGGCATTTTTCTCAGGTAAATTTAGTGACTCTCAGCTCTCGTGGGCACCTTTTGATAAGGAATTGTATGCTATCTATTCTGGCTGTGAGCATTTTGAACATCTAATCGAGGGTAGAGATGTAGTTCTTGTGACAGACCATAAGCCTTTGTTATCTATGTTTAAGACCGTGCATAAGTTGCCTCGAAGAAGTCGAAATGTTGAATTTATTTCACAGTTTTCTACAAACATAGTCCATATAGCTGGTACTGCAAATGTGATAGCTGACATGCTAAGTCGACCGTCGGAAGTGGATGAAATTACTCAACCATTATCGTTTGTTGATCTTGCAAAGGAGCAGACCGTGGATGATGAAGTGATCTCAATTAAAAATAATGGATACCGTGATCACACAATCAAGTCAGTAAAAATACATAATGATGATATTTTGTGTAGCATGTTTCAGGGAATAAACAGACCCATCATCCCAAAGAAGTTCAGACTCCAGGTTTTCAAACAGGTCCACGACCTAGCGCACCCAGGGCAAAAACCTACGTTGAAGTTACTCCGCTCCAAATATTTTTGGCCACAGATGACGAAGGACATACGAATTTGGTGCAAGACGTGCCATGATTGCCAAAGAACAAAAGTAACAAGGCACACCATTACAGAACCTCAAAGATTCCCAATCTCCGATCGAATGGAGCACCTCCATTGCGATATTGTTCATATGGAGGATGATAATGGTTTTAAATATATGTTTACGCTCATTGATAGAGCAACACGATGGACAGAAGTCATTCCGCTTAAGAGTATGAAAGCTGAAGAGGTAGCTGAAGCGTTTTATAGCCAATGGATCGCGCGATATGGTTGCCCATTGAAGCTTACTACAGACAGAGGATCCCAATTCAAAGCTGATTTGTTTCGAGACATGTGTGCACTTCTAGGATGTCACCACATAAAAACCACCAGTTATAATCCAAAAGCAAATGGTGCGGTTGAACGATATCATCGCCAATTGAAAGCAGCAATCAAAAGTCATGGTAAGAATTGGATAAAGTTCCTTCCCTCTGTTTTGTTGGGACTTCGATCTGCCCCTAAGAAAAATGATATCGCACCGGCAGAAATGTTATTTGGTAAGAATTTAACTTTACCAGGTGAGTTTATTGAACCTTCGAAAGAAATTCAAGATAAAGAGAATTTTGTGAAAGAATTAAGATTGGCTTTCAGGAAAGTTTCACCGTTCAATTTTGAACATAACAGAAAATATAAAATTTTTATTCCGCAGGATTTAGCTACTTGTAAAAAAGTGTACGTCCGAGTTGACAGGGTTCGAACGCCTTTAGAACCACCGTACGAAGGTCCGTACGATGTTATTAAAAGAACAAAAAAGTATTTTGTTTTAAAATTACAGGACGAAAAGCAGGACTCTGTTTCGCTGGATAGAATAAAGCCAGCATTTGTACTTGCTGACGAATCAGATGAAGTGGAAAATAGTAAGGACAACGTAAGGAAGAAAACAAACATCAAATCAAATGATGAAGTAAGAATACTGGGTAAGATTAATAATGATAATAATGATAGTGCTCGAAAAACCCAAGTAACTTTTGGTCCTGATACTCATTCCACAATCCCTTTGAAATCGGTGCTAAGAAAAAAATACACTCCTGTTTCGCAAACCTCTAGCGGTAGAAAAGTTAAAATACCTGAAAAATTTAACTGATTTTATTGTACCTGTACTAATTTTATTAATGTTTTATTCATTTTTCATTACTCTATTTACTAGTCATACGAAAAATTGGAAACTAATGTGATTATACCTACATAATTTTATTCGATATCTTGTCGTTTTATGTATTCTTGAACGTCCCATATATATATATTTTTTTTTTTTTCTCTTTTTTTTTTTCATCTCTCTCTCTCTCCATTTCATATATTATTTGTGCGAACTTGTTATTAATAGTATAATTATGTGTATGTATTTAACTTCATTGAAATTGCTCCGCTTTTTTAGAGGGGGAAGACTGTAGTGGGACTGTAGGAGAGAGAGGGGAAATTGTAACATGTACATCATCATTCATCAGCTGTAAATAAAGCAGTTCGTACCGTACACTCGTAGACCGACGTAACCATTTTTTTCCTTGAAACATAGCCTACAATTCTATTAGTAATGATGAACTACGTAACCCATTAGCAAAGAAGGAAAATGAAAAACTTTACACAGCACGTAAATTTTAATTTCTAAGACCCGTTTTGCAGCCAAAGGGGTGCATCATCGGTTGAATGAAATTTTTCATTTTCCTTCTCTACAATGGCTTGTAACGGCGGGAAAACTATAAATTTAATCCATAAGCAATGTTGAACCACTTATTCCATAGGCAATGCTGAATCACATATTCCATAAGCAATGCCAAGCCATATATACCATAAGCAATGCTGAACCATATATTTGGTAAACCACATATTCCATAAGCAGAACTGAACCATATATTTGGTGAACCACATACTCCATTAGAATTACTGAACTACATATTCCATAAGCAATGCCAAACCACATATTCCATAAGCAATGCTAATGCTTAACCACATATTCCATTAGCAGTGCTAAACCACATATTCTATCAGTAATGCTAATGCTTAACCACACATTCCATCAGCAGTGCTGAACCACATATTCCACAAGCAATTCTAAACCATATATTTGGTGAACCACACATTCCATTGGCATTGCTGAACTATATGTATTCTATTAGTAATGCTGAACTACATATTCCATAAGCAATGTTGAACCACTTATTCCATAGGAGCAATGCTGAACCACATATTCCATAAGCAATGCTGAACCAAATATTTTTATAGGAGGAAAAGCTGATGGTGGTGGTGCTAACTGCAGCGCTCTGAGCGAGGATGGTCTTAACTTTAGAAACATATTCAGAATACAGAAGGATCACAGACACAGCACCCTTATACGCCCCAGTGATCACAAGGTTGTTGAAAAACACTTTTTGTTTCATTGATAGAATGGCCATTGCACCAACTAGGTAACTGTGGGATCCCTGAAGAGAGGTCTTCCAAAACACCTACCAGTCGCAATATCCGCCGCCACTAATGTTTTCAATTTCTGAAAGTCCCGGCGAGGGGGGATAGTGATTCTAATTGGCTCTACCGTTGTAATTAAGAAAGTGGAGGTGAGGAAAAATGGAAAAGGTCAGTTTTGGTATTGAGAATTCAAATTGAAATCCTGACGAGTCCTCAAGTTCTAAGTCCCTTATATTATTATGGTGTGTACAGACTGAATAAGTATAAAAATTTTCGAAGTCCCTTTCTTATCACGTATTATGTCTCGAAAGTCGATATTTTTCTAAATCCAAATTCTTTATTAGGGCAGGTCATAAGTCTTTGCCAGACACCACACGGCGTACAGCGCACAGGAAATTTTTCAAAATAACGCCCCATAGAACAGATTCCCTATAAAGAATAGGCCAGACACCGTTTGGAAAAACGCGGGACATGGAAGAATTTCGACCTCCGAGCTGTATATGATGGGAGAAGGATATGGTAAAATTTCGACTTCCAAGTTTTATAACATGGGAGAAAGACTTGAAAAAATTTTGATGGTGGGAGAGGGACTTAAAAGAATTTCACTTCAACTATCAACGTGAAGAGGAACAAATTTAATCTTTATAATAGAAAAAATATAAACTAAGAAACTCCCAAAAATCAGACTCCCTATTTTGCCTCGATTAACACAGTTAATGAAGGTAATCCCGAGCAGCTAACGAAGTAGGTTGCGAGCTTTTTTTTTTTTTTTTTTTTTTACCATCAGAAGTATCTTATACCTAGGTACTCAAAAATCTTCGGTATCACTTAAACACAATAATAGTTCAATTTTTTTCCTCATTGTTTTTTATTTCTTCATTTTAAAAGAAAAGAAAAAAATTAACTGACGTAATAGATGTTTGTTAAATTATTTGCAATCGATTCCCATAACTTTCTTGGAAACTGTAGCATTCGTGAATAATTGTAAGAACGTAAGACGAAAAAACAATTGAGTATTTCATGTGGAATAGAAGTGAATAGTACAATCTCAAATTCGTGGTCGCTTTTAGACATTTTCACGCGTAAATATTTTGGCCAATTTTCAATTTTCATAATTACGAAAAGGAAACTGCATCTCCCTTGACTGAGTAGAATCCTCACCATAAGCCCGATCACCCGTTGCGACCTCTGCTCGTGCTCCCCAACTGTATATAATTCTTACAGACATGAAGTATTGCTATCTTCGTACCTGTCGCCATATTTTTGTCATAAATTTCATATGTTTCGTAATATTTCGAGTTCATTCGTACCAATTTAAGGAAGAATACATTAAAGTCCCGGTAAGCCAGCGAGTAATCGATATCAATAATTATTGTGTAGCTATAATGAATTTTTGCGGTTTGAAAACAAATGTGCAAATATTACTCGTATCTTCGTCTCGCGTATTCGTGGTTCAAGAAACTAGTCGTTTTCCCACGAGGGTCTTCATTTTTATTAGATGGTCCTGTACAGGTTAGCACCCTAAAGTTGTTTAAGAATTTTGGCGATAGAATTCAATGCAGGGTAACAGGGCTTTTTATGATGTGCATTGTTCTTCCAGATTAGCGCCTCCAGACTGTATCAGTGTTGATACCAAAAGTCAACCTAAAAAGTGGAAATTAAACTAGAGAAAATGACGTTTATTACTGGTATTCTATTAAAAAAAAAATTGAGGTTTTTACAATTTATTTTTCGAGGAGAACTGGGTGCTTAAGCGATCTGTCGAGTCTGTTCTCCAGGCGCGGATCCAGACGATCACTTTGGGAGGGGAAACAATCCAAAAAAAGTTTAAAGGACCTTTTTTTTTTTTTTTTTTTTTTTTTACATTTTCTTCGATACTACAGATTTTTTGTTGTTTTTTTGGTTTTTTGGGGGATTTTTTTTTTTTTTTTTGTGGATCCGCGCCTGGTTCTTTTGTGCAAGTTAGGCCTAATTCATAATTCCCATTTTTTACACCGAACAAAGAATAATTTTATATAAAAAAATATATGATAAATTGTTTGTAGATCGACCATTTTAGTTTTATCGATAAGCGAACTTTCGAGCTGCGTTACTACATTAGCCATTCTTTTTGGGAGCCTAGTGAAGGTCCGATTTTTCTCTACATTGGAGACGAGAAGCCTATCGAAAGTTCTATCAGAAATTCGGTAAGAAGTTGAACAAATTAGATAGCGGCTAAAGAAACACCAATTGAACTAAAATGCATTAATACATTATCAAGGGCTTTGTCTGGGAATCAGCCAGGAGGCTTCATGCCCTCGTCATCTTTGCGGAGCATCGATTTTATGGTAGATCCTTGCCATTCGGAAATCTATCGTTCACGGTAATTATTTGTTTTCACACATATATTACTTATGTGCATAATATGATGTAAATTCGTACTCTTGCAGGAACCGCAATACTATTCTTATCTAACGACTCAACAAGCGCTGGCCGATTTCGTCGACCTCATCTATCATTTGAGAACAGGGAGAAGACGCACATTATCCAGTACGACGCGCAACATTCCAAATCCAGTAATCGCTTTTGGTGGATCTTATGGAGGCATGTTGGCTGCATGGATCCGTATGAAATATCCTGCCATTATAGAAGGGTGCGTAAACTGATTTCTGTAAGCTGAGGAACTCCCTCCATCAGTCTCTCCAAAACTTCAGCAATTTGGTTGTATATTTTATTTTAGTCAATCGGGCATAAAAATGCAGAAGAATTGCAGAAAATTCAGTGGAAATGAAAGATGGTCGCCTGTAATGTATATATATATGTGAATATGTGACCCTGCTGTTTACAGGAACCCGGTTAGCAATTTTACAGCTCCACCACTTCTCCTGATGAAGAAAATAATGAGTAGAGTGGTGGATCTGTAAAATTGCTTAACCGGGTTCTGTGTTGGTGATGGGCGATAATTGATAGTTTCATACTATCGATAGTCCCGATAGTTTTTCTTGTAGTTCGACTAAAAAATGTCGATCAGGAGAAAAGCACCTATGACAGGTGTAGGATGAATACTTTTCTCCTGATCGTAATTTTTTCTGCTGAAGCATGTCAAGGAATACATTTCAATGTTACCAGATGATAGACGCTACTAAAATCGTGGCACTCATTTCAGAAGGAGAAGATGTACAATATTCACAATATATTTCACAAATATGCATGTGCATTAGCGACTAATTTGCATTGTGCTCAACTGCTCGTGGCACGCCGGTTATAATTCTCTAAGTTTTCATCAATTTTGTGGTAATCGTAGTTTCGATAAGAAAAGGAAAAAATTTCCAAACTATCGATAGTTTCTCAATCTATCGACAATATTATCGCCGTGTTTTTTTTTTTTTTTACAAAACTATCGTTAGTTCCGATAGTTTTTCTTCAAAACTATCGATAGTTCCCAACACTATTTTACATGCAATTAGTGGTCAGGCGACAAAAAAATAATGTGGACAATCAGATCTTTGGGGAAACCATTTTCTAGAAACTGTTTCAAACTCACCTAGACCCGCTCTGTATGGGTCGCAAAACAATTGCAATAATTTAGACAATCAGCGCTTGTATTGCGCACAAAAGAAACGAGACAATGAATGAGCAGCGCGGGTGGTAGTCGGAAAACGACAAATACCCAGAGTAATACCAGAAACTGTCGATTTTCTATACTTTAGCGGCAGGGATTAGCACCAAAGTCTCAAAAGTCACAGACGTTATTCAACTCAGAGGTGTCAAAAAGCCAAATCTTCTATTCAAATACCATTCGATCCTGTTTCCAATCTCTCCGTTCACAAAAAGTGCAGCTCGACGCAAGCGCTGTTCGACTAGAAATATTCAACTTCCGATATGCCATCATTGCGCTTTGCATTTTTTACTTCCACAGTTAGGCCTACTGTGGTGAAAAATGAAAATGAGTACCTTAAGATTAATGTTAGTCCCATGCTAGCTATCACGTTGATAACAATATAGGAGACTATAATGCAATTCAGAATATACTTATACAATGTCAGCACTCAGCTCTTATTACCTTTGTCAGGGCTCTTGCTTCATCCGCTCCAATTTGGAGTTTTGCTGGTATGATGGAGTGCGATGCGATTGCCAAAAAAGTTACTTCAATTTATGCTAAAACCTACAAACTTTGTCCCGTCAATATAAGGGCGTTTTGGGACGAATTAAATTATGTCACGGAAACGAGTAAGCATTGTTTCACCATTGTTGATCCTTTGTTTTCTTGTAAATAATGTTTTGGCTGTTTCATTTGTTTAGGAGAAGGTCGACAATGGGTCAGTGCCATTTGGAAATTGTGTCAACCTTTGGAGACTACTCAAGATATTGATGAATTCAGACAAATGCTGCGACTGATGTTCTACAACATTGCCCTTGCCAACCATCCCTACCCGATGGACACTGTGAAACCATTGCCAGCAAACCCTGTTAAAGTTATTTTCTTTTTTTATACTTAGAAGTTATGTATTATATTACCTTACTAATATGACTTCTTCCGACGACATTATCGAAGAAATTCACCAATTTATTCGTGGATATTATATCCGAAAAGAAAGTGTTGAAAATTTATCAATTGTGAACTATTTTGTTGTTAGGAAGTTTGTATATACTTGAACAGTCCCAACATGACCGGAGATTTATTAGTGGAAACAGTGTCAAAAGCGTCATCAGTCTATTTCAATTACACCAGAGGAAAAACGTGCATAGATTGGAGGGAAGACAGAAATTTTAATGTGTTTTCCGGAGTTGTAGAGGCTTGGTCTCTTCAGGTAAGTCATTATTAAGAATTATCACTTTAAACTGAAGAAGAATGTATAGGTATAAATTATTGATTTCATTGGAAGAGAGAGAGAGAGAGAGAGAGAGAGAGAGAGAGAGAGAGAGAGAGAGAGAGAGAGAGATATGTGTTCTAAAAAAGAGTTTTGCAGGATAAGAATGATGATCAATGTGCCTCCGAGGAGTGCGTCTACCAATGTTGGTGCCTCTCCTTTGCGACACCTACTTGCAGGTATATTTTTTCGCCGAGTTTTCCAAGTGGTACGCCGTGAGCAGAATGAAGGTCTTATATCCAGTTTTCTCTCGGGCACTGTAACGGAACAACGCAAACGTGAAAGGGTTCGACAGTGTTGTATGCGCGTTGTTTCGTTACAGCGCCGGTGAGAAAATTGGACTTGAAATCCTCGTTCTGCCCATGGCGCATTCTCCTGAGAAGATTATAAAAAAGAATACTTATATGGCAAAGGAGATGTAGCAAGTTTGATAAATGTATCTCTCTGGAGTACCTTGACCATTATATCTTGCGACACCCTAAGAATTGTGTGTGGAAAAATGACCAAATTTTGAGTTATTGCGCTGGAATAAGTCTAAAAAATATATTAAAATGTGGTTTTATTTTTCAATTTTGCAGACCTGTATGGATGTAGTCAGACCATTTTGTTCGAATGGAAAGACGGATATGTTTTATCCGGTCAAGTGGACTTTTCAAAGTTGGGAAAATTCATGTTTTTTGAAATATAAATTACATCCCGTGGAAAATGTCGCTGAAAAAGTTTACGGTGGTGTTAATATCGACTCCGCTTCGAACATTATATTCAGGTAGGTTGAAAAAATTTATTTTTAAAGATAGGGGCTCTCATTTCACCATGCCAAATGCACAGTATACTAGGCAGAGATAAGCTACATGCTTAGCTTACATTATACTAGGCCTAATATACAGTATACTACCCATAGGGGTGGAGGAAGGTGTACTGGTAGAATTTAAAATTAGGGCTAGGGTCTCAGTAAAGGCATAAAACATGTCAAAAACGGTCTACATTATTCTGACAGGCTATCATTCTATCAAAGTCAACGTTCATTATTATTTGTTTTAAATATATTATCTACAGTAATGGAGAATTAGATCCGTGGATTGTAGGAGGAGTTACACGGGAAGTATTCTCACCAACCATTGTAACTGCTGTGCTATCAAAGGCTTCTCATCATTTGGATTTGTACGCGGCGCATGCTAACGATCCAGACAGTGTAAAAGAGGCTCGAGAAATGTACGAAAAAGTATTCAAAGACTGGATCGCGGCGTATTACAAAAAGCACGAAAGCTTTCATCACAATAAATTCTTAAGTAATTTGTTCAATCGATTTTTCTCTCCATTCCTTTAGAAATAAAAAGTAGAAATTTCCAAAAATATTTTCATCTTAGATGTTAATGAGTTTTGTATATTAGTCACAATGATATGGTACAAACGATGAAGACACTAAAATCACAATATGGAAAAATGCGATGTTTGATCCCACGGATAAAATATTCAAAATTCCATCCGCCACCTTGTATGAAGAATTTTCTGTGTTACATTTTAGTCTCCGTAGTTCGGTTTCTTGGATACATTTTGAGAAATACGAAAAAGTCGACAGACAAAAAATATTAATTTCTCGTGAAATTTACTATCAAATTGACTGTCGCTTTTTCGCTAGTTCATCATAGAGTTGGCGGTCTTGTAGGTTGGCGGCATATTCCAAGTACAGACAATGAAAAAAGAAATTAAGAGAATGTAACAATGCTTATGGAAAGTCAAAATAATGAATTGCGAGATTTGATTTCAGTTTTTCTTCGTCATGTTTTTTGTGGGCAAAAATTTCGTGTAGATTGCCTTTTTCATACTCGACATAAATCCAATCTTTGAGTAGACGTGTTGTCCTACTAAATGACACACGTGGCCGTGGAGATACTGAATTCCATACAAAAACAATACACTACGAAACAAAAGCCGGAGTTGGAAATATGATAGGTGGCTTAAATTAATTGCTCGTATCTTGATAGCAGAGAGACCACAGTCTGCATGGCTGTGTCATTTGCTTAGTGAGACGACACGTTTAATTGAAGACTGAGTTATGTCGAGTATAACGAAAAAGGTAAACTACAGAAAATTTTGGCCACAAAAAACATGACGTGGAAAAATGAAATCAAATCTTGCTCATTATTTTGACTTTCTATTGTTACAACCTCTTAATTCCCTTTTCTCTTCTCTGTACTTCATTACAGCTTTGATTTCAGGAGCAAAATATTTCATTTCATCCGCGCAGTAAAACCTAACACATCTGAGTAATCTTCTCATTGACTGATATCTTCCAAATTATTCATGGACAAAAACAGGTAGAATTGCGTAAATCTAGCAACGCTGGTAATGAAAACGCATCTCAATTCATTTTCGAGGCTTTTAATTTTTGCGTAGAAAGGTCGGAGCACTTCATCGCAAATATTTGTGAGTAAGTGAGGCTTCTTCAGATTCTTGGTGATAGAAGAATCATACTCACCAATCACTATCCCCGCTAACTTTACTCGAGAAAGCCTTTCTCAGAGAAGTGTCCAAGTTTCCAAAAAACGCTGCACAACAGTTTCATTTTTACCACCGTCAGTTTCTTTCATAACATCAGCGTGAATTCGTACTTCAAGATTTCGGATTTTATCTTGGTGATTTTCGAGGGTCATATCTGGTATTGTCTGCAATGTCTTTACAACTTCATTTGCATAAACCTCATAATTTGGCCGTAACTCGAAAAATCGAGTTAAATGACCGGGTGTATTGTCCAATCGCATTTATCGGGGATAGCAAGAGTTTCAAAGAACTGTTTCCTGCCCCATAGAGCACTTTCGATTGTACGACAAAATAACGACTTACCCAATTTCCGTGGGCGCGCGATGAACTAGAATTTCAGTTTACTTTTGAGCATCTTTAGTAAACCAGTTTTATCTATGTAACAGAAGTTTTCCGTTCAAAAGTACTCAAATTCAGTAATTCCATCTGGTAACTTGAACCGCTGCGTTTGCTGGAGTGCGGATCCGTTGACTGCAAGAAGAAGAAGAAGAAGTAGGTATTTGCAAAAATATATCCATGTTTGTCGAGGAGACTTTTTTCCAAGATTTTCGTACAATGAATGCTTGAGGAGGAGTGAAAATATACCCGACGAAACTTATACGGTCTTTCTTAGTATAGGCTCATCGGTATGTTATGATAGAAAAAAACATCGCTCGACGGATATCTTTTTATCAGATTAATAAGTGTAGTCCAAGTATCAAGACATATGTGTATGATGTAATTAGATGAGCTTTTCTCGAAAGTGAAGCCTGTTTTTTTTCTTCTTTTTGCGTACGTAGGCCTAGAATTTAAAAATCTGATTACTGTTCAGGCAAGAGATAAACTTTCTCATAATACCTATAAGCTAAATTTTTTTACTGATTCTGTCTTTCGGTAATTCAAAAAAAAATTAGATGCCATTGCAGGACTACAGTGGCAGCGGGGAACCCGCTGTCCTAGGCCCCCCTCCTATCATATAAATCTTAGAGCCTGAAGTTTTTCTAAGTCCCGAAAATAATGACGTGACAACTTGAACGCGCTACAATTTTAAGGAAGCCGTCGTTTTTCCAAGTCCCCCTCCCATCATATATAGCTCGAAGATGACATTTTTCCAAGTCCCCTCCTTCCCTATCCGTGACGTCATCAACCACGTGACGTCATCGTCCGCGAGCGCGCCGTGTATCGTCCGGCGAGAAACTTAGAAAATTTTTGACTCGTATTGTATATAGCTTGGAGCATTAAATTTTTCTAAACTCAAAAAAATTTCGAATCCTATTGTATATGGCTTGGAAGATGAAATTTCTTTAAGTTCCCCTTCTATCATAATACAGCTCGAGAATGAAAATTTTTTAATAAAGAACCAGTTTTATGGGGGGTTTTTAGAGAAATTTGCCGTGCGCTTTTCGCCTTCCGGCAAAAAACTTGAAAAAAATTTCGACTCCTATCGTATATAACTTGGAGGATGAAATTTTCTCAAGTCCTCTTCCTATCATAGTTAAATGAGAGTTTGCGCTAAATCTGTTGTAGCGCGAAAACGCAAAATGTTAGACGCATAATTTAAATGTACAAATTTTGTATCTCAATTTTATCTTTAATTTGAGCTCGATCCGAAGTTTCTAAAACTTTCCTGAGGCGAGTTATGGACCAAAATGTGACAAAAATTGACCACCTTGACAAAATTTCCAAAATAAGAAATTGAAGAATCCCCTCCTTCCAAGCTTCATAGGGTTATTTGGTTTTTTTTTTCGGAATCAGCGTTAAATTTCACTATCAAATCGGATAAAATATGGAAGTTTGAACAATTTTTAATTTTTCAAAATTTTGGCAAATTGATCAATTCTGGGCACATTTTGGTCCATAACTCGACTCAGAAATGTCGTAGAAAGTTGAGTAGGGGCACAAATTGAATATAAAGTTGAGATACAAATTTTGTAGATTCAATGTGTGCATCTAACCTTTCGCGTTTTTGAGCTGGAGTGTATTTAGTTCAAACTCTCATTTAACTGGTAACATCTTTTTGCCCCACCCGGTATAGCTCGAGAGTCAAAATTTTTCCAAGTCCCCGTCCTATCATATGTAGCTCGGAGGTCGGAATTTTTCCAAGTCCCCCTCCTATCATATGAGGCTTGAGGGGCGAAATTTTTCCAAGTCCTTTCCTATCATACATAGCTTGGAGGTCGAAATTTTTCCAAGTTCCGCTCCCCTCTCCGTGACGTTATCAACCTCGCTCGCGCTCGTTGACCAAAATTTCCTGAAATTACCCGCAACGAAAGGGATAGCTGGTTCCCCGCTAAAAATAAGATAACATTGGTTCAGTTATGAAAGTGGTGTCTCTCAAAGTACACGCTTAATCTATTAGACCCATAAGTCACAAATTCTTGGTCATCTTATCAATTTTTATAAAATCTCTCTCTCCCACCCCTCTCTCAAAGTTGTTGTCCCTTGTTCTGAAAAGTTGAAGAAGAATAAAAAAATTATTCAAACCTTTTACATGTGTACATATTTTAAACAGTTGAGTTAATTCTCCTATTTCTTTTTTTTATTTTTAAAATAAGAGAGATCAGATGAGTAGGAAATGATCATGAAAATTATTACATTTTTTTTTTACCAATTCAAGTAATCCCTAACTGAAGATGAAATAAATTGAAAATTTTTTTATTATTTATATAAGATATGTCCATGCAAGAAAATTATTCATGTAATCAAGTTAATTCCTCAAATATGAAAAAAAGAATCATCCAGATAAAAGTTGAGCATTAAATTCGGACTAGTCAGTTCTTTCCCAACATATTCAGAAATTGCAAATAGAAAATAATTATGATGGTATTATAATGGAATATTTTTCAAAAACTTGTGAAAGTGTTGTCACTTTCACACTTGTAGACATAAAATTGTTATTGAGAGAAAATAATTAATATTTTAAAAAGAGATAATCTGAAACTAGAGGTAAGAAATATCTAGAATAATGAAGATATTACAAAAAACATTAAAATAAACCGAAAATACAAAGAAGCCCGTGATGCTGTATTAATATATAGGTACTGCTACTTGATCAAATGAATATTTATAAAAAAGTAGTACAGAGTGCAAATAAAGCTCAACTAACAAGATCAATAAATAAGTATGGAATCAGAAAGGAACAAGCCGTTATCAAAAATGGGTAAAAAAGGGGGGGGGTACTGATTATACGTATGCGTGTGGAAAAGTGCAGACAACCAAACAGTTCCCAACTGTCAATTAAAAACTTGCAAAAATCTAAAGAGAGGGTGCTTTCAAAATAAAGAATGATCTACAGTAGATGAGTAAGTATAAAGCAAAACTTGGAAAAATGATAAATGAAAATGATACCAGTTACTTACCAGGTCAATCTAATGATAGTTTCTTCAAAGAAAAAAGAGGCTTAAAATAATGTACAGAAACAATTAAATAAATCTATTGTATTTTTCTTTATTATAAATATGTTGAACAGTAGGTCAAGCAAAACTGGACAATAATGAAATAATTACTTATCATCAATTTGTATCTAGATAAAATACACTAATTTTTTTCAAAAATTAGCAGAAGGAGATACAAAAAATGAATAATTCACTCAAAAAAAAAAAAAAAAATGATTCCTTACTATATTAAAACTAACACAGCTGCTAAAAAATTGAACAACATTTCAAACAGAATGACTTAGCACAAGAAAGATCACCAAGGGACTGTACAAATTACCTACAGAAAGTATTATTGAAAAAAATGATAAAACCTTTATAAATATCATCATAATTATATTAGTATAAATAAGATTAAAATAATTATATTATGTTTGGAATGAATAATATATATTCGATTTTCCTTTAAAATAATTTTGTCTTAAATCACAACAAAAGTTTAATTGTTTTAAAAAATTAACTTGGTTATACATGATTTCATCTTTTTCTTTATATTTACTGTCTGCAATCCATTTAAATACAAAGAATTATACTTATTTCATTTATTGGACTTATTCAGCAATCCGAAATCACGTAGCTTTGCTGTTGTGTTCTTTTTGTTTTGATTAATTCCGGTACAATACAATCTTTTTTAAGTTACAACATACCTATACTTTTCTTTATTTGGTACTTATTCGAATGATCGAATGATATAAAAGATGTCATTGAAATAGATGAATGAGAAGATACTCGACACAATTTGAGAAAGTTTTAAGTTGAACATATTTTTGGAAGGTTTTATGTTCATTTTAGGAAGGTTTTGTGTATTTTTCGACAAATTTTATTAGGGTTTATATTATTTATTGAACATGATTAGGAAATAATGTTCAATATAATTTAGACCTAACTCAGATGTAATTTGAATGTATTTTTGAGAAATTTTCATGTCTATTTTAGGAAGGTTTTCTTACGTAGAAATTCCTTCTTAAAAATTTTCCTACATGAATATTTGGAAAATATATTAAGAAAGATGGAACACAAATTTCTAATTATAAATGAAAGATATTGCTCCAAGTGTAAAAGGTGATGAATAAAAAAGCATTTGATCAACCTTCTTCAAATAAAGTCCTTGAATCAATTGAAAATACAAGTTCCTATACAGATCAACTTCAATAATGTGTAACAAATGTGCGCTAATATTAAAAATAAAATAACAATAGATTTATTTCAAAATGGAAAATATTGTTCGGGCTGCAAGTCTGTGAAGGAACAAAAGAATTTTAGTTGAGTGCAAGAATTGATGAAAGAGTATTATGAGAAGAATAAAAATGATCACAAAACAGTAGGTAGTTCAAAAAAATTTTAAAAATAAGCAAGTAAAATTCGTTTGAAAATGTGGAAGAACTGTTCATCTAGTTTCACTCAAAGCACATAATATAAAAACTAAGATACATAAGGATATCAGTAAGAAATGATATAGATAAAAAAAAAATTCTTGTCAAGTAGGAAGGTAAATTTGATTAAGAAAAATTATTAATATTACAATGGTGGGTCAAAGTCAAACGCTCACTGCAAGACCCCAACAGAAGACCACTTCCTTGGTTCCATTTCGTTCGACGCTTTAAACAACCAGAATTTCAGCCCTTGACATTTCCCCGTTTTCATCATACACGGGGCAAAAGTCTATCTCTCAAACTGAATTCACAACATATAATAAGCTTCTCTGTATCATTCCCTACATTGCCTGGAACAAGAATTTTAGCATGTTCGCCTGGACCTATTGTATACGGAGTCGCGATCGATCTCTCACCATGAGCTTACAACCTTACCTCATAAGTCAATGATTGGAGGACAAGAATTCCAGAACAAATATAGCACTAACAATTCTATCCATTTGTATTCTTCTGAATGTCTTCTGGTTCCTCCACCCCTCTAAGGTCTTGAAGACAAAGGAGATGTCCACGATGGAAAAACTCGAGAGCCTAATACAGCAAAAACGTAGCAATTGCGCGATTCAACCTGTTTTCAAACCAATGATTCAATATAAGAACTTGGGTAGGTGGACGACGACAATTCCATCTGTTTTTTACTGTGTCTCCTTACTGTGAAATACTCTCGCTGTTGCAACCAGATCATTTTAACGATGTTCCTTAAAGGGAAGGCGAGCGAAAGAAAGCCGTGCGAGAGAGAGAGACACAATATATTTTAAACACGTTTGTTGTTTCCCATTAGTCTACTCGCTCTTCTCACCCTCGCTCACCCGCGTTATGTTATACTCAGTTTCATACTATGTACTCTGATCCAGAACATGTGCTCGATAAAGAGAAAAGTAATCGCTGCCCCACACAACGTTAATGATAGTCGACCGTAGGACGCCCGATGATAATGTAGTGCATCTCGTCACTAGCATCAGACTTCATAGTTACCTACTCGTATTTGGTGATCGACGACCGTACGAGTTCGTTTTAAGTACGGCGATGACTTGATAAACCGATTTTAAACAATTTTTTGCCATATCAATTTTTAACTCTGTGCGTTTTTAAAAATAATTATGTACTTGCCAATTTTTAGCGTTGTTTCCGTAATTTTCTTCATCGGTATTGTGCATTCTCAGTATGAATATAAAACCGCCTACCTCCAAGTGCCGGTAAGATGATCTATGCTATATTTTTCAATAAAAAAATGAGGATGAGAATATGCTTAAAATGCAGATATGCTGTGTTTCGTTCTCTATATAAGTAGGAGTGTTGAAAAAATGAAAATTTCAATCTATTTATTTGAGCTACCCAGTCTTTTTTTTTGGTGCGTTTGTATTTTCGCCCCCAAGTTTCGGGTGTACCCTTTACACACGCTACCCTCAAATGGAAAAATAGCCCTGCTTCCGTTTTCAATTTCGCGTCATCTCCGAGCTGATTTTGGATGGAAAAGGGACTGAACTTTCTTTCTCTCTTCAAAACGTACTTTTTAATTTTATAAAATTCAGGGAATATCGCTCTTTTAATAATGTTTGAACGATTAATTCATTAATTTAATTTCAATAGCCGCATTAAAACAATTGAGGAAAAGAAAGTTTCACGAGATAAGAATGTATAACAACCACTAGTTTGTAGATGGTCGAAAAAAATTACCGTCGCAATTCATCTGACAAATTCAGGAACTACTTTCAGAATAAAGCTGTCTAATAATTATAGTGAATTTTATCAAAAATATTTTCGTTATGAAATGAAACGATTATAAGTTGAAGTTGAACTGTACAAATAATCGATAATGTCAACCGAATAACTTCCAATAAGTTGAACTTCACTTTCGTAACTCGATGATTCACTTTCAGGCATTAAAGTTTATTTTATCTCATTTCAATTCAAGAGTTGAACTTGATACATACAATTGTTCAACAGAATATGCGAGAACCTTTTGACCTAATTTAGGGACTTTTCTTCCGGCTCTTTGTCGGACTATAATATGATAGATTGTGGTTCGGAAGGGGAGGGGGGAAGAGGATTCGAGCAGGTGTCGTTCGGGAAAATGTATCTACGGTACAGGCTGAGCTATATTATGAGGGAAAGTGTTTTCTTCTGACAATTGGACTCGGTGAATTGCTTGTGCCGCATGTGGTACCGTCTGTCTTCCATTGTGGAATGGGTGCGGGTTGTGTCTGCATTAATTTTGTATTGCCGCCTTCGTGTATTTCTTCACTGTCGGAAGAATCTTCTCGGCGAGATCCTTTCATCTTGCCGAGCCCCAAGTTGAAGTGCCCCGAGACACTCAAACTGTAACACACTCACCAGACAATACTTAGAGCGAAATCGCTCTTAAAGTCTCTTCTTCTTCTGTCTTCAAGTCTCTATGCAATGTTGTTGCGGACCTCGAAATAAAAATTGGGCCTGGGGTTAATACTCAGAAAGCGTGTGCCGCTTTTGTCCGCGATACCCCCCTCCCTCGTATAAATGATCTGGCTTTTGAGGTGATTAAGAGGATCAAGAGGAAGGTCAGGGAGGAGGGCTTAACCATTACTAAGGCTGATAAAGGGAATGCCATTGTCGTTATGGATAAGTCCTCTTACGTCTCCAGGGTCTATGACGTTCTCGACCAGTGTGGCGCCAAGGAAAATGCGGATTTCAATTTTCCAAATCACGTCAAAGAAGTCAGACGTGTTATAAACACTTGTGAATTTATTATTAAGACCCCTAAGCTTAAAAGAATGCTTCTTGAGCCCAATCCAGTGCCGCCCCTCTTGTACGGGTACCTAAGGTTCATAAGAGGGACACCCCGATGCGGCCGGTCGTTTCTTTTGTGTCTTCCCCCACGTACTTCTTGGCGAAATTTTTGGACCGTTGGTTCAAATCTAGAGTGGAATTTGAATCATCCTACTCTGTGAAGAATTCGGTCTCTTTGGCTAATAAGCTTAAGGATGACATTCTTCCGCCTGATTCAACCCTATACTCCTTTGACGTTGTCGGCTTATTTCCGAGTATTCCTAGAGCTACTGCCATGCAACATATGGGAGACCTTTTGATCCAATCTAATATCTGTCACGAAGAGTTGGCAGAATTTTTTAATTTACTCAATATTTGTTGGTCTCCCAACTTTTGCAAATTTAAAGGCAACTTTTTCGAATTTCCTGAGGAGGTAGGTATTCCTATTGGCTCTCCTCTGGGTTCCCTCATTTCGGAGGTTTTCATGTCTAAATTTGAGCTTGATCTCTTTTCCTCTGGTCAGGGGTTTTTGGGTCATTATATATTATTGGCACAGGTACGTCGACGATGTGTTGTGTTTGTGGACCGGTCAACGGGATCTCCTTTTGGAGTTTCTCAGGTATCTTAACAGTTTATACCCATCCATCAAATTTACGTTAGAAGTAGGCGGTTCATCTATAAATTTTTTGGACCTTACTATCTCTAATAGAGAAGGTGCCCACGAATTCGCCATATATAGAAAAGATACCTCGACCGATATTACTGTCCACGGCAGATCTTTCTGCCCGGTTGCTCACAAATATGCCGGTTTTAATAGTTATATCCACCGGTTGACGAGTATTCCATTAGGTCAGCTCGCTTTTCAACAGGAGCTTTTGACTATAAAGCACTTGGCCAGAGTGAACGAGATCAGCTTGGATATTGACTTGATGGTCTATAGGAAATTGACTCGGAAATGCCTTGATTCCACTACCTCCCTCCCCCGTAATCCAGCGTCAGATAGTAGGAAACGTTGGATTAGGCTTCCGTTTTTGGGGAAATTTTCTTCCCAATTAGGTCGTGTCCTCCGCCCATTTGGGTTTCGGCCAGTGTTTTACAATCTGAACACTGTAAAAAGCTTGTTCGTTAAGTTAAAGGACCCCATCCCACTGGTCGAAAGAAGCGGGGTTTACAAAATTGAGAGTAATGATTGTAATGGAATCTATATAGGCGAGACTGGACGTCAGCTCAAAATTAGAATAGATGAGCATAGGAAGGCGTGGGAAAAGAAAAAATTGGGTGATTCGGCATTTGCGGACCATCTTATTACCACTGGCCATGGTTTCATAGAGGGATCTGAGTCCCTCCTCCATAGAGAGTCCTCGGCTTTCAAACGTACCGCGCTAGAACACATCGAAATTATTCGCCATCTGAATAACGATAACCTAAATGTGCTCAACAGGTACATACCTGATGAGGGTTTGATTGAATTAGTTTACGAGTATGATTCACATTGTGATGACTCGCTAGTTCAGTCATGTCCTCCTCGGTAGTTCTTGTTGCCGGCAATCGAAAGCGCTCTGGTGTTTTTTCGTTTCTGTGGCTCTATTCAAGTTACTCCGTACGTTTTAATCGTTGAGTATGTCGTCGTTAGATGTTTCTGGTCATATTTTAGAGAACCGAATTAATTGTATCTTTTCTTCTGTTCGGAGTGAAGCGGAAACTAGGTGGAGAGCTTACTATTAGATGCTGTCAAAATTGATAAAATAGCCAAGTTTTTTTGTAAATTCGATGTTTGTAGGAAAATATATTGAAATTTTCAGCAAAGAAAGTCGATATGAATAAAAACACATATTTTTCTGTAATTCATAATATTACGATGTTTTATAGAAATTGAGATAATCCTTAAATAATTAATTTAGATCCAGTGATGGACATTGAATAGATATGCGATGAATAATTATGTAGCATGTTACGGAATTGAAATAGGAACTATTACTTTTTCAATTTTCATGTTTCACCTCACCGCTGTACAGTTAAAGAATTTATGAGATGTAGGTACCTACATATATTTTATTCCGATCAACTAAAAAGTCGACGAATAAAGCGTGAAACGTAACACACATGTGATTAGCTCTTTTTTTCCCGCATGTTGTTACTGGAAATACAATTTTCCCTCCTATTCGAAAGGTTATTCACACACTTCTGTTTTTTTTTCATTACATATGTTCGTAGAAACCATCATTCATACTATTTGAACCTGTAAAACTATAAGAGATAGATACTAAATCAAATATTGAATTGAAAAATATCATCACTCGTCGTACACACACGTACTTTAGGTACATGCACGCAAGTCTTGCATGACTGTACTGTACAAGAATTATTTATGGGTGCATACTAAAAATACGGATTTTCCACATATCTAAGAAAGGGATAGAGCTTTATTTAAAACAATGAACATCAAAGAAACGGGAAACGCTCTGAAAAAGTAATTGAATAAGAAAATATTGCAACGCACATTTAAAAATAAAAAATACTCTAAAAAAAAAGTACAGTACATTACAAAAACAGGAAGAACACTAAAAATAGTAGGTAGTCAATTTAAACAATATGAACTCTGTAATAATAGTATTTGAAAGATAAAATGTTGAGCTCAAAAAAATTGAAAATTAAAATAAAAATCGAAAAAACGAACAAAATTATTACATTACGAGGAAGGTTTTTTTTTGCTTTCGCGGGCCTTCCGCATTTTCGTTTTTGGCCAATTGGACTTTGGTACTTCATTTGCTTCAGAAGGTGCATTCACTATTCTGAGGCGGATCTGCATGCCCACGGTATGTTTGCAAATTGATTTCTTGTGATAAGAAGGACATGAACAGGAACACACTTCTACGTTGCTCGTATCCACTCAAATTACGCACACTCCATACTTATGCGAACGGAAGTTTAAGTCGTCCATTTCTCGTCTTTCTTCTTTTCGGTTATGGCCTTGCCATACGTAGATGATGTGGTATAGTACAATGTTGTTCCATCTTCGGCACACTCTTGAATTACTTTCCTGTTAGAAGAAGCCCACTGGTAACTTGAAGTACACAACTTTAGAGGAATCGGCGGAGAGGAAGAAAAATTAAGACAATTGACGAACTCCTCCTTCCTCTGCATCGACCAATCTTTTACAAGATCTGTGAGGCTGCTCAAAAATCGGCCTAGAGAAAGTCTTTCTCGTAAAGTATGCAGTTCCTTGATATTTGCATTTGTCGATTCGAGTCCATTGTTGGTGGAGGGGAAACCACGGGCAGCACCCTCGTACTACTCGTTATTCTTCTCTATCCACTGAACATTGAAATACTCAACGAAATCTTGAATCCGACGGGTGCTCCACTCGAACATGAGTCGGCCTAATTGATTACGTACATTTTTACGTAGACTTGCGAAACAAAGAATTTTACAAATGTACGCAATGATTTTAAATAGGATTAGTTAAGTCTTATTTTAATGCTCAAAATTTACTTTCAAAAATACACACTAGTTGATGCGCATTACCTAATTTTTTGTTGTTCATATTCCATTTTTTATCTTCTCAATATTTAGTGCGGAAATTTTTTTTTTTAATGTGCCGTTATATATTCCCCATAATTTATTAGTCCTAACTGTATTTCCTAAGTGTATGCGTGTAAAGTCACTATCACTCGCTTAACATAAAACTCTTGCTAGTCACATTAATTAGAGTAATAATTGAAGTACAGGTGTTAATGGTATAGCAATTTGAACGCGACCAAGTTTCTCTAATAGTTTCTATTCTTTGATCTTGTACTAGCATGTCGCCGCAACCCGATTGCAGTGACGAAAAAATCTCCTGGCCAAGCGGAAATTGTACCCGAGATTTTTTCGTCATATTTCCTCTTCTATCCTCATCTGTATGATTCTTGTGATCGTCCGCACTTACCATCTTCCATTATTCACCCCCCTCCTTCAGGGCATTCGCGGCTTTTAGTGTGCATTTGCAACAGCCTAAAGTATTGTGGTCTTCGGACCCTCTCACTCACAATATGGAACTTCCATCTGAAGGCGAAATATGACGATCTAATCTTAGGGACTGGTAGCATAGTGGTTATCGCATTCGTCATGAAAACGAGAGGGTCACGGGTTCGATTCCCGCTCGGATCAGGGAATCTGTTCTATGGGAGGGTAATGTGAAGAAAGATGACGGGCGCCGGGAGGCAAAACGTGGGACTTGAAAAAATTTCTACCTCCGGGCTACGTATAATAGAAAAGGAACTTAGACAAATTTCTTCCTCCGAGCTATATATGATAGAAGGTGGACTTGGAAAAATTTCTACTTCCGAGCTGTATATGATAGGTGAGGGGCTTGAAAAATTTCCACTTTCGAGCTATAAGTGATAGCAGGGGACACTTTCGAGTTATAGGAGTTTCTATTTCGGCTGTTAGCTTGAAATATTGTTTACTAGACTAAGAAGGGGGGCGAACAAGTGGAGCGTATGAGATCTCGAAAAGCCTTCATTATACTATGGCTAATATACAGCATGCTAGACTTGTTTATTATTTATTTAATTAATTAATTTTTTATTTATTTATTGATTTATTTATTTATGATGAGGAAAAACCAAAGAACAAAGTTCAAGCTGTTCTGATGACGTCACAGGCAGCCATCATAAATGGTTATAACGTAATGTTGATATCCATACGTGAGCTAGATAGCTTAACTTACAGTTCTCCGCAGGAGTCCTGGTATCCAGACTCTGTCAAAAGTTTGACTACTTGACTAACATCTAGGAAAACGGAAGAACAAACATTTCTCCTTCTAGAGCCTGCAGTGGTGCCGACTCAGGTGTACTTGTTCCATAGTAGAGTGCTAGGCTCCGAATTCGAATTGGCGGTTGAGAATCAGTCGTTTATCTTCGACAGTTTTCATGAGACAGACGCAGGGTGTTAAGCTCCTCAAACAGCCTAGACATCACTCGGAGGAGTGATATGGGCCAGAATGAACAGAGCTCTGGTTTTGGTATCATAATCACCTAGGCGAGTTTCCACGGTATCTTAATACCGCATTGCACAAATAAGTTGACAGAACTAGTCGCTCTTACAATATGCGAGCAGGGATTTGGTCATAGCCTGGTGTTTTTTAGGGTTGAGTTTTCCACTGATCATATTTTTGACCTCGCCAATAGGTATGATTTTTTTTCCTCAGTCAGTTGGATACCTGGACTCATGTCTGT
Source organism: Aspidiotus rigidus (assembly GCA_035079385.1). NCBI lineage: Eukaryota > Metazoa > Arthropoda > Insecta > Hemiptera > Diaspididae > Aspidiotus > Aspidiotus rigidus. Next base: position 104,597 of record JAVHKY010000002.1, on the reverse strand, counting down.
GGCTAACTCATGGAGGTATTCTGCATAGGTTTGTGCTCGCTCGTCATCGCTACATGCTCAAGTGTTATTTGGTCATCACAATGGGGGAATATAACCAGAAAGTTTTTGGTTTGTTTTGGTCCACTTTCTGTAGCGAATAATCCATATCCTTCATAGTGCCAAGTGAAACAATGGCTAAAGGAGTCGTTGTTATGCTGGCAAATGCAATCTTTCATTTGTTTACTGATGCTGTTGAGTACAGTTTTAAGAAAATTGAACATGATGAAGTCTCACCAGTGGGTTTCTTCACTAGCGCGGTCAAAATATCTTATTTATTCTTGCACTAGTGTGTCTATGTAACCCTACAAGTTCCGAGTGAATTTGACCGGGATGCGGTCAGTTCCTCGGCCACCAAACGTAATACCAATTACGATGTGGAGTAAAGAAATCGACATGACTACTACGCGAAAAAACGTGATTTTTCTGTATTTTTTTTACTGTAATTATGTCAATTAGTACGGACTGTTAATCCAAAATTCTAAAGAATTGTGCATTTTTGTCATGAAAGTATGAAATTTGGTGTTCAGGTGTATGAAGGTGTCATAAATGATATTAACAAGAGTGCCAAGTAGAATGTCAATTTTTGTGCCCCAGAGGTCCACATTTGAGGGGGAGGGGTCATTTTGAGGATTATTGTCGCAGAAATTATAAAGAAAGTATAAAAAATATATTAATAATGTGATTTGTGTAGAAAAAATGTACTACAAAATTTTTTTCCTACACGCACCCTTCCATTAGGGGCCTTGGGCCCATAATTTCATAAAATTGTGAATGTAATCAGAAAAGCTTGAAATTCGGTATACAGGTGAAGGAAGAGGTAATGAATAATAATAACAAAAATGCCACGCAGTAAGTTCACTTTTGAGTCCCCAGGGGCCCATTTTGTGGGGGGAGATGCTTACTTTGAACATTATTGTTGCAATCATTGGAAAAAAATTATATAAAATATATGAATTGGGTGAGTTGTTTGAAGAAATGCTGCGAGGAATTTTTTTCTTTACATAGACCCTTTCATTGGAGGCCTTGGGGCCCAAAATTTCACAAGATCATAAATTTCATCAGAAAAACTTGAAATTTAGTACACAGGTGAAGAAAGGTGTCGTGAATAATATTAACAAGAATATGCCACAAAATAAGTTCATTTTTGTGCTCCTATGGGCCCATTTTCTTGGGGAAGGGGCAAAGGCTTCATTATTTTTAGACTTATTGTTGCAAAACTTGAAAAAAAAAATTATACATACCAGGTAATACTTCTTTTTCTCAGAGATTACGAGTTAATTGTTGTGAATATGAACAGAATAATACAGAATGGTTATCGTTATACTCTGAAAAACTCAAATTTAGATGACTTTGATAAAAGAGTATGAGATAGATGCTACATACATTGAGATTTATTCTAAGTCTATAACCTATCAAGTTGACGTCATTATATACGAAGAAATTTCTTTTTCCAGTGTCAGAGTATTGACTGAAATAAAAAGAACTACTCCCGTTAGTACAAGATGTCTGTTGTACATAAACGGTAACCGTTATATGCCGCTGGTTGAAAAAATGGCATACATTGATAAACGCCGAAAATCATACTTCAAATATCTTATTGGAGCATTCTTATGCCAGTAGTTACTCTAATATTGATGATCTAGGTGTTGACACACGTAGCGATAATTTGAATGACCATGAAAATGATGAAAATAATATGAATGTAGTTGACTCCTTTTTAGATCATTCATATGCCAGGAAAGAGTATTCTGTTGATAATAATGAATCACAAAATATTTCACACCTACTAGACTGTACATTTACTCTTGAAAATGATATAGGCTCAATCACTTTGAATTCTGATTTAGATTGGTAGAAGAAAATATTATGAAATCAATATTGCGCCAAATTACTTGCGTGCCATGAATCTAAAGTGTAAATTTTTTGGAGCTTTTCATTTCAAAAATGAAGTAACCGAAAAGCAGAAAATATTCATCAAGTGTTGCATGGGAGGAAAAAATATTTTTGATTTTGATTTTGAAGTGCCTTTGTTAATCAAGGAATTTGTTGTGTGGTATTAATATTGAAAGTAAGCAATTCCGAGAAAATATTAGACAATAGAATTTGACGCCAGCTTTTGTATCTCTTCGTGCCTCAGTTTCAATAGGTAATGTATAGAATATGTCAAGATTTGGGCCTCACTATTTTAAGATACAGGGTATTCTTTCACATTTTGAGAGAACAAGATGCTCAAAAAATTAAATATTCACAACTTTATTTTGTAGACTCAAGTTTGGCAAATAATGTTCGAAAAAAACGGAATCCAGAATTTGTCTCTTTACATTATAATTTTATTCAATAAATCCTTATAATTCAAGTTTTCTTTTGTCTCATAGTTTGTATAAATTGGGCCTAGTATAATGAAGGCTAAAAACTTACATACGCATCTGATGAAATCTAGAGTTTTGAGGAATTTGGAGCCCATGAGCCCCCAATGGAAGAGTTAATTCATGAAAACAATTCCTCGCACCATTTTTTTCATACAAATCACCCAATGAATATAATATTATGTATAATTTTTTTCCCAAGTTTTGCAACAATAAGTCTTAATATAATGAAGCCGTTGCCCCTTCCTCAAAAAATGGGCCCATAGGAGCACAAAACTGAACTTATTCTGTGGCACATTCTTGTTAATACGAGTATTATTCATCACACCTTCCTTCACCTGTGTATTGAATTTCAAGTTTTTCTGATGAAATTTGATTTTGTGAAATTTTGGGCCCCAAGGCCCCCAATGAAAGGGTCTTTGTATAGAAAAGAATTCCTCGCAGCATTTCTTCAAACAACTCACCCAATGCATATATTTTATATAATTTTTTTCCAATGATTGCAACAATAGTGTTCAAAGTAAGAATCTCCCCCCCCCCCCAAAAAAAATGGGCCCCTGGGGACACAAAAATGAACTTACTGCGTGGCATTCTTGTTAATATTATTCATTACCTCTTCCTTCACCTGTGTACCGAATTTCAAGTTTTTCTGATTACATTCACAATTTTGTGAAATTATGTGCCTAAGAGACCTAATGGAAGGGTGCGTGTAGGAAAAAAATTTTGTAATACATTTTTTCTACACAAATCACATTATTGATATATTTTTTATAATTTCCTTCTAATTTCTGCGACAACAATCTTCAAAATGACCCCTCCCCCCCAAAAAAAAAGTGAACCCCTGGGGCACAAAAATAGACTTTCTGCGTGGCACTCTTGTTAATATCATTTACTCGTATAACACCTTATTCATACATCTCAACACCTAATTTCATGCTTTTATGACAAAATGCACAATTCTTTCCTTACTGCCTGTACGAGCGGAAATATTAGTGTTTTTGAAATTTCGTACATGTTCACGTGGAAGAGCGATCAATTTTCTGTCAAGACCTGATCAAGATCTATTTTTTGACACTAAGGTCGGTTTCTTGATTGCAAGTCATTATTCTTAGAAGTCGTATGAAAAATTTTGAAAATTTTATCCTTCTTTGGACGTTTTATTGTGACGATTTGTCCCCGCTAAAAGCATTAATTTTAGGTTAGATATCAATACCAAATATAGAGGGTCTAGTTTAAGTAGTATTTTTTACGTGCAAGGAGAACAACGAACGAAAAAATCGTTGAGGTTTTTTCCGCACAAGAGTCTTAATCAAAAATACAACGTTTTAACCAAATTGATGGTCTTAAAGGATCTAGGTAGGCGTTAACCCGGGTCCCTGCATTCTAGGGGCCCCGTTTTACCTACATTTCTACTTAGAAAAGTGAAGTCATTCAGGTTTCCTTATTTTATATTTATATACTCCTCCGGAACTACTGGATGGAGTTTTTTGAAACTTGGGGGTATTTTATAGTGTCATACTTGAAGATGTGAACCTACAATTTTCGTGAGGATCGGATGAGTAGTTCTTGAAATATACTTAATCTTAGGATTTACGGGAATTGACTAACACTCAAGCTTCAGTATTCCACCACACCCATTCAAAGCGGATTTTCTTATCCTTTTGTTGTCAGTATGATGAAGGACTATTTAATCTAAAGAGTGGGAGTGACTCTCTTAATGATTTTTGAATGTGTGAGAAGAAAAGTCGTGCACTTCTTACGCAGTGTTTCTTCATATACCGGAAAAAATCTCTTCAAACATAGCCGGGAAATGAGACTTTTTCTTAGGGATAAGGGCTCAGAGGCTGGTCGCGATGTGCATAAAGATACAAGTAATCGTACGGCAGATAATTTATCTCTCTTGCGATCTTATTGAGCGAGTAAACTTGGAGAGGTACTTGAGGTTAATATTTTCAAGTATGTGATATCAACATACGATTTTAGTTCACGTACAATATTTTATTATACTTACACAAAAACGATTTTTTCTTTTTATAGTGGCCGACTCGCTGCGTAAATAGGGAAAACTTGTCGCTATATTATCGCAAGAAGAGTAGAAAGTAAACTCCGCACCTTAACAATAATTATTTTATCAAAAGATAATTTTCGGTACCACCACTATTATATTATAATCGCTGCTTGAAAATTATGAACATTATTTCAACAATATTACGCTAACTAGTGTAGGTAGGTAGGTCGATTTACGATTCAAAAGACCAAAAAAGAATACGGATCTGTATTTATTTTTACAATATTTCGTGGATAGTAATGAATGGTTTAGGTACCTAGATTGTTAATTTATTATGGAAAAAGTGCTATTACTAATTAGACAGACTCCGATCTCTATGTTGTCGTAATTCTTTCTCTCGTCGAGCGTTATGAAATAATAATCTAACGGAAAATGAAATGGTTTTGATAATATTACCCTTGAAATTAAATAACATGTTCGTTTACCGCTAGAGTATCTTAAATAGAGATTGAAGTGAAATGGAATTTTATTTACGCAGTTTGTTTACGCTAACGACAAAATGTACTCGTAAACTGGTACCTATTTTTGAGGATCAGGTCAAAGGTTTAAATTGCTTTTCCGCGTACTTCACTTCTAATTTGAATATAATGAATGATTGATCAATGATCGACGATTGAAATGTTCTCCGGTCGAGACAGATGAGCAAATACGATGAACTTGAAAATTAAGTGTATGACCAACAATAATTTGGAGAGGTTATATTGGACCAAAAAAATTGTAATACATTATATTATACCTATTGCACGTTTGGCAATAATACGTAAAAAATAATGCTCCATTTGGATCAATAATGAGTATGTTATCACTCGTAACCATTAACTACGTACGCGTTTGTTTTAAATTTCTTTGTTTGAAATTTGCATTCTACAACACACACATGCGCACACATACACAATCTATGTAGCGAAATACGTATGTAAGTAATAATTTATGACCCTTCTCTTCCTCGACCATTAAATGATGATATTATAATCGCGAATATCAGCCTCAATTTAGGCCTTCGCGGGCTCTAATTCTCAATGGTTTAAACGTATAAATTTATTGTACGAGTATAAAATCAGTCAATGAATGTTAATTGCGGAGAAATAAAAAAAAGTCGTACTGTATTTTCCATCCTTACCAGCAGCTTCCTGAACACGTACAATCTACGAAAAAAAAAATCATCGAGAGGTTGTAAATCTCTCAAAATTTCTTGAACAGTGCACTCGGACCATCTTGAAGAAGCCAAAACTCTTAAAATTATATTGCGTGCGAAGCATCGGATGTCATTTTGAGGTAGAACCCTGGATCTTGAAAATCCATCCCACTCCAAAGAGTAACGTTGAGTTGCAAATACCGCAGAACAAAATTAATAAACAAATTGTCTCGACTTTAAAGCATCGACTGAAAGCGAGAACACCCAGAAAGATGAGGACTGAACTAGCGAGTCATCTAAATGTGAATCATCAGGAATGTACCTATTTAGTACAGTCGCACTCTCAGAGGAGATATCGGGGACCGGTCCACACACATAACACATCGTCAACGTACTTGTGCCAATAAGGAACAAGATTCGGAAACACTTGGCCCGAGGCGAAAAGATCGAGCTCGAATTTGGACACGAAGACTTTCGAGATAAGAGAACCCAAAAGGGACCCGATACGAATGCCAACCTCTTCTGGGAACTCTAGAAATCTTCCATTTAATTTACAAAAACTCGGGGACCAACAGATGTTAAGCAAATTGAAAAATTTTTCATGGAGTATACTCGATTTAACGAGTAGATCACTCATACGCCGGATAACAGTGGCTGTAGGGACGTTGGCGAATAAACTGACTACATCAAAGGAACATAGGGTTGATACCGAAGGGAGAATATTATATTTACGCCCATCAGCCACAGAAGCCGAATTTTTCAATCAACTCTAGATTCGAACCAACGGTCCAAGAATTTAGAGAGTTATTGAGTTCATTTCCAAAAGTCCCTTCAGCGAAAATGGCGAAGGACACGGCCCAACTGAAGGGAAAACTTCCCTAGAAACAGGAGCCTCCTACTGTCACGGTTCAGACATCTCTTCGTGCTTTTCCTACAAACCGTAATACCGATATCCAAATTGATCTTATTCACCTTAGGCTAGTGTTTAACGGTCATCAATTCTTTTTGAAAAACTGACTGACTCGGTGGGATATGGGTCAGTCGGTGGATCAAACTATTAAACGTAGCAATCTTGTGCGAAACAGGACAAAATGACGACCCGTGGACTACATAATATCGGACTATTTCCGATATCAATTTTATGGACTGATTAAGGTCCGTAAGAAACTCATTTAGGAGATCTTGAGAACCATTCTACGTACACAGACCCGTACCAATAATAAACTTTATTCCACAACACTTGGCCCAAAAAAAAAGTTCAAATTCAAGTTAAAATTTGGACGTTTTTAAGCCAAACCCAACCAAGCAACAATCATTCTATCTACAGAAACAACCAAAAAGTATATCGTGTTAGATGAACCAGAAATACTTTATTGTTGTTCTTATCTTTGTCGCTGGCTTGGGTTTGGCTTAAAAGCGTCTATTTGTACGTCTTATTAGTTAGCTTACAAGAGTACGCACCTCGTGAAAGTGGCTCGAATACGTCCTGAGACACCCGACAAACCTACTTTACACTAGAGAAGAAAAAACAAAAAAAAAACTACACAGAAGTCTATGTACTACCACAACAGTATGTCTCGAGCTCACAGAGATCTTCATGATCACTGCGCGTCTCAATCCTTTCGTAATGCTCTGTGTGTCCCCATACTCGTATCTGTAAGAATTATAGAAGGATGGGCACACGTACGACAGTTCACCTGTGCCTGAACGGAACACTGTACTATTTCTGATCTCATCTCGGATTTGACCTCACATAGGTCTCTACAGAGTGTTGCAGCCGAACAATACGGCTTAGGCTTTCGGGTGATCGTCGAGTTTGGTATCTTTTAATTGGAAGGATTTCAGCAGTAAAATATCATGATCCTATTACAATTTCATTAGGTAAATTTGATTATCAAATCACAATCCGAAAATTCCGAAGACAAAAGGGTCCACGTAAGACAAAAATCAGAAATACAGTCGCCAGCCCTGGGCAACGATTAGGATTTAAGAATACCAAACGAGATAAGGGAATTATCGGAACTCATAACGAGTGAGTGAGGTGTAAGTAGAGCACTGATATTGAAAAGGGGGTTTTAAATTGTACAAATCTACTTTATTAGTTGCTTATACAAGAGTACTTTCGGGGTGTTATCCCATCATCAGTTGTGCCGCAACTGGAGAACAAGGCCTCAACCATGAGTTTTATAGTATAACACTGTAATCTTATTGGCTATAACAATGCTATGTTGTGATTGGTTCACTTCTTAGAAACTTATTCTTACAATAATATGACATTGTGTTCTTATTGGCTAAAACATACTGCTTTGTGATTGGTTCAATCTATTGTTCTAAATGCTGCGTTTCTATTGGCTACCTGGATTCCTGCCGTCTCATTAGTTGGTTTTGTTCTTCTTCTCTCGTCCAATCACCAGGCCGAATAATTTTTCGCTGTCAAATGTGATTACATTGTTCAAGAGGCAGGCTTTCTTCCTCTTGGCTTTTGCAATCTCCATTTGTTCCCAGAGTTTTCTTCTCTTTGTGCGATTCTCTACGTGTATGACTTCAAATATTCCCTCTCCATCGTGGTTTTCCTCGTTACAGTGTTTCCCAAACAGTGACTTGCCATCTTCTTTCTCCCTCAACGTTTTGTGCTCCTTTCTCCTGATCTCAAACTTTCTCCCAGTCTCACCGATATAGATCCCCTCGCACTATTCACAACTGAGCTTGTACACTCCGCTCAAGCTTTCCTTGTCCTTTTGTTCAGTCTGGTCATTACTGATTCTCTTCACCACGGGTTGGTTATTCTGGATACCCACATTTACATCGTAGCCATTGAACGCCTTTATCACCTTGTTTGTGTACTTTCCTATATATGGTATCGATCCGGAATACTTTCTCACTATGCTATCATGGGTTCCTTTCTTTGTTTCCATTTTCTCAAAGACTCCCTCCACCACACATCTGCGGTAGCCATTGGCTTCTGCGATCTGCTTTACTATCTCGATCTCTTTCCTCTTCTCTTCGTTGTTCTTGAGGATAGAAATTGCCGGATAGCAGTAGTTCTGGATTGCCGCTAACTTGTGCCTGGGGTGGTGGTAGGAGTCATTTGGGATGATGGTGTCAGTATGCGTCGGCTTCCTGTAGATTTTGTATTCTATCCTATTGTTCTCCATTGTGAGTGTAAGGTCCAAATAGTTGATGGTCTTATTGCCTTTTTCCACTGTGAATTTGATGCTCTCATTCATCGCGTTCATTTCTGAAAGGATTAGATCCACCTGTCTATCAGTGCCTGACCACACAATTAGGATATCATCTACATATATGGCCCAGTGTTTGATCGAGTTTCTGAACTTGCTGCCCTTCAATATCTTGTTTTCCATATCATTCATGAATATCTCCGCCAGTATTGGTGACAGCGGTGATCCTATCGCAAGTCCCCTTTCCTGACTGTAGAACCTGTTATTGAAGCGGCAGTAATTCTGGCTCAAGATCTCCTCCACTATGTTGGCGTACTTCGACCCATCGGGGTTCCCATGGTATCTGTTGTTTTTGAGCAGAGTGAGAAGTTCCTCCTTCGGTATGGTACCAAACATATTAGTGACATCAAAGGATATCAGCTTGTCGTTACTCCTGATTTCCAACTTCTCCAGTTGCTCAATCAGCTCTCCGTTGTTTCTGATACTTCGTCTGGGTGCAAACTGGTAGTTTTCTTTCAGGAATGTGGCTACAATCTTTGTTATCTTGTAGCATGGTGATTGAATGCTGTTGACCAGGGGTCTCATCGGACGGTTCGCTTTGTGGAGTTTTACAAGCCCCTTGAGTTTTGGTGCAACCGGGTTCATCTCAAGCGTTCTTCCATTGCCGGGTACATTGTTCCGTTTCAACACAGCTTTCAGGTCATCCTGGTATTTTGGCTGTCCCGCAGGATTGATAAAAAACCCTTGCACAGAAATATGAAAAATGAAAAGAAGAGATTGAAAAATTCTGTCAATTGATTTATTCAAAAACTCCAATACATAATTACAATTGGGCTTACAATTGAAGAGGGTTCTGGTGAAAGGGCGCGTCCGCCCCATAAGAAATACATTGTGCGGACGCCCTTTAGTTCAGATACGTCCTCAATTACACGCTAAAAGAACCATAAATTGAAATTTTTGTGAAAATCATCGTCAGCCGAAAGAAGCCAAAAAAAAAATGGCTTGATTCAGCTTTTGGCTGGCAGCCGAAAGTATACGGCTTTAAAAAGCTGAAGCCAAATACCCCCAAAATACGGCTGAATATGGCTTTCAGCTTTCGGCTTTCGGCTGGCCGTCTTCCTAAGGTTACTGAATCTCAACTTAAGCGCCAACATCATCACGGCCGCGCTGTTTATCCGAACGTTTGATGGAGCTCTGAATCAAAAAGCACAAAATGATTGAGAGTGGGCCTATTCCAGGTGTGTAGTATTGATACTTCTTATCATCTATCCCCCTTGTCCCTCCTCCCTTCCTCGTCTTTTCCTATTGAGATGAGACGAAGAAGATCTAGGTCTAGATTCACGGCGAATAAAAAAAAATGTAAGTATTCTCCAAGAAACAAAGAATCACAAAGTAATTTAAGAAAGCGAAAAATTAATTTTTATTCTTATAATCCTCCCGCGCTCTTCAAATGGCAGTCTAGATCTACACCTGCAGTCTGAGTGACTTCATTAGCAATGAACTTCCAAAGATTAAAAAAACACGAACTATCTACGTACTTGAACTTAATTTGTGATTCCATTCCAAATTTTTTCTCTCTCATCTCTTGCTGTACGTTTATTGAAGAAGAATCTCACGGGTTCATGCAATGACTACGGAAATTGCTTTACGTACGCTTTGTGTAACCACGTGTTACGTAGGTAGTCATTAATTTGCTAACTCATTTTATGCATGTACCTACATTCGCTTTTCCATCTCGAATTTACAGAATACATTTAATATTCGAGTATAAATAGTATACACGACGACGTCGTCGCCAACGTACATTATTCATGGAAGTGAAATTTATATCTCACGATAGGTACTTTTTCTATTTTCACTCTTTCAGGTGGATCAATTTTCTTTCACCGATAACCGAACATTTCAACTCCGGTATTTATACAATGATTCATACTGGATGAAAGATGGACCGATATTTTTTTACGCAGGCAACGAAGGCGCTATTGAGGTGTTTGCTGAAAATACGGTGAGATAATTTTCTACCGTATTATGGCTGCTAAGGAGTTTAGTATAGACACGATGCCAATTATATAAACGTTATCGCGATCTTCTATTTTGTATCAGGGATACCAGTGGGAAGCGGCGGCTCAATTTAAAGCCTTCGTCCTATTCGTCGAGCACCGCTATTATGGTGTGTCTTTACCATTTGGAAACGATTCGTGGAAGGTAAATATAACCACAACATGCGTCATCGGGATTTGACTACACCTAAAGGAGGGAGGAGGGGTGGAGGAGAGGAATTCTGCCGAAAAGTATTGACTTCTCAAATGCGTACGATCCAGAACGAATTTTACGTTCCTTGTGTTCTCTGCATTCTTCGAGGATAAGCTGACTAGCTCAGGTGGCTTTGTAACGATTTTTGTTTTCATAGAGTTTCTTCAGTTTTTTTACGGCAGCTTTCATATCCTTATTCCAATCTTCCTCTTGATATTCCTGAGTTGGCGCTGGTACGTTCGTCCATTGAAAAACGACGGCTTCCTTAATGAATTAAACGAGGAACGCAGGGGACCTGTTTTATGAGTCAGATTGGATTTGGTATTGAGAATTCAAGAAACCTAGACCTAGTATAAAGCTAGCATAAAGAAGGTCTAGACCTACTACAAGCCTAGTACTCGTATAATATAGCTCGAGAGTCAAAATTTTTCTTGACTCTCAAGATATATATGATAGGAGAAGGACTTAGAAATATTTTACCCTAGGGGGACATGAAAAAATTTCGTTCTCCAAACTATACAATAGAAGTCAACATTTTTCCAAGTTTTCCACCGGACAGTGCACGGCGCACAACGCACGCCAAAATTGTTAAGCGTCTGAAATGACGGGGACTAGAGACATCGTAATGACAGATACCTTTGTGATATCGAAAAATGAGGCACTTCATTGCTAATTGTCTAATTGATGAGGACCATTGACATTGTAATGGCAGGTACCTTAGTGATATCGGAAAATGAGGAACTTTATTGATAAGCGTCTGAAATGATGGGGAGTAGAGACATCGTAATGACAGGTATCTTTGTGATAGCGAAAAATGAGGGACTTTATTGATAAGCGTCTGAAATGATGGGGAGTAGAGACATCGTAATGACAGGTATCTTTGTGATAGCGAAAAATAAGGGACTTTAGTTCGATAGTCAAAATTTTTCTTGACTCTTGAGTTATATACATATATGATAGGAGAGGGTCTTGAAAAAATTTTTACCCTCGAGCTATATATGATAGGATTTTCTTGTTCTACTTTTTGACAGATCTTCCGCAGTGGAATACAGATCTTGCGGGTTCCCCGCTCGCCGTTGCAAAACTTGCAACGCCATCCTTTTTTTTTTTTTGCTGTATCCGAGAACTTAATTTTGACAGCCAACTATGTTGATATTATTCAGGGACCAAAAAATTTCGGTTATTTGTCGTCGCAACAAGCATTAGCTGATTTTGTCGATGTGATTGATTTTGTAAAATACGACCAGCTGAAACTCAAGCCGAAAGTAGATGACGTTCCCGTTATTGCGTTCGGAGGCTCTTATGGTGGCATGTTGGCCGCTTGGATGCGTATGAAATATCCAGCTGTGGTTCAGGGGTAACAGTCATTTGTACATACCTATGCCTGTACTTGATTTGTAATTAGATTTACAATTTGACAATGTTCATTATTTACTGTAGGTCTTTAGCTTCATCAGCTCCAATTTGGCAGTTCACCGGCATGACCGACTGTGATAGCTATAATAGAGTTTTGACGGCCGCTTTCAATCAAACCAGTCAGGATTGTGTGAAGAATATTCGCAAATCTTGGGATATTTTGGCGCGGGCTCAAAGTTCAGGTACGGTATCCATTTATTTATTTAACATGCTTGATAAAACATAGTAGTAATAGTAGATTACTGTACAGTGGCGGTAAGTAAACGATTAATATCGAGTGCGAAGTTGGCGGAACGAGCGTAGCGAGTGTAGCCATCGCACTCGACATTAATCGCTTACTTATCAACACTGTACAGTACCCTATTTTATTGTATAGTGGTTCGGTAATTTTGTCAGTTGGAGCATGGCCACACTGCAGCGTGCTGCACGTCGTGTAATCGCATGAGGACACAACTGTAGGTGCGCTAGAGTCGTGCCCGAAAAGGGGATTCGGCAAAAATTGCCATAAACCTGTATAAAACTAAAACGGGCTGTATCTTTCTCAATATTGAAAAATACAAAAAAGTAGTAAGAGCATTTTTTTATTATTTTCATTCATAGAATAACCTAAAAGAAGAAAAAATTAAGATTTCAACAATTTTCTGTAACATCCCCTTTTCAGGCAGCTTCCAAAAATGGCCACCACAGTTTTCATAGAGGGCGCCTACTTTGTGTCCTCATGCGAAAAGTGCTTTATTTTTCTAGACAAATCAAGACATCCACATCAGCCAATCATAGCGACGTTACAGCGCCGCACCACTGTTTACCCGCGTGCAACGTAAAACACAACTTACATTCGCACAAACAGTGATGTTACAACGTACTTACCAAACCGCTATACAATAAATGAAATTTACAGTCACGTTTCATTACGAGACTGAAAATTTATTCATCTTTAATTGACCAAGATGCAGACAGTACGATAAGGAGAAATGGTTCATCAATACACAGCATCAACGTACCGTTTCTCCTGATTGTATACAATGCACGTTTCTTGAACATCATTTTCATACCAGGTATGTGGATGAGACTCTAGGTCTATACTGTACAAGTTCTCATGAAATCTTTTAATTCAGTTTTCTTCTAAGAGTAAGATTTTTTTTCTATGGAAGCTGAAATGTTCAATTCATGGCTGAAGTGTTATTCCTGAATAATACAAAATGAATCCTGAATAATTGAAAGTGGTTCCTGAGATATAAGAAGGGAACAGACAAACAGACCAACTTAGATATAGGTAGATTATTCTATTGGCGCGCTTAGCGGCTGGGACTGCGGCGCTGACGCAGGCTTGTTCAAGGCCGACTTCAATCACAGCGCTATAGGTGTCAAATTTACATTTAAAACATCTATCTCATGATAAATGCGAGCCAACCCTTCGAGCTTTAAAATTTCAAGAGCAACAACTTTTGTTCTCTTCAATTTTTCATAAAAATCAATATTTATCGAGATATTGTCAAACTCCGTTATAGGCCTGTATCAAGTTTCACCTACAGAGCCAATGCCAAGTAAATCACCAGTGTGGCCTGTAATTGAAATCGTTTGTGGCTTGTTGCAACCTCTCAAAAAACCTGCAATGTTAATGTTGTTAGTTGAATAAGGAAGACAGCTCCTTGCTTGTGCATTCGCCTGAAGCGCAGTTGGGAGCTTGGAAATGTGTGTGTATTCTCCCGAAATTTTTCAATTCAGTTTTTTGTCCATTCCGTTTCCGTTCCAAATTTTACAATTCACAAATAGGCAAAGCTGCAGGGTCAGGTCTAGAATTCTACCAGTATTATCAGACGTTTCAAACGACGTTTTATAGGACGCTTTTCATTCCGATGAAAACGACGGTGATAATTGTGTGTTTTTTTAAATTTGGACGTCAGTGCCTTGAAACGAAAAATTTTTAATCAGACATTTTATTTCATTATTAATTCCATGAAATAAACCTCATCCCCGGTAAACAATTTGAAGCCCTCTGAAGCCCTCATTTGAAGCCCTGTTGATTCCCTATTCCCCTCTTACTTCCCTATTGAAGCCCTCATGAAGCCCTCAAATATAAAGGGCTTCAGGGACACAAAAAGGAAACAAGGCTTAATTTGGGAAAAACTACCCTTTTAATTCCCATTTGAAGCCCTGTTTCCTTTTTGTGTCCCTGAAGCCCTTTATATTTGAGGGCTTCAAGTGGGAACAATGTTTACCGGGTCCAAATCTTATCATTTTACATTTTTACTTCACACTTTAAAACTTTAAAACAGAATACAAATATTGTGAGAGAAACAGAGGATGAAACGTCTCACTTAAAGTTTGCCTAGTCTTCAAACATTTTTTACTTCATTGTTGGGCTGAATGGCCTAAAAAGAAAATACCCAGGTAATTCACACCCAATAGCACAAAACAAAAACTGGAAAATGGATGGGTGACGCTGGTAATGGGCGGAAGATCAATTTTCATGAGAGAAGTCGATTTGTAGATAAATTGCTTTGTTCCTAAGTTACTTTGAGATTGCTCAAGGAACATTCAAGTGGGAAAGTAAAATTGTTCCGACCATGTTTTAAATATTGCCGATGTAACGCTCCTAGCAGATGACCGACCAGAATAGGACAAATACAACTACAAAAGAATTACGAGAGACTCGAAACGACTTTCTCAATCGTCTCCACGGTCGTCACTTAGGCGTCAAGTAAACGCACTTATATTATTTGGAGTATTGCAGCTAAGCCGAAGCCATTAGCAGTTAGCCAAGCAATTTTTATCCAAAATTAGCTAGCCATTAGCTAGCTAATGACATCACTTTAGCCGTTAGCCATTCAAATTAGAATTATTGCTGACGACTAATATTTTATCTTCCCCACATAGCCAGTAGCCATTCTATTTTGGCCCAAAATTAGCTAGCTAGCTAGCTAGCCAATGAGACTAGGTTAGCCGTCAGCTGATAGCCGAAGCCAATCAATTTGAAGGGTTAGCGCTTAGCTAAGTTTTTAGCAAATACAATTGGCTAAGCAGCCCTGGCTTAAACTTTCAAACTTGGAAAATTTGGCTTTTGGAAAAATTGAGCTGGCTTTCAGCTTAGGGGGCCTTACCTGAGCGTTATGCCCATATTTTATATTTGGAGTGTTGTAGCCATAAATTTCAGCTTCGGCTTTTGGTTTAAACTTACAACCTTGGAAAATTTGGCTTTTAGAAGAATTCAGCCGGCTTTCAGCTTAATTCAGCTGATTTTTGGCTGATCAATGTGTGAGTTCGGATAAAATAAATAAATAATCATAAGAATTGGGTCTTCAATATACAAATGGAAGATACCCGTTCTCCAGTTCTGCACTACAGGCTTCTATGCTAGACTACTTGAAAGCTGAATTCTGATTTTTCTTATCATTATCAATTCTTTAGCAAAACCAATGTGGCTTAGTAAATGGGGCAACTGAATTCGAAATTTGAACTCTTAAGCAGTGCATTTTCTTATTTTGTTAGAATCAGGAAAGCTAGAAAAAAGTTGCAAAAATTTGGCTCTTGGACTGTCGGCTTAGGAAGGTTTGAATAAAGCTGGCTATCAGCTTCGCTCTCATCTGTAACAATTTGGTTAAATTTGGCTTTCGGCTTTCAGCTGGCTACAATACCCTGCCTTGTAATCGTCACATAACCCTTAATTGACCAAGGTAGCTTAAGTGAAATGTTGCCGTCACTTTCCCCTTAGTGTCGACTGAGAATATCGCTGGTGTTGAACAGAGGCAACAGCTACGGTTATGTTAGCGTAATAAAACTTAGATTGTAAACTATTGAAAGAGGATAGCAGATTACTGCCAGTTAGGCCCGGATTTACGAGAGAGATAAAGGGAGATATTTCCCCTCAAAACCGCTGGAAAAAAAACTGAAAGTACGCATTCTGACCAAATTCGTTTACTCCCTTCATTTCAGTGGATGACCGGAAGTGGTTAGACGAGAATTGGAAATTGTGCACCTCGTTGAAGACTGGAGACGATGTGGCAACGTTGATCAACTGGTTTTCGGGTCTTTATTCAACGTTAGCCATGACGAATTATCCATATCCGGCCGGTTTCTTAATACAACTTCCAGCGTATCCGGTTAAGGTAAGATCAAGTACCAACACTATCTTTTAAATGACGTATGTGAACACGACAGCTTAAAACTCTTGCGTTAGAAGTTGAAAAATCTGAGGTGGTGGTGGTGGGGGGATGGCTTCGAATCTGCAACTTCTCACGTTCAACAAGTCGAGCTCAAATAGTAGTCCTAGTAGTGCGTGGGCAGAGGCAAGTGTTTCTTACCCCTAAAATTCGACGATACGAGTAAAAGAACTACGATTTGTATGGAGATCGTCAATGGATTTATATTTTTTATCAAGACCGAATTCGATTATTTAGGTCACACAAGTTTGAAAGTTTCAGCTCTTATCGTATGCATTTTCCTTCGCAGGCCTTCTGTTCGTCTCTGAATACAACTCTAGATGACAAACCTTTGTTATCGGCTCTCTTCCAAAGTGTTCAAGCGACAGTGAACCATACAGGTCAAGCAAAGTGTTTCGATTGGCAAACTAGTCCCTTCGCAAGTTTGGGAAACGATGGCTGGGCCGTTCAGGTACCTACCTCAATTTGCGATGTCGGGATGACAAGAGCGTTTTTAAAAATAAGAAATTTAAAAACTTGTTCATCCTTTCTTAGAGTTGCTGCGAAATGGTAATGCCAATGTGCGCCAACGGTGTGACGGATATGTTCTCTCCGCAGCCGTGGAGTTTCGCTCAATATTCAGACGGTTGTTTCAGAATGTTCGAAGTGCGCCCGAGAGAATATATGGTTGAAAAGGAATACGGTGGTAAAGACATCGAGACGGTATCAAATATAATTTTTAGGTAATTAAATTTTCATAAAGCTCTACCATACCGGTACTTTACTCGAGGAAATATCGAACGTAATTGTAATCTGCTCCTGAGCACAAATTGAACAAACCCTCTTTCAAAATACGTATCTTTCTTTGTTTCCTTATTGATTAGTAACGGTTTATTGGATCCTTGGTCGAGTGGTGGTGTCACGCGAAGTGTATCGCCAACGACTTTCGCGGTAATAATGGAAAATGCCGCTCATCATCTTGATTTACGCGCATCCAATCCTAATGATCCTCCAGATGTGGTGAAGGCGAGAAAACTATACGCCAATATATTCAAACGTTGGATTCGTGACTATCGTAAGAAGTATCGTACCTCCATATCGGCCTATGATCAACATCTATCAAATCTAAACAATTGATTTCAATCAAATCGTTCTGTTCGAGAACGAACTGCTCATTTTGTCTTTCACACTCGTTTTTTAAGTATGTATTTAATAACTTAGTGTACAAATGTAATACATTCTAATATAGTTTTTTTTTAAATAACGAAAATCGTCTCTTACAGAACGAATTTGATACTCATCTGAGTAATTGAATAACAAAAAAGATGTTGAGTCGAGGCTTGCCAACTGTATCGATCTGCAGTAAGTGTACAGTCTCCCTCCTCGTGAAAGTCCATCTGTTTGAGGACTGTGCTACTCTCAGGAATTAGCCGTATTTTCCCTAACTTTTGTCCTTCAGAGTTACAAAATTTTGAGATACTTATTCCATATTTTATTTAATCAGTTATCTCTGGGCAAAAATCGCAACGTGTGATACACCATTTTGGGTGGGTCTATGTGTAAGTGACCAACTGAGACATACCTACCCTTAATAACTTGAAAAGAAAAACTCGCAACTCTCTTTACTGTGCTCCCAAGATCTCTCATCGATTAAATAAGTTTATTAAGACGAGCAAGAACTCTGTTTTGTGGGGGATTTTTTGATTTCGTGTAACGCCTATCAAATCGAAACCTCTGCCAAGAGTTCACCAGCCACTCGTCGAGGTGAGTCGCGAAGGTGTCACTCAGGCCAAAATTTCCTCCTTCTTTCATGCACAGCTCAAATGTTATACCGTAGCTGGATAGCCGGAATTTCCGCAAGTTCCTCCCCCAAAACCGAAGTAAGAATAATGTGTTTTCAGAGTAAGGGCGAACGTATGAGCCCAAAATAAACATCGCGTTTTCTGTACGGGCAATGTGTTAACCAAGAATAGTGAATGCGTCAGCCCAAAGTGTACGACGCCCATTACGCCCAGCCTAATGATAACATATTCAATACCATAAAATATATTGTTTTTATAAGCGGCAACCTCGAATATGATATGGATGAGTCGATCAATCGTCCATTTCTATCAATATGATTTGGAACATGCGCATATTTCGCTAGACTTTCGTTTTCTGTTAATAATGTACCAACGTAATACGTTCCAAGATTATTTTCTTGAAATAAAAACGATATTTAATTCTTATCAGACAAAAATTGATAGATAATCGAATAACAAAAATAAAAAAATTACTTAATAGCTATAAAAGGAAACATCGCTAAATTCAAAATGAAAGAACCAAGTTTAACGAGGTAAATGCACCAAATTAAAAATTACGAGAAAAACTGGAGATTAGTAAAACGAAAGAAAAGGAGAAAAAATACCACGGCTTAAAAAGGACTGAAAATTACC
The DNA here is from genome assembly GCA_035079385.1 of Aspidiotus rigidus. NCBI lineage: Eukaryota > Metazoa > Arthropoda > Insecta > Hemiptera > Diaspididae > Aspidiotus > Aspidiotus rigidus. The sequence continues at coordinate 85,567 of JAVHKY010000002.1, read as the reverse complement.
CATGCGTTTTGAGATGCGACCTTAAATCACGTTTTTCGGCGTATTTTCTCGCGCAAACAGAACACTGGAATCTTTTTATGTTCAAGTGTCGCAGTACATGATCACGTAGTTTATCTTTACGCGCAAAGGACTTATTACACTGATGACATACATAATCTTTTTGGTTGGAATGCATCTAGATAGAGAGAAATAGACGTTCGGCAATTAATCATTTCAAAAACGTGATAGTAGTGGCGGAGAAATCAACTCACGCTTTCGTGGCGCTGAAGACCGGTCTTAGAGGTTAACTCTTTTGCACAAGTTCCGCATCTGTGAGTGCGCGCACCAGTGTGTTGTTTGTAATGAGTGGCGAGGTAATCCGCTCTTTTGAATATCTTATGACAAATCTAAAATGTACGGAATCAGCAATATCTTTCTAGGTTACAATTTGTTTAAAATTTTTTCTTCAAGACTTACGTCACAAACATTTGATTTGATACTAGAGTGCGAACGAATGTGTCTTTTGAGGGATAACTTTGACATCACTCTAGCGCTGCACAGATTACATTTGAAGCATCCTGTTCCGTCATGTTCAGCGCGACAATGATTTTGAAGTTGATGCATTCTTGAGAAAATCTTTGTAGCACAGGAATGGAAAATGTAATAAATTTGAATCTAGCTGGCTTTCATGAAAAAAAATTATGTTATTCCTTACCAACCTTGTCACACATATCACACCACCATTTCTCATTTTTCATATGATTCTTAGTCATAATTTCGGTAATGGTATCGGTGGTTGCATCGACGCCCTGATTTCCCAAAATTGAGGCTTGCCACCTGTAAATACGATACAGCAAGTAAGTTTCAACGATTGCCGCGGATGATTCTCATCAAAACTTGATACGCTCAAACTATGGAGAGTATCTAGTAAAAACGCGACCAAACAATTTAACGGAGAAATATTAGAAAACAGAAATCAAAATTACAGTTCATTTATGTCACTTTTATCCTCATTCAAATATACCATACAAAGAACATTATCGAGGGGCTCGTTTTTTAGCGATATATCATCTTCATCCACAGTTCGCTCTTCTGTGGAACGTTCAGGACTTTTGACGTAAGTATTTGGCTGCTTCTGATCCACCTACGGAAAGAATTGATCACAGGCTCTGAAGACTATGGAAAATGGTTATGAAAGGAGCACAGCTACTAACAACTAAAGACTGGGGTATCATTTCCATTTCTTTGGGTAAAATGTACGTCATTTCATGTCCGGTTAGTCCATCAAAGTTTGGTATTTCAATACCAGTATACACAGAATCTACAAATTCTTCTTTGACGAGACTATTTTGCAAAGACTTCTATAACAGAAGTACAGTTAGTGCTTAATCGAAATATCGTTATTCTAACAATATAAGTAACGCGCCTCGACACAATCCTTACGCTCAAATAATCAGAATTAATGACAATAACATACTTGCATATTAGTCAAAAATTCAAGAACAACTGTTCTGAACTTCATTCTCAACTTGTTATCCAGCATATTCTTCTTCAAAAATTGTACTTTGTACGCTTTCAATAGGCCACATGCAGTGAGCTGGAAGCAATACCAAAAATTTTCATTAGTTTAGGATACAAAAATTGAGGAAAAAATGTTGATAAACTAGCATTTACTCCTTTGAAGAACGAATCCAACGAAATAGCAATTTCTTTCAGATAATCAATACTATCCATTGTACTTCTTGACAAAGAACAAGCTATAGAATGGATGAAAGTAGATTTGAATACTTCAATCTTAATTAGCGGCTCGATTTTACTCGAACTTGAAGATGAAACTTAGGTTTGCGCGAAACAAAAGGATACACAAACACAATTAGCATTGAACAGCATCGTGTCAGAATTACCGGTTCCATACTTTGACTATAATAATAATTTATGTGTTATCAATTTTGAAACGATCAATAAGCCTTTACGCACGGTCTATACTCTATTCACACTAAGAAAGGATAGAAGTATGTACCTTGAGAACGGAACGGTAGATGAAAATTACCTGGAGCGTTCCGTTCTCAAGGTACCTACTTCTATCCTTTCTTAACGTGAATGGAGTATACCATGTTTTGCTTGTTTACATTCTGTTACTGTTACCGTTCGCCTACGGTGCGTGTTGTAACTAGTTGTAACCTTGTCGTGTTGTGTGATATTAAAGCAAGTGAGTGAGCGGCCCGACGTTTTGGCGCAATAACCTTGGTTTTGGCGTTCTCTCTGCACCTGTTGTTCATTTTTTTATTATCTGCTCATTGTCTCCGTTCGTCATTGCGAGTTGCGATTCATTATAAAACGTAATTATGAATCCTGAACTTAGCAATGAGTTGAAAAGGAAGAACTTGGAGGATATCAAAGACGAAGAAATTATGGATTCCAAGAAACGGTTGGTCACTCATTGATTGCTTTCTCAACTTGTTCTTTCTTAACGATGTTCAACCAATTACATGATTGTTTTTGTGGAATTCAGGTGTTCCTTGTTAGAAATATCGACATCAGAGAATACAGACCCCGTTTCAAGAGCACTTGCGATCCCTGAAGTAAAAGCCATGAGTAGCCTACTTAGCTGTAACAATGAGTGGAGATGGTCGATAATAACATACTGTCAATATTGCAGGTCCTCATTCGCATTGTGAAAAGTTTACCGACCGATGATATTATCAATTGTAGAGGCGTAAACAAATTATGGAATAAATATTCCGAACCAAAATTTGTTTTTCGAGACCCCCTTTTTCGGGATGGAGAAGTCGCTACTTTACTTTCAAATTCAGGTTGTCGACATATGAAAGTGGAATTTCAAAACTGTAATGCTTATTTCCTACATATTCTAGTTGATATGTGGGAATGCGGTCATAAAATTCGTTCTCTTCATTTACATTATTGCAACATAGAAATTGATACTCTGCAATCTATCATCTCTCATTGTGTTGTTCTTGAAGAATTGGCAATCTGTAAAGAATATCAAGTTTCTGATTTAGAACCCAACATATGGATGGTACAATTGTTGGATTATTTTATAGAAAGGAAAGAACGACGTACTTGTCTACGCGCGCTTGCAATACGAGTACAAGGTTTCGAACCAACATCGGAGTTCCTAGAAAAAACTTTTACCGTTTTTCCCTGTATTGTGGATTTAGGTTGTAAGTTTGATGGAATCTCTGATGATGATGAAGCGTCGCGTTCCGCTAGTAATAGAACCTATGATTTGCGGAAACTTGAGAGTTACACCGTTGTTAGCGAAAATGATTGGTACCTTTGGTCCAAAAACTCAGTCGTACCGATACTGGATTATCAGTTGTTAAGGTATCAATGTTTACCATTATTATTTAATGAATCGATATTTGCTTCCCTTGAACACTCGTTTATTTTCTACAGGTTGAAAAAATTCAAAACTGTATTGCATTTGAAAGACTTTTTTACAGATCTCACGAAAAAAGAAAGATTATTTCAGTTTTTCTTAATTCAGAAAGATTTAGAAGTGATTGATTTAGAAATGATTAGGGGATATGACCAACAAGGATTTGAATTATCTACTGGTGAGTAAAACAGATTTTGAAATAAGTTGATAAATTTGTATTGTGGTATATAGGTGCTTGCGGTTCCCTTCAAATTCCTTATATATGTAAACGATTCTACTCGTCGAGACGATTCTAAAAATATATACTTTTACCCGCCCCGACGATTTTTGCGCTAAGAAATCGTCGATTGAAGTTGCGCGAAATCAACAAAATTGCCGCGCTTCTTCCTTAGATATTGGACTTGCAGGGGGCCCGTCAAGCGCGCTTTAGGTAGTTTCTGTACCTAGTCCGTTCGCGCGCCTTTCCCTTCTACATTCTTTTATTCACGTACATGCAGGTAAGAAATAACGTGAGTCCCTTCTGTGTTGGGTAGAGTTCAATGAACAAGGGTCTGGGTATTGCATTTATGTACAAGTGATCGTGAACAATTCAATAGTGTTCAATGAACGAGAGTTCCTATTGCATTTCTATAGGAGGCAAACGAACAGGATGAACAATGTTGATCGGTTGCATGAAGAGGGAAATGACGTGTCGTGGTTTATGGAATGATTAAAATTGGCGGGAGAAATGTTTGCGCAAAAATTTACACAGGCCAAAAGAATACGTAATTTGGCGGGAAGATAAATGTTAGCGCAAAAATCTATGTGATTTAATGCGTAATTTTGCACGAATAAAAAATACAAATGTTTGCCCGCGAAATAATTGCCCCAAAGGAACATTATTTGAAGCACGCAAATGATTCATGCTGATTACGGTACAAAAAAAGGCGCGAACGTGAATTACCCGAATAAGAGATATAAAAAACCCACGAATGATTCACGTTGATTTAGGTAGGAAAAAGGCGCGATTCACTGGTATCATTCTACCCACATGAAACATTACCATGTAAAGTATACGCGGATTTTGTCGATTTCGCGCAACTTCGATCGACGATCTCTTAGCGAAAAAATCGTCGGGCGGGTAAAAGTATATATTTTTAGAATCGTCTCGACGAGTAGAATCGTTTACATACGTATAATATATAAGGAAGATGAAAGTAGTGTGCTCAGTCACCGTAACCCGAGATAAATTTGGAATGAACTCCACGTTTTTAAAAAAGTTGTCATCAAGAATAGGGAAAAGTACGAATGAAGAGATCAAGAGGAACATGCGAAGATGTGGCAGTTAGGAATTTTGAATGATGAACAGGTATACGTACTGACGAGATTAGATATGTCGATCTTGAAGTTACCCAACTTTTGAAGAAGAGAGTGAACTGACACAACACTGACGTTAAGAACCGAAAGGATCGCATTGTTTTGGCTTTTCATGCTATGGTTTCGTCGGACATGAAAATTATGAAGCGTTAAATGTTCGAGGCTAGGTAATATATCTAATTTTAACACTAAGACAAACTCATCTAATGAAATTGGAGAAGTTTTCCTTTGAGGAATTTGATCTTGTCAGTATATGCTCTCGTTTACGATGTATTCGTTGGAAGAATAATCATACGAGTACCACTGTTCAATGTTTAAACTTTCCAAAGTTTGGGGATACAAATTTTGTAGACTGGGATCGAGAATTTTTCAAATGTAAAAAAGGCTTGCTTCTGTCTACCAAAAATATCCCACGTTCATCATTGTAAGTTTTGTCGATTCTCGCTCAAGCTTTCCTTAAACCAGATTTCCACTCATCCAATTAAACTATTTCGGTATGTAACCCTAAAATTCCTCGGTGGAGAAAGTACAGAGTGACTTTTCTATGTTTAGGTGTTTTTTTAAATATGTGATACGTACGAAATTATATCAACCACCTTTTTTATTTTTAGACGAATTCGAAGCTTTCATTAAATCGTTCATATTCCATATATTAAAATCCTGTTCCAATTTGCGAGAATTCCAACTCATCGGCGAAAATGGCAGTATAAAACTAGCGGGCAAAGAACCCGAAGAATTTTTTACACTCATATCCAATCTGCAAAGCCTGAAATTGTCGTATGAATTTAAGAATGATACTTCCGGAAAAACAGTGGTACCATCATCGCTTCCGACTTTTTCATTGAGGGTATTGAGAATCCAACTAAGTGAACCATATTTTTCCCCCGTTATCAAACTAAGTGCACAATTGAGGCATTTGTATATCGACGTTAATTCAGATGTGCAATTGAGAGAAATAATCCTAGCACTGGTAAGTTCGATGATGAACAATATTTTAAGCACACAGTTATGCGTTGCAAAAAATTGCCACTTTGATTGCAGCCCAATTTAGAGACTTTGGTACTAACGCTTTATGGATCTGTTACCAATTATGGATTCATAGGTGAAAACGAAGAATTTTCCATTAGAAGACTGCAAAGTAACTCGATTTGTTTTAATTTGATTTAGTATTAATGAGTTTAAAAATAATACTCGGCCTTTTAAATTATAATTTCTTCTAGATTTGAAATACCTTTATATCACGGACAGTGGTGAAAATATCTCAAAAGAAATTTTTGATGAATTCTGTTTTCCCCGGTTGAAATACCTAGGATTAATTCTTCAACATAGAGAACAGGTAAGTTGATCAGCGGTGGCTACAATTTATTTCCGAAACAAGATATAGATTTTTCATCTGAAATCAATATCGGATCTTCTGAAAAGGTTTTATACTATCTTGGTCTCATTGACCTCTTCGGCTTGTCTTCATCTTCTTACTGATTCTCCTATAGTTTTAGTTTTCTTTACTTCCAGTTTCCGCTAAGATTTATAAACCAATTTTCATCCTAAAAATAGAAGCATTATTGTAACTTATGAATTGAGGACTCCATGATAAATATCGTATTTCTGTACGATTATTTGAAAATACATTTTCACTAGTGCATGCGCTTGTCTTTATTTCTGCCGTACAAAGTCAAAATGGCGTATATCCAAATCAATAATTAGGCTAATTGTAGCTTTCGGACGACTGAGAAAAAATATTTCTTTCTGATCATTGATTTGGCAGGTTAACTTTGTGCGGTAAATTTTCTTTCGCTCATTATCAAGGTTTCTAATTTTTACAAAAATAATTACTTTTCACCGTTGAAAAGTTTTTTTTTTTCTTTCCTATAAATTTCTTATTTGTCTTTCAGTTACCGGAAACTCTTTCAAATATGCCAGCTCTGAAAACTTTGAAAGTTTTTTTCAGAGAACAAAATTATTATTGGTCGATGCTTATCGATTCATGCAAATCTTTGACAAACCTCAATCACATAATTGTTCGTGACGTGGTGAGAAATTAATAGATATCTTCTTGTAAAACTCATACATTATATTTTGTATTCTCAAATTTCTTACAGCCTATTTAAATGCGTACTATGTATGATTTCAGATTACCCCGTTGCTGTTAAACATTTTCAAATCGCTTTCAAACTTGACCTTTATTTCGTGTTGTGAGGATGATTGCGTATATATATTTAATCGAGACTCTGAAGTAACAACTTGTATTGATGCATATAGATTAGAATTTTTTGAAAACGAGTTCTTTGGTAGAATACCCCGATAATTTTTTTTAATAGTTTTCACTCAAAAATGTTTCGTAAAAATAAAGTTGCTATTAGCTAGATAGCTCTATGTGCGTTTTGCATTATTATATAAAAGTCCATTTCTGTTTATGAGCACACGAAATGGCTGCATCAAAGAGTTGAAGCATGAAATAGAAAAAACGGAGCTGGCGACAACGTACTGCATTGACGACAGGTAGGCTTGTTGAAATGGTAAAAGCTGCTAGCCGGTATAGGGGCATCACCTCGAATTGTCCTAAGCATCTTCGGGGGACGTCTCCGCGAGAGTCTTTCATATTCGGAGATAGTGAGACGCTTCAAACTTCAGTTTTCGTTTTATACCGTAAACCTAGATCTCCGGAAGGGGTAGGTAGGTATTTATTTCCTTATTTTTTCTTCATTTACGATCAAAAAGTACTTCTTAGCGCCCTCTTAATAGTGGTAAAAAACGAGTCATATCAAACGTAACGCAAGAACTGATGCAACTGAGCGTTAAAGTATGTTCGTTTTGCTACGAGGGAGTTTTTTCGTTTTCATTTTGCACCTAGGGAATATTGATGAGCTATCATTTATCTTGTGATCGCACTTGTCTTCTACTTTTTGGTCTTAATTTCATAAATGAAGAAAAACCTTATACGCAACAGGGTTAAAAATGGCTATTTCTTGATTTGTATGACTCATCAACCCTCGCTTCGCTCAGATCGCTAACGTCAAACTCATCAAGAGATAGCTCGTCTCTAAAACCCTTGTAGCGTAAATAACTATTTCTATTGTGATAATTGGGATGATACTACACTGAAGCAAGTTCGATCGTCTCCAATAACCATATCAAAAACAGTATCGATAGGTACCGGTACCATCAATTTTAGTTCACGCGAGATTAAGAATTCTGATAAGTTACTGCAGAAAAGTATGGAGATTTTTAATTGATACTCGAAGTATGTGATGTCCGATTTTTCAACCAAATGTAAAATGAAGAACCATTTTTCAAACTTGTTTGAAATTCACCATTTTAAAATTGATCTGTACCTACCGTGCAGAGTCTTCGAAAATTGCTCAACCCATCAGGATGATACCTATATCATTCGAGGATCTCGCTGTAAGGTTGCTTTCTACAGGATTGAGGCTCGTCAACTCTCGTGCTTCTCAAATGTTGCTAGAATTAGTGAAACCGAGTGAAGAATCTCGATCTGGGCGCAATTTCTGAACGCCTTTAGAAGGCTCAGTATGGTTTGTTTTTGAAATTGATCACTTCAACCTTGCACCGCCCGTGAAATATTCTTTGACAACGACAATCTTCGGTCCTCTAAATTCTCTTGAAAACTTTAAATCAGATATATGGACAACGTTCACAGTCGGTAATATCATTCATAACTTTGCAATTATTGTTTTTGAATGAAGTGCTTCCCGTAGCCTATCCAGTGAAGTGATTCGTAGGTTAAGCTAGGTACCGCGTTTATTTTAACGTTCATCATTCTATCATACTACAATAATTCTTCTTCAACGAACGATCTAGATTTTAAAATTTTCAAGCTGATCAGGTCGTTTTTTAATTTAATTTTGTTATTTCTGATATAGGAAGGCACCTATCAGGTAGTATTCACACAGAAATATGTCACAGATTAAGTGATTGAAAAAAAAAAGGGAAAAAACTCATGTTACGTCTTATTTTAAAGTCTATGATAATGAAAAAATCTCATCTCTCAAAAGTTACGTATTTCATTTTATGGAATTTGAATTCAAAGTTTCGAAACTACTATGCCAAACTGTTATATAAAAGTCGTGTAGTCGGATTGAAATTGCGGCGAGGAAAAGTATCCGACATACCTATCTTTTCAAGAATGAATATTATAATTTAAACTAGGTACATCAGAACTGTAAATGAAAAATTCCTCAAATGTAACCCTTGTGTTGTTATTCAACTATCCAATACTTGTCTAAAGTTTACGACTATTTTGCACGACTGGAACAGGAATTGAAATTAAAAGTTTTGAAACTGATAATATAATCGTTCGTCAAAGGATGCAAAAAACGTAGGTTACTTCATTATGTGATTTTTTCAGGCTAACCAGATTTTTCTTGAGGTGAAAGAGTAATCTCGAAAATATTCTTTGGAAAAGCAAAAAAAAAAATCCTTTTACGTTTTTTCTAAAAGCGAGACAAAAGAGTGGAGTTAATCGAATCGCTGACGGAGTATTTCTTTTCTCAGTAACCCAGAAAATAATTCTTTCAAAAAAAAGTTCTAACCGGTCACCCTGCTTTTTAACGAAAACTAGGTATATAAATTCTATTATTATTCTGCGCAATGATGGCTATTACAATGAACATATTTGATATAGATTTTTTTGATCTTTTATAAATCTATAATGAGTATTTTGAAAAGTGTTTATGATTTTCATTATTAGTAAGAATGTTACCAAAAATCGACAGAATTAGGTTTTTGAGAACTTTATTATTCCTCTGACGCTAAGAGTAATAGGAGAATAATTCCTATGAGAAGCAGCTGAATTTCTGAATTCTGATCTATGTGATACAATTAAAACTAGATTCATCGTTTGGATGAGTGGAACGATTTCACCTAGCCCATTAGTTACGGCCACGGGTGGATGCGTGGAAAAACTACGATTTTTACATTGCAAATGAGGACGATTTATTCCGAATGATATACGTGTACGATGCACTTTTATTAATGAATGATATCCGAGTTTTGAATAGGGTTTCTGGTGATGGTTTGGAACAAACTATTAACCTAATTATTCTATTAATTCTTTAATTAGATTTTGAAAGACAATTTCTGCGGACAATTGCTAGGTTTTATTAATTTTCATGCGCTAATAACAGCCAAATACTACGTGGAAGCTTGTGGAGTGGATTGCATTTTCTTGCCAGTGTTACCAGAGTTTGAAAAAATATTTCTGTGTTTCCCACTACTTTCAACGTGATAGGATTGCTGGTTCGCGTAGGTGGGGTGATAGGTGATAGGTGTGGAGTGTGTGTTGTCGGTGATGTGATAAGAATTTTGCTTGCAACGAAGAGAATCGTTTAGACTAGTTGAGAGTCTGAAGAGCAATCTTAGTTTGGTAACTCAAAACAGATATCATCATGGAATTTTTATGATGCACTATGAACTTTGTTAAGAGCCGCTGAGTTACTCTCGTAGCCGCGAGTCCATACTGTCGTATGGTAGTCATTTTCTTGCTATTGTCGTGGATGCAGACGATGTGATCATCAAGATTTCAAGACATATTACATCAGTTTCGGCGGAGCGCGATGTCGGTTCCAGCTGACTTATGTTTCGGTTTCTTGTTGAATCTACTTCATGCGCTCTTCTCAATTTACTTACAAATTTGTTACCTCAAGAGTGTCCTGCTGAAGTACGTATACACTGTGAGTAATTTTTTCAATAGCACCTGGAAAAAGTACAACGTCGAAGCGGAATTCATCGAACGATCAGTTAGGAACTATTCGAAGATACCCAAACATCTCGCGATCGCTGTAGGAGAGGAAAGTATATCGTACGAAGATATCGTTCAGATCATACTTTGGACGATCCCAGCTGGCGTCTCGATATTAAGCTTCTACGACCACAAAAATGGTATATATCTGTGTTTATTGTTAACGAATTCATCAGAAGTGCCGCTAACATACTACTCTGATAATTATTGTTGCAGAATTGAACGCCGATAAATTGTATCGAACATTCCTGAAAAATTATCGAGAATTAGCCTCCCTTATCAAATGGGGCGTTTCTTTCGAGACTGGTGACAAATGTGAAGAAGTGCAATTTATTGATGGTAAGTTCTAATTGAGAAAGTAGAAGGTAAGCAAAATCACTTCAGTCGTCAGCCAAAATTTAAGAGCAGGGACTTGCTGAGTCTTTTTAACTCGCATCTTTGGTACCTTTCATCACATCATTAACTTCTTGATTTTACAAGATTATACGTTCGAATTTACTCTGTCAAAACTTTGAGACTTGTATTAAAGTTATTGAATCAATTAGGGGCCACTCCTCATCTTCAAGTCAACGTGTTAGATTCCAAACACGGTCGACAATTGTTGATAGACGCGATCAAAGAGTTGAGCCGCACACCGGAAATAAAGTTAGTGAATCGTGCTGCTACCGAGGCAGCTCTCGACGACATAATGCTGCGAAAATTAGCTTATTGCGGCAATCCAGACTTGCTCGTGATAAACGGTAATGTGTACACTACTTATGGCCTCAGTCCCTGGCATATCGGCTTTACTGAATTTTTGTAAGTTCTTATTTCTGTTCTCTTTAAGTTGAAGAATCTCGAAGTGAATTTTGACTTTAACGTTTTTTTCTTCCTCAGGACCATACCTTGTTACAAATTATTGACGGTAAATGATTTCGTTTCAATTTTGAAAACGTACGCTCACTGCGAACAAAAATTCGGTCGATGAGAAGGTATCGTGAGATAGTCCCACTTATTATTTTTTACGTCGTCATTGAACCAAGAGAGAACAGTGCGGATCAAATAATTACTTTGTGTTGTGAGATACAAAAAAAATTGTACTTCTTAAATTCTGTGATAATTTTTTTTTTTCTTTTAATCATTAATGTTTTTCTTCCTTTTCATTTCATCTGCGCAATTTATCTCCTGTGTACAGTTTCCTTGTTATTGTCATTATGTCTTGAAGAAATTCACGAGGTAAAGGTAGTGTGTACTTTTAAACGTATTTTTAGTATTGTTGAACTGCTCCGGTTCGATCTCTCACATTAGGCGCGTATTTTCATGTGTTAGCCGTAGAGTGTTTAATAAATGCGATTTTTTGGGTGTTTACATCAATCGGAGTAGACTTTTTCTGTTTTTTAAAAGGTAGAATTTTTCATTTCATTTATGGCGCTACATGAATGTACGTTACGTATTCATTATTTCGCCCCAAAGAATTGTTTACAATAAACGGAAAATGTATAAACATTTAAATTAGACTTTCTCATTAATAAGCACGATTGTATTCGTGAGACCGTAGTTACATTCTGATTAAATGCAAGTCTTTTCTTGTCTAATAAGACGTAGAATTATAAAGTGTGTGAGCGCTACATAATATGACGGGGAGAGGTATTCAACTGCGTTCCAAGATCGTTCGAAGTTCAAAGTTCAGAAATTTTTATAATCCTCGGTAACGAGAACAATGATGTTATAAGAACTCTAAACACGTGGATGGAGATGATAAGAATTTTATCGCTGCACATTATCACTCTCAGTTGCATGTGATGTATTATTTTCGGGAACATCTGTGGAAAATATCTCAAGGACTTATTATCAATAATATTCCTCGGAATAAAAACTGCAAAATAGGTCTGAGAGTTCTTTACTCAATTTATCATCATAATTACCTCACAATTCACCAAAATTAGCGTGTGGAGTTACTTATTTTAGAGCAGCAAACTTCAGAATAAAATTTCAATGAAAGAATGGTTGTTAAAAGACTTGAGAAAAATTCCTGAGTAAAGAACCGGTCCGTCACGATTCAAAACTATCATTCAATGGTCATTGATTCTATAAAAGTCAACTTTCGTTACCTCTTCAAAACCATTCTGAAAATAATTTCTTTACTAATCCCTTACTGGCTAAACGAATTACAACTGCAATTTCACGATTTGCTGTTCATCTTTCATCTATGAGAATGTAGACGTTGGTTCTGCTACATCAAGCATGCTGTCAATAAATGAATATGGTTCGTTCTGCTCCCAGAATTACTTCATAAATGAACTACATGTCAACAATCATCGTTGAAAGTTCAAATACCTACGTATGAGAATTTCTAATTTTTTTCCTCCCAATTTTATTCCACCAAGAGTGTTGATATAAAACGATCATTACATCTCAGGTAATTCAATAATCGAGAACCTATAGTTCATTATAACAGCCCTCGATGAAAATTTGAAGAAAGTAACGATTGACAGAGTTGAAATAATTTTCTCATAGAGAAATGATACGTCAAAAATAAAAAATTCATCGCAAAATAATAGAATTTAAAGAACGATTTCATTATATAATAAAATTTGCGCTTTACAATTTTTACAAGCTCAATTAATGACATACGAGTAAGAAATAATGTACAATGCAACGAGAAAACTAATAATTTAAATATCACAACAGCCGATTTTAGAGAGATTAAGAGTAGAGATGACTAAGACACCCCTTCTTCCCTATCATCCGAGATAAGCTGACTTTAGTCCTCTACAATCGATGATCAGTCATTTTTTAAATTAGATAACTTCCTTCGTAAAGGATCGAAGTGAATTTTGGAAAATAAAAAGCCAGATTATTCTGAAAATAACACGTCCTAAAATCGAGGCGATTGAAATCAATGTTCAACATTCACGAAAAAGCAACCGGTTCGAATTTCATACTTCACTAACGACGTTTATACCGGGAATATCGTGAATCTACTGAGCTGCTACGCCGTCGTTTTCCTCTCGAGTCGCTAGGTTCGGGTTTTCTTGAATCTTTATACTTACTTGATGATGAAGAATCTTTACTATCTCTGCGGTAACTGGAGGATCGACTATGATAACTATCTTTTTCAGATGTCTTACGGTAGTCATGAGTGCGTTTCCGCTCCTTCGATCGTTCCCTTCGATCTCTAGAGTCCTTACGTCGTTCTTCGTTCCTGGAATATCGCGATCTAGATGTTGACCTACTTTTTGAGCGATGTTTCGAACGTTTACTGCTCTTCGTCGTCGAATCACTTCTTTTTTGCGATTTCTTTTTGCCTTTTTTCTTGCTATTCGAATGACGACTGCTACTCGAACCAGAATCACTTCTCGAACGTGAACGATCGCTACTCGAATGACTCGAAGAGGAGGCGGACGAAGAATCGGACGATGAAGACGATGTCGAGGATGAGCGTGCTCTTCTTTTCTCTTTTTTCAATTTTGAGTTTTTCGACGACTTTTCTCGTTTATTGTTGCTTGTTTTCTCGTTCGCAATTAAACTTGGTTTTTCAGCTCTTTTGTCATCACGTGCATCGCCCTCGGAATGTGGTTCGCGTTCTTGCGAGTGATCATTGTCAGTTTCTACATACAAAAAAATAATAATAACGCATTAGTTCTACCTTACAACTGAAGCGTTAAATCTATCTCGGATATCCTTAAAATTATAGGAATATCTGGATAGTTACGAGGACAATCCAAACACCAAGAGCTGGAGATTTCCTCAAAACTCAACTTTACATCATTCTGAATCATAAATATGCAGTCAAATGAGATGAAAAGGAGAATAATCAGAGTAAAATCGAAAGAAAAGAAAGGTTAGGAAAACGAGTTAGTCTTTCTTTAAAACAAGCATTGTACTTTAGAATCTTCAAACGAAACGGTAAAACGTCTTTTTCATGCTAGATACGATATTATCTGGTCATTTCATCTTTGGATTATTAAGACTCTATTTTGTTATCAAATAAGGAACGTATTTTCTCCTTCCATCAGAGAGAATTATATCAAAATGAAGATATTATCGTCAAAGAAGCTTGCATCACCACATCAGAATAGAAGAACGATATTACCGTATCAAATCTATCTTTGTTTGAAAATCAAAAAATCCTCGTGGTAAGCGAATAACATGGACTTAACTCCAGCGTGTTGGGTCAAAATCATAGTTAATTCGGTTTTTCAACGAATTTCGTTAGATCTCCTAAGCTATGATAACACGATAAGACGGTTTGGATCAAATTACAACCCAACAATTTTTACCTCTTTCTCGAAAGTCCGAGTTCCGGGATTCTTCGTCATTCTCGAGTTTTTGATCTCGTTGGACGATTTGACGCTCTTTAAACTCTTGATTCTCAATTTCTTCTTCTATTTGGTCTTCTATGAGCGTAAAGTCTCTCTTCTTTTTCTCAATCAACATCTGTAAATTGAAACGGCTTTTGTTCCTAAATCTCATTTCGAATTGAGTGACATCAAATCCAAAACGCATCTCTTACCTCCAGTTCTTCGTCCGAGTCGATATTATTGCGATCGTTATTCTCTCTTTCACTATCTGAACTCTCTGAATCACTATCGTAGACTGCCAATCCTAATAACATAAAAAATACCGATTGAAAAGCGGGCCGAAATTTACGAAGAAAGCACACGATACCCTTCTCTTCAACATAATGATTTCCTAGACGTCGAAACTTCTCATTGAAACTTACCCAAGTTTCCGGTTAGGGATGTTAAGGCATTACTCTTTCGTATCTGCGGAGCTGAAGCTTTCGAAAAAAATACACATAATTATTTAGAATATTATTTCATTAAACTATAAACGGGAACTTCTTTATTCAGATTGGATGAATAGTTCCGGTAGAGTGAAGCAATGCACAGGAGAAAAAAAGTCTTTGCTGAACGAAATTCGAGAATACCTGATTTTCTTTTACGTAATTCTTCTTTTGCGATAGCGGTAACTTCATTTTCAGTCGCTTCCAACAAAAACTCCGTTAATATTCTTCTAACTTTCAACATCTATAAAAGTATTAAACACTTTCTTCTAGTAAGGAGAAACAATAACGCGGACATTGCGTAACGACATGTTTTCTCATTGAATATGATGCGTTATTTTCCTTTCCATGTACGTTTACTTAGCCAAAATGAGTATTACCGATTCTTCCATTATCTGATCCTTAGTCTTACGTATTACTTCGGTATTCTCGACAGCAGTTGACGACCTTTGGAAACGAGGCGGTTCCAACTTGTCGGGCGACGGATCTTTCTCAAACCGATCGAGAAAAGGTTCAACTTTTTCAGCAATTGGGGGACTCTATAATATTGAATTAAAAAAACTTATACTTGACATATCGACAACGAAGGAAATTTATTCTTAAATTCATACACTGGTAGGAGTTTCATCGTTTCCAGGGAAAATATCGTTCTTGAATGATTTCTCTGGTGATATCTGGTCTCTCATTAGCCTCTCCTGAGCCATCCGTTCATATTCCATCTTCTTCTGTTTTTCGCGTTCCATTTTATTCAATCCTTCACGTATCCAGGCTGGCAATTGCTTCTTCTTCGCTGCATCTAAAAATATTGCACGATTATCACTTATTAGTAGCAGAGAAGATATGAAGACGTGTCCATTCGTACGATAGCTGTTATCTCGCCGCCATCAATATCGAAATCTTTGGAGCTTGGTGGAAAGGTAGGTATCATTTTTCGAAGACGAATGATTAAAATGAGGAACAAAAGTATAGTATCGATAAAAATCACTCTAGACTGAGTTCACATTAGAAGTAAATCAGTTTTCGAATTTCTTAATGTATAGAGAAGATTCTAAAAATGTTCACATTTAAAAATGTACTCTCATCTTTCTCTCCAACTAATTCTAAACCTCAAGTTTTGCACAGACGCAGCAAACTAAGTCGCTCAAAATTAACATAAATGCTTTCTCACCCATAGTCGGGAACTGGTCCGCTATTGTTTTCTGATTATTAGCCTTATTTGCCGATTTACTGCCCGTCGATCTTCCCGATGCGGTATATGAGTTCTCTGACCAATAATCCTGTAAAAACATTCTCAATCAGTGAGTCGTGAAATGAAGGAAAGAAATTACACATGAAAAAAAGATAAAAAAAAAAACGCATCAAAGGTTTCCTCAAACAGATAAAAATTCTGTAATAATTAATGCCTAGTAACCAACATGACTTACCGATTTTGGATGAGTAGGTGGTATCATACCACCAGCAACTTTATTGTAATTGATGGAACCTGGTACTTGTTGCGTACTATTTGTTCCTTTATTATTCGGAAAGGTCCCTACGTTGCTTACGTAGTTGTTAAGTACAGGATTAGAATCATTACTCTGCGACTTTACCTTACTATCGACAGTTGATGCGGTCGTTGTAATTTTCTCTCCTAGTGTTACCGTACCTGCATTTCTTGGCCACCCCCAACCATATTGAGACTGCCAATCATTCCACTGCTTCCAACTAGAATCTAAAAATAAATTACGGTCGGAAAATCGATATTAATAAAATAGTTTGAGCTGAGTATTTACGCTGTAGAAAGTAAGCCTTACCTGTGGCTACACCAACAGCTGGCAGCACATCGTCATCATTGGTATCCATATCCATCGGTGCTTCTCCACCTTCAATATCATTCGTAAATCGTGGTTCTGAGGCTGCTGGTGTAGACTTTGGCGGCTGAGTTTCTTTTGGTTTGGATATCTGAGGTGCAGGGGGTGGCGGAGGGCCCGGACTCGCGCTCGGCAAAGTTTCTTTCATTTTGATCCATTGTTGTGCTAACGTAGCCCAGTCAACTGAGAACAACGACGACATAAATATACTGAATTAATATCACGTAATCGACTCAATTTCATGAAAAAAGATATTGGCAAACCTTGTTCGTAGGGCACATTTTGGTATACTGCTGGATTAAATGACCACTGATTTGGGTCATTACTGGATGTTGGCCACATCATGAACTTATAATCTGAAAATCGATTACTTGTAGAATAAAACAGATTTACAAGTGAGCGAAAATTGATCTCAACATGTAAGCGCAGATTTTAGCGAAGAGAATTCGGCTTCGAGTACACGTAGCCCAAAATATTCCCTCAGTAAAGAGGCACCGCTGACACAGAATACAGATTACGAAAACAATCTATCTTGTTTCGTATCAGCATTAGACTGTAAGAAGAAAAACGATAAATCTATTTACTTGCTGTTCATCGTAAGTGAGAAATATAGAGGATTGGCATCGAAAGAGAGAGAATTTCTGAGATCGATAAAATGAAAACTTCACCAATACAGGTAGATCCAATTCACTTCATGTATTTGTGCACGATGGGAAGATTTTTGCAGAAATTGGAACGATCAAATTCAAGATAATCTACCGAATACTCGTAGTTCAAATAGTATTAATAATTTCAATTAGGGACTGTTTAGCTCAGAAACACTGAACTACTTTAACGGTGAGGATATTTTTATTTTGTGAGAATAATTGAGAATTGTGATTCTCGTGAGCGTGCACCAAGCAAGAATACGTGATGTCGTGATCACTGTGAGTGACAGCATCAGTGCAAGCTTCAGAAAAATTCCGCCTAAGAGCGCACGTGGATGGAATCATTTCAAAGATCAGTCTGTCAAAAAGAGCTGATGAGGTATAGTAAAGTGACCGTATGTTTAACTTTTCTCCAGATCGTAAAATTTTGATTCCATACGAAGGAAATTATGGTCAGCATAGCATCATCAGCTGAGAGCAACTCACCGCCGAGAGAGAGGAGGGAGCTCGATATCGAAAACGCGGTATTCCCCGTTATTTCTTCAAGAGTTCGTTTTGTTTGAAATAATGTTGACTATTGCTACTGTCAATGGGTCAATATTTACGTACTATGTTTTGATCAATTAGAATCTTGATGATTATTAATAATTTTCGAAAAGTAAGTTCATTTCTGTTTGCTATGTTCGTTTGATCAGTATGGCACAGCGGAAATCATCGGTACGTATTAAATTAGAATGAGCGTTATCAATTGATGTAAATGTATAGGACCAAAAAATGATGAACTTTTTTATTTTGCGTTTAGATTTTGAAACCGCGGAAAACGCGTGAACCTCTGCAAGATTTAAATCAATTATTACCTAATAATGACGATGAAGAAACGACAACTACTACAGGTTTTGGGAAACGCCGCGTTAGTTTTGCTTCTATGAATAAAGTGAAGTAAGTAACCGGTTTATCTGAAAGATACGAATTTATCTTGTTTTCCACTTTTCACCTGTATTTCAAATTCGATATCGTTTGTGTACAGAGAATTCGAGTCTGCTGCCGAATGTTTGACTTTATTAAACACTCCAGCTTACGATGAGCGTTTCTCTATATCATCTGACTCTTGTCAATCGTCCGTATTTGGGTAATGTTTTTATCAAGATTATATTATCTTCATTTCATTGTGAGTGGCGTACTGATGACCAGTAACTTATTTTGTAGGTTAACTCATGCTGAGTCGCTCAAAATCGTATCCAAAGAAAATACTGTACGCGATGACTTAGCAGGAGAGGAAGAAATTGAATTAACCGAAACTGTGGGCGGTAAAATATTGGAAAGCTCGATGAAGAGTAGGGGTGACTGTAGCATGGAGTTCACGACTCCTTATTCCGCGATTTCCAAACTACCAGACAACATCCTCCAGTATGAAATCACTAATCAAAATAAATCAGATTTTGATACATCGTGTATGGAGACGACCGACGTGATTACGAATAATCTTTTCTCAGAAACTGGTTGCAGTCAGCTATGTGCAGATTCGAAGTACGGCGAGAGAGAAATAATTTCTGAATGTGAAAATATGGAAATTTCTCCATACCGCGAAATGATGCCTTTGTCGCGCAAATCAATTTTTCACCCTGATCAAAATATTCCGGCTCGAAAATCTATCTTTGATTTACCACCTTCGCAACCTCCTGAATTTGATTTCATCGACAAAGAGAAGAATGTTCGTTCGACAGAAATCACGAACGATGATAGTGTCTTGATGGATGTATCGGTGCCGATTGGAGGAGAAATTGTTGAAAACGTATCGCTCGAAACTTCGACTAATATGACTTTGGAAAGCGCGAACAGCAAACCTAGGAAGTCTATATTCAGCCAATCATTTGATGCATCGAACGTAGAAAGACCACTTCGTAAGCTCTGGGACGCTGAATCAAAAAATAATAATGTACTACCTGCTTATCCCTTCGTTGGAGAGAAAAGGCATAATTCAAGCCTACCTGTAACCAGTCAAACTTCTCGATATGAATCAGCAATGCATAACTCAAGTCTGCAGCCAATGAGTAATCGAACCGCGTATCATAACTCGAGTATGCAACTTGTATCGCAGCCTATTGAACCTAATAATGAAGGACCTGTATTCAGTCAAGCCTCGCAATTTGAACCCGCGCCGCATAACTTAAGTATGCAGCCTTCGAGCAATCGAACCGAGTATCATAACTCGAGTATGCACCTCTTATCGCAAACTATTGAACCTAATAATGAAGGACCTGTATTCAGTCAAGTCTCGCGATTTGAATCCGCATCACGTAATTCAAGTCTGCAGCCACTGAATAATGGAACCGAGTATCATAACTCGAGTATGCAACTTGTATCACAACCTGTCGATCGAACCGAATATCCCAACTCGAGTATGCAATTTGTATCGCAACCTATCGAACCTAATAATGACGAAGAATTAATTGGAATGGACAACTCTTGTGCGAGATTCTTGAGCGAGAAAATTAATAAAACAAACTGTAACGCTACGAATATGCAGTTAGCTAGCCAAGAGATGAATGCGATTACCGAGTCACGAATCGACAACAAAACACGACATGATCAATCAGATATGCGATTAGTCAGTCAAGAAATAAATGCTGTAGTTGAGAACAAGACGCGGTTCGATAGCACAAATATGCAATTAGCTAGTCAAGAAAACCATACGATAGCTGAGTCGCGAATTGACAAGACGCGATTCAATAATTCAAACATGCAGTTAGCGAGCCAAGAAACAAATGTGTCGCGAAGTGACGATAGAACCTGTTTTGACGATTCAAATGTGCATTTAACCGATCATAAAACAGAGTCGAAAATTTCCGATCAAACGCACTTAGAAAATCCGGCTGAAGAGGAATCCGGTACTTCTCCTCTGATCGGACCTGATGGAGTCGAGGGGGAAACATTGCAAACCGTTAATGTGGAAGCGAGTAAAACGCTTCTTGATGTCTCTATGACGCCGCTTACGAGTGGAATTTCGGATGATGGTGTTATGATTGAGGAAAATGCCCAAGAGGAAGCGAATAATGAAGATGAGTTGGTACCCTTTGATAAGCTAGAAACGTCGAACGAAAAGCATGATGAGAATGATGTCAAAAACGAAGTTCAGAAATCCTACAGTGAAAATAATTCGTCTTGTACTAACAGCGATTCGAATTCGCCGCTGACCGTAGGGGTGAACTTCTCCATTTTCCAAAAAAATAAAGAAACTCGAGTCGAGTTTAGTGGTACCATTGATTCGAATAGAAAAGAGAGAAGTAAAAGCATCTCTAATGTTCAAGTAAATATTATAAATAATAAAGCCAAAAAAGAGAATCACAATGTCCAGAAATTAAGATTCTCTATGCCAGCGACCAAGTCTAATTACGAGGAGACGAAACCGCGTGTCTACGCCAGTTTTGTTGATGTTAAGCTGCCGCGCGAAAAAGGGGCTACTTCGAAAGCGTCTCCACATGATATTCAAGACCTCGAGCCGGTTCAACTAATGTCACCAGTTCTGGAAGATGAGTCTGTTGCCGCTGATGAAAAAAGAGAACAATCTCCGGGAGAAAATCGAGAACAAAGTAAGCGAATCATCTTTTGACGAATGATCGTTTATTTTAAGATCTACCAATATTTACTACTTCTTGTAACTTTTATCACGCTCGGCTCCATTATTCTTCTCTTCACTCTTTTTATTTATCCACGGAAATTATGTCCTTATTTGTCCGTTTTTTTCTAACAACTGGTTCTTCACCTCTTATTGAAAATTTTTCGGAGTATGACAATTTTTATCTTTTCTAATTCTACCAACACATTTCTGTTTATAATGTATTATTGAAAAATTTTCATTTACTTTTTTCAGTATGCCCGAAAAAGCGATTAAGTTCTGAAATGTTGATGGGCGAAGGTGAAGAGGATACTACAACAATCAAACGACGTTCAATATCGTCCGCGCGAACTTGCGAATCGGTGCAAGAAATGACGGTGAATCTTGAGCAAAATATGGTTGCCAGCGAAAACCAAGTCGAAAATGTTGATTTACGACAGGTGTGCACGAGTACTCAGGTCACCCAAAGACGTGAATCAGTTGTATACGAAGACCAGTCGTCGTCGTCAGTCATAGCCCTAGAAAAGGTAATCGTCGAAACGTGTTCTAGGCTTGAAACCTTGACTTGTACAACCAGTAAAAATTCGATCATCCAAACTGATCTGAATAACACCAGAACAGAACTCGCGCAGTCCCTGAATGAATCTCGCAATATCCTCGAAGACTTACCCGTAAATAATGAGCTAGATCCGCTTGAAAAAAGCGTCGACAAAACTGCAGAACTGCCCAGTTCTGTGAATAAGTCGGGCAACCAAACACTGAATGAACAAGAATCGGAAGCTAGGCTGCCTGATATTTGTAATCGTGAAGTAGCAGTCGAGTGTACGTCCGAAAGCAAATCTCTCGCTGTCGATGACTTCTCGTCGGATAATGAACCTCTAATGAAAGATCGTTCTCCGGAGCTTGTCAGCGATAACGATACTAATCGATGGTCAACGCAAGTACACGGTACTCCTTGTCATAAACGTTCGACCAAATCTTTAGGCGGTCTATCGGGGCTTGAAGACAATTCGTTGGATGTCAATATCGGCGATTCTTTCTGTCATCGGTCTTCGGATATATGTCCAGTGAATGTGTCAGCCCCAGACCTGCGTGATTATTCTGATGTCGAGCAAGGAAAGAATATAGAAAATATACCGTCCGTTAACGTGTCCAAAGTGAGTTTTGTCAGCGATTGGTTGCAAAATAAAACAGGCAAGCCTGAGATTCCAGGTGTTGGTAAACCGACTAACCTAGTTGACAACCATTCTTCTTCGAGTACGGATAGTAACAAAATACCTTCTTCTGATAAAAGCGCGAGTGTTCCTGGAAATTTGTCGAAAGAATTAAATTCAGTTGAAAATCAGGCGTCCGAAAACCTAAATGAAAATTTGAAGGATCGATCTAATGAAGTCAAGAGAAGTGATCCTTCCCTAGATGTAGGTGTTGAATCTGTTGCCGTCACCGAAAGCTCGCCTTCTAAAGTGATTGTCAGCGAGGACACAAATGCACTCTGTACGTCAACCCCGGAAAATATCGACGTCTCTGCCCACCTCATAGTGGACAAAGAATTGACCCTAAATGAAACACATTTAGTTAGATCCAAAGAAGATACCTCGGTACAATCGACGGAAGATAATAAAAATGTATCTCAGGCACCAGATTTGGGAGCCGTAACGGATGATATATTACCAGCCTCAGTGAACGTAGCCACTCTCGACCAGAGTAAGGTGAATAACGAAATGGAAATCGATACCTGCGATTTGAACAACTCGAACGCCCTCCCTGCTCAGGAACACGTGACCAACCCATTTGAAACAGGAAGTACCGCTCAACCTTCGATTAGTAGCAGAGAAGTGCCGAATGGAACGATAACTCACGAACTTGTAGAAAATGTTGATGAAGACGTTATTCAGCAGACATCGGAAATGGCAGATGTAGTCAACAACGTTGAGCCGTTTGCAGAGAATGAACAAATCAGATCGGATGAAAATGTATACAGCGAAATAGACGGCATCGATGGCGACGAAGAAATTGATCAATTAGAACTGGTACACACTTCCGTCTACAATGGAAACCAGAGTATTGAGATGTCTATGCACGAGATTACAAGTCGTGAACCTTCGATAAATGAAGCAGCTATCGCGAATGTGAAGGAAGAAATTCTGGAAAAAATTCGAGAAGAACACTCAAGGTAATTTTGAAATTCTGTACAATTTTAGATAGAATAGGTATTTTTATTTGCAGTTTTTCCCGAATTAAAATTGAAGCACAAAATTTTGGCTCAGGAGGGGGATTTGCTGGGCGTGTGTGTGAAGACCAACGATAAAAAGAATCGCCCATATTGACCTCCAACAAGTTGTCTTGAAGCCCCTACAGGTCGTCTAAACATTAAGTCGAGCGTTTTCGACAAGGAGCTCCGTGTACTTGCAATCGTTATCGTTGACAAGCTCCGGAGAACGATCTTTCTTTAGAAGTTCATTATCCGACGAGAAGTCATCGACAGCGAGAGATTTCCTTTCGGACGTATACTCGACTGGTTTTAAAAGCTACCTTTAGTGTACAGTAATTACGTCTTTATTTTTTCAGTGGTAATTCAAGTTGGAGATTGTTTTCTGCGTCGTGTGAAGAATGGATTATCAAGTATTCTGATAGTGGTCTTCTTGCTTTGGTCGTGATAGTTGAACCAGGTACAATAAACTGCTCAGCTGCGTTCAAGTTCATTCGAGAAGTCCCCGATGAATGTGAGTATTTTTACAGATTAAGAGAATTTTTCCTGGAATGTGACTACAGTGAAGTAGCACGGAGTATGATTCGTGAAATAGATATTTGATTCGAGTCTAATAATTGTATTTCAAACAAAATATTTACTTGATTTCATTTTTTCCTTACTCAGATCGTGAAATAATGGGGATCGGTCTCCGAGCCCTCAGAAGGAACTGCCAAAAGAAAATGGAAACTACCTGTCGAACAGTCGAAGATCTCCCTTTCTTGTTGAAGTCCGTCACCACCGATGTTGAGTGGATGAAGAATTTTGTTCAAGACTTGTATAATGTCGCCAGCTTCGAAAACGTGCGATTTAAGAAGGGAAGGTGTGTGAACCTGCGATTCTTTTCGCCTTCATGTTGATTATTGAATCGTATACTATTGTGCATAATGTAATTTTCTTTCAGAGCTAAATTCAGCCTAGCGAGTTACAAAAATCTCACCTTATTCGATGTTCGTATCCCTCTCAACAACTTGAGAACGTTATCAGTGGACGATGTTAATGTGGAGGTGAAATTTGGAAACGTTGAGTAAGTACGAATGCAAGTGGTGGACTTACTAGGCATCGTAGTCTAGTAAAATTTTTAATGTAGTCTTTGCAGTGTTTATCGCAGACTTTTTTTTTTTTCAATAGACTACTTGTAAAAAATCAAACAAATTGAGGGTGGTGATGTAGAGAAAAATGACTGCACCTCGTGAAAACTTAGTTTAAGAAAGGTATTGTAGAGATAGTGTGTAGAGTTTCTCTTTAGGGAGGACGCTAGACTAGAAGAAATGTTGAGGAGGAACGAAGAGGCAGGAGTAGGAGAAGACAACGAATAAAGTGTTCGACTGACAGATTTTCAGAGACAAGAGAGGGCCGAGATAAAACTTCCATGTGAAGGCAAAATAATATGACGATCTAATCTTACGACATGGTAGCTTAGTGGTCATCGCTTCCGTTGTGACAACGAGAGGTTGAGGGTTCGTTTCCCGCTTAGGCCAGAAGATTTTTCGTCATAATCAGAGATCGGATTTCGTGGCATTTGGTGTTTTTTCTCCTGAAGGGCGAAATCAATGTGAATCAAAATGAAGTTTTTAGAATCATGATAAATGGGACGCAGGAAAAAAATTATATTTTGCCGAAAATTACCGAAACTGGAATAAATGCTGAAAAATGTCGAAATTATTATCAATCTTAGTTTGCCTATAGAACTGAAAAATTTCATGATAAATTGTGAAGATTTTCTTGAAAAATTACCAAATTTTCGATTTTTTTGAAAAATATTGAATTCGGGGCCAACCAATTCTTGTCTAAGAATTCATAAATTTGGGTCTGAAGCTCTGAGTAATTTTAATTGGAAAAAATCAACGAAATTTACTCTCAAGTGAGGCAGTTTTGATTGAAAATTGATAAATTTTCTGACTACCAAAATTGATTAGCTCTGGTGAAAAAGAAGGTAATTGGTTAGAAATTGAATAATTTTCATCGAGAGTGAGTATATATACTGGAAACGCGTATTTCCCCTTAAAAAAAAAAAAATCCGAATATTGCCGAATTTCTTGATTTTAGTGCCGAAAATCACATGTTTTCTTGCCAGAAAATCCGGTCTCTGGTCATAATTATTTTCCTTTTCTTTCCTGATCTATAGGGTATGTATAATTTTTGATACAGACCATTGAATTTCAATCCATTAAAGATTATGAAAAAGGTCATCGAAGTCATCAACTCTGGTGCTATCTTGATTAAAAATTAAGTATAAGTTTTATTGTCATTTATTTTCAAGTCTCTGGAAACTTTGTCGTTAAAAAAAGTTGCTATTCACCAACTTCACTCACTTATTAATGCTTTTTGGAATTCATTTTAATCCAGGTGTGTTTTGTTGCAGCATTAATTCTGTGCGAAGAACGTTTTCTGAATCGGGCCGTGATTTCAACTTCTTTTCGAGATTTGTTGAGGAGTTAATTAGCATGTTTGGCAGATAATTATTGTTAAACTGTTTTGTTCAGTGAATCTCGATCTTCTTTTCTATTACATGTAAAACTATTTTAGCTATAAAATTAGGTAAAATAAGCATTTTTTTAAAACAGTTTGAAAGTTGTTGATAAATTTAATAGCTTTAGTTTATTATTCGTTTTCTATTGGTGAGATTTTGTTGTTTAAAGAAAAAGAGACCAGGGTTTCCTTGATATAATTGTATTTTAAAGAGATCACATCCCGCTATGGTTAATGTTTCTTTAAACCGTTTTGATCAACTTATTCTACCTACGAGTTTTTAATCTTCATGGTGCCAAACTTTATTTACTGTACATGTTGTATGTATTGTAATATGTAATATAGTATCCATAACATTTGTAATCAATTGAAAGTATTCTTGATTTGTCTATTAATTGAAAAGAATGAACTCAAAGATTTCTTCGATGTTTTATAACTATAATTTTTACACAATAAGATTTAATTTATATATCCTAAAGAAGTTTTTTTTTTTTTTTTTTTTTTTTTTTGTAATTTATTTGACTAGCGATTGCGTGGCGTATAGTTGGTCAAGTTAATTACATCTTAAAACCCAATTCCAAACATTTTGACCAGAATTGATAAAGAAATTTTTTATTCTCATCAAATTTTGAACAATTATACATCTAAATGATAACAAACGAACGTAAAAATTAAGCGAATAAAAGGGAAGAAGAAGTTACCCTAAAACGTAATATTTACTTTTCTACGAACGACTTAGGTCTGTTTGCCATGTAAGACTCGTATACTGTACGAAAATCTCATAAGACTACTTTCGTTATAGTATTAAAGGTTAACATTTAAAATTGGAGTATTACATTTCACATTGTTAGGTACATAACTATTTATACATTTATACAATAATTTCCACATCCATTATTCGAAATTAGTCAACATTGGCTAACTAAGTGTACAAAAACACATACCCTAAGATGATAAGAAAGGTGAAACCTGCGCAAAATATAATCGCGGAGGTCATGCGAAGAATTCGCCGAGACTGAAGTAATTTGAAGATACACCTAAATAGACTCCTGTCTCGTTGGAGATTAGCGATTCCATCATTCGAGGAGACAAGACAACTAAAAAATCTGAAAAGATTCGCGCATCTCATTTTTCTTGAAAAGTTTCGCGATCCAGAGTTCAGAGTGACGCGGGTACATTCGACCTGACAAATATCTTTATTTGAGCATCGTTCTCCGGTCGTAGCCTCATCGTTTAGCTCTTGACAATTCACATACGCACTTTTTAAGCTGTCTTTATCTCGCGAAATCACGTTATGTTTTTGATCACTCGGCTGGAATGGACCATTCGTACAGTTGGGATGATCGCTGGAACCATACGACGATTTTATGCACGCCACAGTGATGTCCACTTCGTTCCACAAAATTTGTTGATTGTTTTGTTCGTGAGCGGATGTGCTCGCGATTTCGTGATCTCGAATGGTCAACGAGAATCGACCGTGATTATCGGGAAGATTAGTTTCGCAATCGCCTACACTATGACGCATAGGTGAGGAAAAAGATTCGATTTTAGATTTGTCGGTCGAAAATTCACCTTCCAAGTGTTTATCGACGTCCGAAACAATTTCGTCGTCGTAATTACGCACCGAGAGAATCGGATTGAAGGTGACTTTTTTGCTTGTTCCATTACGACTGTTAGGACGGTCGCCGCTCGACAAAGAGGAATGATGAGGCGAACTCGAGGTTTCCGAACGTAGACAGGATTTCATAAAGTTTGTTTGACGAGCTCGTCGTCTTATAAAACAATTACAAGGTATTCCAAATGGTTCATGTTTATATTCGCCCGCCGTTGGCATTAAATGAATTCAAATAATCGGTGATGAACGCTAGGCTCGGCATGTATTGGTCGCGCTTCCGCAGCCGCATTGACTCAGATTGATTGAACTTCTTCTAAACGAGAACAGAGGTATCTACTTGTTGACCAAAAAAAAAAAAAAAAAGAAAATAATATGAAAGCTAGTATTTGTGACTTGTACCTGTACCTATAATAGTAAGAGTAGTAGCAGCTCGACGAGAGGGGGATATCCAGGGAAGGCTCTCTTTTCCGTTCGGCAGGGCTGAGTATGAGGTTTTTTTTTAGGACATAGAGAGATCTCTTGCAGGGGAAGGGATGGAGGTGCCGACTGACAAGCAAAAACTCTCCATTTTCGCTCATGTTGCCCAGTCCGTGTCTCCCAATGATCCCGTTCCAGGCAGTAGCATCTTAACGCAATCGAGCGTTGAAATCGTCCATTAGAACTACATCCTTCTAGCTGGGAATAGCGGTGACCAAACTACTCAATTAGTTCTAGAACTTTCTTTTGGACTCGTCGGCCAATCTTAGCGTAAGCGTGCCTGCATGGATGAGGGTCTCTAGTCTCTTTCCTGGCAAGGTTAACTTACCTATGTGTTGAAATTCTCGAAAAAAGCTGAAGAGGGGATGCAGGAGAAAGGTATATCATTCAAAAGAATGCAAGAAATATTCCGCCAGAAAAAGAAAATCGATACACCTGCACCACTATTATAGTGGCTAAACCAAAGGCGTTGAGAGTCGGTAGGTCCTAAATTAAAAACTTTTCTTATCGAAATGATCGCAAAATTTAAGACATTCTGATTGAAACTTTTCTTCTGAGATTTTCCACGAAAATCTAGACGCAAAATTTATCGATTTAAAATAATGTTAGATTGATAGAAAATGGATCTAGGTATACAGGATTGTGATCCAATTTTGATGAGATTCGTTGGTACTCGTGAAATTCTTTATGTACTTATCTTGAAGAATCAATTTGTACAAATAAATTTCGATGGAGGACACCTGCAAATTTTTCCGATTTTCGACCCTCGATCTAAGATTACAGACACAGAAACTAAGTTTTATCGTTGATTATAGTTTCAGGTTGATCATCGTGGATCGAAGAAATGCGAACTTTTATTCCAGTATGATGTGCTTAAGGGAGTAAATGGTAAACAAAATGCGGTACGTACTATCAGCGATGAGAAACGAACGACTCGATTTTGATGAAGCTGCTGATCAACACCACTAGAACACATTAGGACTTCAAATTTTCAAAACAAACTTCGATAATTTCGATTCATCATTTCATTTACAAAAATTTGGTGAAAATAATACTTAACGAAGAAGTTCGATTAAAACTGAATCACGTCGTGAATTTTTCGTACTGTCGTCACTTCTTCCTTTATCATGTTAGGGCACACAAAGAACGATGTTTATACCTAGGTACATATTCAGTATCAGTTCCCTTAAAATAGAAAAAAAAAAGTTTGATGGCCACCTGCCACTTATTTCTCTAAATATTAAGAAAAGCTACAGCCTGTCTTGAACAATGTCGAAATCTAGTCAAAAAAATACATCAAAACTGATCACGTTCAACTATATGACGAAGTATTCTCGACGAGTTTCACGTCTCCGTTCGCAGTTAATAGTGGAAACTCTGTTTTAAAACAGACTGCAGACTATGTAACAGTTCTAATATAGACTGTTTATATTTTTTCAATAGGTACGCATTTTCATTTCTGAAAATTTATTACCGGTATAACTCAATTGTTGTGTGCAGTGAATGGGTTGATAATTTTTAGGGGTCACAACTCTAAAGATTCTTGTAAACAATAAATGAATTAGTAAAACTTGAAGTTCAAAATTTTTCGGGTTGGTACCAGCAGTATTTTTCTCCCCTTTTCTTTTCATTTCCAGACCTATCCAATACTTGAAGAAGAAGGAACAATTACCTGAAAAAAAAAATAATAATGCATCATGGTGTAGATTTTGTTGCAGGCAAATTATACTTGTTCCATATGAAATCGTTTGTGTCGCATGTGCAACCGCTCGTCCTCCATTGTGGAGGGGGTAAGGGTTGTGTACGCATTACTTTTGTTTCTTCCGATCTTTCCGGGTATATCTCCTTAGCAAAACGCCCTCATCTTGACAACCGTCAACTTGCAGTGCATTACCCGAAAAAACTTGGAGCTAAATTGCTCTTAAAGTCTCTTCTTTTGTTTTCATGTCCCTATGCTATGTCTTTTTCCTGCAGAGTGTCGTTTGTATGTGGATGCAAATAGGTAACGAGAACGCTATGGCGTGGTCATGTATTTGCCTCTAACATTTGGTGTCTATCTTCTTCTCCATGACTGTGGCTGCACACACATACACTTACTCCCACAGAGTAAACAGAGTTTGTCCGAGAGAGGTCGAGACACGGGCATCATTGAAATTCACAGTTTAGGGTTCGCCTAACGCAGTTAACCGAGCGGTGAATCTGCAACACTCAACAATTTCTGTAGTGTACAGCTGTATGCAGAGCTTGACGCGCACTCAACGCGTTAGGCGAACCTAAACTACGAATTTGGATGATGCCCGCATTCGTTAACGTTATAAGTATAAGCGAAGACAACCTCTGTTTACTCTGTGCTCACTCCTCTTTGGAACTGTTGGCTACCAGACTACTCGGATCAAGCGCTTCATCAACCACAATCTTTTGCAATGACCGACTAAGCTTGCCCTACTCACGTCTCCACGCCTTACACTCAAATAATGTGTACTGTGGCCGAACATTACCGCCCTTAATCGCAATGCGAACACGTGCCTCTTCAGCTTTTTGTAACTTCTCATGAAGGTACTTGTTGAAGCAGCCTTGACCGCTTAACACCTATGCTGACTATGGTCTCGGTTACACACGGGGGTTATACCTAGTTCGCTCCGAGCAATTCTCGATTTAGAGCACCTGGCTTTCTGCTTGACCCGTGTAGCTTCTTGGTCAGTCTTTGTCGTCGGCGCTAACTTGGCGCAACTCTCCGTTGGATCTTTTCCATCTCTTTCTTTCTGTATCCTATATTTACAGGAGGATCGACAATGCGATACTCATCATGATCCTTCTTACTGCTTCTCTCGGCTCTTCTAGGTTTACATCAAGTCTACATTACCCGCCTTTTTCGTTGCCATCAGAACATAGTCCCTGAAGCTCAGTTTTGAATCAAACCAGAGGTGCGGATACTCGACCACCTCCTTGATCTTGATTTTCACACGTTGCAGGCGAAAGGAGTATGGATTGAGCTTTCAACGGGTCGTGAATAATGAGGCTTCCATTTTTCATAATGTCCTTACCGACCCCTCACCCAATTCCAGTAATGTCAGTCCAGAAAGTCGAGTTGTCCCCCTCATTGATGGACTGAGAATCTCGAAACCTCGATCTAATCCAGAAATCTTTGACGTTGAGTTCTACTTAGCATGAGATTGCTAGGCTTCGTTCCCGCGACTTAATCCAGAAATCTGCGAGGCCGAGTTTCAATTCCCATGTCCCAATGTTTATGCCGTACTAGCTTCAAACTCGGCCTTCATGGGAAATCCGCGAGGCCGAGTTGCCTTCCTTATACTAGGCTATATTAGGCCTAGCATGTAGCATACTCAGAAATCTGCTATAGCCATAAAGAGAAAAAGAGAGGAATGTTGATCATGTCACGAATTAATGACGTCACCGACAAGTCCAAGCTGATGACGTCACAAGGTGGTTCTAACAGGTTAATGTCTCAACTGTGCCTCTATCCGCTATCGACAATTCACCAGTTTGGGACTGGATCTCTTTAGCAGTATCGGCACCCCAGCCGTCTATCGGAGATCTGCGACTCCAATTCTATTGAAAATCGGCGAATCCAAGTTTGAGTTAATTTTCCCCCCAGAAAATTTGCAAAGAATTCTTGACTTGGTCCAGAATAGTTGGCTTATTATACCAGATAACGAAGGAGGGCGAACGATTGGAGCGGGTGAGTCCCCGAAAGCCAGTTAGCTTAAAATATCTATATTAGACGTCACAAAGAGGTTTGATCTGGTTGATATCTTCACTGTACCTTTATCCGCTATCGAAAATTATTTTTTCTTGACTGGTAGCTGGATCGAGCAATCATAAAAAGACATTAAAAATGATCTTTATTTATTTGGCTACGCCAGTACAGTTTTCCTATTGCGAGTTATAGCCTGGCCAACTCGATCCAACGCCTCACCGTTTCTAGGGTCTGGTTCACCCTGCTCCTCATCGCTATAGTTAATTTGGCAATGCGTGTCCGCGAAGCAGATAAGCTTAAAGCCTAAATGGCAGATCCACCTTAAAGATCGCATTAAATGCGACGCACCATAAGAGCGGCCCGAGGACCGACACCTGCGGCACTCCGTGAGTGGTTGGGCGCTTTACTGTACCAGCAGACGTCTCTGCTTGTATTCTAAGAAAGCAAAGAATTGCCTACATACGAGTATATTGCTATACGTCATTTTGTGGACCTCATCAACCTTCTCTACAATTTTTCCCTACCTAGTAGAGTCATTTGCCTCTATTTTGCCCCTTGGAAATCTCAACAATCATTTACTCATTCTCGGAACGTAATGCAGAATTCAATAAATAAATTTTAGAAAAATATCTCTCGTACAATCGCCTTGTTTAGTTGATATGATTTTCACTCAACTACGCATAAATAGGTACCTATGTTTTTTGAAGATGCTTCTGACAAGTCTTCATTACCTTGTTGACATTGATTTCTGCAGACAAGATCGAGTAATTTTTTCGATTTTGCTCTGTGCGTCTGCTGTTAGTGCACCTGTGTAATCAATTGAAAGTTACAATCGCATCGATATCAAAGATTTGAAACTCTGCTGAAGAGGCTTCTCTGCTTAAAAACTTGATAAACGCTCAAAATAAAATCAAAGACTGGTGTTTCAAGAGGAAGTTAGCAAAATAAATTTAGAGATTTGCTGTAGGTAGTATTTCATCTTATTTGTTTTGAACATGAACAAATTGTTTTTGGTATGCATATATTCTGGTTTACAAAGGAGTCTCTTCTTTTGTGAGGCAGTATTGTTAGTTCATCATAAAACATCAAATTTATACCTCAAGCTGAAAGAAGGTGGGTCAACGCTTTATTTTGCTATTGTATAATCTTCATACTACATAGTATAATTAAATGGCCAAGAACTTTTTCTCCATCGGGGAAAAGAGTCCAAATGAATTCGTGCCGGGACTTTGCTCCTTGTTGGTTGAATCTTTTGCAATCTACTAAGATATGCGCGGCAGCTTTGAAGCTTCCTTTTCATTTGCCGCTAAGTAAATCGTCCAAGAAGAGAAATTCATTTCAAAGCACGTCTTCTTCACTTCGCCGTCCATAATTCCTTGCGATCTTGAAAATGATACGAGAGTCTTTAGGCGCACAACTTATGAATTTCATATTTTGTGATTTGTAATTTCCTCGAGCCTACCTCTCATATAGTGACATCTGACGTTCTTTTCCAGAATTCACAGGGCAGGATCCATTTGAAACACTGTCGTACGATGAAAGAAAACTCGTGTGCGATGAATTTTTGCGAACAAATGTGTATCATCTGAGTACGGAAAGTCTGCCTCTGCCAATTAGGCGGCCGAAAATGAAACGCGACATGCGACCGGCTAACTACCAAATTTTAGGTCGTAAAATTGGAGTTCCGGAAAACTTATTGGGATATCGCGAGAAAATGTTAACAATCAATTCCACACCTACTGCAATTAGAGCTTTTCCGTGCGCCGTTTCCCGTACATATATATTTTATCTAACCTACGGTTTCAAATTCGATTACCTATTTGTAATTGTCAAGTTGGCCGGCGAAGACGACCTAACGTCGCGATTGTGGGCTGTAATTACGCCCGAGCCTGTATTCTACAGTTCCGATGTTTACCGACGTGATTATTTGAACGACTACTTCTGGAATTTCGTGACAAAAGGTAATAAACGATTCATTATTAAAGGTCGACCTACACGTTGGACTATGTGCCAGCGTTCTTCAAAACTGCTGCGCTTTTTCAGATGATTGAACTGTACCTATTTCTTCCTTATTAAAAAGAGTAATCAAGTGGGAAACCTGCTTTGTCTCAGTTTGAAAATCGAAACTTCTCTATGATCCTGAACTCATATTACGTAGCCTCCATAATATACCTCCTTTCTCTTCACTCAAAATTTTCCGAAGTCTCGAGACTCTATAATGATATTATCATACACAGGCAATGATGACGTCCCCCCACTCCAGTGTAGCCACCTCCTTGAAGATGTCACCCTTCGTCTTCTGTAGGGATTTAAGACAAATATTTTTTAAATTCCTGTCCATTTCTCAAATCAGTCATCTTTCCCTTGTCGATATTGAGAATCCTCCACTGGCCCGAATTCCATTTCCGCAGTGGGTTCGCAGAAGACTAACGAGCTGTATATCTTTGATAGAATGATTTTTCCGCACTCATCGCAGTTGAAAGTGTCTCAGGGAATATATATCCATTGACCCGGATCTGTGTGGTCGACTCTCGTAGATACCTTCTGTCTTGTGGCATATCTGCCTGGTTGCCGTGTAGTTTATCTCGGGAATAAGTTTGTACTGCTATCATATTCGTATCAATGATCGATACAGACGATGACATTGAATATGTTGTGTGTAGGCGATGGTGATGCAGGGGGGCCTACGCGAAAGTTCCTCGCCTCCTACCGTGGTTTGTGTATAGCTCTAGTCTAGCAGCACGGGCTGATAGAGAGCCTGAGCGGCTTGGTCAGTAACTCAACTATAATGGACTGCATCCTACTATAACTGTTGACGTCTTCCACTGCTGCTCCTTAGGATAGGTGATGTGTCCCTGTCCTTATCCGGTTCAGTTAGCCCATCTTTTACGTTGATCGGATCAAGTACTTGCCTCAGTTAAACCCTTTGTGCACTCAATCGTCGATCGATCTAACTTCCCGCCATGATTGGTTACCACGATCTTCCATTAGGTTACTCGACCTTACAGGGATACTTGGTGAAGGCGAGTGGAGAGATAAGGGTAGTCAAAAACTAATACATGTCTTTGCTTAAAAAATTTTTCAAATACCTTGTATTTTTCAGATAGTGAAACCCAAAGCATTGACAACGATTGCCAAGTTGAGCCAGAACCGATATATTTTGAGCTAGGAATTTGGTTTGACCGCAACTTCCTTCCTAACGGATGCCCAGCAAAAGAAATCAAATTGGTGGTACCAAAGAGTATGGAGTTTGAATCGTTATCGGATTATCAACACTTCCTCTTGTGTGCTTCAGTCGGTAACGAACTCGAGGATTTTGCAGAATTTCACCTCGATGTGCAGAAAATAAACACCGTTGCAACGACGAGAGGCGTACGTAATTTAGAAAAAGCAATCATCAAGGATGACGGCAGTCTCTTGGTGTACGCCGAGAGCTTACCATGCGCGATAAATCGAGAATGGGGCAATCCTCAATTTTATTTGCTACGCGATCCCGGGTTATCAGCCGCTGTGTTCGTTTTAAGACCAAGGCAAATCGAAAAACATGGGGAAGTACTTTGGTTGGAAGCTAGGATGGATATGGTAGTGGCTTTATTTTAATTACCTCAATAATGAGAGTATATGAAGACTCGTTTCTGAAGCTATCAACCCTTCTAGTATGAAAGAGAGTGACCTGGACGGACTGATTGAGGAAAATCCAGCATACGGTTGTAAAATGTTTCGGAAAGAGCTTTAATTAACGGATGACCTAGATTTACGGAGCTAGAAAGAAGAGTGTCAAGAAATACATAAATAAGATTTCATAATTTCATTTCCCTCGTGAATCTACCAAGTTTGAAATTGGGGAAGATTGTTGTAGTGGTCTTCTCGCTTTTGGTACGTAACATTTGGTCAATATTTATCTCGCGAAATTGCTGGCGACGTATTTTATACCAATCGAGGACGAAGTCTTACCCAACCTTCATGTTCTCTTGCTACACCTTTTTGTAACAAACGATTTTCAAATCTAGGTAGGTAAGAATCGTTTCCAAATGGTCGTGGGTGACTTCCTGACCAGTAAGATTTTTGTGTCGAAAAATTTCTCCTATGCTCATAGTCGTTAGTTGAAGTACGTGAATGATTTTCTTGTCTCGATCCAGGATAAAATTTTCTTGTTTCTCGTTGCCTATCTCGTGTCACAGACTTATTAGATTGAATATTCTGAGATTGATCGTTCAGTTTTTGTCCCTGTTGCAGATTGTATGCTTCATACCTACGCTTCTCTAGAGTAGACTTTCTCTTTCTACGCCTTGGGGGATAATTCGTTGAAACTTGTTGGCTCACTGTTGCTATTCTATCCTTGCTGTCTACTGGTGCTTTTTTATAGTAACAAAACTTTGCGTACAAATTAAAAGTCTTTTTAAATGACTTCTCGTTGTACTCGTTTTTTTTGAGTATGTAAGCACACCGTTCACTTCCAGCTGATATGATAGCATACTTATCGCTACATCTGATGACCTCAGCTTCAAAAATGCGGTACGTCACTTTCTTAAAACCTATATGATGGATTTCTACATTCGGCAAGCATTCTCTCAAATCGTTTTCTTCGATAACGCGTTTGCATAAGTGTATGAGAAGGTTAATGTCTCGTCCATCAAATGCCAGCGGTATGACTGGTGTTTCTGGAAGAATACGTAAAGTAACTCGTTTTTCTGTTGATTCGCGCCTGAATTGTATCAAGTATTAACTTACTTATGCATCTATATCTGTCGATAAATCTTTGTTCGTGTTTCCTCATATCACTTTTCTTGTAGAATTTACTAAACTTATAGATGGAAAATCCAAAAAGTATCATAACCCCTAACAGTAATTCTACAAGAAGCATTTTAAAACCACGCGATAATTTCCATGTACACCGTACTCGTCGGCCCAATGTGACGATGAGCAAATATCTAAAATTTTTCCACTATTGAGACTTCAAAAATGCAGTATCGACTTCAAAATAAATACACTTAATGTGTTCACGGTTTCATGTAATATTTTCTCCGCGTAGATTCCGTTTATCAGATATTTTGGAGACGTAAATTACTATCGAATACGCAGTTACAAACGATTGTTTAACCCCGTGCTTTCTTACGACGCGAGGCTCTGAACCCCCTTCCACCTCGTACCTCTTGAACCACGAGCTAGAATAAATGAGCGGTATTAGTATGAGTACTTGAATAAGCCTCGATAAAAAGAATGCGCGTGAATAAAAAACGAATAAGCTACCGATTTTTTACTGCCGAACAGATTGAGTAAACAAAGACATAACAAATTTCTTGCAGGTTTGATTTGGTATTTCTATGTTCAAACTGTTCTTTGAATCTAACGAATGAGCTTTCAGGTGCAGTGAATTTTCGGATGAAGTAAAAATATAATCCTTCTAACTTCATCATTCAAAGACCCTGTAAAGTAGTTTCATATTCCGAGTCGACTAAAATCGAAGTCATTTTTGAGTCGATTTACTTCCGCCCTATACCGAACACAAGTCCACTCAAAATGACTGGGAATCGCCACAAAATCAACCGTTTCTTTTTACCATCGATTCATGGTCCTCGCCGAAATTGAGTAGTAAAACACAATTAAGGGTCTCCATGGTTCTCGATACATACCAGATTATTACGATACGCATTCTGTCTGCGAGTGGTGAAGTCACCGAACAAACAGAA
Source organism: Aspidiotus rigidus (assembly GCA_035079385.1). Taxonomy (NCBI): domain Eukaryota; kingdom Metazoa; phylum Arthropoda; class Insecta; order Hemiptera; family Diaspididae; genus Aspidiotus; species Aspidiotus rigidus. The sequence continues at coordinate 47,973 of JAVHKY010000002.1, read as the reverse complement.
TGCTTTTAAGGGGGTGACTGTACATCGACTCCAGATCAAAGTTGATTTAAAGTCGACGAGCACACATTCGCAGAAAGCTAGGAAACGACTGTTGATTGACGCAACAGAGTAGTCGATTTTAGGTCGATAGAAAAATTTGGGGAAGTCAACTCGAAATCGACTTCAGATTATTATCGATTTAAAGTCGACATATGTATAATTGAACAGAGAACTTATAAATCGATTTGAAATCGACGCAACAGAGCAGTTAAATTTCAGTCGATAGACAATTTGACGAAAAATCGACCTAAGGTGGCAAATAAGTTGAAACGGCCGTATTGACCTGATATAAACGTCGACGTGTGGTCGATTACAACAATATGTTGACCCAATTTCAGCCAGTAAAGAAGTAAACTCTGTCGATTATTGGCCGACGCTGGGTAGCGACCGAAAATCGACGTCAAATCGACGCTGGGCACATCAAAACACCTAACCGAGGTACAGTCGAACGTTGGACGGTGTAAATTGCTCCAGGGTACTTGAACCACTTTTTGGCCTTTTAATAGACATCGGATGGCTCCATCTACCCCAAATTGTTTTTGCTCAAGAGTAAAATTTTTCTAGATGAGGAAGCTTTTGGCCTCTTTTTCCTGAGGTACAGATTTATATGAATGCTTTATGGAAAATGAAAAGAAAATTTGAACTTTTTAATTCCTTTTTCAAATGTAGGACTTTTCCCGTACATCTAATTGCATACTCATTTGCCTGATTCTTATTATATTGGCACTGGCTTTACATTGATCTTGTGGAAAGAGAACTAGAATGCAATTTTATTGCATATTTGAATCCTCTGTCATAAGAACAGTTTAGAGCTGATGACTGCATTTACATCATTTTTCTGTATTTTAATGACGTCACTGCTCGTTGTTGACGTTATTCTACAACGAAACGCAAAACTTATATGCAAGCGCAGCCATCAGTTGGAAACTTACATTTCAATTCATGCATGTTGTCATCCCAATTCAAGACTGAAAAGGGAATTCGACAATTGTAGCGTTGCGTGGAAAAAGAGCTTCCGTCCATAAGAAATACATTAGACGGAGGCCCTTTTTCCACGCAGCGCTACAATTTGTACCGTGCAGCGCCAGCATTCACTACTCATATCAGCGAGCAAAAGGTGAACAGTTTGACACAGTCATGGAGCAAAATTTCGAAATTCAGGTACAAAAGTAGTCGTAACTCATAGGAGATTTCATTTCCAACAAGTTTTATTCTCTCTAATTTCTTTGAAAACGTCTCATTTTTTGAAATATCTCTAATTAAGTGAGTACCGGTATATTGGTTTTTAGGGAAATACAATTGGTTGACCTTTTGATTCTTGTAGCACAGTGGGGGCACGCTCTAACGGATACACAGCCTGAACAGCGTATTCTCAATATTGTAGTAATTTCCCAACTTTATAGTCAATCAATCATGCACAAACCGCTCCATGAGTGGACAGACGGTATCCAATGTGTGATCCAGGGAGAACGGCTGCTTTTGAGGAGGGAATGGTGGTAAGTGTAGATTGAATGGAGCAGATCAGCGCAGCTACAGTATTGAATATAAATCAAAGAGAAACAAAGATGATGGTCTTTGATCGTCTCAACAGTAAGCTAGAAATGACGAAGATGGTGGTTTATTGTGCATCTTTAGAGCGTTGACAGGAACGAGAGTATATCCGAGACGAATATCAAAAGAAGTATGGTGCGTAATATGTGTAGCAAAGACAGCCATGACAAAGTTAAATTTTAATTGGAAGAAGAAACACCACTTAGTCATACAAGGTTATTTTGAAAGTGGATCTTGAATTAAGTCCTAATCGAAAAAGTGAAAATTCAGGCTCTTGATTTTTGAAAATGAACCTCCATTTTTAATTTGTCGCTCATTCTCAAAAACGGAATTACGTTTAAAACGAAAGTAAACAAGGTCTGAAGAAGATACTTGACGCTAGTGACGTTATTGATGAACACTCACACTTGTGAAGAAAAGAACCCTCATTTTGTCAACTTAGCGCGTGTCGCATGCCTGCACGGTCTCAAGACGTTTATTGCAAGCTTTAGGGAGCCGGAGGCCTTGGTAAAGCATCCTCCAGATACGCGCACTAGTTTCGATTAATAATTCGGACCAGACATCCGAGAGGAATATGAGCGTTACGCTGGTTTGGTTAGGTTAGGTGGATGGAACTTTTTTCATCAAAATTCAAACAATTATATTTCACCCTTTGAAATTTGAAATAGTATTGCTCCCTGATTTCCTCATCAGTCAGCAGTATTCAGTCATTCACAGAATTACCGAATGTTGAACAAAAGCGACATGACAGACCTTGGACGACAATGAGAGATTCAGATCAGTGCTGATGCTTGCGTTAACCAATCCAAATGAGGACCTATGTATACAAAGGGTGTCCGTATTATCATCAATATATTTCTTATGGTACGTTGAAAAGACGTCCTAGACGGATGCCTTTCCTACAGATAGCTCCTCAAATGGAAGGCATAGCAGACTCAGAGGGCAGCAGGTTAATAGAGCAGAGGCAACAAGCTAGCCTTAAGCTTTAAGCCGTAAATATCAGCCTATGATTTCAAGCCTTAAGTTATTACTTTTGTAAGTTGTAAATTTTTAAAGCTTTTTATTTTCAGTTTTTCTAAGCTCTAATGGGTGCCAAAATAATTTCTCTTTGTTTTCATGTTTATTCAACAAAAAGGAGATGAAAAATCGAAAATGAAAATTTATGCTTTGAACCACAAGTTTTGAGCCGTATAAGCAGTGAAATAGCAGCTTTAAGCTGAAGCTGTATTCTGGTAAGCCATAAGTTTCAAGTTGAGCAACGAGTGCTCATCAAATTTAAGTTTAAGTCATAAGCTTAAGCTTCATTTTACAGCTTGACACCCCTGTAATAAAGACTTTTCAATTATGAAGTCAGTCTGCCGTACAAATAATGATCAACGGACGTGCCGGTATGGTATAGTGCAGGAAGGTTGTCAAAGCACGAGTGATATAGGGCTATTTCTCCTAATCATAAGCGCTGCACCCTTGTCAAACATTGCACGTATTTGTACGGTAGCAGTGGAAGTATATGAGATGAGTATGGCCTTTGAATTGGCGGATGTAAACAATTTCCTCGCTAGTAGTTTGATGAAGAATTCAGTGATGTCACGTGATCCAGAAAACTTCTAGGAAAGTAAGAAAGTCCGGGGTAAAGCCCAAAATTAAACTACGAGAAATACAGTATAGGTAGCTCACGAACCAGATTTACATCATACTTTGGAATCTGAAAAACTATCGATTATGCAGTCGCCTCAACGACATCATCAAAAGTCTTTTCTGATTACTACCTATAAAGACTTTCAGTCTCATTAATGAAGAGCAGTCGTCCTTATGTATTAATGTCAAGCTTAGGTTATAGCGAACGAAGTTTATTTATATTCATGTAATTATTTTCGTATCGTTATCATTAAAAAATAATATCTTCGACTAAAAAAAGAAAGGGAAAAAAAAGTCAAGACGTTGATATCTGTGGTGAAACATTCGAACTGAAACCTCACTAGATTTTTTTTTTTTCTTTCACTAAGTTGATTATTATACAAAGGAGTTGATATCTTGATTGCGTACTTCAAGCAAATGAGGATACATATACACATATAATTATGAATAAAAAGTTTCAGAAAGTAGGGAGCAACATTTGCCGGTTGGCTTTCTTTTGCTTTATAGAATGAGCCCTCACATTTTCTGCAACATTTCTTCAATAAACGAGAAAAGTTTCCAGGCCTACGAGAGCCGACTGTGAGCATTACGCCGAAATACGGATACGCTATTTTATTTATTCAAGGAAGTACGTAGCGTATAAGGAAGGGGAAAAAAAGTGCAGTATACGTAAAATAAAGTATGTAAACTTTGATAATAAAATTAAATTACTATTTTGATCATTTATAAATTTTTCTTGACAGTCAACGCTTATCCACCCTCAGTCTTAGACAGTCGATCTTCGCGGAGAGTAGTTTGCGACCTAATTTTTCGATTTTCAACAACTCTGCCGTGAAAAATTTTCCTCAAACTTCTCTACAACTTTCTCTCGAGTTTTATACGTTTCTAATGATCGACTAACGTTGAAATGTAGCGTCACTTATTTTCCTCTTGTGCGAGATGTTATAAGAGCTGTTGTCTCGGCTGTTGCATGAGGAAGGGACTTGAAAAAGACTTATTTATATTATAAGGGTATCGAAATAGGGGCTATTTGGACAGAATGCACAGGAACCCTCGGACCTACTCGAAGAACTGCGAGCTGTATTTGTACCTATCTATGATATCAAGGAGAGCCTTATTGACGTTCTTCAAGCACGTTATACGAACAGGGTAGGGGGCACTAGGAAAAATATTGACCACCAAGCTATGTACGAGGCGGTAAAATTCCGACTATTCAACTGTTTAGAAAGAGGGCTGTTCTAACCTACTTCAAGGAATAGGAAAAATTTCCACCTACGAGCTTGTTTTCGCAAAAGAAATACATTTTCAAAGTTTCTGCGACAGTTCTACAACAGTCCGATTGATGACGCGAAGAAAGATCTCGAAAAAATTTTTAAGATTTATGAGATACTGAAACTTGGAAAAACTGCGAGGTCTTCGTAAAAAATGTTCGTACGAGCACCTCAGGGATTTTCGGTATCCATCACGCAACAATAGAAAACTTCGAGAGCGTCTGGGTTGACGTAGTTTTTTTCGCGTCTTCTAACATATATTTGTAATATTTACTCGTATTTCGTATCAAAAAACGAAAATAGAAAGAAATTTCCATCTCTCTGGGTACTAAACGTGAGCTATTTTTCCGAAAAATATTCGGAAACTTTTCCAACAGTTTAATATTACAGTACAGTACGTACTTTTGGAGAAATAGAAACCGTATAGCCAAGGCGGTATCCAACTGGCACGTGTTACGTTCGGTAAAGAAAGACTTCCTTGGAATTTTACCGATACGTTTCTAAACACTAATGTCGTATGCGATTCGCCATTAGGTTGAGAAAAAAATTGAACTAATCAATTTGCGTGAGATTAATAAGCCTTATTTCTTACTCGTGCTGCAATTGCGGTGGTGTCTTCAGAAATTCTCTCTGGGGGACCAAAAATTGTCGAGGAAAAAATTTCCATTGAGCAAAAGAGAAAAAAAAGCCTTATTGGTTAGTTGAAAATTGATAGATTTTACAGGTTTTTAGAGGTCTTCAAGGTGGTTATCTCCGATCCCTCCCCCCTAAAATGCCATCATGCGCTTTTATTTGTAATTCACAACGATAAGCAAAAAAGCTGAGTTTTCAGCTCTGTAGACTTCCAGTTGAGAAGCTCGCTAAAGGAAAATCTCCTACCGAAAGTTAATTAGTTCCTTTTGATGCTGTAGGTCTCTTCCCTAGCATTCCGTTACCGTTGCAAGATCTACGAGGTTAATTTTCACCCGCCCCTCATGGATGAATTCGAATCTCTCCTCAGACTCCGCCTCAAATCTAACCTTATCCTGCACTAAAACGATTGACGTTATTACGATACTCGTCGTTGGCTGTGTCGTCATAATAATGATCTATTAATCATGTCGTAGGTTACGAAACAGTAAATATCTACTGAAGGCTCTCTCTGAACTTGATCTGGCCTAGAAAAATTCCTATAATCTAATCTGAACAAATTTCTATAATATCTAGTTTAGACAAATCCTTCTGACTTCAGTTGATGACGCTTGAAAGTCGAAATTTTTCAAGTGCACCCGGTCCAAAGTCGAACGTGGACGCGACGGGCTCGGCTCATAGAGTCAACAATTCTGTGAGTTCCCTCGAGTCCCTGTCCCATCATCATATATAGCTTGAGAGTTGAAACTTTGCAAGTCCCTTCTCATCATGATGTATAGCATGGGAGTCAAGATTTATCGAAGTCCCATAACGTGACCTCACTAGGTTGATGACGTCATCAAAGTCGGACGCACTCGTGATCGCGGAAATTTCCTGAAAGTGTCCCCCAACAAGATATATAGCGAGTTTCCCTGTAATAATCTGAAAAATAATGGCGAAGAGAAAAAATGTTTCTCATTAAGTGTTAGACGGAACATACAAAAATCTACTACTTGAAATGAGAATTCAATTTTTATACAAAATGAAGAACTTGTAAGGGTGGAAGTCATTTGCCCTGGTGAACACTAATGTTGTACTGCGCGAGAAAATATTTGATAACTTGAGTTGGAGGATGGGTGATAGGAGCCAGAGACAAAATTGTTACTCAAATAGGACAGCTAATTTTCTGCTACGCACGATCCAACCACAGAAGCGCTCTCCAAATGTAATGGAAGTGTACAGCGCTCCTTGTGGAATAATTTACAGCGCGGGAATTAAACAGGATTTTTAGCAAGCAGTAGCAAGAAAAATAAAAAATATAATTAAAAAAAAAAAAAAAAAAAAGACGCGCAAATGAATCAGATTTGGGCTTGTGTCGGCCCGTGTGTACAAGTGTGATCAAAAAAATGAGATAGGTAACAAAAACTCAATTCCTTTTCTTGTTAAAGACCGCCATATTTCAAGTGCCTTCAGTGTGTGCTAGCGATCCTACAACTGCGAGAGCAGAAGGGTTAGACTTTGTTCGTTTGTTCAAAATGTAAAATTTATAATACTAAAGAAAAATATGTCCAGATGTCAGTCGACAGGATTCCAGAAAAATCACTTTCTCTTTTTCATTATTCTCTTCATTGGGAACAATAGATTAGTCGGACAAAGAAAACCAACAGTTTTTGACAGGATAAAATTTGCCAGCGTTACTTATTGCGACCCATTATTCATCAGACTCGGCAGAGGGTGATTTCCCAGCTGCCTTTACAATTAGACTTATGATTGGTCGAGAGTTCCGATAACAGAGCCGTATCCCTTTGGAATTTCACAATTGGAGCTTATCTTTCTTTGTTCGTCACAGGTACCTTTGTGATGACTCGTGAATCATCAGTTGTCGTTGTCGGTGCAGGAAAATTCGATCAGAGGGTTCAGTCTGTGCGTTTCCGTCATTAGCGGTGGTAGCTTGTAAGTGTTGTTGAAATTTGAATTTTTAGTGCTCGTAACCATGTTTGCTATCATGAGCGTACATTTATAAAGGAGATGGAGTCCTACCTCTAATTAAAATTAATTTAGTGAGTCATTTTTTTCAAGCTATAATTTATATCGCATTGTTTCCTGTGTTAATTTTTTTCGAGAAATTCGTTCTATATATTATGCGTTTGTGTGGTGTCAGTGAAATAAATTTCATCTTTGCATTTATGTGGCGTTATTATACCGATTTTTTCTCGTAAATTTATTTTTTTGAAAGAGCTGGTGATCATTCAGTAATATTTTGCTTTATACCGTAATTGTTTGTTTTTTGTAATGACGTATGATGTGCTACAATACTTACGAATTTATATGGAGGATAACTGATGATGATGTTCTAATATCAGGTAAGATTATGTATCCAACAGGTACTGTCTTGTTTTTGTTATGTACGCAACACTAGCGCTGCCGTACAAAGTAGAATGGACGTATCTGCATATCCACGATCTGCAGAGAAGAGATTCTTCAACCCTACCAAAAATACCTCTTTTTCTCACCGTTGATGTGCAGATACGTCGATTCTATTTTGTACGGCAGAGCGCTACTTAGTACACGCAACACTAGCGCTACTTAGTACAGTTACAAAGAATACAATTTTGTAAATTGTTACTATACTCTGTTCACGTTGAGAAAGGATAGAAAGTAGTACCTCGAGAACGGAACGGTAGATTGAAATTACCTGGAGCCTTCCGTTCTCAAGATACTACTTTCTATCCTTTCTTAATGTGAACGGAGTATACAATCATGATACAAAAAAATGAGGCCATCTTTCGGCTAGAGAAAGTTAAAAAATTCACTTAAAAGAATGGTTCTTTCTGAAATTTGTAGCTTATAATAAATTGTTTGTTCGAGCCAAGTTTTATCTTTCTACAATGCGATTCATTCTTTTTCTATAATTTTTTAAAAATCGCCAAAAGACTTTGTGTTAAATCCAGTATTTGATTTTCAAGAGGAAGATGCTAGATAAGAAAACTACCATTGAGTCTTGTCAGACTTGAGACAATTTTTGACCCTGATTATATTGAGAACGTAGCTTCATATATGAGGGAAAAAGGGCTTAATTTTTTATGATGCTAACTAATAACTTATTCCTTAAATTTCTTCTACTTCCAGGTTTGGTGTGTTCCGGTTGGTAAGTGATTCAAAACTTCTCTCATTGCAAGACAAAGATTATTGAGTGATGAAATATCTAGTGCGAGAAATTGATTGAAAACAAATGATTTCATTTCATATAATGCTCTACAAGTTCAAGCTTAATGTTCACGTTTATGTTCCAGTTTAAAAGTTGTATTGTGAATTGGTACCTAATTGGTGAGTTGATTTTCAATATTGGCAACCATTGCGTTGATTTTTGACTATTAATCAGTGAATTTATTGCATTTGTTACTTAATTTTTTGAAATGTGCCTGCGTCCAAATGTGTTTGTGAAAGTGAGACTGATATGTGGGTGGAAGTGTCTGGAAGAAAGGAGAGAGGAGAAATATATTTTTGAGAGACGCACACATCATGTTTTACGCGCTTGTGCAGTGGTTTATATTTCTGTTCTTATTCATTGTGTTTGTGATTGAAGAAAGCAACATCAAAAGCTACCTACCTAGTACTTCAAGTTAAATTTTTCCAGTGAGTACCTACAATTTTATAGGTACTTTATTGTTTAATACCTATATCTACATTGATTGTTCTTCCTTTTTGTAAGTAACTTATTTCCCTAATCCCAGATTAGAAAAAAATAGTTGATTCTTAAAAGCCCCTTTTCCATGAACTTCTAACTGCAAATATTTCAGGTATTTAAGTCTTCTCTTATTTTGAACTGAATTGGTGAGTAAAATGTATTAAGTACGTATACTTTATTGCTGATGATAGGCAACTTGCATTGTGAATTTTACCTCTATTTGTGTGCAAGTATAGTATTCAATTAGATCAGTGGAGGATATTTGTCCTAGATTGAAGAGAAAGAACAGAAATTGTAGAATCTTTTATTATACTTGAATTGATATACATTTGGTCATTTGGAAGAGGGGACTGCATTAAGTTGGTATGGTATATTGATCACCATGAGGTGTGAGTATGTATCAGGATGAACTTTATATGATGGGCGGCGCGAGGTGAGCTTTACATGCTGGGAGGCAATGTGGGACTTGAAATTTTTACAGATGGCCTAGTATGAACCTAGTTATGAGATCAATAATTATATAGACCATTTGTAATTTGTATATTCATTATTATGTGTGTAAGTTATCAGGATAAGTTTTAAATACTGGGAAGCGATGTGGGACCTCGAATTTTTATAGATAGCTCAGTATAGATCTATTTATATTATCTTTATATTATATATTGATATAAATATCTGGAGAAGCTTTGAAAATTGGGAGGCAAAGTGGAATTTAGAAGTTTTACAGATATAGATCTGGTTATCATGTTATGGATATATAGTGTATCAGTTTAATTATGATCCTTGGGGTATGTAAATATATCGGGATGAGCGCTATATGATGGGAGTCAATGGTGAACTTGGAATATTCACTCACAGCCTAGTACATACCTAATATGCAGAAATATCATATTTATGATCATAAGACTATAGGTATGTATCAGGATGAGCTTTATGTACTGAGAGGCATTGGGGACTTGGTATGTATGAAAATTAGGATTAACTTTACATGCGGGGAGAGAACTTGAGACTAGGAATTCTGACGATTGGTCTAGTATTTATCCTTTGTTATATATCTATTACATAAAGAGAAGTTGCAAACTTGCAAATCCATTCAACTTCGTTTGTATGGCACCTACAACCTTGAAATTTTTTTCCATCACTTTAGCTTGCCCAGGAGAAGATGTAGCCATTAGTATTTAAGTATAATAATGGGAGGATGAGCTTTGCTGTGAGGCAATGTGCGACTCGAAATATTTTCAGATGGCCCAGTATGGTTCTAATTATATGTTCACGACATAGCCTATATCGAGATGAGCTGTATCGGATGGGAGGTATTATGAGACTTGGAATTTTGACAGACGGCTTAGTATGGACCAAGTTATCTTATTAATGTAGACTATTAATATATTTATGATTATGGAGGTACGTGTACCTATCAGGATAAACTTCTTATGATGGGGGCCGATGGGTGGCTTGAAATATTTACAGATAGCCTAGTATCGATCTAATTATGTTAACGATATAGCCTATTATTATATTTATGACTTTGGAGGTATGTGTTTATATCAAAAAGAGCTTTGTATGATGAGAGTCGGTGGCAGACTTGAAATATTTACTGATGGTCTAGTATGGACGTTAGAATATTTATAAATCATAGAGGTACGTGTATATTAGGATGAGCTTTAAATGCTGGGAGGCAATGTGGGACTTCGAGTTTTTACAGATGGCTTCGGGTAGACCTAATTATGTTATCGATATATAGTGTATTACTGTTGTATTAATGTGCATGAATATAATGGGAGGCAATTCTATTATTTATTCGCCTTTCTTCTTTATAACCCATGTTCTCAAAATCAAGCCCACACAGGTATCTCATCATATTTTTCATTATTTTTAATTTTTTTGTAGGCGTCTTACAGGATGTTCAAGTCTTCTTGTCTTTATTGAATCATTGTTAACAAGAAATGTTTTAAAAAAGAAAAGAAAAACTTTAATGTGACGGAAATATATTATAATTATTGAATTTAAGGGCTCTACCGTCATTTACAAATATAATACGAAAATTTATCGAAGAAATGTTTTTATCATTTTTTGCTTTGTTTAATTTTTGATTGGTTTTTACTACTTCATTGATGCATATTTTATATTGCATGATTCTGTTTTGTTTTTTTGTTTTTTCAAAAATTAGTTAGGATACTGGCTTTGGCTTTTCCAGTTTAGGTCTACATGGCGGGAAGTTCGAGCTACCTCCACGTGGAGCGATAATGTGCAAAGAAGTCTACCCACTGTGCAAGACGTATCGAAAAATTGCCATATCATCTGTTTGCAACCCGAGTCAAAATTCTAACGGGGAACTTGTTTCATGAAGAGAGGGGGGTTGTTTAAGGAAAAACTTGTATTGTTCTTTGGGGATTCGTGACTCCGAAAGGAGAGCGGCGTCTCGAGAGAATCGGCTGAAACCATATGATTCAACTGGGGGACTTTGAAAAATGTCAATTTTTCAGCTATTCATCCGTGAGGGAGGAGGGAGGACTTCGAAAGATCTGTCCTTTGGATTATACATATTTTTTAGGAGAGGGACTTTATAAATTCTCACCATTGAGCCTCATGTAAGGGTAGGGGAAGAAGAAGACTAAGATGAATTCCGACCATTAAGTCTTGTGAATAAGGAGCGAAAAATTTTAAGAAGGGGCCTTGAAAAGAAAATTACGATCACCGAGCTGCATATATCACAATAATGTAGACTCCAAAAGATTTCGACCACTGACCTATGTAAGGGTGGGGAGATGAATACTTGAAAAAATGTTGACCAATAAATTGATCCTATATAATTAATAATTGGAAGCGAAACATCCACTATAGTGAAAATATTTTCCTGCTTGCTTTAATAACGTCATAAACTGCGAACCAATGAACAAAAGTTGGCATCGAACAACGAGCAACAGGCAATCCAGTGATCCGATCTCAAATATTCAAATAAGTTACTATTGGTCCATCTAATACCAGATTGCTCGTTGCTTATTACTCGTTGCCAAACTTTCGTTCATTGTTGAGACCCCTTAAATAGGAGATGTTGAAAAAATATCGAAGGCACATTGTCGCCTAAATAACATGGAATGCGACCTTTGCAAATTTGTCATCATACAACCTTATGAAGAGCCAGATATACGACAAGTGTATGGTTGATATTCGTCGAGGATTTCCGCACAGTGGGAACTCAAATATTTTCCGGCATGTTGCTGATGGCTGACGCTCCGCAGGGACAGGTGTAAAGCCTGGGCTTTCGCAAGACTTTTTAACGGAGAACTTGCTGGATATTGTTATTCATTCCACTTTTTTTTTCAATCAATCGCCGTCCACCTCATGTGAGGTAGTTGAACGAAAAGACCAAACAGATGACTGTTCATTACCGAGCTCAAGAATGAACAATAATTTAAAAGGTCAGTGAAATTAACTCATTTTAATTACACTCCACCAAGAATACATTTTTTCAATCTATTAACAGGAAACCTGAAAAATTGGCCGTGCGACGCAAGCTGACCTACCCTAATAAATTTTCACGTTCGAGCCATGATATATGACAGGAAAGGGACTTGGAAAAATTCCGATGATGTTATCAGTATCAGACACGCTGGCGGAAATTTTCTAACACTGTCCCCCAACAGAAGAGACAGGAGGTTTCCCGGTAAAAACTTGAGTTAGGTGGCGAGGACCTCTTTCCTCGTAGACAGCGTTCGTCCAAATCCGGGTCTGCATTTAATTGTTGAACATATTATCAAGTAGAAATGAGATGAAATAAAATCAATATCAAATTTTTGTATTATTTTCAGAACATGTTGCCAGCGTCCATCATTACTTCACGCTGACTCAATATTGGATGATGTATAGTTCTTTGGTCTTCCTTTGGTGGATTAGAAGATATTTCGACCCGTCGAGAGATCGGTGATGAAGGTTGTGCTGTCAAGTTACCTGCTGCAGTTGGCATAAAAGTCTTCAGAGGATTGTACCCAAAAACTTTCGGTGGTGAGTTCATCATTTTCTTGTCGCCTAGACCTTCTATTTTATCCGTACTAGCTATCGTTACTAAGTTCTGAATGTTTGCTGTAAATATTTTAAAACACAAAATATGAGTCGAAAAACGGAAATAAGTTCATAATCCAGGTACTTATTATGATCATAATTAGAGACAGGAATTTTCGGCACTAATAGAAATCCTTTTCGGTTCTGAAAATCAGATTTTCAGCCGAAAAACTGTTTATTCCGCGTAAGATTACGATAGAGTAGTGCATAACGATCAAATTTTTCTCAAGGTTATTTTGTGTCAACGAGGATTGCTCAGTTTGATCGTGTTTCCTTTCCTTGCCATTTTCTGAAATTTTTAACCTTTCTGAACCATTTTCAGCATTTATTCGTACTTCCTGCTTTTGAAGCCACTTTCGACTATTATAGCCACTTTCGGTCCTTTTCGACAAAATAAGAATTTAACAACAGCCCCTCTTCCCCTCTGATTTATACTCATCTCTTGTCAGCACTTCTGTAACTGCTTTGCAAACAAAGTTATGAATACCGAGGATTCTTGTCTCCAATCATAATGATAGAAGACGAATATTTTCTGACAAAGAAGTTTCCTTTCTTGAAAACATTGCATGAGATGAGATACCTGAGTATATTAAGAGTAAAATCTTGTAAATACTTTGAGCTCACTATAGGAAACTTCTCGAAGCCAAATGTTATATTATTTATAGGTGGGCCGATAACTCACTTGTTTGATTAGCAGGAGGTTTACAATTGCTTAAATTTACAGTCAGATATGAATAAAAAAGAATCCAAAGAAGTACTTTTATACCAGACGAAAAACCTGAAGAAATCATAATTTCGGTACCTACCTCAGGAAAAAAAAAAACTTGTTTCTCATACGTCTACAAGTAGTGTATGTAGATGAATAGAGAAAGAATTTTTGTTTCCAAATATTGGCAGTAACTCAGACTGAAAAAACAATACCGACCTAAAAAAAAAGAATAAAACATCAGGTACCACGTTTGATAAACACAATATCAAACTTCGAACTTGTATAATATCTTGTCTGAAAAATTTTACTTAGTTGGATATGAAAAAAAACCGCATTCTTGTTTAAAGCAGAAACTCGTAAAGCTCTCATATCGATTGAACCTCGAAAAAGATTTTCTACGTTGCAATTTGCTACCGAATTCTGTACGAAAATTTGAAATTTGCACTCTCGTTTTATAGCTAACTGCGTCTTATCAGGGAGAACTGATGGTATTGGTTTTCTTATCGATGCGGCCAGGATTCTTTACGGAAGAGACTTGGTAGTCTCTTGTAGAGAAGGAGTGAAGTGTCATGTGGATAAGAAGGTACAAGGATACATCGTAGAGACGAAAGAGAGGTTAGAAGCGGAAAAAAAAGAAAAAAGAAAAATGGTTAAATTTAATAGCTGTGAGTACAGTACCACCTATAAGAAATAGCAAATTAGTCGTGGCACATATTGATTAGGTATATTTTTGAGAAGCGCATTTTCTTATACACACTGCGGTACATACCTAGACGTAATGTTTTGCTAACCCCAAAAATAGGCTTACTTTATCTTTCATTCAATTAGGTACATTTTTGTGGTAACGACAGTCAAATTTAGGAGCCGGATTAAAATGCAAGAACGAAAGCAAGTTTCAAGCTGGGTACGAATTGTAAACGCATCTCGTTTCCAAGTTATAGCTACAAGTTTAAGACTTCCGAGGTAGATTACAATGGTCTATAAACCTTGTTTTTCATTACCACATAACATTCTGATATCCAAACAAAGCTAGGCCTACTAAGGCGTAATCAAACCTCCATTATGCCATATCAGTGAACCTGTACATAACTTCGGAGATACTCTTCTAAGTTAGACCTAACTAGGACCATGGAATATATATTTTTTTATTTCTCTATAATATCCAGATTGATAATGATGAAACATCGACAGTTGTTTTGGCAGTTTTTCTACCTCGCAAACGGTAGCCGTTGTCAGTAACGACACTGATGGAGGTTGTCCACGATAACGAATTCTCATTTAATGCTCACGCTCCATCAAGCGGAATAACTATGTAAAACGAAGTTTCAGATTTTTCAAAAAGAAGAAGATTGTATATATGCTCTGGATTTTCGAAATGCCTCAATAATTTTTATGACATGGCATGCACGACCTCTCTACCTTTTCTCTTTCGGAGCTTAATAAACCAGCTAAACGTTGTTTATCAAATCTCCCTAAGAACTGAAGTTTGTTTCCTTCCCAAAAAACAGTAAAAAAGAAGAAAAATTAGTTGCCGGTAGGTGGAAATAAGTATTCAAACTTTTTTTTCAGGTTGATAGTGCAGTAGAAATCATTGGAATAGTATTTTATTTTCCTATCTAAATTATGGTATTTTTAGCCTACTGCATGTTTAAACGAATATTTTATTCTCGAGCCAGCATTCAAATTCTCCTAACTAGAGTTGAAAGAAGATTCCTCTATTAAACTAATAACAGCTTTCAAGCAGAAGTGAAAACTTCGAATCTTTTCAAAATATTCTAATAAGAAATATACTTCCTGAAAAAAACAATTAATGAACTTTATAACTGAAGATTAGAACATTATGGATCAAAATTAAATTCTGGAAGACTGAGAGTGCACATTTACAGAAATTATACTAATCAAGGAAGGGGAGTATGAGCCAAAAAAAAGTACACATTTTCGCCACTTTCCAGCGAGATGGGCCTCAGTGACAAAATAACTGCGGTGACCGTCTCAGTACATAAAAGATGTCTGATTCAAATTCCACGAGGGAGGAGCAGAAATTTTAGTTTTTCAGTTTTTTTCTTAGCAGAAAGCGCTCGGCGGCTGTGTTTCAAGTGGTTTTTGTATTACTTTTTTGAGTACGTTCCCCTCCCTCTGCGTACGTAACCATAAAAATAAAATTCAAGAATTTATCGATTTAGTTTTTCTTTGTTCTATCACTCTCTTCTCCCTTCATAGATCGACATTTAGAAAGAATAATATCTTCTTTTTCTTATATAAGTTGATACCAGTAGATCATAATGTGCACTAGGTAGATAGACTCGCCTCCAATTCATCCGAAAAACAATGTACCTATACCCAATATTGATTACCATAATTATTGTAAGATTTACTTGTAAATAACACTTCACACAACGAAATGTAACTCGGGTCGCTCTACACAATCAAAAGATTCTTCAATTTTCTCCATTTTTTTTTTTTTTTTAAGTTTCTGTTCAAGATTTTGATGTTTTAACAATAAAATAGAAACCAAAATTTTGGTGATTTCATCACTAGAAGTTGAATCAGTTCAAATTTCATTGATGCAACATCAAAATTTGAAACATAAACTGGATTAAATTTGATTTGAAAAAAAAAAAAAAAAGATATAGAAAATTGATAAATATTTTGATCGTCTAGAACTGCCTCGTAGAATTAGATACAAATAAGGAAACGCATATAGAGAAAACTTCATATCTTGAACAATATTATTCATTGAATTTGAATCCGAGCTTTGAAAAAATTATTACCTATTGGTTCCATTGAAAAACTTATTGAATGAAATTACAATCTTTTCTTCTTTGAAGTATCAAGTACAAAAAGAAAGAAAGAAAGAAAAGAAGTACTACGAGTAAATTACAATTACGAGTCTCAAATATTAAAATCAAAATAGTAAGCTACCTATTTATTATACTGCTAGCTCTTAAAGTGGGTGATTTATCACGCGCCAATAGACCGGGTATAACACATTTTTTTTTTTTTTTTTTTGTAAAAAACAGAAGTAACTTAGTATATGACGTTCTCATATAATAATGCTGCTTGATCGGTCTAAGATTGTAAGAATTGCAATACAACAGGCTCTGCAAACTTTTCCTTTGATCTAATCTCTGTGTCTAGAAGTTGCAATGGACCATATTTTTTTGTAACCCCACTTTAACACAGTCTTGTCCCAGTTTACCGTTTGTGTTCAAAACAAAAATTAACTCCATAAGAAATACACTGGACATTTCGATCATTAAGTTGATATTTGAAAACAAAAGATAAATAAAGAATTACAGATACATTTATGAATACTTCAGAACTTCCAGATTCTAAATATGAACCTTTTTTTCCCATTTTTTTTCTTACATTTAAATAAGAATGTGTGATTGAAACGTTTCCATGCATTTCTTAGGGGAATCGATAGTTTCGATAGTTTGTTTCGAACAAATACGGTAAACTGCGGTAAAAGGTGCTTCACAAAATAAGGGTGGGGTTGTTCATGTTTTCAGAACATGCCGACGTCACGCCAACACGCAAAATATGGTCCAACTAGCCACTTGCGGCACGCCTTCGGCGCGCCTGGCGGCTAGGCCTGCGGCGCCAGACAGGCTCACGCTTCGCGCTCGCTGTTTCATGATTACGGGCTCGCGCTTCGCGCTCGCAAAGAGCACGCCGCCGATGGACTATCACTTGCTGAAAGATACCATATTTCATGAGAGCTCATAACGTTTGAACTTTCAATAGTCAAATATGTATTACCACTTGCCATCTAGTTCACTGTTCCCACCAGTGCACACACACACACACACACACACACACGCAATTCCAAACTCAACCAACAAACAGCCCGCTGGCATGGGTAAAGGCTAATTTTGTCCTAGCTCTGTCAAGACCGAGGTGTGGGTTTCTGACCATCATAGTCTTATATTTTTCAGAATTTCTTCAATATGAGTCATATGGGATTTGGTATTGAGAATTCAAGGGAGCCTAGACCTAGATAAAGTAGTATAAAGATGGCCTAGACCTTCCAAGTCCCTCTCCTATCATATATGGCTCAATAGTCGAAATTTTTTTGAATCCCCTTCCTATCATATATGACTCGATAGTCGAAATTTTTTCAAAGTCTCCCTCCTATCATATTTAGCTCGAGAGTCAAAACTTTTCCAAGTTTTTTGTTGGACGGCGGAAGGCAAATTTCTCAAAAAGCCACTCATAGAACAGGATCCCTGTTAAAATGTTGACTCTTGAGCTATATATGATAGAAGGGGGACTTGAAAAAATTCCTATCATATATGGCTCGATAGTCCAAATTTTTCCAAGTTTTTTGTTGGACAGCGGACGGCAAGATTCTCAAAAAGCCCCCTATAGAACAGGTTTCCTGTTAAAACATCACTAAATATCACGACAGCCACATCTAACCACTTTCTCTGATAATAAAATCCTACTGGAACTGGATACCCGATTGATATTGATAAGTAAATTAATAAGCGTAGATATCATTTCAAACAATCAAAGATCACGTTCTGTATTCATAATTCGAATCACGATTCTACATAATATTGTATTTACGCAATTGATCAAAAACTCATCGCAATTGATCAAAAACACATCAAACTACTCCTACTATTCAGATGATATTTTTCTATTTACTTTCGGGATTTGTAGATTAAATCTCATTGCGCTTCTCTTTTGATTTAGAGCAATCGAGTTCCTGAGAACCAAAACATAAGAACCTACAAAATAATTTGAAATTTCATAATTCACAAAAAGCAGATACTATATGTGATCAAGTATCATCAGTACTGTCGATTAAAATATCTACCTCTTACGACATTATGGAACATTTTCTAATGTTGTTCCGCGATTTGTGAAATAAATCTCACAGGCTAGTTTTTCCTTCAATTTCGAGAATTCAAGTACTTGCGGACTAAAAATAGGACCTACAAAATAGTCTAACAATAAGGAAAATTCATCTACCAGTATCGGATACTTGGATTGATAAATAAGTAAGAGCAGTATCACTTCATGCGATCGAGAATCACGTTCTGTATTCAAAACTCGAATCACGATTCTATTTCTACAATCGATCAAGAGCACATCAACCTACCGTACTTACTACATATTTTCAAGCTCTTTCTCCTGTTAATGAGTAATAGTTCACTTGCGCTTATTGATCTTTTCATCCGATAGACTTCATCCACAACAGAAAACACAAAACCTGGCCGTTCATTTCGTAATTGGTTTTCTTAGGAAATTAGAATTTCAACTTCTCGCTGATCCTATTTCGTTCCAAATTTCATATAATACCAGTATACGAAAAACCGAAGCTAGATGCGATCACAAATCAATGATACCCATTTATGTTTTCCAACACTATCCTATCGAACAATTTTTAATTTTGTTTCGTTATATTCTGGCTGAAAAATGAATATCAATTGTTTCTCAGTTGTTCAGTTCAGTCCTCTTTCAATTTCAAAGTTTCGAACACAAAATAGCAGAATGATAATAATGACATATGAATTTTGATAATAATAAACATTTTCTGAAAATATTCAACGTATGGATGTTGTGATGAATGATAGCCGATAGCACCCTTGCTGTCGACACGCAGGACCGAGTGAGCGCACCCCGGTGGCCACTGATCGACAGACACCACGTTCGACGGTTTGTAAACAAACCGCGCTTTATTATATAGGATGTACCGTGGTCCATACCTACCATTTTGTATTTGGCAAACTGTACTTTGTTATTGTTAGCGATATCCTGGCTTTGAATACTTCACATTTCAACCTTTTACTGGCAAAAATGAGAAGTATAATTACAATTTAAGAAATTGGAGCTTTGTTCTGTGTCAAGAATACTCTTTTCTAAATTGTGTCGACATGAATATTAAAAAATGTCAGCGTGCAAATTCGGACTCGACAGCGGAGTGGCTGATATCTAGCAGGCATTTCTTGTAATACACAAAACATACACCACTACAAATACACGCACTGGAGGTACTTTATCAACGTTAGGATAAAATACACACGTGTTAACGGAAGAAACGTTTTCAGTTTGTCACCATTTTACCAGAACTTCATTTACGAAGCAAATGAAAACAAAAATACGTAATTTTGAACCATCGTATTAATATCTAGGGAACACTTTTCCAATAAATTGAATTATAATTGAGTGAGAGCTCATTGAAAAATTTCCCATTTGAAAATATACGGAACGAGAATTGTATCCTAACATTGATAACAAGGTGCGGTAAGAGAGGAAGCCGCGATGCTAGCGCGCGTTCGCTCTGTCGAGTCCGAATTACAGTAAATTAAATATTGTAAAATGTAAACAGTAAACAAGTGATGCAGAAAAAGTTAGTGGTGTTTTGAGCTGATAGTCCGCAATTTGATACTTCCAGTATAGAACATTAGAAAAGATTGAAAACCTAGTGTACTGTTAATAATTACGACTTAACATAAATTGACAGAAACAATTTCATTTGTATCATCCCTTGGACTATTCCATCTTCAGAGAACAATGTGCCCTTGTTGGACTATCACAGAATCCATCTTCAAAGAACAATGTGGTCAGTATATCTTTGTCGGATAGTTTTTTTGTCGTCAAATGCAATCCGTATGAGTTACTCATCATGGGCAAATGACTTCCAATACCGGTAACTATAATTCTTCACAAATAATTATTTTTATCACCGATAAGGTTTTGATCTTGCTGAGGAACTGCACTACTTCCAGAATGATAACTTTCTGTGGCTGTAACCTTGACAAAGAAGTATCCTTGGAGCTCGTGCTGATAAAAAATTGGCTCAATATTCTGTCGATCGCATGTCATCAAAAATAATTTGTTGAGTGCTATGAAACAATAAAATTCACATACTACCTATTAGCATACAGTTTGATCATCATTTCATAGGTGCGGTAGGTAGATACTTGAGAGTATGAAAAATGAAGGTAAATTTTTCCATTATACCAACGTGGATTTCTGAACTTGACAGAAAGAAGAGGATTGATACTTACGGGACCCACATGTTGAAACAAAGAAGATGCTCAAAATGAAATGAGTGAGTACCTACAGATTTTTAGTATGTAATTAAGAAGATATTGTCAAATTCAAAATACCTTGGGACAGCGAATTTTTTGGTATTGTTGAGTAAAGAATGATCAATAGCTGTTTACAAATACTGCAGCTAGGTGGCAATTCGTTTTTCTCGTTCTATCATTTTCCTCAAAAAGTGATTTTGTAGTTATAGTACTTATCATACTCTAACAGTACAAACTTTCATTTCTAGTTTGCTCACATGTCATAATAAAGGGAACTGGAAAATAACTGTAGTAAGTATTTATAAAAGATTATTTCATTCTGTAACCTTTCCAGATCGCTCTGTATCATTACACCTACTGTCAAAATGCACGTTTTATATAATGATGTGCAGTCCTACTTTTTTCAATGATTCATCAACTAAAAGCGCTCGTGCATTCTCTGTGTATCGAATTAGCCGCGCGATAGAATAATTTTTCACATACTTTTCATGGGTTGTCGTTCCTAATTGTGCATAAAATAAATTTTTTCTAGAGTTGTTAAATTTCTAGCCAATGTAATTTATACATCATTTCTATCGAATGAGAAGCTTATTGCTGCAAGTTCCTGAATGTAAGTATCTATAGATAAGTATAAATAGGTATACAGTCGTGAAAGAAAGAAACGAGATAAAAAATTGTAACATTCGTGTGCCATTCTTCGATTTCACTGGTGTATTACCGACGAACCAATCCGTCCCTACGGTATCGCAAACGACAAAGATCAAACTTCGAAATTGTCGGTGTTTCGCGAAGTTATGCGATCCAGGTTCATTTTTTGCAGTGAGTAGTAAAACTCTATTCATATATTATTTTACTTTATAATCAGTTTTGTAATCTGACGTACCTGGGTATATGTAGATGTTAAGTCTGCTTTATACCCGCATCGAATTCTACATATTATGCGATGAATAGAATCGACAGTTGCTGCATTCTAATCTAGATGTTATTTAACTTTTGGCGCAAACTCTACTGCACTAGTTCCTAGAAAGAACTTGCTGTTAAAGACGGATATAATTTTGTACTTATTTCATAAAAGTAGAGTACCTACCTCAACTCAATTTCGGGTACCGGTACTAGAAAATAGGAATAATATTATAACGGTAATAAGGAATTTGATAAATTGACTCTGGTGAATTCTTTACAATTTGGTAACGTAAGAAGTTTTGAAGAAAAGTGTTCAATTGTGAGAAAAAAAAAATCAAAGCGAATAAAATTTTAAATTCTGATAAATCTATTGAAATTATAAAAACTGTCGATTTTTTGCCTCGCATCAAAAAAAAAAAAAGTTCTCAAGAAGAGGTTCTTAGATGTACAGCAGTACACTACAGTTATTTTTTTAAAGTTTGTAGGAGTGGAAAAAAGAACCGATAATTTAATTATTGGATGTAGGATCAACAAAAAGTTTAAATCTTTTAAAACCTTAAATTCTTCGTTGAAAAAAAAGATACCTACTATGACTCTGAGGATTAGGTATTTGCGTAGCCTATGCAAAAAACTCGGAACGTCCTCAATAATCTATTTATTGGATTTGTAGAATTTTAATGATCAACAGATAGGCTACGGTGTATCGAAGTAAAGAAATAGAAGGCACAAAATATTTCCAATAAATTTTCTCGTTACAATATTTGTACACACCGGTGTCAATGATTTGTTGAGAGGACCAAATAAATATTCAATATTCCCGGTGGTATTGTCACAAAAGAAATGGAAAATATTGATGAACGGTGTACGACAAAAATTCCTCGAAAGGGAACAAAGAATCATTTATCATACGTATGCTGCATGAGTAAATTTTTGTAACCACGAGACTGGCCAGAGTTTTCCTTCTCGATTGAGACTTCTGACGTTTTCGTACTCATTGGAGACCGTTCGTATAGAACTGGCTGATGACAATTTTTCATTCTTCATTTCGTACTGCCTCTGCGTTTGCTGCTTTTACAAATACGTAGTACTCGATTCTTTCTCATTAGACCCCTTTCAATTTTTTTTATCCTGTGTAGTGGCTTAACGGAATAATTTGAATTTTTTTTCGTGTTCTCGAGCCTTGAACAAGCGGCGAAAGTCTTGATTCGCCTTTGCGTCGCGGTTGTCGATGGAACCTTTTCACAGAGTAAATATGAGAACTTGAGGAAGCGTGTTTAAATAGAAACGTCATCGTGTAGATTGGGGGACGTCCATAAATTACACTTCAAATATTTGCAGATTATTTTCAACTCCCGCTGCATTCTTTTCAAAGTTTTTCTTAACACCTTTAAGTCTGTTTCTTCATCAGAGAATGTTGGGAATTCCGTAAACGCGAATCCTATTGGTGGTCTCGTTCCTTTCGCGTGTCTCGACAGAACTGTTCGGTCAGGTGACGTGTTAATTTCAATTTGGAACACTTATGGCCCACTCTCAGCATTATAACCAAATGGATTTGTGAACAATTTGGCAAATTTCTCATCGTCGATTTCCAGGTTTTCAATCAATGATTTAACGCAATGATTCGCATCATGGTTTCATGATTTCGATCACATTTCTTCAATTTCGTTGATGTGCTTGGAGCTAATTCAGCTTCCATCTTTGAAGTCCTTTTTTTTTGTACCAGCAAGTTATTCTGTACGCTGTTTCGCTAAAAGATGTTGAACGCGTGATATGCCTTCGAACCTAAATAAAAAATTGATATATAGCATTCTCATCACAACTTTAAAAAAACTTTCCCCCCTAAAAAAGAAAATCCTTGATACGGATAAATGAGGTGTTCATAAAATAGATCGTGATGAGGGTCCAGCCATCTAGATCGGACAGACTGGAAGAGCCCTTAATAAAGGACTCCAAGAACATATCAGCTGCTTTCTCAAAAAGTCCCTCTTAATCGGCCGTAGCACGATCCTGAAAAAATCAGTGCTGAATTCCTCCATTCTTGCGGCAAGGGTCACAGACTAAATCGACTTGAAGAAAATCGAAACTGTCAAATCCTACAAATTACATCAATATCACGCTCTAAACAAAATTGAATCCACTTTTCTTTAACCCTTTAATAAGATATATTACCTATGCTAAATCACTCGCTGGCAGAGACATATCAAGATGACTCGACGTGTTTGAACTCAAATACATAGAAATATTTTTCTCTCGCCTTGTATTCTTTCTCTTCTTCTATATAGAAGTAGTATTCTGCCTGAAATCACTTTAATTATCTCGGTGGCAAAGAAAAATTTCGCGGTTCCAAGTGACGGATTTGCTTTTGATAGTCTACTTTCATACTCATTGTAGACACCTGATGAAAATACGTACACCGTATCGAAACCGGTGTGTTTAGAACCTTTCTTAAAATTACTCTAACTGGACTTGTACTAGGCTAAAAATGAGGGCGAAAAATCTGAGCGAGTGAGCTACTCAGCTTAAGATATACATATATAGTACATTGGACTTACACTAGACTGAGAACGAGGCGGGACCTCCAATTACTTTAGGGACAAAAATGGAATCGGATGTCTTTAGAACGAATGAGAACAATGATATCATCAAGCAATCTAGCGCGCCCTGATGACGAGCACTAGATTGGTGAGGCCGCTTTCGAATTTAGAATTGACTTATTCACTCTTACTCGTTGGAATCTAGGTAAAAAATATTTATCAAATCATTTCATATAATATTTTGGCTTACAAAAACATATTGAACATGATCTATCCTCCTGAAGTTAAAAGATCCAAGCAGCAGCGGAAGTTGAACGAGTACCTATATAAAGATGTCGTTTTTTTTTTTCCTCATTTCCCTGAGCGGGAGCCCTATTGATGGAGATGGAGATCAAAGTTGCGTGGAAGTATAGCATCTGCTGTGCTCAAAACCTCTAGCGACTTGAAGGTGTTTATATCGAGGCTGAATGATCGCAAACGACGCCCTTCTTCTGGACACCTATCATAATGAAGTGTTCTAACATGAAAAGGTTATCGGTAATGTACAGGTTATCTTTATTGTCTTGTGAGGTTAGAGTGGCAGAAATTTCTATTCGAAGTTTTTTTCAGCTCTCTCTCTCTCTCTCTCTCTCTCTCTCTCTCTCGATCTCTCTCTCTCTCCTCTCTCCTCTCTCTCCTCTCTCTCTCTCTCTCCTCTCTCTCTCTCTCTCTCTCCTCTCTCTCCTCTCCTCTCTCTCTCTCTCCTCTCTCTCTCTCTCTCTCTCTCTCTTCTCTCTTCTCTCTCTCTCTCTCTCTCCTCCTCTCTCTCATCCCTCTCTCTCTCTCTCCTCTCTCTCTCTCTCTCTCTCTCTCTCTCTCTCTCTCTCTCTCTCTCTCTCTCTCTCTCTCTCTCTCTCTCTCTCTCTCTCTCTCTCTCTCTCTCTCTCTCTCTCTCTCTCTCTCTCTCTCTCTCTCTCTCTCTCTCTCTCTCTCTCTCTCTCTCTCTCTCCTCTTCTCTCTCTCTCTCTCTCTCTCTCTCTCATGTCCGGCTGGTTTTGACATTCTCTCTCGACGTTGTGTCTGATCGACGGTTCTATCGAAGTCACAAACAGCAATATAGAAAATAAATCTTGCCTATAACAGTCTCTTAAGTTTCTTTGGTTGTTGCATAGTTTATTTTTTTTATTCCTTTTCGAGGTCAAGTGATCAGTTTACTGGAGCAGTCGATTTTACACGCCCAAAACTTTTGTACGCGTAGACAAGACATAGTTTACTTACCTTACAAGGAGTTTTTGGTGTACATTAAGTCTATCACAGACTTCACAGTCACGTTAGCAGCCCATAGTCGTAGTGGTATCATGACCGTGGGAATCCTGTCTTGGATCCGTTTTTGAGGTTTGTTTTACGTTCAGTGCTGCTAGAAAACGTCTTGAAAACGCAGTTAAAATTCGTGTTGCTCGGTTGGTGAAAAAAGGTCTTTTCTCTGCCGAACTCTTCCTCAATTCTCTTCCTCATACTGAAAAAATTTAGCGCTCGTGATCACCTAATAAATGAATAATGTGGGTCCAGCTCTTTTCAGTGCTTGCCAAATTTCATGTACCTATCAACTATTCAACAATTATACCTACAACAGATTTATTTCGCCGATCCGTTGTTTTCGTTATTTTATTTTATTATTTTTTTTCCTTCTAATTGTGGTATGCAATGATTTTTGTAACAGGAAAAACAACGTTAGGTGCTGTGTAATATTTTAAGCGCGTCAAAGCTTTTAATCTATGTTTAAATAACAATCAGTTCGAAT
Organism: Aspidiotus rigidus; assembly: GCA_035079385.1. Lineage (NCBI taxonomy): Eukaryota > Metazoa > Arthropoda > Insecta > Hemiptera > Diaspididae > Aspidiotus > Aspidiotus rigidus. Next base: position 22,146 of record JAVHKY010000002.1, on the reverse strand, counting down.
ATTCAGTTAGCTATGAATGGAAATAAAATATGCGAGAATCGTTCATTTATTTAAATTTTCCCGATGAAATGCCGGATGATTTTAAATTTTCCCAACGATTTATGGTACACGTAGGAGTACAATCGGCTTGTAACCAAATCCCTGGGCGATGTTTCAAATTCAATTTATTCTGCTGGTATATTTTAATTGTTTGTTCCTCTAGTATGAAGAGTTTTTTTTTTTTTTTTTCTTTATTTCGTTTTCAAAGTGATGAGAGTAATGTACATCTTTATTCGAGTAATTTCATTCCCGTAAATAATTTTAGTGGAATACCTAATGAAAGAATTTCGGGAAAATGAGCTGTATGAAATACCGCCTCAAAATTTGTACTTTTAAGCTGCCATCATCTTGGTCTTAAATTCGTTGAATTACTCGTAATTCGATTTGTATATGCAATGTTCAAACAGAGTTAGACGATAAAGAGACAATATCGTGGTATAAAAATCGTACGGAGATTTTCGATTCATAATTTCTCTATAAACAACCCCTATTCCTTTTTGGCAATATGTTTCATTATTGTCTTTGTACCCAGTGTAGAACTGAAATTGGCTTAAAGAAATTTCCACCGTCGATCATCGACCTATATATCAATTCAAAAATTAACAATTCCCCTACATCGTTAGTTTCTCCTGATCTTTATAAAGTCTTCATTATTAATAATATTATTTTATTTTGGCTCTGCCGCACATATACTTATTATATTTAATTATTTAACGTTTCGGTAGTCCAGCAGCCTTCATCAGAAACAAAATTAGTATTTGCGGGCAGAACAAAATAAAACATTATTATTGAAAATTCCTTGCACGGAAAAATTGATTCTGATGTCTTCATTATTGCTATCTTCCTAGTATCATCGAGGTTTGTAAATAGGTTAGGCTAAAACTGACGGGGCTCCAGCCCGCCATCGAGCCAAATATCCCGATAGTACCCGAGTCGTGCTGGTTTGCTTGAACCTACCAGGGCCCACTATTTGGCACGAGGACTTGAAATAGAAGTTTTTGAAAGGCGTAATTTTGTATTTCAATTCAGAGTATTTCACTTTGCGTACATCATAGTCGGAATCATACGGTTGAGGAAAATTTTCATTTTCGAAGTCCTCCATGCCTGCCGGGAACGTTAACGATTCATTTGCTGATGCTAGTTGCGTCTCTAAGGTCCCGATTTTATTATCTTTCTTCGCCGACACAGCTAAAACTTCGTCGTACATGTATTTTGCACATATCCTCGACCTTGAATTGAAAAAAATCTCTAGTCGCTGGGACGCTCTGGAAATAGTGAAAAAAAAAACAAAATACACACCCATCCCTGTACTTTAAAATGTTGAATGTTTATTTTTTTCCCCTGAAGCCGTAGTGGTACAAACTGTGTTACTAGAGAATCTCCTCTCGAGTTGAGGTGATAATGCTTCAAATATTGGAGTTTATGAGCATGGCAATACAAGGAGACGATTGTCTTCTATTGTGTCTCGGGAGGGGATTCCTCCACATCATGCGACTGCACAGCTACCAGTAACACAATTTGTATCGCTGCGACTCGAGGAAAAAAAATTAACAAATGAATCATAGTGGCGGGTGTGTATCTTTGATTTTTTAATATTTCCAGAGCGTCCCAACGACTTAGGATTTTTTTCAATTTTTTTAAAACTCGGCGTAAGTGTTCTTATAATCGACCATACCAATAAACAAATAGCCTAAAATTACGGTCGTCCAGGTTGAAAAAGTGGCCTTCCTCGATTTTCTACTAAGGTATTTCTAGACCGTTCCAGCGACTGGAGAATTGATTGACTATTTTTTTTGAACTTGGCGGACGTGTTTAAATAAAAATTCACCTTATTGATAAAAAGAATATAAAAAGAGGATATATTATTCAATTTTTCACTGCTTTCAGACTGTTCCAGCGACTGGAGAATTTATTGACTATTTTTTCGAAGTAGGGCAGTGTTTACATAAAAATTGACCTTATTGATAAACGGGGGCGGATTTAGCTATTACGTCGCTGTAGGCAGTTCAGATTCTGCCGCCTCTATTTCTTGGAAAAAAAGTACTTAAAAATTGAAGGGCATTCAATTTCTTGAAAATGGCCTTGTATTCTTGGTATCTATCTTCGAGATCAGTTTTTATAGCATCCAGAATAGGTAAGAGAATTTCTCCTGAAATTCCTTCCTCCTTCAAATTCGATTTGTCCTTCAGTCGTTTTGTCAGCCTGGATACGTCTGTATTTCTTACGTTTCACATCAGCGGTATACATTTTATTTATCAAGAGTTTTTTGGGTTTCTCTTCAAACAAATCAAAATTTTCACGAGTGTCGTCAACGAGTACAATTAGCGATTGATATAGAGCAAGAACTTCTACCATCAATAGAATATAAAAAATCAAGGTTCTCCAGGTTGAAAAAGTAGTTGTTTTCAATTTTTCATTTTCAGACTATTCCAGCGGCTGGAGAATTTATTGAGTATTTTAACAGGGAACTGTTTTATCTTTTTGAGAAATTTTCTGTGCGCCGTCCGCCGTCCGGCAAAAAACTTGGAAAAATTTCGACTCTCGAGCTATATATTCTAGGAGGGGGACTTGGAAAAATTTCGACCCTCAAGCTATATATGATAGGAGGGGGACTTGAAAAAATTTCAACTCTCGAGCTATCATATATAGCTGGAGACTCGAAAAATTTAGACTCTCAAACTATATTATACTAGGCTTATAGTAGGTATAGGCCTTCTTTATACTAGTTTTATCTAGGTCTAGGCTTCCTCGAATTTTTAATACCAAATCCCATTTGACTCATAAAACAGGTTCCCTGCGTTCCTCGTTTAACGGACCGTATTTTTTCAAAACCCCACCTTAACAAAGTCTTACCCCAGTTTACCGTTTGTGTTCAAAACAAAAATTTTACTCCATAAGAAATACATAGGGACGTTTCGATCATTAGTTATTATTCGAAACCCATGAATAAATAAGAAACCAGAGGAATATTTGCAAATGCTTTATAACTTCCAGATTCTGAACATAAACTTCAAATTTCTTATTTCAAATGATGATTTATGATCGAAACGTTCCTATGTATTTCTTATGGGAATCGATCCTATCTATTTCTTATGGGAATCGATAGTACGTTTGAACAAATAAGGTAAAATATCGCAAATTTCATACGGGTACGTTTGCTTAAAGTGGGGCAAATCCAAACGTGCCAGTACGGATAATACGGTCCACTTCGTTAAGGAAGCGTCGTTTTTTTCCAAACTCAGCTTAGGTATTTACATAAAATTTGACCTAATTGATAAACAAAATAGGAAATATATAAGTGCACGCCTCATAAAATTATATTGACCGCCAGTTTCCCTCCGCCATGGAAAAAAACTGACACGACGTTGAAACCATGACGAACGCCATAAATGCACTCCAGGACTGGCACACGAACCGGATTTCAAAAGAAGATAATTTTGCTGCATTTATTGTCAGTAACTCCAGCCAAGATGGGCTTGACAGTAGAGACTGCCTCCCCATAGTGAACCTCAAACTCCCTATGAGTGAGGTATGACTGTTGATGAGGTGTTTTCCCAGTTGTTCCACCCCGGAGGAGTCAGTCGAGTCAGTTGGTTAATGCATTAGATTTCGAGCATTGTCGTGAGATCTTCACTGGTTGGTCAAATACTGAGGTTCGTCGTCAAAATAAGATGATTCGGCAGAAGTATGATGCCAAGGGGATGCGCGGTAGTTATATGGATCAGTGCAATAGCCGCGGAAGTTTCATTATTGATTTGTATTCCAGAGTTCGCCGTTTTGACAATATTCGCACTTCTGATCCTTTCCGTGGTTTGCCAATTCCACTCTTCCTTTTCGCAGGCCCTTTTTGGCAATCAAGGTTCTTGATGGAGTCTAATCTTAAGGCTCATTTGGAGCTTCCTTTTGATCTTCAGGAAGCTTTTCACGCTGCACGTGTCAAGTGGTAGGTGGATGTTAATTTCGACACTTCTCGGCGTTCGTTATTATGAAGGCAGGTACCACGTAGTCTTGAACTCAGATTTATTCAAGAAGCGGTTGGGCTTGGTCGTTGTAAATTATTTGAAAACTTATGTATCAATATTGTAATGTCTTTATGAAATATATGGTGATGGTAAAAAAAAAAAAACTCCACTTGGAATGCTGCCTTGAAGCTTGTGCTGACTTGTCAGTAACCAAAGCATTCTATTGTCTTCTTTCCTGTTTCTTCTTCCTGTATCAGGTTTACTTACTTGATATATTATAGTTGAATGAATTAAATGTGGATCGCACATTGTTCTGCATGTTCTTCAGTGTGCACTATACTTACATTGTGGTGTATTTGTCCTCTTCAATGGATTTTGAGTGTTTTGATTTTGTGTGCACAACTTGTATCAAGATGTGTGCACTACTTACTTGGTGTATTCGTCGGTTTCATAGGATTTCTAGTGTTTTGGATCTTGAGTGCACAACTTATATGAGGATGTGTGCACTACTTACTTCGTTTTTATCCGTGTAATACATTTCTTAGGCGTGTTAATTTTGTTTCCTTGGCGTGTTATCGATAGTCGGGCAATTTTGTTTTTTGAGGCGTGCGATTAAATGTATGCCAAACAAAATACCAAAAATCACGGCTCTCTATGTTGAAAAAGTGGATTTTCTGGATTTGGGACTATTACTAGACCGTTCCAGCGACTGGAAAACATACTCTTTTTTTCTACTCGGTAGATGTGTTTACATAAGAATTGACCTAATTGGTTAACAAAATATGAAAGATTGCAGTTCTGTAAGTTGAAAAAGTAGATTCTCTGGATTTCTTACAATTTCAAAACCGTTCGAGCGACTGGAGAATTTTTTGACCATTTTTTTCAAACTCGACCTACATGTTTACTTACGAATTAACCTAATTGATGAACGAAATACCAAAAATCACGGTCGTCCAGGTTGAAAAACTGGATTTTCTCGATTTTTCATCACTTCTCCAGCGCTTGGAGAATTTTTGGACTATTTTTTTCGAACTCGATGGACGTGTTTCCATTATAATCGACCTAATTGATGAATGAAATACCAAAACCCACGGTCCTCCAGGGTGAACAAGTGGATTTTTTCACAGTTTTACCAGGGTACTTATACTGAACAATCATAGTTTCTAGATCTAAATCCATAAGCGCAATCAGAGAAGTAAAATTATAATATGAAAGTCGAGGAATAGATAATCTCACTTTCTTTAAGCTTCTCCTTCTCCTTCCTCTAAGAAGGTGGGGTAGGTGGGGTCCAGACTGATGTTCCTGCGACTAGAGAATTTGGAGAATTTTTCATCTATTTTTCTCAATCAAACGCACTCCACCTAATCCGTGGATGTGTTTACATAAGAATTGACCAAATCGATAAACGAAATACTGAAAATATATTTTTGGTCATCTACATTCCCATTCCATCCCACAGAGGAGTGCGTATTTTTCAGCTCGAACAATGACTATTGATTTCACGCGGTCTATTGCGGTAGCAGTCGTAGTTCACGCCGCTATTCAAGGAAAAATGACAGAAATTCAATGAATATTGATTTTTTTGGGAATGTTCCACCTCTCCGAAGACTATGGTACTGATGTATGTTATAGTAGAGGGTATGGCGCTTCAAATGAATGATTTTCCCCAGGTGCCTCCCCCGATTTTACCGACTTTTCTAACTAGAAAAGTGAGGTATTACACCCGTAGCAAGGTCAACAGGGGGAGTGGGTAATGAACTTTCTCGACGTTTTAGGGGTCCTAGATCACAACTAGCATAAAAAAAAATTTCAGGTTTCCTTATATATAAGATTTTTTTGTCCGCGGAACTCCTCTGAAACTACTCGATGGATTTTTTTGTAACTTGGCCATATTGTAGTAGTATATCTGAAGATGTGCACCTGCAATTTTTTTGAAAATCGGATGAGTAGTTCTCGAGAAATTTTCAATTTGTTGAGAAATTTTGCAGTATTTCGAGTACCTTTTTGTCCGCGGAACTCCTCCGAAACTACCCGATGGATTTTTTTGTAACTCGGCCATATTGTAGTATTATATTTGAAGATGTGCACCTGCATTTTTTTTGAGGATCGGATGAGTAGTTCTCGAGAAATTTTTACTTTTGTTGAAAATTTTTCACTATTACGAGTAGCTTCTTACGAATAGCTGCGAGTAGCTGCTTACGTTAGGAGAAGCGGATTTTCCTATACGTTTACCACTTTCGTTATCAGTACGTGTATTGTGAAGAACCTTTCATCATTCGACAGGTTCATTCTTCGTTCGTTCTTTACCAAGGGTTCATTGGATTTTATTTCTGATGAAACCTTTTCGTTCAAATTTAGTACACTTGTATCTCGCTTCCCACAGCCCCTAGAGCGTTGAATTTTGTTTTGTCAAATTTTATTTGTTTTGTTATTTTTGAACGGATAGTGGCAATGGCGGGTTGTTCATTTTTCTAGCTATTTTTCATTATTATTAGTCATACTCGATAGTTTTTTTTTTTTTTTTTTTTTTTTTATTATTATTTTACGAGCATTATAAACTGCACGAGGGTTATTTGCTCGGCGTTACAATCTTATTTTAGAACATTACTTGAATTAGGTTAAATTAGGTACGTATTGGTGGAATTGAGTGGCGATCGAACGGAATTTGTTGGTGAATTATATGAAGTTGTAGAATTGAGTGGTGCGTAAATAAGTTAGGGTTGAGTCGATGGTTTCGGAGTTGTTGTTTAGTGCTGCATTGATATTGGAAGATATATTTAGGGAGGTTCGAGTGGGTTGCAGGACGGGGCATGAGAAAATAAAATGATCAACTGATAAATTTTCTTGGAGACAGTGAGGGCATGATGGAGGAGCGAGTTTAGTGAGAAGATAAGTATGAGTAAGACGAGTGTGGCCTATTCGCAGCCGAGCTAAAATGACCTCCTCTTGCCTTGAATTTCGTTGGGATGAGGACCAAAATGTGGGTTCACGTTTTATTTTTCTTAATTTGTTATTCGACTGATTTTAGTGAAAACCTTGACTTTGAATGATTAAGTACAATTTTTTAATCTTCATCAAGTGTGCTGATGCGAGACTACCTGGGTGATTTCACTCTTAATTAATAATTGATTTATTTGTCATTTTTTCATGTATGGGTACATAATTAATAGTGGTTCATAGTTGATTTGAGGTGTCAAAAGAGATGGAAAGATTATTTTCAATTTGGACTGGCTTTTTTGAGTGAGATTTGAGATTAGACTAACGAGTAAACTGGGCTTGGGTGCTATATATTTTTACCGAATTTTCTAGCTAGAAAAGTGAGGTATTTTGTTAATACGTTTGGAATGGTTGAAGCGTGAGGGAAGGAATGAGGGGTTGACTATTGGGTGATTGGTTGCTTCTTTCGTTTCGACATCGATTTTTTTAGTTTTTCGGGATCTCGTTGTAGCTGGATTCCCAGATGAAGAATTTTGGGGTGGAGTGTGCATAGAAAATGGTGATATGATAGCGTGAAGGCAATTTATGAGTGCACGAGAGGAATAGCAGCTCGAGATAGCTTTAAGAGATGCCAGAAATCGGAAGTGATAAAGAATTGAACCACTCATCCTAATATACAGTATACTAGACTAATAATATGCTAAGAATAAGGTATGGGAAAAAATGATTGTAGAGCTCTTTTTTATTAGAAACAACTGTTATAGCCTCGTAGCAGTTTGGACAGGGGGAGGGGGAGTGGTTTTTCTGGAGACGTTTTGTAGGTTTTAGATGACTCTTAGCCTAAATTATAACAAAATTCAGGTTTCCTTATTGGATTGTAGGTATTTTTACTCTGTTATCTGTTGATGTGACATCGTAGTGATAGAATTTATAAACTGAGTTTTATTGTTTATTCTACAAATGTTTGACATGATTGACAGGTCATTGGTATTTAATTTAAAGAGAGGGAGTGACTCTCTCAATGTTTCTTGCATTGTGGGAAGAAAAGTCGTGTACTACTCACGCGACTGCGTGAGTGTTTTTTTTAATATTCGAGTTGGAAGTTTTGTTATTGCTAGAAACTAGGGAAAATATGATTGATTTTTTCTGAAAAAATGACATAGATGAACCTTCACATATACTAAAATGTTTCCAAGTTACATTGTTGTGCGATTATTATTGCCTGAGATACAGCCAATTGGATTTTAAGCTTAAAAATGACTCTGCAGCCCATGTGGGTGAGCGGACGGGTCCAATTTTTCGGGTTTTGAGTTTTCTCATTGGGGAAAACATTTTGATGGACATTTGTAGCATTTTTCGACCAAGGCCATTTGCCTCCTTACCTGGCTAGAGCCTTTCTCTTCGTTCCTTGTCTCTTGTTCGATTTAGCTTAGTTCTTTTCTGGTGTTCATCTGTAGATGACTGTTTAGTCTAAAATATATTCACGATTTGTAATTTTCACGATATTTTTTCTTTTTCGATATTTGACGAATTTGTCGTTCGTTCGAATTTGTATCTTTCGAACTTCTACGAATTTTACAATTTTTCGATATTTAAATACGACCTCGTCGTTTCTTCGATCTTGAACGAATTTTTAATTCTGTACGGTAGTGAAAAATTATTCGATTGACTTCGGTCTTTCTCTCTTCATTCGATATGGGCCGCAATGTTGGTACCCGTATCCTACAAAAAGAGAAGACTTTAATTCTGGGTACGCAATGAAAATTTTCTTCGTAAAATTCTCGATAATCTTCGCAGGATGCGTGTAAGATCGACCCTTACGCCTAGCATTGATCGTTTGTAATCCTTTTCTTGTTTTTTCGGAAGTATTTTTGAAATGGAAAGAGCTAGAAAACTTGTTGCTTCATCCTCGTTCCGAACTGAATACGAGCTGCCCTCATCAAGTATCTAGATACGTGTATCTTTCTCGGAAAACTTTTCGGAAGACGAGTAACTCCTAGATACGGAACGTGCACGTAGGACCCTGTAATTGTGGTATTACTTTTCAGGCGATATAGTGTCTCGAGGCCTAAGTGATTCGAAGGGAGATCAATTGGTAACACGTATTATACGGGTACGTTCTTTCCGTCAGGTCGTAACGTGTATATATGTATAATACATTTTACTTTCGGCTTATTTTCACGTTCAAAGAAGAAAGAGAGAAAGAATATATATATTATATAGGAGCGTGAAGTAGCACAATACGATGGGGCGCACTGCGTCGTCGCGATGAAAACTCGCGAAAATCGCTCACTATCCGGCGTTCAGACGGCGAGATGATACGAATTGTCGGCGATGCCGACTAGTATTATCGTATTTCGCGTTCCGGGCAAGACTGCGTATTCTCGAGTTACGAAATCGTTCGTTTGTGTCCCCGCGTAAAAGTTTAAAATATTATATTCGCGTATGACGCGACGTGAAGATTTTCTAGCTTTAATTATCGGCGCACCTGATGCGAGCACTATGAGTTTGATTACTTTTTCTCGGTGTATTATTTTCATTAATATGTAAAGAGTATAATAATACGGATTCGGTACCGGCATATCGGTATACGAAAACCACGAACGGTATGTTTCCGCTGAACTACATATAAATTTCACATTTTGACGCGTACAAATGTGACGATAAAATTTTTTTCATTATTTTACGATATATTCGCGCGGAAAGAAATTCGTATAGTGGTGAAATTAAATACGTGCTAAGTGTCACCGATTTACGATCATTATACACGTGTCCGGGGAACGAAATTACTATCCTTATAGTAATTTCGCGATGGTACTTCTCGACGACTTTATTACGGCGCGGCTTACGGTCAAGCGGTCCGTAAACACTCAGTCACTGGTTTTCCTTCGCGAATAAGCTCGAATATCTTTTGATTAGGTGTACTATTTACGATCTTCGATCCTGTCTCGATCCGCGTCCCTTCCGCGTGTGTACTTCTTTCTATTTTCGTATATAAGGTGAACGTGTGTGTATAGGTTGGAAAATATATAGAGCGCTGCCATGCCGCCGTTTCTTGTTCGCTGCGGATGAAAGTTTCTGAAAGCGCTCGTTGAAAAATGACTTCAACCCTTAAAGACTATGACAATGTAACTCGTAAATCCCTCGTCGAAAATCTCACTACTTGGGCTCTGGACGAATTAGACGCGATTAGCAGGAATTCGACCAACGATACGAGCGCGAACGCTGCCGACGTATCTGCACGTAATTACTGGGCTTTGTTTTTAGTCATCATTCCGTTCGTTACGATTTTCGGTAATGTGCTTGTGATACTAAGTGTGTATCGTGAACGAACGTTGCAAACAGTCACCAATTACTTCATTGTCAGCCTGGCGTTAGCCGACCTGCTTGTCGCGATCGGAGCGATGCCATTCGCTGTATACGTTTTGGTAAGTAGCTTAATCGCTTTAGACGAGGAAATAGATTTCACCTTATGTTATAAAAATTACCAAGTATTGGAATGAACCCTGAATTCTGATGCTAAAATGCAATATCGAGGGATCAAAGATAAATTGGGGGGACGTAGGGTTGACTTGGAGAACGACGTTGAATTTCGTCTGAGTTCTCAATTTATTATTCGCTAGCTTCAGGAGTCAACATGGCTCGGTTGAAAGAGGTACAAGTATAACCTAAGGAAGTTGAGGACATAACTCTTAACTGTTTACACGATTGCGTGAAGTCAATAGCTTGCATGAAATCATCTCATTTTGAGAGAAATCTGTAAAATCAAATCAACAGACGCTCTTCACAAGTGTTGAAAATTGAATGAACTCGAGGTATAATGACGTATTCAGTCTTCTTGAGTCTATGCAAATTTTTAAACTCCTAAATTAGTTGCTTGAAAATAGAAAACATTATGTTTGATGACGGAGGAATTGATATTCTCCCATTAAAATGTCGATACACTCTTCATACAGTGGTTTCTTCTTTTTGGTGAACTCCTCCAGAATATTGGTGCTGAATATGTTATGAGTAGCACTCCACCAAACACTATATTTGATACCTTCAATTTTTTGAGATCGTTGATGTTCTCGACATTTGATTTGCTGTCCTTGCTGGGCGTCTCCTTTGATCTGTTGTTTTTGAGGTCAATGCACTCATCGTATGGATCAATTATGAAGCGAGTTATAAACGTTTCACAGGAAAAAAAGTTTTGAAAATTCCCTTTGTAAATGATCAATCTTGATGAGAGTAAGCTCAAAAAATCTAACGTGTTGATTTTCTATTAGAGGAGAGCGTATGTAATGCGTCAGCCAACATGCAGCGTTGCCAATTTTCAAGTTATTTGGTCTTCATTAAAGTCGTCTCTACTGTTGAGCGCGGCGTTATGAATTTTTTCAGAAATTCCACGGAATGTTTATGCTGCCTTGGTACTGAATTTGTTATAAGTAGCACTCCACCAACCGTTGCAGAGAACATCTTCTATTTTTGGAGATCGTTAATGAGGGCCACATCCAAACTGCTGTCCTTGCTGAAGGTCTAATTTGATCTGCTGATGTTTGTGAAATCAGTAGACTGATCATATGTTTTTTTTTCTTTTTTGTAAACTTTTTTGAAATTTTTCTTTATAATAGTAATTTTTGTATGAGCCACTAAACTGGATGTTTTGCATTTTTGAAGGTTTTCAATGTCTTTGACTTCAAACTTACTTTTACTTCCTGTAGATACATTTGATATCATGTTTATAGGGTCAATGCACTCATCATACAGCAGATTTTATTATAGTGTACTTCCTAATTGGGTTTATTCATCAGAATGCGCATTTTTTTCTCGCTCTTGTAGTGTATAAAACTTTCTCATTCTGATGGTGTACTCCTCCTTGACAGTGTACCTCTTTCAAATATGGCGTTGTAAACTTTTTCTGAAATTTTCCTGACTATGAAGGCTATTTTGGTGCTGAATTTGTTATTAGTAGCACTCCACAAACCACTTCAATTTTTTGAGATTGTTGATCTCCTGAACATCCGGTTTGCTGGGCGTCTCTTTGATCTGCTGTTTGTGAGGTTGATGCACTAATCATGCAGGGGATTTTGTTATAGTGTTCACCTCCGGGACAGTGTCTCTGCTATGAAATGCAGCGTTGTGAATTGCTTCTAAAATTTCACAGAATATTTGTGCGATCTTGGTGGTGAATTTGTTCTGAGTAGCACTCCACCAAGCACTGAATGAAATACATACCATTAATTCTTAGAGATCCTCAATGTCCTCCACATCCAAACTGCTGTCCTTGTTGAAGGTCTAATTTGAACTGCTGGTGTTAACAGGGAACTTGTTGTATGGGGGGTTGAAAAATCTGCCGCGGGCCGTCCAATCAAAAACGTGGAAAAATTTTGACCCTCGAGCTGTATATCATAGGAGGGGTGGGGCTTGAAAAAAATTTGACCTCGAGCCATAATAATATGATAAGAGACAGAATCAATCCGTTTTTTAATTTTACGGTCATCCATCATAGAGAAATATACTCCCGAAGAGTAAGAAACACAAATACAAGAACCGCAATAAAATCAAACAATCCGAGCGCTTTCGGCTAAACAGCCATTCTCACGGTACAGAAAGCGACTGAACCCAAAACCAACAAGAACGAGTAACAACGAACGAGGAGGTCATGACTGAACCAGCGAGTCATCGAAATGTGAATCATCCTCATAGACTAATTCAATCAATCCCTCCTCAGGAATGTACCTGTTCAACACGGTAATGTCTTTAATATTTCGGTGACGCGATGAATTTCAATTTCTTCTAAGGCTAAGCGCCTAAAATATGATTTTTCCCTGTGGAGGAGAACTTCAGATCCCTCTTTGAGACTATGACCACATTCAATTAAATGGTCAGCAAACGCCGACTCCCCTACTTTTCTTTTTTCCCAGGCTTTCCTGTGTTCTAACTTTGAATTGACGGCTAGTCATACCTATGTACACGCTCGGGCAATCACCACAGGCCACCCTATAAACACCCCCCTCTCGGCCATCGGTATCGGATCCTTTAACTTGACCAGAAGGCTCTTCACCGTATTGGTATTGTAGAACGCCGGTCGGAAACCAAAGGGACGGAGGACACGGCTCAACTCCGAAGAAAACTTCCCCAAAAATGGCATCCTAATCCACCGTTTACGCCTATTAAGATGCAACTGACGGGGGAGGGAGGTAGTAGAATCGAGACTTTTTCTTGTAAGTCTCATACGGACCATAAGGTCAATGTCCACTTTGACCTGATTCGCTCTAGCCAAGTGCTTCATCGTCACGAGTTCTTTATTGGGATCTGAGTGAGGTGATATATTAAACTATTAAATGTAGCAACTTTATGGGCAAAAGGTACGAAAGACGACCCGTGGATAGCAATATCGGTCGAAGTACTTTTCCGGTAAATACCGAAATCATGGACACCGTCGATGACGGATATGGTTAAGTCCAGAATATTTATTGATAAACCGCCAACTTCAAGAGTGAATTTGATGGACGGGTATAAACTATTTAAATAAGCGAGAAACTCACTAAGGAGCTCCGCAGGACCGGTCCACGCGCACATTATTTCATCTACATACCTATGCCAATCGAAAACGTGATTCAAAAACACCTGGCCCGAAGAAAAAACAGGTCAACCTCAAATTTAGACATAAAATCCTCCGAAATAAGAGAGCCTAAGGGGAACCAATAGGGATCCCTACCTCCTCAGAAAACTCAAAATATTTATCATCAAACTTGCAAAAATTAGGTGACCAACAGACGTTCAATAGGTCGAAAAATTCGCCGTATTCATTGTGAGGAGTACCAGATTCCACGAGCAATTTACCTATTTGTTGCATAGTGGTAGCCTTGGAAATATTGGGAAAAAGCCCAACGACAACAAACGAGCACAAAATTGAACCTGGAGGAAGGTATGTGTCCTTCAATTTTTCAGCCAGGGCGCTCGAATTCTTAACTGAATAGGGAGACTCCACCTCCACGCGAGCTTTGAACCATCTATCCAGGAACTTAGCGAGGGAGTATGTAGGGGAGGAAAAAAACGAGACGACCGGCCGCATCGGCACATTTTCTTTGTGTACCTTCGGCAACCCGTAAAGGAGGGGAGGAACAGGTTTCGGTTCCGAGATAGCTTTCTTTAGAGATGGGCTCTTAATGATAATCTCACTACCATTAATAAGTTTCCTAGCCTCTTTAACGAATTTTGGAAAATCAAAAAGAGGGGCCTCCTTAGCCCCACATTGGTCAAGTACCTCGTAAACCTTAGAGACGTAGGAAGCCTTGTCCATCACTATGACAGTATTTTCTTTGTCAGCTTTAGTAATAACTAGCTTTTCCCCCGTAATCTTCCTCCTCAAACCCATAATCAATTCATTCCCTGCCTCGCTTATGCGGGGGAGGAGGGTATTACGAACAATTTCAGCACATTTTTTCTGGGTATTTACGCCAGGGCCGATTTTTATTGCTAGATCAGCTCTCATCTTAGAACTTAGGAGGGAAGTAAGTTTCCGATTTTTCTTTTCTTTTAGTTTCAACTCAACTTCACGACAAATCTCATTTATGGAATGAATAAATGGATCGAACTCACCGTAATGGAGTAGGCTAGACAGCCGAGAGTGCACGAGTCGCTTTCTATACTGTGAGAATGGCTGTTTAGCCGAAAGCGCTCGGATTGTTTGATTTTATTGCGGTTCTTGTATTTGTGTTTCTTACTCTTCGCGAGTATATTTCTCTATAAGAGACAGACTTGAAAAAATTTCGATTCTCTAGCCTTGTATGATGGGAGGGGACCTAGAAAAATTTCGACTCTCGAGCTGTAGCATATGATAAGAGAGGAGCTTAGAAAAATTTTTGACTCTCGAGCTACATAAGATAAGAGGGGAACTTGGAGATAAACGAGGAACGCAAGGAACCTGTTTTAAGGGTTGAAAAATAATACACGATATGACCCGCATTAGGATAGCCCCTCCAAGTAGATAACTTAACACGCGATTCTTCATACACCAATTGGCTTAGCCCCTTCAATGAACCAGATATGCAAAGCTTCAAACACCATAAGTGCCCCTTCTATCATAATTATATTACGGCTCGCGAGTCGAAATTTTTCCAGTCCAGCCTTTGAGCTATGAATGATAGGGAGGGGGATCTTAGACCATTTCTGCAAATTACTCTCGAGTTATAGAGGAATTTAGAAGGAAATTTTGCCATAATATATGACAGGAAGAAAAGGGGCTTCGAAAAAATCTTACTTTCAGGCTATATCAAGAGACTCAGGAAAACTTGAGAATCTTCAAGACTTTGATTTTTACTCTCAATACCAAAATCAATTCAACCTATAGAACAGGTTCCCTGCGTTTCTCGTTCAACTTCGTTAAGGAAGCCGTATTTGTGGGAGTGATAGAATCATTTTTGGTATCTAAAAGTAAGAGTGTACTCCTCCAAGAAGTAAGCAAATAGTATTTCAAGAGCCGCAGAAATAAGAAGACGAGTCGCGCAAGCGCTTTCGGTTTAAAAACCATTAAATTTGATTGAAAAGTAGATGAAAATACGAATAGTTGAATAAATCAAGGAATAATAAGAATGTAAATGTGTGGAGTAATTGTTTAGATACCTATGCAATTGCCATTAGGTTTGGACGAAGGACATCGAAATATGAATATCATCGCAAGTATTACAAGAAGCGACGGCAGTGAGGATAAAACTTTTTTTTCAATATATGGGATTATAATATACTAGCAAGTCCGGCGCGCCTCTTAGTTTTTTGTTTTTTCATTTTTATCTTATTCGAGAGCGCTATATAAACAGGAATAATTTTTAAAAATCTCGGTAAATTATCTAGATATTTCTACTTTGGATATTGAAAAAAAAAAAAAGTAGAAATTCTCCAGACAACTTTTTTTTGGCCCATAGTTCAATTCAATCTGCTTAGTTTTCTTTTCAAGCTTTTCTTCTTTCTTAATTTCATTCACTTTTGCACTCTTTCATTCTTTACTTGTTCTTCCATACAACCTTTTTTTTTTTTTTCTTCTTTCTTTATCGTTTCCTGAGTCTTCCAAATTGTTCTCTGCCTCAGTATCACACTCTTCCATAATGTAACTCCTCCTATTTTCGAGTTGATTTAGTTGAGACTTTGAAAATCCCTTCCTTCATTTACCTTAATTAGAAAAAAATTTCTCAAGGCCCTCAATTTATTCCTTCGAGTCCACCCACCTCCAACTAACAGTTATTCTTGACATCGAGTCCTGATTTTTGTAATTCACTATTCTCTAGGGATTCTTCTCTTAAATCCTGATGATGTTAAGAGCATTTCCAGTTTTTTATGACGTCAACTACCCAACCTAAATTGAGGTTCAATAGGAAACCTATTCCA
This sequence comes from Aspidiotus rigidus, assembly GCA_035079385.1. Lineage (NCBI taxonomy): Eukaryota > Metazoa > Arthropoda > Insecta > Hemiptera > Diaspididae > Aspidiotus > Aspidiotus rigidus. The sequence continues at coordinate 5,839 of JAVHKY010000002.1, read as the reverse complement.
TAGGGGGAGGGATTTTTGAAAATTTTGGTGTCTCGCCATCATTTACCTAGAACGATGGTTGATATTTTTCCAAGTCCTTTTCCTGTCATATATATCTTGGAAGTTGAAATTCTTCCATGTTCCTCTCTTAAAAAATATAGCTTGGAAGTCGACAGTTTTTAAAGTTGTCCACTTGTCATAATTGCATAGGTCGATGTACAAAATGCGTTTTCAATTTCAACTCCTCTGATGGTTCAATTTTTTACAAGTTCCTCTCCTGTCATATATAGCTCAATTCCCAATATTAAAAATCTTTTCAAATCTGACTCCTTTGATATTGAAAATTTTTCCTATCCCTTATCTATCATAATAGAGCTCAAATGTCTCAATTTTTCCGAGTCCCTCCTGCTATAGTTGGCTTAATTTTCAAAATTTTATCAAATCTAATTCCTCTTTTTGGAACCCCTCCAATTTTGAATTCAATTCTCAATATCAAAACCAATCCGTCCCATAGAAGAGGATGTGGGAATTCCTTATTCAACTTTATTAAACATGTGATTGTTTTTTATTACAGCCTTCAATTGAACTTCTTTTGGTTGAATCCTAGAAATCTGATTGGAAGCTTCATTACAATCCTTACTATCTTATTATACAGACAATCTGAGAATCTATCACCTTTTTTCCTGTTCTACTCTTCAAAATCAACATACTTCCTACAAAGTATTTTCTCAATTATCCTCTGACCTGTGTAATCATTTCCAACACAGTTTCCAGCTCTCGCAACTACCTGTGTTAGTCAGTTCCATTTTCCAAATATTTCAGTTGCTTTTCTTCTTCTACTTCTTACAATGGAAGTGATTTTTGATTCAAAAAGTTGATATTGATAAGGGATCATCATATTTTGGTGACTACTATTTTCTATTTTGCCTATTAGCTCTCCTTCATTAGATACTTTCCATCATTATGTGGACATTTGGACGTCATTAGAACTTTTTGCCAAATTAATTATCCTTCAATTTGCGAAGTGCTAAATTGTATCGGATAAAATGAGGTACGAAGTGCAAAGAGAAGGTCGTTACCGTTATAATATTAGGCTTTAGCTATTTTTTAGCTTGTAAATTAGGTATGTGATGGATTTCGTCTGAAGCCTTCTTCTAGGGAACTGAGGTATGTTTTATGCGCTACTTTTATTCCATTCTTCAGGGTTTTCCGAAACTCTTCATACTTGTTGATATTATTTATGATAATATTCTTTTTCAACTTTCGTTGTGCCCTTTTCTTAGAATCGTACCCCCTACTTTTCCTGAATACATCCCTCTCAATTTCTCACATGATGTGTCTATAGTTGGAATTCTGATTAGGTTTCAGCTCACACTTTTCTACGCTCATCTGTACAAAACGTATCTTTTATTTGATTCTCAGTTCACATCGGTTGCCCTCAATATGATCAAACTGATTGCGCGCCTATAAAAACTGCACCCTTTCACCCAAAATTAAGGACCTCACCTTGTAACTACGTACTTACGACCATAAAAACTTTCATTATTTCTTAATCCTAGCTTAATTCTTGTATCACTCACATAAAAAAACAACCCTGCAACAAACTTGAATCATTAAAAGTTAACCTATCCTCAGTCTTCATCGAACAGAAATTCCCACCATAAAGAGGTTATTTTCGCTCGATATAGAATTGGTCACTCTCAACTTGAACATTCTCGTCTCCTCCTGGGTTGCCATGCTCTACCTTCATGTAAATCTTATTATGCAGATAATCTGACAATCTATCATCTTTTTTCCTGTCCCACTCTCCAAAATCAACGTACTTCCCACAATATAATCTCAGTCTCATCCTCTGTCCCATGTAATCATTCCCAACATGGTTTCCAACTCCCGCAACTACCTATGGTACTCAATTACTCCAACTTATACACATCCATTTTCTTTCTCCTGCCTTAAAATTTGAGTACCACCATCTGACTCGATTGCTACCTCTTCTTCCAATCATCTTCCCTATCCTCACGTTCTTTTCGTTTGTTTCTCACTCCACTCCAGTTATTCTTATTCTCCAATACCCTTTGTATGCTCCGTTGATCACTTTTCTTATTTTTATTCGAAATTTATTTGAGGATCAGTGTGTCAAGAACGTGTATTCAAGTAGTGTATACCTTGATAAAGAGGAAAAAAAAAAAAAAAAAAAACTATCAATTAACTCGAGAACTATCAAGTAGAATTGAACTTTAAATAAGTATGCTCCTACTTTTTGGTGATTATATATTATACTCTTCCAATAATGGTAAATGACGTTCAAAATTTATCTGAGGATCAGTGTGTCAGGAACGTGTAAAATAAATCCAGTACCCTTTGGATACTCCGTTGATCACTTTTCTTCTTTTTATTCAAAATTTATTTGAGAATCAGTGTGTCAAGGTATTCTGGTAGTGTCAATAACTCCAGAACTATCAAGTAGAATAGAACTTTAACGATAAATAATTATAATCTTGTCACAGTATGATAATTAACGTCGGATGCGATAACAGGAAAATGGGGAACTTTTACTGACGCACGTTTGTGATAAGCACGTTTGTGATAATGAATCGTTGCACTTAAATAACCAATAATTAATTTTTTATTTTCCATTTTGCCTGTTAACCTTCAGTTTCATCTAATTCAAACATTATCGCTGTGACGTCATTAGAATTTCACGAATATTTTTTCTTATAATTTGCTAGGCAATTCATATATATAGTAATAGAATACACGCGTTACCTATTTTTTAGCTAAATTGTATCGGGCAAATCAGGAATGAGAGGCAAAGGGTCATTTAGCTTTTTAGTATATTAGATAATGTTATTTCAAAGTGATTGACCCTTTTCACCTCTTTTATGGGGTCTTCATTTTTTCTAGTCAATCGATCTGTTCGAGCAAACAAGCGTCGTAAAATGCTTCCGACTTCTTCGTTCTGGATCAAGTTCGGACGATCCGCAAGTTCTTCATCTATTAAATTAATTACGTAATACGTACTTGAAGAATGGAACTTACCTTCATTACCCATCTCGTCGTTCTCTTTCTATTTTTCTGGTGTTGTACTTTTTTGTAATCAAATAGGTAATGAGAATACTGTTGGAAGGTGTGATATCGATATAAATGATAATAACATCAACACCCGCCAACTAAAAAGGAAATCAAAATAAAACGACATCAATACTCGATCTTTGAGTCATATATTCTTGATCACACCATCAGAAAAATCAACTAGTACGAGAAGTGTATTTAGTCAGGAAAAAAGATTAAGGTTTTGATTAGCTAATTCGACACTTACTTTTTCGTCTCCATGTAGAATCGTATCTTCCATAAACTGGACTGATCAGTTAAACGAGCCACGAAGCCTTTTTCAGATACCAGTAACGCCACATTCTTCATCATTCTCAATACCAAAATCAATTCAACCTATAGAACAGGTTCCCTGCGTTTCTAGTTTAACTTTGTTAAGCCGTATTCGTGGGATTGTTGAATCATTTCTGGCGTCCAAAAGTAATTAGAGTCTACTCCTCCAACGAGTAAGCAGATAAAATTTCAAAAGCCGCAGAAATAATAAAACGAGTTGCAAGCCCTATTCGTTTGAAAACCATTGAATATGGTTATCTGGATTTTCTGTTTCTCAACTGATCAGTAATCGATCAAATAGGGTGGTTTTGTTTCTAGACCCCTCTAGATGTACAACTTCAGTATTGCTGGGTTCCTCAAGAAAAAGTTTTTGCGGACACAAAAGGAGTTTCTATAAAATTTTAAGAAGGTGTCTACTGCCCATTTGGCTCTTGAAACGACACCGCTGATTTTAGTTCCGATCAATTTCAAATTTCATCTTACAATTGACGGTGTCGACGTCTATTCGACATTTGACATAAAGCTGACAGTTGTACGATATGAAATTTTACGGGATATGATTGGTAAACACTAGATTTCCTTCAGGCTTGAATAATTCTGCTTTACAAGTACGATCGCTTTTCACCAGTTTCCATGAGTGTTTGCCTTACCTTGTGATTTCACTTTCTATCACTTTTTAATGCATCATCATTACTACCATAAGAATGATTTCAACTCCGTAATAAAGATGCATCATTTTTGAGGAAATTTCGCACAAATACTCGTAAATTTGCCATTTTCACGCGAATCCTGACAAGGTATTTTGCAATGTGCTTAACTTCGGACTATGAAGATTTTGTTGTATGATTTTGAAAATTACAGGGAGTGTTTAGGAAAATGGAATGCGCAAGAGTCAAGTCATCAAATTAGGAGTGAACCTATCGCCTTAACGTCCTTCTTTGGTGGTAAACTCTTCGAGGGTAGGAGCGCGTGTTCATATGACCGCAGTTTGTGTAGATGGTGGCGCACTAAACTCGCAGATGATATTCAGACTCGCGAGGACATAAGCAGCCAAGCGTTGCGTCATAGCGCCGTATCATATTGCCTACTCGTTTGCCCGATTCTTACCGTACTAGTATTTGCTTCGCCAATCGTAATTAAGGGTTAGAGCTCAGTACTTCATACCGTGTACAAATATATTCTTGTGAAAAGGCCAAGGTTTCTTTCTGTAAATCTCTGGTACCAATGAACGATTATTTTAAGAACCTATGATTTCATTATACGTATGCAAACTCTTTATACATGGAACGTGAGAAATATCGATGGTATAATTACACGCATATCTTGTCCCTAATAAACTTTGCTACTCGACGATGCAAAAGCTCAATAACGTCCCCAACCAATACAGTGCGTAGCGCGAGTCAACGGAAGCGACGCAACGAGTGGTTCTACGAAATATAATAGATAGGAAAAGCTTTTTGAAAAGTCTCCAAGGAGATCCTCGGTTCGTAGGGCAGATAACGTTATTAATTTCGTGCTCATTTACCGTGAAATTAGGGAAGCAAGCCTAATTGTAAAGGATTGTCAAATAACCGCGCGAATCGAGCGAAGACTTTCATTTGTTTTAACAGGCTTCTATTCATCAGAAAACCTTAATTTTTCGTTCGTGCATAGACTTAATATTTTATTAACCTTTAAGTGTACTCGATGTGCCAGACCGTCTTGCAACCACTCTAAATCTCGCCGTCGTCGACGAATCTTTTCGGTAATGCGAGTCAGTCCCAAACAGACTCACTTCTATGTTAAGATACGGAAGAGTATTGTAGACCACATAACCAGATTACAGACGCTCAGAAGTTTTCCTGGAATTATTTTTGAAAAGTTTTCTACGGGTTGAGGTACTTGAAGTTGAACAAATAACCCTGTAATAGAGACATTGCTTGAAATAACATCTACAGTTTTAAGGGTGTGCTTTACTTGTACGGAATCACCGAAAAGGTGTACGATAAGTAATTGCATAAACATCCCGAAAAACCCTGCAAGGTTCGGGAAGCCGGCGGTCATTACGCGACGCTTGTCGGGCGTGCGTGGGTAGTCCTCGAAAGAAACGACGAGGAATGATTTTGCAAGGTCACACCTCAAGGCTCCCTTTTCCGACAAATTTTTTCGATCGTTGACAATGTTGTACAGCAGGGTTCAACGAAAGGCGCTATCGGAACAGGATCCTAAATTTTGGCTTCAGAAGAATTTCACTCTCATCAGAAAATAGACGAATTTTTTACCAATTTCAACGTTTAATTGAGAAAGTATGAGAAAAAAATTTTAAATTCTGCTTCGATAGCGTCCTTGGTTGAACCTTTCTAGAAAACATTTCAATTATTCAGAAAGATGCGTTGAAAATTCGAGCAGTGAAATGTGATTTTTGGTACCATGTTTTACGAGCATAATATTTTCACGAGTAAAGCACACCCTTAAGTCGATCAATCCCATCGTTGAG